>JAPCYP010000034.1:2435256-4870512 GCA_035048595.1 Echinosophora koreensis
TAGATCTTAGTGATATATTTGGTTTGTTTTTAGTTGTTATTCTTGTTATTTATTAGGATTACTTGTTAATTTTTTATTATGTTAATTATTAGTGTGGTTATTGAAATAAATTTTTGTTGTTGTTGTTATTATTAATGTGATTATATTTTTTTTGTTATTATTGTTATTATTGTTTTAACTATTATTAATAATATTGTTGTTATTTGTTATTATTTATTATTATTATTATTATTATTATTGTTGTTGTTGTTGTTGTACTCATGGTTTACGTGTGTATGTTTTTTTTTTGAAGGTGATATGGCACAATCAATCAATCCTGGCCCTATTAACGATGAATTGTTACACATGCAAAAGACACATGTGTCTCAACATGTGTGGAACAATGAGGAGGATAGAATTCTTAATATTAGAAAGGCATTCCAATTTACGGATGGAGGTGAAAACATTCCCCCACCCATCAGAGATATTCTTGACATGACAGGATTTCTCGGCCCTGCTCAGTTATCACTGTTTCACTTAGACCACGCACTGGTAAGTGCATTGGTTGAACGATGGAGGCCGGAGACCCACACATTCCACATGGCATTTGGCGAATGCACTATCACTCTGCAGGATATTGCTGTTCTTTCGGGTCTTCGTATCGACGGACAGCCTGTTGTTGGTCGAACCTATAATAATTGGCCACAGTATGTTGGTCAAATGCTTGGATTGGTCCCAAATGCGGCAGCCTTTCATGGCGGTCGTTTGAGACTGTCATGGCTGAATGCACATTTTGGAGATCTGAACCAACACGATTTGTCTGATCCAATAGTGGTTGCCCGTTGTACACGAGCATATATTTTGAGGTTACTCGGTGGCGTGTTGGTCCCAGACCGTTCTGGTGCATTAGTCTCATTAAGATATCTAACGATGTTAGAGGATTTTAATGTTACTGCACAACTAAGTTGGGGTGCAGCGGTATTGGGTTATTTGTATCGTGAGCTATGTAATGCCACTGACTACTACAACAAAGATATTGGAGGGTTTACTGCATTGGTTCAGATGTGGGCATGGGTGCGGTTTCCAAAGGTGGCACCCGTACTGAGAAACGAGAATAGACCACCAGGGACACCATATGGAACCAGGTGAGATTGATTTTTAAATTGACTTCTAACATTTCGTTAGCTTTGGTATTATTATCTTATAACCTAAATTTGACTATCAGGTGGCAGCGTGGGCGGAATTTTGCCAGACACTATCGCGAGCTGCCTCATTATCGAGATGTTTTTGATACAATGGAACCATTCGATGTAAGGGTGCCGATGTAATACATCATCGATTTTATTAATTCTTAACAAGTTCTCTTTTATGATAGTTGTTGATTGTTTGTAGATTGTGTGGGAGCCATATAGCGAGTTACTGTTGGCAAGTTTGCCGTATATATGTTTAATAGAAATTTTATATTTTATATACATCAAAACATCTGTTTGCTCGGCTACTGGCCAGTAGCAACTGCACAAAACATCCTAATAACGTACATCACAGCAGGTTGAGAACTGTGACCCCCATCTTCGCCTGGGAGCCAACCGCAGTGCAAAATTGGATCCTGTGTGGCTTTAGCCCCTTACCATCAGGCACCACGTCCTACATTACCTGTGAAATATGTTTACAGGTAATGAAGGATGTGGTGCCTGAAGGCAAGGGGCTAATGCCACACAGGATTCAATTTTGCACTGCGGTTGACTCCCAGGCGAAGATGGGGGTCACAGTTCTCAACCTGCTGTGATGTACGTTATTAGGATGTTTAGATTTTTTACTAAGCACATGAAGACATTCATGTGGTTAGTAAAGGAGTCAAAATATCATGCCGACACTTACCTACCCGCTTCTCACGTGTGCAGTAAATAACAACCATAACATAAATAAAAATTATAAATAACAACAACTTAAATAATAACTAAGAAAACAAAACAAAATAAATATAATAAACAAAAAATGGTACATTCTGAATTAAAAAAACAAAAGGACATAATTAAAAAAATACAGATAAACAAATTACCAGATCTGTCAAAAAATATATTATAAGAATTAACTTCAACATTAGCATAAAAATAAATGACAACGATCAACGTTAAAAAAAAATAGCAGAATGTTAGTAAATGAATATAAACCAATTAATTAAATTTAACATTTATTATAACATAGTGTAAAAGGAATTAACAGATATGTGTTGGTGGAAGGGGGAGACGGTAGAAGGGGTGAAATAAAAAACACAAATAAATATCATGTTAAATGATACAAATATATGGTATTATAAAAGTAAAAGTCAACACTTCCAGAATAATAAGTGATAAAGAAGAGTGTAAAAAGTAAACAGTAACAGAATATTGACAAATGATTATATAATTAAAAAAACTAAAATAATGATATCAGAAATAATGTAACATTTACCTAAACTTTGTGCAAAAAATTAAAAGAGTGTTAGAAAATAAACAAGTTAGAGGAAATATAACAAGTGAATGTGTGTGAGAATAGGGAACCGGGGAGGGGTATTTATAGGGAGGGGGAATGGGGGTCGAAGGAAGGGGGAGCTGCCCTTAAAATGCCTGTTTGGGGGGGTGGGGGGCAGGCGCCACGTGTCACCACCTGGTGCAGTGGCGCCACTGCCACATGCGCCACCAATGGCGCTGTTGGCAGTGGCGCCACTGCACCGGGTGGTGACACGTGGCGCCTGCCAGCTTTTTTTTCTTTTTTTTTTTTTTAAAAAAAAATTATTATTTTAATTAAAACTAGGTTAGTTTGGTAAATAGTTTCAAAACTAGGTTATTTTGGTAAATAGTTTCTAAAAGTGGGTCAGTTTGGTAAAAACCCCTATATATATTAGTTTGAGCCTCCCTTATAATTAATTAATTCTTCTCCTTTAAATAATATATATATATATATATATATATATATATATATATATATATATATATATATATATATGTGTGTGTGTGTGTGTGTGTGTGTGTGTGTGTGTGTGTGTGTGTGTGTGTACGCAAAATTGAAAAACTATTAAATCAGTTTAGATAATTTAAATTAAATTACTAGTATATAAACTTATATTATATTTTTATCATCATATAATTATTAAGGGTTAAGTATTTTTTTATCCTTATAAAATTAATAAATTTTAATTCCGGTCCTAATAAATTTTTTATTCATTCTTAGTCCCTAAAAATATAAAAATTGTGAATTTAAATCCTTGGTGACAAACTAAAAGCACATTACTTTATTAAAATGTAGAGATTAAAAACATTATTGTACGGAGACCAAAATCAAATTTACCAATTTCATTCATACCAAAAAAAAAATCCCAATTTTATAGGATCAAAAAGTATATTTAAACCAATTATTAAAACTTTAAAAAATTCATTTTTTTAAAAAAAAAATGCATCATTGCCAACAAGGATTGACACATCTGGTTAAGCCTTCTGCTCATACTAGCTGTGAGTTGTGTTCGATTCCTATATCTCCCTTGTTGGTAGCTAATATGTAAATTCCACTATAAATCATCATTGAGGTTGGTGATATTCCCTGGTCTTACAAGGGGGCGTGCCTTCCCCAATCTAAACTTTAGTGGATAAAAAAAAAAAATGCATGATTACTTTTATTTTTGTGAAAATAAGCATCACCATTTTTTCATATATACTTAATTTTCATTCCCTTCTGTCTAATCTTTTTCCCAGTCTAGAGATTCCAGAGTCACATGAGAAGCCTCACATTGGAAGACAAATGCTCATGATCACTGAAACTTGGAATATTTATTGACCTTCTGACATCGTCTAGTAATTTATGTTTGTGGCCTTTAGGTGATTAATAAAACCTATAAAATTCACGTTCACTGACCCATCACCCATTCCTCCAACGAATCGAAAGCATCCCATGAAAAAAGTTCAGAGCAAACATACACTCGGTACATGTCCTGTTTCAACTGCTCGCATTAACTTACACTAATACACAAGTCGTCACCGACTTCGACTCTATCCCCGTTTTGTAGCACCACCATTTTCAACGACACACCCATATTATTCGTAACTCCATTTATTATTCATGGACATCCCAGTTTTCTACATAATGTTCCCTCACATGTTCACCACACAATTAAATGTTTCAACTTTGCAGATTATAAAAGGTTAGCAATATTTGGATGCGTGACGTGGGCAACTGGGTCTGATTTAGCTAGCCCATTGCCAGCAACATGTTCTCTTTTTGTGATATGGGTAGGTACGTTAACGTTGCATTTTAATGATGTTGCCCTTATTCATTAATTTACTTTTTTTTATTATGTTCTTCTTCTTCTTCTTCAGACATTGCATCCCTTTCTCTTATTTTAAGGCTTTAAGCATGTGTAACTAAACCCCTTTTAACTAGGAGGAAGATGTAATTTGACTGTGATTAACTTTGATTCAATTACTCTATGAGCAATTTTCTTTGAGCATTATAATTGCTAATTTGCTATGCTTAATGATTTTGGATGCTTGATCATCATTCAAATGATTTGTTTTGGCTCATATATATTTATGCTAGAAATACAGTAAGATATGAGTTTGCTTCTTGCAATTGCTGCCATGAATAAGTTAATATGAAATAGATAGCATAGCTTGGTCTTCATAAAGCTTCGTAACCTTGCTTTGTTAATTTGATCTTAACCAAGTTTAGGTAAGAGAAGAAATATAATAAGCAGCACGGATACCTACGGGAACGAATACATGCCGACATAAATATTCTGATACCCACCCTCCCCCGTTTAGTATGTAAGTGTGAAAAAAGGTTAAGACATAGATACATTAATTGCTATTTTTCAATGGTAATAGGACGTGTGTAACAGGTCATCAATAAAAATATAACATATCTAATAACTGTTACACATGTCTTATTATCATTAGAAAACACATACATAATGTACTTATGAAATTGTACATAAGTTTTGTCCAAAAAAAACTCATCCCACATACGCAAACATGGAGAAAATAATTGTCCCCCAAAATCCGTCCCATAACTTATATCACCCTTCAGTATTTTAGCCATGTCTACTTTCACATTAAAAGAAAGATTTTATTTTATATTTTTAAATTTACGTCATATCAATTATAATATTGAAAACATAAATAAAAATATTATTAAAATATAAAAAACAGTGATTCACAAAACATATAGTAGTATAATTTAATTTAAAAAAAATCTCTTACCATAGATTACCTACATTTTCTTTTTGACATAACTTGGGACTAGTGCTTACTAGACAGGATAGAGGTATCCTATTACTTAATTATCTTGGAAGTATTAAATGGCACAAAATTATCCGATAATTGACCAATTAACCTTTGTTTTCATCTCATAACTCTGAATCTCTGATGACAATCAGGATCATTCTGCTCCTTCTGAAACACCAGCCATGATCAATGCGTCAAATGACAAGTGATGGATGGTGACATTATACCTGTGTTCTAACTGTCTAACGATTCTCATGCCGACTGATATTAGTACTCTTTTTTATTCCTTATTTTTTCCAAATACCCTTTCCCTCCTTTACTTAAATCGGGCCAGGTTTTTCTTTTTTTTTTTGTAAGTTTAGTTCGGGTCATTACTATACCACAATCCTTTTTGGAACACAAATATGATAGATTTTGTCATTAGCATGTTCTATGAATCAAGAATCCAACCCTCTCCTTGATGTACAAGTTGACCATGAAGTTACAATACAATGCCGCAAACTTGGAGGTTAAACACTTTATTTTAATAGTATCACAAAAAACACACTATGTTGGTCTGAGTGAAACTCAGCTTGCATTCTTTAAGCAATATCTCGAATTCGAGCCTTATAGATGAAAAAAATATGATTGGAGGGGAGATCCCATTAAAGATGCTCAGCCGGGTTTCCCGACAGAGATTAGTCATCGATGAAGCCGATAAATATTTCGCACCTATGTTATGGTAACAAAAATAGAGTATCAACAAAATTTTTGATAAATATTTATATAAACCTTTGTTGTTTTTATTATTTATTATTATTATTATTATTATTATCCATTATCACATGTAGTACATGTATTTAGCACAATTTATACATACTAACTCTAAAAAAATTTCAGGTAATGTAAATTAAAAATAATTTGATGAGATCATATTTATTTTATTTATATATTTTGGTAGAAGAAATATCAGAAGAAGAAGAATTTATCTCACCTCATGGTTAAAGCATATTACAAGCTTAGAAAAGAACTTGTAACAATAAATTGCACTATTTTATAAAAAGACATTTAATAACATTATTAAATGTTTCCCTTTTAATAACACTTCCTTGAGGCTATGCTATCTTTTCCCCATTTTTAAAAAAATAATGTGCTCCACCTATAATACTACTTTATCAATGAAGTGCTATTTAAAGGAATAATCTTTTCCCATTAAAAAAAGATATGTTTTGCATATTTTATAAATTTTAAAAGCACTTTTTCAAATTTGTATCCAAACACTACTTAATTTAATTTAAAAGGAATTTATGGCATACAAGCTTATCACATAAGTCCTTCTTATATACGCGCTTAAATAACCTATTTACCTAAACGAAACCTTTATGGTATAAAAGATTTTCACATAAGTCCTTTTATAAAAACACTTAAATAAGTTGTTTATCCAAATGGGTCTATGTAACACCCTGTTTTTCGTAAATAAGCTTACTTCTTTCATATATGTTATATATATGTTTGTATATGCTTGTTATGTTTGTTTTAGATGCCTAAGTTCATGTTTGGGGGAGTTTAGCCTTAGAAAGGTTTAACCCTTTTAGAGTCCTAGTAACTTGTTTCACCGTTTTGGCCATATCTTGAGTTCTACATGTCCGATCGAGGTGATCTTTATGGGGTTGGAAAGCTAAGAGAATTATCTACAAGTCTTATTTTATGTGTTTTGGCCAAAATCGATCATCTAGGAGGTCTCGCAAGGCATTCTTTTAGCGTCCCGTGCTCAGGAGTTGAGCACGGCCGTGCTCAACAGGGAGCAAGGCCGTGGGGGTTACGAGCCAAACCCTATTTTGGCACTTTGGGCAGCTTTTGTGGGGCAAAAACCTCTTCTCTCTTCCCCCTTGAACCCCTTTGATGCCCTTGGTGTTCTTGCCCTAGTTTTGGGAGATCTTGGTTAGTCTGTGCCAATCGTAGAAGGTAATAGTTCCTTCCCTCTTTAGTTCTCTTTCTTGTTTTGATTTGGGAAACTAATTGGTTAACATTTTGTTTGACCAAGGCTTGGAAAGCTAGTCAAGCCGCTTGAGGGAAACGCGTTGGTTCTTCGTTTGGGTTGCCAGTCGGCTTTCGTTGGTTGGAATATTCATATCAGGTATGAGAGAAGAATAGTGTATACATTAGGCTAGGGAGCAGCGTAAGATGAGGGGTTCCCATAACCCCGTTTTATTGTTGTTATAATTATTACGATTAACTGTTGTTGATGCCATGATCTGTTGGGTTGTATGAATTAATTACTATAATTGCTAGTTGGTTAATGGTATGCCTATGGTTTCTAATTACATGTTATATGCCAATGATATATAAATGGTTGAATCTGTTCATGATATGAATATGGCTGTTATGTTGATGTTGTTATGAGATTGCTATTGGCTGTTGTTATGTTGAATGTTGAGTGGCTGATGTTGTTAATATGTTAAATACGTTAATAAGACTCTAATTGGTTTAATTAGGTCTCTTAATTAACTTTAGAATTAATGGGTTAATTCTCATTAAGTTTCATAAGTCATGAACTGTTAGTGTGAGGTAAGGTTGATGCCAACTGGATTAGTCCAAGGACTCTAGGATATGATTTGAGAGTATTAGGAGCACGGTTGCATTCTGGAAGGTAGGCCGCGCATTGAGCACGGTCGTGCAGGACAGTGAGCACGACCGTGTTGGGGGACAAGCACGACCGTGCTCCCCCTACTGGTCAGAATCTGAAATTAATGACTTAAAGGGGGCTGTTTCACCCCAATTATCCCCAAATGATGTAATAATACACTAATCGAATAATAACGAGTTAGATAACTTAATTAAAGGATAATTAAGATGTCAAAGAGTAATAAGCTGGTTAAGCCGGTACCTGATGCGTTACCGCACGTTGTTACGCTTTGGTGCTTTTTGGCCAAAGTAACCTCGATGTTTTTTGGTCGAGGTATTGTTAAGTTGGATCTTGGTGCTTTTTGGCCGGGGGGCCTTGACCCCACGGTTTGGGTCTAAGGTGTTGATGTTGATGTTGGTGATAAGTCTTGGGTACTTTTTGGCCCAAGCAAAGGAGGTGGTTGACTTGTGTGTTGTTGTGCTCACACATTCATACGTTGAAGTTGATTAGTGGGGGATGTTCAACATAGGGGAGGTCGTCCTATTATGATGATCTGGCCCAAGTCTCGAGTGGTTCACCCATGGTTTGGTGAACCGTGCGCCCCCGAGATGGCGTACCCCGTTATGGTACGTCGGCTATCCAAGGGGTTCACCCATAGTTTGGTGAACTGCCGGCGTTGGTGCTTTTATGGCCAATGTGGATATGTAACTCCAAAGTTGACTTCCTGAGATAGTTGGATCCACATGCATAACGGAGTAGCGGAGTAGTGTTGCATCGCATAGCATCTTTTGACTGTTGACTTGTATTATGTAAATGATGTTATATAACGTTGATGCTATGCCTGTTATGATGTATGTCCATCTTGTTCCCTATTCCCATGCCGTTGTGTTTACATGATTTATTACTCCCTGTTTTCCTTTTTCTGTTGTTGCATGTATCTCTTTATGCAGAGGACGGTGAGCAGCCAGTGGAGGAGTGACTCTGAGGAGCTGCGACTCTAGCTAGGATGCTTAGTTATATTTGTCAGTTTTGTTTAGTTATTTCAGTTGTTTCCGTGATGTATCCGAATTTTGGTTATACCAGCTCTGTATGTGACATCGGGGTTGGGTTTTTCCTTATTTGTCTTGTTTATGTTTTATTATTTTAAAACTATGTTAATCCGAGTTGTTTTGTCGACATGTGAAACCTTTTTATCCAAGTTTTATTTTATTCAATTAAATGCACGTTTTTATATTTCCTCTTTTAAGTAAATGTTTTATATTAACATGCGGGGTAGAAGGGTGTCACAGTCTAAGCTTGCAGGGTTGTGTACACTATAAGGCCGTCAAGGCAACTGCCTTGCCCCTCAAGAGTGAAATGTTAGAATCGCTTGATTATAAAACTTTGATAAATGATTTTGCAACTCAAAAAGCTGAAAGATTAATATAAAAATTGATAATTTATATAATATTAAGTCTTATTTTATCTAAGGCCCCAAATTTCCTCTGCACGGCCCTATAAGCTTGATCTATTTGAAAATTGCTTTAATCAATAATGGACACTTTCCAGATTTCCATGAACTATTTATGATCCACGCGATGTCAAATTTGAAGGGTCTGGTGACTTAATTTGTTTGAGTAATGCTATTCTAACACCAAAAGTTGACACCAACTTTTGACACATGGGTTAATCGATGTAAATATTTGGTTAATTCAGTTCGTTATATGGTTAATTACGTGCAAATATTTGGTTAATTCATGATGACCCATTAATTATATAAAGAACTGAATTAACCAGATATTTTCATGTGATTAACCAAATATTTGCATGGTTATGGAAAATTAGCTTCAGATGACCCATTAACCATATAATGAACTGAATTAACCAAAAATTTGCACATGATTAACCATAGTATCGCTGAAGGTGTCCAAATCAGGTGTTAGAATATCATTACTTAATTTGTTTTGCTAGAGTTGTGCATCCGAGTGATACCTTTTATTGGCTATGTTGGATCTCAAGTTAGTTGTACAACTTTATAGTTAAGTTAATACTCTTGGTTGAATTTGTAACTTATCTTCTATCATATATGTCTTTCTCCTCTTGTATATGGGTCCGAGTACCTCTTGTACTCATATCTATATATTTTTTGCTTATAAAAAAAGGGTCTATTTGTTTTGTTTTTCAGTTTTTTATTTTATTTCCTGGTTTCTTCAGTAATTGCAAAAATATCATATTATTTTGTTTCTGATTTCAAAGATTTGTATAGAAAGTATTGTAAATAACAACAAAAATGTTATTTAGTCTGACGTTGTATTGGTTTGTTAGGGTTTTATATTTTAATTTCTAAAGTGTATTTTGTAGTTTGAAAGAGGTCAAAATTTTAATTATTGTCTCACAAGTTGAATATAAGTATTAATTTAGTAAAGGCCGGGATACCCTAAGGCTACTTAGGCAGTCGTTTAAGGCCCCAAAAATAAACTCCTTCATATCATTAATAAGTTTCGGTTATGGTTAATATAGGTGTAAGTTTTATTGTGATTGTTCTTTGTTGAGTTTTCGAGTTTGTCTTGTCACTTTTTTTTTATTAGACAAATGTTTGATTGTTAGTATTTGTTATGTTAGTGGGGGGAGTTGAACCTATGACATCTTTCTTATCACTCTAAACCTTATCTCTCTCCCCTAAACCACTAAACCACCAAGTGATCACCTTATCACTCCTGAGTTTCTTGTCACTTAAAAGAGTGTTGTTGTTCCTTGTCAAAAAAAAAAAAAGAGTGTTGTTATTCTGTGCAATTTGTGGAATTAAAGTTTATATTAAACATAACGAAATTGATTTCAACCAATTAAAACACGAGTAAAATGTCAAGAGAGATAAAGAAAGTTAAGAATAGAAAGAAAAAGAATATGGAATACCAGTGCAAATTTCATTTCGTACTTCTAAGAATTTCTGTTAAAACAAATTATTGGCAATGTATTAATGGCTATCAATTCCCAAATCGCATCTCTGAATGATTGTTATAACTTTCCTAATCAATTATATATCCCTTAATGACTATATTGATTGCCATTTGCCAGCATTGTGAACTAGAAAGTAATGTGTCATTCCTCTCTTCCTATACATTTTTGCCTAATATTATTATTCCTATTACTGAAGGTTCATTTTATATAACACCCCCCCCCCCAAAAAAAATAAAAAAAAATTACACACGACCTTGATTAATGTAGTGTATTCAGATAATATTTTTTATTGTCTAGAAGAGATTCACTTGTATATCTTTTTTAATCAAATTAAAATGCATTTCACATAAGCAACTGTGCGAGATTTTAGCGAGAAAGTTACATAAGATATTTCGCAATTAATTAATCGAACTAATGGTGAAAGCTTGTGTTTCTGCCTGACTCCATGAATATTTTATAATTGTAAGGGTTGAATGGGACAAAATGACATGTGCAGAGAAAGTATCCGATGCAAATAACGGTACAAGGACATAACTCCGATTTCATATCAAAAAGAAAAATATTGATATTGAACGGAATTCAAAACATAGATATTATGATATGCATACACATTTTCACTACAGGTAGCTAGGGATCAAAATGCCATTAATGCAAACCTGAAGATCGATAGTTGAGTAACCACCTACTAAATAATTCCTGCATGGAAATTGGCCAAGAAGTAAAAAACAACTAACTAAAGGCATATCATATTATGATATACGTTGGGTTTCTTACATTATTTTAATAGGCAGTTCTAGGAAATAAAGGCTTACAACTGGAAAAAAAAAAAAAAAGGCATACAACTGGGTGCATGGAAAATCAATCAATGATTTCCTTTTTTCTCCTATATGTCCTATATATATTTTTTTTATACGAATGAATAAGCACTATTTATGGTTACATTTTAGACATTTAAACAAAAATGATTGTTATGTATGGTGGGGTAAAACTTTTTATACCATCAATTAATCATACATTACTACATCATTGAATTTTTTATTTTTATAATAATTATTTTAAAAAGAATTTAATTAGTATGTACTATCAATGTATAAAATTTTACACATATAACTAATCGGAAATTGTCACATAAGTTAAGATGTATGACTCTTATCTTAAATAATAAATATCTTAAAAGTCATTCATACCATGATTTCTGATTGATTGACAGTATAAAAACAACTTTACACTGACAGTGTGTAAAAATTTAACTCTTTTAAAAACTACATATAAGATAATTTATGATGAATTAACAACATAAAAACTTTATCCTAATAATATGCCAGAATTAAACTCAAAAAATAAATAAAAGACATGCTACTAATTTAGCATAAATAATAAGTATTTAGTCATAATAAAAAACTCATTTTCTTCACACTTTACAGTCACACAAAATACACAATCATGAAATCTGAAGTGTTTTGTGTTTGTCAAAATAAGAAATTTTTATGATCCTAAGGTACAGATCCTCTCACCCCATAATTTTATTGTGAATAGAAAGAATTTCTACCCAAACTTGGTGAAAATATAATGTGAAAAGATCATGGAAGATATTCCCTTTTAAACACTAATTTGTAATAGATATAATAATATATATATTTGAAAATTTTGGGGAATGTCCTGATTTTAACTTTTTATTGCCATTTTTGAACTCGTTTAAGATGGCATCTGTTATGGTTGAGCCGAGTGTTAACTCGGGCCCAACCTTGCTCGTATAGGCCTAAAACAAATAGATCCTATTATGTTTATGGTTGGCCGACTTGTAGGAACTCGGGCCCAACCTCTGGAATGTTCTGGCCGACTTGTAGGAAAATGAACTCGGGCCCAACCTCTAGAATGCTCCGGCCGACTTATATGAAACGTAATGGACGTAATTAAGAGACTTTAATGTCCGTCGGCCGAGTAATAATGACGAATATTGGCAAAAGGTCAGCTCATAAAAGTGGACGCTTGACTACCGTAACAGACAAAAGGCCTAAAATAAATAGGACCCAACGGGCTAAGGGAAAGACAACTTTGATTGATCACTTGGTTGCTTGGCCGACCGAGTACCTAGCTTTTCTGCTAGAACAATTTGGCGCCCACCGTGGGGCTCTGGTAAAACTCTTCCTTCGCCACTCAAGGGAAAGATGAGTCGTACTAGGGCTCGGGAGGAAACTTCCGATTATCATTTAATGGCGGTCAGTGAGTCATAACTCTCAGCCGAGCACGCTTCTCCACGATCGGTGGACACAGTAGAACAACAAAGGATAGACAACCTGGATATACGCCGACATATGAACGACTTCCATTACGTGAAGTTCGAAGGCAGGGACCAAGTTTCAAAGGAGCATGAGTATGATGAAGATCTAACGATCACAAAGCTGTACTTCCAATCATTGAAGAACTCGGTCGAGTTCTCGTGGAAGACCGAGTTTTGAGAATGCATTCGGCGAGTTAAAGGATTTTCAATCGTTGAAGAACTCTGCTGATTCCTTTTGGACAACCGAACGTGAAAATGCATCTGCCGACTTAAAGGAATTTCCCCATGCCACCCCCAATTCTGACCCGATTGTTCCAGGTTAGTATTATGGTTAGACCGAGTTTATATTCAGACCGACTTTGTTTACACATAAGCCCCTTCATCTCTCATGACTTGAGGCTTGGGGACTTCTGTTATGGTTGATCCGAGTATCAACTCGAGCCTACCTTATCTACATACACTAAAGTCCGGTAACAGGTAAAGAAAGACTGGTCTTGCATGGTTGGAGGCCTGAAGGTCTACTACGCTATGGTTATATCGAGTTTATACTTGGGCCGACTTCATACTCAGATCCATCTTGTTTACACTGTGTGGACAGGCCGAGTTCATACTCGGATCCATCTTGTTTACACCAAAGTCCTAATGGACTTGGAAACTGGAAGACTGATATATTGCGTTATGGTTAGCCGTTATGGTTAGCCGAGTTTATACTCGGGCCGACTTTGTTTACACAGAGGAACTATATGTTGTGGACAGGCCGAGTTCATACTCGGATCCATCTTGTTTACACCAAAGTCCTAATGGACTTGGAAATGGAAGACTGATATATTGTGTTATGGTTAGCCGAGTTTATACTCGGGCCGACTTTGTTTACACAGAGGAACTATATGTTGTGGACAGGCCGAGTTCATACTCGGATCCATCTTGTTTACACCAAAGTCCTAATGGACTTGGAAACGGGAAGACTGATATATTGCGTTATGGTTAGCCGAGTTTATACTCGGGCCGAGTTTGTTTACACAGAGGAACTATATGTTATGGACAGGCCGAGTTCATACTCGGATCCATCTTGTTTACACCAAAGTCCTAATGGACTTGGAAACAGGAAGACTTGATATATTGCGTTATGGTTAGCCGAGTTTATACTTATACCGACTTTGTTTACACAGAAGTCCATTCCTCTATCACGACTTGAGGCTCGAGGACTTATGTTATGGTCAGGCCGAGTTTATACACGGATTTGCCTTGCTCATACAGAAGTTATACTAGACTTGGAAATGGAAACACTTAATATTGGGGACGAGTTCGTGTTTAGCCCAATATTGAACACATAGGATGACCCAAAAGTCATATTAGAGAGCCAAAAGTTGGAGTTAGAAATGGTTAACTTATAAATGTTGATGATTATAGGCATCAATGTCAGCCAGCTGACTATTATTACTAGGGCGGCCACAATTATCCGAGAATAAAGAGGTAACTATGGCAATTAACGAAGCATGGTATAAGTAGGGACTGAGAGGTTTGAAAAATAAGGAATACCTAATTACTAGACACGCTAAACCGAGATAGTAGTATAATCATTCATATCTTTTTTATGCATATTATTACTCTCAATGCTATTATCATTATTCTCCATTATCCTTTAAAGGACACTAACTACTTATCAATTATTCAGATATACAAGCATTCAAACCAGGCTGAAAAAAGAATTTATTAAGTTAGAGGTCAACAAGGACATTAAGCCTATCTTTATATTGGCACCATTAAGCCGACCTATGTTTCGGCATTGTAAAGTCCGACTTATGTTTTGGCACCATTAAGCCCGGCCTATGTTTCGGCATTCTAAAGCCCGACTATGATTCGGCATTGTAAAGCCCGACCTATGTTTCGGCACCATAAAGCCCGACCTATGATTTGGCATTGTAAAGTCCGACCTATGTTTCGGCACCCTTAAGCCCGGCCTATGTTTCGGCACCATTAAGCCCGATCTATGTTTCGGCATTGTAAAGTCTGGCCTATGTTTCAGCACCACAAGATCCAACTTGTTTCGGCACTTTGATGCCCGACTTATGTCTCGACACTATAAAAGCATAGTTTATGTCTCGGCTAATAACGAACTTAACCTGTTCATAACGTGATGTTTGTTGTTGATCCAAAGTCGAGTATTTAAGGCAACCTAACATATATCATTCAAAGAAAAACGTTGATCAAGTCAGATGAGGGCTTATGTTACGGTTGAACTGTGTATTAATTCGGGCCCAACTTTGTGTCAAGTACATCATACAAGAGAGCTTTTAAACCTCTTCATCAATTCTCGACTTGAGCTATCTTACGGTTGGGCTGTGTATTAACTCGGGCCCAACCTTGTGTGGCCGAGTTTATATGCTTGGGCCGATTTTATCCTTATGGAAGATCCATCGGAGACTTGGGCCAAAGGACAAGAAGACTTCATATTTGAGGCCAACTTCATACTTAGTTTCATATCAAACATATAGGGCATTTTAAGAGCCTAATAAAATATGTGGGGAAATTAGAAGAATACCGAAAGTTAGGAGTAGAGATGGTTAGCTTGTAATTCCAGTTGCTCGCTCATAATCATGAGGAGGCAACAGTTATCGAAGAATGATGAAGATCCGACTATCAAAAGAGACATAGGATCCGATAGAAATAGAGAGGACTCTCACTTTCTCTAGAAAAATCACTCCCTCAACTTAGAACTACGTTAGCCTTGATTCCCATTTGGGATATGTAGGAGCAGAATACTACATTCTGTCAGGCCATATTCACAAATTAGCCTTAGAATTAACTCGGGCCCAACCCTGTTATGCATATATCATGCAAGAGATCTTTTAAGCCCCTTCGTCGATTCTCGACTTGAGGCTTGGGGGACTTATGTTATGGTTGAGCCGAGTGTTAACTCGGGCCCAACCTTGCTCGTATAGGGCTAAAACAAATAGGTCCTATTATGTTTATGGTTGGCCGACTTGTAGGAACTCGGGCCCAACCTCTGGAATGTTCTGGCCGACTTGTAGGAAAATGAACTCGGGCCCAACCTCTAGAATGCTCCGGCCGACTTATATGAAACGTAATGGACGTAATTAAGAGACTTTAATGTCCGTCGGCCGAGTAATAATGACGAATATTGGCAAACGGTCAGCTCATAAAAGTGGACGCTTGACTACCGTAACAGACAAAAGGCCTAAAATAAATAGGACCCAACGGGCTAAGGGAAAGACAACTTTGATTGATCACTTGGTTGCTTGGCCGACCGAGTACCTAGCTTTTCTGCTAGAACAGCATCAATGCATAGTATAATCAAGCATAAATTTTTCATAAGAAAGTCCAAATGGAAATAAAGTCTTCAGTATGAGAAATACTGTCCAACCTTATACAAACAACAATCTGGAATTTCAACGGGACGGGTTTCATTGGTCCCCTCCATCCCAATTCAAACATCCACAAAAATCCAATTATGATTTTCTTTTGAGGTGAATAAGTAAGTAGTCAAAAATATTCAAAAACCCTTTTTCTGAGTATTGTTTTTCAAAAAACATATATAATCCTATTTGCATGTTCAGCAAATGTGCACACCGCTTTATTGGCAGTGTTGTCCTCCGTTCCCAGAATTGTGTCTGAGTGTGTGTCTACAACGGATCTTACAACCCATACACACCCCACACTCTCTCTCTTCTCTTCTCTGTTTCTCTCTCTACTATTGATGGGTTGGACTATCGTTTTCTTCCTCGTGAAGTGCATGTGAAGCTTGCTGAGAGATCTGCTACTTAATAATCCAAACGGGTCACCTTCCTTTTCTGATTCAGGTGATTGAACTGTTTCCCTTCTACTTTTTTGTTTTTCCATACCTCTTCTTTATGTTTTCCCTCTACCCTCTCCCTTTTACAAATGTTACATCATGTACTTTTTTGCCTCTGCTTCATTAACTTCCCTCTCATTTTGTTTGACAAACCAGTGAGGGGTCTTTGATTGTACTTGAGCTTTTGGGATAATGGGGTCTTAGCTTATTCTCTTATGTTTCCATGCCTAATCTCAAAATTGTGCCTTTGTAGTGTCTATAGCTACTTCTTGGGGTAGCAGCACTCTGGTCATGCGCACAAAGTTCATTCTTTAATAATTGGTGGGAAGTTTTGGTGAGTGATGGTTTCCTCTTGAAGGGTGTTTTATTTTTGTGGCTCTTGGTGTTATAGCTTCGTTAATGGGATAATTGAGCATGAGAGTCGCTGTTTCCCTTTTGGTGAGTGAATACTAGCCTTTCTAAGTAATTAGTGGGTGTTCAGCATTGAGCATTTGTTGTTTTTTTTGCTGCCATAATTGTGAAAATTTGACACAATTACAGGCAAAAATGCGAGATTTTCTGATTTGTTTCCTGAATTTAGAAGTAAGGATTTTGCTGTGTCAGAAGGGTTGATGTTGTGATCATGACTAGGGCTGTCCGCAATAGGGTACTCAAGGATGCCAATGGTGATATCAGTGATCATCTACGCAACCACATCCATTTAACAAATTGCATTCACTTGAAGAACCATATGCACAAGAACAGCCCCATACTGGCTGATAGGTCACTCATGAGGGACCTTGTTGTGCTGCAGAGATCACGCTCTCTCAGGGACCCTTCGGCAAGTCCTCCATCATGGCATTCGCCTTCTGTAGTTGATATGCTTTTCAAGAGAGTTGAGAATGATGCCATGGTTCGGGGGGGAAGAAGGTCTGTAGGCATTGAGCGCAGGAAGGAAGGGAGGAGATTGTCTGGAACCTCACCACCCTTGGTGAGTATAGGTATGTCAAGGGTTGCTCCAGGTGAGGCTAGTATGGGTAATGATGGGATTCCGGCAACTAGTGAACGTAGTAGCAGGAGTGGAATGGGGGATGTAAGGAGAGTTGGGAGGGAGGAATCTGGCAGGAAGAGTGATAGGCCTGATTATTTGGATATTAGCCAAGAGCAGCCTCTCAGTCATGCTGGCAAAAGTTTGGCTGAAGATGTTATTTCAAGGCACTCGGAATCTAAAGAGAGAAAGAGCAAACAGAGGGGGAAGAATGTTCAGGTGAAGACCCTTTCTGAGCAGCTGAATGATATTCCATTGGATAGTGATGATTTAGCATCATCAAACATTCATTTTGATGGAAGGTTTCCTAGACAGGAGAAAATTATTGAGGAGGCAGAAACCAGCATGCACGGTCATGGCAGTGGAATGAATAGGGTTAAAAGGCGTAAATTTCGAAGAAGAACTCGAGTTGCTACAGCATCAAGAGATATTGGAGCTGAGAATGAATTGTCTGTGGCTTCCAACTCATTTGCTCAGGGTTCAGCTCACCATAAATATCACACGGAGGAGGCTAATGAGTATGCGGATGAAAATTTTACCAGGGCTCCAAAAAATGGGTGTGGCATTCCATGGAATTGGTCCAGAATTCATCATAGAGGTAAATCATTCCTTGACATGGCTGGAAGAAGTTTATCTTGTGGTTTATCTGACCCAAGGTTAAAGAAAGGGACATTAAATGCCAATGGAAGAAATATTTCTGAGATGCCTGTGGCATCTGAGTACTCAAGCTCATCTACTAAATCTGATGCAGAGGCACTCCCTTTACTAGTTGAGGCATCTGGATCTCATGGAAGCGCTGAAAATGCTTGTTGGGACCATGATTATTCCGGGGAACTTGGTCTTTATGGCAATAATTTATTCAAGCATGATATTGATTCTGACCTTGCTTCTGAAGCTAGATCTGGTGAGCAGCATAAGTTGAGACGGAATCGTCATAGTAGACACCAAAGCTTAACACAAAAATATATGCCACGAACCTTCAGAGATATGGTTGGACAGAATTTAGTGGCACAAGCTCTTTCGAATGCAGTAATTAAAAGGAGAGTTGGACTGTTGTATGTGTTTTATGGTCCCCATGGCACTGGAAAAACTTCGTGTGCCCGCATATTTGCCAGAGCTTTGAATTGTAATTCTTCAGAACACCCAAAACCTTGTGGCTTTTGCAATTATTGCATAGCACATGACATGGGCAAGAGTAGAAACATAAGAGAAGTTGGTCCAGTCAGTAATTTGGACTTTGAGAGCATCATGAATCTACTTGACAATATGATTGTTTCCCATCTTCCATCACAGTATAGAGTATTTATTTTTGATGACTGTGATACTCTGTCGGCAGATTGTTGGAATGCTATATCAAAGGTCATTGATCGAGCACCTAGACGTCTGGTTTTTATCCTTGTCAGTTCTAGTCTTGATGTCTTGCCTCATATAATAATATCCAGGTGTCAAAAATTCTTTTTCCCAAAGCTGAAGGATGCCGATATTATACATACATTGCAGTGGATTGCAACCAAAGAAGGTCTAGAAATTGATAAGGATGCCCTGAAACTGATTGCATCAAGGTCAGATGGATCATTGAGAGATGCTGAGATGACCCTCGAACAACTTAGTTTGCTTGGGCAGAGAATATCTGTTCCTCTTGTTCAGGAACTGGTAAGTTGTTTATTTATTAGTGTTTCGGTTATCAATGCTTCTTACATACATCACTAGATTCTATTACAAACTGCTGTTAATACTGCTAATTTGCCATGCATGAATTGCTCTGAAGTTAAATCCTTTCTTCAGGTAGGGCTTATCTCTGATGAGAAATTGGTCGATCTGCTTGATTTGGCACTATCTGCAGACACAGTCAACACGGTGAAAATTTTGAGAGTGATCATGGAATCTGGTGTTGAGCCGTTAGCTTTAATGTCACAACTTGCTACAGTAATTACTGATATACTTGCTGGGACCTATGATTTCACAAAAGAAAGGCGAAGAAGAAAGTTCTTCAGGAGACAGCCATGTGAGTAAAAAGAAAATCTCTTTTTATAGTTTACGGTTATCAATTTATTGCCAACTGAGATGATTCTGATCATATTAGTTCTCTGATCTGAAGTAACTGTAAATATTTAATGCTGTACCATTTCAAATCCTTGTCATTCTTTAAACATCCTTTCGATAAATATGTTTCTCTTCTAGTTTTGGTTTCTGGATCTAGCTATCCTGAAAAATATTTTCTCCAGGATTACTTGAGGTTTTACATTTCTGCCAGTATAGAGAATGGAGAGGGGAGAGTCTTAATCTGGTTTCATGTTGATGAATTTTTTTTTAATTATCCTTTCGCTAATTGATGATACTGATTCCTGTCTCAGTGGCCAAAGAAGACATGGAAAAGCTTCGCCAAGCTCTGAAAACTTTATCTGAGGCTGAGAAGCAGTTGAGGATGTCCAATGACAAGCTAACATGGTTGACAGCTGCATTGCTTCAACTTGCTCCTGACCAGCAATATGTGTTGCCTACTTCATCTGATAATAGTTTCAACCATAGTCCCTTGGCTCTAAACAATGCCGATGTGAAAGAAGCAGCCAGAATTACTGGTAATCCTGTTGAAGTTCCTAGCAAAGCAAGACGATTATCAATGGATGCTATAATAGAAAATTTCCATGCTGAAAGCTCAGCTGATAGTGTGACAAAGGGTCGTAGTTCAGACAAAAGAAGACTTAGCGTGTCTGGTTTTGCTCCTCAACATACTTATTCACGTGGCACCAATAATATTAGGATAAATGAAAGACAGATTTTGGGTAAAAACCGTAAAGAAATTGAAGAGATATGGTTAGAGGTGCTTGAGAAGATTCAAGTTACTGGTCTAAAGGAGTTTTTGTATAAAGAAGGCAAGCTGATATCTGTAAATTTTGGGGCAGGTGATCATCAAATCCACTATGCTTATTCAACAATGCGATTATTAATTTTTTGTAGTGATATAATTCAATGTTTCCCCTCAGAAATATCATTCAAACTTTGATATAATATGCAGAAGTTTTCAGTGCATTTCATTATTCATATCAGGAAGAATTAGGGGATAAACTGATCTATGTATGTGATTGCACGGAATGTAGTATCAACTAAAGGGCCTTGTATTATAGTGCATTGAAAATTCAGTCCTGGTAGCATTATTTAAGGATTTTAAAGTTCATCATAAAGTTAAGAGTGGTTATTAATCCTATGATACTCAAGTTTTCATTTGCTTCTATAAGTTGCATTAGTAATGTTGTGCTATTATAACTTTTCTTTGGAAAATTATCAAGAGCTTTTGTCTTCGGCACATACTACTGTACTCTAATAACTACGGGCTTTCTTTTTTGAGTGGTTTTAGTCCACTCTGTTCCCATGTAGTATTTATGATGTATATCATTAATCATTATTTTGCCATTTAACTGGTTGACCTTTTTCTGAAAGTTACTTTACTTCTTGACTTCTTGTTTAATTTATTGGTATTGTTGTTGTTGTTTTGGACTTTTGGCAGGTTGCTTCTTTGTCTCTCTCCAATTTTTGTTTTGCTCATTGACATTTACCATTTATCTAATGGTAGTACGATGCTTTATTGTGCAGCTCCAACTGTGCAGCTAATGCTTAGTTCTCAACTGTCCAAATCTACTGCTGAGAAGTTCACAGGTCATATCTTACAAGCATTTGAATCTGTCCTTGGATCTTCTATAACAATGGAAATTAGATGTGAATCAAATAAAGATGCAGGCTCGGTTCAACAGCCTCTTATATTGCCTGCTGTTAACAATAGTTCGTCTCATATTAGAGACTTAAATGGTATTGGCACTCAAGCCCATCCTTCAGTAACTGATTCTGTTGAAAAGAAGAGGGGTGAAATAGTAGAAGAAGCAGCTTCTCCAGTGCAGCACAAGAATAATGAGCAGCTGGTTGATGCTCATGCAGCATCTTATAAAAGTCCAGAAGGTACAAGTATAGCACAAGCTTCAACTTCCCAGAAAAATCCAATTGTTAAATCGCATTTAGATCGAAGAAAGCTGAGGGAACAAGGTCAAAGTCGAAGTCTTGTAAGAAGTAAGGTATCTCTTGCACATGTAATCCAGCAGGCAGAAGGTCAGCGAAGTGGGTGGTCAAAACGCAAAGCAGTGTCTATTGCTGAAAAGCTTGAGCAAGAGAATCTGTATGTTACTCTTCCATCCTTTTCTCTTTTGACATGTACTGCAGCTTAGTTTTAGAGAAGAAGTGTGGCTTATAATTTGTAATTTAAGGATGGCAGGAGGATGGGAATCCCAAATAAACATAGTATTTCCAAGTTTTAATTAACTTTGGCATGAGTAGTGTTATGCTGGACAACAGGATAACTATATTTCATGTCTGGAGGATGAGTTGAAATTTTTAAACATGTATGAGGTTTTCTATGATGGAGTAAGACCATGTATAATTGCACAAGCTAGGTATTGCTTGCATGTAGAATTGAATAATTAAGACTGAATAAGAGCTTCCTAGAACTAGGTTAAGATTATGCTTCCTGTTCAATTATATGAGTAAGTATGGGATAGATTGTTAACTTGAATATTTTGGAATCTTGAGCTTTGGAATTTGGATGTTGTCCTGTTTCAATAATAAAGTAATGTCAATTTTATAACTGTCTATTAATCCTAAAATCATTTACTCCTTAGGAGACTGGAGCCAAGATCAAGGAGCTTACTATGCTGGAAAGCATCAAGAGCAACCCGTAGGAAGGTAATTTATTTTATTATGATCCTGAAATTTATTGTTAGAGACTTTGAATGTATAAATAGTTTAAAACACACTTCCAATTAACTTGTTCCCATTCCTCAATATTTAACAATTTATACTTTTGAACCATAGTTGATAGTTGTTCTTTATTAATATTCCAATTTTCTTAAGGCATAACACTTGAGTCCACCATATTAATGTTAGGGAAAAGTCCAAAAACACTCTTTCAACTTAGGTCGATATGCGATTTAGTCCTTCAATTTCAAAAATGTGTAAAAAGGTCATTTAACTCTGGTTCGGGTGCAAAATGGTCCACTGCCATCAAAAGTGACTCCCAAATGTTTGACATGAGGGTATTTTGGAGTATCATTGATAGGTACTAGATCAAAACAGCAATAAAACAAGAAGAAAACAATAGCAAAATGAAAATTATATTATTATTGTCAATGCTCAAAAATCAAAATACAAACTACCTCTAGGCTCTTCAAGAGGCCTAACTCTCCCTCCCCGGGAATTCGAGAGCCTGGTCTCTCCCTTCCAAAACTCACTACTCAATTCCCTACCTTCCCTTGCCTCCTCTACCTCTATTTATAGAAGCCTAACCCCTAACTAACTCTAACTGCTTTATTAGAAGGCTTAACAACAGAGGCTCATTCTTGTTGTCCTAACTATGGCCCGTGTCTAACAATATCTCCCCCCCCACCAAAACATTCATCTTGTCCCCAAGGTAAAGAGCTGGCCATGCTCTGGATCTAGACTCCTGAAATAACTCCACTAGTGTCCCATTGTGACCATTGCCAAGTCGGTACTTCCACCCGGTCAAATAAGAAGTCCTGGTCTATCACAGTACCTTGTAGATGTAGCAACACTAATAGCTGTATACTCCCCATCCCTCTCTATTTTGGGCTGTGACCCAACAATTTTAAAGAATTGGACTACTCTTGAGCGAGTCCTTCTTGTGTTTTTCTGTTTTAAACCTCTTCTTTTCTTTGCCCATGTATAAAAGATTTGGTTAGGTGTGTGTGTGTATTTGTATTAGTTTGGTGATGCCGCACTTGTAGCATATCCAATACTTTTTTTTTTGTTTACATACTTTTATGGTTTTACCAACAAAAAAACTAGAGTTCTTAATTTAGAATATGATGTTAGAATTTGTGCTGCAATTTGTATATTTTGCATTGTTATATATGAGGGCATTACTGATGTATATAATTGCATTGGCAGCTGTCACGCTTGAAAGTTCGAGCCCGAAAACCGCGTGCATTGCTGAACCTTGTCTCATGTGGGAAATGTCTGTCTACAAAATCTCCAAGGTAGTTTGGGGAATCTTTCAAGGGTTCCTTCCATAGTCATTTGTATTTCATGTACCTAGGCTTTTTCCTGATGTGTTATAGGCTCCAATTTTACAGGTCAGGCCTTTTTATTTCCCATTTAATTAAATAAAAGCATGTAGTTATATATCTGATGAAGAAAATGTAGGAAGGTAGTAGATTCCGTTTTAGTTATAAGATATTGTATATGTTTCATTCCTAGCATAAATTTGATGGAAATTTCAAACTATGATTCAGTTGAAAACTTTATTAATTGTATTCCACTGGACCTCTACTGTTAAATGCACCAGGATCCTGTTAAGTGCAGGGTGCACTTTGGTTGTTGCAAGTTAATAGATCATTATCAGGTTGGTTATATTTTGTAAAATGCTAAATAGCAGTTGATTTTTTCATTAACCGTGATCTGCTACCCTGAAACTGGATCTATGTGCTTGGCGGGCACTGTTATGATGCAGCATTCGACGCATTACATGCTCCAACAAGTAATTCTTTGGTGCTTGTAAATGTGCATGCTAAATTTTGACATCATTTACAAGACAGTAACATGTAAGCGAGAGTTGTCTTCAAGTTTTGGTAAAAGATTTTATTTCTTATTTTTTGTATAGTACTTACGGTGGTACTTCTTTAAAGGTTTTCTTGAGTATATTTCCCAAAAATATGTTCTCCTTCAACCATTCTTTATTTTCCAAATAATACGTGGGTAGTAACCTAGTTTACAAGCAAGAGTATGAGATTCCTTCAGAAGCATGTGGGATTGCCTCTAATGTATTTGAGAAAAACAGGATTTTATTCGATCAAAGTGTTCACTCAGGTTAGGGTGAGGCAGATAATTGAATCAAACTTAAATGAATATTTTATTTTATTTTTTTGGGTTTTTGATGGGGTAAACTCACAAGCAAAGCTGGGAGACTAACCCCCTAAACTGGAGGTGGTTGTTAGGTAAAGCTCTCTTCAAAATGATGCCTCTAGGGTTTATATCCGTAGTCTTAAAGATAAAATTTGTTTGAAACTTTGGAGGCAATCAAACTTAAATTAAAACAACTCCATACTGCTTTTGTTTTTATTTCATTTAAGGGTCCATTTCTTTAAGCTTAAGAAAATGATTTCAATCTATCCTAGAAAAGTGAATTTTTTTAAGCTAAAAAATATAGCTTCTCATAAAATATATATATATATATATATCTTCAACTTTTTAATAAAAACTCAACTAAATAGGCATATAAATGTCAGAAGTGTTTTTTCTTTCTTTCCAAAATTAAAAAATCACTTTTTTTGTGAAAACAGCCTAAAAAGCAACCCTTAATTTCGGTACGAGAAATTTGCTCATGAGCTTCCTGGCATTTTGATTTTCAGTTCATAAAAACAACTGTACCGCGACTTGTGTATGTGTAGTTTGTGCATACCCATTGGTGGAGAAAGCTTTTTCATCATTCAGCTTTCCCGAGGATTAGTTTGTTTTAGATTTGTACAAACACAAACTTCCGTTGAAAATCCCGTTAAGTGAAAGCTTGAACTTTGAGTTTTTTGAAAAAATTGCCTGAACTTTGAGTTTCTAAAAAAATTGCCTCAGGACAGAGGATTTCCGGGTTTGCGTTAAAACAAATCCCGTTAAGTGAAAGCTTAAACTGCATTTCGATAGCATTTCAATAGTTAATTAGTTATGAAGGTTAATTATTAAGGAAGATGAAAACCAGGGGGGTCAATATAAATAGTGTTAATTTTTCATCTTTTTGCTATTCAGGATATGTGGTGATAATATATAATTAGAGCCTACAAATGTTTTATGTGACATACATAAATGAAGGATGACAAGTGAGTGTTACTCCTTGGTGCCTTTGGTATTTATAGGCCTCTGGTGAGCGAATACGACCCATACTTTACCCTGCCATTTGTCTATAAGAGGTTAATTGTTATTGCAAACAACCAGGAAACTTTCAAATTAGAGAAAATCAAGAGTGAAAATATTATTCATATTAGTACACTAACCAATGCAAAATAAGGGGTTACATTAGAAATACTGAAAAGATTATTGGAGAGATTTTTAGTACAGCAGTATTAATGTAATGTATTAAACAGTTAAAACAGGCTTAACTGTTTTTCACTGATTTGATTTCACATCTGTCTTACCTGAATAAAAGGAAAAAAGTATGTTTCCTTATCTGTATTAATGTACATATTTTATCAGCTCACAACCGAGTTCTCATTCAATAGTCCCTGCATTTGCAAGCAAAAGACAGCAGCCAAAACCCCTTCTCATTCACCTTTATCTGCATGCCTTGATGTACCACCTTAATCTCCACGACAGATATGATATAGTATATACCCCCATACTATAGGTTATTTTCATGACTAAACCTTTTTACCTACCTATCATTCACTTAGCATCTATAAAATCACCCTGCTATTACACCTCCCACATAGCAAAAAATCATTGCAATAACAATTAACCTATATATCATTTGTATCTTTCCAATAGCAGCAAAGCAATCTAGAGCTTCCAATTAGCCATAAGAAGATGAAGCAAACCATCTTCTTCTCACTTGTTCTAGTACTATTTGCTTCCATCTTTTCTACTACCACATTAGCCCAGTCACCTGCTGCAGCCCCTAAAGCCCCAACAAAACCAAAACCCACCACTCATGCCTCACCAGCTCCAGCACCAGCAAAACCATTAGTCCCATCATTACCTCAGTCACCCTCATCTGATTCTTCTTCTGGTCAAGACATCATCAAAATTCTAAGGAAGGCTAAATCATTCAACACGCTGATACGCTTGCTCAAAACCACCCAAATCATCAACCAAATCAATGCACAACTGGTAACAACAAAATCTGGAGGTTTAACCCTTCTTGCACCAGATGATGGTGCCTTCTCACAACTCAAAGCAGGTTACTTCAACTCTCTGGATAACCGCCAACAGAAAGAACTGATACAGTTTCATGTTCTTCCTGTTTATGTGTCAAGCTCTAACTTTGATTCTCTGAGCAATCCTGTGCTGACACTTGCCAAGTGATAGCCCCACAGGTTATCAAATGAATGTGACAGCTTATGGAAACAGTGTAAATATTTCAACTGGGGTGGTCGATGCCACCCTCACAGGCATTGTGTACTCAGATAAAACACTTGCTATATATCATGTGGATAAGGTGCTTATTCCTTTGGACTTCTCTAAGCCTAGGCCTCCAGCTCCTGCACCAACTCTGGCCAAAGCACCTAAAGCTGATAAGGACAACTCGTCTGCAGAAGATGAGGATCAGGGAGAGTCAACAAAGAACAGTTCTGGTGCTGTCAATTTGATTAGCATTCAAGGAACAGTGTTGGTTTCCATTGGGGTTGCTTTAGTTACAGCAGTAATTGTGTCCAGTTGAGGAATACCCTTTTGCAGGATGTTCCTAAGTTTCTAGATCAAGCACTCTTAATTTTTGTGTACTTTTTCTCTTTATGCTCATTTTTCTTGGCTTTGTCTGTATTTGGGGTAGGAACTAGGAAGAATGTTGTTTGAGAGCTATGTGAGCCCTTTCCTTATTTTCTTGTTTGTCTTCAATAAAAATGATTGAATTGAATACATGATGGTTTTTGTATATTATGCTTTCAAATTGTAAACACATCTATACATAGGGTAGATTAATTGCTATCTTATTTATTGGGTCTTTGGGACAGGGGAAAGCATTCTTACATGTAGATACAGGGCCCTTTTCACCTTTCTCAAATTTTCTCTCACAGATCCCTCAAGAACAAGGTGTTTTGCTATCATTTATAAGCTCACAACTCAGAACAGAAAACGTAACAAATGGTATTCAACCAGCAAATTGGTTTCTGATAAAAATATATAGCAAACCTATTAAAACAGAACACTAGTAAAATATCGCACTTTGTCAAAAAGTCATCCAATAACCGCCTAATACATAGTAAAATATTACATGTCCCAAAATACCGATGTACTTTAAAAATCTCAGCTGCATCAACAAGGAGCACCTGATAACCTTTTAAGAAATATATTTCAATGCCTCAAGATTTAAATTAAGATGTGAATTTTAAGTTTATAATTATGTTGTTGATCAGTCATGCACACGTTCGAAGTAATGTGTTTTATTAAAAATCATAACAGAAAACATACTAACCTAAGTACCAAAAACACTCTAAGCCACTGTGCTGAAATATTCTATCTGTGACGGTGGAGTTCACAATCAATTATTGATCCTCAAGATGGCAGCCATTTTCAGAGATTCCACGATTTTTCCTCTTTTCTACAATTCGTCCAAAATTGTAATCATGTCTACAATTCGTTCCAATGCGTGCTAAGCTTCTGGGAGAGAACCTGAGTTCGAATCCCCCATAACATATTTTTGGGAACTATGACTAAGCAGCCAATGGAAGATTAGTCTAGTAGCGGGTCGAAATGATCTAAGTACGTGGATACTCCATTGACCTACAGGGGAGTCAAAAGACCCTAATTATGGTAGATTCTTGGGCTTTTTAAAAAAATACGATACACACTTCCTTATTATGTTAATAAACATGAGTGGGAAAAAACAAATAATTAAATATATATAGACTCTATTTTTTTCCCAAGGTGAAGCACATAAAAAAGGCCTCACGGGAGGATAAGTGAATGGGAAAATGACAAAACATATTGTGGGTTTGAACGCGTGTACCTACAAGTCATGTCTTTTAGCTTAACTAAGTGAAGAACTAAATATAGACTTTAAAATTGTCTAATCTTTTTTTTTCCGTCACTAATATTTACTTAACTAGTGCGGTTATAGCTAGCTCTAGTTATTTAAAAAAATAATTTTAATGGAATTCTAAAGAAAATATTTTTCATAATATATAGTTGATAGAAATTACAAAACAGATATTTATACTACATTTCTATATTAATGATTTTTTCTTCAATACATAGTTGGAGAGAATGGCTTTGCTAGGTTTGGAAAATTTATGAATATAAAACCCAGGCCTACATTTTTATTAGAGTTATAGCTTATCGTTTTTTAAATTAGTAATTAGTATGCAAATGATAGGTGATTAGGGTGTATTAAGGTATTAGAGATGACCCAGTAAAAAAAAGGGTGATTAGAGATAACAATCAATTATCGCTATGTGGTTATCACTTATTATTAATGTGTCAGTAATTATATGATGATTAGTCTTAAAGTGATGTACATTTTGATGCCTCTCAATAACTAGATTGCAATTTAGAAAGTAAACTCGAATATATAGCTCGAGCACAGTTAATCCATCTCTGAGGAATATTTTGGGATAAATTGAGAGATATATAGGTACATCACATTAGAGATCAGGTGTGATTTGTAGTTCCTCAATCCTTACCAAAACCTGTCAGACAATGCCACTTAGAGATCGATCTAATATTAATAACTTGGTTAATTTCATTTTCTTTCTGGTCGATGGAATAACACAACCTATATACAGACCAATAGCCCCTTTTCCAACTACATTTTCATATTACACACGTCAAGTTGATTGCAACCACGATGTGAGAAATCAAAATAGTTCCATCACATTATCTGTCTGTACCTTGTGCTCTCAGTACTCATCTATCACTGCCAAATCTTTTCACTTTCACACAATTAATCAAACATGATGCACCATCTTTCTATGTTCCTGATAGATGAAGGAAATTAATTTGCTCTAAGAAATTTGGAACTTGATTAATTAGTTTTTCTGTCTAATTAAACCTTGCACCTATCTATACAAATCATTCTCTCCCAGCCTCAATAAAAGGCAACCCCTTCTCTTAGTGTCCTACACCCTCACTTAATTAGCATTTCACTGATCTTTCCCTAAGAACAATAAATTGAAGACACACCAATCTCTCTTCTCTGCCTCAATTCTATTACTAGCACTAGCAGTTTCACTCATCCACTCCACTTCAGCCCAAGTACTCTCACCTGTTCAAGCTCCGGTGGCATCTCCATCATTGCCACAATCACCACCACTCACTCCACCACGAGCCACCGCGCCAGCACCAGGACTCAACACAGTCCCCCTAGTACCCGTGTCACCCAGTGGGGCCCCCACCCCCATCATCCCAAAAACTCCCACCATAGACATAGTCCAAATCCTCAGAAAAGCCAAAAGATTCTCCGTTCTCATTCGCCTCCTCAAAACCACTCAACTCATCAACCAACTCAACTCACAGCTCGTAACTTCAGGCTCAGGAGGGTTAACCATTTTTGCACCAGAAGACAGTGCCTTCTCAAAACTCAAACCAGGGTTCCTCAACTCTCTCACTGATAGAAAGAAGGTAGAGCTATTGCAGTTCCACACCCTCTCTTCCTTCATATCCATCTCAAACTTCGATACCCTCACCAACCCGGTTCAGACTCAAGCCGGTGACGACCCCAAAAGGCTTCAACTTAACGTCACAACCTACGGCGGAAGCCAAGTAAGCATGACGACCGGTGCGGTTAACGCCACCGTTACCGGAACAGTTTACACGGATAACAAGCTCGCCATATATCAGGTAGACAAGGTGCTTCTCCCTCTTGATGTCGTGCTTCCCAATAAGGCTCCGGCACCTGCACCGGTGGCGGCGAAAGGAGGCTCCGATAAATCTGATAAGACGAAGTCGTCATCTGGTGATGATAGTGGCGGTGGTGATAACAAGGAGTTGCCGGCGGAAGCTTCTGCAGGTGGTTGCATGATGAGGTTCAACGTAGAGGGAATGATGTGGGTGCATGTTGTGATTGGAGTGGTTATGATGATAATATATTGATATGAAGTGGATATGGAAACAAAAGTGAGGGGTCCAATTTTTGTTGTTGTGCTATTTAAGGTTTTGTGAGTGAGTGATCCATCCTTGGTTTGGGGTTGTGATTTGTACGTTAGCATAGGTGGGTTTCTTCTTCGTTTTGTTAACTTGTGTTTTTCTAAAATCATTGTAACCGAGTTATGATATTGGATCAACAAATTTTGGATACCGTATGTGATATCGTATATATTTATCTTTATCTCTGATTTACTTTTTATTTTTATTTTGTATACATGTTTCTCTAAAATATACTTAAAAACAAAGGGACACCATTTTGTTGTACAAAAATCATTGATGTAGTTTTAAATAGTAGTGTACAGAGAAACACCCTACAGAAATTATAAGCCATGCTTTCATTTTTGGGCTTTTAGCCCAGTAGTTCATTGCCTATTGGATCAAATACTCTACAGCCCAATCTTTTCTTTTGATTTTGGGATATATCACTCATCCAGTCATCCTTGTTCAAGGCTTTCGTCTTGTGAGCTTTCTGCAGTTCAACACTGTACTTTACTGTGTGTGTTTGAATTAAGTTATTTTATATTTGAAATAGCTTATAATTAAAAGTTGTCTGAAAGTGTTTTTTAAAAAAGAAACATTTATTCTCTGAAAATTAATTGTTCCCGATAATACTTTATAAGTTGTTGTATGGGGATATCAGTTCCGGGTGTATTGCTTCTTTTCTTTTTTTGTTCTTACTGGAGTTAGGCCTCCTTACTTTACATTAAAAAAAAAAAAAAAACCGAACTCATACACATCAAAATTTAAAATTCAATGTCTATTTGACATAGATTTATTTTGCGTTGCTAATGTATGTGGTTTTTTGTAACCATTGCTTCTATAGTTAAAGTTATTTAAATTCGTAAAAATGGCGTAATGTAAATGCCCCACCTATAATAAAATTATATGAATTTAATTTTTTTGAAAATAGAAAACTTTTCAAAAATTTATCAGAATACATTCAAACACTGATAATAAATGAGTAGACAACAAATGTCTCTCTTGTAGAAGTCAATATTTTTTTTAAGACTTCATGCTATGGGCTGGAGTGCCTAACGCAGAAACCTCCTATTGAGGTTTCTAAATGGGGATCCGGCTTCTCTCCATCAACACCATGTCCGGCAGTTATCTCCATTCGAGATCTAGACCGTTGATTTAATCCAATGGCCAGAATTTAAAAGCCTTCAATTATTAATTTTAAATATTAAACAAATATTTTAATAATAAAAAACTTTAAAAAAAAAATGCAATCAGATCCCTAATTGCTCCCCTCCCAAACCCGTAGCCCCCCTTTTACTTACACCCCTCAAGTCGCCATCTCCGCCCCTACCATTGTCGGCCACCAAATGCCGCCATCGGCGCTGCTCTGAGTTCAGCCTTGCGCCTTCGTCACCGCCTGTGAGTCCTCCCTTCCGCGGTGCCAGCGTGTCCCTCGTTTCTCTCCAACTCCGGCGCACATCCTCCCTTTCTCCCCTTCCGCCGGCGCTGCTCTGTGCTCCTCCGCCGGAGCAGCTATGAGCTCCACCACCGCCGCTGCTTCGGCCTCCTCCCCTCCTCCCCTATTTAGCTAGCAATGAACTTGAACACTCATGCAGATGGGGCTCATGAAGAAACATCCATCAATCATATGGTCCTATTAGGAATACTATAACAATTAGTAGATTGGGTTTTCATCCAAAAAAATTGCAATAAGATTAGTTGAATTCTATTAAGATGCAAGGAAATTGATGTAAATTGAAACTTGGTAGATGCTGAAAAGACAGTATGGTAAATTGAAACTTCAATTGTCATCCATTTTTTGTCATGACAATAGGCAACAAAATGACAGTAGGAGAGGAGAGGGACACGCCGACGCCGCAGAAGGGAGGACTCATAGGCAGTGACGGCAGCGCAAGGCTGAGCTCAGAGCGGCGCCGGCGTCGGCGGTGGGCTGGGGCGGTGATGGCAACTTGAAGGGTGTGAGCAAAAGGGGGCTACGGGTTTGGGAGGGGGACAATTAGGGATCTGATTGCATTTTTTTAAAGTTTTTAATTATTAAAATATTTGTTTAATATTAAAAATTAATAAATTAAGGCTTTTTAATTCTGGCCATTGGATTAAATCAACAGTCCAGATCTCGGATGGAGGCAGCTGCTGGACATGGTGTTGATGGAGAGAAGCCGGGTCCTCTAAATGGCCCATAATGAAGATTGGAAGAAATGCAAACATTAAATCTCAACTATTTTTACTACATGCCCTTAACTCTTGTTAATTGGGCTATCATGGTACAAAAGTATTGTTCAATCTTATAAGATAATATGCACCCTTTCAATTAAATTAAATCCCAAATATTGGATCAACCCTTTCTTTTCCATGTTACTTTCCTTTCCACCCCAATTTTTGCATGCAACCACACTCTTGGATTAGAGTAGCTTGCTGCTCTTGTTAGCTGTTATCCACTTTCTATCGTTGTAGGGAGTGCTTAATCGCTATCTTGACTTTCATGTGTAGTTTACTTACTCATTTTGAAAGTAGAAGGATTAAGGTACGTTTCAAAGAGTTTTGAAAGCTAATTTTATTAGGTTTTGTTTAACAAGAAATAGTTGATCAGTAAGTTGAAAGCTGAAAAGTTGATTTTTAACTAAAAATTTATAGTTGAAAAGCCAATTGATTGAATTTGAAATGTTTGATAAAATTAAATGTTGAAATAGCTTATAATTGGTTTTAGTTGGTTTAATTGACTGTAGTTGAATTAATAAACCATTATTTAGAGGACAAAAAGGCATTCGTACTTTTCAGCTAATAACAACTCCCTCAATCCCACCCTCCTCGATCCTTCTTGGGGTGCACATTAGAAGGAACGGCCAATCTGATTCCTTTCTTTATTTAATTTCGTAATTCTTTTACTGCCGTAGCAATATTAATTGTTGACTTTGGCCTTGCTTCGTCTAAAGGTAAGGTATTGCATGCATGTGTGTCCTTGCCAATGTGAAATCTCCGTGGTCGGTCATTTTATTGGCCAGGAAAACAACCACCACACAAAACAGGTGAACTCAATGAATCCCCTGTACCTTTGCTCAAAGGGCAGCCATTTTTACCAACAGTAAAAGACTTGGGCACCTGAAGCAAATAGTCAGGGGTTCGAATCCTGAATCTTGTGTATGGAGAAAACCTGGTGTTTGGAGGTGAGAATCCACCTTGTGTACCCAACAGATTTTTCGACGGATATTAGTCACTGTTAACGGTGGTGGATACTTCGTACCTATGTCATGGTTAAAAAAAAAAAACAGCCATTTTCTTTAAAGCTTAAAGCACGGTACAACCCTTTTTTTTTAAAAAAAAAAAAACTACAAATTAAGCAACTTCAAACTTTTTTGATTTCTTTCTAAACCCACAAATTAAGCAGAGGCATCCGCACATTCCTCTTCTAACGTTTGCCACTTGGCAAAATCTCATGCAGATAGAAATGCAATTTTCCTATGGTTGAAGTGTGTAGGAACTAGGATAAAATTAAATCTCATCCATTTATGAGTTTTTTTTTTTGAAACACATCCATTTATGAGTTTTGTTTATTATTATTGTTACAACATTATTTAGTCTTTCTTCTTCGTTTCGGTTTTATTAATCAGCAGAGAAACAAACGAAGACTCATACACAGTGCACGTGTTTGAGCGAATGATCTTGGACGGCGGAGCAGGTAACTAATAACCCCAATCAGTTCGGGATTTGTCAATAAAAATAACTACGAACAAATTAATATTAGAAACGTTGAATTTGTGGCGAGTGATTAAACCGGCACATTTTTAATATATTCCTGTTCCTGTTATGAGGTGGTGTCCCAGGATTAGGGGTTCTAAAATGTACAGACAAGCAGGAAAAGTACTACAAAATAATACTAGCATTAGAAATTGTCTTTACATTGAAAAGAAAGGATGAGAATAATATTTTTATCTTTCAACGGATATCTCAATAAACAAGTTAGGAGATTAATTCTTAGGTTGGGATGATATTTAGATAAAGTTCTCACTAAACTGACGATTTCAAGATTTAAATATATGATCTTACAAGTAAAATTCGTCTAGGATCATTATCTACTTTCATTGCGATCAATCACGGTTAGGTAATGAGAAAATATTTTGAAAACAAATGATGATTTATATTATGAATATTATCATATTAGTAACATATTTCCTGACATCTTGATATTGTTATTTACGATTTTACTTAATTATTACTCTTAATTTGAAATTGTACAAATATAATGAGTTAAAGACAAAATATTTATGAATTATGAAAAAAAAAAAACCCATTTAAAGTGAGTAAGGTTATAAAGTTTAATTGTTATACACTGACAGTGTAAAACTTTTTTACATAAACATTCAATCATAAATTGACACGTCATATAGATTTTGTTGACTCTTATTCTTACTACTTCAAAGTTATCCATAACATAATTGATGATTGGTTGATAGTGTAAAATATTTACCCTGTCAGTATATAGCAATTAAATTCAAGGTTATATCTATCTTTGATTTATTCTTTTAATTTTTTGAAGGCTTGATTTATTAATTTTTGTTAACCATGTTATAGATACGAAATATATAATGTGTTTACATTCATTGTCAAAAACCTAGAGCCGCTTCTCTCTCTCAACCTTCCCTCTACTCCTCTTTTCCTTCTTCCTCATCCACCGGAAGGGCTGGTTTTGTGCCATCTTTTGGCCTGTAATCACCCCTCTACATAGTTTTTCATCTCCTTTTATCTAAATAAGCGATTGTTCCACATAGATCTGCTTTTTCTTTCTTGTTTTTCCGTGTTTTCGTTGTCTGCGTGCGGCGGTGTTTGTTCGTCGTCTTGGTGTGGCGTCGTTTGGTTTCCCGTCTTGTTGCAGTGTTCGTTTGGTTCAAATTGGTAGATCAACTTCGATCCATTACAGATTCAATCAAGACTTGGGCGTCAACGTTACAGATCCGGAGACATGGATATTCCGGTCATTTGGATTTTGTCACATTTATAGACATTTTGTCGTGTTATGCTATTAACCCGGGTGCTGTGAGTTTGTTCGCAGATTCATCCTTTTCGGTTTCTAGCGATGTTGAATTTGTGTTGTTTTCGATGTATTTTACCAATATCCTTTTTTAGTAAAAAAAAAAGGGTACGAAATATATATTCACCACCATTAGCAGTGACTAATCTCTGTCGGGGAACTTGTTGGGCTAAGTTTTCTCCATACACAAGAGTCAGGATTCGAATATCTGAAAGTTTGCTTAAGGTGTTCAAGTCTCTTGCCATTTGGACCAATCACATGCTGGTGATTTAATCTAAATGCACTACAATATCAAAACTTTTAAAATTTTAATACGTCAAGTATTCTACTTTTAGTTTAAAAAACTTTATTTTTTATTCCTAAGGTGAAACTCATAATTTTAAGAGTTCACTAATGAATATATTAAAAATGAAAAAAACTGAAAAGAAAGGTTAAAGCCTTTGAAACTTTTAATAAATTAATTGTTTACTTTTAGTTTTAATTTTTTTATTCCTAATGCGAAACCATAACTTTATCTTATTTATAAAATCAATTAATCTAACTTAACCCATCAAACTCATTATTTTAAATTATTTGTTAGAATAATTAAATATGAATAAATTTTGCATAATCTTAATTATGAATATTTAGTATAATTATAAATATTTTATTTTAGTCTATATTTGATTTAGACTCTATTTAAAATTTAAGATATCTTATAATATACGAGACACTTGTTAATTATTTTATAATTAAAATCGGCACTGAATTGATACTTACTCACATTTATATTTGATATGTTTATTTTTCTTTGAGACATAAAATATGTCAATATCCATTCACATTCAAATCAATTTAGTGTCTACGAGTATATCCTATTTCAAGTGTTAAATTTGTTTTCCATCTACAGCCAAATATGCTTAAAAGAGAAATGTTTCTGGTACAAATTTTTTTATTCATAAAATAAAAGTACAATGTTTCTGGACAACATTGGAATAATATTTAATATATATGTATAAGAAATTATTAAAATATCATGCATTTCCGGTTGAAGTACAAAATATATATAAATTTGAGTTATTGTCTCAGATATTGTTCAAAGATAAATGCTAACTAATATCTTAAAAACATTAGGATATTAATTAAGCTCTTAAAGTTAACGACATTAGTTAAAAAAATTAAAATGATAAATTTATATCAAAATTAGGAAAATTCTAACTAATATCTTAAAACTTAAAAGTATCGATTAAAGAATCAAAACAATAATATTTAGATAAAAATAAAAATACATTTAATATATATATATATTAAAAATATTGATTTTATAATTTTATTTTTATTTTTATTTTTTTTCCTAACCCATGCTCTTAACTGGGTAAGTGGTGCCTTTCGTGTCATCGAGAATTCGAGATTCTTAGAGCACCTCCAGCGGAGGGTCCTTAGCTGGGTTCTTAAATAAGAACTGTTCCTTACTTTTGCGCACTGTTGGAGCATGTTGACGTGGAGGGGAGAGGTAAAGACCATTCCTTATATAAGCAACTCTTCCTAAACATTAAAATATTGTTTCCCACTGTACGGTTCTACATTATACTCCCTCCGGTCCATAATATAAGCAAAAATTTCCAAATTTTTTGGTCCAAAATATAAGCAAATTTCAACTACTTTCTTCTCATTTAATGAAGTTATTCTCAAAATACCCTTCATTTAATACAAATTTTGTTTTCCAATGACTCCTTTTATTCTCAATAACACAAGCTTAATAAATAAGAGGAGGGGTAATTTAGGTAACAAACTTAATTTTTTATTCCTAATGACTCTTTTAAATGAGATCAACTAACTATCTTAATACGTGCATCCCATTTAATTTTTGTTTATAATGGAGACCGGAGGGAGTATAGCGTTTGTGATACAGGGGCATGATTTGAGTTTCTTACATAGGGGCAATGATGATGATGGTGATGATACAGAGGCGTGAGGGTTTCTGATATAGGGACGAAAATATGGGTTTCTGAATGTGGTGTAAATGTGAGAACAAGAATGGGCATAAATTTGGGTTTCTGAATGTGGGGAGTAAATGTTGGGTTTGTGAATGTGGGCGTGATTTGGGTTTAAGGTGGGAAGCTTCTAGATAATCAATTTAATCATTTACTCATCTTCCTTTTTTATTTATCACAAAGTATATTGTAGAATAGGAGTACTTTGCAAATAAACATTCCTGAATTGAGAGGTTGGCATTTAATCAAATTTTTTTTAGAATCAGGAGTATTTATTTATTTATTTATTTTTAAAAATGAAGTATTTATTTTTAAAAAAAATTAAAATATATGTGAATTAATACTTTAATTTGAAATAAAAAATTAAATAAAAGTATAAAAATATTGGATTTATTGTGGGACCCACTAATATTAAGTTAAGAACCAAATAGTGATTCTTACAATTGGAGCAAAAATTGTAGATGTTCTTTAAATCTTACTTGTCAATTTTTGGATCCACTTGAAATAATTAAGAATCAAAGAGTGAAAAACATTGGAGATGCTATTATGGGTCAACTTGCCGTTTGGACTTTGGAGTGTGGCGAGTTTAAAGAGGGACACTCCAATACTACAGCAAGGGTAAAGAGAGCACGCCAACCATTTTTATCGGTCTCCATGCACCTCATAATCGCGTGGCCCCATCGTTTTCTCAAGTCAACCCAACCTTTTTAACCATTCTTTGTAGGGTGTTGACACATATGACAATGGTAGGGTTTTTGTAGAGTATTACAATATCTATTTTCATACCCACGTTTAGAAATAATCTACATACTCCTTTCGGTCTCTATTGTAAGCAAAAATTAAATGGGACATACATATTAAGATAGTTAGTTGATCTTATTTAAAGGAGTCATTGAGAATAAAAAATTAAGTTTGTTACCTAAATTACCCTTCCTCTTATTTATTAAGCTTGTGTTATTGAGAATAAAAGGAGTCATTAGAAAACAAAATTTGTATTAAATGAAGGGTATTTTGAGAATAACTTCATTAAATGAGAAGAAAGTAGTTGAAATTTACTTATATTTTGGACCAAAAAATTTGAAATTTTTTGCTTATATTATTGACCGGAGGAAGTAATATAATAATGATATAAGAATAGAGATGCCAATGAGTAATAATTGGGTAGGGGTAGTAGAGTGTTGCCAAAATAATAAATAATTAGCTAGATATAATTAAATTAAGAAAATATGAAGAATATAGAAAATTCTTTATAGGCTGAGACATATAAAATCACATTATTGGTGAGTATTATTTCTCTCACCATCAAATAATTGTCTCAAATTGTAAACATTCCCAAACAATATAATAGACTATTCCAAATAACAAGATTATTCTGGGTACACAAAATATCAAAAATGATATCAGCTCTCATGTATTAAGAAAGAGAAGAAAAAGAAAAGAGAAAAAAATATAATTTATTAAAAAATTCATCTTCAAAGGTTGTTCGCGGCTTTCTTTTTAAAGGCAAAAACATTACACCAAAATCTTCATAAAAAAAATAAAACCTACCATTTGCAAGTTGATAATTTTGGAGAGTGAGGACAGAGAATTTAAAAAAATAAAGGTAATAAATTAGAATCAAGACAAGCTAATTAAAACTATTAAAGATAATTAAAAATATGATTTTTCTAAATTGTGCAATTTTGTACATGTTAAAGAATCTTAAAATAGAATTGTCGTATTGAAAGAGTAGCTTTTAAGAATTGAATACATAACTTTTAATACAACATTTCTTTTTTGTAATTCCTTAACATGTGCAAACTTGCACAGGTTAGAAAAATCGTTAAAAGTAATAAAGAAATATAAAATGTAAACAAAAATATTAACAGAAATTAACTGCGATAAATAGAGAAATTTAAATTATTTTTAAAACAAATTATCCTCATATAATAATAAAAAAAAATCAGCCTCAAAGATTGTTTGCAGCTTTCTTTTTAAAGGAAAAAGCGTTACACCAAAATCTTCATAAAAGAAATAAACCTACCATTTGTAAGTTAATAATTTTGAAGAGTAAATGACAAATAATTAAAAAATAATAAAGGTAATAAATTAGAATTAAGACATGCTAATTAAAACTATTAAAGATAATTAAAAGTAATAAAGAAATATAAAACGTTAAAAAAATATTAACATAAATTAATCGCAATAAATAGAGAAATTTAAAGTATTTAAAAAATAAATTATTTTGAAATAAATTTTTCAACATAGAGTTCTCATCCTATACACACGTTTTTTGTGGGGAAAAAACCTATACTTCTTTAATGTGTCATTTTCTTGGGAAAGATAATAAAACAATAATTTTATTTTAATATTAAAGTTAACTATAAAATACAATAAAACAATGAACATTAATTAAAATTGCAACATTTAACTCAATTAAATTTTTTTTTTTGAAATATTATTTATAAAAAAAATGTTAATTAGAAATTATGGTAGGGCACAAGGTGTGTAGTAGTACCTTCATCCCCATAAATTTTTGCATGCAATTACACAAACCACCACCTTCTTTATTTTGTATATTTTTTGCGAGTACTATTCGGTTCAATTTTCATCTTTATGTATGATGAATATTTGTATAAAAACGGTATATAAATTGTGTCATTATTAAATTCTAACGTAACAATTTCAGATAAAAAATCGTTGAAAAGCAATTTTTTTTTTGTTACCGTTTATAAGCAATTTATATATGGCATATTCTGATTAAATTTAAAAATGCATTATTACCATATTCTGAGGTCGATGCAAGAATATATCTGGCATGTAAAAAAATATCTAATGGTCCTCTACCCATTTTTGAATTAAAGCTAAAAAAGTACCCCAAAAAAAAAAAAAAAAAAAAAAAAAAAGAAGAAGTTAAAAACGGTAGTAAATCTATTCCATTACCCTTTACCCTTGCCTTGTGGGGGGAAAGAAACATGATGCACACATATTAAGGAACTGCAACCAGTTTGGACTTTAGGGCAAAGTCTGAAGTCATATTGTCATAACCAAGAAAAGCGATAAAGAAGGGCATCAAAGGTACCCTCACACAGTCACACCCTATTCACGCACAAAGTCAAAACCAAAACAACACTACACAAAACCAGCAATGATTCCCAATTTTTCCATTCATTACCCATTTGGGCCTAATCTGATAAAAGTAACACTGACCTCAAGCTATTCTAAGAAGAGTAATGATAGGTGAACACCTGGGTTTGACACCCATGTGGACACCTTGGTTAATCATGTGTAAATTTTTGGTTAATTCAGTTCATTATATGGTTAATGGGTTATATGAAGCTTATTTTCTATAATCATGTAAATATTTGGTTAATCACATGCAAATATCTAGTTAATTCAGTTTTTTATATCATTAATGAGTCATCATGAATTAACCAAATATTTACATATGATTAACCATATAATGAACTGAATTAACCAAATATTTGTACCGATTAACCAAGATGTCAACTTTGGGTGTACAAATATCATTACTCTTCTAAGAACACCATAACTGTAATTTCACACAAAAGCCAAACATGTCTTGAATCAATCTTTTCTCTTACAACAAGGGATAGAGATAAAAAAAAAAAAAGATAAAAAAACGAATGGACCAGAATCTGCACAATCAATCCGTCAAACATAGGAAAGTCATTTTCACTGAGGTTGCAATTGCATTGAAATTCCTACGAGAGAGAAAAATCAGAAATTGAGAAAACAAAGTCCTTTGGAAATTCAGCCCTCACTTTTCCCCTCTTTCTCATACGCGGATTCGGCCGAATTTTTAATTCTCTCTCTCAATCTCTATCTCTTTGCTCTTCTTATTAACCCTTTGATCATTCAAACTTTCCACCCAACAACCACTGATTCATACTCTCTCTTCTACATGCCGTTTGGCAACCCAGAAAGTTTTTCCCAGAAAATTCCACAGATCTGATTATCGTTCTGAAACTTTCGCAAGCTCTTGCCTTTCTCTGTCAAAACCGTTCGGTTCCTCAAATTAGCATCTGGGTCTCGAAGATAACATCACCCCAAGTGGAAATTCAAGCTTATCAGAGTCACCCCCTTTTGGATTTCGAAACCCTAGAATTAATTCCATAACAGGTTTTTATGGCTTCAGGGGCTATATTCTCGTCGCTGCGGCGGAGGAGATCGCCGTCGTTGGAAGCGTTTCTTGCGCCGGTTGACTTGTCCGACGTTGCCCTCATTCAAACCCTCGTCACTGTGGCTAACGACCTTGTCTCTTGCTTCTCCAATCAAACGTTCTATTTTCAGCGCAAGAACTCGCGCTCTCTGATCCGAAAAGTTGAGGTTTTTCAGATTCTTTTGGAGTATCTGAGTGATTCTAGCGCGTGTCTTCCACCTACCGCGGTGCTTTGTCTCAAGGAGCTTTATCTTCTGCTCTATCGGTCGAAGATTCTTCTTGATTATTGCGCGCAATCGAGTAAGTTGTGGCTTTTGCTTCAGAACCATTCAATTTCTGGCCATTTCCATGATTTGAACCAAGAATTTTCGACCCTTTTGGACGTTTTTCCTATTAAGGATGTTGAATTGAGTAAGGATGTTAGGGAACAGATTGAGCTTTTGCAGAAACAGTCAACGAGGGCTAAGTTGTTTATAGATAAGAAAGATGATGCTCTCAGGATCCGCTTCTTTTCGTTACTCAATGAGTTCGAGAGTGGCCGGATTCCTGATTCAGCTGAATTAAAATCTTTCTATGTTGAGAAATTGCAGATTTTGGATGCTAGGAGTTGTAGGACTGAAATTGAGGCTTTGGAGGAGCAGATTGTTAATCATGAGGGAGACATTGAGCCTACAATTTCTGTGCTTAATGGATTGGTGGCTATGACGCGGTATTGCAGGTTTTTGCTCTTTGGATTTGAGGAGGATGAACTTCATTTGGAAAATGGAAGTCAGAAGAAGCCCAGAAAGAGATTGATTACTAAAGAAATTGCTGAAACATTTTTAACTGTTCCAAAGGACTTTTTTTGCCCAATATCGTTGGATTTGATGCGAGATCCGGTGATAATTTCCTCAGGGCAAACTTATGATAGGAGTTCTATTTCCAGGTGGATGGAAGAAGGGCATACAACTTGCCCGAAGACAGGGCAAATGCTTGCCCACAATCGCCTTGCTCCAAATCGTGCTCTAAGGAATTTCATTTTGCAGTGGTGCACTGCACATGGAATTCCTCTCGACCCACCAGAGGTCATGAATGCTATGGCTGAGACTTTTGCATCAGCTTGTCCCACCAAAGCTGCTGTTGAAGCCAACAGGGCCACAACAACACTTCTCATTCAACAACTAGCTAATGGATCACAAGCTGGGAAGGCTGTTGCTGCTCTGGAGATGCGATTGCTAGCAAAAACTGGAAAGGCAAATCGTGCTTTCATTGCAGAAGCAGGGGCAATTCCTTATCTTCGGAACTTACTTTCATCTCCTAACCCTGTTGCTCAGGAGAATTCTGTGACTGCATTGCTCAACCTATCCATTTTTGACAAGAACAAAAGTCGGATCATGGATGAGGAAGGGTGTCTGAGATCAATCATTGATGTGTTGAGATTCGGGCACACAACGGAGGCCAGGGAAAATGCTGCTGCGACATTGTTCAGCCTATCTGCTGTTCATGACTATAAGAAGAGAATTGCAGATAAGATGGGAGCTGTTGAAGCCCTGGCAGGGCTGTTGCAAGAGGGGACTCCCAGAGGAAAGAAGGATGCTGTAACAGCTTTATTTAATCTGTCTACTCACACTGACAATTGTGTTAGAATGATAGTGGCGGGGGCTGTAACAGCTCTAGTTGGGGCTTTGGGGCATGAAGGAGTTGCTGAGGAAGCAGCTGGTGCCCTGGCCTTGATTGTTCGGCATCCTTTTGGGGCCAAAACAGTGGTCAAGGAGGAAGCAGCAGTAGCTGGCTTGATAGGAATGATGCGTTTTGGAACACCAAGAGGTAAAGAGAACGCGGTTGCAGCATTGCTGGAGCTGTGCCGTAGTGGAGGTGCAGCGGCAACTGAAAGGGTGGTTAAGGCACCGGCTTTGGCTGGATTACTTCAAACCCTTCTTTTTACAGGGACAAAGCGGGCAAGACGAAAAGCAGCTTCACTTGCTAGAGTGTTCCAGAGATGTGAAAATGTATCTCTACATTATGGTGGATTAGGCGTAGGCTATGCATTTGCTAGCAATTCAGCTCCAACTAGGGATACAAGCTTTGCTGGTGATGTTTCAGTACCAATGTCCATTTCTGTTCCTGTTTTATAGTTGTAATACTCTTTTGTGTATTACGTTCCCAATTTTTGTTGGAAGTCTTTATAGATTCTTTCATTGAAATTGAAAATCATAAAGCAAATACCATATCTATTTTAAGAGATCGACGATCGTTGTTGAGCAGCTAGCTTCAGTGTATATGTAATGAGTTATAGGCCATAACTATGCAAATATGCGTTCATATCATTTGAATTCAATCCTGCATTAACTTATTATGTTTTTGGTCTCGCTATAACTAGATGGAGCCTAGTGTGTAATTGTGCACGTCTGTGTTGGTCACGTTATTACTTTTTAGCACAAATTCGTACACAAACTTGCAAGAGTCATCTGCCTGGCACTTTACCTTTTGTTAAGTGTGACATATGCTTCATGTGAGAGCCAGCGATTTGAGTATATGAAAATGGTTGAGAGGCTAGAATTGTTATATCGGGCAGGACCTTAGAAGCTTGGACTGTGTGGTTAGGTATAAGAAATATTTGTGGTATAATTTTATCTAGTTCTCGTGTCATCTTTGGCATAAAGCGTATATTAGTATAAACTCAATTGGTTCTTCAGTCTTCAGTCAGATTGAGCTGTGTCTTACTGGAGATTCCCATGTGATGTGAATTTGCCTCAAATGTGTAACATGCAGGGTTCCTAGTTAGCATAGCCATAGTCCAATTATTCTGTTCCAAGAGGAATCTCGACTCTATGGAATTATGGATGAATGTTCTATGCCTTTTTGTCCATGATGACATCAATACACTTTCTCTGGCTTAAAGTTAGAACGAATATAGATCACATTAGAGATGCTCTGTGCTCTGACTTTTCCTTGCTTTGTTTTGATTCATATGTGCTCATAGAAAGCAGTTGTGATTTTGTATCATCAAAAGGGGTAGGTTATTTTTGTAGAAAATTCTTCAGCTTATTTTATGAAAATCCATATTTCAAAGAATGGATACTATTCTCGAAATTAAAGTAATTGGCCCCTTTGAATGGTGCAAAATAGATATGATCCGCTGGGTCAACCCGTTTAGTTTGTCACTTTTCCCGACCCACTTTGCTAACATCGGATTGTCATCAGATTCGCCTAATCACTTCATTCTGCTTTCACATAATGGCACGGATGACCAAACCAAGTTTGCTCCAATTAGATTCTTCTTGTGAATGTCATTGGTGCACATCAGCTTTATATTATCAGCAACCTTGTGTTTCTGCTGTATATTTTTAAATGAAACAAAAGAATAGCCTGGCCAAAGAAGTTTAAGAAAAATATTAAATAGAAATTGAATTTTCAATGTAAAGAATATGGCGTTCAACGATTTGTTTGTCAAAGCAGTTGAAGGGATTCCAATCCTTGAAATACTTTTCCAAGTGGTCCAAACAGTATGTGAAAGAATAGTTTTTTTTTTTTTTTTTGAAAGGGTGTGAGAGAATTGTCATGGTAGATTGCTTCGTATCTCTTTTTATGAAGTGATTGGAGCCACATTTAGATGCAGTATTCCAAGTCTCTGTCACTGGCTTCTATGAACCTCTATTGAAAAGAAACTAGTGGATGTTAATCAGACACATACGTGTCTCATTGCTCTGGACAATTTCTTTGCAAGCATAATACTCCCTCCGGTCCTTATTATAAGAGGCAAATGATTACTTTTTTTTGGTCCAAAATATAAGAGACATGCATGTATTTTGACAAATATTAAATGCTCATTTCCAATTTTACCCTTATTTATAATAGGGTTTATATTTACGAGACAGTGCAACTTTCAATATAAGTAGGTTTTGTTCATTAATTATTGAAGGGTTAAATTTGTAAATTTATATGAATATTAATTACAAATAGCTTATTTCAATGCATTTCCTTGATCTGTGTGTTTTAGGGTTTTGCCTCTTATATATAGGACCAGAGGGAGTATTCTTGAGGTAAACGTTTAGACACTCGAGGAAAGTTGGGTCGTGCTTTCACCATCCAAGTATTTAATATCCAAGACTAAATGGATGGTGAAGAAAATGGAGGCACAGATTGAAGATTCTGCCATAAACTTAAATTTAGAGACATGGTGGTAGTTGAGCTTGCGTCATATGCTGAAGTTGAGCAAGAAGGTTGTTATTAATAATGACAACAACACTGTATGATTCTCATTTGCTTCATTGATTCCAAGCCATTAGCCTTTGTTCTTCCACCAATTGTAGTTGATTTATAATTTCATTACAAATTTTATCATATGTTAATGGTTTGTGGTGACTTTGGAATGAGAAGAACTTTACTCTCAACTTTTTTTATTTTAAAAAAAATTGTCCTCAGATCCTCATTCTTTTTTGACAAATGTTAACGAGTGCCCTAAAGATATTATTTAAGGAACCTAAAAAAGTACGTTGTCATGGGGAAGTGGTGTGATTAATACATTGGAAAGATATATACTTAATTTTTCAATAAATAATTATCTTATTTGAAATTCTTAAACAATATTCTCAGTTCGTTTGTTAACAAGACTTTTTTTTTTTTTTTTCCGTTTCCTGTCATGAACCATTAATGCAAGGAGCTCAGCCTCACATTCTTGATCCAAGCTCTTGGTCCAAAATTGCATGAACAAAGCTGAGGACACACGGGGAAACTGATTGCGGCTTAGCTAGAGCTTGGATGGACCAAGAGGTCCAAGACCAATTGATCAAAATAATTCCATCCAACATTTTTTTTTTATCATTTTCATGTATACCTATACACTTCAAAGCCCGACTCCTCTCTAGCCCAACTCTTCTCATCCCCTGCCAATGCTGCCATGTCAGGCCAAAATCTAACAAATGGACAAGAACATTAAGGTGTGTAGCCACAAAATGATAAGACATCATTTAGTTGTATTGTACCACGTAGAAAGGGGTAAATGATGCCCTCCAATTTGCAGGGTATCGAAGAACTCACAGAAGGTTAACCAAATCTTCAATAACCAAATAAAGAATGATGAAACTATAATACAGAAATGGAATCAGCAGAGGGGGGATATTAGACTAAGGTCTGAAAAATAGGCGAGGGGGCCATGACTCTCCTCATCATGATGAACTAAGCTCTGACAATGCTTTTAGAGGAACTTCTTTGTTGCACCGATTCCATGACTTTTTGTTGCTCAATATGTGGATGAACATTACAAGGTGACGATTGCTTATTTCAAGTAACTTTTTATTTACGTGGGTATTAGTTAATTTAGCTGAATCTGATAAAGATTTCTGTAATTAATTATTAGGTTTTGGGATCAAAATTCACCTTCACTTTTCATATGAGTAAAGTTTGATCTAGGTTTCTCTCTCACTATGTGTGTAGTGGTGTCAGGTGTGTGTAAATTTTACCAATTAAAATATGTAGGTTTCTGTTTAAAACTACATGCATGGGGCAAAAGTGTCACGTTATTATGCTGCATAATTGCATATTCACTCTCGCATGGGGGGTTCTTTAACAGTTTACACATCTATCAACGGATTTATATCCTCTTACTTTCCTTAAAGACGAGTGCAGTTTTAGGAGAGAAAAATACATAAACAACTTCCTTAAAGTGGAAATTTTGTCTCTTTCTTTCTCACAAATTTTTTTTTAGACAATTCAAGTTGTTTATACTGTAACAAAAAAAAAAAAGGTTTAGATCAAAACTTCTTATTTGGCAGATAATTTTAGCAGTTGCATGAAAGATGAATGCCAGAGTTTTGTGCTAATATTGAGTTGATCATGCATCTTCAAGACCAAATTGAATGCTGTGATAGGCAGTTGGAAATAAATAAAATACAGACAAAATTATAACTATGCATAATGGAATAAACTGAAAGGCGTTTATGAGACAGCGATCTTTGTCTGTCAGTTCTACGATAAAACGGATCAAGGGAACGAAAAAGGAACTCTCCAAACACTTAAACTTCAAACATCGTACACTTAATTTCCAACATAATGGTACACTTGACGTCAATTGCTTTGAAATGCTTTATCTTCTTCTCTTCCCCTACTTCTTTGGCATATATCAAACACTGTCTTCACGGCTTTTGAAATGCTAAAAGCACTTTTAGGACCAAAACGCACTTTATGAAGGCAACTTCTTTTTTGAAAAAAAAAAAGGCTGAAATCGGAAAGTTCCTTTCGAGCAGGCTCTGTTAAAGAACCTCGAGTTTGGACTTTGGAGCTTTTCTTTAAAATTTAAAAGATCGAATTCTGCTTTTGCTAAAAGCTGCTTTTAATAAGCTGCTTTTAATAAGTCATTCGAAGATCAAGGAAAGAAAATTTCAAAGACAAATGCTAATCACTCCCATCTATTTCCAACATTAATTGAGTTCTAGCAGTTCCAGCTCACGCATAATAATCATATCATTAAATGTGAAACGAAGTTAACTTGATGAGCAAGGACGTTAGCCGAAAAAACCAGCGGTTTCACAAGCAAAATTTAGACCTGTCTTCTTAATTCTTCAATCATCAATCATATAGTACATTCAAGGGAAGTGAAATGGGACCCCTCTGCCATGCGTTTAACGATATAAAGTAGTACTACCTCCGATCCTTATTATAAGAGGCAAATGACTACTTTTTCTTGGTCCAAAATATAAGAGACATGCATGTATTTTGACAAATATTAAATGCTCATTTCCAATTTTACCCTTATTTATAATATGGTTTATATTTACGAGACAGTGTAACTTTCAATACAAATAGGTTTGTTCATTAATTATTGAAGGGTTAAATTTGTAAATTTATATGAATATTAATTACAAATAGCTTATTTCAATGCATTTCCTTGGTCTGTGTGTTTTAGGGTTTTGCCTCTTATATATAGGACCAGAGGGAGTATCTGCTATCAGTGTAAAATGTATTATACTGACATCCGTTAACATTTAACATGTGTGTTTTGATTTTAATAACTAAGATAGAGAAATAATAATAATAATAATAATAATAATAATACTAATTTGTTAAGATTTATTAGAAGTTAGTAAATCTTTTATACTGACAATATATAAAAATTCCACTCATAACAAAATTGGTAGAGGGAACTGAGTCACTTCTTGCAAATCTGACTGTTTATGTGCATAGTTGAAATATTTTAGCTGACACTCAATGAGATATTCAATCAACAAGAAAAATGATTAATTTGCAAGTTTGCTCTAAAATTCATATACTCCTCGCCCATATGCATCCATCTCTATAAGATCTCTAGTTCTTCACTTCCTTTATCATAACTTCTACAATTCTCCTATACAAATATTTATAGGCACGACAATAACTTACATAAAATCAACCACCTAAAGCACCAAAAAATATATAAAAAAATCAACCACCTATACCTTTTAACTTTTCTAATTTTTTTTACTAAAAATAAATGCTTTATAGATCTCTTCATATCTTAATATTAATTTAAATTTAAATTCAAATCTAATCATAAAATAAATAAATAAAAACTATCAATACTTATCAAATTAGTAATTTGGATCCATACAATACTTACTTTTTTAATGATAGTTTCATTGAGAAATCTAGTCAGCAAGAAAAGGTTCGCTTTCCAAATTCAACAATAAAGAATAAAAAGTTAAATTTTTAATAAATAATTATTAAAGGAAATTCAAAAAATATTATAAATTTTACAACATCATTATTTAATTTTAATTCAATTTTTAAAATATTTACGGATAACATTTTTAATTATTTAATTTTATCTGTGTCATATCTATATTTTTAATAAAATAACCTTGTATTTAATAAATCTGCTTCAATATACTTAAAATCTTTCTTCATTAAATATATTTATTTTTTCTCTTTATATTGATGTTGGTCTTAACTATTCTCTCTTAAATAAAAATTATAAGTCTTTTTTTTTGACAAGAAATTAAAATTATAAGTTTAAACCCTTAAATCAAATTAAAATCAATAATTGAAAATTGATTAGAGATTATATATATATATATATATATATATGCAGACACACACGATAGACGACAAACCTACCAAATAGCCCAAATAATTTGACGCTTTGACTTAAAGGAAAAAGTTGAGAAGTTTTGGGGAAGTGAAAAGAGATAAAGCCAGAAAAATCAGAAGAAGGAACAAAGATCTTTATAAACTTTGTTATTGTCTCTCTACAAACCCCTCCCTTCCACGTGGCTTCTTGCAGAAATTAGTGTAATATTTAAATGGACTACCACTATAATTGCCTCCATTAACAATAACCTTCAGTCAAGGTCAATGGTAAGTAGTAGTTAATGAAAATGTCTGGTACTAACCCACAAGCACTAAAGTTAACATACAAACTCTTCTACGTCAGTGGTCCTCAAACAAAGTTCATCAAATTAACATGCTACTTCTAGGTTCGCAAGGTGATCTTTTCTCTCACACACAACTTAATTTTTGTCAGGAGAATGCTAACCCGTGCCCAAACAACGAAAGCATTTTATGAGTAGTGATGCATTCAAAATTTTAAAATATATTATTAGTGTTCCAACAGAAACTTTCTTATATTGGATTCTTTAACTAGTGTTCTGACTCGTACAATATTGGTTAGAGAGATCCTTTTTTGATTAATAGTAACGATTTCCTAATTAGTAGGTAGCAACCACTGCTATATACTATTACTACGTGGGCCTAAAAATGGGGGGTCCCCTTCCTTGGCACATAACTTTTTACAATACAAAGTTAAAAGCAGGAAAAGTGGGTAAGTGGTCACAGGAATTGGGGCGGGTGTCTCCTTTGAAAAAATAGCAGAAGAAACCCACGTTCCTATTTAACATCCTAACCGCCCCAGCAACTGCTAGAACTCTCTCACACCACTTCCATTATCTTTATCTCCTTTGCAAACTAGTAATTAAACCTTAACCAGATCAACAAGTGCAATCCAATGATGAAGTGGGGAGAAAGAAAGCCTTCTTCAGGTTCTTCTTCTTCTAGCTCTCATGCATCTCCTTTTTGTTGGTTGTCCAAGTTCAAGAAGATGAGCATCAAGCATAAGGCAAAGCAGAACTCTCCATCTGTTGGTTCACCACAGTGTTCTTGTGGTGAGAATGAAGGTAGATTTTATGGAGGGGATGATGATGCTTTATGGAGAGCATCATTTGGTGAAGAGAATCATGGGGATAGGAAAAGTAAAGAGATCAATGAAAATGTCATTCCATCCTCTAGTGGTAGAAGGAATGCTAAGAAACATGGAAGAAGAGAAGGCACTCTCAAGTTAAAGGAGAAGGATATTGGTCTAGGAGAAGAAAAAAAATTGCTGCATGATAGGAAGGTTTCACTGGAGATGGCTGAGTACAATAGAGAAAAGGAATATGAATACTTAAGGAGGAGGTTTGAGAGGAAAGCACAAAAAGTTTTGCAAGAACAACTCTTGAAATTAGAAAGAGAAGCCAAGGAAGTTGAATTTGCATCAAGTAAAGCAGTTGAGAAAGATGTGATGCAATTTGAATCACCTACAACAATTTGTACACCAAGAACACATTCATTTGCCTCTAATGCAGATTCAAAGTATTCTAGCCTTAGAGGTATCATAGAGGACCGTGTATTCAGAAGCCAGAACTATGAGAAAATTGACAGGCTCTCTCACAATAAATTGACTTCTGAGTGGCAGAATATGAAACAATCTAAGGAGATGAAGGTAAAGACTACCAAACAGAAGCAACCACTTCATGTCAGCAGAGACCTACAGAGGAGGAAACCAAAGCACTCTAGGGTCAGAATATATTCTCCAAGGATGGCTTCTAAGGCTGAAATTTGCAAAATAAAGGCTCTAGAAGACAAGAGAAAAACAAAACTAAAGATGAAGAAGGAAAGGGAGGAAATTGTGGAGGAAACACCAGGAATAGATAGCTTTGCAGTGATTAAATGCTCATCAGATCCAAAGAAAGATTTCAGAGATTCAATGATTGAGATGATCACTGAGAGACAGATTAGCCATCCAGAAGAAATGGAAGAGCTGTTGGCATGTTATCTAACTTTGAATGCTGATGAGTATCATGATCTCATCATCAAAGTGTTCCGGCAGTTGTGGTTTGAGATGAGCCAAGATGGTTTGGGTATTATATCAGATATGCAATGTCTTTTCTATGAATAACAATTTCTGTCTAGTTGATACTTGATAGGCTTGAGTACAAATGTAAATAGTTACTCTACAAACATTTGTTGTTCTTGTCATGCTTTAATCTTACTTGAAACTTAATATTATTCTCCTCAAGTCTTGGGCATAAATTTCAAGTTACTTGCATCAAGATTTCAAATTACTTCATGCTTCCAAAGAACTACTAACTACTAATCAGAGTTCTTTGTTCATGCATCTCGCTCTCTTCAAATCATGATTGTCTAGTAGATGTTTGGATGCTCTCAGCAATATATCCAATCTGCAGCATTGATTTTGAGGTAGGTTGCTGTACTAAGTTGGAAGCAATCGTGAGTAAGAGAAACTTAAGGAAGAAACATGTAACCTTTCAAAACTCTGCTATTCGTTTTCATGAGCATTCATTGTTCCTCCAATTTTGTCTCTATTACTTACCAAAAAAAGAAGTTCCTCTAATTTGCAAAATTTTACAAGATTTTAAACATCCAAATAAAGTATATTGGAACTTACTTAACCTATATCCTCTTTCTTTCCCTTATTGTCCTATCCATTTCCTTTTGTTTCCTTCCCCTACCTTACTCTTCCCAACTCCCAAACATACTCAAATGGCATATCATGGTTTTATCGCAGCCATGGGTATTTTGGTGCATGCCATTGTGAGCTCTGTATAAAGTGTCCTGTAATTAACAGTGAGAAACTGGTCAGAGAAGTGTTTCAGATTCCATTTGACAAGAAGATGAATAACAGCCACATTGGAATAATAAAAGTTGAAACTGATAATAGTTTATACAAAGAAATAAACTAAAAACTGATGCTTGCATACAACCTCAGGATCCCTTGTTCTGTCACCCCTAGATAGATACAGGATACTAACACTTATTTAATCTCAGATTTTGCTTTCACTGAGCCACCATGGCGCCCATACCATATCAACCAGGATTGACAAATCACAATCATTTCAGATATATACACATGCCTGAAATACCTCACAAACAAATTGATATAAATTGTGCGTTTTCAATTTAATCAGCAACTTAAATTCACAATGCGTGAAATGCAAATCAGAATTTCTTTACATTATTAACATGGTATATCTTCTATTCTTCTCCTTTCTACAAACTTGAACTTAAAATAAAGGCAAATTGCTAAATGCAACAGACAGTAATAAAATTTGCAGTCGAATAAGAAATTAGGAGCACATCGCATCACATTCATAGTCGATTAAGAAATTCTGAGAAATTAATTGTGCTTTGATACAAACCTTGGGAGAACCACACCACAAAAGCTAGCCGTTGTGGTTGGATAGCCCAAGGCTACATACATATAAACCCCACACTGAAATCCCATACATCTGATGTGAGACTCAAGTTCATACCTTGTAATTGGATCCTAACATGCTTTCAATCATTAAAATTGAGGAAGGGCAAAAATATTACGACTGAATAATCACAGGTCCATGGGAATCAACAATATCAATGATCAAAGAAAAAGCAAAGAGAAATTTATGCACAGAAAAGCAAAATGGTATGGCTGAGGTGTTCTCCAAATTCAGTAAATAATTAAATGGACTATAATGTATCAAAAAAGTATTTAAATCATAAAGTACCTTGCATCCATGACACAACTAACTACTAAAAATTCTGTAAATTCTGTACCAAAAAGTACCTTATTTAAAATGGCATGGCTGTGGTGTTCTCCAAATTCTGTAAATAATTAAATGGACTATAATGTATCAAAAATTTATTTAAAAACAGAAAGTTGAGAAAACAATTTGCATAATTGGATTTAGAACACAAGTACCTTACATCCATGACCTAGCAGTTAACACTTTTCCCCTCCTTCACATATAAAACAAAGTATCCATAATCTCTGTATAGTGTGTGCGCGTGCCATGTTCCCCACTATATTAAAGGCACTAGGCATACATGCAAATGCAGATTTGATTTGATTTCGTACAGCTTCAACTAACCAAAGTATTACTTCTGTCTACTGAATTTTGATTTTCAATGTTAGCAAACAAGTTTCCATCTCCACTCTCCATCTAATTTAAAGCTACGATTCAGCAATCAGTATCTTCTAAGACTTCCAACATAAGTTGGAAACCCAAGTACAGGAAATGTAAAATAGACTAGAAGTTAATTTAACATCAAGGGAGGACACCACAACACCATTCTATCCTGAATTTCTTTATTACACCTTGTACTCATCTGTGGTCAGCTAGCACTATATGTAGTTTTTGTGTGCTATAATAATACAGTGGAATTGAAAGGAAAAAAAAAAAGATTTAAAACCCTGTGAAAATTATTGAATGAAGAAAATAGAAGTAGAAGTATATATTCACGATATATTGTATTTCCCAAAATGAAAAATCTGAGTTTCAAGTAATCTCTTGTCTATATACTCTTTTAAGTCTCCATAAATTCATTAATCAACAATCCTGTGAAAATTATTGAATGAAGAAATAGAACTAGAAGTATATGCTCATATGATGTATTTCCTAATATGAAAAATCCTAGTTTCGAGCAACCTCTTGTCTCAATGTAATACTCTCAAGCCTAGTTTCCATTTAAATGTAATACTCACAAGTCAAAATAAATTCATTAATCAAAAGTCATTCCATTCTTATTAGCAAACCAGCATGACCATAAGTAATCTTGAAAACTAATGGTGTTCATAATGAAAACAAGGGACAAAAACTACCATTGCTCAACCCTAATATCTAACAACAAAGATTTACTACATTTCCTCCTTCTCGGGCAGTAGGATCTAGAGTGTGTATTTTTTTTTCTCACTTATCTTTTTATTTTTTGAGTACATTTTTTCTCACTTATCTTATTTACAACTAATTTCACCCATTACATGCCTCACATAAATGTCATTATAGACTACTCTCAACTGTCAATATTAGGCCATTTTCCTCGACGGGGCATCTGTAATTCTGTATCACAATTGGAAAACCAAACTTTCACTCTTAATATTAGCCATCTCCTTGCTGTTGATGGCAATAGAGATTATCTGCAGGTGGCTTCTATTATATTGTAAAGTATCATAAAGAAGGATCAAACCAAAAAAAAAAGTGCAGAAAAGCAAACCACACTTCAGCATAGGTTTTGGCATGGTAGAACCAAAAGAGACTAGTATCAGTATAATAATTGACTAAATCTGATAGAGGATGCAAACATTCGACCAAAAATATGGAATATGTATTATTGCAGAGCAGACCATGCATACCTACATTTATTACATGTAATTGGGGCACCACAAGCTAGAAGGAATAATCAATCTCTAAGTTTTCTCTACTTGACTAAGAATGCCCCATCTGTTCTGAGAGGTTATTTATAGTCCTCGCGTTCCACCAAAATTTGCCATGGTCACTAGGCTTTCCTTCATTCTTCCTGCCATCAGAGTCCTTTCGTTCTGAATGTGCTTCCTGAGTTTCTAACGAACCAGGATCCTCAGTCAAGAATTGTTCCCAAAACATGTCGTTAACACCAGTAGCCACAGGGGTTGTTCCCACAGGTTGTTCTTTCGATGCAACAAGATCAGGAACAGCAGCTACAGCTGGCTCAGAGTTCATGTCGATTCCAGATGACTTAGGCTGAACTTCAACATCTAGTAGCACACTAGATATAGCTGGACTTTCAGGGCAACTTGTAGATTCATCAAAATCCAAGTTTGAATTACCTTGAAGAAAGGTATCACAATCTTGTGCAATATTCTCCCAAAACATCATAGACGACTCGAGCTTATCCATCCGCTCCATGTTTAATAAGAGAGCAGGTCTACTATCTGCATTTTCTCTACGTAACACTTGGGCAATTCCCATAGGATCTTCGATGCTAGCTTCATCACGAAATTGACCACTTCTTGGCAACCTTCTTTTTCTATCCATGTCTTCTGTTAGTGCCAATAGATTTAAAGCAATCCCAGGTTTCTGCAACACTTGAGAAACAGAAGAGAGCATATTTTGATGCTTCTTTTCCAACATTTCCAAACGATCATTTGAGTATTGTATTTGCATCTCATACATTTTCCGATCCTGTTCACGTCTCTGTAACTGCAGAAGAAGTTGTTCTTTATCATATTTAAGCCTCTCTATCTCATCTTTCAAATTCTGGCGTTCTGATACCATTAGCGGGGTAGCCCCTAGTCCATGGAGATTTTGCAAAGAATGGCTATGAACCGGTTTGCGCCTATGGATATTCTTCAAGAGATGTGGTTGGCCTCTCACAAAATCATCATTTGCAAATTCCCATAGTTCAGGGTCAACCTTCCTAAAGCCCTGATCAAACAGAAAACATGACATATTCCAAGCAATCAAAACAACAACAATAGAACAAATTCAAAACAAAAAGTAGTCAAATTCAAGAGCATGAAAGATATTGAAATTGCTTACATAAGTGTTGAGCTGTCTGATAAAGCTTGAGAAGTTATTGTGCTTAAAGAATCTAGGCAACAAAAGCCTTGAAAATTCAGGTGGATTCCAAACAATGAAACTTCTGTTGGAGGCACCCCAAGAAACAATGGAGTGAGTGGAAGGATCATCCACCATCTCATAAGTCTTGGTCAGGAAAGGAGGCAGGGAACTGGAACTGCCATGAACTTCATCCATCACACAAACCAGAGAGAGACAGAAAGAGACAAATCTCACAACAAGGTGAATCCTTAAACACCCTTATGCACACTATGCTGTCCCAGAAAACCCCTTTTTATGCTTATCAAATCCAACCTAAAAAAGCCAATAAAAAACCTTCCTTTTTCTCACCCTTTTGGTTCCAATGAATCTCATCAATGATTCCCAAAACAAGTAGCCTCATTTATCCAAATTCAATTCACAAACACCATGCAAGCAAATCTCACACGCTTACCTCTACTCCACCAGCTGGCCGTGAATCACAATCCAAAAGTGAAATTTTTTGCAGATTCAAATGCTCAAACACCAAACCAAAGCTGAGAGTGGAACCAGCACAGCATAACATACATAACCCACCCAAAAGCCTGTCACCTTCTGGCTCTGCTACAAATATGCAAAGTTCATTTTTTTTCTTATGGACAGTTTTTCAATAGTAACCATTCATTGATTTTTTCCAAAGAAAATGGAATAAATTTTAATGCATTAAAAAAAATAAGCTTGCTGATCAAGTAATAATTATTGGGGATTTAGTTTCTAACTTTCTATAGGGGAAAAAAAAAAAGGAAAACACTAAAATAAAATAAATGACGGTTTTAATTAATACGATGAGGAGAGGGAGCTGAGAAATTGAAGTTGCACGGAGAAAGGGTTCCTTTGGTTTCTTGGTGCATCGAATTTTTTGGATCCTCCTTTCCTAGTAGTAGTAGTAGTAGCATAGATAATAATGGGGTAAGACAAATTCGAATTTTCTTCCTAAGCTATTCTCTCTTTTTGCTCGTTTATTTATCATGTTGATTTTATTTTTATTTTCTGATTTTCGCGACATCCTTAATATTACATATAGAGACTAATCCCTCGAGGTACTGAACAATGTTTAAGGGTTGACATCTTCCAACGATATTTTCTCCATATATAAGAGTCAGGGATCGAACCCCCGACCACTTGTTTAAGGGGCTCAAACTCGATACCACTTGGAACAACCACACGTTGATATGTTGTTTTTAGTTGGAAAAGAATGAGAATTAAAAAGTTGCACACAAAAATAAAGAAATAAAATAAGAGAAAACAAAAAGAAAAAATCAAGAGCCTTTGACTCTTTGACCATAGAAATTTCATTGCTTTGACCTCATGAATGGATTAAAATTTCATTATTGAGTAAGATATCATGAATTAACTTATTTCTTAATTTCTTATAAAACTCCTTTCAATCTGTCCCAATCTTACAATACTTTTTTCTAGAAGAAAATCGTAAAGACATTTCCTAAGACTTGAGAGGGTGAAACTATTGATAGTTTGATACTATCAATTATTTATTTACACTCTCAATTAATCAATCTTAATATTAAATCAATTTTATAAAAAGTAAATAATACTTAACTTCCCTCCAAGTTTTTTAACATCACATTCAACCCCAATTTACTTAAAATATTGCACTCTACCCCAAATGTGAAATGTTACTTTAAGCTAATTATGCTGTTAGCATATTATAATGGAACAAATTGCATTAACAGATAATCAAATGTAGTTAAATGGATGGGGATCTTAATAGCTTATTATTCTCAAGTGATAGATGGGATGGAGTATAATAATCTAAACAAAATGACGCTAGGTGTCATATTAAGAATTTTGGAGGGAGACTAGTGCTATTTACTCTTTTTATTATATTATGATTGATTAATAAAAAATATTAAGAGATAATTAAGAGTGTTAATAGGAGTCCAAGTTTACTTGTTACAAAAAAAAAAAGTATTATTTGGAGAGACTAATATCTTTCTTGATAGTGTTAATTTAAAAAGGAGATAATATCCATGCTAAATTTTACTCTTTTATCAAAATTTATCCATCAATTTTAATTTAATCTAATGATTTAAATTAACTTATCAATTTTATTGAAGAGATAGAATAATTAAAATTAACTTCAAAAAGAATAAAAAATAGGATATGTTTAATTGTAAAAGATACTAAATATCTTGACTTTTCATTAAATTTATAATATTTATTTAACAAATATTTTATTTTTAACTTCAAGAATGCTTATTATGTGATAATTTTTTACAATCCGTTGACACTTTAATAAAAGAATTATAATGTATGATTATCATTGTTACTTGTTAGAAATCGTTAAATTTTAAATTTAGATTTAATAAATACTAATAAAATATTAACAATAAATATTCAAATACAACATAATAGGTAAAATTCAATTCTCAAAAATACTAGTTTTGTGGCCCGTGATTTTATTTGGTGAAATATATATCTTTCTAATACCTATCTTTGATTAATAGGATATCGATGAATTAAAATATAAAATATTCATCAAATAAACATTTTACCTTAACATTTTTTTTTACTTTTAATAAAATATAAACATTTGATAAATATTTAATATATTTATTTAACCGATATTACTGTTTATTTAGTTACTTTTATAATCTTTTTTTTTATCTCTTTAGATAAAATTATAAGTAATAATTTAATTATTTATCAATTAATGGGAGATGGTATTTACCTAATAAAATAATTGCCTAATAAATTATTATTTTTAAGCATTAATATTTTACCTAAAAATGTAAAAAATTCAATATATATTATAAATATTTTTAGGATTTAATTGGTATACACTGACAGTATAAAGTTTTTTTTACACTGTCAACCAATCAGAATTGACTTATCATAATAAATCTTTGATTCTTATCTTAATCATCTTAAAAGTCATCAATTTCATGATTTCTGATTGGTTGTCAGTGCAAAATCTTTACACTGACAGTATAGAAAAATTAAACTCATATTTTTATCAATTTTTTTATTAATATATTTCATCAATAGATAAAAATCTAATGTAATATATATATATTATTAAATAGAGAAGAAGACTACCAAAATAATTAAATAAGCAATAAATATCTATGAATTTAATACATTAAATATTCATCAAATGTTTATATTTTCCTAAAAAAAAATAAGATTTAAAATGTTAAAAATATATATTGAAAAAACTTATTAAATGATCATTTTAAAATTAAATTTATCAATATTAGTATTTCTTTAATTATCCCTATAATGTGTTTTTATCTTTTTACTATAAAAATTATATGATAATATGCATATTAAATCAATTCTTTACCTATTAATGAAATATAGGTATTTAGAAAATATGTGATTTACGTAGTTAAATTATTTGCCAAAAAAATAGTGTTTATGAGAATTAAATCCTTATCTAAAAAGTATTAATATTTAATTAATATTTATTAAAAATATTTTATAATTATTTACTAAAGTGTTAATGAATCATATAAACAATTATCACGTAATAAATATTTTTAATTAAATATTTTATATTTTTTATCATTATTAAAATTACTTTTAATTACTCTCTTCAATAAAAACGATTCATTTGAGTCATTAGATTAAAATTTGGTGTGCAAATAAAGTTTGACATTTTTTTTGGTTTCCCAGGGTATTCTCCACGGGCAACTGTGGAGACTTATCCCTCAAGCCGGGTAGGACCACAAGGGCGGCAAAGCTCTCCCTCAAGAGTTTTCAATGGATCGTGTCTCTTTACAAAGTATTATTATATTGAAAATACAAACTAAAAATATTTTATAGTGTATTAAATATTCATTAACAAATTCTTTTAAAATATTGATAATAATATTCAGCAAGTCTATAATATTAATTTAAAAAAATTTAAGTATCTGATATTGATTAATTACTTTAGTTGTTGGTTATTTTTAATAGAATTTTCAATATTCATCTTAAAGTTATAATTTAACTAATGTTTAACAATTTATCTTAAATATCATACTCATTAAAATATTATAATTTTTTTAAAACACTCATTTTACAGAATAAATCTGAGGAGATTCATGATTTCAAAATTAAACAAATCAGATATTTCAATAACCCCACATATTAATTTGAATCCTCACTTTTGGACGATAGATACTCTCATCAAACGCGCTCTCATTCCTCAATGTGTCACTTGATCTCACATACACTAAATTTATGCTTTTATTCTTTTTCTTTCTTTTTTTTTTGGAACCTACCCTAATTAACCATCTGGGTCGAGTTGGTCCACCATAGTATCCTCACGGCTTAGACTCTTCGGGCCCGCTATGGGACTAATTTCTGATTCTGCTGATTGAGCAGAGTTTTACCCCATGACTCAACCTCTCAATGGGGGTGACTCCACAAGGATTCGAACCCGGGTTCCCTAGGTCCTCCTCCTTATGGTGGCAAGTTGCTTCCACTTGACCAGCACCCCATTAATTATACTTTTATTCTTTGATTGCATTAATTAAATTATTTTTATTCTCCTGTGTATGGTGTAACACCCTGTTTTTCTTAAAATGTTTTCTCAAGCTAGTTTATTTATTTTAATTTGTTGGTTAAGGGCTAAGTGAGATTTTAGCCTAAAAGTCCCTTTCTGGTACATGAGCACGCTCGTGCTCATCAGCCAGCAAGCTCGTGCTTAAAGTCAGAAGCGTGTTTCTGATTTTAAGTTGAGCACGACCGTGCTCAATAGTAAGCATGCCCGTGCTCAATGCGTGGACCGCGTCTCGCTGACGTTAAGTGGAGCACGACCGTGCTGAATGGTAAGCACGACCGTGCTCAGGTCCGAACGTTATATACGTAAACAGACCCGAGGGTTTGACGTGAAACCCTGTTTTTGGTGCAGCTGCGGCCAGAACTCCTTCTTGCGCCGTTTCTCCTTCGTTCATCGCCGTAGTGGAGTTTTGGAAGCAGTTTAGGGAGATTAGTGGTTCTACCTTGGTCTAGAGGTAATGGTTTCCCTTCCCCTTGTGGTTTCCTTCTTTATTTTGAGTAGGGAACTAATCTGGTTGTGTTCTTTTGTTTAAGGTTCTTTGGGTTAAGCCGTTGGGAAAGAACCGGTTGCAGTTAGGAGCACACGTTGGTTGATAGAGCTACCTTCAATTCAGGTATGGGGAGAAGTGGGATTGTTTTCATTAGGCAGTGGGTAGTGTAAGGTAACGGGGTTCCCTATGACCCCGGTGCTATTATATGTATGTCTGTGATAATGTAGTGTTAGTCTATGACAATATGTTTCTGATTGTTATCTGATTGTTATATGCCTTGCGCATGATGGTTGTCTATAGATATGATGCCATGTTGTTATTGACATAATATTGTTGAATGGTTGGCTGTTATTGTGGTTGCTGTTATGATGAGTGCATGTTGACAACACTGTTTAACGGAATATTTAGGCATAATAAACGCACTAAGATTAGGGGTTTAATCCCTAAATAATTTAGTTAGAACTTGGCTTCTGTCCCTGCCCAGAACGGTGCAGTCGTGCATTGAGCACGACCGTGCTGAACAGGGAGCACGACCGTGCTCCCACTCAAATTCTGGAAAATGACCGCGCTGCTCAGCACGGCCAAGCAGGTTGAACAGCACGATCGTGCTGCTGAGCACGACCGTGCTGAATGTGAAGCACGACCGTGCTTCACTTAAAAGGGCAGCACGCCCTCACGTGTCCAAGCACGACCGTGCTAGGGTCTAAGCACGACCGTGCTGACCCCCTGGACAGTAATGCAATTAAAGGACTTAAGGGGTTTTTAACCCCATTCCCCTATGATGATAAGTTGAGATAATTAATCAAAGGTAAAGATTAGACAACTTGGTTATTAATTATATAAGATAATTAGATAATCAAATGTTAAGTCGGTATCCGTTGGGTTACCGCACGTTGATAAGTTGAAGTCTTGGGTGCTTATGGACCCAAGCACGTTGAGTTGAACCTTGGTGCTTATTGGCCAAGGGAGCCTTGACCCCACGGTTTGGGTCTAAGGTTACGTTGAGTTGACGTTGAAAGTCTTGGGAGCTTCATGGCCCAAGCAAGGAGGTGGTTGAGATTGTTTGTTGTTGTGCCATTTGCATAGAGCATTGGAGTAGTTGATGGGGGAGGTTCGACAAAGGGGAGATCGCCCGAGAGTACGGTGATCTGGCCATCCACGGTAGGTCACCCAAGGTTTGGTGATCGAGGCCCCCCGTGATGAGGCATCCATGGTTTGATGCGTTGGCTATCCATGGGGTTCACCCAAGGTTTGGTGAACTGTCGGTGTTGGTGCTTTTATGGCCAATACGGATATGTAACTCCAAAGTCGTTCATCCTGAGTTAGTTTGGATCCACATGCATAGTTGGAGTAGCGGAGTAGTTGATGCATTGCATAGCATAGCATACTTGATTGTTATGATGCTGTTGGATGTTGATGTATGCTTATGTGTATGTTTACCTTGCGTACTATTCCCCTGCTGTTTAAATGATTACATGAATCTTACTCCCTGTATTGTTTGTGTTTGGCCTGATTGGCATTTGCAGAGGATGACGAGCAACGCGGAGAGGAGTGACTCTGAGGAGCCGCCACTCATAGTAGGGTTGTTTAAGTTTAGTTAGTTGTTTTCAGTTGTATTCCGAGGATTTATTTCCGGAACGGTTATACCAGCTCTGAATTGTGACATCGGGGTTGGGTTATTTATTTGGTTATGTTTTTATTTGTTTTAAAACTCTTTCTTTACTTTTCCGCGTTGTAAACGAGTTCATGTGGGACTTTTCTACCTATGGACAACTGTTTTCATTTAATTCAGTTAAATGCATGTTTTTCTTATTATTTGTTTTATATTAATTGCCTTATAACATGCTGGGTAGAAGGGTGTCACATTTAGTGGTATCAGAGCAGTTCGACCTTGTTCGGACGTGGTATAAGTCTGTTGTGTGACTCTTGAGTGAATTGTCTATACTCGTATAGATAATGATGTTTTAAGTTAGTTTCCTGTAGCTTTTACTCGCTTAAGTTTCTGTATTAAGAGTTGTGTTGGACTTGTACAGGAACTAATGGCCGGTAGAGGACGCAACGATCAGGCGATCGCGGACGCATTGGCACTTCTGGCCAATGCTATCGGGCAGGTTAACCCTAACAACGGTGGGCCAGCTGAGTTCCAAGGACTGGATAAGTTCCAGAGGAACAACCCTCCGTCGTTCAAGGGCGCGTATGATCCGGAAGGAGCTTTGTTGTGGCTGAGGGAGACAGAGAAGATCTTCAGAGCCATGGATTGCAACGATCAGCAGAAGCTCATCTTTGCTACCTTCATGCTGACCGAGGAGGCAGAGCACTGGTGGGATAACTGCAGGCAGAGGATGCAGGCTGAGGGCACAGCGGTTACATGGGCTGTGTTCAGGCAGAGATTCCTGGAGAAGTACTTTCCAGCGGATATCAGAGACAAGAAGGAGATGGAATTCTTGTCTTTGAGGCAAGGGTCGCTGTCAGTTGGTGACTATGCGGCAAAGTTTGAGGAGCTGGCCAGGTACTACACTCCCTACCAGCATGAGACGGATGACCGTTCGAAGTGTGTGAAGTTTGAGGCTGGACTCCGACCTGAGATCAAGCAGGCCATCAGCTACCAGGAGATCAGAGTCTTCCCTATTCTGGTCAACAAGTGCAGGATCTATGAAGATGCCAGCCAGTTCAGAGTTGCCAGTTCCAGAGGGTCAGATAGCCAGAGTGGCAAGAGGACTGATCAGAGGGACAAGGGTAAGCAGAGGTATGCTCCGACCGGCAGAGATTTCAAGCAGAGTGGTAAGAAGCCACAGTTTCAGCAGGATGGGTTTAGAGGCGGGTTCTCTAACGTCTCTAGGCCCATGAGGTGTGGCAAGTGTGGTGCTACGGATCACTACTCGTCTCAGTGCAAGGAGACGCAGGTTATCTGCTTCAAGTGTGGCAAGCCAGGACACATCAGCCGAGAGTGTGAAGTAGCCAAGACCGAGCCTCCCAGCGCCGGCAAGAATCAGAAGTCTCAAGCCAATCGACTGAAGACCACTGGAAGAGTCTTTACTCTTAGTGGAGCTGAAGCCTCCGAGTCTGATGACTTGATTCAAGGTACATGTTTTATAGATGGAACTCGATTAACTGTGTTGTATGATTCGGGTGCTACTCATTCATTCATATCGCATGATAGGGTCAAGAGTCTTGAATTGCCTGTTACTTTCCTTGAGTATGATTTGTTGGTTTCTACACCTACAAATAAGCCTGTTTCTACTTCTTATGCATGCAAGAACTGTCATATAGTTATAAATGATAGGACATTCATTGCTGATCTTGTATGCTTGCCTTTGAAAGACCTGGATATCATTCTGGGTATGGACTGGTTATCTTCCAACCATGTCCTCCTGAACTGTTTTGATAAAACCCTGATTTTTGGAACTCCAAAGGAGTCTAAGAATCCGGACCTTCTCTCTGCCAGCCAAGTTCAAGCTTCGATGAAAGACGAAGCCCAAGTATACATGATGTTAGCTTCCCTGGAAGTAGAGAGCAGCCCTCCTGATGTCGCCAGCTTGCCTGTTGTGCGAGAATTTCCTGAAGTGTTTCCGGGGGACGTTTATAACTTACCCCCAGAGAGAGATGTTGAGTTTACCATAGACTTAGTGCCTGGCACCGGGCCAATCTCCATAGCACCCTATAGAATGTCTCCTCTAGAGCTAGCTAAGTTGAAAGAATAGTTGGAGGACCTGATGAAGAAGCAGTTCATTAGGCCGAGTGTGTCTCCGTGGGGAGCACCTGTGTTGTTGGTGAAGAAGAAGGATGGTAGTATGAGGTTGTGTGTCGACTTTCGACAGCTCAACAAGGTGACCATAAAGAATCGGTATCCCCTCCCTAGGATTGATGATCTTATGGACCAGTTGATGGGCGCTTGCGTCTTTTCAAAGATAGATTTGAGATCAGGGTACCATCAGATTCGGGTTAAGTCTGAGGACATCCCGAAGACAGCGTTTAGGACGCGATATGGTCACTATGAGTATTTGGTTATGCCCTTCGGTGTGACCAATGCTCCTGCGGTCTTCATGGACTACATGAACAAGACCTTTCACCCTTACTTGGATAAGTTTGTGGTAATGTTTATAGATGACATCTTAGTGTACTCCAAGAGTAAGGAGGAACATGAGGAACACCTGAGGGTTGTCTTGCAGACCCTTAAGGAGAAGCAGTTGTATGCTAAGTTGTCTAAGTGTGAGTTCTGGTTAGAGGAAGTGAGCTTCTTAGGACATGTCATCTCTAAGGGTGGCATAGCGGTGGACCCAGCTAAGGTAGAGACGGTGCTCCAGTGGGAAGCGCCAAAGTCTGTAACCGAGATTAGGAGTTTCTTGGGGTTAGCCGGGTACTATAGGCGGTTCATAGAAGGTTTCTCTAAGATAGCTTTACCCTTAACCCGTCTCACCAAGAAGGGACAGTTGTTTGTGTGGGACTCTAAGTGTGAAGAGAGTTTCCAAACCCTTAAGAATAGGTTGACGTCAGCACCAGTGTTAGTTTTGCCAGATCCTAGTGAACCCTTCGTAGTTTACTGCGATGCTTCTAAGCAAGGGTTAGGTGGTGTGCTGATGCAGAATGGTAAGGTAGTTGCTTATGCTTCTAGGCAGTTGAAAACCCATGAGAAGAACTACCCTACCCATGACCTAGAGTTAGGAGCTGTGGTATTTGCCTTAAAGATCTGGAGGCATTACCTGTATGGAGCGAGGTTTGAGGTCTTTAGCGATCATAAGAGTTTGAAGTATCTCTTTGATCAAAAGGAGTTGAATATGAGGCAGCGTAGGTGGATGGAGTTTTTAAAGGATTATGACTTCGAGCTGACCTATCACTCAGGAAAGGCCAATGTGGTGGCCGATGCCTTGAGTAGGAAAACCCTGCATGTCTCCGCTTTGATGGTTAGGGAGATGGATTTGATTGAGGAGTTTAGAGACCTTAGTCTAGCTTGTGAGTTTACCCCTAAGAGTATTAGGCTTGGTACCTTGAAGGTTACCAACAGTTTGATGGATGAGATTAGAGAGGGTCAGAAGTTAGACAAGTATCTCTTAGACCAGCGAGAGTTGCTTGCTCAGGGTAGAGACCTAAGTTTTAAGGATGGCAGTGATGGTATTTTGAGGTTCAAAGATAGAGTTTGTGTGCCAGATGTTCCTGAGCTTAGGAAGTTGATCTTAGAAGAAGGCCATAGGAGTGGATTGAGTGTGCACCCAGGTGCCACTAAGATGTATCAGGACCTTAAGAGGATGTTTTGGTAGCCTAGGATGAAAAAGGATGTAGCTGAGTTTGTGTATGCGTGCCTAGTATGTCAGAAGGCTAAGATAGAGCATCAAAGGCCTTCAGGTAAGTTGCAACCTTTGAGTGTCCCAGAATGGAAATGGGATAGTATCTCCATGGATTTTGTGTCTGGACTCCCTAGGACTCCAGCTGGTTTTGAGGCTATATGGGTTGTTGTGGATAGACTGACTAAGTCTGCCCATTTCATTCAGATGAATATGGAGTATCCATTGGAGAAGTTAGCTAAGCTGTACATCAGAGAGATAGTTAGGCTTCATGGTGTACCCTCTAGCATAGTTTCAGATAGAGACCCGAGGTTTACCTCTAGGTTTTGGAATAGTTTGCAATAGGCTTTAGGGACAAAGCTTAGGCTTAGTTCAGCTTACCACCCACAGACTGATGAGCAGTCTGAGCGGACCATCCAGTCCTTAGAGGACTTGTTGAGGGCTTGTGTGTTAGAACAGTCTGGAAGTTGGGACAAGTTTTTGTCCCTAATAGAGTTCACCTACAACAACAGCTTCCATTCCAGCATTGGGATGACACCTTATGAAGCCCTGTATGGGAGGAGATGTAGGACACCCTTGTGTTGGAGTGAACCTAGTGATAGTGTGGTGCTAGGGCCAGAGATAGTCCAGGAAACAACAGAAAAGATCAGGTTAGTTCAGGAAAAGATGAGAGTTGCACAGAGTAGGCAGAAGAGCTACCATGATAAAAGGAGGAAGGCGCTCGAATTCCAGGAAGGCGATCATGTATTCTTGAGAGTTACCCCGACGACTGGGGTTGGTAGAGTGATGAAGGCGAGGAAACTTACTCCGAGGTTCATTGGTCCTTACCAAATCCTTAAAAGAGTCGGCGAAGTCGCCTACCAAGTAGCCTTACCCCCGTTCTTGTCAAATCTCCACAACGTTTTTCATGTGTCTCAACTCAGGAAGTACATTCATGACCCTAGTCACGTGATAGTTCCCGATACAATACAGTTAAAAGAGAACTTGACATTCGAGGTGTTACCCCTTCGAGTCGAAGATAGGAGGGTGAAGCAGCTAAGAGGCAAGGAGATTCCTTTGGTTAAAGTAGTTTGGAGCGGGGCAACTGAGGAAAGCGCTACTTGGGAGCTCGAGAGTCAGATGATGGAGGCGTATCCGCATCTTTTCGTTTGAGGTACGTAGAAATTTCGAGGACGAAATTTTTATAAGGGGGGTGGAATTGTAACACCCTGTTTTTCTTAAAATGTTTTCTCAAGCTAGTTTATTTATTTTAATTTGTTGGTTAAGGGCTAAGTGGGATTTTAGCCTAAAAGTCCCTTTCTGGTACATGAGCACGCTCGTGCTCATCAGCCAGCAAGCCCGTGCTTAAAGTCAGAAGCGTGTTTCTGATTTTAAGTTGAGCACGACCGTGCTCAATAGTAAGCACGCCCGTGCTCAATGCGTGGACCGCGTCTCGCTGACGTTAAGTGGAGCACGACCGTGCTGAATGGTAAGCACGACCGTGCTCAGGTCCGAACGTTATATACGTAAACAGACCCGAGGGTTGGACGTGAAAGAACCGGTTGCAGTTAGGGAGATTAGTGGTTCTACCTTGGTCTAGAGGTAATGGTTTCCCTTCCCCTTGTGGTTTCCTTCTTTATTTTGAGTAGGGAACTAATCTGGTTGTGTTCTTTTGTTTAAGGTTCTTTGGGTTAAGCCGTTGGGAAAGAACCGGTTGCAGTTAGGAGCACACGTTGGTTGATAGAGCTACCTTCAATCCAGGTATGGGGAGAAGTGGGATTGTTTTCATTAGGCAGTGGGTAGTGTAAGGTAACGGGGTTCCCTATGACCCCGGTGCTATTATATGTATGTCTGTGATAATGTAGTGTTAGTCTATGACAATATGTTTCTGATTGTTATCTGATTGTTATATGCCTTGCGCATGATGGTTGTCTATAGATATGATGCCATGTTGTTATTGACATAATATTGTTGAATGGTTGGCTGTTATTGTGGTTGCTGTTATGATGAGTGCATGTTGACAACACTGTTTAACGGAATATTTAGGCATAATAAACGCACTAAGATTAGGGGTTTAATCCCTAAATAATTTAGTTAGAACTTGGCTTCTGTCCCTGCCCAGAACGGTGCAGTCGTGCATTGAGGACGACCGTGCTGAACAGGGAGCACGACCGTGCTCCCACTCAAATTCTGGAAAATGGCCGCGCTGCTCAGCACGGCCAAGCAGGTTGAACAGCACGATCGTGCTGCTGAGCACGACCGTGCTGAATGTGAAGCACGACCGTGCTTCACTTAAAAGGGCAGCACGCCCTCACGTGTCCAAGCACGACCGTGCTAGGGTCTAAGCACGACCGTGCTGACCCCCTGGACAGTAATGCAATTAAAGGACTTAAGGGGTTTTTAACCCCATTCCCCTATGATGATAAGTTGAGATAATTAATCAAAGGTAAAGATTAGACAACTTGGTTATTAATTATATAAGATAATTAGATAATCAAATGTTAAGTCGGTATCCGTTGGGTTATCGCACGTTGATAAGTTGAAGTCTTGGGTGCTTATGGACCCAAGCACGTTGAGTTGAACCTTGGTGCTTATTTGCCAAGGGAGCCTTGACCCCACGATTTGGGTCTAAGGTTACGTTGAGTTGACGTTGAAAGTCTTGGGAGCTTCATGGCCCAAGCAAGGAGGTGGTTGAGATTGTTTGTTGTTATGCCATTTGCATAAAGCATTGGAGTAGTTGATAGGGGAGGTTCGACAAAGGGGAGATCGCCCGAGAGTACGGTGATCTGGCCATCCACGGTAGGTCACCCAAGGTTTGGTGACCGAGGCCCCCCGTGATGAGGCATCCATGGTTTGATGCGTTGGCTATCCATGGGGTTCACCCAAGGTTTGGTGAACTGCCGGTGTTGGTGCTTTTATGGCCAATACGGATATGTAACTCCAAAGTCGTTCATCCTGAGTTAGTTTGGATCCACATGCATAGTTGGAGTAGCGGAGTAGTTGATGCATTGCATAGCATACTTGATTGTTATGATGTTGTTGGATGTTGATGTATGCTTATGTGTATGTTTACCTTGCGTACTATTCCCCTGCTGTTTAAATGATTACATGAATCTTACTCCCTGTATTGTTTGTGTTTGGCCTGATTGGCATTTGCAGAGGATGACGAGCAGCCCGGAGAGGAGTGACTCTGAGGAGCCGCCACTCATAGTAGGGTTGTTTAAGTTTAGTTAGTTGCTTTCAGTTGTATTCCGAGGATTTATTTCCGGAACGGTTATACCAGCTTTGAATTGTGACATCGGGGTTGGGTTATTTATTTGGTTATGTTTTTATTTGTTTAAAACTCTTTCTTTACTTTTCCGCGTTGTAAACGAGTTCATGTGGGACTTTTCTACCCATGGACAACTGTTTTCATTTAATTCAGTTAAATGCATGTTTTTCTTATTATTTGTTTTATATTAATTGCCTTATAACATGCTGGGTAGAAGGGTGTCACATATGGAGAAAATACGATTGGGATAAGACTGTCCTTAAATGTCGTCGAAGTCCCCTAACAAATATTAGTCATTATTTACGATGATAGAAACTTCATGTCAATAACATAGTAACCCAAAAAAAAAGTCTTATAAGTTTTTTCACATTCATAAAACTAGGCCGATCCAACCCTAAAGCTTCGTATTAAAGCTAGGGCTTTAAGCCCCCAAATATGTTTTTTTAGTTATTTAGGCTTCCAATTTTGTAGTTCATTCAAGCTTAACAAGAAAAATAATTTAAAACCTTAAACCATAAATAGGAAATCTTACATGTGGTTGCATGTATACACGCAACAAAAAATTACATCAATCATAATAGTTACACTTTAAAAATAAAAAAATTTATAACAAAGATAAAAAAAAATTTAATTTTTTTTAATAAAATATTATTATTAGTTTTAAAAAGGTTGTATCTCAAAGTTTGCTTTATGCCTAAAAATACGTTGGATCGACTCTGCATAAAACCTATTAATCTAGCCTAACCCATGAAACTATCTTTTAGTTTATATTTTTTAGATTGAATGTAAATAAATTAATTATATATTTTTTATTTATAGTTTAGTTATGTGTATCTGATTTACGATTTTAAATAATCTTTACTTTTAATCTACATTTTATTTATATTTTAGGCAAAATTAATCTTTTTGCCCCTATCTTATTTGTTTGGTTAACCTTGATCTCATAACGTTTATATGTGTAAAACTGGTCGTCTATGTTAACAAATGTTAATATTATTACCTTACCTCTTTTGTCAGTTTCCATCTAATGATGTCACAACTAGGGGTGTTTGCGGATTGGATTTGATCGTTTTGAGCTAAAAAATATCTGATCTAATGATGAAAACAACTTGCAGTTAAGATTAGATCGATTTAGTTCCTTAAAAAAAATCCGACCTAATCCAATCCAATGAAATACGGTTTGGATTGGATTAAATAATTTGATTTTTATCATACTTTATTTTTTATTTTTTCGATTTTCATTTTGTTCATTTTTTGTTTTTTTCGATTCGGTTTTCGTGATTTGATTTGATTTGGACCGGTTGATGACCACCCCAACGCTGACAACCCCTATTAAGGCTCTGTTTTGTAAAAACTAGCGGATAGCGGATAAGCTAGCGGATAGGAGATAAGCTAGCTGATAGTGGATAATGGATAAGTTAGCTGATAGCGGATTAGCTAGCAGATTGAATTTGAAGTGTTTGGTAAAACTAGCGGTTGAACTAGCTGATAAATATAAAATAACATAAAATGATATGTTTACATTTTTTTTATTATAAATTATGTGTGTATATATGTTATTTATATTAATTATTTTAAAATAATTATCACTTTTAACAATTTAATTTATTTTAAATTATTTATTGTTTAAAAAATTAAAAAATTAATTTTTAATATTATTTTAGTTTTAAATTTTTTTAATAAATAAAATGGAATAATAAAAATAAAATCATATACTGATATGATTTTTATATAAATTTTATTTTTTATAGCTAAAATTATATTTTCTATTTTTATCTTAAATATAAATCTAAATAGTGAAATTAATTCTTATTTATATACTATGTTAAATGATTAGTATTTTATTTTATTAGCTAAGGATAAGTGAGGAATTTAATTAAGATAATATGGATAAAAATGGAAAAAAAAATGATAAGCTATACGCTATAAGCTCAAACGCTACTTCAAGTATCGTCTGGAAAAAACATTATACGTTGGTGAAAAAAAGGTTATACGCTAATTTTAAAAAGATAACCAAACGGGGCTACTTTTCCATCTGTCATAAGTTGTCCGCTATACACTAACGGATTTGGCAAACCAATCAGACACTAAAACTCAATAATTTTTTTCTCTCTTTCTTCCACCATTTTTTCGGTGAGATCCATCATATATAATTAAGTCAAACCTCAAATGAGAGGAATATAATTTCCCAAAAATATTCGACACTTCACCATAAAACATATCCCATAAAGATGCAAAAGCATTTCATAATCTATGAGAATAGGGAGAACAATAATCAAACACGAGCATGAGTAGAAAAAAACTAGCCATACAACTTAATCATGGTTCATTCCATAAATGTAATCAGTTGAATTTCTTATTGTTCATGTGGTATTATGAAACGAAACAATTGATTGAAAGACGATTTCCACTACAAAAGCATATCAATGTATATCCATTACCCGCCTTATGATCCCTTCCTTCTTTTTCACATTGGTTCATTTTATTTTTATCATATCGTTATCATGATATATGGAAATAAGATATTGTCTCTGTCCTCAAAGACCATTACAAAGTGAAGGAGAAAAAATAGAATCGTTCTTGTAATAATTAGATTGTAACGAAAGAAGTTAATTGGTTTGTACTTTAATTGACATCAACATAAATTTTCAAGACCTAGTGTAGTGTGATAAAGATGTTAGAAATTCAATTGAAGATGTTAGTTCCGTTGATAAATTTTTATAATTAATACAAGATTTTGCGATCAAGTTTCACTTTTACTTTTCACATATATATGAGCTAACTATGACATGAAAAATGATGGAGATTCGATTCTTTATTTATTTATTTTTTCTTCTATTCAAATGTTTGCATCTATAGTGGAATAAAAAAGGAAATGAAAAACGTAATATAACACCAAACGCACCCTTATTGTATTTGATATTGTCTTTTGTTCATAAGTATTTGTAAATCTTGTTTGTCAAGTTTGGGAGCTTGTCATGACACCGGACTGAGAGAACCATTCCATTATCGTACATTTTTCCTAATAAAAGTAATATATTTATTGTGAGAAAAATGAAACGGAAACGAAAAGTGAGATTGCTTATTTATTTGGATAAGAACATTGACTATAAGTTTGATTTGGATGTGGCAAGAGCTCAATAATACACATAAATACAGTGTCTCTACCACTTCATTCGTGTCTCTATCACGTATTTAATCGGATTGTTTTTATTGCTAATTGTTATTATTTTGGCTCAACTTACTTGTTATCTTTGGGCGAGGATGCACATTCGGGCGTAGTGGCTGCGGCAGAATTCAAGGGATTTGCCTTGTCGCCCTCCATTCTTGGATGGATCATGGAATATTTTATTTATACAAGGGAAAGGCTTTTCCCACGTTACGCACAGAGAGAGAGAGAGAGAGGCTCCTTCGATCATAACTCATAACTGGACGCGTGGCTTGAATCTATCTGATTTGGTAGATTGAATGATTGAAATTTGAAAAGAAAGAATATGGTCTATGATTAGAATTTTGTTATGATTATTATTTGATAGAGTAACTAACAGTGTAACATAGGAGTGCAGATCCTCTCCATTACCTGAAAGAAATGGAGAGTCCAATCCCAGCGATCCGGACCATACACGTGGCGAGAGTAAGAATCAACGGTCCAAATTTTAATTTACTTTATGTTATTTTTAAAATAAATTAGAAAGATGAAAAATTTGTTCCTTCTCCCCAAACTCTTCGTTCCTGAGGTTCTCCACCCAAACCCTTGTGGCTGCCGTTCCGCCACTCCACTCGCTGCCCGCCTTGCATTAGGGTCTGAATCATGTACAAAGTGCAGTCGATTATTATCCACAAGGAGTTAAAATGAGTTATGAGAGGATGTGGATCTCTTGTCCAGAGATTCAGTAAAACGATACTACGTACTTTGTTCCCAAGGCAAACCCAAGCAAAGCAAAATTTGGCTTTTATGATGAAATAAGCAAAGTGTGACTTGACTCCAAGACTCCAAGTGTGATAGTAATCAAGTTAATGTTGTTCAATATTTTTATCTCTATTTCCATTTGGGTGCCATGGAATAAAGAATGATTAAAAACCCTTAATATCAAAACTAATATTATGCCAATGAGCAATAGTGAATATAATTTTTGACAAGTCTCAGTGACAAGAAAAATTGTATTACATTGGCATTCAAAACTCCATAACAGTTGCTAAACACAAAAATTATACAGAAAACCTTGATTTTCCATCTCTGTTCAAAATCATACGCATAGTACATCTCAAGGACATTGTCAAACCACCTCTTACAAAACTCAAGCAAATATATGAACCTTATTCACCATCAACATGATGGTGTCAGCGGCTTAGATGGCTTAGATGCGGCGTTGAGACAACTTTGGTAATATACTGTAACAGGCATGGTGGTCAATGGCTTCGATGGGGCGACGGCGGGCGGCGGAGACGTACAGGCTTTGAGCGGCGAGCGGAGTGGTGTGGTGGTCGATGGTCCAGGCTTTGCACGGAGTGGCGGAGCGGCGACCACAGAGGATTTGGGGGAGAACCACGAGAAGTCGATGGCTTAGATGGGGCGGAGGCGGGCGGCGGCCACAGGGGTTTGGGTGGAGAACCTCAGGAACGAAGAGTTTGGGGAGAAGGAACAAATTTTTCATCTTTCTAATTTATTTTAAAAATAACATAAAGTAAATTAAAATCTGGACCGTTGATTCTTACTCTCGCCACGTGTATGGTCCGGATCGCTGGGACTGGACTCTCCATTTTTTCCAGGTAATGGAGAGGATCTACACTCGTAACATAGAAGGGAGGCCAAATGTGAGATTTTAATGTGATTCAGCTCAAGATTTAAAAGGAAAGGGGAAGAAAGAATTCGAAGGGAAAGAAAATGGGTGAGAGATTTTATTTTCTCTTATTTGAAAAGAGTAGAAAATAGTAGAGAAAGAAAATAGTAGGCCTGGGCCAAACAAAAAAATTCTTCTCCCACTTGGGCAGAAAATGAAGAGAGAAGCATCAAAGCTAAAAAAAAAAAATTGAAATTGCCATCTTAATTATGATTGCATTTGACTTCAATAAAATGTAAAACAGACATTATTGTTTATTCAAGAAGAATTTATTTATTTATTTTCTACTTTCTATCCATTCAACCAGACGAATGGAAAAAATGAATTTTTCTTTCTTTCCTACTTTTTTAATCCAAATAGCCTAAAAATCTAGCTATTTTTTTACTAATACTCTCTTAAATCCTATTTCTTTTCACTCTACTTCTCTCCTCTTTATTTCTTTCCTAATTCAAGCAAAGCATTGGTTGTGGTGAACAATAACAAATTTAGAGATAAAGGTTCGTAAGTTTGTGAGACTTGAGACAAATGTTAGTGAGAGGGAAGATCTTAAGCCAAGTGTCTGAGTAGTGAATGGGCAGACGACGATCATACCTGCAAGGGATGAAAGAGAATGTTAGGATGCCTTTAGATATCAGTTCAACTCCTCTCCAGTCACTGGACAACTACAGTAGGAGAGAAAGTGACACAATGATTAAAATAATATTATTTATAAATATTATTATTTTAATCATTGTGTCACTCTGTCTCCTACTGGAGCTGTCCAGTGACCGAAGAGGATCTCAATCCGTAGATATCATAATGCATTGAGCTTATGGATGAAGTTAGGGTTTTTTGAACGATGATTCCTAGGTTGGTTTTTTTAGAGAACATAATGAAGATTATGTTTTTTTCCTTGTATGTTGGTGCTTATAGGAGTTCTACATGGAAGGGACAAGAAACATTAATGTGGGGTTGACTTTGGGATTGTGCAACGGTGGATTCTACTATACACCAAACATGAGTGAGGTGTAACTTCCACCCCACATCTTGACCCGTGATACTAAGTTTCTAGGTCACTCTCAATAATTAAAAATAAATCCCTAAATTATTTTCATTTGCAACTTATTCCTTTAAATATTTTTTTTTATTTTTTAAAAGAATAAAAAATGTTAATAAATATTTTTAGGATTGAGGTATTCTGATTAAAAATGATTTAAAACTAAAAAAATAATAAAAGAAATTAAAATCAAGCAAAAGGTTAAAAAAATAAATTTTAAGTTATAATTAAAAATTTTATTGCAGGAATACATTTTTTTTAAAACAGATAATCAACATTTTTATTGAAAACTATTATTTTTAATAATAGGTCACCTAAATAAAAATGGAAGCTAAAATGATTAAGTTGTAAATAACAAAATCATGTCACATGACCTGCTTAACTGGTAACAAGTTCTAAGAGAAATTCCATGTTATGAAGATCCAACGGTCATTGTGCAATCATCACATGGAGGAGCAATTTACACCCTGTTCTGTAGGGTGCATTGAAGACGTGGCCTTGCGGAACTACATGGTTGAAGGGTTTTGTGGTTAGATATTGATAGTCTTTTAACTATTGGTGGTCGAGCAAAAAGGGTCAGAGGAATAAAATTCAAGGGTTTTAAGCACCATTTTGGTGAAAGGTGGAGGCATGGATTTTGATCGCGGGGGCTCAGAGGTGTCGATGCTGCTTGTGATATTCAGAATATTCTGTCACTCATGGTTTTCACTACAAAAAAAAAACAGTTATTACCGATGAACAAAAGACATCGGAAACATCCAAAAACCGTCAGTAATGACGTGTTTCCGATGGATTACCGACGACTCCAAATCTGTCAGTAAATGGCTCTTCGGTAACAATTATCGACAGATTTGATAGAGCCGTCGGTAATTACCGATGGATTTGTCGTGATACTCAATGTCTCCCTTCTCAAGGCATGAAACACCTCAGAGACGAAGGGAAGTTGGTCATAATAAAATCAACTTCCCTAAAAGAAAAGTGTAGGGCCGACCCAACACTTATGGAGGCCTAAAGTGAACTCTAAAGTCAGGTCTTTTTAAAACAAATAATAAAATTTATTAAAATTATTATATTTTTTAAAAGTTTATCTTTCGTGCTTTTTGGGATGTAAAATCATTTATTAAATTATTGTAATCGATTTCTTTTAACAATTCTTTTTCAATCGATAATAAAGCTAGTACACTTAATCTTTGTTGAGACATTGTCGATCTTAGATAAGATTTTATTAATTTTAGTTTTTAAAAACTTCTTTCTGCCGAAACAACAGTTACGGAATCGTTAACATTATTAACTTGTTCATTAAACGAGTAATCACCTATATTTTCAACTTTCTTATTTGTTTTGAAAATCTTCTCGATAGCCCCCTTTTGTAATTTAATTAAAGCTTCAACTTTTTTCTTTTTCTTTTTAGTTTCGAATAACCTGATTCAAATTTTCTAGTTGACATTTCCATATGTTAAAATAAAAAAAGCAATATATGTTTGACAAATTTAAATTAAACGACTATAAATCAAGACTAAAGAAAAAAGTTAGTACAAAAGCTGACTCGGTCTTTTGTACAACTGACTCTTAACATTTTTTTAATTTTGTATTAAAATAAGTAGTAACTTTTTTTTTTTGAGACCTAAAGCCCTAGTTTTACCTGCTTCCCTCTTGGGCCGCCCCCGGAAAAGTCATAGAAGGGAAGTCACGCTTGAAAATGTTTGTAGTTTAGAAAATAATGGAAAAATGTGTATTTTGATCAATAATTTTTTTATGATTATTTTATTTTCTTACCTCTAGTTTTCTTTCTTTTATTTCTTTGCTCTATTTTTCTACAGTGTTTGCTTCTAATGTACTGAAGGAACTTAGTGAGGATGGATGCTTTATTATCTAAATGTCTTCTCATATCAATAATCGATCATTTGAAGAAAAGATTATCGGGTCCTTTGTAGCTTGACCGTAGATGCAGTGTAAGACAAATATACACAACACGTTTATGCACCATAAATTTAGAATATCCTCCCTTTCTTATTTCCTTATCTTCTCTCCCTTTTTTTTTCTTTCTTAAGTCTACTACGAGTCTCCTATTGACTCAAATTAAATAAATAAATCAATCGTGAGACTTGCCTCTTTTATCCATCTATCTCCACCTCCACCAGCGGGATCAACTGCAGAGGATCAAATCCCTAAATTCTTTTCTTAGTGCTAATAAACTCGTAATCTTCCCCATGATATCATGTCTTAGATTTTATTTTTTATTTTTGGGGGGGAATGATATAATGGCTTAGCTCATGGCAAAATATATAACATAATTTTGATCCTTGTATTTTAAGAAGAGGCAAGTTGCTGTAATGATGATAGGGTCGGTAGGCATGGGCCAATCTAAATATTCCATATTTCCTTGTGCTTATAAATAATATAATATAGTCTTAGAAAGATGATATGATGTATATAATATAATCTTAGAAAGATAAGACCCCAAAAAAACAAAGTCTTAGAAAGATGTTAAATTGACAACCGAAAACGGCAACCAGTTGAAATCTTCTTCAGGTTAATCCTTCTAAACTTCTAAAATTAAGGCTTTATTATCATTTTGATTTCTTCCTCTCTATATTGGCCTACTTCGATTTCTCTCTTTATCTCTCACAATAACCACATAAAGACCAATATTCTTGTGAAGGTCCACGTCATAAACTTAAATCATGATATCACAAAAATTAATTTAAAAGTTTAATTTTGATATACAACTAATATAAATTCTTTTACACTGTCAAAATCAAATATTTTTAATAATATAATAAAAATAATTAAGCTATAGTATTAAAAAACTTTACAACGAAAAAAGCGTTATAATAATAAAAAAAACACTTGATGATTCCAGGTGGGCTAGTACTTATTTGGTTGACATCATTTATCAAGGCCCAGGTTATTTCAAAAAATTAGGGTTTGTTTACTTTATTTCCAATTTCTTGTTTTTATTTTATGTTTTTAGAAATAATTATAAAACTTTCGTCTTACTTTTATTCTGATTTTTATTTTCAAATATTTGTACAGGAAAAACAAGAAAAAGTGAAAACAATGAAAACAAGGTCAGAGTTTTATAATCATTTATGAAAATAGGAAATGGAAATAGGAAAATAAAAACAAAGCATGTAGGCCTTAAAATGCTTATTGAAAATGATTGTCATAGGATGGTGGAAATAAAAATGGAAAAGGCAGTGTTGAAAATTTCCAGTGTGGCTATAGTTTCTTCCCTTGGCTTGCGCATACAAACATCACTCGAGTTGAATCCACCTTACTAAAATACTTCAGTTTATGGGGGCAAAACAGGAAGAAAGACAATAACATTGCCTAAAAGAACAATTCATGCCAGACTTTCAATGTTACTTTGTAATCTTACAAAACTTTTAAAGCATAATTTTCTAAAATTTGCTACTACATTAACTACTTGTATAACAAATATGATTACACTTTTCTACAAGTTTATTCCATCTATGCCATTGAAGCGTACAGGTAGCAACCGATTTGATCACGACTGAGTTTTCAAGTTACAGCTCTAATGCTCTAATAATCAGGGATGGCAGAAAAGCGATATCCTTTGATGCCCCGCCATGCATAATATGCAATCCGAGTCTCATAAAAGCCTGCATCCAGAAATCAATAAAAGTACGTTCCAAGTTTAGCCAAAAAAAGATCCTTATGACAGATAAAGTAAATCTCTACAGAGTTAAATGGTGACAACCATAAAAAGGTAGCATGGTTGAAACAAACTAAAATTTTTCTCAACCCATGTAGGTGCATCTATGGACTAAAAGCAGTTATATTTATAGCTCCAGAACAAATAAAACAGGTAAAAAAATCATGTCAAGTAACATCATTCCACATATAAATATGACAATCATAATGGTAACCATATTCCTAGGGATGGAAGGATGGAGATGCCCTGTCCCTTCTATGCTGATTTCCCTTACCACTTCCACCAATAAAAAAAAAAATATGATGCCTAACATTTAAGTGTTAGTTAAATAAATTGTGTTACTGTTAATAACACTTCAATGTCTAGCTGACATATTTTTAGTGGAGGGAAAAGAAATGGGGATGCGTGATCTTAATCCATACTTGTAGACCTCACATTATGTGCAATTCTAGTTCAGAAACAGTAGTTACTTTTTCATTGTAAAGGCACAATTTTACATGGAACTAATTATTTACAGTTCTTGGCCAGTATTGGTATGTCCAGTTTCTTTGGAACAAGTTTTGATGATTCGTTGTAAAGGTGTTCGTAAACACAAGGACCCTGCTTAGTTTATGTAGCTATGTATTATTTTCAGCTAATCATGAAGTGCATTCACCATCCCCAATTTGACTGAATTCATTTGAACATTGACACAAAAGAGTCCTGTTACGCTAAAAGTATTTGCAACAAGATTATTTTTATGGCACTTATTGGCTTATTGCACAACTATTAATAGATTCATCCAAAAGCATATTTGTAGTCTCAAAAACTTGCAAAAACAATTAATTTCTTTGCTCCTTATATTAAAATCGAGTAATTAGCATAAATAAATGCATTTGACACTGGGAATCTAATAACATACCTGGGAGAAAGCTAAGAAACCCTAGGACTAAAAGACCATAAGCTTGAGACCGATCTCCCCCCATGTGACCAGTGAAGATAAAGTATGAAAGAAACAGAAGTCCCATCCCAAGGAATAACAGGAAGAGCGCAAGGACAATGGATTTCCAGGGAATTCTATCCAAGGCTTTTGGTGTATAATCAAATCGAGGGTCAAATGGTCTATTCCTATCACCAGTATAGTCATCCTCATCTGTGGCAAGAGGGGTGTATCGAATGTTGCGTCTAGTTGCCATATCCGATCTTCCTGACTTCTTTGCTCCTGATTCGTTGCCCAAAATGATCTGAGACCCTCAAACCAAATAAAAAGGGGACATGTTTGATTTAGATCTGATTGGTGTGGAGAAAGAATTAAACCAGAAACTTTAACCCTCACAAAGCAAAAGGGCAGCGAAAGATTTACAGTTAATCAGCAGGTTGTTGAAGATTGAGGCTCTTCAGTCAAGGGAAGGTTCTACTGCATAAAAAAACGATCTATCACTTCACTCTAACAAATGTACAATCAAAAGAGATACAATAATATGCCCAATATTTAATAATAGTAATAGTATAATAAACATTATAGTCGAGAACAAATATTCTCTTATGGAAACTGTAATTTAGAGCCATAAATCAATTATGTGACTATACAAGACTCAGGTGTCGGGTTATGGACTTTTCACAAACTACTCATTGTGATACAGACGAAAAATCAGTATAAAGAACAGATGTATAATGAATAAATGCACCATCTAATGGTTTTCAATGAGGGAAAATTTTAAATACAGTAACATTCATTACATTCCTGCTTATATATACAGAACACATCTGCCTTCAATTTCATTTTTGGTTCTACACCATATAGAAATTGTACTATGGTGGAAGTGTTGAAGATCTCAAGTTCTCAACAGGTTAGCAACAATATCACACGGGGAACAAAATTAAAAACGTGAATGTTTGTCTTCCATTTTGTTATTATTGATTCAATTTAATTCTTTGATTTTCTATCCCACTAGAATCCTTCAAAGCTATTTGGCAGAAATTAAAGAAAAGGAACTTAAGAATTTTTTTAATCAACACTAGATTGGATATCAATTATCATCCCCACATCCTCTGTCTGTGAGACTAATCCTTTTAGGCACGAAGCAATACAGTTAAGCCAAGATATATACAGCAAAAATATATCTTTGCCTTTATAATAAGACCAAATTTGTACCAAATGAACTTGAGTTCATAGTTACTAACTGCCATGAATGACTTGAGTTGGCTAGGGCGTATCCAACTTCCACATATTATCAGTGTCCAAATGAATTTCCAAAGCAAAAATTGTATTGCTTTTCATGAAATTTCTATATGACGAAACCGGAAAAGACTGTTATGCTCTATTAAGCAACCTATTTCCAATAATTCTAGGGACTAACAAACACAACATACTAAGACCCCCCAAAACCCACAATAGGTTTTGGGAAAACAAATTCTTTTCACGAAGCAAGAGAGAATAGGTTGTATTGGTGAAAGAAAGGTAAATCGTAGAATGAATTAGGTTAAAATGCATAGAAATGGAAGAAGGACAATCACAAGTAGCTATAGGGATGCATGCTATGATCATATTCAAATTGATTAGGGTGATGTCGTAGATAAATAGCGAATTCAAAAGTTAAAAGAAGAAGAGAACCTTGTTGGAGATTTCCAAGGTTGTTGATGGCAACCTCTGCAACTCACAAAAAAAAACAGCTTCAGATTCTTTGCCTCGGATAAATGTTTGTTCTCAACTCAGCTCGGATTCTTATTTTGGATATTTGTCTCTCCACTGTTTATTGGTTCAGTTTTTTCATGAATTATTATTAGTTAGTTAAATAAAAAGAAATTAAGAAATATAAAAAATTAATTTAAAAATACTAACTTCAATAACAAAAAAACAAAAAACAAAACAATTTATCACTTAACAAACTTATATAAAGGAGGTAAATATTAACTATATGACAAGTTGACCATTAATATCATGTAATACGAAAAGAATTTGAAGATAAATTTAGCCCATTATTTGGCTAAATTTGCTTTGTCCCACCCTATCCAAGTTTGGATTGAGGAGATCCCTCCCATTACTGGTCATTGTATTCTTGAGGAGCTTAGTCCATGGTTTAATAAATTCCCCTTTCTGTTTTAAAAAAAAAAAATTGAAGATAATAAAAATTATAATATATCCAAAATTAAAATCCTACAATATTATAAAAAGGATTTAATTGATATACACTGACAGTGTAAAGATTTTTTACACTGTCAACCAATTAGAAATTATTAAATCATTAAAAATCTTTGACTCTTATCCTAACCACCTTAAAAGTCATTCAAACCATGGTTTCTGATTGGTTGACAGTGTAAAAAACTTTACACTGACAGTGTACAACAATTAAACTCTTCTAAAAATACATATCCATCTATTAAATTTCACCCGTTTCTTAAAGTTATTTCAAACCGATTCCTAATTTTAAAATTCCTTTTTTATTAATACTCATATACTCATATTAGTGTTAGTGTATCCTTGGGTAGGAAACTTCATGGATGAAATCTATATAGTCATATGTTAAAAATTCATTTATTAATTCTTCATCTCTATTTTTGAAAATATACCAAATTGAGTGTTAATGTAAAACCTCAATATTATTTTATAATTATAGTGTATATTCTTAATGATTTGATGAAAAGTTCATTAATGATACTTAATTATATATAAAAATTAAGCTAAGAATTAATACATTAATTTTTCGCTCGTTATTAAGAGTATACCAAACCGGTCCATACTAACCCAAGAGCACTTGGATGAGATGGCATTGGTTTCTTCCAAATTAACCAATGATCTCGAATTCGAATCCTCTTAGGAATACAGCAGCCGTTAAAACTCTCGAGGGAGAACTTTGTCGCCTTTATGGTCCTACCCAACTCGAGGGATTAGTATCCACGGTTGTGCCTAGAGGATACCCTAAGGAACAAAAAAAAAAGAAGATCCATATTAGTGAGTAAATATGAGTGAAGTCTAAATATAAGATTAAAATTTGAGATTAAAAAAATATGCTCAAATCTTTTTAAGATTAAAATGTTGTAATATCACTACCAACATATGGTTGGTCCGTCTGATAACAGGCTCGAACTCCTTAAACAAGTGATCAGAGGTTCGACATTGTTTACGACAATGGATACTTTGTACCAATAACATGATTAAAAAAAATTTGTTGTATTACCACTAAACCTGTCACAACGAGTTAACTAAAAGTTTCAGTTTATATGTTTAATTTTTGAAGACTTTTTAGTTGCATCCTGTTTTTTTTTTTTTTTTACAGAAAATTCACATATGCTTGAATCAATGCATTGAGCTCATCTTCTTTTTTTCTCTCAGTTTTCTTCTCATACTATATGAGAAAAAAAAAATAAAAAACAAATTTATTTATAAGATTCATTCAAATTTACTTTCAAGTCTTTATCTCTTTTAATACCAGAAGAATGAGAGAAAAAAGGTGAACATCCAAATCCTAAATCAATAGATGTGAAGTCAATCATTTCATATTTCATATACAATCCAAACAATTTTGGGTCAGCCTCTAGATATGGGTACTGGGCAAGTGACAATATCACAAGGCCGAATTCACAATTGCAAACACGGGGAACACACAATGTTCCAAAGTAAAAGGAAACTTCTAACTTTAATTATTCTGACTCACGTACTTTATTAATTAATTAAGGAAGGCACATTCACAAAAAAAAATTAAGCAAGGCATATGCTCAAAACAATTTTCTATCTTTTGGGTCATGTGTTATTCCTTTGCATGATATATATAACAATTAAGCTAGGCAATGTGACCATGAATTCCATCACTGGTGCTGTGATCAGTTAATTTAAACAATCTAGAGAGTGAGAGAGAGGAGAAAGAGAAGATGTCAACGCAGGTAGGAATAGGATCAATTGAAAAAATGAAAAAGCCTTACATACGAGCCAAGAGATATGATTGGGAAGGTTTCCATGAATTCTTCCGTCAACACAATGATCTATTGGATAAAGAAATTGACTTGCATCAAAGCACTCCATTTCATTATGCAGCACACTGTGGCAGCCCAAGAAGGTATGAAGAGATGCTTGAAATGTTGGATCCCTCAGACGTGCAGCATGTGCTGAGGATGCAGGATGACATGGGGAACACACCACTTCATGAGGTGGCCTTCACAGGAGAGGTGGAAATGACTCAGAGCATACTCAAGTATGAAGACAAAGAGTCAGAGCAGTACGAGTCATTGCTGGGAATGAGAAACAATCTGGGAGAAACCCCAGTTTACAGGGCAGCTGCACTTGGAAAGACCAAATTGCTCAAGTTTTTGGTTGAAGAAATTGGTGTAGACCTAACCCAGCATTTTCACCGAACTGGGGATAAGATGTCCATTCTTCACACTGCTGTCATTGACCAATTTTTTGGTCTCTCTCTAATCTTGATACCCTCTTTTGCAATTTGTGCATCACTGAGCATCGGGTGAAGATGTGTATCACATACATCTTGTCCCCATCAATAATATCTTGTCACATATTCTATCCTTTTAACATTACATAGGATTTTAACTTATGTAACAAGATATTATTAGTGGGGATCGGGTGTGGTGCACTAAAATAGGACAATAGATCTTCACCCATGAGCACCCTTCTTTTGCATGCAATAGCATATAATGGTAATTTGAGTAGACAATAAGACTCACATGAAATCTAACCTATTATATATATGGTTCTAATCTCAATAACAGTGCTTGTCTACATATTGCTTAGCAGTGTATACCTGACCTAAATGGAACTTTTTTTGTACAAATCTGTTACACTTAAATTGGGAAGCACTGTGTACAAGAGTTTCAAGAGACAAAAGTTCTTTTTGAAAAGCCTTGCATAAATAGCAGTGTTACTTTAACTTTTTATTTTTATTTTTATCATCTTTCACTATCAAGAAAAGTGAAGTTGGCTAGCTGTTGATTTTCTTTGCAGGCACAGCTTTATGGTTATTGAAACGGTATGAAGAACTCGCTGGTAAAGAGGAAGACAGTGGACTTACAACTCTGCAATTGCTAGCGAAAATGCCCTCTACATTTAAGAGTCAAACCCAAATGGGAGCCTTTAAAAGTTTAATATATCCTCGTAAATCTCAGTCAACTTTATCTCGGATTTTAGCTTTTGAATAACAAGCATGCATATACTCAGAAAACACAACGATCTTTTGGGGAAAAATAAAGAAACTACTTTCAAACATAAGCTTTGTATATTACATCCAAAAACACCTTTTGCTTTCTTAATAACATGTCGGTTTTTTTTAACATAAGTTAAGCTAGGGGAACCAGAGGTTCAAATTTCAAGTGTGGATGGATTGGGATGAATATGATTAGCAAAAATAATGTTACAACCAATAACTATTAGCACAATTGATAAGTGTGAAACACATCAACTAAGTTTGTTAGAGTTAATATTATGTAAAATCTAAGAAGGTATTACTTGTAAGTATCTCTGTGAGCATTCATATTAAGTTTAAAGACATCTTTTTTTCTTATAAGCAAGTTTAAAGACATATCTGACTCTGGTTAATGAGGCAGTCACCATGAGTTTGTTGTTTTAATTTTTATATACAAATTAAAAACACTGTTATGCTTCAAATATTATAGCGATTACTTTAGATAATATGTAGTTTGCAATACTGTGACACAGTGCTTCCTAATTACCATGATTATGAATACTACCTTCAAAATAACGATGACAATACGAAAGGGGAAGATTTGGAACGTGGCTGGAAGGGCAGAAATCAACTACCTCAACAAAGGAAGCTTTCAGGTATGTGTTCATTCGTCCTTACTAAAGAAGAAGAAGAAAGAAAAACCAACAAACACATACAGTATGAATAATGACCCATGGAATCAAAATCGATGATCGCTTTAATCATCTATCTAGGATCATATATAGTAGAGAGGTTCTTGTATAGGAACTTGCTATCCTTTCGATTGCTGCATGTTGGACTATATCTGTTTTTGTGTATAAAAAAAGTAATGAACTGATCCTTCTAGAAAAATTTAATATTGTAGAAAATAAAGTGACTTTTATGTACATGTAAATATCTTTTATGTAGTTTTATTTTATATATAATATGTATGTGAATACGTATCTAACTATGTAAAAACATGTCAAACAAAATTGCAGTTTTTTCATGGATGTGGTATACCATGTGGAAGGCTCTGGCCAAAGGTGCAAGCTATATCATGACACATTTCTTCAAACATGAAAATTTTCTAGTTAGATAGATTTGAAACTTTTTTCTTCACATTTTACTTGTATGTTTGTTCCTGTTCAGAATGGAAGGAGATTGAGAAAGTTTGGAGGAAAAAGGAAATGCACAAGTTAGCAGAGGAACTTGTTTCCTTGTTAGCAGAGAAAGACTATTCATGGCAACAGAGCTCTATAGCAAGGGATAGAACAGTTTCCATGGAGAGAAATCAAGAATTCACCAATGAACCTGAAGGAGAGGAACAAAAGGAACAAAAGGCTGCTAACAAAACAATTACTTATACCCCCTTGCTTATGGCTGCCAGCAATGGAATTAAAGAGATAGTTGAAGTAATAATTCGTTTGCATCCTCATTCAGTTGAGCATGTTAGTGAAGACGAGCAGAACATATTGTATACGGCTGTCAAACACCGTCAGATAGAAATTTACCGAATGTTAAAGAAATTGAAAATGGTGAGGAGGCTTGCTAGCAAAATAGACAAGAAATCCAATACTACTGTTCTACACTACACTGCAGACTTTAAAGGGGGATCTCAACCTGGCTATGCTCTGCAACTGCAAGAGGAGTTGCATTGGTTCGAAGTAAGTGTCGTTTTGATTATGCCAAAATGAAAAATGATATTTTATTTACACATTATTTCTCTTACTTCTCGGTATAAAGTCAAGGTTATTGACACACTTAATTATTTGTTCGCACTCCTTATTGATTAATATGGAGTGTGAATACACAATCAAAAGTGTCAATGACTATACCAATTCAATATATACAATCAAACTTTGAGCAAAAATGGCAAAAGGAAAGGTACCTGTTTTTTGAGCAGAAATAAAATTGACATTACTGGCACATGCATATATTGTTGTACATCTCTAATTGATGCCTCGTACCATGAATCTCACCACCAATTTTATCTGTATACACATATTGTGCACACGTTTGCAGCGTATAGAAAAGAGACTCCCTTATCATTACACCATTCACTACAACAAGGATAACAAAACAGCAAAGCAACTTTTTGCGGAAAAGCATGGAGACTTGCTAAAGGAGGCTCGGAATTGGATAAAAGAGACTGCTCAGTCATGCTCTGCCGTGGCCGTCCTTGTTGCCACTGTTGTCTTCGCCGCGGCCTACACCGTCCCCGGAGGAACAGATGACAATGGCCTCCCAAGATTTCTTCATCATCCTATATTCATAGTGTTCACAGTCATGGATATCATTGCCCTTGCAAGTTCATTGGCTTCAGTGATCATGTTCCTTTCAATCCTCACATCACCCTGTGAGATGTGGGATTTTCGAAAGTCTCTCCCTAGGAAACTAATGGCAGGTTTTGCCTTCCTGTTCTTCTCTATGGCCACAACAATGCTATCATTTAGTGCAACAGTTCTGATCAATATCAAGTTGGAGAAGAACAAATGGTCTTCAACCTTGACATATGCTGCAGCCTTCTTCCCTGTCAGCATATTTGCACTGATGCAGTTCCCTTTGTATGTTGCCTTGAAAGGATGCATGCGGAGCCTCCTCAAGAAACTTAAGAAGATCACTCCTCGTTACCTCCTCGGTTTTCTCAAAAGTAAGAGAAAGAGATTGTGGGATTTTTGAATTGGAAGTTGCCATTTTTCTTGTGTACACGCCCCTTTTTACATTTCACATTTTTAAGGTCCGGATTGGACATGGACATGGACATGGACATGGATGAGTACGGGCAGATGAATAAGAGCATTACTACTTTTTCTTTATATATATGTACTATACGATGGACCGCGCGATGCACTGGTGAAATATGTATTGAGAGTATAATTTTATATTATTTTCAAATAATATAATATTATGTTAAATTTGAAGAAAAAAAAAACATGAATTACACAATGTATTTTCATATCTTTTGCAACATACACCCGTCACAAAAGAGTTTGCAGTCTCTACAAAATTGCAGATTTAATTTATAGGATGAATATGGACCTTGGACAACTTGGAAATCAGTTTCTAGGTGTTATGAACAACTTAAATATCAACTACTAAAAACCCAAATGCAGTTCACATTTATGCAAAATTTCATACCAAAAATAAATCATAAAACACAATTTCATAACAAAAATAAATCATAAATATATAACTTGTTAGACGATGTATATATAACTCCCCATCAAAGCTAATAAAACAGTGAAGACGATGTATATATAACTTGTTAGAAGAATTGCAAAAGATAGTGATAATGGATTCAATAGAGAACCTGTGAGGGTGGATATTCTATAGCGAATATATTGCTCTGTAACAGCAACAATGAGAAAATAAGAAAATTTAAGAATTTATTGCTTTTAAACAACTATATTTTTTTTTACTATGCTCTTAAACAACTACTTAATGTAAAGAATAAGAGGAAAAAATGTGTAATCCAAATTAATGTTAATCTAGTCATATTTTAGAACCACAAAAAAAGTAGCAAAGTAGAACACTATAGCTGATTCTCCAATCTCCAAAATTCACACGCATTCTTTAAGAGAAAATATTTAAGGTTTCTAAATTCCAATAAAGAGAATAATGACATTTGCTCACAAAATATTCATGGTTTAAATAAGCTTTTAATCCCTGGAAAGTTTACCAATTTTGGTTTTAGTCCTTATAAAAGAAATTCTTAGGATTTCGTCCCTGTATTTTCGAAAATTTTGTAAATAGTCCCTATTGTTACCCTTGAGTATTAGAAATCATGCTAGATGAATAATTTTGTCAATTTTAAACATATGGCCCTAATGTATGATTTTATTTCTACTTTCTAGCCAAATTTTGGAGTAAGTCGGACAAGAACGAGAAATTACCTCGATACCCCCGGAGTACTAGATATAATACAAAATGAAGGAATTTAACAATTTTAACCTTATGTCCCTAATATATGATTTTGTTTCTATTTTATTTCTGAATATTACAGCACGTCGAACAGTAAAATAAAATTATCTCGATACCCATAAGTACTAGATAACGAAAAAAGATGACGGTAGGGACTATTTGCAAAATTTGTGAGATTACAGGGACGAAAACCTAAGAAAAAATTTCACAAGGACCAAAACCAAATTTGATGAACTTTGTAGGGGTGAAAAACTTATTTAAACCAATACTCATTTATAATTAAAGTTTCTAAAAATTGGAGTAAACATTCCAACTTATGGCCATTGCTGACAATGCTAGTCCTAGATGGCTATATCAGCAAATCCTCTTCCATGGCTTCACTTGGGAATGTTTTTACCACGCAAATTGGTAAATTGCTTTAAAATTTTCCCAGTTTGATTAAAAAAAAAAAAAATCAAACTACGTGCCAATAAAACCTTTATTCAAAGAGAAACTCAAACTTAATATATAAATATTTCATCTCACAAAGGGCTGATCTATTACAATTTCCCGCAAACAATCATAAGAAAGTATTTTAATTTGATCCAGAACACTAACTGTATAAAAAGCCTATACAACTTGAATAAAAAGCCCTGAAAACGTTCTTTGAACACTTCCTTTAGTGTTATATTCCAAATTGTCATTCTTCCTCAATGCCTCCTATTTTGGTGGCCAATATCAAATCCCTTTTTATCAACCGAACTTGTTACTTTCCCTGCAGCAGAAAGAGTATTAGTTCTTCCTATTACAACTGCATATTTATAACAGACAATTGCAATAACCAATATACAATTGAAGCTAACATATATGACTTAGACATGAGCGAAGCAGCATAGATTTGGTTTGAGGATATTGAAGGAAACTAGCAGAATCCAAAATTATACACAACCAGATCATTTTTTATTATTATTATTATTTAACTTAAGCTACTACTTATCATTAAGCTGGTTAGAATAGACAATCAACAACAAATGAAAAGAAAAGTAGAATAATATGATTCTTAAGCTACTACTACTACTAAAGTGGAAAAATAGAAAAACCTCAATTTCAATTTCAATTAGCTACTATTAATTCTTAAGCTGATTATAAACATGAAAAAGAAACGGCACGTGAGTAAAATGTACCTTTGGAAGTGAACCTTTTAACCATATCCAACTTATGTGACCAATCCCCAATGGCTTTGGGATCACCAAAACATGAAAGGCAAGTAGGCAACACAATCTGGTTTAGAATTGAAATTGAAATAAAATATACATCACATTCTGATGTTAGAAAGTACTCAAAGTAAAAAACACAACCTAAAGAGTTCCAAGTTTTAAATAAAACATTAACAAAATAAAAACATTTAAGGATAGTAATTGTTATATCAATTCAAATTCTGCAACTTTCAGGAAAGCATTAAAAATAATGAACTTAGAACAAATCTTTATAATATAAAAGTGAATAAAAAATTACAAAGAAACACATGAATTAAAACAACAATTAGCTATGTTAAGAAATTATTTAAAAACATTGAAAGATTTTGGTGACAGATAAAGATATCATAATAACTGTAGAATCAATGATAGATATAATAAAGTTTAAAATCGAAAGATTTTTAGATTAATATGGATTTTCAGAATATAGAAAAAATTGTACATAAATTAAGTATGCTAGACTTGACTAATCAAAATACACTAAAAAGATTAATACATGAATTAAAAGATGAAGGAACTGATGCATGTAATAAACATATGATTTATCATTGTGAATATTGCGATTGTAAAGAATACGATAGAAAAATAGAATTGATAAAAACAATGATTACCAAATTAGAAACATGGATAGAAGAATAAACAATAACTTAAAATTAATAAAATACTTGAAGGGTAGCCATACCCTCTCAACATGAAGGGTATCGGAGTAACACCCATAAAAATATCATATCTCTTCTCTTATCATTTAGTTTCTCACACGAAGCCACCTTCAGATTTTTTTGATTCTTTTTTTGAACAAACTTAAACAAGCTAAAGAGTAAAACCAACATGTTCATGAAGCCAACGTCAGAATTTAGAAAGCAAAAAATGATAAAACTCATTCACCCAATACCACCTCTATATGATAGTCTCTGTCTTCAAGATCACTGCACCCAGTGAAGACAACCGCAAACCAGACAGATCCACTGTTTTGGAGTGATGATCCTGAAATGGTTTGGAGTGGATGAAAACCAATCCATTATTTCCTGGTTGCTGGTCCAATGGATTTGTAAAAAAAATGGATGGAACATAAGCCATTCACTAAAAAAATAATCCAATCCAATCCAATTCATGTATTTTTTTTTATTTGTAAATGGATGGATTGGATGGATTTTCTAATAGATGGATTGGATAGATAAAAGATCTATGGACTGTTTTGTCAGCCCTACAACTCGGGCAGACTCTCAAAGTATGTATTCTGATTGCAAAAATTCAAATCCAGCCATCAAGTGATCATTAAGATTACAGTAAAAGACAGATCCATGTTGATCAATTTTCTTTAATGAGACAGGTAGGTGAAAAGGAATCGTGCCAAGTATTATTGTTAGGGAGCTGGCCACTCAAAATTGTTGATAAACTTAGCTTTTTATGGCTATTAATTTAGTTGCTGAACTTTTGAGCTTCATAACAGCATCAAATAATTTTATGACAACTAGTCTACTATGTAACCAAATAAAATTAACACAAAAACAGGTCACAATTCTCCCCCTTCGTCAACGTGTAGGTATATACATCTGTGTATATTTATATTTACATTGACAAATAATGACAGCAAGAAACCTTTAAAATCTGAGTGGGACTTGGAAGCTGTACAAATTATTGATGGTCCAATAGGTCTTTTCCTTAATGCCTATGCCCAAAAAGAGAATGGGAATTAAATACAATGTTGAACCATTCAATTAATCATCAAGCTTCACATGCAAATCTGCAAGAGCACGGTAGAGAATGGCGGCAGCAGGTGGCCTAGGCAATGAGCCAAGAAGTATGTCCGCTGCAGTTATAGCCTGGCTGCCATAGAAACGGTAATTTTCTTGCGTGCGTGTAGTGACAATACTGCCTTCAAGTGAACATCCAACAAATGCACCTGCAAGTAATATAGCAGTCAAACAATACCCTAGAGGAGATAATCCAACCTCACCAAGCAAAAAACCCAAATACTTATCATTGGCATTCTCCGCATTACTAAATGTCTTGAATAACCAATGTATGAATTAAGGCTTCTGTTCCCAGTATTATACTAACTGCCAAATTTAAGTATTTTTATAACATAAGTTCAATCAGGCTATGAACTAGAAAAAGACTCAACCTAGCCAAAAACTCCAAATAGGAGAAGGAATCAGCTATCAAAATTGTACGATTTACGATTCGACTCGTAAGAAACGATATGAGTCTGGGGAGAGATGATATGCATTGGTGGTTGAATCAAAGTCGCCGAAATCGTGCGATACAATGTCAGCTCGTGAATGAGCAATTCATACTGCTACATTTTTTGGGTTGCAATCGGGTCCATCACAACCCACAACGAAAGTGTGACATCACCGTATTTCTATTATGTTCGATGTTGTTAAACCGAGACCGGACTGGCCGGGAACCGAACCTATGGCCAGTTCAGACAACATGTGAAAACGGTATGTCAAAGAACCGCTACTGACATCACCAAACGAGTTGAACTAGTCTGACCCGGCTCGACTGAACCACACACCACTACTCCACCAGCGCGACAGCTGTCCGAAATTTCTCATGTACACAAGGCTCTAGGTCCAAAATTACCCAATCTCACCAAAATTGCAATTGGTGAGTCTCAAGCACACATCCTCAAGCCAAAGTGAAGCGCACCTCTACCACTGCGCTGCTTTACTTTTTTAGTAACATACTGAAAAGTATTATATATATATATATATATATATATATATATATATATGTTTGTATTATAAAGCATTATTATAAATATGCCAGTTTATTTTTTATTATTATTAAACATATAATATAAAATTAAAAATATATTTAATTACAACCGGTTCAATCACGGCTAAACCAATGAACTGTGAATCGGTGCCTCCACCGGTTCAATGACCGGTCCGGTTTTAAAAAACATTGGTTATGTTTGATACACATACATTAGTCATTAGATACAGCCATGGCTCAAAGAAGAAAAAAAAGTGAAGAAAGACATTATTTGGGATCATTGTAAGTCTCTTGAGAGTAGGTTACATGTAACTTGTTGTCCCACAGCAATGTAAGGAGGAGCACCTAGGATTAAACATCATCTTGCCCGAATACACAAAGAAGTTGCTCCTTGTGAACAAGTGTCGAAAGAGGTGAGAGATTTATTTACAAAAACGTGAGCTGATATGAATTACGATGATGACATTCTTCAGTGCTTTGGTGATAAAAAATATGATTCACATAAAAAGTGGGCTATGGATGGCCTTCCAGTAAAAGGGAGAAGTTGAGAGCTTCCACAACTAATAAAAAATCCATAAAACAACAATAAATGCTATGTTGAAGGATAGGGATTTGGAAGTTCGGGATATTTGTAGATGCAAATATGATATCGCATTGCCATTTAATTTGGTTAACAGTCCATTGCTTATAATATGGTGAAATCTATTAGTGAATACGGTAGAGGCTTAAAACCATCAACTTATCATGAAGTGAAGATCTCATAAAGAAGTAGATTTTGTTCATGCTAATTTAGATATATACAAGTTTGAGTGGAAAGAACTGGTTGTACATTGATGTCGAATGGATGGAAATTGGAAAGGGTGAATCCTTTACTAATTTCTTGTTAACATGTCTAGAGGACCTGTTTTTATAAAATCCGTTGATACTAGTAGTTTCATTAAAGATGCTGAAAAAATGTTTGAATTACTTGATGAGATGGCGACGTAAATAGGCAAAGAGAATGCGGTTCAAATAGTGCCTTAACACTTGTATTGGCACGAAGAGAATGTTCAAATAGTGCCTTAACACTTGTATTGGCTGGAAAAAATTAATGAATACAAGAAAACAACTCTTTTGGTCACCTTGTGCAGCTCATTGTCATGATTTGATTCTCGAAGATATTGATGACATTACGATATTCTTTTTATAGATATACTTGTGTGTTGAATTTGTTTAGAAGTTATTCCAAAGTTAGCTAGGCCCACAATAACAAGGTTTGTTACATCTTATTTGACAATGAAGTCTATTCTAGAACAAAAGATTGCAATTCAATCTATGTTTGCTTAAGAATAAAAGGGGCTACGATGCCCATGCCTCTAAGATTGAAGCTAAAGTTGTAGAAGACATTGTCATGGTTTATACAAGGTTTTGGAAATTGACAAGGTACTGCTTGAACTGTGTTTTTTCTTGTGAAAGTTCTCAAACATGTGGATGGTGATTTAAAGCCGGCAATGGATTACATTTATAATGCTATGGATCGAACAAAAGAACAAATAGCAAGAAGAAAAAAAATATTCATGTGGAAAGCTCATATAAGAAGGTATAGGGAATCATTAACAAGCGTTAGGATTTACAACTTTATAGGTCTTCATGTAGCAGAACATTTTTTTAAACCAAGTATTTTTTATTTATCAAACCATTTATATTTATGCAATATAACTTTTATGCAGCAGGTTGTGAAAAAAAAAAAAAAAACATATTTGGCATTAAGAAAATATCCTGCTGCGTGAAGAGTCCTATAAAGTTGTGAAGCTCAATGCTTGTCAATAATTCCCACACATTCTTATGCATGCTTTCCACATGGTTGAAATTCTTTGCTATTTGCTCCCACATGGTTGAAATTCTTTGCTATTTGCTCATTTGCTCGATTCATAGCCTCATAAATGTATCTCAATGACAGCTTTAAATCACCAGCCACAAGTCTTAGAACTTTCACAAGAAGAGTCACACAATTCAAGTAGTACCTTATCGATTTCCAAAACTTTGTATTTGTATCAACCAAGACAATGTCTTCTACAATTTTAGCTTGAATCTTAGAGGCATAGACACTTGTATTAGCCCATTTTTCTGAAGCAAACATAGATTGAAGTGCAATCTTTTGTTCAAGAATAGAAGTCATTGTCAAATAAGATGTATCAAACCTTGTAATTGTTGGCCTAGCTAACTCTCTACTTTTAGAATAACTTCTAGACAAATTTAGCACCCAAGTATATCTATAAATAAAAACTTTAATTCGTTTTGTTTTTCCAATGGTATTATGGAATACCGTAATGCCACCAATATCTTCTAGAAACAAATCAAAACAATGAACTGCACATGGTGACCAGAAGAATTGCTTTCTTGTATCCATTAATTTGTTTCCAGCCGACACAAGTACTACAGCACTATCCATTAGATATATCAAGTAATTCAAATATTTTTCAGCAACTTTAATGAAACTACTATGAGTATCAACAGATTTTACAAAAATAGTTCCTCTAGGACTACTAACAAGAAAATTAGTAAGGGATCTACCCTTTCTATCAGTCCATCCATCTGACATCAATGTACAACCAACTATTTTCCACTCAAGATTATATTTATTTAAATTAGCATGAACAAAATTTACTTCTTTCTTCAAGCATGAGACCCTTACTTCATGATAAGTTGGTAGTTTTAAGCCTGAAGAATATTCACTAATAGATTTCACCATATTAATAAATAATAGACTATTAACCAAATTAAATGGCAATACATTGCCACATATACATCTACAAATATCCCAAACCACCAAATCTCTATCCTTCACTATAGCATTTATTATTTGTTGTTTCATGGACTTCTTATTAGATTTGGCGGAACCATTTCCCCCTTTTCCTTTTACTAAAAAGGCATCCATAGCCCCCTTTTTTGTGAATCATTAACTTTATCATCAAAGCACTAAAGAACATCACCATCCTTCTTCATTCATATCAGCTAACATTTTTATGAATAAATCTTACCTCTTCAGGCACTTGTTCACAACATTTTTATGAATAAATCTTACCTCTTCAGGCACTTGTTCACAAGGAGTAACTTCTGTGTGTTCCAGCAGGATAATGTTCCATCCTAAATGCTCCTCCCCACATCATTTTGGGACAATAGTTACATTTAACATGTAACCTAGTCTCAAGAGACTTACAATGATCCCAAGTAATGTCTTCCTTCACTTTCTTTTTTCGAGCCATGGCTATATTGAAGGCATGTGTATCAAACATAACAAAAATATGGTGATGGAAAATGGAAGCAAGTGAGAATAAGAGGAATAGATGGAGAAGGAATTTCATGTGAGTTGTGACTTGCCGGCACAGCTAAGTTTGCAGTTTAAATAGGTAAAGTAAAAGCATGAATCTGTATTCTATATAGATTTCATCAAGAGCATGAATCCCACTTTAATTCAAATTTCAACTTTTAACCATTCAGATTTCAGTTCTCAAAGTAAAAGCAGCCTAAAAGACACTAAACAAAATGTATCGTATAGAAGATTCGCAGTTTCGTTCAAGTTGCAATGGACCTAACTTCGGAACCACGAACCTGATTGCACGACCAGCAAAAATGCAGTAGCATGAATCAATCTCCATCATACAATTCACGAATCGGTACCATATCGCAGATTCTGACGATTCGTGGTGCGATTCCAGTGACTGTCCAATTCAACCACCGATGCACATAGTTTCTCCACAGACTCGTACTGTTTCGTATGATTCGAATTGTAAACCGTACGATTTCAACAATACTGGTTGTAATAGTTTACAACAACTCCATTTCAAATATACATCTGTTCGTAGTTAGTGTCATGAAAAAAAACCTCGTACTATCTATAGCTAGAGATTAGAGAGTATATTGCATTACCAGACTAAGAAATATGTACATTAAACAAACAAAGAAAAGGTCAAGTTGCACACAGTTATCAAAAACAATATAGGTTTCAGTAGATTAGATGATCACAAATAACACACATACCTTTACTGCAGCTGTAAGTATAACAAGCGGCATAGCCACCATCACCAGCTCGAACATCAGCTTCAACTGACCTTCCAAGAATGCCAACTGCAGCACTCAAACCAGCTCCAAGTGAAAGATGGGCGTTACCACTAAATGTCTTGACAGCATCATTTGTTCTCAGAACAATAATGTAGTCTGTTAACTCTCCTCCAGCCTATGTTGGGAGAAAAAATAAGTGAACATTTCAGAAGATATTGAAATATATGGGGTATCAGTAAAACCTTAAGGCATGCTACCTATACATGGAGTAGGAAGTTGAACTCAGTGCTTGGTACAGTTCAGGAGTAAACAGTATAATATTAAAATGAAGATCTAATATTGAAACTTATCCATTGTGTAATATGTCAAAAATATTTTGTTTGTTTCATCAGAAGCTACAATAAATTTCTTTTTTGTCAGAGTCCAACAAAATGAAATCTTCTGATATTATAACAGACCTTTATACTAAAGTAGAAGCTGGAAAAAGTATGTACATCATAAAGTTATTCTCGGATTTCAGTCCATACTCATAAGTCATAAGCAAAGTCATTATTAGTTAGGCTGGTTGATCAATATTATTATAGATTAGTTACTTTACCTGAGCCCCCCACCCCACACCAAATGTGGAAACGGCAGATGGTGGGGACCATGAACCATCATCCCTACGTGCAACCACAAGTCCTGTTCCAATATTATATGTAACAACCATTCCCACTTTGACCACAGTGATAATTGCAAGGCCTTTTGCTTGCCTTAGAATGACATCAGGAATTGACTTCTCAGGCTTCAAAAAACCAATCTGCAAAAGTAAAATTCTTAATGAAGTAAAACTTATTTTTGCATACAAAATTGACAGGTAGACTTCCACAACCATGGCATATTGGCATAATTCAATCATTTAAATTGAACAGGCTAAACTTGATGTCAACACAAGCTATATACACAGTCACCAGTAAATATGGAATCGCTATGACACAATGAGATTTGCATCTTTTTTGTTTTGGGACTTGGGAGGGGGGAGGATTGTGCCAGATGCAGTTGAATGGTCAAGGAGATAGGCAATCATCATAGTTACTGAACTTTTGACTGTCACCAAGTAATTATATAGCAACACTGGCCATGTTATACCAAATTAACCTTGTCATTTGACCACACCATTTTTCATATCAAACCCACACCATCTTCTAGAACAACACACTTTGCAGAAAACTAAAAATCCTCAACAAAGTAACAGGAATATTTTAAAATGCTTTCATAACTTTATTCTTCAGATCAAATATTAAAGAAAGTTCATTATAAACATAGCCCCGTAATAATTAGCATGAGTCATGAGAGATTTCTGCCTCTGCGGGAAAATTAGGCATAAGATAAATAAATACATTTGAACTAATACCTGATTGTAAGCCTTGATAGTGTTGGTTGCCTTGTAAATTTCATATTCCATGGACTGCCCCCATGGAAAATTAACCCATGATCTCAAAGTGCTGAGGTCTGTTAGGTCATGGGTTGGCAACTGAGCTGCATTACTCACATGGTCCATCAAATAAGGTTGTACAGACTCAAGTCGGACACAACATACATCGCAAACTCTTTGGGGGTCAGAAACTCGGAACTTTGATGGCAGCAAGCTACGTCCTTTGGAGCATTCACCACAAAATATTCCTCCACAAAACCGGCAATGATGCCGGGAGCACATGATAGGATGAAACCTCACACCACAAAGCATACAAGAAGAAGCAGCACTATCCGCCAACCATTTTGGAGGCTCTGCTTCTAGTAATTCCTTCACATTACCAAAGTTGGCCTCTGTAAGAGTTTGTGCCATCTCTTTCCAAGCTTGTTCAAGTAAATGGCTAGATATCCATGGAAAGTTACAGGAATTGATATCTCCTGATGCCAAAGAAGACACTTTTCCCCTGGCTACAAGTAACATTTCTACTAGCACATCCCACATAGTCAATTCCCTTTCTTCTCCACGGTATTGATTCCATCCCAAGTCATCATCAGGAAAATAGCCACCATTCAAGTGAAAACCATTGACCCACTCTCTGTGATCATCTTCCAGCATAGGTGGAACAGAAACTGGTATCCAAACACCAGTATCTTCATAATGTGGAGTATCATAAAAGAAGTACTTCCCGTGCTTCCGAAGATTACCTGAGGATTCCATATCCTCTTTATCCTTTTCCAATGTTTTTTCAGATAATTCAGGATATAATCTGGATGAATTCATATTATGCCCTTCAATGCTAGCAGTGGAAAAAGAATCATTATACTCTTTAGTAACATGATTTCTCCTATTACCATCCACCTCATCATCCTGTCAATGGCATCAAAGCACAACAAATCAAGCATATAAATCACAGAGCACCAAACTACAAACACCTTGTTTCAAAAAGGAAAAATCTATAAACTATCATTATTCAAAGTAATATATTATAATCAGATATTTGCAAATGATCCATGAATTTTACCCCTATTCCTCTTTCTCTTTCAGATTCCTTTTAAATGCAACACCAGCACACGAAAAAAAAAATCAAATTTAAAAAAAAAAGATATTCAAAGTCAAAATCCACAAACACACATTATCAAATACCTATCATAAACTACAAAAAATCCAAAAAGTGAAGAAATTTCCAATTCATCAAATAGAAACACAGAGTAGGGGAGGTGGTGAAATTTTACCAGAGGAGAATTGGAATGGGATATCTGGTGGCCAAGGGAAAAATTAGAAACCCTAGTAGATAAATTTTCTACAACTTCCACCTGATTGTTACAACCCAAACCGTTGCCCTCCATTGGTTACACCTAAAACAAAGGCCAAAGTAGGGCATATGTATGCATGTGATATCCGCATACAATATCAGATAATTTGGGGACAGCCACGTTGCTGAGAATTAGAGTTTTAGGGCAAAAGAACGAAACTTTGAGAATAGAAACGAAAAGGGTATGTGATCGAATCGAATTTGAGCTTCAATGGCGTGTCATCGTCAATCCAGTTCCCCTGGGCTTACGCCTCCCTTGCGTACAGACTGTGAATATTCAACTTTCCTCAACTAATTATATTATTTATTATTTAGAGAGGAAAGGAAAAAAAAGGCCGGGTCACCGGGTCCGTTTTAACTAAACTAAAGTATCAAATTAATCACTCACAATTTTAAATTAGAGATATGTGAGTTTCTTTGTTTGATCTCGTTAGACATCATCTATTATCTATATAGATTAGGATTTCACATTTAATAATTTGGGGTAGAAATTGGAATAATGTCGATTAAGTATCATTTGAGACATTTGAGTGACATATATGATTGTTCAAGGGACCAGTTTCTTTTTTACCCGTTCAAGGTGATGTTATTTTGGGCATTTAAATAAATTTTTAATAATTTACATTGTGAAAATTGTAAACATCATATAACAGTCTAAGCAAGAAAACAGAACACATAACGCACCCAAACTAACGGAGGTTCAATGGAGGGATTATAGTGTCCCTAGTTTAAAATTATGAGGGATTAAATTGGTATTTTAATTTTGCTATGAACTAAAACGGCCCGATTGTTTTTCTAAGGGACCAAAACGAGCCTTTATTCAATTATTTAATTCATTTATTTATTTATTACCAAAGGAAAACGGAAACGGTGCCGTTTCAACGGTGAACTTAAGATTCATCACATTATTCACATCAAATACAACGTTTTTGTCTTGTGTCCAAAAATAGCACAGCAGAAAAACACGCGTTTGGTTTGTAAGATCCTTTTCAATATGCATCAATATTTAAAAAAAAAAATTAAAATCTACAGCCGAAACTTGATAACGACGGTTCTTATTTCTCAAGAATATTTAAGCAACTGCGTTAGTTCTGCTCTAGGTCCAAATTGAATCATCCATGGCGTCCTCTCTCTTTCACCCCAACCCACCGTCCGCTCTGGTGCCGATCTTACTTCTTCTCCTTCTCCTCCATACTTCTTTCTATGAATCCTCTCACGCGTTCTCCAGATATGGCCGCGGAATGCGCGAAGACGGCTCAACTCGGCGGTATTTGGGTCGAAGGGGGCTCCCGCCAAGTGTGGGGAGCTGGTGGTGCAGTCGCAGTGCTCTCAGAACCCAAAGTGCAGCTGGTGTACAAGTGAGGACCTTGATGACATGTGCTTCAGTAAATCCGAGGCATGGAGGTTGCCACACCAGGTTTACTCTTGTGCCTTGATCCGCTGAGATCCATTCCCTTTTCTTCTTTTGCCACCGGGATCTGTGCTTCCGAGATCATGCCATTTATGTATTGTATTTGTATTGTATTTGTATTTGTATTTGGTTGTCATTGTATAGTATATGGATTCAATCTATGATATAAAGTCAAATTTGCAACGTGGTTAGAATACCATAGAGTTAGGTACATTTGATGATCTCTGTCTTTGTGTGTCATTTGACAAGCTTCTCACAATGCGCAAGTTTCATTGAAATGAGCTTAATATTCTTCAATTTTTCATCAGTTCATCTTCAGACCTTATGTGTTAGCTGACATTGCAAACGCTTCATTAGAATGTGCTGAATAGTATATCACCCGTGTTCTTAAAGATTACTCTGCCTATTACTATTGGAAATGCATGTTGTCTTTAGAAAACCTGTTGACAAACGCCCAGATATTGTTGATATTCTGAGCAGGATCAGAAAATTGGATTTGTTTTTGCCTTGCCTTACAATTTGGGAGGGCAATGATTCTGCTAATGTTGGCTCAGAATGTGCTTGGTATGATTTAAAATAGGGGGAGTATTTTGGGGAGGAGTAACAGTCTAGGTGTTAAGCTAGTATTATGAGTAAATGAATTGTCAATTTTCTTCTTAAGCTAGTCAAAGAGAGAGGTTTCGGGTGCTGTTTGTGGCCAAAAGATTAGCCGTCCCCTAGAGCTACCCGTGTCTACCTGTGCTGTTGAATCAATGATAGATTGACCAAGATTAACATCAGGGCATACTGCAGAATTAAAGGAAAATGAGGTTTTTGTTTTTTTTACCTTGTGTAAACCATGATGATAAACCGACTTCTGTTAATCCATAAATCCAGTGCCAGAATTCTGCATTCTTGTGCCATACAATTAAGTCGAAGATCTCTTAAAAGGTACAGTCTTTGATGCTACATTTGTAATAGGGTAAATTACGCATTACCAGGAGGTTTTCCCTGCCTTGGACTGGAAACAGTCTTGTTAAACTATAGTAAAAAGTGTAAACTTGTATTTTCTGTTAGATTTACTGGTGGTTGCATGTGTTTTGAAGTTGAGGGTTTGAGGATTGCATTGAAAGATATCGTGTACTTCTAACGTGTAGACTCCTACTGTTAAAATTGATAGAAAACACAAGGTTTACACCTTTTTACCATAGTTTAGGGGGTTATGGGTTACAAAATAAAGTTCCATCTATGAAAAGTGAAAATGGACAAAACCTCAGGTTTAATGAGTAATTTACCGTATACATTCCTATTTGTAACTGTATTTCTTGGAGAAATTGTTAGGTGCTACGATAACAAGAGATTTCTCTTATTACGTACCATTCAATGTGCAATGTAGCAGCTATAGGATTAAAAATGTAGTAAAAATGGGAGATAATGATAGCCCACACAGCTGAAGTGGTACACATTCCATAGTACCGAGCAAGAGAAATTTCTTGCTTTTAGAACACCTAAGAATTTCTTGTGCCTAACCTTCACCAAGCAAAATCCAGGGAAAGTATATTCTATTTTAAACATGCCTGGAGGCTTATTGTGAAAGGTTTGCTGGTGTGAAAATGAAAAATGAAAAAAAGAAAAAGAAAAAACATTAAACCACATTGTATCCAATAACTTTCTTTCTGTCTTGCCAAACATCAAGAGTAATAACGTTCTTGGTTGCTTCAGCTTGTTCATAAAGATCAAACAACTTGGTGTTCCTTGAACATTCTTTCCCAGTAACCAGTAAGTGGATCAGCATATTTGAATCTAAGCTAGTGTGAACTGTCACAAATTAAGACAGAGGAGCTCTGAAGATTCTGTTTTCGGTTCAAGCTTTTCAGCTTTGGTTTTTCTGGTGTGTGGTGGAAATTCTTTCTATACACTATTTTTTTGGTGGGTTGTAGTCCAGTTACCTATTCAACCTGGTAGTATGCCTTTACACTTACTTTGGTTTTGTGTTAGTGGTTTTTAAACTCTTGGTTGAACAATTAGCTGGATTCTCCATAGTTGTTTATTTCTTCCCTCTCTTGTGATTGGGTTGAGTACCCCTTGTGCTCAATTTAATACAATTTCTTCTTTGATTATATATAAAAAAAATAAAGACAGAGGCATCATGTTAATTTGTTCACGGACGTCTTTCATTTGAGGGGAGAGGTACTTCGATAATGAACTAGGGTCAGCCAACGTTGGATGTTCCATAGAGTTCCCCCATTGAGTGGGTTATAATGGTATGCTCTATAAAACAGAGCATTATGGTTGTCTTTCTAATGTTCCCCCAGCTGCCGGGCACACATGAGAATTCAAGAGCCATAAGTAGAGATAAATTAGACAAGAAAAGGGGGGAAGGGAAGTGGCTGGTGAGCCTGATTTGCTTGCTATATGATTATTTGAAGTCATTCCTGAAATTTTCCATGCTATATGACACTGCAATGCTTCAAATATACCTAGCAGAAAAGATGTAGTTTGCCTTTAAAGCTCAACTTTCATACTCATACTCATAGTTGCATGACCCACGCCGGCCTGGAAGCCTGTTATCCGATCTCACCTCTGATCCAGTCTTTGAGGGTGGTGTATCCGTAAGGCACCCTAATGTTCGAGTGTATAGGAGAGAAAACTGTATGTGAATTGATACATGCCTAATGGTGTATCTGTGTAGGGCTTTGTCTTAACCTTGACCCAATATGTTAGGCTATTTACTTGAACACGGAACCGTCCCAAATAGAGCCTGACTAATGACCAACTTGACTTGATATTTAAACAAAATATATAAATTTGGATGTTATGCATAGTTGAGTAGTAAAATTTTGAAAGTAAGAAAGTAAAAGTAAAGGATGTTTTATTCGATGTATTTCAAAACAAATTATATCAATATAAAAATACTATTAAGTTAAGCAAAATGTATTAATATAAGTTTAAAATCTTATAATTTATTACTAATTTTTAAAAACATTATCGGTTTTTATCAAAAAGTGGTTGGGCATTGTAGAAGTGGATTATGCCTCCAGACGAACTTTACTTTCTAGGTCAAGAGTTCGAATCTTGAAATTGTATTTTTGGGGAGGACTTTGCCTAACCACCACTTCCGACTTGAGGGTTAGTCTCTGGCTTTGCATGTGAAGATATCCGATCAAAGACAAAAAAAATATTATCGCTTTTAAAGTATCATGTAGCACCGGGCAAAGTCAAACCAACTCGAAATTCAATTCGAATCAGACCTAAAAGCTCATTAAGTTCATTTTTCAAAATTCAAATAAATGTCTTAATTTTTTTTAGGTCTGCGATGGAACTGGTGTATCTCCACAGTCGATAATCGTAAGACTAATCCCTCGATGATGTAGAGTACCATTTAAAGGGCAACTCCTCTACCCATGAATGCAGTTCTATTTTTATCATCGGGATTCAAACTTTGGACATATGGTTAAAGGGACCGAGCTACGAGTCACTCGAATCACACCTTGTGGGTATATATGTCTTAATTAACTCTGAGATAAAAACAAGTTACAGGGGCAAGCGGATTTTGAACAAGGCCTCTCAAATCTTTGAAGCAAATCATGCTATGGAATTTTAAGTTTAATCTATTTGTGTAAAACCATTAATGAAGCCATTTTTTCATACGAGGCTTCTCAAATAGCCTTTGGGCACCAAAGAATTTCTCAAGGAAGGTTGTCTGTCAATACGAGATTTAAATGAAATTAGGAGGGCTAACTCTTGTATATAGAGAAGAGAGGCGAAGTTTTAAGATCGAGACTCCAGCCACTTCTCCACAACTCACGTTGGCCAAATCTTAATTTTATTTAGTGATATTATAAAAACTTGAATATGTGTTTGAGAATGATAAGATTCATATGTCTCAATGCATGTGTAATGTAACACCCCCCTTGGGCATTACTTGTAACACGTGCAGATAAATCAAAAAGTTATTTGCTGGTTGCTTTCGGAAAATAAGTTTATTATAAGGCAGAAAAACTCAGGTGTAAAATTTTTTTTCTTCCGTGAATAACTCTAGAACAACATAATACATACCCTCAATAGTAAAGTCATTTCTTAAAGGAGTCACCACATCATACCATTTTTATTTTCAAAAGGAGAAACTTATAACAAAGATAATATTGCAACATCATAGTTACCGACCTTTTTCAACATAAAAACCCAAAACAAGACTCCTAAGCTGGTCACTCTACAAGAACATTATTGAAAGACCCCCGTGGTCTTTCCCACGAACAGATACCTCTTCAAGCATCTAGAATCTAAGTCCTCGAATGACTTAGTGAAGTCCTTTGCATCATCCATGCTAGTGTACAAAAGTACAACAGTAGTCCTAGAATAAACCTGATATATTTGTAAGGGTGAGACGCCAATATATGGATTTAACACAATAAACACATGCGCGACACGAAGGAAAACATATAACCCATATACATTTCCATACAATATAAGCTTTCATAAATAAGCAAGTAGTCTATCACTGGGTTTCATACCCGATCACCGTCTTTTTGAAAACAAATGCATGAACACTTTAATTTTCAACGTCTAACTTTTCACTTAATCTCTGGAGATCCCAACACCAACTAATGAGTTGATCACGCTCAATTGCCCAGGTATGCTAGGCACAACGTAGCCCGAATACCCTATTAAGGTATCAGACATAGGACACAACGTAGCCGAATACCCTATCATCAAGGTATCAGACATAGAACAACAACGTAGCCCGAATACCCTATCATTAAGGTATCAGACATAGGACTGGGCACGTCTGCCAATGCATGCAGATAAAACATTTTGTTCTCGTTAGTTATTTTCTTTGTGCTCATTCTTCTTTTGCCGAAGCTCAAATGGCTCTTACGACTATTCGTAAATTTCAACGTTTTAGACTTTTTAACGTTAAACACAGGACACGAAGTCCGAGTGCTCAGTCACAACACCTTAGACCTTGCAATCAGTCTTAGGTTTGTGGTGATAAAAACAATACTCTCTATTAACAACGTTCATCACAACGTGTAACAACGGTACAACATGTAACTACGTAACACGGATCAAGATCTTCGTGCTTATAATTAAGAACGCCAGTATCACGACGTCTCGGATACTAGGTTTATGTTAAAACTATTTTCGTTCGGTGAAACACAAAATCAAAACAAAACTTCCGAAAACTTATCCAAGTTATCGGAAATAACCCGTTGTATAAACTAGTTTTACAAAAAATACGTTTACGTTGGAAATTCGTTTTACAAAATCATCACAATCACTTGAAATTCATTTTATTTTATAAAATCAATCTTTTGAACCTGAAAATATGGTTTTGATACAAATTCTTCATTTTAACTAGTATTACCAGTTTGTAGTAATCCTACTGTAAATATTATCGAAAATGTTCCAACGGTTTAACGTTTTTAAACACGTTTTCAGTCCAATTATGACTTTTCCAATACAATAATTTTTCCAACACTGTAATAAAATTATTTTGGAAAACTTATTTCTTTAAAACCACATTTTATAATATTTGGAAATTTCTTACGTATAAACTAGTAGTGCGAAAATATTTTTCACGGTTACGTCCTCACTAAGACTCATAAAGTGTTTTTTTTACTCTAATAAATCATTAAAATAATAATATTTCTCAAAATTTCTTATTTTTTTTCAAATAAAATTTTATATCAGTATTATGTTCTAACATTTCTCCATTAAACATTGAATATAATTTATTTTTTTAAAGCTTCTTAAAGATTTTATCTGGTTTAATTGATTGGGCACTGACCACTGTCAGGCTTCTCAAACAACAATCGACAACAATATCACAGAAATATTCCCAGGCAGATCATACATCACAACACATGATAATATAATTGCAGATAAACAATTTCAATGCAAAACAACCATCGCAGATAAAATAACGTAACTTAAACAACTTGAACCAAATTAAACAAGCATCACAACCACAGATAAATAGTACAGACCACACAATCACATACAGTTATTGGGAAAAATCCCTCAGGTAAGCTCCCCTTACCTCTTGAAGATTCAAGCTTTCGATTAAAACTTTTGACACGAATCCAGAAACGGCGACACACGTACAAGGCACACGTCTTTATCCTTCAACATTCACAACTCAACCAATCAAAATCAAACAATGCAATCACCTAGACGCTAAAGATAGGTCACGGCCTCCCTAGGGAAATTGGATTTCTTACCCACTTTTATCCTATATCTTTTTTTACACATTTTGTAATCATTGATTAAAAAAAATTGATTTAAAAACATCCATGAGTAGATGATTACTTAAAAATTTAAAAACTTCATCTACAAGATTCCATATAAGCGAGAAAAAAGAACATGAGAAAATCTGTACCTAAAAACTAAGAAGCTTCATCTACCACATTCCATATAACTATCCAATTTCTTTGTTGTCCTTGGGTCTATGAGGTTGAGGTGTGTATGTGAATTACAAAAAAGGATGCTAATTGGGATAAGTAAGGGTAAGTTCATACGCATTTCAATCCACCACATAATTTAACATGAGATGCTTACTCACTTTTGTGAGAAACTCCCTTTAAAAGGGGTTTTTGCAATTTAATATAACTAACATAGTGATTAAAAGTTGAACAAAAGAACTAGCAATACAACATGATCCCTCCTGTTTTCTTTTTTTTTTTTCCTTTGGACATTGAACAAATCGTTGTTCAACTCATGATTTTTCCACTAAACCAAATTAGACAAGGTAAATGCAAAATAACAGTTAGAAATGAAACAAAATGAAAACACACTTTCTATCTATCTAACATTGCTCTTGCAGCGTAAGGTAGTGTTTGACAGCATCCCTCATATCTTCATAGCAATCAGATCCATCAAAAAACCTTCCCAACTTCCACAGCTCCCTGTCGCAAATATCATCCACAAAGGGCTTAATCGGAATCGCGTTTTCGGGTTGATTCGCGAACGAGTTCGGGTTATCGTCCACGATAACAACCCGCTTCAAATCCCGACCCGTCTCCGAAAGATCCTTAACCAGCTTCCCCTCCACCATCCGGCACGAGTCCCGGTAAAGCCGGTGCGAGATGAACCGCTTCCGGCCCAGCCGGTCCAGAACCATCGAAGCGTACTCCCTGAGCGCCGCCGTGAAAACCACCACCTCGAACTTCGCCGCCAGCGACTCCAGAAACTCGTCGACGCCGGGGCGCTTCAGCACGTAGAAGTTCATGGCCTCGCCGTCGATGACCGGCCGGACGACGAAGTCGAAGCGTTCCGGCGGCGGCTCAGCCTTGGAGTGGACGAGGGTCTCGTCGAGGTCGAGGAAGATGGTCCTCCGGTGAGAGGCGCATGGTGGTGGGAGTATGTTGTCGAAGATGAGGGTTCTGCAAATGGCATTGAAGGATTGTTCTTGTTGTGCTTGTTGGAACAAATGGGTGGTGGTTTTTTTGAGGATTTTGTAGGATTTTTTGTTGGGGGTGGTGAGGCGAACTAATTTGGAGAAGAGTTTGGTGATGCGGCGGTGGACGGAGGCGATGACGGCGGAGGAGGCGGCGATGACATTTTTAATGGGAGATTTGCGGCGGTAACGGCGGGTGCCACGGAGGTCCTTCTTGAGAGGTTTGGATTTGAAAGGGTTTCTCTTATTAACCTTTGATACCATTGTTGCTGCTATCTATTTGATGAAAGGGATTGGTTCTTGGATATCAGAGAGAGAATGAAAGAGATGGGTTGAGGCTGAAATTGTTTGTGTCTTGTGTGTGTGTTTCATGGCAAATTTAAAACTAGGTACGGTGCAACGGTCACGAGCAGCTTCGGAACCGAACCTAGATTCTTGCCTTTTCATTTGCTAGCTCACAATTTCTTACTGTCTTACTGTTATGCTTTTCTTTCCATATAATTTTAAAGCAAAAACAAAAATATTGTTATGGTTTTTTTTTTTTTTTGTAGGGAATGTTATAGTTTTCTTCAATTTTCAACAGGTTAACATCTTTTTTTTTTTAGTTTTTATATTATATTTATTAAAGATAAGAAAAAATGATTTATGAGAGTATTTTTATTACATAAATTATATTTGAACAATAAAATTGGGATATCATACAGTGTTCCTTTGGTTTTTTGGTGTATTATTGAGATGCGTGTATACAAAGAAGATGAAAAAGTGAGAAATGGAGATAAACACATATGGTGCCACATACAATGTCTAAAATTTGATGTTCAAATATCATAACTCTTTTTATTAACATGAAGTTGTAATAATATATGCGGTGTTGCTAATCTTAAAGAATAGAAAATGATAAATTTTGATTGAGAAGTGATATTAAAGTAATGAATTTAATATTCTTCATAAAAAAAATAATGAATTTAATATATTAAGCAGTGGTGTGTTTAATTTTTTAATAAATTTTTTTTCTTAATCATTATCCTAAGCATGATTAGCAAAACTATAATACATAAATTATTTTAGTTATTTAAAAAATAGGCTGAAGTAATCATTTGGTTTTTATATGTGATATCGAATTTGAATTTGAATTCGATTCGTGTACGTTAAAAATTTTGAAATTGACTCTTGTATGTATAATTATTTTTTATTTGATCTACCGTAGACTTGCCTTAGCTTATCGGATAAGCACTTCAAACTGAAAATTTTCGATAATCTCAAATACTTCTTAGGCTTGGAAATAGCAAGTCCTCTAAAGAAATTTGCTTGTCACATAGAAAATACGCTCTAGCATTACTTGAAGACATATTTTAGGGCTGCAAAACATGTTTGTCTCCCTATGGATCCAAGTACCGAACTCTCATCTTCTGATGGTGAACTTCTCCCTGATGCATCAGTTTACATAAGGTTGATTGGCAGGCTCATTTACCTGGTCATATCATGCCCTGATATAGCATTTGTAGTGAACAAACTTAGTCAATACATGCAGGCCCCGAGGTCCACTCATTTACAAGCAGTACATCATATGCTAAAGTATATCAAACAGGCTCTAGGACATGGCATACTCTTTTCCAGTTCCTCTTCCCTCAAGCTCACTACTTATGCAGATGTTGATTGTGGAAGTTGTCCATCCAGGCACTCATCAATCCACTATAGGGTACTGGATTTTCCTTGGTGATTCTGTAATATCTTGTATGTCCAAAAAGCAATATCCATATCTCCACTAGAAGCTGAATATCATGTTCTCTCTTATACTGCCAGTGAATTGCTTTGGCTAAAAGAGTTGCTACTGCATTTTGAAGTTCCTGTTACATCAACTATGGTGTTTGGTGATAAACTGATAATCAAGCTGCGATTCACCTTGCATCCAACCATACTTTCCATGAAAGATTGAATCATGTTGAAATCAATTGTCATTTTATCAAAGAGCATGTCAACTCTGGATTTCTCAAACTGATTCATGTTTGAACTCAGCATCAACTTGTTGATTTGTTTGCAAAACTCGTTCTCAACTCGGTTTCATTTACTCATGTATAATTTAGGAGCTTTGGATATCTTTGCTCCAACTTGAGAGGGGAGTATCACAATCAATTATGTTAGTTGTTGGTTAGCCAGTTGGTTAGTTTAGTTGGTAACTAAGTTAGATACTGAAGTTGTAGATCCAGTGAGTCTTTTTTTCTCTTTTCTTTTCATTTGTTAATATAAATATCATATCTCATTCAGAGATTCAATCAATGAAAGCAATTCTTTCACCAAATTCTGACTCAATAACGACCGCCTCTTAATATTTCTACCAAATGGGCTGGAAAATATTAATAATTTTAAAAAATAATTCAGTCATATATATATATATCCATTCTTAAAATTAAGAATTTATCATATATTTCTTAATTTTTATTGAAAAATCTCAAATAACAGATGTTATCCAAATTTCACCTTATTTTATATACATATATATCTGGATGATTGATATTTGAATATCAAAATCAAACACCAACACCATATATAAATACTATCACACACCTATTTGTCATTTTCTCTTTCTTTCCACGTATACAAAGGCTGCAAAAACTTGATACATATATATAAATGTCCCTAAATGATGTCCAAATATCATTTCACATATATCCGCTATTGTTTGATCATGCACCATTGCATCCTAGGTGTCTGTACAAGGAAGTGAAGCAATCCAGTAAGAGACTCCGTTGCGAAAGGCAGCATAGATCAAAGCTGAGAGTGACAACTTTGCGAGATATCATTGATAGATATTTCTTTCAATAAAAGAAAAGATAACTGTCTAAAAGTAGAACTGTCAAAATGGGTCCACCGGGCTTACCACAGGTTCATGTAAAAAACAGGTTAACCCAACCCGGCTCACTTTTTGGTGAGTCGGGAAATAACCAACCCGACTCGATCCACCCAAGTTGGTGGGTTATGCGGGTTGACTCACCTTTATATTTAATTTTTTTTAAAATAAAACTTAAAAAAATTCCAGAAAGTTTTTAAAAAATAAAATATCTCTACAAAGATGGCCTACTACTCTACCGTCTCTACGTCAGAACTATCGAACCACATCATCATCAAAAGCTAAAAGCAATATTCTCATAAACAATTCGAAGTTACAGACTCGATTTTTGCTTTCTTCAATTTTTTATATTATGTTTGCTTCAAGAACGTTACACACGCATGAATGGCACAACAAGGAGCAAGCAACTATAACAAACAATAGCATATTTGGAGGAGATATTTTCGGGGAAGGATGCCCGGATGGGAGATCTGGACTGGACCACGACGACGACAGATCTGGACTTGGACGAGCGGCGCCGGCGAGAACGCGAACGCGACGAGCTGACGGTAGTTCCGTGGTTCACGAACAGGGATGAGGACTAGGGTACAATTGTTAAAGAACATGATGAGGGATGGGGACTTACGAAGTTAACAAAAAAATTTGGGCTTGGTCACTTGGGCTGGGTCTTCTCTTTCACATGCGGTTTGGAATTTGGTCCTTGGGACCTTGGTTTTTATTTTTAATTTAATTGCTTGGCCCTTGCTTTTCACACCTTGCATTTTGCTAATGGCACCTTGCAGGTTGATTTTACCAATTTTTCTTCCAAAAATATCCCTTTCCCCTTTGTTCCTTTTTCTCTGCACGTGAGCCCTTCTCTACACATCGACCGCGCCGCTAGATGCAAGGTGCAAGCTGCTGCAACCGTCCCCACACCACACTCCGCACGCCGCCCTTCCCCACACCACGAATACCCCACTGCTCTTCTGCGTTCTCAATCACCGCCACCACCAGATGCAAGGTGCAAGCTGCTGCAACCGTCCGGAAACCGAAATTTGGTAACCGTCCGGAAACCGAAATCCGGAGCTTGTCCGGAAAACGAATTTGCGGAAAATTACTGTGGGATTAAAATAATAAATTCATTGCTCTGGAGAGCAAAGCTGGTTTTGTAAATTTACAAGTTACATATCTATCAAACAACTTGGTCTTCTCCCTAATGATAAACATGTTATGCTCTCTGACTAATGAATAATCAATATTCTGAAATAGCAAACTGGTACCAATTGCGACCAAGAACACTGGCAGTAAACGCCGCTACTCTACACTCACAGTCACAGTCAACAGCAGCAGTTCAACCAGCTCTATCATCTGAGCAAGGTACAAGAATGTGGAGTTTTATTTGGGTTTGCACTGAACTGGGTGATAATTGTAGTTCAGTAGTTTTCTTTCCCAACACGGACAAGATTGTTATCATTATTTTCTTATTAAGAAAAAAAAAATCATATTTTTGACAAATGATCACCTTTGTGCTTAATTAGAGATTGTCATAAGAAAAATCAGAAGCAAGTAGCTCTATGGTATCTGCAGAACTGAAATTGATTGCTCTATCTGTGTATAATTAATAGGCGCAGAGAAAAGCCTTTAATTATAGTTACTTCTAGGTTGCTTTATTTTTGTATCCATTGCAGAAATGCAGCACTGTTGTGCTACTATATGTAGTTTCATAGCCAAGTTTACATGTACTCCAACGTTAACTGGAGTTTGATAACCTTGAATTAGTGAAGTTGCTTGAAATACATGTTTTGAAATCATAAGAACATGGCAGAGCAGAAGTTGTTCATAATGTGTTTTAACTCTTGGAAACAAAACATAAAGCAAATAATTTCTGAATTTCACAAGTAGTATTTTCCCCCATTTTCTTTGTGCATTTCTTTTGGCTCGGTATGTACTAGTTTCTGCACTGAAATTTCTGACCTAAAATAAGTATCCTTCTTCTTGAATGTCTTTCTATGAGTAAACAAAGCAACTGCTCCACCACCAGTTGGATGAAGGCTGAAGCTGAACTGTGTTAAAAGCTAGCAGATATCACATTGGTTCAATCAAACTTGAATTGAATCCAAACTTAGCTCTATTAATTTCCATTTATTGCTTTGTTGAATTTTCTTTCCTTGTCCGCACGAATTTGAAATCCGGATAGCATCCGGAAAATCAATTTCGGTAACGTCCGGAAACATAATTCCGGAATTTATCCGGAAACGAATTTGCGGACGGGTTCTCAACAACTCGCATCCGGAAAACGAACTCCGGTAACGTCCGGAAAGTGAAATCTGGTAACTGTCCGGAAAACCAATTCCGGAAGATTTCCGGAAACAAATATCCGGGGGAGCTCAAACACCAAACTACACCGGGCCACTAAATTTACGTCCGGAAATGACAATACGGAGACTAAACAACGCTTTTGATAAACTTAGAACTCACTAATTTGAGTGGATGGCCAGCGTGGGAGGCGCTCGGCCGAGTGGATGGCCAGTAAGGGAGGCGCGCGGTGTGTGGGAGAAGGTGGGGGAGCTAGGTTAGTTTCCCGATGTTGTGTTGGGTGAGGGAGGGAGGGAACAGAACTTAAAAAGGGTATTTTTGGAAAATCAAAAGAAATTAAAATTTGCAAGGTGTGTTAAGCAATAATGCAAGGTGCAAAGAGTTTGGGCCTAATTGCTTCAACCCACGGGCCAACCTGACTCACCCAGGTTGAACCCACCTAACTCGCAGGTTAAGTGGGCCGGATCAAAATGATCCGAGGTCTAAATGAGTCATTTTTTTGTAATCCAACCTATCAGTAAGCCGGGTTGGCTCACAGGTTAGAACTGAATTTGACAGTTCTATCTAAAATATAGTCAAAATTGATTATTGATTGCAAAGAAGGATTCGGTGAAAAAGGACTTGGAAACTTCCTTTTTTCCCATCCCGTTATAATTAAGTTTCAAATTCAAAACTTCACCTTTTCTTAACATTCAGAATTCAGTTTGAGTTTTTATTTATTATTCTAATTATAATTATTATATTAGAAAATATGTTGCTGCTCTAGTTTTTTAAGGTTAAAGTAATGTTTTGGTCCCTATACGTGACACTGATTTTCAATTTGGTCCCTATACGTAAAAAGTTATCAATTTGGTCCCTATACGTGACACTGGTTTTCAATTTGGTCCCTATACGTAAAAAGTTATCAATTTGGTCCCTATACGTGACACTGGTTTTCAATTTGGTCCTCACCGCTAATTGGTCCCGATATAAGAGGACCAAATTACAAATTATTGTCACATGTAGGGACCAATTCAACAAAAAAAAAATTGAAATCGGTCCCTACATGTGACAATTATTTTCAATTTGATCCCTACATGTGATAATAATTTGCAATTTGGTCACTCTTATATAGGGACTAATTAGCAGTGAGGACCAAATTGAAAACCAGTGTCACGTATAGGGACCAAATTGATAATCAGTGCCACGTATAGGGACTAAATTGATAACTTTTTACGTATAGGGACCAAATTGATAACTTTTTACGTATAGGGACCAAATTGAAAATCAATGTCACGTATAGGGACCAAAACATTACTTTAACCGTTTTTTAATGTTCATAATATTCACAAGAGGGCAAAGCCAAAGAAAACAACGCTACCTATAAACAAAGCAATTATAAGAAATGCCGCCCCTATAAAATCCTGGAAAAGAAGATCCTAACAATAGGGAAGCGCACAAGAATTAACGCATTAAAAGATAGTCCCTCATTTCCATTCATTTTCGATGATAATTTTAGTTATTCGTGTTTGTTCCAAAACAATGAATCTTTTATAAACTCAAGATATATTTGACAATTTTTTTTTTCCATATATACCCTTATCATAGAATTAAATTGAAATACCTTGAGAATACACTAAATTTTCCTTACTTAAATTCGGTCATAAATGTTGCATGTTCCAAAACAAAAGTAGCACATATCAATGCATTTTGCATTTGACCAAGGTATATAAATGCTTCTTTTCAAGGTACATAAATGGCTAGTGGAATGTGGAGTAAATATGGTTAGAATTTATAAATAATTAATGATACTATAAATAAGGGTATTTTGGTACAAATGTAAACAAATTAATGATTTCTTAATCTGTGTGTAGAAACCTTAAATTACCATAGAAAAGAAACGGAGAAAATAGTCATTATAAATCATTATTACAAATGCACTTACATCAGTTGGTCATTAAATTATTTAGAAATTTTTAAGCATGTCCCTAAATTAAAAAAAAATTCTAATTGGATATCTAGACTTATATATATAAATTTTTTAATTGCGCCTTTGAACTAAAAAAATTTCAATTGAACCCTTGAACTTATATAAATTTTTTAATTGGATCTCTTATTTTTGGGTTAGGTAAAAACTCAATTTTTATATAAGAAATTATAAAAAAGATATGAAAAATTATTTTTATAATTTAATAATATTTTTTTGGTAGGTAGTTTTGTAAGGATGAAATGAAAATAATGTTATTGGTTTAAAAAATAATCTAATTTCTCTAAGTATTATTTCTTTCTCATAAAAATAGTTGTTTATAATTTATTCATTAGATTTGCCAAATGTATCATATTAAACCTTTTTTTAAACACAAAAACTCATGCCAATTCATTAATAATCAAATCCTCAATTCAATTGGGAACATCAACAAAGTCATGAGGGCTAGCCAAAAATGTAGCTACTCCAGCTAAGGTGTGAACAACTACATTAGCCTCCCTCCTAGTGAACTCTACCAAAGAGTTTGAAAAAAAAAGACATAAAAAAAGTCTTGCAATATGAAATTAAAGCACCAAATTCGGAGCAATCCTCACAAGTAGAATTGAAGCTATCCACAACATATTTGGCATCCATCTCAAAAATAGCTTTATCATATTAAACCTAAAACAATTTTTTTATAAAAAAAAAAAACTATTTTTAAGACAAACAAGCTTTCCTAAACATACTGGACCACATGATGATTGGTGCAAATAAAAAAAGAATTTATTATTATTTTATATAAGGTAGTGATAGGCAAGTGGAGGCGGAGGCCGCGGAGGGCAAGTTGGATACAATCTCTTTTCCGCACCCAACCCACTTCACTTGTTTTCCTGTGGGAGGAAAGGAAGAGAGTTCAAGATTGGAAACGTGCGGCCCCCCTTGCTTTTTTTATCCCCACCTCTCGAGCCACTAATAGCCTTTGTTTTTCATTTCTTTGATTTTCACTGATTAAATTTGTCATTTGTCCATAGCCAACATTTTAGAAAATAATTTAATTGTCATTTCTGTCATATAACTAATAATTGCAGCCATCACCTTCAGGGAAAGAAATACTTAAATATTATGATATCAATACTCTCATTATAGTTTAATATTTGTTTATTTTTAAATATCATAAATTTAATTCGATCGTATATATAATGTACTTTTTTTTGTGCTTATGTACTTTTCAAAGTATATAAAGATACTTTATTTTTCTTATTTGCTGAGATTCAGTTATATTATTTACACACCTCAATGGTACACTCATTTGGGATATCTTGACTAATCACGTATAAATGTTTGTTTAATTCAGTTCATTATATGGTTAATGGGACTTATTTTCTATAACCATGTAAATATTTGGTTAATCACATGTAAATATCTGGTTAATTCAGTTCTTTATATGATTAATGGGTCATCATAAATTAACCAAATATTTGCACGTGATTAACCATGTTATGAATTGAATTAACCAAATATTTATACATGATTAATCAAAATATCCCAAATAGATATCTCATTTGGGTGTGCAAATAACATTTCTGGTTGAGATAACCACGAAACCAGTCACTTTAAGAATAGCGCCTAGATTTTTTTTATTAAAAAAAAACATTTAGTTTTTGTTGGTCTAGGATACGCCACCAGGCCTAAAAATAATTAAAAATAAATTGCCATGGTTTCCCGTTCAAATCTATAGTTCTCACACCTGTTTTGTGTCCTTATATTCAACACAAATAAATAAACGATTTTTTTTCATGCTAGGCATAAAAAATGCTAAAATTTAAGAAATTATTTTAAACTCATCAGTACCGTGCATATTGAATTTCTTGTTGGAGAATTTTTTTTTTCAATATAAAAGTTTATTTTCATATATTGGCAATGTAAAATTTCATGTAGTATTAATCAATCAACTAACATGTGGTTGGTCCGAGTGATAACGGGTTAGGGCCCAATAAACAAATGGTCAGGAGTTCGGTCTCTTACTAAAAAAACCCAATTGTGAGATGTCAACCCTTCATATAGTCTAATGTACCTCGAGGGATTACTCTCCATATTTGTGCACGAAGATACCCTAGAAAACCAAAAAAATATTATTACTCAATCACAAATTATTCTTAATTATATGTGGTTTTAAACTTATTAAATAATTTGATGATAACATATTATTAGATAAAAGTCTAAAACTTTTGTTAGAATAATAATACATCATAATTCTGTCAAAATTTTTTTTAATACATCATAATTTAATTATATTATTTTTTGAGAGAATTTAATTATAATATTTAAATAAAATAAAATATTTTTCCTTATTTCGAAATTCCAAAACTTCCAGAAAAAGATGTCTAAATCATTATATTAGTATCCACGAATTAGTTGGCAGTTTAGATTTCTAGTCATTAATTGTCAGAACAAAAAAATGGTCTACACTACAAAGTAGTATTTAGGGTTTTTTTACAACTTGTTGAGAAATCTCAAATAAAAAATTTAAATGAAAATAAAATATTTCATATGTTTAAGGGACACAAGGAGACTCCACTTAATGATGCCAAGGGACATAAGGAGACTCCAGGTTCACTTGGAGGTAATTAAGGAGTTCAAACCCCATCACCCCCATCCCCCTAACATAACAACTAACATAATACTAACATTCGCCTATAAAAAAAAAAAAAAAAAAAACTCCTTGTTTTAGATTTCTTAACGTGTACTTGCAAAGCTCATAATATTAAAACACATTATTGGAAGAAAAAAATCATTACAATATTTGGTTCACTAAAAAAGGTGTAAAATAAAATCACAGTTTATATCAATTAGGGTTGGCAATGGGGCGGGGCGGGTTTAACCTTCTCCAACCTCGTTCTGCTCCTCGTCGGCGTTGGAAAATAGATCACATCTCCGCCCTCAATGAGGGTCGGGTTTTCCAGTCCCGCCACCGCCCCCGTTAATAAGTAATCAAACTTCAAAACAATCAATCAGGAACTGGAACTTAGTTTCTTTCAATTACAAATTAAAATGAAATTAGTGTCTTATAAGCACTTCATTATGCTTCAAATAACACTTATGGAATCCAAACAACATAATAAAAACACGATCAAATGTTATTTAATTTTTCAAAAAAAAAACTTCTTTATACAAAAAGGAACCTTTCAATCAATGCTTGCCGGAATCACAAACCACCGTCCACCGCATGTAGGAAGCGGAAATGCAGAAATGCTTTCTGACACTAGATAGATCTGATTATTTTAATGGGTTCCTCTTTCTTAATGTTCTCTCTACAATTGATACATCACACACAAATTTAGTGGGTTTAGAAGACTCGAGGCCAAGCATATGGGTAAACTTATATACTTTCTTTAGCACGGCAAAATTTCAATACAAGTAAATAAAACAGTATTTTGCCAAATTGCAGATTTGTTTCTCATATTTCTAGGAGACGAATTTAATTAGATGACGAGCGGTGTTTATGCGTGAAAGGGGAAGATGAAGAAGAGGTCATATAACTTTTTAAGATCAGGTTTTAATCTAATCCATTAAATCTTTTTAATATTGGTCCAACGGTTCTTATTAATAGTTCTCATTTCTCACTATAAGGATGAGTTCTCACTTGATACACTCCATATATATATATATTCCACTTCCAAAATTAATAATTTCAATTCTCTTTTAGAGAACCATCATTAATTTTTTATCTATCTTATTGATGTTGTTGTACAACAATTAATAAGAATTTTTTTGTAGAAAATTAAAAGTTTAGTTCCAGGGGTTCACCGGGGTCAGGGCAGGCCTTACGGCTCAAAGAGTATTTATAGAGGTACTCATATATTACCTACCAACGAGGTCATCACATTGGTAACGGAATTCGAACTCACGACCTTGTGAGTTATTAACCGTATCCTTACTAACTGAATCAACCTTCGTTGGCACAACAATTAATAAGAATATTAAATCGACTAGATTATGCGAAAAAGTAGTTGTATTTGACTGAATTATTATTTATTCAAATTCTTAATTATGTCTCATATATATATATATATATATATATATAGAAAATAATTAAAATTTCTTTAATTTTTAAAAAATGAAAAATAAAAATAAGCGAAAAAGGTTTTTCAAATAAATGATATAAAATGAAAGAATTAACAACAACAAACAATAATAATAATAATAATAATAATAATAATAACACCAAATAAACATTTTATATATCCTTTAAGGATTTAAGTAGTATTCACTGGTAGCATAAAAAGTTTTACACTGACATCGACGAACATGTTGATATGTGTGCTTTAGTTTTAATAATTAAATGAGAAAAATAATAAGAATGTTGATTTGTCAAGATATTATTGGATGTTAGTGTAAAAATTATTTACACTGACAGTGTATAGAAATTAAACTCATTCTTTAATGTGACAATGACAATATGTTATTATTAGATAATAACTATCCAAAGTTTTACTTTAATAGAAATGTATCAAAATTTCATTTTAAGAATAAATGAAATAAACAAATTATTCCTAATTCAAAAATTTGATAGCTACCGAATGAGTGTGACTCAGTTAGTTGCGCAGGCTGAGTTTGCGGGCGAGGGGGACCCGAGTTCGAATCCCGCGGAACACATTTATTGGGAAGGGTGAATAAACTTAACTATGACTAAGCACTCGAGTAGAGATTAGTCCCATTGAAAGTCCAAAAGATCCAAGTTTGGGATACTCCGTGAACCCACGGGGAAGCAAAAAAAAGCTTCCTTTCAAATCATCTTATCAATAATAGTAAGTAGTATCATGTGCTACTTAGTTGTGATTTAAGTTTGTTTGACAATGTCAAACCGTTGTATTATAGTGGATAGCTTACAATAAAGGAGCTTATAGCTCTATTTAAAACAAACGTTTTTTAACCATTGTATAACATTTTTTCACAAACTTATGGCAATTTTTTTGAATGCTTCTTAAATTTGCATTTATTTAAACTTGGTTCCTCTTTCCCATATCATTTTATCATTACAATTTCAGTTAAAAATTCTTCTATCATCCTCTTTTAAATAAAATAAAATAAAATAAAATATATTAATCCCAATATCTCAGGAAATATTTAAGGGCTAACTTTACTAACTAAATATGTATTTAGGATAAAAAATATTAAACAATATATTTTTGTCTTTGAAAAAATAAAATTTATACAAAAAACATATCAACATGTCATTTCATTTTATTACATTATTTTATTTAATAAAAATAATTTACAAAATAAAACTAATATTTTAATTTTTTATATGATAAATAATTTAGAATAAAATAAAATATTAAAAGCAATAATTTTTTTAAAATAAATAATATATAAATAAAAATAATTAATATAAAAAAATATAAACATGTCCCTTTATGTCATTTCATATTTATTAGCTAATTCAACCGATAATTTTATTAAACACTTCAAATCTATTCAGCTAACCTATCCACCATTCATTATCTGTTTTTCATCCACTATCTGCTAACTTATGTGTTCCGTAATTTTTACCAAAGAAAGTCTTAAACTTCACCACGATACAAGTAGAAAAATGGTAAAGAGTTGTAGGAAAAAAAAGAAAGAAGAAGAGAGTAATGGTAGGGAGTTAGGATTTTGTTAATTTCTTTTTTATTATAATAAAGTGGCATGCTTATTGAAGTTTTTTTCTTTTTTTTGAAAGTGGCATGCTTAAATAAGAGAGTAATTTCTACATTCTGTCAAAATTATAACTATTTTCCCCCTATATTTCAAAGTTAATTTATTTTATATGATTCTCTAAAAAAAAAAATTGTTTTATGATACATAAATTTGAATCTAATTAATAATACTTTATGAGTAGGACCATCTGATTAAATTCATGAGCATTAGTCCACATTATACAGTACAAACAATAAATTATTGCATGCTTTTTGGAGAATAAAAACGCATACTTTTGAAAGAATATTTGCTATCGATTTTAAGTGGGTAATCTAAAATTTATGAAATGTTACAAGGACATTTCTAAGATTTCTCCAGAAGAAGACTTTGTAGGGAATAAAATATTCATTAAAATATTTAATACATTAAATTAATGAAAAAAATAATCACAATTGATATCAATAACATAAAAGAAAGATAGTACTTTTTATGTTTTATATTCTGATAAAATATAAATTCCATTTGTAAATATATTAATCTCACTTCTGTCTGAGATAACCAACATACACGATTATATATAACAGGAAATAATATTAAAGGATACAAGTAAAAAAAGAAACAATAATAAATAATAATAAATGACCATTCTATATGTTGATGGAACCAAACCAATTGTAAATATAAGAGTCCTCGTTTATAGTAAGAAATCATATTGATTTTAATGCATGCAATTAAAAATTACAACATTCCAATATTGTATTTTAAGTAATTTTAATTATGTATTTTTACAAATAAAAAAATATCTTTATCAGAATTTGAAGTTCAATTTTGTTTCATAAAAGTGAAACTCGGGTATTGGGTGGGCAATTATTTAAATATATTTTCGTGAACAATTATACTTTGCATCGAAACTACTGAAACAGATAACAACACATAATCACATGGCATTTTATAAAAAGACAAAACTTTGGAGATATTTAAATGTTATTTTCATTGTTAACAAAAAATAGTAAAAAAAATGTTATTTTCCAATAAAATAAAAATTATAAAAATTTATCAATAAAAATTTCAATTTGTTTTAAAAAAATCAATGAAAGTATGTATAGAATAGAATGATATCTAAATTTTATCCTTTATAAAAAGGAGTTTTTTTTTTTTGGTAAACATTAAAAAAAAGTTTAATTGTTATATAATAATAGTATAAGTGCTTGTTTGGTTTGGAGTTTGAAACTCCGTTTCACTACCAAACTCAGTTTACTATTCATTTATTTACTATTCATGCGTTTGTTTACGAAATGCCGTTGGAAATAATTGATTCCTGATTGGTCAAAACGGAGTTTTGTGAAAGCAAAAATTTCTAGCTTTTCCGTTGAAAATAATTGATTCTAGATGTAGGACCCACCAAATTCTACATATTTACACTTCAAAAGTGATTTTACTTTATCATCCAAACAAAAACAATTCTTCTAAACCCACTTTTAAAATATCATTCCCAAACACAAATCAATTTTTTCAAACTCAATTTTTCAAAATCAATTCTTCTAAAATCAATTCTATCAAAATCTAAACCAAACGGATCCTAAAATATTTTTACACAGATATTTGATCAAAAATTGATACTTCAGTAAGTTTTTGAAACTCTTATTTTTTTAATTCCATCTTAAAAGATATCATATCATGATTGGTGATTAATTAACGGTGTAAAAAAAAAATCACGGTCTAAATAGCAATTAAACTCATATTAAAAAAAAAAAAAGGCAAACTCGTTATACATAAAAATAAGGGAAAAAAAAATAGAATTATAAATGAGAAGAAAATTAAATTAAATTTTAAAAAAGGAAATGATGATAATTATCACAAAGGCATTACGAATGAAAATGCGTGGCCCCCTTTGATTAAAGGGGTCGAAGGCAATGTAATTCATTGAGATATGAGCACTACTTAATCCCATCCATTCCCCCATCACACAAACACATACACACATCTCAAACTAACAATAACAATGGAAGGCTCTGGAGTAGTCACCGTCTACGGTAACGGCGCAATCACGGAGACTAAGAAGTCCCCTTTCTCCGTCAAAGTGGGCCTGGCCCAGATGCTCCGCGGCGGCGTCATCATGGACGTCGTCAACGCCGAGCAGGCCCGCATCGCCGAAGAAGCCGGCGCTTGCGCCGTCATGGCCCTCGAGCGCGTCCCCGCCGACATCCGGGCCCAAGGCGGCGTGGCCCGCATGTCAGACCCACAACTCATCAAAGAAATCAAGCAGGCCGTGACCATCCCCGTCATGGCCAAAGCCCGCATCGGCCACTTCGTCGAAGCCCAGATCCTCGAAGCCATCGGCATCGACTACGTCGACGAGTCTGAGGTTCTCACCCTCGCCGACGAAGACAACCACATCAACAAGCACAACTTCCGAATCCCCTTCGTCTGCGGCTGCCGCAACCTCGGCGAGGCCCTCCGCCGCATCAGGGAAGGCGCCGCCATGATCCGCACCAAAGGCGAGGCGGGAACCGGCAACATCGTCGAGGCGGTGAGGCACGTGAGGTCCGTGATGGGTGACATTAGGGTTCTGAGGAACATGGATGATGATGAGGTCTTCACCTTCGCTAAGAAGATTGCTGCTCCTTATGACTTGGTGATGCAGACGAAGCAGCTGGGGAGGCTGCCGGTGGTGCACTTCGCCGCTGGCGGCGTCGCGACGCCTGCGGACGCGGCGTTGATGATGCAGCTGGGCTGCGATGGGGTGTTTGTCGGTTCCGGCGTGTTCAAGAGCGGCGACCCGGCGAAGAGGGCGAGGGCGATTGTGCAGGCTGTGACGCACTACAGTGATCCGGAGGTGTTGGCTGAGGTGAGCTGCGGGTTGGGTGAAGCCATGGTTGGTCTCAATTTGTCTGACAGCAAGGTTGAGAGGTTCGCGAGCCGCTCCGAATGATTTGTGAGTAGTTGTGTCTTTTGACCGTGCTGCTCTCTGGGAATGATGGGTTTTGTTTTGTTTCCTAGTGGTTTATGATAATTAGTTGATGTTATTTTATATTATGATAATAAGTTTATGTTTTGCTTCTTCTGATGTTGGAACTGTGTTAGTGAAGAAGAAAAAAAATGCAAAAAAGAAAAGCTGGCAAATTGGGCCTTGTAATATGATGATACTTGTTTTACCCATTTAATGTCATGCTGTTTTATCGAGTATTCCATTCTTGTTTGAATGTTGAATTCTATGGTGGCTGTAGAGAAATTTGAATGCTGAAAGTTATTATTGTTCTGAATGATAGTTTAGGTATTTGAATATTCTTTATCGTGTGTCATATGCAGTTTACGTGGCTCAATTGAATAAGGAATAAAGCCCGCGGCTCATCTTTGTTGATGTACCAGTGTGGTCTGGTCTCAAATATCCCTTCAGTCTCGTGATCCTCGACTTCTTAATTGTATGATATTCAAATTCAAATTACTTTCATAGTCATTTTGGTATATCCATTTTCATGTTCAATTTAGTGTATAGCCTCCCTTGCATTACTTTACAATGATTGAGTTGTGTTCCGGCCTGGTGGAACGTAGTAGTTCCAAGATAGGTTTGTGCATGGTGATTGGATACATTGATGATGATCCTCAAGACTTGTCGCTAGGGTGTCTCTAAAGCCTTCCTGAGTTCCTGGGAGGTCTGGAGTGCGTGATTCAGTTGCTCCTAGTGGGCCTCTGATTCGTTAGCGAAATATGTGGGCATGTCAATTCTGTTGGGTCATCCTTTGTGGTGCCTCCATCCTCCTCACATGACATGCCTCCTTCTAGACATTCTTCAAAGACCTCTCAGTTTGTGTCGTTCCTCCTCCTTTATGTCCTAGTTGGTTGGGCCTTAGATCCTGGCCTGATTGGGTGGTTTCGTCAGCTCGGGTAGCCAGTAGCCTGTAGCCTTAGCAGATCGAGCATTTTCAACAGCTTTGATTGGGGACTTCCACACTGCTGGGCCTTTAGGGCCAGGGGGAATTGTGCTCCTTCCAATTCTCAGCTGGAACAAGTTGTGACACAGGATAATATTTTGTTTTCCACCTTCGATAGTGTTGTTTCTCCAAACTTGTCTATGATGTCACTCTATTGCAAATCGGTTCCTTATTTTCAGTTGTATAATCTTTCTATAGTTGAGCGACAAAATAAGGTGAAAGAGAACAAATCTAGTGAAGGGAACTATGAAACTCCTAGTTGCTTTACCGAAGTTGGTTTAAACAAAAACTGATTATATTCCTGCAATAGCTGTGTCAGAGCATGTTATTGTAATCTCAAGTAACTATATCTGCGTCTCTTCTCAATTTCTATTCCTATGCTATGAAGAAATCTATCTACTGCTGAATTTATCTCACTCTCACACGTCAATTTCATGTACCTTATCCACCAATCCCAATGGTACATATCAAGGGAGGCTCTTTAATCTTTTTACTCCAGAAGTGTCGTTCTCAATTTGGATCCCCAGAGCTAGAGTGGGCATATGAACATAACCTATTAAGTATTAATCATGCAACTTAACTTTAATGATACATCATTAAGAATTGGGGATACCTGGTTGTGTGTCATGGTCTTCCACGACTCACAGTTCCTTTGGCACATTTTGCAAATGAATCTTATGCATAGATCCTATGTAACTCAACTCTGAATTGTTATTTTATTGCATTATTGATGGTATAATGTTTTAAGACTAGATGTGTCTGCCAACCAAATGGTAAGATTATATTTGAATGTTAACAGTGTTAATGACCATGTTACTGCGGTTTTATTTGTCTATGAAGCTGTTTTTTGGTTTAACAGACGTTTGGGGGTAAACGTGGGTTTCGAACGTTACCCAAAACATAGACTATGTAACCTGTCTATATCCATTTTTCTCCAATATATTGGCTATTGCTATACCCGTCCAATATTATATAGGTTAAGTACTGCCATTTGGTTTCTTTGTATCTTTTAGCTCTTTACTTTTTTTTGATAGCCAAATGTTAGTATATTAGTTGTTAATTTTTCTTCTTTGCCTAGGTTTGAACCTTGGACCTCCAACACCTTACCCTTAGCTCTTACCACTTGAGATACTCTGGCTTCCTTTGCATTAGATAGAAAGTTTCATGAGTGAAGTCCAGCAAATTGTTTTCAACATAGACTCAGGCATGCTTGCTGCATGAAAACCCCAAAGATCCTGGATTGGAGGACATTGGTTCCGTTTTTTAATGTAAATTAAATATCTGTTAACACAGCCGAAGTAGTAATAAAGGAAGAATATATGGCGAATCAGTTATACTAGAATTACAACAAAATTATAAAAATCTGAAATATAGTTATAATTCACCCCCTATCTCTTGCATAATTGATAATACTCTATCTGCAAATGTGTGTTTTTCATATATAAAGATGGCACTTGGGAATTGGATATGAAACTAGCATAGAACTGGAGACAATAACTTATTGCATATGTTATGCCGCGTTCGTGTTTAGGGCCTCGATATGCAGAGATCGTAGAGGTTTATCGTAATTTTGAACTTTAGGCTATCTGATTCTTGTGACTCTGATTAGGATGATATGAAAGATTCGGTTGCTGCTAAAATGTGAAGGTAAAGTTTAATTGAGGAATCCTCCCCGGTTGTATTTCTCGTCTTCTTTGCCTTATCTTTTTTCATTTACTTAACCCTGCCCCTACGAAAAAAGAAAGACTTTCTGAAGGTAGGTTTACATAACGTTTGTGATATTCAATTAACAACGAAAAAAAGAAAAAAAGAAGAAAACGAAGGCAAACCCGTAGGAATCAACGCTTTGTACGGTCTCGTGCCATTTAGCATTTAGGCAAAAGATAATTCCACTTTTGATTTTTATCTAATATATTCAGCAGAAACGCCTTCAAATACAGAAGCAGCAGCCCCAAGACGCTTAAACAAATTCTAGGGCTCAAACTATTTTTTCATAATGGATCTTATTTCTGAAGGTGGGGAGGGCCTAACGCGCAAAGGAGCAAACCACATGCGTATTAGGTTCATACGCAGCAACACTATCTCGAGTTCAACCAATTTTTTGGTTTTTGTTTCATTTTTGTCATTAATCAATAAGTCCAGTTTCTTTCAATGGTGCAGCTCTCTTCACCCAATTTTGTGACTACATTTAACACCTTCCAAATGCGATATTTATGAATTATGTGTTTTTGAATCGTTGGAGACGAACCATATTGATATTTTATTTTAGATAGAATCATGCATCAGACATTGATTGTGATCCTCGTGTCCTGTTCGAGCAACTTGTTTTGTCCAAACAAGAGTAGCGATACCTAGGGAACATATGATGCGTGCTAGTTTTCTTTTTCTGAATAATATTTTTATACAAGGGAAATAAAGTAAAGGCAAAATAGCTAAATTGGTCATATATGTTTATTTTATTTTTGGCTTAATTATACTTTTGGTCCTCCTGTTATAGTTTATGTGTGATTTTGGTCCCTAAAGTTTATTTTTGAGCACATTTGGTCCTTCTAGTTTTTCAATATTGTAAATTTGATCCCTCCATCCAATTTTTGTTAATTTATTAATAAAAAGTGCATATGTGACAGTCCACTGGATTAAAATATATTATAAAAATAATAAACATAATTTATTGAATAAAAATAATTAATTATTTTTAAATAATCTTAATAAAGGTTGTACAGTCCCCTTCCTTCTCTACACCTAAAACCCTAAATTTTTTTTCAGCCTCCACTTTGGTTTCTATCCTATACGATTGTCCATCTCGGATCTATCTGAGGAGTGTTTCACCTCCAATCAACCCTAACACTCTCACCGTCAGTGCTAGAGCATCCAGCTACTCCCAAACGCTCCTGTTGCGTCTATCCATCTGGGCAATGCGTGACTCTACATCTAAGCCCCTTTTTAGAAGCCATCTTCTCTATACCCAATCACCTTTGCCTTGATTCGTCGACCAAAGTTGCAGCTTCACACTCCATCTCTCCAAGATCTGTATCATTGGAAACCCAACAAAATCGAGATTTCTGGAAATTCCTCAACTCATTGTGCGATTCTGGCAATAAAAAACAAAACTCCATGCAATATGTATCGGTGGAGTTGGACTCGCATTGAAAATCATGAACCAAATCACAATTCATGGGATCCTGACTACCTTGGATGCTATATAGTAGTTGAATAAAACATTGGCCATCAAAGAATTATGATGATGATGAGGTTGTCGAAGAGTAATTTGTGGGTTCTGGACAGTGTTTGTTTTTTTTTTGGTTAAAATATTTCAAAATAATTAATAATTCATTTTTTATTCAACAAATTAAATTTTATTATTATTTAATATATTTTAATCCAGGTGGCAGCCACATATGCAATTTTTATTAATAAGTTAACTAAAATTGGATAGGGGATCAAATTTGCAACATTGAAAAACTAGAAGGACCAAATGTGCTAAAAAAAAAACTTTAGGGACCAAAATCGCACATAGACGATAACAGGGGGACCAAAAGTGCAATTAAACCTTTATTTTTCATATTGGTCCTATAAGTTTTTTTTATTTTTCAAATTGGTCATATACGTTACGTTCTGTTCCCACGTTAGTCCTTTCTGTCAATTTTGACCTAACACCGTCGGTTTTGATCTGTTGTGGCTATCACGTTAGTCCGGCACGTGACTTCGGATTTGACTCTAAGTACGTGGCTATCATTTTAGTCCGGCACGTGACTTCTGAAAATTCAAAGAGATCGCAAGATTATTATACTAATTGAAGAAAGCAAAGTTAAAACTTTGTGACTTTGCTTTCATCAGAAACCAAGATCTTAATTTATTTAGGTTCACGATTTCCATCAAATTCAGACATTTTGAACTAAAGATTATTTGATTCCTCGATAGCCAAATGAACCAGATAACAGTTTACTAGACAATTTGATGAACACCCCACTTTTCCTTGTTGCAGGTAGGTAAGCCAGTGAATTGCAAGAAGTGATCCTTGTAGTTGTTATAAAAAGCTGTAAAGATTCTAATTATATATTCTATTTTGTCCCTTAGTCATCTAAATTTTCTAAGGGTGTGTTTACTTTTTAAAAACATTTTCATTTTTCCTCTCCTCAATTTTCCCATTTACTTCCATAATCCCATATTTTGCAAAAATAACATCGTTCTACGAAATAGTTTCAAGGGTCAATCTCCATCTTCATTTCCCTAACAATTCAAAATCGAATAATTTTAAATTCTTCACCCCCCAAACAATTCTCTTCTTTCTCTTTTCAAAATTTATCTCATGCTATTTAGTTTTCCCCCCCTCACTCACTCCCCATAGAAATTTTATAAATGAAGCTTCAAGTAAACAGATAATACCTTTTGAAGTCTTGAGAAAGGAAAGAAAGCAAATCAGAAGGGAAGAGAGCACTCACTTTATAAGAACAATGCAACTCACTGTAGATGTAATATTATTGTAAAAGGGTTTTGAGTACCCCTTATACTCTATTAATGATAAATTTTGCCTTTTCCAAAAAAAAGGGTTTGCTTTTCCAACTAGAGATGAGACAATGAGATGTCTAATCTTTCCTCTTACAACTTTGAATTCCTCTATTCAACTCCCATTCACAAAGATAGAACCTATGCAGCTTTCAAACGGTTTTTGATGCAACTTCTCCACTTTTTTGGTACTACATTCGGGGTGAAGGCTAGCATGAGGTAGGTGAATATGTCCCTTAGTCATGAGGCACCAAATTGACCCTGTATAGCAGGTTTAGCAGGTCAGCACGGTTATTTCATTAAGGGGTATTTTTGGAAAACAATTTTTTTTTTTTTAAAGAAAAGGTCATAGTTGTATGTACGAACTTGGATGGCCCAAATCCAAAATCGTAAAATGGCGTTGTGTTCGAGCTTGGTTGTTTGAGGGAGCATGGTTTTGGATCTGGTGGTGGTAGATGCGGTTGTGTAGGAACCTTTCATGCTTCGTCTTGGTCTAGCTCGGTTATAGCCCATTTGACCAGATCTCTTGCAACCAAATAGTGAACACTGAGATCGTTGCCTTTGAGGTAGCTGGGTTTTTTGGTGTTCGAACCGTGAAGGATTTAATCATCAGGTTAGTTTTTAGTCGAATGTTATCTGTATTGGTGCATCATTTTGTTTGGTTTTGGTACATTTCATCTAGATCATTGTTGTGGTTCGTTTATGTTAGAAATGCATTTTTTGCCCCTGCTTTCCCCTTGCTATCATGCTTAGGTGAATGTTTCGATTGTAGCCATTTGGGTTTCCAGTGCTTGGATGATTGTGTGTGTTGGTTGATAATGGCTAATAAGTAATATACCTCCCAAACCAAGTAAATTTAAAACACCATACAAGACATTTGACAAACACAATATGGTCGGAGCAATGTAGATGTTGTGGGTTTAGAGGAAACCGAGATCTGCAATGCAAAATGTTAGAATCATACACGAAGTCGGTGTCCTAACTGAAAAATATTATTTTATTGAGTTAAATTTATTTTGTTGGTATGAATTGACATTTACCCACCATTAATTTCATTGTGACATTGGATAATTAAAATGATGTTCGCGTATGATGTGTTGTGGCTGGTTCTATGCAGATATAATTTGCAGGGTGTGGCAGACATGGGAGACCCCGACACAGCTGGAACCTCGAGGGTATTAATCCACATCAATATTTTTTATACAAGTTAATTAGCGCTGATTGATGTTACTTGATTACAATCTCTAAGTCTGTATCCTTATTTGATTTGTTGTTGATCAGGGACTGGATGATCTGTCCCTTAATAAAGATGGTGAGTCGGATAATAGTGAAGATAGTGCACCCGTTGACAAGGAACATAGTGTAGATGATGATGATGAAGGGTCACAAGAGTATGATTCTGAAAGTGAGGAAGCTACAAATGTTAACAAAGAATATGAAAGTATTGCCATTGACTGTAAGCAGGACATACTTAGTCTCGATCTTTTGAGCATGGGTCCTGTAGAGTTAAGTAATTGTCATTTTCCTAGTTTGGGGGTTGCTTACATGTTTTACAACTGGTACGGAAGAATAAATGGATTTTCTGCACGTAAAGCGAAGATATTAAGAAACAATAAAGGAGAGGCAGTGCAGCAAACATTCTTGTGTCATAAGCAAGGGTTTCGGGAGGACATTGGTCTTACGAGAGAGAATCGTAAACGAGAGCCAAAGCCAGAGACTAGATGTGGCTGCATGGCAAAATTTCGGGTTCACATTGATAAGAACTCCGAACGATGGTATGTAACGTGTTTTGATGATGTGCACAATCATGAACCAGTGGATGAGGAGTATCGCGGGATGTTACCTGCTCACAGGAAAGTTACAGATGGTGATATGTTGCAAATTAATAGTTTAAGGAAGGCTGGCATTGGTGCACCTGACATATATAATTCATTTGCGAGTCACTCTGGAGGTTATGGAAAAATAGGATTTCGGAAGAAGGACATATACAATCAGCTTGGCAAACAAAGACGATTACGCGGTTCAGATGTTGCTAGTGCTGTTGACTACCTCCGATGGTTGGCATTAAATGACTCACTAATGTTTGTGCGTCATACAGAGGATGCAGAGAGAAGACTAGAGCACCTATTTTGGTGTGATGGCACTAGTCAGATGGACTACAACGTCTTTGGAGATGTAGTTGCATTTGATGCGACGTATGGTAAAAACAAATATCATAGTCCTATAGTTGTATTTTCAGGGGTGAACAATCACAATCACACAATTGTGTTTGGTAGTGCGGTGATAGCAAATGAAACCGAGGAGACTTATGTGTGGCTGCTTGAACAATTAACAGAGGCAATGAAAGGTAAGATGCCAACTTCAGTAATCACCGATGGAGACATGTCGATGAGGAATGCAATACGGAGAGTTTTTCCACACGCTCATCATCGACTATGTGCATGGCATTTGATTCGCAATGCGACTAGCAACGTTCATATTCCAGCCTTTGTATCACGATTTCGGAAATGTATGTTGGGTGATTATGACATCGGCCATTTCAAGAGACGGTGGAATTCAATGGTTGCTGAGTTTGGGTTGGAAGGAAATAATTGGGTGAAGGAGTTGTATGAGAGAAGGGAGATGTGGGCCACAACGTATATTCGTGGGAACTTCTTTGCCGGTTTTAGGACAACTTCCCGTTGTGAGGGATTACACTCACTTATTGGAAAGTATGTCCATGCAAGGTACAACCTTACAGATTTTATTCAACACTTTCAACGTTGTCTTAATTACATGCGTTTCAAGGAAATTGAGGCAGACTTTGCGTCCGTGCATGGAGAGCCAGTGTTACAGACTAATTTTGAGAACCTTGAGCGATCTGCAGCCAATGTTTTTACAAGAGAGATTTTCCTACTTTTTCGTGATGTGCTTGGTCGGGCATCCATTATGAACGTTACTGATTGCAGGCAAACATCTGGAGTTTCAATTTATAAAGTTGTCAAGTATAGATCAACAAAAAAGGAGTGGCAAGTGACACATGACCCGTCTTGCAACGAATTTAGGTGTTCATGTCAGCGTATGGAATCGTTTGGTATACCATGTGACCATGTAGTTTCTGTGTTGGTTTATCTGAATTTTTCAGAGTTGCCTACAAGTCTCGTTCTCCACAGATGGAGCAGGCAGCAAGAGACCGGTTGGTTTGTCGAAGATATGATGGTACTACGTTTTGGGATTCCCATGTTATTGCGAGGTATGTGTCGCTTGTTGAATCATGTCGGGAGCTCAGTAGCTTGGCTGCTCCAAGTAGTGATGATTTCAGCTACGTGAGAGATGGAGTTAGTGCCATGGTGAATCATTTGAAAAATAAGAATGATTGTCATAGTGATAGTGTCGGTGTTGAAGAATTTCACAATGGTTTGAAGGATCCAGTTCAAGTTAGATTTAATAAGGCAGGTGGGTCTCAAAATGCAAGCACCTCAGGCCTCAAAACAAAGCGTACAACTAAGTGCAGTGCTTGCAGGGTTCCAGGACACAATAGATTAACATGCCCGCTGATGAGACAGTTCGATGGTGCTGTGGAGGATGAGTATGGAACATCGTTGCCTTCAGATGTGGATGACATATCGTTTGACAATAATGAGTTCAACGAAGATGACATCAGTAAGTATATTTATATTGCTATGTGTTGATGATTTTAAGATACGTGGATTTACATTGACATGTTTGTTTTAATATTTATTGTTGCAGTATACATGTAGCATCTATATGTACTTTTGTCTTCATGCGGATACCTTGTAAGCGAAGTATGATGATTGTGGTAAGCTCGAAGCAGTACATTATATTGATGTGTTGCTGTTATTGCTGTTAAAGCTGACCGACTAATATTGAGGCTTTTATTGCATTTTCCGAGGTTTTTATGGAGCAGTCGGATGATTATGATGAAATGCAAGTCCTTGTAGCAGCTATAGTTTAAATATTAAATTTGTATGCCATTAGAGAACATGTGGACTAATATGTGTGTTTGTATTTTGTAAATGGACAAGTTACTTCAACAGTCAGTCGATCATGCTTTCCTTAACCCAGAGATTGTCGTTTTGGTCTATGGGTCTTTAACAGGGGCGGAGGCCTCTATATACCATGGGAGTGGCCTCCATATACCATGGGTTAGATATATATTCTTGGAGTATTATTATTATGTGATTTCGGTTAGATATATATTCTTGGGAGTTGCTAGAATATGCCTTGGATCTTCCTCATTCCACCGTTGTGTGATCAGATATGGGGAGTTGCAGTCCAAAAAGGATTCAGCAATGTAGGAGTGGGAAGAGCATGTGGCTGTGGAATGGTGTAAGGTCGAGATGGTTCGATTCCTTCAATGGAATGGATCAGGCCATGAGGGAATTCTTGGCTTCTTGAACTTCAAATGAAGTGGTCACGTGGTGTGGGTCCCCGTGGGATAGATTCCATTCATCTCATTATTGATAGCCTTGCAATAATTATTAATTAGTTAAGCAAAAATTAAAAATTAAAAAAGAGAGTTTAATGTTATTTACCATTCTCTATTTCTCTTTGCCATTTTGATTTAGTTTTTGGGAAGCTGATCATTCACCTGTTACTTTTTCTTTGATGAATAAAACCAAAAGGCCAAATACAAAAAGCGAAATTTGACAAATGACCACCAATAATATGATTTTTTATTATTGTGGTTCATAGATATATAAGTGTTAATAGAATTTTTATTTTATTTTTGTTTTTGAAAAAGTGCTATTAATAAGTATGAAATAAATAAATAACCACATAAACACAAATCTATGCACTGAAAATACTGTTTACAACGTTTTTTAGAAGATAAAAAGTGGGTCGGAAACTGATGGGCAAAACAAATCAAACTACCCAATACATATGTCTAATAGTGATACGAGTTACAGTCATCCATAAATTCACAATGTATATAAAGTGAATGAAAATATAAAGGTCACCTATGATTGTAGATTCTTTCAAACTAGTTTACTAATGTCAGGGTCTACCATGACTACGATACCATTGAGTTATGGTTTACCCTCACAAGTCAAAAAAATAGTGACCATATAAACAAAAAACAATTTCCTTATCAGTAGATTATTGTGTGCTAGGACGAAGCAGTTTCTGGAACAAGGCATATGCCTTTTCTTTCAGTAATGGGAAACACTCGTTGTGCCCACCACCAAATAGCTCCAAAGCCATTTTCATCCGAACTGCCCTTTGATTGACCTGCATTTGCAGACTCTATTATTAATGGTTGATTTAATGATGTTAAATGAAACTACTAAAATAGTATAAACCACAAATAATATGCTTACCACTCCAACTTGATTGGAGGTGAAGCTATATTCCATATCCAACCATTTCATTACCCAAACCCCGGAGTTTTTGCTACATATACGGTAATTAGGTGTATTAGTGTTGGATCCACGCAATGAATAACAGATGGTTTAATTGATAACTTGTGATTGGGTTACACATTACAATACCTGTGCCCGTAGTTGGGTATCCCCCTAGGTTCAGCAAACTCCCAATCATCAGAGTGAAATACCCGATTCAAAAAATTGCGTGGATAATAATCAGTATCAACCAGCTGACTTATCACTGCACACTAATCATTAGACAAACGGTGGTCAAGGTCACAACTGAAATAAGATGGGTACATACAATAAAAGATGGCCCTTGTAGGAATTGGAGAACCTACCACATTCATCAGTGTCTTCCTCCTTGATGCAACAGAGTCGGGGTCATAGAAGGAGTCGAAGTGGTAAATTACTTGCTCGTCAATGGATATCACACCTAAAAACCAATCACCAGACCCTTGTTCTTGTACAGGAACGTATATCTAAATCATAAGGAAATAAAGGAATTAAATTGGGGGTTATGTGTGGTCAATGTAGTAAATGATGTCAACCATTGTGTCACTAACGTGCTTAAGACCCGCATATGGTGGCATCCAGGCTTTAACATATTTATCAAAACATTCCTCCAGTGTTGCACCTTGACACACGTCCAACTGTATTACACAAGTGAGTTGTCAACTAACTGAGATGACAATATGCTTTTAGTATATACCACAAATCTGTATGATGCAATAATACCAATCACTCACCGCGAAAGATGGTGGGAGGCTCCAGATAACCTGCTCGGTGACACGATTTTGCAACCATGTTGCCTTGGTACTCATCCAAGTGATGAGCTGACATACCAAAATAGAAAATGTATTCATGTAACTAAGCCATGTATTGCATAAATGGTTAACCATTAAAAAATATTTATAATTGCAACACGGTTACCTTCGAATTGATTAACCTCCCAGGGCACAAAGAGTCAAAGTCTTTTCTGGTCCCGATGGTGTCTCCTATCTTGAAAATGATTTCACTACAAATTTAATAGAGAAGTAAGATTATGCATTAAACATTAACATGCAATGAGTCATAATGGACGTATCATTGGTATGGTTGGCAAACTAACTTTGGATCACATGAAGGATGGTAAATAAACACACACAGAGGAAGTGATTCTGGTCTTAATTCCATATCCATTGAAGGTCTAAACTTGCAGTTTATATGCTTGGGTGGAAAAAAATACACGATCAGTAACACATAAAATTTGTCTATTAAAAATAATGTGTCTTTTAATAAATAAAAAAAAACACCATGAGTAAACACCAGTACCACTTGAAGTTGTGAACCGATGGGTCGCACTCGTTTGTTCTCTTCTGGCAGCGCCACATTGGTATCATGTTGTTTGCGTTTCCTTGGGTTTCCAGTTGCATCAGATGCAGCTACAGCCTTGCCCTTGTCCTTGTTATTGCTTACACCAGTAGTGTCCATTTTTGAATTCTTAGCAAGACTGAACTTCATTCCCGTCTCAAACTTAGGAACTTTTTTGGGAGGGGGTGGCTTAAAAGGTGTGAATCTTACTCTTCTTGAACCGAGGGATACGAAGTTGACAGCAGATGACCCAGCTCGACCCTAATATAACACAAATCCATGAGTAACATAACTTGCTGTTTGCAAAGGTTTGAAATGTAAAAGTAAATATAATGAAATTTGTTGTCACCTTCGGAACAATGCCCCGACGAAAGCTAGAAGGCCCAGTTTTCAGGTCATCTAGGGTGTTCTTCGTCTTAAGTGTTGAAAATGTGATCTTTCCGTTTACACATTCGGTTTTGACATTCTTCATAGGGGAGTCGACACAAGTTTAGTTATCACCGGCAATAACACAATCGTCTTCATCGTCTGATACTTCGAGTATAACCTTTGATATATCATGTTTCAGTTGGACATTGATGTAGTCAGGGATTGAGTTTGTTTTTTCTGGTGGAGAACGCATGACATTCTGCTCATGGTTGACTTTCGTTTTGACATCGTTGTATACAACTGTTTCAGGTGGTTTTCCTTCATCCATTTGTGTTATTTTCTTGGAACCTGTGTTGGCATGAGAATCAGATGTAAAGAATGTGTTGCCGAAGGACAGCTTATCACTAATTTCTTCATGTATCTTCTCCACATGATCCACTCGAATATACATCTCCTGAGAATGTTGTAGAGTTACTTAAGCAATAAACAATATAGCCAACACTTTCATGATAGTAGCAAACGTGCATTTACCTTGACCATATCACTGAGTTGATCAACAGCAACTTTGAGGTTATCAATGCTAGCTCGCATCAACTCTTGTTCGGGTATGTCCTATGGACATATAATTTAAGGAATGTGTTAGCAAGAACGTTAATACCATTTATGATTGCAGTGTTGTATGGCCTACCTCGTCATCATCCATCTCATCAGTGTTGATACCAACATTGCGTTTGTTAACATTTACATCCTCGCTCCTGCTCATATGCGTACATTTACATCAACATCATATGCATTAGGAGGGAGTTTAGGGTTAGGGTTGTGCTTATTAACATGAAAAGCACTGAACTTACAACATTATATCCACATCGAACAGCTCCGAATCAGTAGCATCATGTATAGTCTCTTTCATGTTGCCGATGAAAATTGAAACTGGTAGCTCGTGGAAAGAGTTGAGTGACAGAACGTTGTGTTGGCTCGCCTAATGGGTTGATGATAATAAAACCTATCAAAGAAATAGCCATGTACGTGACAATTGGTATGGTGAGAGACTATCACGTTCGGCCATACTCCAAATGTCAAATCGAGTGAATGTCTCTGTCATGAAATATTTTTTATTATCTATTAAATATAAAATAACATTAAAATGAATTATAATCAATTTTAAAAGAATTTGTATCTACTATACGTACAATGCCTACATGATTCTAGGCCATTTATGATAGCATCGTGAAATGTGTAAAAAAAGTGTACTAGGAGCGATTGTGACTACTTGTCATTGTTTAGTTGGTTTCTTCAAGAACCCCCCTTTCTCTTGCGGCATTTCGCAGTACATATTAGTTCAGCTAATTGCAATGGCCACTGCTGAAAAATGTTATAAACTACTCCCTTCGGTCCACAATGTAAGCAAAAATTTCTAAATTTTTTGTTCCAAAATATAAGCAAATTTCAACTACTTTCTTCTCATTTAATGAAGTTATTCTCAAAATACCCTTCATTTAATACAAATTTTGTTTTCCAATGACTTCTTTTATTCTCAATAACACAAACTTAATAAATAAGAGGAAGGGTAATTTAGGTAAAAAAAACTTAATTTTTTATTCCCAATGACTCTTTTAAATGAGATCAACTAACTATCTTAATATGTATGTCCCATTTAATTTTTGCTTATAATAGAGACCGAAGGGAGTAGTATTTTTGCACCTGTGCAATGCACGTGTCATCAATTACTACTATTATTAATAGCATTATTATCATTAATAATTTTAATTGTGCCTCTATATATACCAATTTTTTTTTTCCTTTATCTCAAATTAAGTCCACTATGTCAAACATTTTCTTTACTTATTTCACACTTTGCTTTCAACATTTCCTTCCCACCCATAATGGTGGTCCTCATTCATCTCCAAGGCTTTTTATTTATAGACAGAAGTGATCAGCAAAAACCTTGAAACAAATTTATCTATAATTTGAGTGCAAAGAATTGAATATTATTTTTATTTTAAAATGATATTACAATACGTAATGTACACTATATGTTAAGTGTTCCTATTTGATTATTACTAATGAACAACTAATCCTGTTAGTTCCTCTTGCTGGGTCGGTTGTGGCCCAACAGGACTGGCTCAGGCCCAATATGACTTCCCTGACCCAACTCGGCTTGGTGGGCCGCTTGTGAGCCAAAAGGACTTCCTTGCCCCAACTAGGACTTGGTGCGCCCTAACAGGACTGACCCAGGCCCAACATGACTTCCATGACCCAACTCGGCTTGGTGGGCCGCTTGTGAGCCAAAAGGACTTCCTTGCCCTAACTAGGACTTGGTGCGACCTAACAGGACTGACTCAGGCCCAACATGACTTCCATGACCCAACTCGGCTTGGTGGGCCGGTTGTGGCCCAATAGGACTGGCTCAGGCCCAATATGACTTCCATGACCCAACTCGGCTTGGTGGGCCGCTTGTGAGCCAAAAGGACTTCCTCGCCCCAACTTGGACTTGGTGCGACCTAACAGGACTGACCCAGGCCCAACATGACTTCCATGACCCAACTCGGCTTGGTGGGCCGGTTGTGGCCCAACCCAAAAGGACTGACCCAGGCCCTAACTAGGACTTGGTGAGCCCTAACAGGACTGACCCAGCCCCAACATGACTTCCATGACCCAACTCGGCTTGGTGGCCCGGTTGTGGCCCAACCCAAAAGGACTGACCCAGGCCCTAACTAGGACTTGGTGCGCCCTAACAAGACTGACCCAGGCCCAACATGACTTCCATGACCCAACTCGGCTTGGTGGCCCGGTTGTGGCCCAACCCAAAAGGACTGACCCAGGCCCTAACTAGGACTTGGTCGCCCTAACAGGACTGACCCAGCCCCAACATGACTTACATGACCCAACTCGGCTTGGTGGCCCGGTTGTGGCCCAACCCAAAAGGACTGACCCAGGCCCTAACTAGGACTTGGTGGGCCGGTTGTGGCCTAGCAGGACTGACCCAGGCCCAACATGACTTCAATGACCCAACGATAGTTAAGTAATATTCATTTTTTCCCCTTAACGTGGTCCACACGTATGAGGGAGGAGACTGAACAATGAACATGGTCCAACATTTTAATGTCACACAGAAGTGCAATGGCCACACGTATGACGAAGCACACGAGTACATGGTCCAAGAACAATGTAGACGAATAACAACACAATGATTGTCTTACTTTGTAAACCCACACATGTATGTCATGCACGAATACTAGTAGACAACACATGCAGTAAAACATCATCGACGTCACCATACAAATTTTCATGCAAACTTTGAAAATACATGCATGTAAGGCGTACAAGTAGTAAAATACAATACAAGCACGTATGCCAATCTTCATTAGACCAACGATAGGGACATTCAGTATTGGGCAAGCGTAGTGACAAAGTGTATAGTTGAAATTTGATGCTGGACCGTGAGTGGTTTGCGTGCCACATCAAAATAAATTTTGTATGGAAACATAATTTTGAGACAACTCACTTAGCTTGTACCAAGTGAATCTACTTCATACCACTCATTGCCATAAGCATTAAAGTAAGTCTGTACATATTTCTTCTATATATTCAATGAGAAATTTAGGTCACATCCTCTCATATATGTTACCCTAACCACCCCATTATTTATTAACTACTCACCACGTTCTACCACCAACCAAAAGATGCCTCTTCCCACTTATATATTCAGCGCTCCCTTAGCCTTGTTCCACATATAAATGTCCCCGTGGAGGTGAAACATGGATACGTCTGACTCCCCGATATTCTATGTTGTTCTGTGTGGAAGGCAACAAAATATCTATACTAATTGGGTTGATTGCTGGGCTCAACTAGATGGCTGGATCGGGGCTTCGTTCTTAGCAGTCCCATCTTTATCTGATGCTCAAAAGGCATTGGAAGAATACAACACTAGCGGCAAACCAAATGGTACCTGATTTTATTTATATTATTACATATACTTTTAAGTTAACATCAAAGATTTTAGTTAATGTTCTTGACCTTTTGCTTGGCCAACTTGTTTTAGTCATCGTTGTTTTTGTGACTTATAACAGGAGACAGTGTTGAATATGACCTTCTTAAAGACTTTGCACCACCTCCTAATGACGATAGGATTTTGGTTAACTTCAGCATGCAAAGCTGTCTGGGTTTTGCATCTCGCGTCCTCACCAACTGTGACCCAAATTATACCAAACAAAATGTTATCATGCATGAAGGCAAACAATACTGTCGTTATTATGTTTCCATCAACACTAATTTGATTGGGAGACCTCCAGTAACCATGGGACGATATGCCAAAAATGCTTACCTAGCTCGAGAGGATGTAGCCTTTTTAATGATGCGTCGATTAGTAGCAGCGACCGGTAAGAATATCTTTGATTATAACTACCACAATGTGAGCTTGTTACAGCAACGTTTGAACAAGCTTGAGGTCGACAACTGCAACTTAGCATTTGAAAATGCAATTCTAAAGGAAGAGCTACAAACATTTAAAGCTGACTCCGGTAGTTGATATGTAACTTGCTCACCCTATACATGGTTCTTCTAGGCCACAGGTTGTCATCAAATATTTTCATTGATTTCCTCTAGGTGTACCAAGTGTTGATCAATGTAATTTAACTATCAATGCCTTAATGCTAATGTTTATTTATTTCTATATATGTATCGTCCATTTTTATAAGCCACTTGTAATGCTACATATATTCGTGTCTACGCATAATACTATATACCATATTTATGGTTTTATGAAGTATGATCTCAAAGATTATAATTGTACATTATTTGGGTTTTATTAGTACCATTTTGTTGTTAAGATTATAACCACATATTTTTCCTCACAAATATAAAATAATACTAAGGCTAATCACAATTAAAGGCCTTCATTCTTATATTTTTTATACCTAATCAGTTATTATCCTTATTGTTTTTTATTTTCATTACTACTATTTCATTATATACTATTATTAATTATATGCCAACTCGTCTTACGTGCATGACCACCCGCCAATACCACTATGTCTATATACAACATCATAGTAGTAAAATAATGAATTGTCTCGTGGCGCTACTAGCAATTTGTTTTAAATTTTGAATTTTGAATAAGGGAAGCTTCATCTCTTTGTACCCGAAAAATTTCCCTCGCACCAACTAGATTGTTTTACTACCCTTATATCACACACAAGCACAGCTCTCCGAATGGAAGTGACTTGGTGGCAATTCCAACACGCTAGATTACTGCTACACTGCAACAATTTTACTTCCCAATGGCCAAAAAGTAGTAGTGTCACAGAAACGGTGGCAGACATCAATTTAGAGACGCACGTCCCAATGAAACACAACACTACTGGTGAGCCAATGGTTTTGATATTTTTAATTTTATCATATTAATTTTTAATGTTTATTATAATTATAATTATAATATTATTAGTACCCCATAATATTTTATTTACATTAATATATATATATATATATATATATATATATATATATATGTAGGGGATGACTCAAGTGAGAGTGATGTTTTAATATATATATGTATGTGTGTGTGTGCGTGCGTGTTTCATATTATATTATATTATTTTTATTTCTCTTATATTAATGTGACATACCTCTCACTATAATAATGTAGTGTTACTGTAATATTTACTTTTGCTATAAATACAACATACTCAACAAAAATACAACACACTCAACACACCATCCCTTTACTGACTCCAAATCTCCTACAAAGTCACGCTCATTCAACACCTACTGGTAGCTTACACAAATGTCTTTGCTTTTGCATATTGTAGAAAGTGTGCACTCACTATTAGCATAGTTTTAACAATCATATATGAAACAATGTAACCATCATAGTATTTTTAAAAAAAACCACCATTCTGAATTTGATTCAAATCTTAGTGTCATCATTACGTTGGTCGTATAATCGTATATACAGAATCCTGGGCAAAAAGGTGAATTACAAGTGAAAGCGCAAAATTATATGGGCCTAGATTTAAGTTGACAAAAATTACATTTGGTGCAGCTAATAACCAACATTGGGCTAGCCCAGTGCTGTGTTACTATTTGGTGAAACAACGTAACCATCATAATTTTTTTTATTATTTACAAGAACCATCATAAAAATTAAAACTAGCATCTCAGTTTAATTCAAATCCTTATTGCCATCATTTTATTCGATATAGTCCCGGGTAAAACTGATAATTACCCGTCAAAGCCCAAAAACTTATAGACCTGGATTTGAGTTAACAAAAATTACATTTGGAGCAGCTTATAACTAACATTGGGCTAGCCCACTACTTATCCCAAACAGATCACTAGCGAATCTTAGATACACCCACTCGAGGTTTTCCGGCAAACTACATCCACTGGACTGCTCTAACTGGTAAAAATGTAGTTGGTCCCTTCAACATCTTTGGTGTATCATGGTCCAACAACCATCCTACAGAAATAGGCAGCAAATTTCATATTTGAAAGGGGTTGTTTCAAAAAACTGACCTAAACACACAACCAATCGTACCTGGACATATTTTAACACAAAATTTACCAATAATTTCGATCTACGATCATATAATGGTAACCAATAAGAGTAACACAAATATCATTGCAAGAACAGCACAAGAACACCATTTAGCAGTGGACACCATCCTATGTGCTCTTGTTTATTTACACAACAACAACTCCTGTTGTTAACCAAGCACAAAGATGATCGTCCTTAGCAACACGCTCACGTGCTTGAATATCTTTTAAAGAACCACAGTCTCAACTAACCTATGCATTTACCCATCTGATCCATCAACCAAATAAATAAACATCATAAAAAAATTATATAAAACCGAAATATATAAGGATCAAATATTCTACTCCTAATCACCACAACCACGCTTATCAGAAATCCATAGTTGATTACCAGTCAAAAAACGACATCAGCATCATAATCTTAAAACATGTAACTCTATTGAAATTCACTCAACTATCAAACTTTAGACGACCTTGTTTCCAACTTACAGTGAAGACAGAGTGCAACCCAAAACTATGCTCATTATTGTTGCGTCTTCATCTCTAAAGTTTTCAATCTGAAAGGACCGGCCCGAATAGTCTGGACGTTCCTCATTCTTCGTCTGCGTATATTTCATTTGTTCCAAACAACAAGCGCCATAAGGAGTGCCGTCGTTGTCTGCAAGTTCCATGACTACGATTCCATCTCCATATTCATCGCGTGGAGTGGCAACAGCGGCTACCGAGTTAAACGCAGAGGGTTTGTACCCTAATAAACAAGAGGACATGTAAGGGTACGGGGATTTTTTTTTTTTTATGTGAAAGGGTAAGGAAAATTACCACTAAGGGTATGTGATCATTTTTTAATACTAAACGTGACCGGTCATTTTTTTGTTTTTGGACAAGCCAATCAATACCGTTGATATGTTTATCATTAAATCGGACGGCTAGAACTAGTGCCTCATGAATGAGGGACATATTCACCTACCTCATGCTAGCCTCCACCTACATTCGGTCCATTATATAATCCAATAACTCCTAATTCACTAAATCATACATCTTCTTGGAATTTACTTTAAATATCAAGCGTTCCTTTCTTTTTTGGCTTCATCCAGAAATTCGTTTGTTGTAACAATTCCATCCATAATCCGTCTATTCTTCATAAAATATCAAGATTGATATCATTAATCAACTTGTTAACCATTCGCTTGGACATCATTAATTAAGATTTATACACCATTAATCAAGTATCAGGTGTACAAATAACATTTTTTTTTTCTATATACAAATGAGTTCGCTGTTTGCTTGAGACCTTTTACTTTTTTTTATCTTTTATCCTTGGACTACTTGGGACTAAAATTGCTAATAAGCAATACATCACCGATGACTCATGCAGACACTAGACACTGAAAAGTAAAAAAATAAAATAAAAAATGAACAGAGAAATGTGAACGGAATTGCAAAAAGGAAAGAGGTGTCATTACGTTCAACATTCATAAACTCCATCAGTTTGATTGTTCTTCGAATTAACACAACCTATACTTTTGGAATCCAGAAGAAAATTAACAAATATTTGAAAGTTACTCAAAACGATTGCCTATAGGTTATGATTGGAAGGATAATTAAAATTAGAAATAATTTAATTTGAATTTAATTTGATTTTATTTTAAAAAAATCAATTCTTATGTTTAAAACTCATTATAAAAAATGAAATATGATGAAATGATTTACACATCAAATTTCACACTTGAAACTTGTTAAAATTAATTGAATTGAGTCAGTATTAGTAATTTATTTTATTATCCAACTTTAATGAGGTTAATTGACTGAACTAACAAGAGAAAATATGTTCATTTCAATAATTAAAATTATAATTAAATTAAGTCCACGCAAATACAACTAAATTTAAGTGGGTTTATTTATAGACAAACAAAATAAAAAAAAACTAAAAAAAATCCTTTAAATCAAATCAATTCTAAACAAAAACTTATTTATAAATTCAATTAATTCCTGAAAATGTTTGATTGTAAACATACTTAGTCCTTTTGGTTTGAAATGAAACGTGTTACAGTCATTGAAGGGATTCAAATAATCATTAACTCATAAGTGACATACGTACTTAGACCAAACAAAAATCCAAGGTTACGTAAAAACTAACTAATAAAGCTAAAAAAACAAAAGAAGCAAATAGTAAAAAAGAGGAAGGCAAAGAGAGACAATTTCTACATAAAGAAATGGAGTAGTTGCAAGGGTCACTGCCCGCCACTCAAATATTATAATCCAAAAATAAGTTGCCTCATAAGTCATAACTAATTTTTGGAAAGGAAATCATTATCCCCACCCTTCTTCTCTCCATGATTTATGGGTAAACTGTTCACAAACTCTGACACTAACCAATTGGTCAAGCACTGGTATGTGACAAAGTAATTAGAGCGAATTGAACGCAACTACTAGATTAATATCGGCCAATTAATCATGTACACTATCCAAGTAGTATTTCAATATGGATGTAGTGAAAGCAAGTCAGTGTAGGGACGAATGCTCAGAGTCGGAGGACATCTATTTGAGCCTGGCATTGAAATGGTGGTGCGTATAGTGGGAGGTTGAAAAAACTTTGCATGCGCATTGAATTAATCTCTATTGCTTTTGGCACTTGGACTTGTGTTTTATTGCTGAATTATGTGGAGAATTGGAGAATGATTGACGTTAGAAATGCACTTTTATGTTTTTTTTTTTCCATAATCAAAAGTATATTGATGAGAGGATAGGGGGTACTCTAACCCACAAGTGCTTAAGCCCTTAAACATCTTCAATTGTGCAATTGCTTTACTTCTTATCTTTTTATGGATCATATCACATCACATCACCTCATTATTTATTATATTTTATAATTTTTTTTTGGTGCTCATAATTTAGGGTGAGGGGATAATGTCCCAGTCCAAGGTAAGGAAAACCTTCCGGCTCTATAAGCACTTATAAAGAGATTTACATTTACCTTACCGCAAGAAGACTTGTGGGGGTTCGAACCTGCAACCTATTAAATGTGAGACCCTGTCATGCTCCACTAGACCAACCCCTTTGAGTTTTATTATATTTTATATTACTTCAAGCATTCTTCCACCCTACTAGCGCAATTACAAAAAATTTATTAAACGAGTCACACAAATTACTTCATTTTTATTTACTTTTATGTTTGTTTCAATTTCCGAAAGATATAACTAGATGTAATTTTTTATTATCTTTCTCTTTCCTTTTTTTTATTTGAGTTCTTATATAAGAATCAGTTGCTTATAAAAATAATTGTCCTTACATATGAAAGTCACATCCTTTTAGTCTTTTACTCTAATTGTACAACCTAACAAGAACCAATTTTTATTTTTAAAAACTAGCCAAACAACTCTTATTACAATTACTATAGAACAATGGGTAATGAATATAACAAAATTAAATTTGTATGGGAAAATTATATGTCATTTATCAAAATAATAAATATATCACCTTCCTGTAAAAACTTTTTTTTTTTTTATTCTTTAACCAATATTAGCATTCTCCATTCTATTATTGGAAGAAGAATATCTTTTGGAAACTATGTTGCTATATGACTAGGGAAGTCCAGGTCCTGTAGGTGGAGGGGCAATTTTTAGGGATAGAAGTGGTGCTACCCTGGGCTGTTTTCCAGACTTCTATGGCTGCTGTGATGCCTTTCATGCTGAGTTATCTGCTGTTATCACTGCCATTCACATAGCAAATGATAGAGGTTGGAGCAAAGTGTGGCTTGAGAGTGACTCCTCTCTTGTGGACGCTGTTGTTTCAAGACCAGAGATTGTGCCCTGGGACATTAGAGTCAAATGGAGAAATTGTCTCCATGCTTGTGCTAGCTTAGATTTCAAATGCTATCATGTTTTTAAAGAAGCCAATATGTGTGCGGATAAATTAGCTATTTTTGATGTTTCTTCCAAATGCTACTCTTGGTGGGATCTTGTTCCTAGTTTCTTTAGGATTGAGTTTTATCATGATAGTAGTTGTTTGCATGTGTATAGATTTAAGTAGCTTCCTTCTTTCCCATGGGTTTGGTTTGGTCCCCCCATGCTTTTGTACTCTTTATTTTTTCAATTTATTCGGGTGTGCTGCAAATGATGGACAGGGCTTTAGGTGCCAACCTAATTGGGATGTCCTGTTCTATAATGATGTTTTTACATGTCTTTCTTGTTTAAAAAAAAAAAATATGACTCTTTTGTTTTTCATAGAGCATATACAGCGGAAGGTTTTGATAATGGAGTGCTCATTGATAAATGTGAGTATTTTTTACAATATTTTTCTCCTCCGTTTGTCACATGTTATTTTTTAAATGTATTTTCAAATACAACTATTTTTTTCATCTAATTCCTTTTCTTTTACAAACAAATATTTCTAATTACAATATTTACAATAATTACTATAAGTTCATGGCTTAATTGCACTTTTGGTCCCTCAAGTATCACGTCTGTGTAATTTTGGTCCCTCAGGTTTCAATTGCGACAATTGGGTCCCCCAGTTATTGTGATTGTGAAATTTTAGTCCTTCATATCCCAATTGTGTCAATCGGATCCCTCAGGTATCACAATTGTGCAATTTTGATCCCTCGGATATCACAATTATGTAATTTTAAATATCAATAACCTAACGGCACACATGAGACTGATTTGCCACTTAGTGAAGCCGGCTTAACAACTTACATAACATTTCTATTTGGCATTATTAACACCTCAACACTTTAATTGACACATGAATGTCATGTAAGCTACTAAGCTGACCTCACTAGGTGCCAAATCAGTCACACCTGTGCCATATAGGCTACTGACATTAAAAATTGTACAATTATGATACCTGGAGGACCAAATTAAAATTACACAATCGTAATACTTGGGGGACCCAATTGGCGCAATTGGAACCCGAGGGACTAAAATTGCACGATTGCAATACCTTGGGGAACCCGATTGTCGCAATTAGAACCTGAGGGACCAAAGTTGCATAATCATAATACTTGGAGACCAAAAGTGTAATTAAGCCTAATTTCATCTATCAATTGCTATAATCACCAAAACCGCTCATTGAATTTCTTTACTGAATTATTTTTCTTTCCAAGACAATTATTTCCAACTATTAATATTAATTTCAGTATTGTGTACTAATTATCTAATACAAATTTCTAGATTTTTGACTATTAATTGTTTCCTAATTATTTACTACTAATCAACTCATATGTATTAAATTAAAGTACTCATTCTTGAATGTGAGTAATACTCCAAAACTTCTTTCTTTCTCAATGATTCACGCGGGGTTACCTATGTTAAGATTTTTTTAATATATTTTAAAATCCACTAACTAATAATTATCGCTACCAATTTTACTTATTTATTATTTTATTTTTTTCATTTTATGATATGTTTTTAAATCTACTAATTAATATTCATTACTGTCAAATCTTTTGAATATCATTAACTTATTTTCATTTACTTGCCTAAGTGGATAAATCTCTGCAGTTACTCTCATTTATGAATTATTGGATGTAATTCTTAATTTCCCTTTTCCAAAATACTTAAGTTTAATTTTGAGATTATTATGCATATTTTCTTTTTAAATTTAAATACTTTTTAATTCATATTTTTAAGTTTTTCTTTTAATTAATTATGTGTCTATTATTTATATTTTTTTTATTTTTTATTCATTATATATATATATTTTAAAAAAATTAATAGCCTCGGACTTTGCCATAACTGATATGTATGTGAGATCAGCATAGAGTCATTAGTCATAGTCATAGTCATAGAGATATAAGATATTAAAGAAGTAGTGATTTGTGGAGTCATCTTTTTGACTCAAGGATCTCACCAAGGAAAGGTAATATGAACTGAATCTTTGGACAAAATGAAACCTAACCCAAAGCTCTAAGTTCTAACATAAAACTACTTCATGCACATGAATCATGTTCCCGTGTTTCTTCATGATCTTTATGAGGCACAAAACATACATCAAGAGTCATCAGGTGCTGTTTATCTAATAGCAATGCCGACAGCGCAAGATATGTACATTTATTGGGCTTCCCTTTTTTTTTTTTATACAAAAAATTGATTGGCAGGTAAAACACCCCCAAAGTTATCGGGCATGGTGCCAATGTCATGCTGGATCCGCCAACAGAGACCCAACTCAAATGATTACTGTGCAAGTCCAGACCGCGAGTAGTCTCACATATAACTAGCCACTGGGCTCTAGGGATCTCCTTGGAGAGGGTTGCCCACCAACATGAATTTCAGTGGCATCAGAGGAATTCGAACCCGCACCATATGGAGAATGATAGTTTAACTTATCGTTGACCACTTATGCCAACTCAGTTAGCTTGGGCCTTCTATTTGACTATTGATAGTCGAGACTATCATGGATTGTTTAATAGTATTTTTTTTTTTATCAAATATATCCCTAGTTGATAGTCGGACACTATTCTCTTTCGAGATATAAAGATCATTAAAGTAAGTTTTGTCTCTACCAATAAAAGTTTTCATGATACACGGTAGGAATCAAACCCCTAACAATATGCTTAAAAAGTCCAATTATGTACCAATTGTATGTGACCTCTTATTGCTGGATAAAGGAGAACTTAACTTGTCATTTTTATTTTTTATTTTTCATTTTTTATTAATTTAAAGTAATCAAACAATCCCGGATGGCTTATATTATATTATATCAATATAAAACATCACTGGTCTTTTTCATTGTCTCTTTGTTTTCTTACCTTTTTTTCTTTTATTTTTAAACTTCACTGTTGTTTTTTTTTCCTTTAAAAATGTCTCTTTCTTTCTCGCATTGTTTTTCGAATAAAGTTTAAATTTAAACTTAAATTCATAGTCTTAGAACTGGCTTGTTAATCTTTAAATTTAAGAATCTCACCAAAAAAAAAAATCTTTAAATTTAAGAATAAAAAAATAAAATGAGTTTTCACATAATTTTTTATTTAAAATATAGATTTAATTGATACGTACTATCAGTATAAAGATTTTTTAGTGCTAGGCAATCATTTGTCACATCATTAAAAATATTTTATTTTTATCCTAATTATCTTAAGGATCATTTAACCAGTGCCTTAAGAGTATCGATTAAGAAAACCCAGAAAAGCAAAAATTCATTGAAAAGGTAAGTTTACTCCTTTTTTAATCCTTAACCAATGCCTTAGCATTCTCCTTATCTTAAAAGTCACTTATAACGTGATTTGTAATCAGTTGATAATATAAAAAAACTTTATATTGATTGTGCATACAAATTATATAAACTCTAAGATTTATCCATTAGTCATTTTTATTGTACAGAAATAAAATTATCTAAATGACCCTTCCTTTGATTTCCTCTATTGTGCTAAATTGCTAATGCTTTTTCGGATAATATAAATTGTACATATTTAAATATTTTTTATCAACCTTATAAAAAGGGAGGAAGAAAAGGGCAAAGCTGAAGGGCCCAACAATGGAAAAGGAGCATGTCCTAACTTTATGAACAGAAGTTGACTCTATTATTTGTTTACATTGCTAGCTACCATGAATGTGTTATTTATTTATTCTTTTCGGAAACTGTTTATTATTGACCATTTTTTTTACAAGAGTGTTGGTAGAAATACATGATACGAAATTTCGTGATGCCATCAATTTAAAATAAAATGCATTTGTTTTTCTCTAACTATTTTAATGCATAACGACACCCCATGATGCCATGTAAAACAATTTATGCCAAGTTAAGCAATCTTGTCCATGCTGTGTACGTCCAACACGTGAGTTTCCTGATGCCAAAGCTCTGTTGGTCCTGGGCCTTAGGTTATGTTTCAAGTCCAATAAACTAGCTTATAATTTATTTGACTAGTTTATAAGCTTATTTGACTATAATAGAAATATTTGATAAATAAGCTTATCTCATTAGCTTTTAACTTTTCTTCATAAGCTAAATTATTTAGCTTATGGCTAGTAGCTTATAGCTTATTGACTTTTCTCTCGTTTTTACCCCCATTAATTTAATGAAATTCTCATTTTACAATGTCTATTACAAATATGTTCTTTTATGTCATTTTATATTTATAAGTTAATTCAACCGTTAATTTTACCAAACACTTCAAATTCAATCAGCTATCTTTTCAGCCATCAACTATTAACTATAAGCTATCAGTTAAAAATTAGCTTATCAGCTATTTTTGCCAAACAGACCCTTAGAAGTTAGAATACATTTCATAACATTTCTTAGCTTTCACCAAACATTTTATTGAATGGGACTCTAATATAGACACGAATCTAGAGCCATTTTCCATGTGTTGGATATTGAAGAACAGATCAAGCTAAATCCCATGAAGGACACAAAAATTAAGAAACTATTTTGGGGTTGAGTCTTGTTAATGAGTGACCAAGAGCATTGTTTAATTAAGGATTTCAAACATGATAACTATTTATTGAAAAATTAAGTATATCTCTTCCTAGTATATTGAATACACAAATTTTCGTAAGAACTTATTTTTTTATACTTCTTAAACAATGTCTTTAGTATATTCGTTAGCATTTTGTCATTTGGCTTCACTAACTAGTTATTTTTTCCATTTAAAAACTTAATTGCAAACGAAAAGCAGTTCAACAGGCCAATAAGAATCGTTTGTGAATGGTTCGTGAAATCAATTTCAATCTATTTAGCATCGCTCGAGTTGGTGGCAATGGCGATCATTGTCCAGTTTCTGCATATCTGTTCATCTTCTTTAAGGGATTTAGCTTATATCAAAGAAAAGTATGACAAAAAAAATGAAACCTTGAATGTCTATCTACTCTACGTCTCTACGGTTCACGGTTCTTCTTGCATGAACTAAAATTAGAGTTCTAATTTATTCACGTGATCCACTTTTTACCATGAAAAATCATAGTTATTCAAAGCCTTCCCTTCTTTGCGAACTCCTTCCAATTAAAACCTTCACTGTGGCAACCTCTTACCATTAGACCTTAGCCAAAATAAGTCAACCCTAAAATCCCGGTCGTAATAATGGTAAGTGCCATTATCCGGTTGGTGGTTGGTCAAGCTTTCAAAGCTTCCTTAACTCACAACTCACAATCTACAAATATCATTAACCATCGATATATCCTATGCAAGATATAAATTTTTATCTTTAAATTACGTAAGGGAACGTAAAAGGGTACCCCAAAAATAATATAATTTATAGACACATAATTAAAGAGGGGTTGTTTAGTCCATACCCTTTCCCATCTTGTTTGGAAAAATTGAAAAAGTCCAAAGTCCCTCTCTAAGCCCCCCATGTGTCTATTTCCCTTTTAGGACTTTTTGGCGTCCATAAATTGGAGTCCCTCGCTTGGTTCTTCAATTGAATTCATCACTTGCGGTTTCGGAGGCAGAGCATAGAATCCTGTGATAGAGCAGAGCATTCCTCTGTCCCCAAACCGTTTGTTCATTCATTTCTCTCAGCTTTTCTTTGTTATCTAACGGTGATGGCTGATAATTCAGTAAGCAATGGAAACAATGACGTAGTTGTAAATGTAGGTAGCGACGCAACCGTCGATGTCTCTGTGCCTATTTGGCAAAAGGTGTCTCTCCCCTAACCTCTCTTTTTCCATCTCTGTTTCCTCTCTACCCAAAACCCATTCAATGCTGTGTTTCCCGACCCATGTGGGATTTTGATGAAATGATTTGTTGTGGCTATTAAAATTTGAAACTTTTTTGGTTGATTTTGAAATCCCAGAAGGGAATAGTCTCTCTATGAATCCTATTGATCATACAATGAGCTTGAAAATGTGATTGGAAAATGACCAAAAAATTGTTTTTTTTTTATTGAATGCAGTTGATAGCAGAGGTGCTGGGAACGTTCTTCATGATATTTGCAGGGTGTTCTGCGGTGATAGTGAACCTTGACAATGAGAAGGTGGTGACACATCCTGGGATTGCACTTGTTTGGGGACTGGTTGTGATGGTCTTGGTTTACACTCTTGGCCACATTTCTGGTGCTCATTTCAATCCTTCGGTCACCATTGCTCATGCTACCACCAGAAGGTTTCCTTTGAAAGAGGTGAACCAAACAGCTTTTTTCATCTATATCCACCTTTATTTGTGCTTAATTGCTTATTCAATATATTTGTCATTTTCCTTCTATAAAAGGAAGCGTTTTTGGTAGCTCATTTATTGCCAACTTTGGTTGATTTTCAACACCTATTCTCAACGTCTTTCTATTTGCCTTTTCACACTAGTTTCTTATTAGCTATGCTTTAGTTAATCGTATCCAAAGGAAACACTAAATATTGTTTTTTTTAATGCACTCTCATAAATATTTTAATTATAAACTTGTATTTTGAAAACAATAATTTATGATATGTTTGGATAAGATTATCATACTAAAAAACATTCTAAATTTTGAAAAAAGTTGTTTCGGATTTAAAATGATATTATTGACAAAATGATTAAATTACAAAATAGTAGTTTTTATAGAAAAAGCAATTTTTAGAGAAATTTGAAGTTTGAATATTATTTAAAAAATTGTTAAATTATTTTGAAACCAATAATATTTTTTCTATATTACCCTTACAAAATTATCTTTTTAACAAATATTATTAAGTTATATAAATAATCGATTTTTCTCAGCTAATCCAAACACACTTCCATGGATTAGTAAAAAAAAAAAAATTATTTCAATAATTGATTACTTATAATAGAATCAATACAAGGACAAAAAAAACTCTCTTCCTCTATGCAATTTTCTCGATTTGTCTTAAATTATTGAGTGATCCTTTTATGTGATATAGGTACCCGCTTATATCATAGCTCAGCTGGTTGGATCTATACTTGCAAGTGGAGTTCTCAGACTTCTATTTAATGGCAAGAAAGACCAATTTGTAGGAACACTACCAACTGGGTCCGACTGGCAAGCTTTTGTGATTGAGTTTATAATTACTTTCTACCTCATGTTCGTTGTTTCTGGAGTTGCCACCGATAATAGAGCGGTAATATTTCTTCCTCAAAAACTATACTCTTGCTTGTTTGGCTATAATTGGTTCTTATTATCTACTGAACATTTTAATTAAGATATGTTTACCAAATGGGGGTTGGCAAATCACCCAGCCAAACTCTTTGGCATTTTTTTGACATAAAAAAGAAGCAACTTAAACTGACTAATTTGCATAAATATATTTGTAACATTTGAACCACATAGAAGAAAGGCTAGAAGTGTATATTACAAGACACACATCATGTGGTATCAAAATCAATTTTGAATATTCTTCATCAGTCCTATTTCATGGCTTCTGTTTATTTATTTTACTTTTAAATCTTGCAGATTGGTGAGTTGGCTGGACTTGCTGTTGGATCAACGGTATTGCTAAATGTGATATTTGCCGGGTATTAACTTATCCCAAAGCCTTATTAAGTATATCAGTGCAGGAAAAAATTGTCACACCCTTTTGGAAGAACATTACATTACTCAATAAAATTAAGATGTCATCAAATTAACTTAGAACTCATTTGTACATGAAATTGTATTTGACAGGCCAATCACTGGAGCTTCAATGAACCCAGCAAGAAGCTTAGGGCCTGCCATTATACACAATGAATATAAAGGAATATGGATATACATGGCGGCGCCGATTCTTGGAGCTGTGGCTGGTACATGGGTCTACCATTGCATCAGGTACACGAACAAGCCAGTGCGTGAGATCACCCAGAGTTCCTCTTTCCTCAAAGGAAACCGTGAAGAATGATTTCAGCAAATGCAAGAACTTTCTTTTCTATTCATTTTTTAGTCTTAGGAGCATCACCGGTAATTGGGTTAGTCACTTGTATAGTGTGAGAAATGAGAAATCACTAGTATAGTGTTGCAAATAACTAGCATAGTGTGGCAAATAACCCTGAAATACAGATAAATGAAAAGTTCATTTGCTCTTTTTCTTTTTCTTACTTTGATCAGATTTTCTCCTACCCATAACAGTAAAACTAACCCTCAGTTTGGGAGTGATCATCGATTTCTTTTTTAATCCATGTGTACCAATCGTAATATTTGCTTTTATTTGCAAGGGAGGATGTATGGATTTGGATTCCCAGTATTTATTATTTTCACGCATTCACGCATTCATTGATATAGATCATTAGATATACTTGAGTGTGCATTAAAAAAAATTAAAAAAATGAAAAACAAGATTAATCCAATGGTGTATCTTGTAACTTCGTGAATGCGTAAATGCGGGGAATCCAAATCCAGGATGTATTGTTCAAATTTAAATTTACCACCTTATGAAATCAGGACCTCAATTTTTTTTTCTAATAATACCACCAAAAAGCAAGGGATCAAAATATATTTTATACCAATAAGTTTAATTAAAAAAAGTTTAATTTTGATATTGTTAATTAATCACAAATTATTTTAATGTGCAAATTCTAAGATAATCATTATAAAAATCAATTTTTTTTTAATGACGTGGGAATTCATGATTTCTACCAATAATTTCTAACTCTCACCTATGACAGCATCCAACCACCTGTACCCAAGTGGCATACTATACATGGTTCCCTTGTAACTTACAAAAAATGTAAAGCTTTTAAGGAAAACACGGGATAAACTTTTTTGGCCATGAATTGATAAAAAGTGAAATTGAACAATGAAGAAGTTTTTCTAGAAAAGTTTGCAGTGACTCAAAGTGGATAAAGATCATATATGCTGAATTGTAGAACATAGCAGGCTGCGGCTTATTATTAAAAATAGAACATAGGCTGCGTCAAAAGATAATCAGAATCACATGAATGCTATGCATTAATGCACCTGTTCTATATGTATGTCTGGTTTAGAGAATTATATAACAATCCCGTGTTCTTAAAAATGATCAATTCTTGCAAAATCCCACACATCGTTTTTTAACACAACCAATTAATAAATTACAATATACAAAAATTGGGACCTAATACACTAATTTTTTTTTTCTTCCTGATTTCTCTTTTTTGCCTTCTTAAACAAAGCAAACAGAAACCACCATCAATCCATATCCTCCTACACAAAACAAGTTCACTACTGATAGTATCAGGTTACCCGAGCTGGCCCTACTACAACCCGTTTTAAGTACATTCAATAAAGACAGCCTCTGACCGAAACCACGTATTCGGCCGTTTTATTAGTACAATAAAGACCCAACCCTCACATTTCTTGGGACAGATGGGTCTGCTTGATAGAATGGGTCCATTTGAATATCGGTGTATTTTTAACATGAGTGGTGGTGGCTGGAATTAAATAGTGTGGGTCAAAAATGAAAGAAGTAAATAAATAGGATAAAACTCAAGTAAGAACAAATAAAACGCATTCATACATCTTTTATGAATATTTGTTCGTACTAAAGATCATTACTCTTACCTACCTTTTGTAACGTGAATCTCCACCAAGGAAAAGAACGCAAGTTCAATTCCTGAAGTCATCCAGTTGGGAGGCAACCCAATTCCCATATGTAAAAAAAAGCGGACGTTAGTTACTATTAAACCAGGGATTAGTTTCATAGCCAATCCAAATGATCAAAGGCCCGGGGTTCCGATAAAGAAATCACTACTCTTTTAACATATCATAAGAGAAGGGTTTTATGGTGGGTGCACCAATGCACCAATAAGAATATATTTATTTTTAGTAAAAAAATATATTTAATTTTGTTTGTATTGAGTTTGTAGATAAAATTGTTAATTTTATTATTTATTAAATTTAACGATAAATTATAATATTTTAAAAATTCAAAAAATCATAAATTTTTAAATTTAGCAAATATTATAAAGTTTAATTCGTGAATAATATTAATACATAGATATTTTTAATATATTAATTCTCCAAAAAATAATAAAAATTAAAAAATAACTAAATACACATTAGTGAATTTAAATATAAAGTATTTGATAAATAATGAATTTATAGAAATAAAAATATAAAATATTTAATTAATAAATGTTATAATATACTGAATCGGTTTTTCTAACCTATGCAATATTGCATAGGATAAGAGTCATTAATTACACCCCATAAACCCAATGTTAATTAATTATGTCAAGCTTATTAATTATGATTCATTTGAAAAAAAATCATATATCTCTCTCCTATTTATTTGTTTAGATTCACCTTCCTATATCAATATTTCTTCCCACTAAAAATTAATTACCCAATATTCTTTTCCCACAAAAAAATAATAACCATTTTTGGATTTTGATTGAAAATCATTTTTATTTATTTTATAACTACAATTTTTTTTTTTTGATAAACCTACACATTTTTACCAACTATTATAATTACACTAATTAGCTCGATATAATTACAAATTTAAATCCTGTTGTGTTGGCTTTCCCCTAGTACTTAGAAAATTATAAAATAAAAAAAATGATTTTCAATTAAAATTCAACAAAATCAAATTTGAATAACAATAGAAAAAGAAGCACAAAGTGGAATATGAAAACACAAAATAGTTAAATATCCAGAAATCGCTGTCTCTCACAAACATACTTCAATAAAACAAATTCTCAAAATTTTAATCTAAAACTTTAGACAAAAAACAGGATTTAAATTTTGTTGCGGTTGGATAATATTTTTTGGTGGGAAGAGAATATTGGGTAATTAATTTTTAGTGGGAAGAAATATTGATATAAGAAGGTGAATCTAAACAAATAAATAGGAGAGAGAGATATATGATTTTTTTCAAATGAATCATAATTAATAAGCTTGACATAATTAATTAACATTGGGTTTATGGGGGGTAATTAATGACTATTATCCTATGCAATATTGCATAGGTCAGAAAAACCGATATTGAATAAGTGAATATCTCTCCGTTTAAAGTTTGTCAAAAAAAAAAAAACTATCCACATTAAATATATTTAATTTTCTCTCTCCACATTAAAGTGACTATTAATTATTATCTCTCTTTAATAAAAATGGTAAGTTTAGGCTATTAAATCGAACTAAAATCAACGAATAAAAATTAATGTAAAATTAAAGTTTGATACCTCCATTTTATTGATAAAAAATCTCACACCAATTATATTTACATATGATAATGTGGTAAATACTAAATGCAATCCAAACTATCAATCCTAATACTGTAAACGTTTCAACATTCTAATGTGTGCTTCTTGCATACTAAAAGTATGACAAGTAACGATAACCGTGAATCGAGAGATCTATGGTTCCTGCATGTACTAAATTTAGAGTTCTTATCTTTCTTTTTTTTTGGTTACAAAGTAGTAGAGTTCTTATCTATTCACGTCATGTGATCCACTTTCTAGTATGAAAATCAAAACTACTCAAATTCTTCAGTGTCTCTTATCTTCGATTTTCGCTTTTCGCTTTTCGCTTTGCCAACTCCGTGTTTTCAACTAAAACGTTCACTGTGCCAACCTCATACCGTTAGACCTTACGCAAAATAGGTCTGCCCTAACTAAAATCTTGTTCATGATACTTAATTTCTATATTTCCGGTGGGTATGATCACAACTCGCAACATACAAATAACAGTTTCCAACGATAATATCCTATGCAAGATAAACATTTTTATTTTTAAATAACATAGTGGAGCATAAAGGAGTAATGGGTAATATACCCAATAGGGATTGTTAGGTCCATATATATCCTTAACCACTTCTCTAAAGAAATTGGAAAAGTCCTATGCCCCATCTGTCTATCCCCTTTTAGGACATGTTGTTATGTGTCCATAAATTAGTTCTGTTTCTTCATCACTTAGAGAACATTGAATTGTATTCTTTGACAAATTATTCCTTCATTTCCCGGCTTTTCTTTGTTCTCTAACAGTGATGGCTGATAATTCATCAAGCAATGGAAACCATGAGGTGGTGGTTGTAAATGTGTGTGATGACGACGCAACCATCGAAGTCTCTGTGCCTATTTGGCAGAAGGTGTCTCTCCTAACCTCTATTTTTTTGTCTCTGTTTCTTCTCTAACCAAAACCCATTGAATGTTGTGTTTCCCAACCCATATGGGGTTTTGATGAATTATGTGTTGTCCCTAATAAAATTTGAAACTTTTTTGTTGTTTTTAAATTCCCAAAAGTGTATATAGTCTTTCTGTGACTCCTACTATATGTTGAGCATACAATGAGCATGAAAATTTGATTACAAAAAATGGTTTTGTTCATTGTTGACCAATGCAGTTGTTAGCAGAGGTGTTGGGCGTGTACTTCATGATGTTTGCAGGGTGTGCCGCGGTGATAGTGAACCTTGACAACGAGAAGGTGGTGACACATCCCGGGGTATCACTTGTTTGGGGACTGGTTGTGATGGTCTTGGTTTACACTCTTGGCCACATCTCTGGTGCTCATTTCAACCCTGCTGTCACCATTGCTCATGCTTCCATCAAAAGGTTTCCTTTGAAGGAGGTGAACTAAACAAATCTTTTTTTCATCTAACCACCTTGATTATTGGTTAAGCAGCTAAACAGGAGAAATGTGCTTATTTGATCAATATATTGTGTCATTTTCGAATCCAGATCGATTGCCCGCAATGACAAATTCATGCATTTGCCGCAGTTGTGCAATCTACCACCATTGGATTTGCTTCTCTCGCACTGTTAACCATTGATTTGCTTTTGTCCAAAAAGATAAAAAAAAAATACAAATAGAAAGAGATAGAAATGGACTACCGCGCGGGAATCTGCATCCGTGCTTTCCTTCTATACAAGAAAGATAGCTTTTTTGGTAGCTCATTAATTATCAACTTTATTTGATTTGAAACACTTCTTAAGAAGTCTTTCTCTTTGACGTTTCACACTAGTTTCTTACCCGTTTAAGCTTTAGTTAATCTTAATCCAAACAAATGGTGGAATCAAGGAACACTAAAAAAGTCTCTTCTCCTCCATGCAATTGTCTCAGCTTGTCTTAAATTATTGAGTTGTGTCCATTTTATGTGTAGGTACCAGCTTATATCGTAGCTCAGGTGGCTGGATCCTTACTTGCAAGTGGATCTCTCAGACTTATATTTAAAGGCAAAGACCATTTTATAGGAACACTCCCATCTGATTCTATTGCGCAAACTTTTGTGGTTGAGTTCGTAATCACTTTCTACCTCATGTTCATCGTTTCTGGAGTTGCTACTGACAACAGAGCGGTAACGTCTTTTGATCATCCTAAAAAACATCACTCTTTTTGTTTTCTGTGATTGATTTCTATTATCCATTGAACATTTTTATTAAGATATGTTTGGCAAATGGGGTTTGGTAAATCATCTCTTTGGCCTTTTATGTAGAAAAAAATAGTTTCTTATATTGATTGATTTGTATAGATCGATATATTTGTAACATTTTGAACCACATTGAAGAAATCATCCCAAGGCACATATCATTTGTATCAAAATTCATGTTTGAATATTTCTTCATCCCTATTGTTTATTCATTATACTTTTAAATCCTACAGATTGGTGAGTTGGCTGGGCTTGCAGTTGGGTCAACGGTAGTGCTAAATGTGCTGTTCGCCGGGTATTAACTTATTTCAAAGCTTAACTAAATATACAAATTTAGTGTAGGAAGAACTTTAAATTATTCAATAAAATTAAAATTAAGATGCATGATACACTCTTTTAGAGGAACATTACGTTAATCAATAAGATTAACATGTCGTATTGACATAGAACTGAATTGTGCGTGGAATTGTATTTGATAGGCCAATCACTGGAGCATCAATGAACCCAGCAAGAAGCTTAGGGCCTGCTATTCTATACCATAAATACAAAGGAATATGGATATATGTGGTGGCACCGATTGTAGGAGCTATATGTGGTACATGGGTGTACCAGTTAATCAGGTACACGAACAAGCCAGTGCGTGCTATCACCAAGAGTGCCTCTTTCCTCAAAGGACGTCGTGGAGCCGAGTGATTTATAATTAGCCATGCAAGAATTTTCTTTTCTCTTCATTTTTCTTCTAATATAGATGGTCACCATGTAATTTATGAAAAATGTCGTAAATAACTCTGAAATACAGCTAGAGAAAAGAGGAATTCTATTTCTTCTTTATCCCTGCACTGGTCTTGATTTTTGTTTTTAGCTACTTGGGTAGTTGTTATATGCGAATTTGATTTTACCACCTTATGAAATTAGCATCTTTCCCGGAAACATAAGTCATATATTATGTTTGTTTTATAAAACTTAGATCATTTCAATATCAAAATTAGTTAGAGCATTTTAAGTCCAAATAAAATGATCAATATTGTGATATTGTCGAAGATATTATTGTTAATCTGTATTCATAATTGGGTTTTATTAAATAGGGTCTTGTGCATGGATTATTCATAATACGTAGGGTCAACCCATCATCATCATTATTATCATGATCACAAGAGATAAACCTATTCCTGACTACCGTTTAGAACACAGTGACGTATGAATTGCATAGAGGTGTAATAGGAATGTTTCGGTCGGCTTTTTTACATAAATGGTGCAATTTGATTGTATAATTATGTGATTAGTGTAGTTTTTAAAAAATTTACACAATAAGGATAAGTCATATTTAAGAATAACGAATTATATATGGAAATCGTATATCTGAACTATGGAGTATTATTATAATTAAAAAAAAACTGATATCACTAGAAGTCGTAAACACTATATGCGACTCTCATTCTTTAATTTCTTTTTAGATATTATGACCAAGTCGTGGTTGCTATCAACGACTTGGTGTTTTTTAAATTTTTTTTTTCAAATGATTATGGTCAAGTTGTGTTTGTCACCTATGACCTTGGTTTTATTTTTGTAAAAAAAATGCTAGTCATATGTCTTAATAACCCCTCTTACGACTTGCATGTATTTAAATTAAAAAAAAAGAGGTTAATTGCATTTTTAGTCTCTTATTTTTTAGTATTTGGATAATTTTGGTCCCCCATTTCGTTACCAAAATTAATGTAAAGATTCTTAACTTTCTAAACCTAATTGTATCTATAATTCTTTTTTGGATATTTTTTTTATTTAAGTATTTTGATTTGTAATATTTTATGAGTAGATTTAAAAGACATTTGAATCGTTTTTTAATTGTTATAATGTTTCTTTTCGGTTTTTCACATATCTAGTGTAATTTGGTAGTGTAATTACCTAAATGGTGTAGTTTTTAAAATATTTACGGAAGTAGGATAAGTCGTAAGTAGTAATAACGAAATCAAAATAGAAGTCGTATACCCTGCTCACGATTCATTTTTATTTTAATAAAATAAAACAAAAAACCAAGGGAGTCGTAACCATCTTTTACAACTTTTTTTTTTTTTTAGCTAATCGAGAGTAATACTCACGACCTGGGAATTGCATTTTTCATTTATTTTTTTAAATTAGTAGTAATACACACTCACGATTTCTTTATTAATTAAAAAAAATTATTCATTATAGTCGTATATATGCCATTATTATGACATACTTTTGAGATATTTTTCAAAATAAAAAAAAGAGTAAAGGCCCAAAGTGATCCTCAAATTTTTCGAGTAAACCAGTTTAGTCCCTAAAAAAAAAAATAACAATTTAATCCCCAAAATTTTAAAATGGGGGATAATCTGGTCCTTACGGAAGGACCGAATTGTCCCCTGTTTTTAAAATTTGGGGGACCAAATTGTCCCCCGTAGGGACCAAATTGTCCCCTTTTTTTTTTACCAAACTGCGATACTCGAAAAATTTGAACGACCACTTTGAGTGCTGACTGGAAAAATATATGTAGAAGTCGTCAGTGTTGAATACGACTTGTTTAAAAAAATGATAAAATAAAAAATAAAAAACACTAAAGTCGTAATTGTAATACACGACTTGCTAAAAGAAATTATAAAAATACAATTCGTATAAAATGCATACGACTCCCTTGATTTTTTTATTTTATGAATTTAAAAATGAATCGTAAGCAGGGTATACGACTTTTGTGTGCTACTTACGACTTACCCCACTTCCGTAATTATTTTAAAAACTATACCATTCACGTAATTCCATTACCAAATTACACTAGTTAAGAAAATTTGCCGTTTCTTTTGTTACTTATTGCTTGCTTTTTTACGGTTAATGTGCAGGTAACGGGTGCGGGTATTTAGGTACCCAGTGGATACGGGTAATGATACTAAAGTTGCTATGCACGAGGGCACGAGTCCGGATATAGGTAATTTTTTCAAACTTGAGTATGAGGATGAGTACTATATATAGTATCCTACCCATTGTCATCCCTAAACTGGAGGACCAAAATAGCCCAAACACCAAAAGTTAAATTAAACTAAAAAATAATATATTTGTTTTTCAATATACACAATAATTGAGGCAGTAGCAGTGAAGGCAGGTTGGCCATTTTTCAAAAAAAAAATGATAATAAAGAAGTTGTAAGTGTTGGATATGACTTCTACAAAAATTAAAAAAATAAAACAAAAATACTAAAGTCGTATATATAAAACACGACTTCTGAAGGAAGATATATTTAAAAATAAAGTCGTATGTGATGCATACGACTCGCTCATTTTTTTATTTTATGAATATAAAAGTGAGTCGTGACTAGTGAATAAGACTCTTATATTTGATTTCTTTACCAGCAGGTACGGCTTATCCTAACTATGTAATTATTTTAAAAAGTATACCAAACACGTAATTATGAAGTCAAATTACACTACTCAAGTCTCTTACACTTTATTTGGATTAGGAAAGAAGTAGAGAGGATAGAAAGAAGTATAGAGAAGAGCAGGGGCGAAGCCAGGAATTTGACATGAGGGGGGACCAAGATCAAATATATATCATCAAATAACAGTAGACAAATTAACTAACATATAAAGGCAAACTATATATGGAACAAAATTTATATATGATTATCAACTTAATATAACATCAAGTCTAAATTACACTCACCTACTTCTAAATTTATTAAAATATCATCAAACCCCAAGTTTGGCTATAAATTACACTCACCTTTTTTATTTATAGTTATGAGCAGGTATTGACTCCACGGTTAAGTTGCTAAAAATAAAAAAAATATTTATAAAAAATTATTTGATAAAGAAACACTCATCACGAATTTGAATAGTTTAAATGTTATATATAAAACAACTTTCTCAAATAGAGTTTTCCAACTACAATCTCTTAATTTCTGAACCAATGATTTTGTGTTAGATAACAAATACATGACATTCAAAAATATCTTGGGGTTTTTATTGCAAAGTTTGACAAAGTTTGTTGATCAATGATTCCCATGAGACGAGATAAAAATAGAATCAAATGACACCAATGATTTAAAAGCACAAGAAGCATCACCTTATTAAGAGTATGTAGATACTTTTTTTTTTTTTTTTTGATAGGCAAAACAATTCATTAATGGGAGTACTAGGTGTACTCAAACCAATATCAAGAACAGAACACACATGAAAAAAGAGAAAGGTAGAAACCTTATATAGTCACCACACAACTGCATGAACCCGTTTCTGCAATTGGGGCTGCAGCAAAGTGGCCAAACCACCCCACTTACTATATCCCAAAATTCAACCCCAAAATACTTTCTAAATGCCTGTACAGAAAAAATAGCATTCCAACTAGCTATTATAGCACCTGCATCGCAACACACATGGCTCGAATGCTTCCCCAGCTGATGACATCAACCCGAACTCGCTCCTACCCCCCATCATCATATTCCAAACATGTTACTGGATTGTTGCACCAGTCCGTGAATGAAAAGTGGGTTGCTCCAGCTGAGTTTACACACCATTGCCAGGCTCTAATTCTTACCAACTCAAACACCCTGCCAAGCTCTATCCTACTGCCGTTAAAAGCAATTTCGTTTCTATGCAGCCATAAGGACCAAGTAGATGCAAACCATAACTGCTGCCATTTAGAGGAAGACTTGCGCACCTTCATTAAGCCTGCATGCTGTAGGAAATGTGATTTCAAGTCACCTGGTAACACCACATCTACACCAATCCAGTTGTATACTTGCATCCACAAACGGTAAGAAAATTTGCATGTTAAGAGCAAATGGCCAGTCTCCTCAACTGATGCATTGCAAAACAAACATGACTGGTTGTTGTTATCTACAGTTATTCCCCTTTTAAGCAGATTAGAAGTAGTTGGTATCCTGTCCAAATTTGCTCTCCAGCAGAAAGCAGTGACCTTAAGAGGAGTGTTTTTGTCCCAAATGTGCTTGAAGAACTTGTCGTCCTGCACTTGGTCACTTGTTATAACCATCCTGTATGCAGAGCTCACTGAATATATGCCATCCGTCTCGCCCAGCCAAATCCAGGTGTCCTTGTTGTGTTGATTCAAAGAGCAAGTTTGAAGAAGTTGTATGAGATTTTCCAGTAGCTCCTCCTCCCACACAAACAAAGTTCTACGCCACTGAAGATGCCATTGCCAATACCCATCTCTCCATGAACCCGACTCACTAATCTTGGCATTCCTGTTTGAACTGATGTTGAACAGCCTATTAAAATTGCTTCTAAGAATCCCATCCCCCACCCAGACATCATTCCAAAACTCAGTTTCCCTCCCATTCCCAATTTTCCTAACTAAGCCCTTTGAAAACCAACTCTCATTTTGTGTGTCCCTTCCTTCCAATTTCCCTAAATCCCTCCACCATATAGAATCCTCCCTACCCGACTCTCTAAACCCCTCCCTCAACCCATACCTGACCTTTAACAAATCATACCACAGCCCCTTTCCTTCCATTAGAACTCTCCACCTCCACTTCCCAAGCAAAGCTAAGTTGAAGTTTTGTATATTTTTTACCCCTAGACCTCCCTCATCTTTTGTTTTACACACAACAATCCAACTAACCCAAGGGATTTTCCTATGCTCCTCACTTCCCCCCAAAGAAATCTTCTTTGAATTTGGGTCAATGTATTTATTACCTTTTTTGGAGCTTTATAGAATGATAAATAATAGACCGGAAGGCATGTTAAAACTGCATTCAGCAGTATCAACCGACCACCAAAGGATAGAAATTTATTTCTCCAACTTGCCAACCTTGACCTCAAAGCTTGTACAACCGTATTCCAAGTGCCTGCCTTCCTCGGATCCGCGCCCACCAAAATCCCCAAGAACTTGAATGGGACAACTCCCACCTTGCAATTCATATAACTTGCTGCACTGCTGATTAGATTATCTTCATCTTTTATCCCCAATAAGCAGCTCTTGAAGAAATTGATTTTCAACCTGGATACCAATTCAAAGCACCTTAATACTCCTTTCATAGCCACTACGTTTCTGTCAGATAGCTTCCCCACCATAATGGTATCATCCGCGTATTGGACGTGCGAAACTGCCACTTCCTGGTCATTGTTCCTAATAATGTATTTTTCATAAATTCCCAAATCTGCCGCCCTGTTAATTAATGTAGATACTTTAATAACAAATGACACAAATCATATTATTTAATGGTATGTAATTTTTGTTAAAATATAGTATATAATTTTATGAAATTACTAATATATATATATATATATATATAATAACTCACTTAGAGTTGAGGGGGGCCATGGCATCCAAAGGCCCCCCTCTCCCTCCGCCACTGGAGAAGAGTAAATGGGTAAAAAATAGTAGATTTTTTTAGATTATTTGGATTTAAAAAGTAGGAGAGAAGTAAATGCGGATAAATGCGGAATTTATTTAGGTAGTCTTTTTTATTTTATTTAACCGAGAATAAATAATAAACTATAAGTTATAAATTCAAACGCTGCTTTAATTAGCATCTGAAAGACTCAATTGTAAGCTAATGAAAAAACACTATAAACTAATTATAAAAATGGTTAGCAAACATTGATACTTTTCCATCTGATATAAGTTATCCTTTATAAGGTAACTAATTGGTCTTGTCAAACATAGCCATATGAATTTGGGCCGTGTTTAATGTCCATCCCGTTAGAATAGTCGTCCTGGTCCAAAAAGTGATTGCGATGGCTTTGTGGTTTAGAAATTAAACCTAATATATTTTTCGCTCAGGACGTTCTATTATGAATCATCTCAACTTGATTCATTGTTCCATGTTATTTTGAAATTTATAATAATTTCATAATTAGATTTAAGTTATAAAATTTTCTTTACTTAAATTAATAATTTTTTGCATAACATAATAATATATTTATACTTAATGTTATTTGTTTTAAAATATATATTGTAAAATATATCTTAGTTTAGTTTTCTACTTCTTTAATTCTATGATTTAACTACATATCATGTTAAAATTTGTAAATTAGGCCAACATTTTGGATTGACCCGATGTCACCTCGGACATTATTGGGTCATGGTCGAGTCAGATTCGAATTTATGCAAATAATCATACCAAAAGACTCGATTTGGTATGATCTTACCAAACGATCCCAAATGAATGTTTGTTGGGTATGTTTGGTACAGGCCCAAATGGACGTTTGCCAAAAGCAATAATTTGTTATGTCTCACATAACATGATTTTGAAATTCATGGGAACCACTTCAACTTGTATCCAAATACACTAAGAATCATGCACTTAAGGAAGCAAATACTTAGATATCACAGCATTCCTGTGTTAAACTTTTACACAACTCTTCTTTCATATCTATCCGTCTCAACACTTCTCTTAAAAACTCTTTTCTTAAATAACTTTGTACCTTTTTTTAATTTATTATGTAAAAATAATTTTTTAATATCATCCAAACATGGTATATTATCTTAAAATTATTTTTCAGCAAACAGATTCAAACGTAAAGCTGATTCTATTATAATCAATTATTGAAATAATCTATTTTTTGTATTTGTGACAATTGTCAAACACACACTTGTTAGTCCAATAACAAATACTACCATCACATTTCTTGGAACAAATGGGTGGACTTAGAGTGTGTTTGGGAAAGATTATTCTTTCCTGTTTCAGCTGTTTTTTAACTTAAAAGCTGTTTCATAGATAATCTATCATGTTTGGCATTTTGCTTAAGTTTATAAAAAAGCTTTTTTTAGGGAAAAAAAGCTGTTTTATACCATGTAGTTTTTTCTAGCTTAAGATTATTGTGATTTGATTATTTTTCATTCTCAATACTCTATTCCCTGTTTACCCCTACAAAACTAACTTCTAAAAAAATATTATTAAATTATACAAATAACTTCATACCCTTTTTCGTAATTTATTATATAAAAGTGATTTTTTTTGCACCACCCAAACGAAATAGATTATCTTAAAATCACTTTTCAGCAAACAGACCCAAACAAAAACATATTCTGATTATAATCGATTATCACAATAATCGATTATACAAAAATTGATTATCAGCATAATCTTTTTTTTCCAGCTTTTCCAAACACACCCTTAATAGTTTATACTTGATAGAATGAATCCATTTTGATAAGTAAATTTTTCCAAGCACACAAGGCTGATGATAAAATTTAATTTCTGAAATTTTATATATAAATAAATTACATTTTACATGATGTGCAATTAAACATGTACACTGTGATTGTAAAGGAAATTAAACATAAAAAATGAATTAATAAAAAATAAAAGAATTAGATGTTAGGATGGCTCATTAAACATGGACCACATATCAGAACATACTTGCTAAATAAACTGTTAGACAAAAATCTTCCAGTCTCAACTTCGTCCATGAAAATTGTTTTAGGTCGCAGGACCGCGAGCATAAGCAGCCCTTTGCCTTGTTCTCGGAAAAATTATAGGCCTACAACACACTAGAACCAAGAGTAACCCCATCACGAATGTCATCATTGTGATCCATATAAATATGCTCATCTTCCAAAGCCAAATAAACCTCTTGAAAAAGGAAATTTGGGATTCAATAACCAGAGATGCATCATATATTTCAGGAATGCCAGCACCAGGTTGATATTCTGCTCGTTGCTCAAGTGTCACTTTCAAGCAAGAAGTAGGTACATCCCCTTCAACGAAACCTCTCATCTTGACATTCAGAGTCTGGGTTTCGGATATATAGCCAGTAACAAGAGGAGCAATATTGAGGAAAGTCATGAATAGGCGGATAGGCTCACTTCTGAACCTTAACATGCAAGGTTGAGTAGAGCTTGCAATGGCTTTACCATTAGACAACAGGAAGTCAACCCTGGCCTATAAAAGAAAAGAAGTCCAAAGAAAAAACTCAAGAGCATGCAACAGGAAACTATGAACTGTAAGTCTGTAATTATCATCATCAGTTCTAAACATGATTCTTAAAACTAGATCGGAATTGACTGGGAGATTGAACCGGTTAAACTGAAAGCCAGTGAGTTTACCGGTCCATTCACAGCATATAAACCAAAGAAAGCTATAAAATACATTGCCGACTTGCCCAACAAAGCTATAATTGAAATTTGATGATGAACCTATCAGAATATAAAATTTTCAAAGCCAAATCACTTCATATAGATTAGTATCTCATTATTTTTATTTTAGAAAATACCAGATATTTCCCCTTTTACACATCTTATAACATAATAAACAAAATTTCTTAGAACAAACAACAAAATCTTTGTCTGAATAACCACTTCAAGGAGCCAAAACAAAATTGTTTTAAGCACAATATAAGTGGATTTCTCCAGTTCTTTTTTCTTAAAAAAAAAAAGTAGTATGGCTTTAAGCTCTGGAGCCTGTGCAGGTGTATAATTTCGATTGCAATGATTTGAAAATATGTATCACTAGTTCACCACTACAAATCAGTTTGTACCCTATACATTTGAATTCAGAGAAGACCTGAACAAGTAAAACTAAACAACAACAGAGTAGACCAAAAATTTGCAGAGAAATTCATGGCAAGCCAAACTTTGTACAGATTGAAATGAATGAGATAGAGATAGGTACCTGAAAGACCCCAAGATTTCTGTTATATCCTGACTCTGGCACTCTCAATGAAACAGTAACTTGCACTTTATGCTTAGAAGGTATAACCCTATCACCCACCCACTTGCTAACTTGAATGATATCCTCAGAACCTTTAGCAGTAACAACACCAGCACATGATATTATTGGCACATATGCCACAGGACTATGCTTGGTGTAATCAAAATTCAAAACTTGCCTAATCTGAATTGGCTTCTCCACTAAGAACTTCATAAAAAACCCACTAAACACAAACGATGAAAACAAGAGACCAAACAACATGCAACAAACATAGATTGACCACAAAAACCCCCATCCACAACGAAATGCCACACTCCAAATTGAAACATTCTCCTTAAACATTCTTTCAACATATGGGCCAATGCACCAAAACACAACACCCCAAACTCTACCCAAAATCCCTATCAAAAAAGCCTTGCCTTTCCTCATTGTACCAAAAGGGTCGACGAAAAACATGCAACAATGGAAAAGGAACAACGTGGGATAAGTCACAAAAATAACCAATAATTTGATTTGAAACCCTATTGCCTTAATCACCAACCCTGCTATGAATTCGAGAAAACTAGAAGACGAGTCACCGAGTTGCGGTGCCGAGTCAGCGGAATCGCCAGGTTCATCATCGTTCGCAGCTGTAGTTACCGTCGATCGCTCGTTGTTCTCTTCCGTAACGGAAATTGGAGCTTGAACGTCGCTGATTTCTTGCGCTTTCTTCGAATCGCGTTTCTCGGCCAAATCCTCATCTGCCACGGAAATTCGAAGATTTCTTTTATGTCGGAAGCTCGTTCTCGCGCCATTAGTCAAATCGCTCTCGGCGGCGACGGGAGAATCGAGAGTGGAATCTGCCGATTCCTTAACAGGTGACAAGCGACGAATTGAGCGGCGGAGGATGGTGGTGGCCGGAGATGATTGCTGGGGATGCGAATTTCGAGGGTGTGGTGAAAGGGGATGAGGATCAGAAAGCGTGGAAGCGGAGGAAGAAGGTTCCGCCGGCGAGTCATCGGTGGTGGGGTTGAAAGAGAAGGTAAGGCAGTGATCAATCGCGTCGATGAATACGTCGTCGTCTTGATGGTTTGAAGGTGGCGGGTCCATTGAAGAGACGATGTTCGGTTTCTGAGTTTCTGTTGTTCTGTATTGTCCAACGGTTCCTTTTTCTTTCTTTTTTACAAAAATGAAAAAATTAATAGATTTCCTATTTCCTATACTTTCTTTTAAGTTTTTACGCCTTCATTTAAATTATGAAGTATTCAAATAAAATGCATAAACAGTTCATGAGTATTTGTTAAACTTGTGAGCATATCTTATATTGCACAAATTTTTAAATTTTTTTAGAATTAAAAAATATAAATCAAAGAGAAAATTATTTCTTTATTAAAAAAAAAAGAGAAAACATTTATAAATGAGATATTGAATGATAAAAAAAGTATGATATAGAACATACATTATTAGAATAAAAGAATTTTAATTTAAAATTTAAAAAGCAAATACGATTTAAGAATGACCTAATCACTAAAAGAGTAGTACAAAGAGAAATCAAGTAATTTCCCTAAAAAAAATCAAGTAACTTCTAATTATTTTCTGCTTTTTTAGGATATCCCTGCGCACAACTATGAAGACTAATATAATAAGGTATTTGACAATATTGAAGGGCCGATATCTCCCAATCATGTTTTCTTCCTACGCAAGAGCCAGATATTGAACATCTGATCACTTGTTTAAGGAACCCCAGCTCGTTATCACTCGGACTAACCACGTGTTAGTGAAGTAACTTTTAATTAAAAATAGATATACAATTTAACAAAATAAAGGTCGATTGTAAATTTTTAATTACAAATTTTGTAGGAATTTCTATTATAAATAAAAAAATGACAAAAGATAATTAATTGTGCTTAAACTTGAGCTAGATCATATGTATATTAGAGTGATGATCATATTTGAAACTTGCACTCTCATTCCTGCTTACTTCAATGTGTGAGACAAGTTTCTACCACTCATTTTCTCTCAATCTTCTAAACCATAACCCTTCTAGTTCAGAATTTAATTTGGGGCAACTTTGAAGATTTAAGTTTTTAGGAATTTGAAGGACGTAATTGGGAGAAGTTTGGGGTATACGTGGTTGTTAATTGGAAAAATTACAAGGATTTGGTAATCACAGCATTTAATAAAGGAGAATGTTAACAAGTGTCATTGGGACACTGATTAAGAAACCCAAAAGAGTAAGCTTTTATGGGAAAATTATGTATTTATTGTTTTGAAAAGTGTTATGTTTAGTTTTTCCACAAAAAATTACTTTTTTTTGGAATTATTAACCAATGTCTTGAAGATACTCGTTAGCAAGACCCTTTAATAAATGAAATCATGTTAATCACTGGAGAGAAGGAATAAGGTTCCACCTTGAAAGAGTTCTCCAACTGGCACCACCGTCGGGCCTTGCTCCTTAAACCCTACAAACATCGCCACCTTGCTCCTTGCCGCAAATAAACTTCAGACAATGAAGAAGATAAAGATGCAATAGTGGAATGAAGGATGGTGAGAACTGAGAAGCGTGGAAGTTGTGGGTGACAGTATTTCAGGTGGGTGGGACGACATGGATGGAGAAACAAAAACTCATGGAATAGAGATGGAGAGAAAATAGAGGTTACTGGTTTTTCATGTTGCCAAAAGTTGATCTCAACCATTCCTATTTTTTAATAATAAATCAATTATTAAAATCAAAGGAGGATCAATAATCCTCATCTTTTGGGTTGGAGGATTGAAGACAACGCCTTTCTGGGAAGCTTAATATTATTAGAATATATGTTCTTATACGTACTATGCTATTAACTACGTTTTGATTGGTTGACAGTGTAAATTTTTTTTTACTGACAGTACATATCAATTATAGTCATAATAGAGTATAAATTATAGATATAACAGAATAAAAGAATTGAAAATTTTTCCCCCGTGTTATTTTTGGTCAATTTATCTACAGGTTTAAACAATAATAAAATCATTATTCTCTAACACACACAAAAATTTCATTATTCTCTCTACTTGAAAAACAAATATTATCCTTTTCTTTTTTGTTTGATATGATATAATAGAAATCACAATATGCTAATCTGGTCTTCAGAATATTATATATCCTTTTCTTTTTGTTTGATATAATACAGTAGAAATCAAATACATATGGAACATTGTTTTTGACCTTTACACAGAACAATTTTTATTTTGGTACAAAACACATACTATTAAAATAAAAAATCTAAACCAACATGTGATTGATCTAAGTGGTAACGAGCTTAAGCCTCTTAAGCAAGTGATCAGGAGTTTGATCCCTCGCCCTTGCGTATGGAGAAAATCTAGTTGGGAGAGGTCAACCCTTGAATGTCGCCTAATACCTCAAGGGAAATGTCTTCGCAATTGCGCGTGGAGGAAGACTTTTCTATGTCGTAGTGTTATAAAACCTATTCGGACAACCTGGTCCGACCGGTCAACCCGGAAACTGGTCATATAGCCGGTCCGGTTAGGGTGTAGAACCGTACTGGCCATCGAACCGGGCAATTCTATAATCCTCCAACGACTGAGTTGAGGATGGGTACTCCAAGACGTTTGACCCGCTACAATCGGTCTTCCTGTAAACATTTTTAAATATTTTTATTTATTTATCACAAAATCAATTTTCTTAGGACTAAACCACCCCCACCCCTACCCCTACCCCTACCCCTACCCCATCTCCTCTCCCCACAACCTCACTGTACAATGATTTTGTGATGTCTGCAACAGTGGGCGGTGAAAGAAGATGCAGAACAATCCTATATTTGTGGTGAGGTTGGTTCGAGACATTTTTGGGTCCCTAGTGGACCTTGTTGTGCGGCACCCAACGGCCAAACCAAATTAACCTTGGAATCTCATAAGTGAAAATGAAAATAAAAATTGAAAGATGCCATGAAAACAAAGTGAAGCTTGCGACTAGTAATTGTCTTGCTTCAAAGATATTTAATTGATAATTCCTCTGCTACAAGAATGCAAAAGTGGATCTCCCATTGTCCTTATCTTGTTTTTTATATTGTTTGCAAAAACCCAGTAGGGAAAAAAAGAGTTCTTTATCTAGTTGCATACCATCGGGACATTTATGTAGGAGTGACTGCTGCAAAGCTCGTTCGTCGACGCCGGAAATGAAGGGGGCAGTGGTGTTGAAGGGAAAGGCGGTTGGGGTGGGACTGAATAGGTGGAATCGAAAACAGTAACCGAGCAGATCTGAGAGCGAGAGATGAGGAGAGAACCGGTTGATTGGGTTCCCCACCATTCATCTGAGCCATTCGTTTATTTTAATAATATATCAATGGCTGAAAAATAAGGGAGGATGGATCCTCCGAGTTTGAAATGGAGGATATTAAACAAAGCCCATCGGAACCGGCCATAAAGTCGGACCAATGTGTTGTTGCCTGCCTGTCCCCCTGCATCTGTTGTCTTCACACGTGCCTGTCCCTGCTACTTTTTGTTGGAAATTCGCAAATAGGAGTTCAAAAAGCATCTGGTGGGTATCGCTCCCAGGTGCTCCTTTCTGCAAGCATAGTAGTCGCAACAATAGGTCACAATTGTATGTTGTAATATATATGACAAATATCTTACATATACATAATATTATTATAATTCTTACAAATTTAATATATACCGATTCATCCAGTTCAACCAGTAACTCACTGGTTCGACCAGTGACCCATTGACTCAGTACTCCTACCGTGTCTGTGACCGATCCGATTTTAATAACATTGATAAAAAGAATATGGTTTTGCTCAAATTTGTTTCATTAGTAAGAACCTAATTAAAATCCTACAATTGTTCTTTCAAAGTCATAAAAAGGAAAGAAATTAAATCATTCTCAATCATAGAACTCACGGCAATTTCATAATATAAATTGAACTTTTTAAATAATATATATTGAACTTAATCTATATTAAAAATTTAAAATATATATATACACACACACACGTTAAAATGGAACAAAATCTATGGTGATTTTTTTTTTTGAAAAAAATGAGATATAATAGATGGATTTAATTGATATACACTGAAGTGTAAAGATTTTTTACACAGTCAACCAATCAGAAATCGACATCTCATTAAGAATATTTGACTTTTATCGATCAATCAATACCTTAAAAGTCATCAATACCTTGATTTTTGATTGGTTGACAGTGTAAAAAACTTGGTTCGATCACTGGCTCTTGCGTATGAAGAAAATCTGATTAGGAGAGGTCAACTCTTCAATGTCATCCAGTACCTCGAGAGATTAGTCTCCGCAGTTGGCGTGGAGGATGCCTTGGAAAACCCAAAAATACAATTTAGAAAATTTAACATATTGGAAGACTTTTATGTGTCGTACAATAAAAAGAATATGATTATGCTCAGATTTGTTTTGTTAATAAGAACCTAATTAAAATCCTACAATTGTGCTTTCGAAGTCATAAAAAGGGTAGAAATTAATCATTCTCAATAAAAAAAAATATACATACACGTTAAAATCGAACAAAATCTATAGTGATTTTTTTTATTTCAAAAAAGGGATAGGGTTTAAACTATAAATAAGAGGCTGGCAGTCAGATGGTTTAGTTCAATATCCCATAATATTCTCCTTAGTTTTGCTCGGCCTCCTGCAGTTTGATAGACAAACAGGTCGCAACATGGCTTTTTTAAAAAGCACGGTGGTGGTTGTGGTGGTTTTAGCCGTTTTCTTGTTGGCAGTTGTGGCATCCATTGAAGTTGAGGCTCCCAAGGAGGTGAGATACTCTGAACATACAATGCTATATTATACTCACTGTTTTATTTTATTCTAAAAAACGTGCACTTTCTATAATTTTGTTGCAGAGTCACACTAAATCTGATCCAGTGAAGGGTACTAATGCTCCTTCAACAATTACTTCAGAAAAGAGCGGTCATCGATTTGGGCCATCTGGCATCATGTCGTTTATATTTTATTTAATCATTTTTTCTACTATTTTGGGTTTAGCTTGCTATTACGGCTTCACCAAATTTTGGCCGTGGTTGTTTCGGATTATAAAATAAGTGATTTTGACATAAATATTTTATTGGAAATATTTATTTGTAATTTTTTCCTAACAAAGAATGGCAATGCCCTTATTTAATATATAAAAGATCCTGCTAAGGTAATGTGTATTTATTTTTTATTTTTTTATTTTTTATTTTACAAATGGTAGGGTAATGCTTAAGTATTCAATAAAAAAATATTTTATTGAAAAAGTAAATAGTTACACTTTTTAAAATAATAATATATACATTCGAGGATGTCCTTCAAACTCAGAATCTACAATGAATGATCACTATCAAACTAGTTGGTATTTCTACGTTGCATTCAAACATTTCTCCCCTTGATCAGCTGCGTATTCATAACTTGACTAGCTATTTCCATTATTATTCAACAATATTTTTTTCAAATCATTAAAAAAAATATCCGAAAAAAGACTATTCCCAAAATTTCCATTTTTCCGTCAAAACCATTTTTATTTATTACTAGTATATTTATTATTAGTACTAGTATTACTATTACAATTATCATTATTATTATTATTTTATTAGTGCAAACAATATTACAATATCTCAATTAATAACCATTATCAAGATCATAAATATAATCCCCTAAATGACTTGTCGATTTTGAATTAGTATATGAATCATCAATCAAGCATTTACTCTCTCTCTCTCTCTCTCTATATATATATATATTTGGTGCATCAAGGGGCTAAAGCCCAAAAAACAGAAAATTAAAAGGAAGAAGTAACACCGGGTACAACCACCCCAATCCCATCACTAAACAATATGTAACCCAAGCTCCATTTCCTAAATCTGATTAGCTAGTCAATCCGCATAAGCATTACCCTCACGATAAGTATGTGATAACTCAATATTCCAATCTCTTTTTAGCAACACTTTGATCTTGTCAATGATCCTATTGTTCGCAGGTGCTTTCTTATCCAACAAGGAAATTATGGTTGCTAAGTCAGCTTCAACAACCACCTTCCTCAAACCCAAACTCCAAGCTAACTCCAAACCCTTGAGTATACCCTAGAGTTTTATCATACATTCATAATAATTTAAATTTAAATAAATTCAAATTCAAATTAACTTAAGAATCATACCAAAAATATCACCTAATCTATAAATACTCACATCTTAATGAAACAAAATAATAAAGATCAATCCAACTACGAATATCCACATCAATGGTAATTGTAAAATTACAATTATAGTTGATTTTTATAAAATAATATAGGGCTTTGATTTTATTTTCATCCAATAGGATATATATTACAACTACCAATTTTCACTTGCACCCTTTCTAAAAATATAAAAATTAAAATTAAAACTTTTTAAATTTAAAGATATTAAAATTTATATATTATTAAATAAATATGTATAATTAAGCATCTCATGCAAACATTACAAGAAAAAAAGTCAATTTTAGCGACCATTTTGCTATTGATGAAAATTTGGCCGCTATCAGTGTCACCGACCGATACAGGGTCGTCCCTAAAAGCCTAGTCTCGCTAAGCTATTAGCGACTGAATTTTTCAACTCGTCGCAAATAGTGACCGAATAATTCTATCTCTATGATTAAAAGTGTGGTGGCTAACAAGATGGTCACTTGGTCGCCTATTCACGGTGATCAACTTAGCGGCCGATATGACCGTCACAATATTGGTCGCTACTTGTCAGAGATTTAAACAAGGTTAGCAACCGAAATGATAGTAGCTATTTCGGTCGCTAACACTAATTAAATGTTTTAATACTATATTAACTATTATTAAAATTATTTTATAAATATTATTATATTAATATTATAATATTCTAATTATTCTATTGGATTTTTATTACTAGCAACCAATAACAATAACCAATATTGCATTTAAATGAAATTGTAACCCAAATAAAGAGAAACGAGTCATTGTGTTAATAAAATATAAATTCGTAACATAAAATCTAAAATTGAAAATAAAAAAGTACAATGGAAATAAATCATGACGGAGGTGGTCATCCTGCTGGGTCTCAGCGTCGTCCTCTGCAGTAGGCGGTGCTGGACATTCCTGGTCTTGTTCTTTTATAGGGTTGGGGTACCACTTATACCCACTAATAGATATTCTTTTTGGCTTATAAAAAAGGGGGTGTTGGACATGGTGGTGCAACAGGAGGCTGAAAATGTAAATGCTGCAAGGTGTACTGTGTCGTGTCCCTCAGCTCAACAATCGTCGCCTACAATGACCTATGTCTGGAATCCTTTTCGGCGAGCTCTTTAGTCAGTCGTGTGATAGTCTCCCGCATATGCTCTAGGACTATTGGAGGAACGTCAGTCACGTCTGCGTCTCTAGCCGGACGAGACGACGAGGCCACAAAATGATCGTCAAGCTGCCCAAGCCCATACAAGTGCCCCCTTTTATTTTTACCTCCAACAACCTCCTAAATATGGCATTATCGTCGATGGAGGTCGAAGAGTGTTGCTCCTGGGGTAGAAGAAGCAGCCTCCTGTGAGGCAAGTGTATGAGCCTCCTCTAAGACATGGTTATATTTTTCCTATAAAATAAAATTGAATATCATATTATTAACAATCATTGACAATTAAAAGCTACGAATTAAAGTAATTGATATTGTTGTTGGCAAAGAATGAAAACTAAAAGGTGATGTAGAGCGATTAGTGCTGGAAGAAAAGTAAAATAACAAAGTCAAAATGCATTGACCATAAACATGTATTCTTTGATTCTTTTTAATTGCAGTCATTTAACATAATTAACTGATTTGGTCTCATCATTCAACTTTATTCTTGGCAAGATGAAGAAGAAGCTTACTGGATGGAAAGCTAACTCCCTATCATTTGCTGGGAGAGTTACATTGGCACAAGCATCACTCTCAAACATTCCAGGCTATGTTATGCAAACCTGCTCAATTCCAACTATTGTCTGTGATGAAGCAGAGAGGATCTGCAGTAACTTTATTTGGGGAAGCTCGGAAGGCCATAGGAAATGCCATTTGATTTCCTAAAGTCAAATTTGTTTGCCAAAGGATCAAGGTGGCTTGGGGTTTAGGAGCCTGAGAACTTTGAACAAAGCCTTTATAATGAAGCTAGCCTGGATCTTAGTGGCTAAACCAGAGAAGCAGTGGGTAAGAATCATGAAGGCAAAGTACAATTGTGGTGCCTCTATTATGCCTAAAGTCTCTGTCAGAAGTTATAACTCAAGTATATGGAGGGTTATCTCAAAAGTCTGGCCAGAATTTGAAGACAAGATATCTTGGAATATTGAGAATGGAAATGGAATTTGCTTTTGGAAAGATAGATGGATCGATCCCTGATTTGCCAACCCTAGAAGATTGTTGTTTTGGACAAATGCCTCAAGAGCAGGCTGATTTCCTAATCTCCTTTTATGCTTAGAATGGTGTTTGGAATTGGGAGATCATTAAGCAGTTTGTTCCAAGTCCAATTTGTGATAGGATTGCTGCTATTCATCCTCTAAATGCTTCAACTCATAGTGATTTCCCTAGCTGGACTCTGTGTAAAGATTGTGATTTCTCCCTAAAATCGGCATATCAGTTCCTGTGTGGACAAAATCCCCCTGTGACTGTTCCTGAACCCTTATTCCAGAAAGTTTGGAAGTGGAAGGGGCCTAATCGAATCAGAGCTTTCCTTTGGAAGTGTGTCCATGGAAGGTTGCTCACTAATACTGAAAGATCTTCAAGGGGTATGACTTCATATCAGACTTGCCCGAGGTGTAATGATGCCCCAGAAACCATTATGCACTTACTAAGAGATTGCCAGGAAGCCTCTGCATTCTGGTCTAGATTTATTTCCCCAGCTCCTTGGAGCAAATTTTTCAGTCTCGGCCTGCTTCGTTGGTTGGACTGGAATCTCTCCACATAAGGCATTGGTGTTATCCCTTGGTCATGGTTTTTTTCTTCAGTGTTGCTGTGAACTCATAGGAATAACTTAGTATTCTCTCAAGCTTTAAGAATGGGGGAAGAACTCTAGCAGAGTATAGTCTCTCAAACTAAGGCAATTGATAAGGAAACTGCTCAGCCCCCTCCTTTCCTTGATGACAGTAGGGTTTAGTTGAACATTGGCTGGCATCCTCCTCCGAAGAGCTTTCTAAAAGTCAATATAGATGGTGCTGTTAACAAGCAATCTGGAATGGCTGCATGTGGTGGGATTATTCGAGACTCAAATGGGAAATTCGTTAAGGGTTTCATGTGCAATTTGGGTCAATGTTGTGTGTTGAGAGCAGAGTTATTAGCTTTGTTAAATGGCATCAAATTGGCTAGAAGTCTATCAACTTCAAAGGTTATCTTCGAAACTGATTCAATGGCTATAATTAACTATGTCCTTAGGGGTTCTACTATCAATCCTCTTCATAGATCTCTCTTGGAAGAGATCAGATACTTTCTAAGACTGGAAGATTGGCAAGCAATTGTCCAACATGTTTAACAAGTGCGCTGATCTCTTAGCAAAATGTGGTTTTGATGCTCCTCTTCAATTATTATTAGTTCCACTGATGGTGTATTAGGCCTGTTTGTTTTAAACGATTGTAATGGGGATTACTCTCCCAATTTTGTTTCTTGGTTAATTCTATCCTCCCTTTCTTAGCAAAAATAAATAAATAAACAAAGCAGGAGCAACATGAATTGGCAAAGAAAGGCAACAATATTCAAAACACAAGAGCAATAGTAATAATAATACTAATAATACTAATAAAATGAAACCAATACCAAGTTGGAATGATACATATAGATGTCAAGCAAGATTAATATCAGAATAAGAGAACCTAAATGCAAGCTCTAAAAATAACAGAACTGAACCTAAATGGAAAAGTCAACAAAATGCTTACATGAAGGGGTGGGGACAGAATTGAGAGGGGGAAAGGGTGGAGATGGCAATCCCTCGAGGTAAGAACCTAAAGTTTAAAATTTCAACAAAATGCAAGTGATTAACAAATTATCAACGTTACTTTCAAAAAAAACAAATTATCAACGTTAATGAAATAAAAAAATGCAAAAGAGGGAGCATTGCTCAATTCACATAAAGCTGCACATATCAATTGCAATTAGAGTAGGTATCATAAAGCACATGACTTCCCCCTTCAAAATTCAAATCTAATTTTTAACATGTAATGGAAAATAATGGAAGACAATTAATAAGTTGATGAAATTAATGTAAAAAAACAATGGTTAAATTTCATGGGTGGTCGAAGTTTTGGAGAAAAATCAATTCACATTTCTTTTATAATATAGATACTAGAGATATTATAGATTATAGATATAATAGATGGATTTAATTGATATACACTGAAGTGTAAAGAATTTTTTACAAAGTCAACCAATCAGAAATTGACATCTCATTAAGAATATTTGACTTTTATCGATCAATCAATACCTTAAAAGTCATCAATACCTTGATTTTTGATTGTTTGACAGTGTAAAAAACTTGGTTCGATCCCTGGCTCTTGCGTATGAAGAAAATCTGGTTGGGAGAGGTCAACCCTTCAATGTCGTCCAGTACCTCGAGGGACGAGGGATTAGTCTTCGCAGTTACACGTAGAGGATACCTTGAAAAACCCCAAAAAAACAATTTAAAAAATTTAATATATTGGAAGACTTTTCCGTGTCGTACAATAAAAGAATATGATTATGCTCAAATTTGTTTTGTTAATAAGAACCTAATTAAAATCCTACAATTGTGCTTTCGAAGTCATAAAAAGGGGGAAAATTAATCATTCTCAATAAAAAAATATATACATGCACGTTAAAATCGAACAAAATCTATAGTGATTCTTTTTGTTTTTTTCAAAAAAGGGATAGGGTTTAAACTATAAATAAGAGGCTGGCAGTCAGATGGTTTAGTTCAATATCCCATAATATTCTCCTTAGTTTTGCTCGGCCTCCTGCAGTTTGATAGACAAACAGGTCGCAACATGGCTTTTTTAAAAAGCACGGTGGTGGTTGTGGTGGTTTTAGCCGTTTTCTTGTTGGCAGTAGTGGCATCCATTGAAGTTGAGGCTCCCAAGGAGGTGAGATACTCTGAACATACAATGCTATATTATACTCACTGTTTTATTTTATTCTAAAAAACGTGCACTTTCTATAATTTTGTTGCAGAGTCACACTAAATCTGATCCAGTGAAGGGTACTCATGCTCCTTCAACAATTACTTCAGAAAAGAGCAGTCATCCATTACGCAAAAAACTTTTAGTCAGTTTTGCAATTATTTTGTCTGTGTTATTGGTTGTAGCTTGGGTTGTAGCTTGCTGTAACAGCTTATGCATATGTTTTGGTCTTGGTTAAAAATAAAAAGTGTTTTTTTTTTTATTGTTGACAAAAAAGTGATCTTAACATTCAATAATATAAATATTTTATTTGAAATCATTTATTTGTAATTTTTTCTTAACAAAGAGTGGCAATACCCTTATTTAATATAAAGATCTTGCTAGAGCAATGCTTAATATTCCATAAAAAGATATTTTATTGAAAAACTAAATAATTACACTTTTTAACTTATAAGGATGTCCTTCAAAGTTAGAATATACCATCCATCACTGTCAAACTAGTTGGTATGTTTTTCTACATTGCATTCAAACATTTCTCCCATTGATCAGCTCCGTAATCATAACTTGGGTAGCCATTTCCATTTTTATTCAACCAATTTCTTTTTTTTCAAACCATTAAAAAAGATTTCCCAAAAAAAAAAAAAAATTCCCAAAATTTCCATTTTTTCCGTCAAAACCATTAATTTGTATTTATTTATTTATTTATTTATTATTTTTATTAGTGCAAACAGTATTACAATATCTCAATTAATAACCATTATCAAAATCATAAATATAATCCCCTAAATGACTGATTTTGAATTAGTATATCAAGCATTTACTATTATTTTATTATACAAATTTGACAACTTTTAAGGCACTATTTGGTTTGCCAAATCCCCTAACGTTTAGCGGATACCGTATAGCGGATGGAAAAGTAGCTCCGTTTGGTAGTCATTTTTAAAATTAGCATATAGCGTTTTTTCACTAGCGTATAGCGTTTTTCCCAGACACTACTTGAAGTAGCGTTTGAGCTTATAACGTATAGCGTTTCATTTTTTCTTCCATTTTTATCTGTACCATCTTAATTAAATTCCTCACTTATCCTTGATTATAAAATAAAATACTAATCATTTAACATAGTATATAAATAAGAATTAATTTCGCTATTTAGATTTATATTTAAGATAAAAAAGTGGAAAATATATTTTTATCTATAAAAAATAAAACTTATATAAAAATCAAATCAATATATAATTTTATTTTTATTATTCCATTTTATTTATTAATAATAATTAAAACTAAATTATTATTAAAATAAAAAATTAATGATTACATTTTTTAACCGATAAATAATTTTTTTTTGACGTGATAAACCATAAATAATTTAGAATAAAATAATTTATTATAAGTGATAATTATTTTAAATAAATAATATAAATAATATATACATATAATTTACATAAAAAAATACAAACATATCCTTTTATGTCATTTTACATTTATCAGCTAATCCAACCGCTAGTTTAACCAAACATTTCAAATCCAATCCGTTAGCTAATCCGCTATCAGCTAGCTTATTCACTATCCGCTATCTGCTAGTTTATCCGCTACCGCTGTCCGCTAACTTATCCACTATCCGCTTGTTTTTACCAAACAGAGCCTAATTTGCCATTCACTATCAATCATATAATTCATAATAATTCAAATTTAAATAAATTCAAATTCAAAATAACTTAAGAATCATCCAAAAAATATCACCTAATTAATCTATAAATACTCACATCTTAATGAAACAAAATTAGGGATGACAATTTGTACCCTACCCATTGGGTACCCGCAAAAATTACCCACAATGGGTAGGGTAATTATCCGTACAATGGGTAAGTGTCTGGGAATAGGTAATTACCCGCAAATTTGAATGAGTATGGGTGCGGGTAAAGATACTTTGGTACCCACCCCGCCCTATAGCCGCACATATCTATACATATATATAATTATATAATTATTTATTTATATTACTAATTACTAATATATAACTTTAACTATAATATAACTTTTAAAACCAAAATTAATCTAAAGATTCTTAACTTTCAAAACTTAGTTGAATCTATAATTCCTTTTTGGATGTTTTTGTTTATTTAAATATTTTGATTTGTAATGTTTTATGGGAAGATTTAAAAGACCTTTGAATCGTTTTTTAATTGTTATAACTTTATTTTGTTATTTATTGTTTTTTCACTATTAAAGTGCAGATAACGGATGCGGGTACGGGTACGGGTACTTAGATATCCAGAGGGTACGAGTAAGAATACTAAAGTTGTTACCCATGAGGGTACGGATAATTTTTTCAAACGCGGGTATGTGGACCTATAGTACCATACCCAGACCCTACCAATTGGCATCCCTGAACAAAATACTAAAGATCGATCCAATTACGTGAAGTTGACACAGGCAAACACAAGAAGGGGGGGTTGAATTGTGTTTGTTAATATTTTTCGAAAACAGCATTTTCAAAAAGATTTTCTCACACAAAGTTAAGGAGACAGAATAAAGCACACAGAAAAGAAGTCTTTTGAAGGATTAACAAATTCAAGTTCAAATCCCCACAGTTAGTATAAATACGTAAAACCAAAGAGATAAGGGATAAGAAGATTTACACAAGATGTTTTATCCTGGTTCACTCTCTTCCAACCAAGAGCTACGTCCAGTCCCTTCTACTTGAAGGATTTTTCCACTATTTTCAAATAGATTACACCAAGTATTCAACACCTCTCCAGGCTCACAAGTATTTCTTTCTTACCAAGCCTTTTCAGGCTCTACCTCTAATAAAGAGTTTTGATTTCTTTGATCTTCTAACTCACTATATGTGAGAGTATGAAAGTTTAAGATCAGATAAATATTATAGCAATATTCAAACTATAATATTACAGACTTTTGCTTTTGAATGAATAAGAAAATATTTGCTTCGCGAGAGATTTCTTGAGATTTCTTTGTATACGCAAAAGTTGTTTCTTCAAAAGCTTTAGTCTTCTATTTATAGGGTCCTTGATCTTCTCTTCAGAGTCTTCAACGGTTGTATTTGAAATACCCGTTTAGTAATAGAGTCAACTAGGTAAATATCCGTTGTGACTCAGCTTGCTCGAGGCCTTTGTACTGTGAGACAAATTCTTGCATGAAAAAGCACACCTCTGAGCAAAAGCAGCTTGCAAAAAAGTTTTGCCTCCTTTGTACAAGTTCCAACTATATCAGCGTAAAAGGTGACAGGGTACAAAAACGTTTTGCATTGTACTATTCTGCTTTTTGCAAGTCCTGACTTGTACTATGTCTCTCTCAATGAAACAAGGCAAAAGGAATCGTTAATAGAAAACGAGAAGAACCATTATAAATGAAATGAATATCAATCATAAGAAATAAATTCGCTTTGGTTCAAATTGGTATAAATGCTTAAAAAAAATCTTCGTCCAGCAAACTAGCGTAAAGGCAAGATATACAAAAAGAGTTTTAAGGCTTCGTCCACTGACGTGGCAACCAAAACTTCGTCTACTCAAAACAACGGTCTTGCCAGTACCTGAGATAACTAAAATCTCCGTCCAGTGACGTGGCAATAGCAGACTAAGGGCTCTCGTCTACACGAAGAGAAATTCTCCGTCCACTAAAAGCATTCAAGCGCTCGTCCACTGACGTGGCACTAGAGTTATAATGGAGAGTGGACTCGACCATACTTTCAGCATAGATATTCAATAGAAAACATATGGACGCGGATTTGCAAGGAGAAAAGACTTAACATTTTAGTTTATAAGAACAGAGATTCTTTAAGACTAAAGGCACTTGTTAGATTTAAAGCATTAACACTTTGCTACAAAAAAAAATTAATTCTTATTGTTAACATCAAAACCTAGAGATTATTTAATCCAAAATATTTTGGTTCCAACAATCTCCCCCTTTTTGATGATGACAAAAACTAATTAAATTTATTTTGCAAAGTTTAAGAGAGCTTACAAGGCTCCCCCTAAGACAAGGCAGTCAACAGATAAATGCTGTTAAGGCATAATAAGTCAAGTCTCATTTGCAATAACATTGATTAACAAATCAAGATAGCATCCTATAAACCATTAGAGTTCAAAGCAGTATTGAAGCATAAACATGAAGTCAAGGCATAGTATCAGCAAGATGAGTATATATTTATGCATATGCAGACAACTATGTACTTTTTAAAAAAAATCTCTGTATTAATTATAAAATTTAATCTTTCCTTTCTCCCCCTTTTTTGTCATCAGACAAAAAGGCAAAAGGGAGTGGACCATCATTGTCAGCACACAAGAAAAGGATAAAGACAGAGAAAAGAACAGAAAAAAAATTTAGATAGAAGGAGGTGGTGGAGGAGGTGGTTGATTAGGCTGGGGATTTTGATTCCTCTGAAACTCCAAGATCAGAGCCAGCATTTGGTTCATCACTGCATTTGTAGGGGCCAGAGAGTCTTGAACTTGCTTCTGCACCCTTTCTTCAAGCTGTTGAGCCATCTGCTCAGTCTTTTCCTCAACTATCTTGCCAACCTTATCATCAACAATTTTCCCAATGATGTCTTCAAGATTGGGTGGCAAGGTAAGTTGTCTTGAGCTCTCAGCAGTGTCAGAGACAGTGTCTTGAGCCTGGGCTGCTGTTCTGACCATAGCAAGAGCTAATGGTTGAGAAGAAGTCTTAGCAGACTCAGCTCCTTGCTTAGAGACACCAGCCTCAGCAGACTGCTTAGCTTGTGCAGATGAAGGTTCAACTGAAGTAGGCTGAGAAGACATTTGCTCATCAAGTTCAGGGCCTTCTACAATTAACTCTTGGGCTGCCTGATCTGAGGAAGAAGTTGCTGGAGGTGCAGTGGCAACTGTGATAGGTTTCTGAGGTAAATCCTTTGCCCAGTGGATAGGTATGATTTCCTCCACATCCCTGCTGGTAATAGGAAGTCCCCACAGATCTTTGTAGATCATGTGCCTTACTTTGGATAGGCCACATTTTCCTCTGTACTTAGGAATTTCCTTCTTCTCTTCTTGAGTCAAACCAGAAGAAGAGGCTTTCCTGGTGCAGTGGATGATGTGAGATAACCAGAAGTCTGCAGCCTTCATTTCTCCAATTTTCTGCACATCCTCCATATATAGATAGAAGTCAAGCTCGGAGTGATCAAAGAGTTCCTGAGACAAGTCCAGAATGGCAGAGTGAGCTTCAGGCATGACCCCTTTATTTCTTCTGCACCTCATGTCTTTGTCTTTGTTGAGGTCTATCATGCCAAGCCTTGGACAGATGGGGTAGGGAGCAATGCCTACTCGAGTTTCCTTATGGTGTCTCAGCCAAGTGATAGGAACCCATCGTGCAGCTCTTTCAATCTGGAAGTAGCTGAACTCCCACTTCAGAATGTTGTAAATCAGTTGATCTGCAAAGTGGTCTGAGGCACTTCCATAGATGCTGGGATGCTCAAATTTCATCCATTGTGTGTTTGCATCCAGAATAATTGGAACGTGCCTAGATGATCGAGCTCTCCTCTCAGGTAAGGTAGGCAGATGGTTCCTTTTAGGATCAGTTTCCCATACGGGAATGATGTGTCGTGCTACTCCTTGAGTGTGAGGAATCAGAGGTGAGGTTTTTTGTAGGTTGGGGTAAATTTTTCTTGGAGGGAAACGGTTGAGGGGTAGATGGGTGAGGAGAGGGCCATGGTGGGTGTTCATCTCTGATGGAAAGGGACCTTTTGGGGGCTGAGAGTTTGGGTATTTGGTGGTCCAGGGGTATTCCTCATAAGGTTCATAGTCATACTCAGGATGGGAGTACCACCTGGTCAGAGGAGTTTCAAGGTTAAGTTCAGGGTCAGGTTGGTGAGTATGGAACAGAATTTTCCAATTTCTTTTGACCTGAGCCCAGTTCTCGGACCTATTGGTAAAAATAGTGGATGAAGGTATGATTGGTGGAAAAAGTTTTCTTAGTTGTTTAGGGAAGGGGGCACCTCTGCAGATTCCATCATCCTCTTGATGAAACCAGGGATCTGAATCAGGAATAATGGGTGGAAAGAGGGTTTTGAGTGGTGTAGGTTGAGGTGAGGTTAAGTGAGTTGGGCTATTTAGTGGTGAAGATGAATTTGTGGTTTGGTCAGGTTGTTCTCTTTGTGGTGAGGGTTGGGGTGAGGGTAAAGAAGGTCTATATACATTATCAAAGAAATCTACACTTGGGGTAGGGACATCATCACTCACATTAATAGGAGGAACATCAGAGGATGTGTTGACCTCAGAGGCTGCAAAGGTTCTTGCTTTCCTTGCAGGTTGCCTCCTCTTGGTAGGCACAGCAGCATCAACAGCAATAGCTGCTTTCCTCTTTAAAATTGTTCCCAGTGGAACATTATCATCTTCATCATCGTCTTGAGGCAGAATTAGTTTTCTAGCTCTCTTGGGAGCAGGTTGAGGAGCAAGTTGAGGAGCCTCACTGCCAGGCTCATTTATAACAATGCCTCTGGTAGGCCTTCTAGGAGCAGGCTTTCTGACAGCCATAGTTTTCCTTCTAGTTCCTCTCCTGAGACCAAGAATAGCTGCATTGTTGGCCTCAACTGCTTCTTCCTTAATCTTCATTTTCTCTTCTTGTTTTGACATTTCAACAAGCTTGTATGTGTCAAGGTGCATGCTACTTAGATTGCTTTTTCCAAAAATGGCAGCTTGCATCCCCTTTGAACGAAAGATCTTGTCTTGTTCTTCTTGAGGCTTTGCATCTAAGTAATCATACAAGCCTTGCTGCTTGAAGACTTTTGACAGAAGATGAGAGAAAGTGATATGAGAGGCTGTTTCCCTGTGTGTGATGGCATCCTTGAAACGATGAAACAGGATCCATGGCAAGTTTATTTTTGTCTCATAGACCAAGTTACAGAGACAAAACTTGTGAAGGGCAGAGAGGTTGTCCTTAGACCCTGCCTTGTGAAGCACTGTCTTGTTCAGAATCTGATGAAGAATCCTGATGTGATCCTTCATTTCAGATGACTTCCATGAGTGAGTCCTCACTGTGTCATCTCGCATCAGTGTAACAGCGATGGTTTCAATACCACCAAGATCTTCTTCCCAATTTTCTGTCATGATTAAACCCTCTTGGGCACAAACGATTGCATCAGAGATGGTCTTCTCAGAGACAGTTATCTTCTTTCCTTGGACAAACCCTACTATCTCAGTTTCAGTAATCGTTGGTTTCCTCCAGAAATCCCTTATTAAGTCTGGATAAATCGAGACCTTTTCCAGAAACAATCCGTCCCAACCAGCAGCGTTGATGAACTTGCTTACATCCAAGTTGTACTCACACAAAATTTCAAAGTTAAAATGATGTTCAGCCGCGATATTGATGATGTCAGTAACATAGGCAGGTTCGGGAGTTGAGGTTGAAGCCATTGTTGAGTTCTTGAGTAGGTTAAGGTTTAAAGAAAGAGAGTTCGAAAACTTTTCAGAGAGAAGTTGTCAAAGATGAAGAGTAGCGAAAGGTTTTTCAGAGGGAAAGGAGTTACCTTTAAAGAGTTTTCGAATACCAACAGTTTCCAAAAAGAAAAGATTGATTAGACAAGACTTAAAAAAAACGGCGTTGGTGTATTGGGACCGTAAAAAGGTTACGATGGGATTGATGGAAGTCGCTGACTCAGCAAGGAAATGATTAAAATCAAACGTTTTAATATAACAGAGTTTTTTTAAAAAAAAAATTTTAAAAGACAAAAGTATGTAAGATTGGGTCCACATAAGGTTGAGGGTGGACGCACAAAAACATAAGTAGTGGACGCGGCACACCAACAGAAGTGGACGCGTAGACTACACAAGTTCTGGACGCCAAAACTAGTGGACGCGCAGATAAAACATGCAATCAATACATATACCATTTTAAACCACATACAACATGTTAAGATGTTTTCTGATAAAAGTAAATCTGTCCTCAGCAAGAGGTTTAGTAAAGATATCTGCCCATTGATGGTCAGTATCTACAAATTGAATATCAAAAACACCCTTTTGCACATAGTCTCTGATAAAGTGATGTTTGATTTCTATATGCTTAGCCCTAGAATGAAGAATTGGATTCTTAGACAGATTAATTGCAGCAGTATTATCACACATTAGTGGAATACTACTTACAGACACATTATAGTCCTCCAATTGGTGTTTGATCCAGAGAAGTTGTGAGCAGCAGTTTGCAGCTGATATATATTCTGCTTCAGCGGTTGATAGGGCAATGGTACTCTGCCTTTTGCTTGACCATGATACTAGATTAGCTCCAATGAAGTGACATCCCCCACTGGTGCTTTTTCTTTCAATTCTATCTCCAGCATAGTCAGCATCGCAAAAGCCAACTAATCTGTAATCTCCATCTTTCTTAAAGCACAGACCAAGATTAGTAGTACCTTTCAAATATCTAAAGATTCTTTTAACTGCTGATAAATGAGATTCTCTAGGATCAGATTGAAAACGAGCACACAAGCAAACACTGAACATTATATCAGGCCTAGAAGCAGTTAGATACAAGAGAGATCCAATCATACCTCTGTATACCTTCTGATCTACCTTTTCTCTTTATCATCTATGTTCAGTGTGGACGTGGGATGCATTGGTGTGTTCATAGGTTTGCAATCATCCATCTTAAACTTTTTGAGAAGTTCCTTTGTGTACTTAGTTTGATGGATGAACACCCCGTCCATAGATTGTTTGACTTGAAGTCCAAGAAAGAATTTGAGTTCTCCCATCATGCTCATTTCAAACTCTTTCTGCATTAGCTTTGAGAATTCTTTGCACAAAGATTCATTAGTAGCACCAAAAATAATATCATCTACATAGATCTGTACTACAATGAAGTTGGAATTAATTGATTTTCTAAATAAGGTGGTGTCTACCTTTCCTCTGACAAAACCATTATCCATTAGAAAAGAACTTAGCCTATCATACCAAGCTCTTGGGGCTTGTTTTAGGCCGTATAAAGCTTTCTTAAGCTTGTATACATGTTCAGGTTGGGTTTCATTCTCAAAACCCGGTGGTTGCATAACATAAACTTCTTCATTGATAAAACCATTTAAAAAAGCACTTTTTACATCCATTTGAAAAAGCATAATATTATGATGTGCAGCAAATGAGAGTAAAATTCTGATTGCTTCCAATCTTGCAACGGGTGCAAAGGTTTCAGTATAGTCTATACCTTCTTCTTGAGAATAACCTTGTGCCACCAATCTTGCTTTATTTCTTATAACCTTACCATTTTCGTCAAGCTTGTTTCTGTAAACCCATTTTGTTCCTATAACAGATTTATTCTTAGGTAGGGTTACCAGAGTCCAAACTTCACTCCTCTCAAACTGATTCAGCTCTTCTTGCATTGCCAAAATCCAACCATTGTCCAGCAGAGCCTCATCTACAGTTTTTGGTTCCAATTCAGACACCAATGCAGAGTCTTCTTGCTCTCTGAAAGTTGATCTGGTTCTTAGCTTATCGCTTGGATTTCCTATTATTTGATCCGGTGGATGATAATTCTTGAAATGCCAAGTTCTCTGAGCATTGTCTTGTTGAGAGGTGGATGCTTCTGGTTGATGAGAAGGGTCTTCAACTGGATCATCAGTTTTGACTTCATTTGTTTCTCCTGTGATGTTTAAGTCAAGATCTGCAAAACTTTCATCTAGCTCTGATAGTTTCTTATCAGGCTGTTTGTCATCAAATCTAACATGTATAGATTCTTCTACTGTTAAAGTTCTTGAGTTATACACTCTAAAACCTTTTGAGGTTTCAGAAAATCCTAGAAGAATTCCATTGTCTACCTTTGCATCAAACTTACCAAGTTGATCTTTTGTATTTAAAATAAAACATTTACATCCAAAAGGATGAAAATAAGATATGTTGGGTTTTCTGCCTTTCCACAATTCATAGGGAGTCTTATTCAGAATTGGTCTAATGTATATTCTGTTCTGAATGTAGCAGGCAGTGTTCACAGCTTCAGCCCAGAAGTGCTTAGGGACAGAATTGTCATTGAGCATAGTCCTAGCCATCTCTTGAAGAGATCTGTTCTTTCTCTCTACCACACCATTTTGCTGTGGTGTTCTTGGTATTGAGAAGTTGTGTTGAATTCCTTTTTCTTCACAAAACTCATTGAATAGCTCATTGACAAATTCTCCCCCATGGTCACTTCTGATTGAAGCTATACACATCCCCTTTTCATTCTGTACACGTTTGCAGAATACAGAAAAGACCTTGAAAGACTCATCTTTGTGAGCAAGAAACATAACCCATGTCCATCTAGTATAGTCATCCACAATGACTAGACCATATTTCTTACCACTGATAGAAGCAGTCCTTGTTGGACCAAAAAGATCAAGGTGTAGCAGTTCTAGTGGTCTTTTGGTACTTACAATATTCTTAGATTCAAAAGAACCTTTGACTTGTTTTCCCCTTTGACATGCATCACAGAGAGCATCAGATTTGTATTTAAGGTTTGGTAAACCTCTCACGAGGTTATGCTTATTTAGCTTTGAGATTAATCTCAAGCTTGCATGACCTAGCCTTTTATGCCAAATCCAACGTTCATCTTCAATGGACACTAAACATGAGACACTTTGATTTGAGAGGTCCTCCAAGTCAATTTTGTATAAATTGTTTTGCCTCTTAGCAGTGAATAAAATTGATCCATCATTTTTCTTGACATAACACATGTTTCTTATTAAAAGAAACATCATATCCACTGTCACATAATTGACTTATGCTCAGTAGATTATGTTTTAAACCATTCACCAAAAGAACATTATCAATGGAGGGAAAAGGATGTTTACCGATTTTACCTATACCAGTGATCTTTCCTTTCTGATTTCCTCCAAATGTCACCCAGCCACCATCCTTATGTTTAAGGTCTTGGAACATATACTTTTCTCCCGTCATGTGACGTGAGCATCCACTGTCCAAGTACCAGGATGTTTGTTTCTTTCCTGTTGTTAAGCAGATCTGCAACAGGTATTATCTTGTTCTTAGGTACCCAAACTGACTTGGGTCCTTTCATGTTAGTTTTCTTTGGACGAGAATATTTAGTATGCCTATTATGTATGCATCTAGATGTAGAGTGCCCACTTTTTCCACACACTTTACAAAAGGTGTTGGACGGGCCAGATTTGGTTTTTGCATACCTAGCTGGAGCTTTTGAAGCTCTTTGCTGCATAGGTGGTTTTGACTTAGTGTAAGATGCCTCATGCTTCTTATTGTCATAACCAAGGCCAGATTTATCGAAGGGAGATCTAGAATACCTTAGGATAAGACCAAGCTTATCTGAGCCTCCTACCAGTTTTGACAGAGAGTCTGTCAAGTATTTTACATCTTGTTTTAGTTTTGCAACTTCACAAGAATTGTCAGGCTCACATTCAGATTTGTCAGTTAGACTGACATTCTCTGATTTCAGCTTATCATTTTCTTGAAACAAACTTTGTTTTTCCATGCAAACTCTATCATATTCTTTGGTTAATTTTGCAAACTTCTTTTTAAGACTTTTGTATTCATGAGATAATATGGATGAGTAATGCAGTAATTCATCAAAGGCATTTTTGAGAGTTGAAGGTTCAGAATCTGTTACCTCATCATCATCAGTGTACTCATTCTCTGATGATGTGTCTGCCATGAGGCAAATGTTTTGCCTCTTCCTCTGCTTCCTCTTCCTCATCTGATGAGGATAAGTCCAAGTCTTCCCATGTAGCCATTAAGCCCTTCTTTTTCTTAAAGAACTTCTTCTTCTCTTTTAGGTCAGGGCAGTCGGCTTTGAAATGTCCAGGCTTTTTGCACTCAAAGCACAAAGGTGGACCTTTTTCTTTGGAGTCTGACTTTCTCCTTAGAAAATTTCTTGTTGAATGGCTTTCTCTTGAAATTATTTTTTCTTCTCCACATATGTTGTATCTTTCTGGAGATGAAAGATAGTTCATCTTCATCTGATCCTTCATCACTGTCTGAAGGTTCAGCATCATCTGAAGACTCAGCAGCTTTGAGAACTTTTGAAGAACTTGCTTTTCTTTGCCTTTAAAGCAATGGACTTTCCCTTTCTGGAATTGTCTTCCTCATTTAGTTCAAGTTCATGAACTTTTAATGATCCTAGAAGTTCTTCCAGAGAGAGAGTATTCAGATTCTTAGCTTCTTGAATAGCAGTGACCTTTGGTCTCCACTGTTTGGAGAGACTTCTCAGAATCTTTCTGATATGATCTCTATTCTCATATACCTTTCCCAGAGATCTGAGACTGTTTGTTATTGTTTGAAATCTTCCAAACATCTGATCTATAGACTCATGATCAGTCATCTTGAAGAGTTCATACTGGTGAACCAGCATGCTTATCTTTGACTCCTTCACTTGTGATGAGCCTTCATGAGCGAGAGCCAGTGTATCCCAGATTTTCTTTTGCTGTGTTGCAGCTGTGAACTTTATCATGTTCTGATCTGGTAATAGCACACATCAAGTAATGTTTGGCTTTGAGATTTAGTTGATGTTTGGCTTTTTGATCAACACTCCAATTTGCTCTAGCCAGTACAACTTGATTTTCACTTCTTGGCTCAGTGTAGCCATTCTCTATCAGTTCCCAGATGTCTAGATTCTGTGCATCTAGGAAGGCCATCATTCTCTTCTTCCAATAGTCGTAATCTGTTCCATCAAAGAGTGGAGGTCTGTTGATAGCTTGTCCTTCTGCATCCATGGTGATAGGATCGTACTTCCTCAGCACTTGTTAGATGCTCAACCCTTTCGAGGCTGAGCTCTGATACCAACTGAAGTTGACACAGGCAAACACAAGAAGGGGGGGTTGAATTGTGTTTGTTAATATTTTTCGAAAACAGCCTTTTCAAAAAGATTTTCTCACACAAAATTAAGGAGACAGAATAAAGCACACAGAAAAGAAGTCTTTTGAAGGATTAACAAATTCAAGTTCAAATCCCACAGTTAGTATAAATACGTAAAACCAAAGAGATAAGGGATAAGAAGATTTACACAAGATGTTTTATCCTGGTTCACTCTCTTTCAACCAAGAGCTACGTCCAGTCCCTTCTACTTGAAGGATTTTTCCACTATTTTCAAATAGATTACACCAAGTATTCAACACCTCTCCAGGCTCACAAGTATTTCTTTCTTACCAAGCCTCTTCAGGCTCTACCTCTAATAAAGAGTTTTGATTTCTTTGATCTTCTAACTCACTATATGTGAGAGTATGAAAGTTTAAGATCAAATAAATATTATAGCAATATTCAAACTATAATATTACAGACTTTTGCTTTTTGAATGAATAAGAAAATATTTGCTTCGCAAGAGATTTCTTGAGATTTCTTTGTATGCGCAAAAGTTGTTTCTTCAAAAGCTTTAGTCTTCTATTTATAGGGTCCTTGATCTTCTCTTCAGAGTCTTCAACGGTTGTATTTGAAATTCCCGTTTAGTAATATAGTCAACTAGGTAAATATCCGTTGTGACTCAGCTTGCTCGAGGCCTTTGTACTGTGAGACAAATTCTTGCATGAAAAAGCACACCTCTGAGCAAAAGCAGCTTGAAAACAGTTTTGCCTCCTTTGTACAAGTTCCAACTATATCAGCGTAAAAGGTGACAGGGTACAATCGTTTTGCATTGTACTATTCTGCTTTCTTTGCAAGTCCTTATTTGTACTATGTTTCTCTCGATGAAACAAGGCAATGCGAACCGTTAATACAAAAAGAGAAGAACCATTATTAATTAAAAGAAGATCAATCATAAGAAATAAATTCGCTTTGATTCAAATTGGTATAAATGCTTAAAAAAAAATCTTCGTCCAGCAAACTAGCGTAAAGGCAAGATAAGCAAAAAGAGTTTTAAGGCTTCGTCCACTGACGTGGCAACCAAAACTTCGTCTACTCAAAACAACGGTCTTGCCAGTACCTGAGATATCTAAAAACTCCGTCCAGTGACGTGGCAATAGCAGACTAAGGTTATTATTAGAGAGAAGCTCTCGTCTACACGAAGAGAAATTCTCCGTCCACTAAAAGCATTCAAGCGCTCGTCCACTGACGTGGCACTAGAGTTATAATGGAGAGTGGACTCGACCACTCTTTCAGCATAAGATATTCAATAGAAAACATATGGACGCGGATTTGCAAGGAGAATAGACTTAACATTTTAGCTTATAAGAAACAGAGATTCTTTAAGACTAAAGGCACTTGTTAGATTTAAAGCAATAACACTTTGCTACACAAATTTAATTCTTATTGTTAACATCAAAACCTAGAGATTATTTAATCCAAATTATTTTGGTTCCAACATTCCAACATTACGAATATCCACATCAATGGTAATTGTAAAATTACAATTATCGTTGATATTTATAAATTAATTCAGACTTTGATTTTATTTTCATCTAATAGGATATATATTACAACTACCAAATTTCACTTGCACCCTTTCTAAAAATATAAAAGTTAAAATTAAAACTTCTTAAATTTAAAGATATTAAAATTTATAATATTAAATAAATATGTATAATTAACAATCTCGTGCAAACACTACAAAAAAAAAAGTCAATTTTACCGGCCAATTTGCTATTGATGAAGATGTGGCCGCTATCAGTGTCAACAATTGATACAGCGTTGTCCCTAAAAGCCTAGTCTCACTAAGCTATTAGCGACTGAATTTTTCAATCGGTCGCAAATAGTGAATAATTCTATCTCTATGATTAAAAGTGCATGTGGTGGGTAACAGGTTGGTTGCATGTTCTCGATGACCAACTTAGCGGCCGATGTAGCCGTCACAATATTGGTCGCTACTTGTCACATGATTTAAACAAGGTTAGCAATCGAAATGATAGTAGCTATTTCGGTCGCCAACTTTTAAAAAAAAAATTTATTTTAAATAAATGATTGAACTTTATTTATTACTAATTAAATGATTTAATACTATATTAACAATTATTAAAATTATTTTATGAATATTATTATACTAATATTACAATATTTTAATTATTCTATTGGATTTTTTTATTACTAGCAACCAATAACAATAATTAATATTGCATATCGATAAAATATAAATTCGTAACATAAAACCTAAAAATGAAAATGAAAAAGTACAATGGAAATAAATTATGACGGAGGTGGTCGTCCTGCTGGGTCTCGGCGTCGTCCTCTGCAGTAGGCAGGGCTGGACATTCCTGGTCTTGTTCTTGTATATGGGTTGGGATATCCCTTGTACCCACTAATAAATATTCTTTTTAGCTTATTAAAAAAAAGGGCGGTGCTGGACATGATGGTGCAACCGGAGGTTGAAGATATAAATGCTGCAAGGTGTATCGTGTCGTGCCCCTCAGCTCATCAATTGTCGCCTCCAATGACCTATGCCTGGCATCCTTTTAGGGGAGTTCCTCAGTCGGTATTGTGGTAGTCTCACATATATGCTCTACGATCACTGGAGGAACGTTAGTCGCGTCTGCATCTCTAGCCGGACGAGACGACGAGGCCACAGAATAATCTTCCAGCTGCCCAAGCCCATACACGTTCCCCTTCTTATTTTTACCTCCAACAACCTCCAAAATATGACGTTATCGTCGATGGGGGCCAGAGAGTGTTGCTCCCGAGGTAGAAGAAGCACCCTCCTGTGAGGCACTTGTATGAGCCTCCTCTAAGGCATGGTTATATTTTTCCTACAAAATAAAATTGAATATCATATTATTAACAATCATTAACAATTAATAAGCTACGAATTAAAGTAATTGATATTGTTGCTGGCAAAAATTAAAACTAAACGGTGACGGAGAGCGATAAGTGTTGCAAGAAAAGTAAAATAATAAAGTGAAAATGCATTGACCATCAGCATGCATTCTTTGATTCTTTTTAATTGCAGTCATTTAACATAATTAATTGATTTGGTCTCTTAACAAAATTCAAGCAGGAGCAGCATGAATTGGCAAAGAAAGGCAACAATTCGAAACACGAGCAATAGTAATAATAATACTAGTAAAATGAAGCCAATACCAAGTTGGAATGATACAGATAGATGTCAAGCAAGATTAATATCAGAATAAGAGAACCTAAATGCAAGCCCTAAATATATCAGAACAATGAAAAGTCAACAAAATGCTTACTTGAAGGGGTGGAGACAGAATCGAGAGGGGGAAGGGTGGAGATGGCAATCCCTCAAGGTAAGAACCTAAAATGCAAAATTTCAACACAATGCAAGTGATTAACAAATTAGCAACGTTAATAATAAGAAGAAAAAAAAAGGCAAAAGAGGGAGCATTGCTCAATTCACACAAAGCTGCACGTATTAGTTGCAATTAGAGTAGGTATCATAAAGCACATGACTTTCGCCCATCAAGATTCAAATCTAATTTTTAACATGTAACCATAAATAATTGCAAATGGCTTGAGGTTCATCAAGTGACTACATATTGTTGCTATTGGTTTCAAATATTTTGTCCCTCCGTAATACTGTTTCTCTGGTACATTTTATCTAGTATCATAAAATTTTGAAGATGTGTTTGGAAATAAATTGATCCTAATAAAAAGGAGTATGAGACAGAAGAAGGAAAAGCTAAGACAAATCATGAAGGTATCCAGCATAAATGTCATCAATTGTCCCACCACCCGAGTTTGGCACCAAAATTGCTTATAAGCAACATACATCACACTTTGACAAAAGATTTTCGATAAAGGTCCATTAACCAACATTCCCAATCCCAACCACAGTTCTTTGACAAACAACATTTATATACAATTTTCATAAATCATAACAAGACCCACAAAAATAATCAAAATTCTCACATGTCAATCATTCAACAATCCAAGGTTCCAAAAATGCAAAGAGGATTAGAGCTTAAAACAAACAAAATAAACCCAAAATCAGAATAGTAAACAACTTAAATACTCAAAACCATAGACAATCAGCATTGCGATTTAGGGACCGGTTTTCAATTCGATCGCTAAGTAGCTCAAAAAATATTTGTTGTACTACAATCCACCGCTATTTTCATTGCCAAAATGGTCAATGAAGTTGACTTTCAAAATTAAACAATTAGAGACCAAATTGTTAGCAACAATGGTGAGCAGTCACTACATCGGTCACTAAAGCCAGAGGGAGAGAGTCAGGGAGGGAAGGAGGAGAGAGAGCCTTATGGTAAAAGCAAAAGATGAGTGAAAGGTTGAAGTATGGTTATGCACGCGGATGTTAAAAATCTATCGATAATCATTTTGTACGTACGAGCGGACCAGCACTCTAGTAACTTCAATTATACTTCACTAGTTCACCTGTTATGTTAACGTTCCTGTAACCTAATAAGTAGCTTCAAGACCATATTTTCAATCTAATACCTTCAATTATCATAGCTTTTAAGACCACATTTTCTGGAAATGTAACATAATTTGGACATTCAATTTGATTGAGACAATTTTACAAACACGAACTCCTGCAATAAGATCAACATAAAAAAAAACCCAGTAATACTGAGACATAAACAACTGCGTGTTGAGTTTTACTTTCTTGGCCTTGTCAGCTCGTCCAAAGAATACATCTGTCTTCAAATATAGTTTGAGAAGGATCGGGAAACAGAAGTTGTAATAAATTAACTTGGCTCCTAATCACGCTAGAAAAACCAGAATGTCAAAAATGACAACTCTAGAAGACAACAGTATCAAGCATCATTCCGAGAGTTTGAACAATGTTGGAAGACATCAAGTTTGAGACATGCTCTTCAAGGTGCTTCTTGGCATCTTGTCTTCCCACATTTGCAATTGCAAGCTTCTCAGGAGGCAGCTCATCTTCCTCTTGGACTGCCTTGTTGTATTTGACAGCCAAATTCAGCATTTCCTACATTGCCAAATCGAATGGGATCTATCAGTATCTGGAGTAATGCTATTAGTACTCTAAATTGTCTATCTGGACTCCTTAGTAACCAATAATAATTTTAGTTTTTTTATTTAACAAAATTACCACGGTCAATGAAAAATGTGAATATGCAATTGGGAGTGCCCATAACCTCGCCCCCACTATCTAATCTAAAAATACGTTGGGCAAGTTTCAAATCTTAAACCAGATAATCAGACAAGCACTATTCAACCTTACACACTGAATCCTTAAATTACCTGAACAGTCTGTTCATTAGTTTTGGAATGTGTATCAAAATGCTTAAGTGTCAAACCATCGGTCCATTTCTTCTTGTGAAGATTAAGCAACATCTTCTCCTCAAGTTCATTCTTCCTGTAATTAATGGCTATGGAGTAGTAATGCCGGTTCAACCCATGGATCAATGCCTAAAGTGGGCCAATAAAGACAGGTCAGAACCAAAAAAATAAAATAAATAGTGCAACATATTTGCTTCCAGAAAATAGTGATAATATAGAAGCCAGAAAGAAAACAGCTTTGAGTAACACACCTGAATAGATGGCTTATTCAGATGCCCCAGGTTGGATGTTGTCTGCCTTGGTTCTTGACCAAGCATCATCGTTTGTGGATTGATCAATCGAAAAGCATCAATCACCACTTTGCCTTTGACACTTTGTATCGGATCAACAACCACGGCCACTGCACGTTGATTCAAAGCCTCAAAACTCTGCATGACACAACATACAAGAGCAGGTTACTCCAACTAATCAGCAGCACAATACTAAGAAGAACCACAATAATAGTTACTAATAACATTGCATTTATTTCTTTTTTTTAATAAAATAATACTAATATTGCATTTAATTCTAATGCCTAGGCCTACCTAGAAACTTCAATTACCAGCAATTCAAATTTCAAGTTTACGAGCTAGGCAATAGTTAGCACTTGGCAATGCATCCCGTGACACAATTTCAATTAGCAAGAATATAGTTTGCTTCCATTGATAATTTAAAAACTTCTTATATAAAAAATGATGAACAATGATGAACGCCCTTTACATTGAATCAGAGCAAGCTTCCATATTAACAAATATTGACTTTCTTGGAACATCAGAAGCAAATATAAGATTTTCTTTTAAATGAACCTCAAATCTCTTTCTAAAAACAAGAGTAAAATGGCACTATCATCCCTGGAAATATATACTCGCAAACAACTTAGTCCTTAAATTATTGAAACTTGTTTCACATTACTCTTTCTGCCAAGCCATCAAAGAGAATACTTTGCATGCAATAATCTTTTACACATAACAGACTTTAGGGGAAACCAGGAATGTAGTATAAGCTGATATGCATCTGCTTTATCGACCAAATTCCAGTACAGATTCCAAGCCATATTGCCAATCTTAATAAGATTTATAATATATTATTATGATAAATCATAATTTGAGGGTTAATATAATGAGTTGGCTAAACTGGATGCTATGCTATTCTCTTTTCTTTTAATTTCAGCGAAGGAGGCACAGACTATTGCTGTTTCGTCACTACTCTTCCATATGAAAGAGTGTTCAGAAAAATAGTAGGAAACATGAAGAAGAGAGGAAACATAAACAGTGAGAAATCTATTCACACCAATAGGTTCATGTAAAGCAAGCAACTTTGATACAAATTAGCAAAGTGATCAAAATCAAAACTAACTGGGATCAAGTGCCACATAAATCCTTTGGATTCATTCACTAGTAGGTTTAGAAACAAAATATTCTAAAAAACAAAGATCAACTAAATGCATGATGAATGAATTTAAAAAAGAGAGAAACAGAATTTGAACCTGCTGGGTATTAATGTCAACACCAGAGAGCCAACAGCCAAATCCAGGATGGGAATGATACCAACCAACAACCATCTCAGGTCTGCAACACATTCAAAATAACTAACATCAATGAGCACATTCATGAGTTAGATCAAAACACAAAGACTTAAAAAAAATGAAATACCTTCCAGTCTGTTTGAGCATATCAAGCATATTAGTCTGAAAGACATGATCAACAGCTTCAACACTAACACCAGTACCACTCTGTGGCATGGCAAACACATCAACAACACGGACAGTGTATTCATCCACGAACTCCCCCAGCATCAAACCCATCACCTCCATCGGAACCCCAGCCCTTCCTATCAATTTTTACATAATAATAACGAGAATTAAAGAAAACCCTAATTTTGAAATTGGGTTTAAAGAAAAAGGAAACCCAATGATTTGATTAGATTGAGTTAAAAAAAGGGAAGTTGAGTTGAGTTTAGGTTACCGTGCTTAAGCATCTTGAGGAGAGCGAGGGAGGAAATGTAGACCTGCTCGGAGGAATCGAGGGTTGGGGAATCAGGGGGTGGATGCCCTAGGGCTCCTCCTGCACCTGCGAACATTCGCTGAAGCCTCTCCATCTCTGATCAATTCAGATTTTCTTTGCTTTATTTGTTTCGGATTTGATTGAAATTTGAACTGGCTACACTGAGAAGTGAGAACTGAAGCTGAACTTGAAGCTCAACCCAGGAACGAGAATTGATATCCGATGCTCCTTCAACGCTTTTTAGTTTTTATAAACCTGGGTTACGTGTTTAGATCTTTAGCGATAAGAAAATGAGAACTTTTTTTATTTATTTATTATTATTCTCAATTGAGAAGTGAGAACTTCTCTTTATTTATGAATATTTCATTATTCCACGGAGAATCATGATTAGGATACAATTTTCACGTGTACGTGTAGATTCTCGCGGGGATTGTCCTGTTTGAGATCCGATGGACGAGGATTTCTTCCCCACGGAAATGGGGGATTAGGGGAAAATCACCTCGAAGGTAAGATTGGGATGGGGACGCGAGCATACCCCTCCCTCGTGGGTCCCCATCCTCGAGAACCTTACGAAAACTTTATATATATATGATATTTGTAAACATACACCCACCTATTTTTTATAAGGTATACATTAGCAAGTTATACCTTCGGTTGTATTTTCCATTTTTTTAGTTATATCTTGCTATTGTACTCATTCTAAAAAATGGGTGTGTGTACGTTAGCGCGCGCGCGTTTCGCGCGCGCGCACACATATATATATAAACACATAAACCTATTTTTATAATTTCATATGTGTATATATATTAAATTAATAAAAGAAACTTAAAGTATATTTCATTTAAAGATCAAAAGTTGTAGCTTCAAACACAACGACCAAACCTGTCATTCTATTAAATTAAATCCTTTTACGGATTTTTTTGTAAATTCTTGAAAGCAAAAGCGGGCTGAGGGTTCTAGAATCCGAACATCGTCTGTAGAAAAAGGAATCAAACATCTTTGACGACACTAACAACAATGAGGTAGGATTGAATGAATTTAATGCAATTTAAAGGGATTACAGTGAAGGAAAGATAGATATTGTCAACGGGGAAGTTGTGGTTGGGGTACGGACTGGTTGCCCTTTCCGGGTCCGCGTGGGGACTCATGGGGAGGCCAGGAATGGGGACGGGGGAGAAATACTCCCCGAGATAGGGAATGGGGATGGGGATGGGGACGAGGGGACGAGGAGCGGGAGGATATTCCCCGCCCCGCCCTATTGACATCCCTAATCCTAACGAGTGCCTTTAGCGCATTGTTTAATGAATCAAAAAATAAAATTTTGTATGAAAAAAATAATATATTTAATATATTGGAAAATGTTTTACTTAGTTTCCTAATACAAACTTTCCTTTTGTTGATTTCTTAACTGATGTTCTTAAGACACTCGTTAGCAAGACCTATATTTTAATATGTGATTTAATTATTATGTATGGTCATTTATCAACAAATATTATTATTACTTATTGTTAATACAAATTGTTAATTAATCATAAGTTAACACGTTACTAAAAATATTTGACACGTATCATAATTATCTTAAAAATCACTCGCAGGTCAGATATTTGTGATCGATAGAAAGTACACAGAACTTTACATATATCAAAATTAAATAATAATTCAGAATTCTACTACTAACTTTTTCTGTTAATCTTTACTTTTTAACTTGTCAAATAAGGAAAATGTTGAATGTTTTTTATATTTTAAAGATGACATTGAATGCATTATTTTTCATTTAATGTTTTTTATTTAATAGTCAAAGTACTAATAAAAATATTTTTTTTAAAAAAAATATAGCAAAACTCAATTTAATATTGATCTCGGTCAATATTGCATTAGGTCAAGGTCAACCAAAAGTTTGTCAGGTCAATGTTGACCACAGAGGTAGGCCAAGTAAGAGAATTATCACACACCATATATCTGTAAGACAGACTTGTATGCTATCCTACCTCTACATGTATGATCAGTGATGTGACATATATATATGATAGGGCATGAATTTCCTTACTCTCTATAAAAAGGACCCACGGTAAGTATGAAAGAGGACCTCTCCTCTTCTACTATCTCATTATTCTTGATATTTCTCTACTAAAATAAATTACAAGAGACAAGAGTGGGTACTGACTTAGGCATAGAAGTATCTTTGCATGTACATACGCTGCCATTCCCCAAAGTGATCGACACCAGGGAGCCACCCAAATCGAATTACGGAGCTCAACCAAAGCATCAACAGAAGGATAAATCTGCCTTACCACAAGAGATCGGTAAACCCCTTTTTGTACATTAAAGCACGAATAACCAAACACCTATCATCTCTCACTCCTAGTGTCTGATTGACATTTGGAATTAGGCGTGAAATTGGGACTTGAAAATGGAATTGAATCATGAAACTAATTTTTATGTTTGGAAAAAGTTTTAGAAGTATAATTATAATTTCATGGAATTACAAAATAACTAACTTAAGTGATTTTCAATATCCTAAAAATTTAAATTCTACACAAATAGGTGTACACTTGATGCACATTTAAAGATAGCACAAATCAAATAATACAGTATTGCCATCGCCATCATAACCACCTCTCTGTTGCTGCCACCAATTCCATCACCATTAATGCCATCACCATCACCCCTGGCTGCCACCACACCTGTTGCTGCCTCCTAATATTATCATGATTCGGCATTCTCGTCCCTTAACTAACGTCGCGGGATCGATACCCCTTGAATATGGAGTCACAATATTTGGGAGTACTTTACCCCTTAGTGGGCCGACCCGGTGCGAAGGGAATTAGTCAGGCCGATGGGTCTAGGTACCATCTAGTTGTACAAAAAATTGATTTTAATGATGTCATCCTGACTTTACCTTTTGATCATCCGATCCGTTTAATTGTTATTACTATTGAAATCAGAAGCCCATTTGATAAATCAATTAATGATTTTAATAAATTCCAATGAACTATTTTGAATGATTTCCAACTATTTTAATTTTCATAGGTTTAAATTTAGGCATAATACGGATATACTATTTATGAAGTTGTTGTCTTTCTTATCTACTTTTAATTTTTAAGTTGTTTATTTTATATTGTTGCAAATTTCACTCTTTAAAAATGAGAAAGTCTCTAATGTGAAAAAATAAGAGTGTATCTATCTTCAATTAAAAAAAAGAAAAGAAAAGAAGAGTGTATCTATCTTTGAATTATTTTTAGTGGATTAAGATCTCTATGTATTTATAAAATCAAGAGTTAATGTACTTATACTTTTTTAGTTTCTCACTTTAGCGACATTCTCATTTTGGAGGAACCATCCAAATTTTATATTGCCATGGGTTGTATCTATTCTCCAAATCAATTAATTAAATAATAAAAAGTCTTGTTAACAAGTATCTTACAAACATTATTTAAGAAATCTAAATAATATAATTATTTATTGAGAAATTAAGTATATCTATATCCAATGAATTCATTATGCTAATTCTCATAAAACTTAATTTTTTTTTATATTCCATAAACAATACTCTTAAACACTCGTCAGTGTTTGCTCATTTGAAATAATATACTTTTTTTTTTCTGCCATGAATTCATTTATTATTTTGTTTAGTAATTAACACTAATCATTTAAGAATTTCGACCTTTCTCTGAAAAAAAAGAGAGGTGGTTTTGATTCGGAATAACATTCTCGTCCCACAAAATATACTCCAATTCTGAATTATAAATTTTGAATGATCAAGAATATCATATTTCATCCTTTAAAAAAAAAAATTTGAAGAAAAAGAATATCATATTTCACTATTAATTATTAAATATTTAAATCAATTGATCAAATAAAAGTTATCACACAAAATTATGACACAATACATGGAATGGAGTGACATGTGTTTTCGCTTTTCATTCTCACGCCCGTCTCAAATTGTTGAATCTCTGTTGGAATTTTTTTGACACATTTCTTATAGTGTTACTTTTATAACCATGATCACATCACTTTTCTTTTGAAATGGATAAATGATAGATGGCTAAAGTTTAAGTATAAAAAAGGGAGTTTAATTGTTGTACACTGTCAGTGTAAAGTTTTTTACACTGTCAACCAATCAGAAACCATGGTTTGAATGACTTTTAAGGTGGTTAGGATAAGAGTCAAAGATTTTTAATAATTTAACAATTTCTGATTGGTTGACAGTGTAAAAAATCTTTACACTGTCAGTGCATATCAATTAAATCCTAAAAAAGATAATGTGATAAAAAAATGGTGACATAATATTTTATAATTTATAACAGCAAGTTCAACAAATAAATAATTCAGTGTATCTAACAATGTTATGAATGGTGTCCTTATCTTTGACCTGTAGCGTTCCTGGATCTATTCTGATGTTCGCGTCTCAAATTGTCTAATCTGTAAATGCAATAATTTATCAAACCAAATTCAACAAATGAATAATGTTACTGAATAGTGTCATTGTGTTTGACCTGGACAGTGGAACAAGCATAATCTCTTCTTCGAATCTGGGTTCTTGCAAGTTGCAACTTTGAAACAGAGTCTCAGAGCAGCATGCAGGTTGTCAACTTCTTTGCCTTCCTACTTATTGCACTAAGTTGCTTCCAGTTGCTGGCAGTTTCTGAATCAAAACTACCCCAACAAGAAGGTAACTCCTAATTCTTCTTTCCACATGTTATCAGAAAGTAGAAAAGTAGAAGCTACTGAAATTATTAGTTCAGGAGATTTTAGTAATACTGAAATTATCTAGTTTTTCCCCCCCTTAATTGAAGCAGTAAATTGGCTTGTCTCTGTTATGTTTAGAATGCTGACTTTTACATGATTATGATTGTCATTTAGTTGATGCTCTTAAAGAAATTACCAGTGCGATGGGTGCGGTCTATTGGAAGTTTGATGCTGATTCCTGTGGAATTGAAGTGGTTGGACTAACACAAGAACCACCTGCTGATTCAGAGAGAAGCATTGTTTGTGATTGCAGTTTTGAAAACAATAGTGTCTGTCATGTTGTGAACATGTATGACTACCTATTTATCTTATTCTTATTTCCTTAAGTTCTTGTTGCAGTTTTTTTATATACATATCTTAAATTTCCTTATTCAGCTTTCTAAATCCACATAAATGTCAATGTAAAATAGCAAATAGCATAATTTAGTCCCAGGACACATTTTGTTTTAAAGAGCCTACCAGTACTATATGCATCCTTAACAAGACTGCTGAACAATGTTTCTATGTTTAGGACCCTCAAGCGCCTTAGTCTACCTGGCATACTCCCACCTCAACTGGCTGAGCTACCTTTTCTCCAGGAAGTGTATGAGCAGCTTAAGTTACTTAATTATTATTTCTTGTTAAAATTTTGTAATGGCTTCCACTCCTAAAATTGATTTTTTTTTTCCTGCTATAATCTTTAAAAATAGTTTTTTGCTTCTTCAATCGTAGTATTTCCAATAATTTTCCTTCTCTTAACAGAGATTTTGCTTACAATTGTTTGACTGGTACAATTCCAAAGGAATGGGCTTCAATGAAATTAACTTCAATGTGAGTCATTTTCAGCTACTGTGAACTTGTGAGTGAGTTTTTTTATTCATCTTATTTATAGTGATTACAACTTACATATGACATGATGCAGCTCTCTTCTTGTGAATCGCTTATCAGGGGAAATTCCTAAGCATCTAGGAAATATTACTACTCTCACATACCTGTATGTTTCAAGTTTTAATTAATTCATTCATATATGTCCTTGACATTATTATTTTTATTGAGGTCCTCTGGACTGATGTCTACTTTAAAGGTCTCATTGTGGTAGTGTACCATTTTTCAATCTCTGTAATTAGAATGCTTGAAGCAAACCAATTTTCTGGTGTTGTTCCGCTCGATCTTGGGAGTCTAACAAACTTGCAAACTTTGTAAGATATTGAAGTCCAATTTCTACTTTCCAGTTTTGAATATGATTTTTCATTGTTGGTCTGTCTCTTGAAGCAGAGATATAATGCTTCCTGACAATTTGTTTATGGAATTACAACTAAAGGGTGCTGTCATCCAATCAATTGACCGGGAGCTTACCGTCGACACTAGCTGGGTTACGGAATTTGACTGACTTGTGAGCTTAATTTTATTCTTTCTTCTTAGAACACAAATACTACACTTATGATAATGTCGTCTTATGTATGGCATTCTTTGCACATTGCAGTAGGATAAATAATAACAATTTTACTGGAGCCATACCTAATTTCATACAAAACTGGCAACTTATCCAAAGACTGTGAGATTCTACTTCCTTCCTCTTTAAATAATCCAATTGTGTGTTTTGGGACGATATTAAATCCTATATTATTTTCCAATGCATAAATCAATTAAGAGAAATGCATGCAAGTGGACTAGAGGGACCTATTCCACCAAATATATCTCTTTTGAAGAACATGGTTCAGTTGTGAGTATAAGTATCCTTTCTGTTTTACTTATTATGATGTATTTTTACTTCATTTTTGTCTATCATTTCTTTAGTCTAGCTCACGATAGCACATCTTTATACAGAAGAATCAGCGATATAAAAAGTCCGAGCCAGGTTTTTCCTTCGTTAGGGAACATGACAGCCCTGACTATATTGTAAGTAGAATTGTAGACTGCTCCTATTGATGAATAAATTTTCTCATTTTCTCTCTCTAAAATGTGATTCAGTATTATTCTTTAAATTTAAATTGTTGGCCAGATGTTTAATGTGTTTCGGTTTTGTATTAAAGGGTTTTAAGGAACTGTAACCTGTCTGGGGTGATACCTTCATACATCTGGACAATGATGAATTTGGCCACTTTGTAAGTAAAGCATGTAAACATTCTGTGTCTGTAACATGCTTACTCTGCATCTCTGTATTACAAAATTGGCTTCTTTAACTTATCTTCCCCGGCAAATGTTTTTGGAGAAAAGCTTATTGTTGCTCAATGCATACCCCAAAAAATTCACTTTATATGCCTAATTTTATGAAACACTAAATTATATGGCACATTGAGAAAATGCAAATAATGGATTCTTCGGATTTCCGTCCATGACTTAGTCCCTCTATGTTGATATCTTGACTTTCTTTAACTTGTTTTACTAGCTGCTTCTATTATTATATATGATTGCAAGTTTCTATTAAAAAGTGTTGTATATTTAAAAATGTTTGTTTTGAAAAATTTGTGATAGGGACGTCAGTTTTAACATGCTAGTTGGGGAACTTCCGACAATTTTAAGTGCCAGGCGTCTGAGATATATGTAAGCATCTTATTCAAAAGTTGTATATTGACACTTGAATTTTTAAATTGAAATAAAAGAGATAAGAATTTGTGCAGATAGCAGATTTATGCATATGAAAGCAAATAGTTACGCTGAAGTGAGATAATATTCAACTAATTGTCGTGATTAGATGACCTTTACGGTTCAGAACCATGTAGTGCATGTAGTTCTTCACAATTCACATTGAATAATTGTTTCTATGTTCAAGTATTGACACAATGAATTGAAAAGTTTGGCATTGTTCTTGTTAGCTACCTAACAGGTAATATGGTTAGCGGAAATATACACCAGTCCTTCCTGAAGGATGGAAGTAGCATGTAAGTTTCTTGTTGATTTAAACTTTTTTTATCAATGTTTTACTATAAGAAAGGTTGTAGTCTTGGAGTAAGAATGCGTAGAATAACTCTATAGAGGAAACTAAAGATTCAAATCCCATATATTTGATTGTTTTGTTTTTTCACACAGGAATCTGTTTATTCCAGAATTCTCCCGATTTTATGTATCCATATTCTTTCTAGTTAAATGTATATGAAAAAATTGACAAGTAACTTGGAGTATCAGGTTTGAGATGAAGAAAACAACACATGGGAGTTGAAAACAAATAAACTGTCTAATGTACCGTCAACAATTAATTTTCTAGCATATATTAATCACAAAATGATCCGATTTTAGTGAGACAAATTTTTTCTCTTTCATTTTTAGTTTTTCAAATGTTTTTGAAAATCTTCAGTGTATACGTGGTTCACTGCAGACTGGACCCAAAATAAGAGAACTAAATCAAATTATTTTCTTAGGTATAGCAATTGCAAATATCCTTCCACTTGATTCATATGCTGTAGTGACAGAACATATTTATTAACACCTTTTGAATCCAATTTATGGTTTGTTTCTGATGGAAATTCCCTTGTATTGTTGGATGCAGTGATCTTTCTTATAACAACTTTACTTGGCAAGGCCCTGAGCAACCTGCTTGTCAAGATAACATGTCAGAATACGAAAGCATTTTTGACAATCTTTCCATTATTTTTTCAAGTTTGGTATTTTTTTTTCTTAATACTAAATTCGGTTTCATGTTGTTTCACTTAGTAGGAACTTAAATCTGAATTTGTTCAGAAGCTCTTTAAAGGAGAATAAGTTGTAAGATCTCCTCTTCTCTAGTTTCTTTGGTTAGACAAGGAGCATATTGAAAATGATTTATTTCCCTTTTTTCCATTAGTAAACTCTGGTTTTGCTATTGACAGAGAGGAATATGTTCCTTGCTCAAAGAATTTCAGTTGTTCACGGTGTAAGTATACATTATTCTGAATTATCAATTATCAATACTATGGGCTGCTTTGAGTTCTTTTTTTTTTTTGTCAGCATACCTACATTATGAAGCGCAATTGCCTTAATTTGGAAAATATATAGGGTTTCTAAGGAGGTTTAGTAGACCTAAAGTTGGTGGGATGAAAAATAGGAATGTGAAAGATCCAATCTTCACTGTATATTCACAGCCCTTAATAGAGAATAGAAACTTGTACCTAGGAAAAGACTAAAAAGTAGAAACCCGTTAATGTTTCGTAGTGTTGAATTGAATTTTTAAAATTAGAAACACAAAAAATGAGGCTATATCAACGGAGGGTGAATTTTAAGGGGGAAAACTTATGCATGACTGAGTGACTGACTTACACAACCTTGGGTCATATAAACTAAAAACATAGACCATTGAAAAAAGTTGATAACTAATGTTTGACTCATTTAAGTCCAAATTTTAGTTGTGAGGAGAATCAGCCAGTTTGTAAGCAGTCTAGTTGGAAATATGCTAAACAGCGGAAATTTTGACGAAATGAGTTGGCATTTTATTACTCTTTTATGGACGAGTGGTCCCCACTACTTTATTTCATCCATCAAGCTTTGATGTTGACCTTTTTGCAGAATTTGTACTGTAAGGAGTAGATACATAAAATTTTCATACTCACACTATCTTGATTTCTTCACCATCATGGCAGATTCAAGTTGTTTACATGTTAATTGTGGTGGGAAGGATGTAAAAGTAAATGATGGTAATGGAGACTACCTCTATGTGGGAGATGGAGACGTTCAAGGTGGCACTGCAACGTATTTCTATAGCAATAATGATCACTGGGGATTTAGTAGTACTGGAGACTTCATGGATGATTACGAGTCCCAGAACATACGTTACACCGTGTCGCTGTCATCTTCAAATATGCCTGAATTATATACCACAGCACGTGAAACTCCAATTTCACTTACTTATTTTCATAATTGCATGGAAAATGGGAACTATAATGTAAATCTCCACTTTGCTGAAATAGAGTTTACAAATGATAATACTTACAGAAGTCTTGGGAAGCGCGTATTTGATATCTATGTTCAGGTAACTAGTCAAACTAATGAATTTAGCTTTACTATCCAGACTAGGAATTAATGCAGTGACTTTTTTCTCAGGAAAAACTGATTCAGAAGGATTTTAATATAGAGAATGAGACAAATGTTGCTGAAAAACCACTGGTACTTCCTATACACAATGTTAGCATCACAAATAATATCTTGGAGATCCGATTCTACTGGGCTGGCAAAGGAACAACTAGAATTCCTGATGTTGGAGTTTATGGTCCCCTTGTATCAGCAATATCTGTGGTTTCTGGTGAGTACTACCCATTAGCATGAAAGATTTTTGTATTTAAATTTAAAAGGCTGCACCATCACTGTTTCTGGCATCTAACATTACATACTTCATTTCTCTCTGGTGTATACTACAGCTGCTAGTAAAAAATGAATGACCTAAAAGAAAAAAAAAAACCTCATGAAATAGTAATTCGGTTTTCATTTTTTTTTTTCTTAACTAGCATTCTTTATAAGCCTATCTCGACCTTTTCAATAAGATCAAGTGCAGTGTCTGTTCGAATCACTCTCTAACTACCATTTCTTATACTCGGAATTGTTTCTTACAGATCTTAATGGACGAAAGGCATTTTATAGTTTTACACCAATCTTTATGACGACTGATGGTATCTAAAATTTAGTCTGATAGCTTTCTGCATTTTGACCAGATTCTAGACATTGCTCAAATGGTGGAAAGAAGGTTGCTGCTTCTACAATAATTGCAATTGTAGCTGGGGCTCTTTGCTTAGTGCTTTTTATATCTGGATTCATCTGGTGGAAAGGCTTTTTCAGACGGAAATTGCGAAGCAAAGAAGGTGAAGCCAGTCTATTACACTTTGAAGGCTCTATATTGGGAACTTACTGTTAGGGAATGAGACTAAAAGTTTGCACAGCCTTATTAGATTTTGTTTTTTACTAATATTTTTGTGCAGTGCTGATGAGTTTTGAGCCTTTTATTTATATCTCAAGCCTAGTTAGATACCTACTAATTCTTTGACATGCAAATTTCTATTGGCTTCCATGGGCAGGTACAAAAGATGGAGATATTCAGAGGGGAACTTTTAGCTTAGAGCAGATGAGAGCTGCCACTAACGACTTCGCTTCTGCTAACATGATTGGGGAAGGCGGTTTTGGTCCTGTATACAAGGTTTTTGGATAACCCAAATAATTTTATTTCATCGAAATGGAATTTTCTCTTTATGTGTCGCATGTGGGGCTTCTAATAATGTGAATGCAGGGTCAATTGCCTGATGGCACTGTTATAGCAGTCAAACAACTATCTGCAAAGTCACGGCAGGGAAATCGTGAATTTATAAATGAAATAGGCCTGATATCTTGTTTGCAACATCCTAACCTTGTAAAGCTTCATGGTTATTGCACTGAAGGAGAACAACTTTTATTGGTATATGAGTACATGGAAAATAACAGCTTAGCCCGTGCTTTATTTGGTGAGTCATTATTTAGCCAGGAATTTCTTCATATCTCACTTGTGGAGTGGTCATGTGAGAGGCTCAAAATGAATAATATTTTATTTCAGTGGTTTTAACTTTTAACTTCCATATTTTTTTTTGGTAACTTCCTAAGGCAACTCAACAGCACTGGGATTAGAATAGCTTTTTCTTGTCTTTTTTTTTCTTTTCCATACATATATTTCCCCAATAATTCCTCTACACTTGGATTGCAAGACCGTGTTGACGCCCTTCTATAATTCCAATTCTTGATTGTAGAAGCTGTAAATATGATTTGATTCAAATAAGATGTATTTCCCGTGATGATTTGTAGGCAGTGTAAAGAATCAGCTTAAAATGGACTGGCCCACAAGGCTTAGGATCTGCATTGGCATAGCAAAAGGTCTAGCATTTCTCCATGAAGAGTCAAGATTCAAGATTGTTCACAGAGATATCAAGGCTTCTAATGTGTTACTCGATCGCAAATTAAATCCTAAGATATCCGATTTTGGCTTGGCTAAGCTTCATGAAGAGGAAAAGACCCATATCAGCACCCGAGTTGCTGGGACTATGTAGGTTATCTTTCTCCGAATATGATAAATTGAACTAATATTAGGTACCTAAATTACTGGCTATCAAGATGTTTTCTTGCAGAGGATATATGGCACCAGAATATGCATTATGGGGCTATCTTACATACAAGGCTGATGTTTACAGTTTTGGAGTTGTGGCCTTAGAAATTGTTAGTGGGAAGAGCAATAACAATTGTTTACCAGATGATGAAAGTGTTTGTCTTTTGGATTGGGTATGTTCAAAGCTCCTAGCTGTTTTTTTTCAATTATACATCCTTCATTCTTCTTTTATGACTTATTTAAAGTAAAGTACAATTTTCTATTTTCCGCCACTTAACTCTTGAAAGAAGAGAATAATAATTCATAATGCAGGCATGTAAATTGCACAAGACTCAAAACTTGGTGAAAGTGGTTGATGGAAGGTTGGGGCCAGATGTTAATATAATGGAAGCAGAAATGGTGGTCAAAGTAGCTCTCCTGTGCACAAATGTATCTCCATCACTTAGGCCAACAATGTCTGAGGTGGTGAATATGCTTGAAGGACAAGCAAGTATTCCAGATGTGATCCCAGAACCAAGTGCCAATGAGGATATAAGGTTTAAAGGTTTGAGAGACTTCCACCAACAACGGTCAAAGCAGAGTTTAAGTGAAAGCCAGACACAACAATCAATGACAGTGCCTACATTCAGCACAACATCTGGTGGCAATACTTTCACAAGTTATATTGAGGATCGCAGTTTAGTTGACAATAATGAGTTTACTCCTTCAACAAGTTAAATACACCGTTGGGGACTCTAGCAGATAGCACAATTGTAACTCCAGATCTTATGCCTTGAAAATTTTGACCATGCAGAGTCATACTAAACAAGAGTGCACTGGACAGATGCATGAAGATCTTCAGGGGAGCCTTTTATTTTCATCTGTTTAGTTTTCTTGTGCAGACTGCAGAGGTCTACAGTATAAGGAAATTTTTATTTCCTTCCTTATATCACATTTTGTTTAGAGTATCAGATAGATCGAAACCATTAAATAAATATCAGAGGACTCACATTTTAAATTTATTTTTTAAATTCGATTTACTGAGTTTAAAATGTGAATCATTCAATCTTGATCTAACGATTTTAACATACTAAATTCAATGAATTTAGAAAATTCTGACCGGAGTCAAACCAGATCTATATCCCAAATTCCCATCTTTTTGAAATACACCCCAATCACAACATTTCTCAATATTTTTACATCAGGGCTGGTCAAATTTAAGTTGCAATGTTTCAAATATTAAAATATAATCCATAGAATTTCATTTTTGGTTTACATTACCCGTAGAATTTCGTCATTAGATAATATTACTTTAATCCCCCAATTGTCAAGTCCGACAAAGAATTGTTTGTTAGATTAGCAACCTTCATTAAAGAATTTCAATTGTTCTCTTCCTTAGCGTTCCTGGATCTCAAGGCGGTTTTGATTAGAAAAAATATCACCTGTCTAATAAAGTGTGTCATAATTTTGTATTATGAATTTTGATTGATAAAAAATATCATCTTTAATTATTAATTATTAGATATTTAAATAAATTTACCAATAAAAATTCGTGACATGCCGTGGTGATAAGACTTTATATTATTACACAGCATATGTTTAATTTTCATGTCTCTGTCTCGTTCGTGTCTCAAATTGTCCAACCTCTGTTGTAAAAATGCAATAATTTATTATACCCAAAAAATGCAATTATGTTATGAATAGCGTCATTGTGTTTGACCTGGACAGTGCAACAAGCACAATCTCCATCTTCAAATATGGGTTCTTGCAACTCAATCACTTATTATTGCAGATACGCCATTAGCTGATATTTGAAACAACCTCAGCTGTATAGCAGAGTCAGAGGGCAACATGCAGGTTGTCAACTCCAGTTGTTGGCAGTTTCTGAATCTAAACTACCCCAAGAAGAAGGTAACTCCAAATTCTTCTTTTCACATGTCATTAGAAAGTAGAAAAGTGGAAGCTGCTGAAATTAATGAGTTATCTTGGATTTCTTACATTGATTGCCTCCATAGTTTTGCATGTTGAGTGATTTCTTGGGTTGAAAAGAAAAAGGCCTAATTGCAGTTTTGGTCTCCCTTTGGTCCCTATGTTTTTTTCACACACATTTGGTCCCTCTATTTTCTCCCCATCGTTCAATATCCATGTTTTTAATGATTAACAAAGAGGGATCATTGCTCACCTTTAGTCAATTAGTCATGCTCCTCTCTCCTCGGCCTCTCCACTTCAACACGATTCAATATTTTTTCTATGTCATTTATCGATTTTGTTCCTCCTTTATGATACCTTTTTTTCCCCCCACCACATGATCCTTTAGCACAGAAACTCAACCATAGATTTTAGGAGCTTAAAGCAGTGGTTCCTCTCTATCGATTATTGAAAAATCGATGGACATTGGACGAAAGGACCGAATTCGTAACAATAAAAAATAGGGGGACCGGATGTCCTCAAAAAAAACAATAAGGATTAAAATCACACACGACAAATAGTAAGGAGACCAAAAGTGTAATTAAGTCAAAGAAAAATAGAAGTGAAAGTCATTTTGTCGTCTTCAAAAAGCCGAGGAGAATATGAGATGAATGAAAACCCCACTAGATGAAATCACAAATTAGTATACCTGGGTCTTGACAAACTCTCCAGCCTTGTAGATGAATTCCTGACCTGTTAAGCTACAGTTCATGGTTTCTTCTTTTGGTAATTCAAAGTAATAATTCGATAAAAAGGCTATGGGTGAAAGTTCAATTTAATTTTTTCTCTCTACTCCTATTTTCCGAATTATGTGACACTTGAACAAATCACTTTCTTTTTTTAGTGGGTTGGCAGCTGTCAAGTTGATATTATACTCACGTTTAATGGATGAAGCTTCTAACTTCTCCAGTTTCTATAGACATGATACATTTCATCTCTGTTTTGTTTAGAATGCTGACTTTTACATGATTATGAATGTCATTTAGTTGATGCTCTTAAAGAAATTATCAGTGCGATGGGTGCGGTCCATTGGAAGTTTGATGCTGATTCCTGTGAAATTGAAATGGTTGGACTAACACAAGAACCACCTGCTGAATCAGAGAGAAGCATTGTTTGTGTTATGCAGTTTTGAAAACAATACTGTCTGTCATGTTGTGAAGGTGTATGACTTCTTAATTATCTTATTCCTATTTCCTTAAGTTCTAGTTGCATTTTTTTCTATACATACATTAAATTTCCTTTTTCAACTTTCTAAATCCACATATAAATAAGCAAATAGCATAATTTAGTCCGAGGACACATTATTTTTAAAGTGCCTATCAGTACTTTATGCATCCTTAACAAGACTGCTGAACAACGTTTCCATGTTTAGGACCCTCAAGCGCCCTAGTCTACCTGGCATACTCCCATCTCAACTGGCTAAGCTACCTTTTCTCCAGGAAGTGTACGAGCAGCTTAAATTACTTAAATTATTATTTCTTGTTAAAATTTGTAATGGCTTCCACACCTGGAACTGATTTTTTTCCAGCTATAATCTTTTTAAGTAGTTTTGTACTTCTTCAATCGTAGTATTTCCAATAATTTTCCTTCTATAAACAGAGATTTTACTTACAATTGTTTGACTGGTACAATTCCGAAGGAATGGGCTTCAATGAAATTAACTTCAACGTGAGTCATTTTCAACTACTGTGAACTTGTGAGTAACCTTTTTTTTATTGGTCTTATTTATAATGATTACAACTTACGTGTGACATGATGAGCTCTCTTCTTGTGAATCGCTTATCAGGGGAAATTCCTAAGCATCTTGGAAATATGACTACTCTCTCGTACCTGTATGTTTGAAGTTTTAATTAATTCATTCATATATGTCCTTGACATTATTATGTTTATTGAGGTCTTCGAGACTGAGGTCTACTTTAAAGGTCTCACTGTGAGTGTACCATTTTTTGATCTCATTGAAATGATCTCTGTAATTAGGATGCTTGAAGCAAACCAATTTTCTGGTGTTGTCCCGCTTGATCTTGGGAGTCTAGCAAACTTGCAAACCTTGTAAGATATTTGTTGTAAATATTGTAAATCTTGTATTAGGCCCTTTAGTCTGGCCCATTAGGTTTAGCATTGCTTATATAATCTTATTAGTATTTGTACTCAAAAACACAATCAATAATACTCAATATATTTTTCTACATGGTATCAAGAGCTCCCGGTCTTGGGGGTCTCGCTTCCACACAAAAACCCTAGCCGCCTTCATTGCGGCTCTCTTGGCTGTCTTCGTAGCAGCGTTTGGCACCTTCATCGTGCCTGTTTTTTGCCGTCGCCCACCATCCGTCACTGTTCACCACCGTTGACCGCCGTCCACTGCCGATATCACTCCGGCGACAACACCCAGAGGATCGCCTCCTTAAGATCGACCGGAACCCAGAAAATTGCGGCCAACGGACGCCGGACGTGCCCTCACGCGCCGCCACAGCGTAGCTCACCTCCGGGCGCGTGTAACCCACGCGCCGCCCTCCAGCCACCGTCTCGCCACGCGACTTTCACTGTAGCTTCGCCGGCATGTCCTCAGTCCGTTTGAGGGGTTGAAATCTGGATCGGAGAACCTTTTTTGGTGGGTATTTTTGAAGCCTCGGTGCTTCTTTGTTGCTGCTGTCTTCTCTACTGTTTCAGAACCGAGTGAGGGCTCATCTCGACTCTTTTAGTAAGATTTTTTGAATGTGGTTCATTGGATATGACTGGTAAGAGTCTTTGCTCCCGCACCTTTAGTGCCTCTGGAATTATCCCTAAGAATGCTTGGATTATTGACTCTGGTGCCACTGATCATATGACATTCCATTCCAAGTTGTTTTCCTCTTATACCTCACCTTCCAGTATTCATTATATTACTGTTGTTGATGGTTCTCGTACCCGTGTTGTCGGTTCTGGGAATATTGACCTTCAACCCTCATTTAAATTGAAAAATGTGCTTTATGTTCCCGAACTTTCCAACAACCTAATTTCTATTTGTAAGCTTACTTAGGACCAGAACTGTGCAGTAACTTTTTTCCCTTCTCATTGTGTTTTTCAGGATCTTGCCAAGGGGAGGACGATTGGAGTTGCTAAGGAACAGGGGGGGTTGTACTATCTGTCTGATGAAAGATATGGTCAGAAGGTGCAGTCTTCCTGCTTACAGTCTGAGTCTCACTCTCCTACATCACAAGTCTGGCTTCAGCACAAGCGTCTTGGACATCCTCCTTTTTCTCTAATTAAGTCTATGTTTCCGTCTTTGTTTTTACAACAGTCTGTTGAGTCTTTCAAGTGTGACATTTGTCAGTTCGCTAAACATCATCGTGCTACTTTTCCTTCTAGTTATAAGAAAAGTGCTGAACCATTTGATCTTATACATTCTGATGTTTGGGGACCAGCCCCTATTTCTAATATTTCTGGTGCGAGATGGTTTGTTTCCTTTATTGATGATTGTACTCGAGTAACTTGGCTTTTCTTGATGAAGGATAAATCAGAAGTACCCCAACTTTTTATTCAATTTTATCATATGGTGCAGACACAATTTGGGAAAGGCATTAAAAGATTACGCTCGGACAATGGAAAAGAATATGTCAATCATAGCCTTTCTGATTTTAATAGTAAACAGGGCATTATCCATGAATTTACATGTGTTGACACCCCACAACAAAATGGGGTTGCAGAAAGGAAAAATCGCCACTTACTTGAAGTTGCTCGAGCCCTTCTCTTCCAAATGTCAGTCCCAAACTCATATTGGGGAGAAGCAGTTCTGACTGCTGCCTATCTGATTAATAGGATACCATCTTGTGTTCTAGGTAATGTTAGTCCAGTTCAGTTTATGATCTCACACTTTCCTTCTGTCCCTATCATGCAGAGTCTTGAGTCTCGGGTATTTGGATGTGTTGCCTTTGTTCATGTTCATAAGCAACATCGAACTAAGTTGGATTCTCGTGCAGTCAGGTGTATCTTTTTGAGTTATGCACCTAACAAAAGGGGGTACAAATGCTATCATCCTTCCAGTCGTAAGTACTTTGTCTCTATGGATGTTACCTTCCATGAACATGTGTCATTCTTCACTCGCCCTCAGCTTCAGGGGGAGAGAGCAATAATTTGGCATCTGAGTCCGAGTTTCTCCTCCTTGGTCCTCGTCTGCCCGAGTCACCTGTTCCTCAGTCACCTGCTCTTGAGTCACCTGTTTATGAGCCTCCTGTTTATGAGCCTCCTGTTTCTGCTCCTGTTTTTCCTTTGTCTTCTGTTTTACTGGAATCTGCACCTTCAGCTCCAGCGAAGAACAAAGCTAATGAGCCAATATTAGTGTATCAGAGGAGAGTAAAACCCAACCTGGTCCAGAAACAACCTCAATTGTCCGAACCGGAGGTAAGTGCTGAAAATAATTCACCCACTTTTGACTCTCAGTGTTTTGATACTCTTGATCCTGAACCTGATGACTTACCAATTGCTTTGAGAAAAGGGAAAAGGTCTTGTGCCAAATACCCTATTTCTCAATTTGTGTCCTCTAAACATCTTTCCCTGCAGCATCAGAGTTTTATTACAGCGGTTGACTCTGTGAGAATCCCAGCATCTGTTCAAGAGGCACTAAAGGATGCAAATTGGGTCCAAGCTATGGATGAAGAGATGAAAGCACTTGAAAGGAATGGAACTTGGGAAATTGTTGAGAGGCCAGGGGGCAAGAAACCAGTTGGTTGCAGGTGGATTTATACAGTCAAGCATAAATCAGATGACACTCTTGATCGATACAAAGCAAGACTAGTAGCAAAGGGATATACTCAGACCTATGGCATTGATTATGAGGAGACATTTGCTCCAGTGGCAAAGATGAATACTGTTCGTATTTTACTCTCTCTTGCTGCTCACTCAGGGTGGGACCTTCACCAGTTTGATGTTAAAAATGCGTTTTTGCATGGAAACTTAGAAGAGGAGGTGTATATGGAGATTCCTCCAGGATTTGGACCCACTAGTGGAACAAACAGAGTGTGTAGATTGAGGAAGGCTTTATATGGGCTTAAACAGTCTCCCCGGGCGTGGTTCGGGAGATTCACAAAAGCAATGGTTTGCCTGGGTTACAAGCAGAGTCAAGGAGATCATACACTTTTCTTCTAACATTCACAGGGAGGAAAACTAACTGTACTTCTTGTTTATGTTGATGATATCATTATTACAGGAGATGATTTGGTTGAAAGACAACTACTCAAGGAGAAATTATCTGCAGAGTTTGAGATGAAGGACCTTGGGAAACTTAAGTATTTTTTGGGAATTGAGGTGGCCTACTCAAAACAAGGCATTTTCATTTCTCAAAGGAAGTATGTCCTTGATCTTTTGAAGGAGACAGGCAAACTTGGATGTAAACCTGCAGGTGTTCCCATAGAGCAAAATCACAAATTGAGCATCGAAGAGGAGAGTGCTAAAGTTGACAAGGTCCAATATCAGAGATTAGTGGGGAAGTTGATTTACTTGGCACACACTAGACCAGATTTAGCATATGCGGTTAGTGTTGTGAGCCAATTCATGCATGATCCGAGGGTGAGACACTTGCAGGCTGTAGAGTTCTGCAGTACCTCAAAGCCACTCCAGGGAGAGGGCTCTTGTTCAAAAGAGGTGGAAGCCTAACTATGGAAGCCTATACAGGTGCTGATTATGCAGGTTCAGTGAGTGATAGAAGGTCCACTTCAGGCTATTGTGCATTTTTGTGTGGAAACCTTGTCGCTTGGAGAAGTAAGAAACAAAGTGTAGTGGCTCGATCAAGTGCTGAGGCAGAATTTAGAGCTATGGCACAGGGAATCTGTGAGCTATTGTGGATGAAGATTGTGCTTGATGACTTGAAGATAAAGTGTGAAGGCCCTATGAGGTTGCTTTGTGACAACAAATCGGCTATTAGTATTGCTCATAATCCTGTTCAGCATGACAGGACAAAACACATTGAGATAGACCGACACTTTATCAAGGAGAAGCTGGATAGCGGACTAATAACTACGACTTACATTCCTTCTGGGCATCAACTGGCAGATGTGTTAACAAAGGGCTTGCCAATAGAACGATTCAGTCAACTTACTTGCAAGCTGGGAATGATAGATATCCATTCACCAGCTTGAGGGGGAGTGTTGTAAATATTGTAAATCTTGTATTAGGCCCTTTAGTCTGGCCCATTAGGTTTAGCATTGCCTATATAATCTTATTAGTGTTTGTACTCAAAAACACAATCAATAATACTCAATATATTTTTCTACAATATTCAAGTCCAATTTCTACTTTGTAGTTTTGAATATGATTTTTCATTGTTGGTCTGTCTCTTGAAGCAGAGATATAAGGCTTCCTCACAATTTGTATATGCAATATTACCACTAAAGGGTGCTGTCATCCAATCAATTGACTGGGAGCTTACCATCGACACTTGCTGGGTTACGAAATTTGACCGACTTGTGAGCTTTGATTTATTCCTTCTTCTTAGGACACGAATACTTCACTTATGATACTGTCGTCTTATGTATGGCATTCTTTGTCACGTCGCAGTAGGATAAATGATAACAATTTTACTGGAGCCATACCCAATTTCATACAAAACTGGCAACTGCTCCAAAGACTGTAAGATTCTACTTCCTTCCTCTTTAAATAATTCAGTTGTGTTTTTTGGGACAATATTAAATCCTATATTGTTTTCCACTGCGATACTCTTATTAATGTAAATCAATAAAGACAAATGCATGCAAGTGGACTAGAGGGACCTATTCCATCAAATATATCTCTTTTGAAGAACTTGGTTCAGTTGTGAGTATAAGTATCCTTTCTGTATTACTTATTATAATGTCTTTTTACTTCATTTTGTCTATCATTTCTTTAGTCTAGCTCACAATAGCACATCTTTATACAGAAGAATCAGCGATATAAAAAGTCCGAGCCAGGTTTTTCCTTCAGTAGGGAACATGACAGCCCTGACTATATTGTAAGTAGAATTGTAGACTGGTACTATTGATGAATAAATTTTCTCCATTCTTTTTTCTAAAATGTGATTCAGTTTTATTCTTTATATTTAAATTGTTGGCCAGAAGTTTAATGTGATTTAGTTTTGTATTAAAGGGTTTTAAGGAACTGTAACCTGTCTGGGGTGATACCTTCATACATCTGGACAATGACGAATTTGGCCACTTTGTAAGTAAAGCATGTGAATGTTCTGTGCCTATAACATGCCTACTCTGCATCTCTGTATTAAAAAAGATTGGCTTCTTTAATTTATCTTCCGCGGCAAATGTTGTTAGAACAGCTTATTGTTGCTCAATGCATACAAAAAAAAAAATCACTTTATATGCCAAATTTTATGAAACAATAAATTATATGGCAGATTGAGAAAATGCAAATAATGGATTCTTTGGATTTTCGTCCATGACTTAGTCCCTCTATGTTGATATCTTACCTTTATAGGTGGATGCTGCTATTTAGTCCCTCTATGTTGATATCTTACCTTTATAGGTGGATGCTGCTATCTTGTTTCCAACTATGAAAATACTTATAAGAGAAGTATTTAAGGAAGACTTGTGAGGAAAGGACTTCAGTTACACCATATGAGCATGTGCCCTTATGAGTTATAACATGTTAACAACTTTAAGATTGTTTAAAAGTAGACCATAAAGAAAAGAAAGAGAAAGGGAGTCGATAGGAAAAGACGTGCATAACCAGGGATCCAGAAAATATTAAAGGGAGGGGCTAACTTTGTCTCAAAATTCATTAGATACTTCGATCACTTTTTAAATCCAATAGCAAATGATTGTGGGGTGTTCAACTATTTCAAAAAAGAAACAAAAATAGGTTGCATGACACAACAGAAAGAAATATTTTGGAATTAACTGACCACACTGACATGGGAAAAAAACAAAATACAATCCCTATATTTTTTATACCCGGCTAATAATCCATAAGTTCGTGGTCAATCCCTATATTTTTTACACCCAGCTAAAAAATTTGAAGGAGAAGGGGAGGTCCGGGGCCCATGATTGCCCAACCTTGCATCATTCACTGTGCATAACCCAATTAGGTGTTTGGCTATTTTCTTTTCTCATCATGTATATAATAAATCATAACTGCATTAGAAGAAAAAATGAAAAGATTTTCTGCTAACTAAGAATTCTAAACAATGAATTTTTAAGTCTAGTTTGAATAGAGAGAAGTCAGTATGAAATAGGTAAATAAATTTTAAATATCAGTATGACAATGAGCATCTGAGTATTTTTGGTTAACAACTTTCTGATTGGCCTGTCATAAGTGCCATAATAGCTGAAGTTGAGTTACTGTAGTGGCAGTGCTTATGGCCCAACATACCCTAAAAGTCCAGTATATTTAACATCTTAATATATAAACAACAAATCCGCTTGTCAGGAAAGAAGTAATGGATCTCCAACCGTATTGAGCTTTATCTGTATGAATTGCAATTTGTTATTGACTTATTTAACTTGTTTAACTAGCTGCTTCTATTATTGTATGATTACAAGTTCCTAGTAAAACAGCGTTGCATATTTAAAAATGATTGTTTTGAAAATTTTATGATAGGGATGCCAGTTTTAACATGCTAGTTGGGGAACTTCCGGCAATTATAAGTGCAAAGCGTCTGAGATTTATGTAAGTATCTTAATCTAAAAATGTATGTTGACACTTGAATTTTTGAGTTGAAATAAAAGAGATAAGAATTTGTGCAGATAGCAGATTTATGCATATGAAAGCAAATAGTTCTGCTTAAGTGAGATAATATTCAACTAATTGTCATGATTAGATGACCTTTACGGTCCAGAACCATGTAGTGCATGTAGTTCTTCACAATTAAAATTGAATAATTGCTTCTATGTTCAAGTAATGACACAATGAATTGAACAGTTTGCCATTGTTCTTGTTAGCTACCTACCAGGTAATATGATTAGCGGAAATATACACCAGTCCTTCCTGAAGGATGGAAGTAGCATATAAGTTTCTTGGTGGTTTAGACTTTTTTTTATCAATCTTTTACTATAAGCAAGGTTGTAGACTTGTAGTCTTGTACTCTTGTAGATGAAGAATGTGTTGAATAACTCTATAGAGGAAGCTACAAATTCAAATCCCATATATTTGATTGTTTGTTTTTGTTTTTCACTCAGGAATCTGTTTATTCCATATTTCTCTCAATTTTATGCATTATTATTCTTTCTAGTTAAATGTGTATGAAAAGTTTGACAAGTAACTCGGAGTATCAGGTTTGAGATGAAGAAAACAACACATTATAGTTGAAAATAAAATAAACTGTCTAACGTATCATCAACAATTAATTTTCTATTATATATTAATCACAAAATTATCCAATTTTATTGAGACAGTTTTTTTCTCTTTCATTTTTGTTTTTCAAACGTTGTTGAAAATCTTCAGTGTATGTGGTTCACTGCAGACTGGACCCAAAATAAGAGAACTAAATCAAATTATTTTCTTAGCTATAGCAATTGCAAATATAGGCCCTTCCTCTTGGTTCATCTTTGTTCTGGATGTAATTAAAGGTTAGATATGATTTAGAAAATCTATTTAATCTAAAAACAATAAGCATGTAGAAATTTAACCACTCAAGTTCTTTGCAGAGAGTAACCTAAACTCAATCATCTATCTGAGTCAAATAATAGCAGGAAGAAACTTAACATATGTGAATCGATGTGGAGTTGTTAGGATTTTAAGCACAAAACAACTTGCTGGTAGTTGGACTTTCTGTTTCGGGTTCTTCCCACTTTGAGCATTACAGCTTACATTTCCTTTTTCCCCTTACTTATTTTATTGTTTTGCTAATCAATGTCGGTAGAATCAAAATAGAGAGAGAGGGAGGAAGGGAGGGATGTATCTTGTTAGCAGGGGCGGTGCCTCATGTATGTCTAAGGGGGAATAAGGATCTTCTTATCTTTAGCATATTAGGCCTTTGTTAGTGATGTCATTTTCTGTGAACAAATGGATGAACTAAGTTTAGATGGGTACACAAACTAAGTTGTTGAAGATCATCTTTGGACATCAATAAAACACCACATGCTAAGTTGTTGAAGCTCCTCTACTGTATTTCTTCTCCTCTTTTCCTTTTATTTTATTTATATGTTGTTGGGGAATGATTGAAGCAGGGTGGGTATATGGTGTTTTCTTCTCTGTTCATATCTTGTAGAAGAAATGTTATCAGTTATAGGTCTTATCTGTTTGAAAATTCATTTTGTTGTGGCAGAACATAATTTAATACACCTTTTGAATCCAATTTATGGTTTGTTTCTGATGGAAATTCCCTTATATTGTTGGATGCAGTGATCTTTCTTACAACAATTTTACTTGACAAGGCCCTGACCAACCTGCTTGTCAGGATAACATGTCAGAATACGAAATCATTTTCAATAATCTTTCCATTATTTTTTCAAGTTTGGAATTTTTGTAAAACTAAATTCTGTTTCATGTTTTTTCATTTGGTAGGAATTTAAATCTGAATTTATTCAGAAGCTCTTTAAAGCAGAATAAGTTGTAAGATCTCCTCTTCTCTAGTTTCTTTGGTTAGACAAGGAGCTGACTGGAAATGATTTATTTCCCTATTTCCATTAGTAAATTTTGGTTTTGCTATTGACAGAGAGGAATATGTTCCTTGCTCAAAAAAATTCAGTTGTCCATGGTGTAAGTATATATTATTATGAATTATCAATATTATGGGCTCTGATACCATAATAGAAGAGAGGAAGTAGAGAAAACTGAATTTCAGAATTGAGATTTTCAATAATTGATTCATTGTAGTTACAAAGGGAGGTATATATAGGTTACTGCATCAACTGTTTACAGCTGGTGACAGTTAGTGCAGTTGGACAACTGTCATAACTGATTATGCTGACTCAGCACATATCAGTTATGCAGTCCATTACAAAACCTACGCTACTGCTGAACTTAGCTAGCCTAGATTATACTCTAGTATGCTTTGAGTTCTTTTGTTTTGTCAGCATACCTACATTATAAAGCTCAATTGCCTTAATTTGGAACATATATAGGGTTTCTAAGGAGGTTTAGTGAACCTAAAGTTTGTGGAATGTGAAATGTCCAACCTTCACTGTATATTCACAGCCCTTAATAGAGACTAGAAACTTGTACCTCAGTAGACCAAAAAGTAGAAACCCATTAATGTTTATAGTGTTGAATTGAAGGACATTTTAAAATTATTATAAACATAAAAAATAAAAAATGAGGTTACATCAACTGAGAGCGACTTTGGAGGGGAAAAATATTATGCATGATTGACATGTGGCATTAAATCCACTTGCATGAACTGTCTTTAATATTATAGTATATAGATAGATAGATTGTTTCAGAACCCTGTGTCATACTCATACTCATATAAACTAAAATCACGAGCCATTGAAAAAGTTGACAACTAATGTTTGACTCAATTAGCTCCAAATTTTAATTGTGCGGAGAATCAGCCAGTTTTTCTAAAGCAGTCTAGTTGGAAAAAAAATGCTAAACAGCCAAAATTTTGACAAAATGAGTTGGTATTTTTTTTTTTTACTCTTTTATGGATGAGTGGTCCCCACTACTTTATTTCATCCAACAACCTTTGACATTGACCTTTTTGCAAAATTTGTACTGTAAGGAGTAGTTACATGAAATTTTCACACTCACACTGTCTTAATTTCTTCATCATTGTGGTAGATTCAAGTTGTTTACATGTTAATTCTGGTGGGAAGGATGTAAAAGTAAAAGATGATAATGGAGACTACCTCTATGTGGGAGATGGAGACGTTCAAGGTGGCACTGCAACATATTTCTAAAGCAACAATGATCACTGGGGATTTAGTAGTACTGGAGACTTCATGGGATTTAGTAGTACTGGAGACTTCATGGATGATTTCGAGTCCCAGAACATACGTTACACAGTTTCGCTGTCATCTTCAAATACGCCTGAATTATATACAACGGCACGTGTAACTCCAATTTCACTTACTTATTTCCATAATTGTATGGAAAATGGGAACTATGCTGTAAATCTCCACTTCGCTGAAATACAGTTTACAAATGATAATACTTATAGAAGTCTTGGGAAGCGCATATTTGATATCTATGTACAGGTAACTGGTCAAACTAATGAATTTAACTTTAACATCCAGACTTGGAATTAATGCAGTGACTTTGTCTCAGGAAAATTTGATTCAGAAGGATTTTATTTTTAACATAGAGAATGAGACAAAAGTTGCTGAAAAACCACTGGTACTTCCTATATACAATGTTAGCATCACAAATAATATCTTGGAGATTCGATTCTCCTGGGCTGGCAAAGGATAAACCAGAATTCCTGATCTTGGAGTTTAAAGGTCCACTTGTATCAGCATTATTGGTGGTTTCCGGTGAGTACTACCCATTAGCATGATAGGTATTTGTATTCAAATTTAAAAGGCTGCACCATCACTGTTTCTGACATCTAACATAGCATACTTTATTTCTCTCTGGTGTATACTACAGCTGCTAGTAAAAAAAAATAAATTGAATGACCGAAAATAAAATTAACCTCATGAAATAGTATTTCTGTTCTCATTTTTTCTCTTAACTATCATTGTTTATAAGCCTTTATCGACCTTTTCAATAAGATCAAGTGCGGTGTCTGTTCTAATCACTTCTTAATGCCATTTCTTATACTCAGTATTGTTTCTTACGGATCTTAATAGGCAAAGGGCATTTTATAGTTTTGACACCAATCTTTATGATGACTGATGCTATCTAAAATTTAGTCTGATAGCTTTCTGCATTTTAACCAGATTCTAGACTTTGCTCAAATGGTGGAAAGAAGGTTGCTGGTTCTATAATAATTGCGATTGTAGCTGGGGCTATATGCTTAGTGCTTTTTATATCCGGATTCATTTGGTGGAAAGGCTTTTTCAGAGGGAAATTGGGAATGAAAAAAGGTGAACCAGTCTATTAGACTATACACTCTGAAGGCTTTATATTGTGAACTTTCCGTTAGGGAATGAAACTAAAAGTTTGCACAGCCTCATTAGATTTTGTTTTTAACTAATATTTTTGTGCAGTGCTGATAAGATTTGAGCCTTTTATTTATATCTCAAGCCTAGTTAGATACCTGCTAATTCTTTGACATACAAATTTCTATTGGCAGGTGCAAAAGATGGAGATATTCAGACGGGAACTTTTAGCTTAGAGCAGATGAGAGCTGCCACTAATGACTTCTCTTCTCCTAACATGATTGGGGAAGGCGGTTTTGGTCCTGTATACAAGGGTTTTGGATAACCCAAATATTTTTTTATTAATCAAGATGGAATTTTCTCTTTATGTGTGGCTTGTGGGGTTTCTAATCATGTGACTGCAGGGTCAATTGCCTGAGGGCACTGTAATAGCAGTCAAGCAACTATCATCAATGTCATGGCAGGGAAATCGTGAATTTTTAAATGAAATAGGCATGATATCTTGTTTGCAACACCCTAACCTTGTAAGGCTTCATGGTTATTGCACTGAAGGGGAACAACTTTTATTGGTATATGAGTACATGGAAAATAACAGCTTGGCCCATGCTTTATTTGGTGAGTCTGAGTCATTATTTTGCCATGAATTTTTCGATATCTCACATTGGTATGTGCGAAGCTCAAAATGAATAATATTCGATTTCAGTGCTTTTAACTACCATAATTTTTTGGGTAACTTTCAAAGACAACTCGACTGGATTGGGACTGGATAGATTTTTGTTGTCTCTTTCTTTTTTCATATTTCCCCTATATTTCCTCTACATTTGGATTGCAGGACCATGTTTATGCCCTTCCCTAATTCCAGTTCTTGATTGTAGAAGCTGTAAATATGATTTGATTCAAATAAGCTGTATTTAACGTGATGATTTGTAGGCAGTGTAAGCAATCAGCTTAAAATGGACTGGCCCACAAGGCTTAGTATCTGCATTGGCATAGCAAAAGGTCTAGCATTTCTCCATGAAGAGTCAAGAGTCAAGATTCAAGATTGTTCACAGAGATATCAAGGCTTCTAATGTGTTACTCGATCGCAAATTAAATCCTAAGATATCTGACTTTGGCTTGGCTAAGCTTCATGAAGAGGAAAAGACCCATATCAGCACCCGAGTTGCTGGGACTATGTAGGTTGTCTTTGCCTGAATATGATAAATTTCAATAATATTTGGGTACCTAAATTACTAGCTATCAAGATGTTTTCTTGCAGAGGATATATGGCACCAGGATATGCATTGTGGGGCTATCTTACATACAAGGCTGATGTTTACAGTTTTGGAGTTGTGGCCTTAGAAATTGTTCATGGGAAGAGCAATAACAATTGTTTACCAAATGATGAAAGGGTTTGTCTTTTGGATTGGGTATGTTCAAAGCACCTAGTTTTTTTTTTCCCCCCTTCATTCTTCTTTTATGACTTATTTAAAGTAAAGTACAATTTTCTAGTGTCTGCCACTTAACTCTTGAAAGAAGACAATAATAATCCATAGTGCAGGCATATCAATTGCACCAAACTCTAAACTTGGTGGAACTGGTTGATGAAAGGTTGGGGGCAGACGTTAATATAAAGGAGGCAGAAATGGTGGTCAAAGTAGCTCTCCTGTGCACAAATGTATCTCCATCACTTAGGCCAACAATGTCTGAGGTGGTGAATATGCTTGAAGGACAAGCAAGTATTCCAGATGTGATCCCAGAACCAAGTGCCATTGAGGATATAAGGTTTAAAGGTTTGAGAGACTTCCACCAACAACGGTCAAAGCAGAGTTTGAGTGAAAACCAGACCCAACATTCAATGACAGTGCCTACATTCAGCTCTACCTCTGGTGGCAATACTTATACAAGTTATATTGAGGATCGCAGTTTAGTTGACAATAATGAGTTATCCACTTTAACAAGTTAAATACACCGTTGGACTCTTTAGCAGATAGCACAGTTGTAACTCCAGATCTTACGCTTCGAAAAATTAGACCATGCACAGTTATACTAAACAACTGGACAGATGCATAAAGATCTTGAGGGGAACCTTTTATTTTCATCTGTGTAGTTTTCTCCTGCAGAGTTCTACAATATAAGTAAATGTTTATTTTCTTCCTTTATATGGCAATTTTTTTCCAGAGTATCCTCAGACTGATAAGTGAGAGAGAGACTAATCTTTCGAGATATGAATGATGTTTTCTTCATATATGACTCGAGATCAAACTCAAGATGTGTTTAGGGGATTCAAGCTCCTTCTGATTGGATCAACATATATACATTATTGAATCTTTATTCATTAGGTTGTGTATTCCGATGATTGGAAGCTCGGTTAATACATGTTATTAAGGTATTGGACTTTGGCTAATTAAAGAGGGTAAAATATAGAAGCCTATCTATTGTCAAGTTCAACTGAAGAGATGTTGGGGCAAGAAGAGATTCTTTGGTTCCAAAAGTCTAGATCAAAATGGCTAGCTTTTGGAGACAGGAATTCGAAATATTTTCATGGGGTTACTGCAGTGAGGAGGAGAAAGAGTAAGGTGGAGATACTTCAAGAAGATGAAGGACACTGGATAGCCAATAAAGAGGATATGGAAGCTCATGTTACTAGCTTTTATAGGAATCTGTTTGAAGATGATAGCCCTTATGAGCCCTTCTGTCTTCAAAACTCGTTTCTGAAAGTGAATGAGGATAAATTGGCGTTCCTTGATAGCAAAGTTACGCATGATGAGATCTACAAAGCCATTCGTTGCATGGGGGGATTTAAAGCTCCGGGGCCTGATGGTTTCCAAGTCATTTTCTATCAATCTCAGTGGAAATTTGTGGGTGAAGATTTTTGCTGCCTCATTATGGATATCTTCAATAATCCGGGGAGGATAAAAGAAATAAATGACACCTTGATTACTTTGATTCCCAAAATTGAGATGGTAACTAAGCTAAAGGATTTTCGTCCAATTAGCCTGTGTAATGTTTCCTACAAGACAGTCACGAAGATCATAGCGTTGAGACTTAGGAGTTTGATTGAGGAGTTGGTTAGCCCATGCCAATGTAGTTTTGTCCCTAATCGTCAAAGCAGTGATAATATTGTGATTGCACAAGAGGTCTTCCATTCCATGAGGAACAAAAAAGGAAAAAACAGGATGGATGGATGGCTATAAAAATTGATCTTGAAAAGGCCTATGATAGGCTTAAGTGGAATTTTATTCGCGAAACTTTAGTGGATTTTGGTTGCCCGAATAATATGGTGGAGCTTTTATGGAGTTGCACATCTTCAGCAAGTATGAGAATGCTATGGAATGGGGAGTCATTAGAGTCTTTCTTGCCAAGTCGTGGTATTAGGCAAGGGGACCCTATTTCTCCTTATATCTTTGTTCTTTGTATCGAGAGATTATTCCAGTTGATCATAAATTCTGGAAGCCGATTAATCTGGTTAGAGGTGGTCCTTTGCTGTCCCATCTAGCTTTTGAGGATGACCTCATGTTGTTTGCCGAAGCCAGTGTTGATCAGGTTGAAGCAATCCAAACTGTCATGGATCTTTTTTGCCAAAGTTCTGGAGAGAAGGTGAATGTTGATAAGACTAGAATTTACTTTTCTCAAAATGTGAGTTGGCAAGTGAAGGAAGATATTAGCAATAGATTTGGGTACAAAAGAACTGATGATCTAGGAAAGTATTTGGGGATTCCTATCTTACATAAAAGAGTCACCACCCAGTCTTTCTAGTTGTTGGACAAGGTAAACCAAAGGCTTAGTAATTGGAAGGCCAAGATGTTGTCAATGGCAGGGAGAGTGACTTTGGCTAAATCTGTTCTTCAATCAATCCTCAGCTATGTCATGCAGTCTGTGGCGTTACCAGTCCATATTTGTGATGAAATTGATCGTAAATGTAGAGCTATCGTATGGGGAGATGATGATAATCATAGATGAGTCCATACTCTTCCCTGGAGGGAGTTGTGCGAGCCGAAGGATAGAGGAGGGCTTGGGTTCAGGTCCACTAGAGCTATGAATAAAGCCTTCCTTATGAAAGCTGGCTGGAGGCTATGCTCACGGAAGATGTCTCTCTGGGCTTCGGTCAAACATTCTAAATACAGGTGTGGCCAAAGGACTAGACTCAAGATAGATAAAAACAAACAGGGATCAAATTTATGGAGGGGTTTATGCAAAAACTGGAATTCCTTTGAGGATAATCTGGAATGGCGTATTGGAAATGGCACCGAGGTTAACTTCTGGCTTGATTGTTGGGTGTCGAAACAAGGAAGGTTGCTGGACAAGGCCACTTGCATGGTAGACATTGAGATGCAAAATATGAAAGTAGCCGAGTTTATGAATCAGGAGGGTTTGTGGGACATGCAGAAGCTGAGAGCGTGTCTTCCAGCAGGAATTTGCGAGAACATTAGAGCCTTGGTCCCTCCTAAGATGAATAACGTGGATGATGCCATGGCCTGGAGGGACAGCGCAGATGGCTCCTTCTCGGTTACAGCAGCTTACCAAGCGATAGAGCCTCCTTCGAATCCGACTGATCCTATTTTTCCTAGCATATGGAAGTGGAAAGGCCCGGAGCGTATTAGGGTTCATATGTGGAAAGTTGCAAAGAACGCTCTCATTACTAATGATTGAGAGTTAGGAGAGGTTTGGCAGATGATAGTTCCTGTTGTTTTTGTCATGATCCATCTGATTATGCATGTGATGCGGGACTGTCCTTTTGCAGCGGAGGTGTGGAATAGGATCTCGAAGGGCGATCTCCACCCTAACTTCTTTACTGAGAGTTTGCATGCTTGGTTAAGAGGGAATTTAAACTCGCCAATGCTGAAAGATGATGGTGCTTGGGCTGTTATTTTTTGTGCTACTTTGAGTTTCCTTTGGCAACAACCTAATGATTTTATTTTCAACCAAGTGAGCCTATCCTCAACTAACCTGGAGTTTAAGATCCATAGACTTGTGCAGGATATTGCTAGGAGTTACAAGGTAGATATGGCCACCCACAACCAGCAGCGTACTCCTTCTAATTTGTCTTTCATAACTTGGAAGCACCTTCCTGAAGGAGTGTTGAAGCTGACTTGTGATGGGGCCAAGGCTTTGAATGGGAAAGCAGCTTGTGGTGGAGTTTTAAGGAACCATTGTGGGGAAGTTATCTTCTCTTTTGCCAATGATGTGGGTATTTGCTCGGTAGTCCAAGCTGAGCTTTGGGCTATCTTTATTGGTGTTAAAACAGCTTGGGATAGGGGTTTTAAATTGCTTGTGGTGGAGTCAGATTCGCAAGTGGCTATTTCCCTCCTTAACAATGGTTGTGATGCGTCTCATCCTTGTGCCGGTTTAGTCAATTACATTCAAGCCTTTTCCAGTATTGGAGGTCTTTATTCGTGGAAGCATGTTCTTCGTGAAGCAAACCAGGCGGCAAATGCCCTAGCTACGCATGGCCTTTCCTTAGATGGCCAATGCAGGATTTTTGAGAGTATTCCAGATTTTTTGTATTTGATAGTCTTGGGGGATGCTGCCTCTAGCTTATTTTCCCGTGGCTTTTAGTTTTTCTATTGTGGGGGCTTAGTCCCCTAATTCCACCCCCCCAAAAAAAAAAGTTCAACTGATGTCAATTTAATATTTCTGTTTTATGCCCTTAGATGGATTTTTTTTTTTTTACGTGGATAGTTTGAACTTTCATTCATCTTTATAAGACTTTAGCTAATGGTTTTGAATTTGAATTTCCTAAAGTCACAACACCATGCATTCATGCAGTATTTGTGGGATGTACAATTGGATCAATATGTCATATGTGCGTGTTTGAGGAAGCTTAAGATACGCGAAAATTAAAATTTTCATTAAAATCCAAATTCTATACACTTTCATTAAAAAAATCCAGATAGACGTCTATTTCTCCGTTTGTAGCAGAAATAGAAAGGAAGTTTGCTCATCAATAGGGTATTGGTGAAGTGGAAGCAACTTGCCCCAATAAGAAAGAGGACTTGGGGAACTCGGGTTCAAATCTTTGTGGAGTTGCCTCGATTGGGAGGCTGAGAACTAAATGTTAAAACCTTTTAATTTGTCGAATCAGATATTAGTCCCATAGCGTACCCGAAGGGCCTAAGCCGTGGGGATAATTTGGTAGACCCACTAGGCCCAAAGGACTAATTAGGGTGGGTTCCGAACCAAAAAGAAAAAAAGAAAGGAAGTTTATTTTAAATGTAATATCATCTTTTATTCAGTTTAATGACCAACTCTATTTCCACTTAAAAAAATAGTTATTTACCAAAAATAATACAACATTAAATATAATTAGACAATAAAAATTATATAAATATGATAAACTGATATAAGAAAGATGTCTATGACTAATATATCTATTTGGATATTATAAATTTGACAACAACAACAATCCATATTTGGTTAGTGATATTCAAAATTGTGATTAATGACGTATTAGATTTGGTTATTGGATACATCAAGATTGGATAACTCATTAACCCATTCACTGAACTTTATTAATCAAGATTTTATATATCATTAACCAAGTTGTCACTCAACAAATTTAGACATTTATCGTAGATGTATCCATTTATCACAGATATATCTATTAACCAAATGTTATTAATCATGATTTTGAATATTATTAATCAGGTATTGGTTGTTGTCGAATTTGTGATATACACATATAGGTTTTGTATCAGAAATGATTTTTGGACAATCGATTTCGACACCATACATCACGACATCGTATATCTTACGGAAATTGAATTTCGGAAGTGTCCGAAAATTAAATTCTGGAGGTGTAAAATAAAAATTTGTATGTTTTTACACTTCCAGAAATTAAATTCCGGATATGTAAAATTTTACACATTCGAAATTTAAATTCCGGAAGTGTAAACTTTTACACCTCCGGAATTTAATTTCCGGAAGTGTAAAATGAAGTGTGACACATGAAATTTTACAAGTCTGAAAAATTGTACCTCCGGACATTAAATTTCAATCGTGTAAAATTTTACACATCAGGAATTTAATTTCCGGATGTGTAAAATGAAGTGTCATATGTGTTTAGAGCTTCCGAAATTTAATTTTTGGAGGTACAATTTTTTCTAAACTTACGAATTTTTACATGTCCAGAAATTAAATTCTAAACTTTCATATTTTATATGTTATCCGACACTTCTCGATTTTTCAAATAACAACACAGTTATTGTATCTTTCAAAAGACATACTAGGATAATAGAATGAATAAACACCTTATTTGATTTCTGAAATTGTGAAGTAATATCAATCCGATTTCTGAAATTATCGAAATTTCAAATTAATCCCTGAAGTTGTAAAACGATAATCAACTTAGTTCCTCCGTTGAAAATCGTATGGACTGTGTTGATTTTAAGTTAGCAATATCAGGGGCTTAATTGATATTAAGTGAGTAAAATAAGGGACCGAATTGATACTAACTCTTTATTTAGGGATGCTTTTAGAATTTTAATAATTTCAAAGATCAGATTAATACTCTTCTATAATTTAGGAGACCAAATTAGATGTTTACTCACGATGGAATGTACGTAAGGAGAAACCCAACATATACTAGAGTCCAAAACATCCAATCAAATGGACTCCTTAGCAAAGAAGGAGCCAACAGGGACCAAGATCACACCTAGTCCCAATAATAGTGGTAGGGTAATCAGTAATGCTTCACTTTTCAAAATCCCTTAGGTAAAGCAAGACACCATATAATAATTATGATTAAATTTATTGAGATACCAAATTAGTTATCTATCTTTTTTATTAATTAATTATTTAAAATTACAAATTTTTATTTTACAAAATATAATTAATTAGTTAGTAAAATATAAATAAGTAATTAAAAGTATCTATAACCCTCACCTAATAATTAGATTTTGGCGTCTTCTATCTTTTACTTTGATTATTATACTAAATTTTAATATATTAATTTAAAAAAATTTAAATTGTAAAAAAAAATGTAATTGACCTTATTAAGGACTTCAAATATATATTCTCACGGTCACAGAATCCCAAACAAGCTATGGGTAATTAATAATTATAATGGTAAATATTAATAAGTGCACTTAGTACACTTATTGAGAAATTAAGAAAAGAAAGTTTATATAAAGAATTTATGTATTTAATATTTAAAAAAGTAAAATACTTAGTTATAGGTATTGCTAACCAGTAATCAATACCCTAAAAACATTGATTAAAGAATCCATGTAGAGGAAATTTTATTGAAAATCAAGTTTTCAAATTTTAATATGTTAAACTTGAATCCATCATTTCTAACAAAATGTTTCATTATATTCCTTAATCAATGTGGGGACTCGTCGTTTTGGCTTTATTTGTCAAAAATAGCTGATAAGCTAACTAATAGCCATCAAGTTAATTTTTAGCTAATAGTTGAAAAACTAGTTAATTAAAATTTGTAATTCTTAATCATAAAGCATTTGTTAGTACTACTTGCCAAAAAAAAAAAAAACTAGCTGGTTAGAAATTATTGAACACCATCCTTAACATCTGCTTTATTAAGGACCTCCCCTGCGTGGAAATCACCAAACCTTCTCTTCAGTTTCCACGCAGGTTCCCCAAACTTTGAATCTAAAGCGTTTCTGTTACTCCCAATATTGGCCAGTTCTACTGTTCCCTCCAGTATTATCTGTATGTAGAGTGTTGCTATGTCCCTATAAATAGACACATACTCTTGCTTCTGGTTCATAAAAATCACTTCCACATTTTCACTTTTTCTAGTCTCCAGTAGCATTTGATCTCACTCTCAAGTATCAACACTCAAATCACACGTGTGTTTAAGCTCTGCCACCATGGCAACAAGCAGGGAAGACAAAGCCATAGGCATTGACCTTGGCACAGTCAACAGCTGTGTCGCTGTGTGGCAACACAACCATGTTGAGGTCATTCCAAATGACCAAGGCAACCGCATCACCCCTTCCATTGTTGCCTTCACTGATACCCAAAGGCTACTCGGCGATGCTGCCAGAAACCAAGTAACCACCAATCCACACAACACTGTTTTCGACTCAAAACGTTTGATCGGTCGTAGATTCTACGACCAATCAGTTCAGCAAGACATGAAACACTGGCCTTTTAAGGTTGTCCCCGGCCCAAGAGACAAGCCCATGATTGTTGTAACCTACAAAGGCGAAGAGAAACAAGTCTCAGCTGAAGAGATATCTTCCATGGTGCTGTCCAAGATGAAGGAGATTGCTGAAGCTTATCTGGGTCATGCAGTGAATCGCGCTGTGATCACTGTCCCTGCTCATTTCAACAACTCACAGAGACAAGCCACAAAGGATGCAGGAGCCATTGCTGGCTTCAAAGTGATGAGGATCATCAACGAGCCAACAGCAGCTGCTATTGCTTATGGTTTGGACAAGAAGGGTTGGAGAGAAGGTGAGAAGAACGTGCTGGTGTTTGATCTTGGTGGTGGCACTTTTGATGTTTCTTTGGTTACCATTGATGAAGGGATGTTTAAGGTTAAGGCCACTGTGGGAGATACTCATTTGGGTGGTATGGATTTTGATAACAAAATGGTGAACCATCTTGTGAATGTGTTTTACAAGAAGCACAAGATGGATATTAGTAAAAATGCTAGAGCTCTTGGGAAGTTAAGGTCAGCGTGTGAGAGAGCTAAGAGGCTTTTGTCTTGTACTTCACAGACCGCCATTGAGATTGATGCTTTAGCTGGGGGGATTGATCTACATGCTACTGTTACAAGAGCTGCTTTTGAGGAATTGAACAAAGACTTGTTTGCAAAGTGTATGCAGATTGTGGAGAAATGCCTTGCTGAGGCCAAGGTTGATAAAAGACAAGTGCATGAGTATGTTCTTGTTGGTGGATCAACTAGAATTCCCAAGGTTCAGCAACTTTTGAAGGACATGTTCAATGTCAATGGCAAAGAGCTTTGCAAAAGCATCAACCCTGATGAGGCTGTGGCATATGGTGCAGCTGTGCAGGCAGCTATTTTGAATGGTGAGAGAGACAAGAAAGTGGAGGATCTGTTGTTGCTTGATGTGATGCCTCTTAGTCTTGGGGTTGAGATTGATGGTGGTGTCATGTCTGTGGTGATTCCAAAGAATACCATGATCCCCACCAAGAAAGAAAGGGTTTTCTCTACAAGCACTGATAATCAATCTAGTGTTTTGATCAAGGTGTATGAGGGAGAACAAGCTAGGACTGAGGATAACAACTTTCTTGGCAAGTTTGAGCTCTCTGGCTTCCCTTCTGCACCAGAGAGTGTCCCACAAATCAATGTTAGCTTTGATGTAGATGCTGATGGTATTATGGAGGTCACTGCTGAAGATAAGACTGTGAAGCTGAAGAAGAAGATCACGATCACCAACAAGAAGGGGAGGTTGAGCCCTGAAGAGATTAAGAGAATGGTGAGAAATGGAGAGAGGTATAAGGCAGATGATGAGGAGGTGAGGAAGAAGGTGAATGCAAAGAACACGCTTGAGAAATATGCTTATGAAATGAGGGACAGATTGAAGAAGCTTGAGGAGGCAGTGGAGGAGACCATAGAATGGATTGACAGGAACCAATTGGCTGAAGCTGATGAGTTTGAGTTCAAGAAGCAGGAGTTGGAAAGGGATCTGCAGTATCTGTAATTGTATAGCAATGTAAGAGATTGGAGAATAAGTAGACTGAGTACGAAGCAATGTAAAATAGGTCAAGCTTCGTTACTTTAAGCAAGCATCTTGAGTGTGTCTATTAATATGAGTTACTCTGATGTAGCTTATTGTGTGTGTCCAACATGTGGAAGTAGTATTGGTAACATAGATGCCAGAAATGTTGGGTTTGTAACCAGTGTCATTGATGAAGCTGTTTTAAGACACAAATTCTGCTCTGCTTAGATATTGATTTACCTCAATTCATGTTTTGCTATTTACATATCTATTATTGTTGCTAACTGTCTGCCTACCAATTCCTTCAGAACTTAGACGTGTTTCTAATGATCCTTCATGCCAAAAGTGTGGTTCTGAACAGGAATCACTAATGCATACTTTTGAGAGACTGTCCAAAAGCTAAAAGGGTGTGGTCTATGCTGATTTTTTATCAAGATCAGAACTTTTATACTATGACTTGCAGAGATTGGCTCATCACTGACATATCAAAATCCCAGGGTTCTTTTTTTGTGACTATATGCTGGTCTATTTGGAGAGCTAGGAATGCTGAGATTTTTTCTGATCAGGCCTGGAATGATTGGTACTTACTGAATTATATCCGAACTCTTCATGATTCAATTGTCAAAGCTTATGGCACTATGAACTCTAGTCAGACAGTTCGGGAAGTGAAGTGGAGTCCACCACATGAGAATTATATCAAACTCAATGCTGATGGCAGCTCTTTTGGAAATCCAGGAAGATCAGGCTTTGGTGGTATTTTCAGAAACTCTAATGGTGAATGGTTATCTAGATTCTCAGGATTTTGTGGTATTTCAACCAATCTTAATGTGGAATTATTAGCAATCTATCATGGTCTGGACATGGCATGGAAGGGAGGATACAAATTTGTGATTTGTGAGTCTGATTCTCTGTCAGCTCTCAATCTGATCAATGATGGAGTCAACTCTTTTCATCCCTTTGCCCCTCTGATTGAGCAGATTCACAGGCTTAGAGATATGCAATGGATGATGGTGTTTAAGCTTACTTTAAGAGAAGGGAATGAGTGCGCGGATTGGATGGCCGAAACTGGAGCTTCTATGGATCATGCTCCGCAAGTTTGGGAGGATTGCCCACCCCAGCTTCATACTGTGCTCTTAGCTGATGCGCTTGGTGTTTTTAGATTAAGAGCTTAGTTTTCTTTCCTTTAGTTTGTCTTTCATTTCCCACTGATCAAAAATATCTATTATTGTTGCTGCATACCTTGTAACAAAAATGTTGGCCATTATCTGATGGGATAGACCCTTTTTAACTCCACAAAATTTGTACTTGAATTATGATTCTAATTTTAAAAGAGCTTCCAAACATGAAAATTGAAATTATAAGGACCAATTTCAGTCACAAATCCTAATTCCATGTTCAAGTTGAGATCTCAAAGGAGCACTTTGAAGTATTACTTTTTTTTTTTTTTTTAAACTTCTCTAATTCTATGAAACCAACTTGGTATATTGATATTGTTATTGTTATAATATATAAATTTGAAGAAAAATGTTAGTATCACATTCTTTATCACGTCATGATTGGGTTGAATTCGGGATCAAATAAATAGTTTGGTCAAAATATTAGATCGAATTTGAGTCAAGCTAAATTCATCTCATCCCATCTAATCTCATCCTTTGAACACGCTTAGTTGAAATTATATTAAATTAAAAACTATATAATCTCTTAAGTTTTAACCTCACAATTCGTCAAGAAGTAATTATCTCATTACAAGTGTTAAAAATATAAAAATAACATACTAGTATCAAATAAATTTATACATGAGAATTAAATGTGGCACTAGTAAGTAGTAACTCTACCCGGATACAACAATTGCTTTGGTTAAGGGTAGAGTTACTACTTAATATTCACATGCTCTAACTCAATTCGCTGCACATTTTCTTAAATATAGCTTATATTTATAACATTAGATTACAAATCTTAGACTCCTAAATTTTTAGATTCAATGAATTGTATGACGAGGCAATCCGTTTTTCTTTTGGGGCCAACAAGCAAATTCGATATATTAGATTAGATAAAGGAAGGATGATTTCATAAACTCAATAAAGGAATGTTAAGCTTAGTGTGTGTTTGGATGAGCATTTAATAAAAGTGATTTTTAATGAAATTGATTTTATAAAATTGATTTGGTTAGAAATGAGTTTGAAGTGAAGTGATTTATGTTTGGATGTTTTTGTTTTAAAAGCAAGTTTGATGTAAAATTTAGTGTAAAATTTTCAATTCAACTCAAAAGCTACTTTTTGTAGCTTCTAATCAGAATCGTTTCTGAAGACAAAATCAATTTTACCTGACAGTAATTAAACACTCTGTTTTTACTAAAATCACGTTTGACAGGACACAAGATCAATTCTAGAAATTTCTAATGTGAAATCAAACACACACTTATACTATGATATGCTATGCTATGTTCTCTCATTTTTTATTCTTTGTAACTTAGAGAGTATTACCGTTTGATGCTAATACAAGGACTGCATTTCATGTTGAGGTTGTATTTATTTATGTATAAAATCGTGCGGTCAAATAATTGCTCTTTTAAAAAAATTTAATCACAAATTCACGTTAAAAGACACCCAAAAGCGCTCGGATGAAATGATGCGGATCTCTTCCAGCTTAACCAGAGGTCTCGAGTTCGAATCCTGACTCTGGGAATACAGTAGCGTTAAAACTCTTGAGGGATAACTTTGTCGTCCTTGTGGTCCTACCCGGCTCGAGGGATTAGTCTCCGCAGTTGCACGCGGAGGATACCATGAGAAACCAAAATTCACGATAAAAGATGTTATTACTTTTTTAATTCTAATATTAAAAAAATATTAAAAGTAAACAATCTATATTTTATATATAAAAATAACTATCTCCTTGAATTTGTCACATAAAAGTTTGACTTTATCATAGAGTTTAGTTTAATATTTGACTCCATTAATTAAAATTTGTTACATGAAAAATGTTATCTACATTGCCAAGATTGAAAAGATTTTGATATTTCTGATCAAAAAAGATTTTAATATTGATCATCTATCTTAGTAATGACTTTGTCATTCCTAATGCTTGGGCGCTTGGCTACTTGCTTTTAATTCTTTTTTTCTAAATTACATTCTCTTTTAAATTACTTTACACCTAATATTTCCATTTTTTAATTTTAAATTATATACTAAATTAACATTATATTTTCTAAAAATAAGTTTATTAGGAAGCAAGCAAATGTGATTGCTCACTCCCTTGCTAGGATGGCTACATCTAAGCCTAGTCTATGTTGTTTTGAGTCTTTACCATCTTGTATTGCTGAATATGTTTACAATGAAATGAAGTGATCCTGTTTTAGTCCCAAAAAAAATTCATTATTTAAAGTTATTTTTATTTAACATGTATAATAGTATATTATTATTTTTTTAATATTCTTATTTCATATATGCAAGAGATGAAATGCTACTTTAAATTATTTTTTTTTTGAGTGAAAGATAATTATTTCATTTCACTAGCAATAATATGAAATGCTACTTTAAAAATAGCAATGGCAAACCAATACCCAACAAAAAAGACCAGTCAACTCAGAATCTCGGGAAAAAAGGAATGAAAAAAAAAATATTATGAACATATTCTTTATCGCATGCTCCTCTCAAACACACTCTGAATTAGTAGATTTTAAGTGTAACCCATCAAAATACATGATCCTATATGAGATTAACCCTATAATAAAAAATATGTGTTAAGAAGAGTGTAAGTATGATGAAGAGTGTGATGCTAACATTTCTCTCGTCAAGAAGAGAAAAGAAAAGAAAGAACCCTCCTCTCAGTCTCAAATCTCAACCCTGTTTATGGACTATGGTCCCTACAGATTACAGAAAAACGCGTTTTCAGACAATAGATTATTAATATGTTTGTTCTTACAGTCAAACTCAAAAATAGTTGCCTTTTAGAATTAGAACAAGAGAAAGAGAAAGAGAAAGAGAACAAAACAACCTTCGAAGATCATCAACAACTACAAGCTTCAACCTTCTCTGTCCTTTCCACAGCCCCACCCAATACCATTTCCTTACTCAACAAAACTGCAAGGACAAAAAAGAAAAAGAAAACTGAACTTTCCATGTTCTTGTTGTTGTGCACATAACAAATGCTAGCCACCACCACCATCAATCCAATTTCAAGACACTCTACCATGGAAAACCCCACTTCAACAAGAACATCTGATTCTCTCTCTGCTACTCTTGCCAACTCAATCCAAGCTCTGGGTCGTGGCTTTGATGTCACATCAGATATTAGGCTTCTCTACTGCAAAGGTGCTCCTGGGTCAAGGCTTGTTCACCTTGATGAGAACCACACAAGGGATCTTGAGGTCGAGGTCTCACATGGTGTTGTTGTTCCCAATGTCTCTATGGACATTGATTGCTCCCGTGGGAAGAGTGGTATAGAGAAGATCCATGTGTGTAGTTTCCACGAGGTGATTCTTTTCATTCACCCCTTCTGTTTGTAATTTCTAGATTTTTATTTGTTGCCTTTGCTTGCTGGGAATATCCTCTGAAAAATGAAAGAAAAGGCAACTGGCGCATATCAAATTTCCAATTTTTTTTTTTGTTGTTGTTGTTAAATATCTTTATGTTTTATATTACATTTTTATTGGCTTGTGATTTCTGTGAGTTGAATTATATTTTATATTGCATTGCCTAACTCTATTAATGTGATGTTTCTTTGGTTCATACCTCTTTAAGATTGACATTTGTACATTGTATGTCTGTTCTTGATTATCAAGATGTAGGCTTATTTTGTTATTATTATTAATTATTAATTATTAATGATCATCTTTGCTATTGGTAAAGTAAATTTAGTGGCAATATAAATACTGCTTTTGTATCACTTTTTTCCTGAAATTGGAATTGGGTAGTTAAAATGAACTCTTTTATGCCCCCTCCCAAGCAGCATTTTATTTTAGACAAATGATGGATCAGTAGCAATATAAAGTGCATGCATCAAATGATGTCACTGTAAAGGCACAAATTAGCTTTTGATCAAGCAAAACGTTATCAGTGAGTTGACTAAAAGCGCATTTTACATGAATTAGACCCTACATTGGTACTTAACAATTATGAATCAATTTAGCTCAAGTTCTGAATGCATTTTAGATATAATTGTTTGTTTTCTCTAGCTCCAACAAGGCTTTATTTTATTTACAACCTCTGTATGTTTCCAACAAAATTTCTACTTAGTATTGTTCTGTTATTGGTACTAATTTTTCAAACAAGTATCTCAGCCCTAGAGGATGTAGAGATGCAGCTAGAGATTGTTTAAGGGTTGAATTAAATTCTTTTTAAAGGCTCACAAAACTTGGACGTATTTTTAAATAGTTAATTAGCTGAAGAGTGATGCACCGAATTCTTTGAAAATATGGGAATAGTAAAGTAGTTGAATAGTGGGGGAATTGGGATTTGCACTATATCTTGTAGAAGCAACTTCAGGAGTTGGGACATCTTCTTTGTGCATTTTTGCAAATCTAGGGTCTGTTGGAATTATGGATGACGAGAGATGCTTTGGAGGCCAAGGGATTTTGTTTGAGTAGATCAAAGACAGAATATATGGAATTTAAGTTCAATCAGCATAGGAGAGTGGTTGCTATGATAGTTCAATAACTAGGAAGAAGATTGGAGTGCTCCTTATAGAAGAGCAAATGATCGAAAATCGTTTATAGTGGTTTGGACATGTAAGATGATGACCTATGCAGGCCCTGGCAAGTTGTGAATCTTAGATGATACCACTTTAAAAAGGGGTGAAGGGAGACTGAAAGGACTCGGTGGGAGACTATGATACATGATTAAAGAATCCTTGTAGCCAACTCCACTTAGTGGGAGTAATGCTTGGTTGTTTTTGTTGTATAAGAGGTGCATCGTTTCTTTTAGCTTACTTTGCTTTAATTATACATGAAAGTAATGGGCTCATTCCTCTGACCACCATGAACAATCAGTTAAGCAGTGTCAGTGGCCTTATTTGATGACTTAATTTTCCAGATGGCGAAATATTTCAACGAGAGGTCAGGCATATCAGGGCATATTCCACTTGGAAGCTTCAATTCAATGTTCAATTTTACTGGCTCCTGGATGGTTGATGCAGCAGCTACCAAATCCCTTGCTTTGGTTGGATATTTCATTCCACTGGTTGAAGTTAAATTAACCAAATTAAATTTGGTCTTGAATGAAGAAGTCAAACGTGCTGTTCCTTACTCTTGGGATCCAGCATCCTTAGCAAGGTAAACTATGTTTTTGCTGTTTTCTGTAAATGATATTTAGTTAGCTCTCGCTGCAGAAAATGGTTTTGGCTTGATATATCTGAACACAGAAGTTTATACTTGGTAGATTTTATGCTATATACACAGACTCTGCTTCTAAACTGACCCAAAATTAATGCCTTAAAGATAAGACACAAAATTTTGTTGCCAGCAGTAAACAATTTCAGTAGTTATTAATATTTGTTCTTAGAAGTTTATGTTCTGGGATTAACAAATATCCATTTATAGGTTTTTGGATTAGAAAAGGTCGGTTTAAATTTGGTTGAAAATTTAGTTACTATAATATCTAAAAACTAAATTTTACAAGATCCTTTATGTTGAAATGGGGAGCCTTGGCGCAATGGTTGAGTTTGTCGTCATGTGATATGGAGGTCACAGGTTTGAGTCGTGGAATCAGCCTCTTACAAATGCAAGGTATGGCTGCCTATTATATATCCACATAGTGGGTCCAACCCTTTCCTGGACCCAAAGCATAGCCGGAGCTTTATAGCACCTGGATGCCTTTATATTGTTTAACTAACTCAACCCCATGGACTTTTCTTAGTGAAATCTACTCTAATAATCATAACTAGAGTTGGGACACACTTAGCTTTGCCAATCAGCTTGTTTTTTCGTTTTTATTCAGAAAAAAGGACCATAAAATAAATATTTTTTGAAACTCCAAATAATTATTCATGGACCATAACTTTGTATTTTTCAGGTTAAGATTTTTTATTTTGAATGCACCATGAAAACTACCAGCTTAGGCATATATATTATTATAGTAAATGTAATTATGTATGTTTCACTTGTTATACAACAGTGTCATTTGGTTATCTTATTAAAAGATATTGTGCTTTGTATTTTCCAGATCCTCACTCTCTCTCTCTCTCTCTCTCTCTCTCTAATTTTCTAAAAGATAGAACTAACTACTAAGAGAAAGAAGGGAAGTATAAAGAATGACCTCAAAGGAATGCTCGTAGAACAATTCTAAAACTAACAAAACAAATAAGAAAAAAAGGAAAAGACATTCTTCCTTACAGAGCTCTCCAATTCCTCCAAAAAAAGGCTGCTAAAGCCTGAGCTGAAACCCTCTACAATCCCAGATTTTTAGACTCGGTTCTGATTAAATTCAAATGGCAATTTACTATAACTGTAAATTCTGGAACATAATTTAACAATGATGAACTAATCTGTTGGTGAAAATGTGGTTTTCTGTGACACTCTTGTTTGGGGGTATAGAATATTTGTATGTTCCTATTATGTGCTCTTTGGAGGCATGTATGAAAAGTCTTGTGAAGCTAAAATTGGATGGGTGGTATGTGAATAGAATATAGCTATTAGCTTCTGATAACTTGTCTCACATTTTATTTTAAATTACTATTTACAATTCCAAATACCAGACGGAGTTGCAGTGATGTACAATGACAACTGGATGCTCCTATATAAGATATTGATATTAAATTTGATAGTTTCCATTACCAATTACAATTCCATGTGTCAAATGTGATGCCTTTGACGCATTATTTTATGCAGAAGACAATGAAATTTATCTTAGTTGTTGTACTGTGACAGTAAAGATTGCACAAAGCATTTTCTAATCTGACTTATGTTGATTGTCCAAAAAAGACATATCCACTTCCCCTAAAAAATCCCAAAAGAAAGAATTATATATTATTTCAGTTAGATGGGATGGACAGGGCCAAGTTCTAATCAGAAACTTCTGCTCTTTCTTATTCTCAGTTTTATTGAGAATTATGGTACCCATATTGTCACATCTGCAACAGTTGGTGGAAGAGATGTAGTGTATATCAGGCAGCACCAATCATCTTCTCTGTCTGCCCCAGACATTGAGAACTATGTGAAGGACATTGGAGATGATAGGTTTCTTGACGTAAAAAACGTGTTGGGTCCTGGTCCTTTAAAGTACAAAGAGAAGGTTAGTATTAAGAAATGCCTTTTCCCCACTATTACTCAGCAAACAGATAACTTTTCTGCTTCTAATTATTTATGCAACTTCTTATAGTTTATGCAAATACATTTTGGTTTAGCCTTGTTGCATCATTTTGATTCGTTTCTTGCTATTGCACTCTATCTCATTGAAAATTATTCAGTCACTGATTCAATACATAGACTACAGGAATCTCAGGGAAGTGACCTTTCATTTCGTTCCTGCAGGATGTTACTGTCATTTTTAGGAGGAGAGGAGGGGATGATCTTGAGCAAAATCATGGTAAATGGGTGGAGACTGTAAAATCGGCGCCAGATATCATTAACATGAAATTTACACCCATTGTTTCTCTTCTTGAAGGAGTGCCTGGTGTTAAGCATTTGGCCCGTGCTATTGATCTATATCTGGAGTGTAAGATCTAATCCAATTAGTGATACTATGGTGTTAAATTTATTATTGGTTATGATAACTATTCAAAATGGACTCAGTCAATCCTAGGAGCAGTTAAATCATAAATTTTCTCAGAATATAAACAGCAAATCAATCAACATAAAAACTGTATGAGTCTATCTGGATTTACAATGAGCCTTAATTAGAAATAAAGCTTAGCTGCATAAGCTAAATATAATTAATATACTTGAAAACTCAACCATAACAGAAAAATAAAAAATAATTTATAAGATGAATTACAGAAAAGTTTTTTGCAAAGTTTGATGAATATTACATTACATTCGCAATCACCAGGGCAGTCTGTCTCCTAATAGATATTTACGTAAGTTGTTCAAGTCTGTCTTTCTTGGAAAGTTTTTTTAACTTAAATCAGCAAGGGATCATGGTGGAGATTTTGTGATTTTTAGATTACATGTATTTGTCAGTATCTGCCTGAAGAGAGAACTTGTCAACAAGATAACACTTTAGTGGTTGTATATGTCAGTATCTGCCAGAAGAGAGAACTTGTCAACAAGATAACTCTTTAGTGGTTCCTTCTTCTGCCTGTATACATATGTTGGAGGGATTTGTTGGAAATTTGAAAAATAACTGTTATTTTCTTATTTTAGTTTACTTTTTTGATTGCACGGTTGCTAAGGTTCCCATTGATGGTACAAATTTGAAGAAAAAATTGTTGGTTCAGTGAGCCAGAAAACTAGCTATGAAATTACTAGAATTTTAAGGAAATTGAGCGTGAGAACTGGTACATTTGCACCAGACATGACGAATTCTGAGTATGACAAATAGTACTGCAGAAATATTGCTGTATGTTACCATAGTTTCATATAGCGTATATAATAACACCTTTCTTATATCCACCAGACAAACCACCTATCGAAGACCTACAGTATTTCTTGGATTTCCAAATAACTCGAGTTTGGGCGCCAGAGCAGAACAATCTACAAAGAAAGGAGCCTGTCTGTCCGTCCCTCCAGTTCAGCTTGATGGGACCAAAGCTTTATGTTAGTGCGGATCAGGTATAGTTTACTAATCCTACTTGATTTGAACATAACTATCAAATTATGTCCAAATAGACTATTCACAATACAGAACACAATAAGTGTGGAGACTGTCATTCTATCCCTATTTGGTTGAATTGAAACTAGCTATCAAGATGTTTCAAATAGCTTCTCTTTCAATTTATTGTACTGCCGAGAGAGTAAAATGAAGATAGCTAGCCTTAGCCTGTAAAAGTGAGAAATTAGAACGGTTATCCGCGTTGCCAAAAGTTGGACTCCTTGGTAACACTTATGTTTGGTTTGCTGCCTTATTTCATTTGTGTCCATCCTGGCTAACTCCAAGATGTTTCCACAATTATGACATAGTTGTGAAAAATACAAGCATGTTTGATATTTCTTCCCTAGCCAAGTAACAACATAACTTACTTGGTGTTGCAGGTAACTGTTGGACGCAAGCCTGTCACTGGGCTAAGGCTTAGCCTAGAAGGCGGCAAACAGAATCGACTTGCAATTCATTTGCAGCATTTAGTCTCCCTCCCGAAAAAACTTCAGCCTCACTGGGATGCACACATGGCCATAGGTGCTCCCAAATGGCAAGGTCCGGAGGAGCAAGACAGCCGTTGGTTTGAGGCAATCAAATGGAAGAACTTCTCCCACGTAAGCACTGCACCGATTGAGTACACTGAAACTAGCATTGGAGACCTCTCTGGTGTTCACATTGTCACAGGGGCCCAGCTTGGTGTTTGGGACTTTGGTGCCAAAAATGTGTTGCACCTCAAGCTCCTTTTCTCCAAAGTACCTGGATGTACAATAAGGCGGTCAGTGTGGGATCATAACCCCTCCGCTATTGCTGCACAGAGACCAGATGGTGCTTCATCATCATTGACAAAGAAAACCTCTGAAGATAAAAAGGAAGATAGTTCCATCCACAGTGGAAAACTGGCAAAAATTGTGGACATGACAGAAATGTCGAAAGGACCCCAAGATATTCCTGGTCACTGGTTAGTTACAGGGGCTAAGCTTGGAGTCGAGAAAGGAAAAATTGTATTGCGGATAAAGTACTCTTTGCTTAACTACTGATTGATATTCTTCTTCTTTTTTTGATGTTATTTTTTATTTTTTTCCTTCCACACTAGAAACAATAGTCAAGCATTCTTTGCACAGGGAATCTTTGAGTTCTTTTGTGATGTAGATTTTGCTTATTAGTTATTTTAGTTGATGGTCACGCAATCTTTGATTATATTTCTATAATTTTGAATTCAGTTTTGTTTATTTACTTGATATAGTGACATCGTACACAGACAGATAATGACCTTTTACTTTAAGTTTGTATTGTAAAGATAAACTCACATTATTTTGTTGACTGGGGATAAAATAATTAAGCAATTTTTTCTCCCAAATTATTTCTGTTGAGGAGGTGACATTTCACGTGGAACCATAAATAATAAGAATTGCAACTGTCTCACTAAATCAGCTGCTTATGTTGAAGCTTCAGTTTTCACTTTTTATTGCAGTACAAACTCTAGATATGTTTGGCAGTTCTTCTTGACTTTAATGTTATAGTAACAGTTAGAGCATAGAACTCATGCTGTGTTTGCCGTTGCTGGAAGAGCCTCAGGGACTCATCTTGTCTGCAATTTAATTATTCAGCCGGCTACTTGAAGTTGAAATTTTCTAATATATTGGAGACATTTGAGGCTTCAAAGTGTATAAGCAACAAGTGGGGCTCTGGTCCTCCACCTGAAATGATCATCAATAACGCAACTTAGTTGAATTTTCTCCTTCATCTAAATTTATATTGTATAGTATGGTGTGAACCCTTGACATGTCTCTATCTGTTGGCACCCTTTTAGATTTTATGGAAAACATAACAACAAAATGCTCTTTTCTGTGACACTTAGGATAGGACATTGATTGGAGTACTGTTCAGTTAGTTTATTGCCCATCACTAAAAAGTATCATTTCCTAATTAGAGAAAGATTTTGACCAAATGGGAGGAAATTAGAGACGGTGGCCTGCAACGGAGGATGATGGTGGTCCTGCAATGGTAGGGGGTGAAGGTGAGAGAGTGGTGGTAAACCATAAGGTTTTCAGAGGACTGATAAACAAATATATGTAACCCAAAAATGGGTCACCACTGAAGAAATTGGATGCACATTGGTGTGTATTGAATCTCAATATGCAAAATCAACAAGGTCCGGTATAGTTGGTAGATAGTTGGGATAAGTAGGTTTGTTTTTTAATCACGTTGTCAATAGTTTAATTCCTAATGTGTGTGTGAAAAAACTTTGTTGGAAGAAGCAAAATTCACTTCGATAATTTTTATGTCTTGTAAGAAATTAGTCTCTCGTTAACGGTTGAGAAATAGCCTTGGTGCATCCAAGAAAAACCATGCGCCCCGTGAAGGGGCCCCTTAGTTATAGGCATATGCCAAACAGGTAGGTCGCATATAGTTTCCACAAAAAACATCTTAGAGATCATCTAAACGAGATTGTCATCACATTAAGTTATTAACTGTGTATAAGCTGTGCTAGGTGGAAAATTTAAATAAGGATTGGGTAACTTTCGGATATAGCCATGAAATCCCCGCCATTATGATTCTTCTTGACAAATAGACTGCACCCTTGGATTCTTCCTCTTTCTAAAGTCGGCCAATTTCATGCAATGCATTTTATTTATCAACCAACAACAGAGTATTCTGTCTGAATAGAACCGTCATTGTCCTATGAGTCGCTTGTTGTACCCATAACTATTTCTTTTTTGTACACTACACATTTTATTTTATTTTATGTCAATTTATTTTATTTCTATTGTTTTATATGATATATAGTGTTATTTGCTAAGTTGAATGTATATATAGGAAGAGACTGGTCTTGCCTGCTACCATTGTATTTTTGCCAGTTCTGATCTTTCTTTTGAATTGGCTACTCAAAAGTGCTCTGCAGAGCCATGGTATCTATTTTTCTTTGTTTTTACGTACCCCAAGTACCTCACCCCTTTCGACTTAATTTCTTGCTACTTATGTTCATATCATGCCCATGCAGGAAAAGTCTGAGGTTTTAGATGGGAAGGTAGAAGAAGAGCTTCAACTCGTTGATGGAAAAGTGGATTGGAAAGGAAGAAGAGCTTTGAGGAACAAACATGGCGGCATGAATGCTTCCTTGCTCATACTAGGTAATTACTTACTCTTTACTGACTATATAGACCCTTTCGGACCCGGATTCTCTGCGGTTGCTTTATCCTGTCGTCACTGCAGTCACTACACCATTTCGCGAAAATGGTGCATGATTTCTTGAAACTATGACTATTTCCGTTTAAACCATGGTATAAGTGACTTCAGGGAATTCAAATCCGCCCCTTTCATCGTTAGCGAGCGACAAGAAAAGTGAACCGAAGTTATGGAGGGGTCGCTTTGGTTAGTTGGTATCCCATAAGTGAAAAGGTGAGGGGTAATATTATAGTTGTTCATGGAAAGTGGAAACTAATCCAGGGATACCATACTCTTGAAGTGTCCATATGAAAAGGGTAACAAACTAACGAAGAAAAAGAACAAGCCTTTGATGGCATCTAACCATATATAAAACCAGAAAGTATCATTGTTTACTGTAATATTGGTTTTTTGGGTTAGGATTCTCTTTGCAGATGTTTTGGTGATCAATGATATGTGCAGTGAGATTTATTTGGGTTTGGTGCAGCCCTATGTAGTCAATCGCGGATTGCGTAGCGTAGCGGCCGACCCCTGAAATGCAATAGCGGTGTAGCGGGTAGCGGTATGACCGCTACGCCGAAGTATAGGGAAACTATACAAGAAATTTATACCATACACATATGAAAGCTAAAAAATAAAAGAATACACAAAATTAAAGACATTCATAACTACTAAATAGCCAGCATAATATTTTAATTTATATACATGAAGATCACAAAGATAATAAATGTGAAGTGCAATTTACAAGAAAGTAATTAAGCTATCACTATTTCCTAAGATGCATTAATATCTTGAGTGAGTAAATGGTCAACAGAATATTTTAATTTATATACATGAAGATGAAGATTACAAAGATAATAAATGTGAAGTGCAATTTACAAGAGAGTAATTAAGTATCACTATTTCCTAAGATGCATTGAACCTTCTGCTTGATGTACAAAGAATATGGGATGCTTGGAAAGCGAAATATTAATGTACAAAGTGGAACATTAATCTAAACTATAATTAATGGGAGATGGAAAGACAAAAAAAAAACACAAAAATGGAAAAGAAAAGGAAAAGGCATAAACCAAACAGTGGAAGGTGAGGTACAAGGAGGCTAGGGCTGCCAGAAAACGACCAGATTTGAGGTGGGGCTGCCGGAAAACGACCGGAAATGAGGTGGGACTACCGGAAAACGACCGGAAATAAGGTGGGTCTGCCGGAAAAGGGCCGGAAATGAGGTGGGTTTGCCGGAAATGGGGTGGGTTTGCCGGAAAAGGGGTGGGCTGGCCGGAAAAAATGGTGGGCTGCTTGGAAAATCACTGTAGCGGCCGCTACGGCCGCTTTTTGGCTGCTTTTTAGCCGCTATTTGTGGCGCTACAGCCGCTCCTCAAAAGCGCAACGCTACCATGTTTCGCGTAGCGCCAAGGGGCCGCTACGCCACGCTCCGCCGCGATAGCGGCCGCTACGGCCGCTATTGACTACATAGCCACGTTGGCTTTTGAGAACTTGGCAACTTTCTCACTAGCTGTGAACTCGGTGCCATACTTCAATGGGATAATGCATTATGATATAGCAGATGCAGCTAACATGCTCACCAATTATATGGGTGTCAGCTACATACTCTCCATTTTGGTGGCCGTCGTTGCTGACACATGGATTGGCAGATACAAATCTGTTTTAATTTCTGGCTGCTTCGAGTTTGTGGTAAGCTCCAAAAAAACCATCCTAATATATCTTCAACATCTTATAGAAGTTATTAACACCCCTACTGGTAAAACTAGTGCCATTGAAGCGAGGATGAAAATCTTCTGTCCCATTTTGCTATCACATCCTTTGTCTCATACCAATGACAATTTATTACATGAGGGAAAAAAAAAACACTAGAACTCAAATTAGAATGCATAAGTATGTGCCTGTGAGTTCGACAAAAAATAGTCGCGACTAGTGATCAGCTGTAAATTTTCAAGTAATCAAGTTATATGTGAAACAATAAAAATATATCAGTTCATGTTTGTGATTAAATTTTTTCTTTTTAGAAAAGCTTATAAAAGAAAAAAAAATTGATCGAATTTTCCCCTAAAATATACACTTGAGATAAGATTTGAGAAGAGACTAAAAAAATGTAAAAGTATGTTATTTCAATACTAAATTATATTCTGCCATACAAAATCTCTGGCCTGTGTAATTTTATACTATTTTTTACTCCTGATTAATGATGTTTAAATACATGATTAACCACAACTTACACATTATTAACCATCTGATGTAAAAAATGGTGTAAAAAAATAGTGAGATAATGATTTTTGAAAATTCTTATATTTAATTCCAAAAATATATATAAGATCGCCAATGAGCTTTGTTTATACATATGGATTGATCTCTATATTATTTAAATACATAAGCTTACATATTATTTAAATTTTAACATAAGAGTTGACGTAATCCTACAAATATAGAATATAATAGAAACGTACAAGTCTCATGTACAAGAATGTTTTTTATTTTGATTTGACAATTAACTTACCTCGGTTTTTTATATATGCTTATGAAAAAATTGACTTGTTTAAAATCCTAGACGACATTTACGATGTTAATATTTGAATATTGTACAGTATCCCATGCAAGTGTGAAAATTATTAAATTGACAAATTGTCGTCCTAAATATAAGTTTTGACAAAGGTTGGTAAAAACTAAAAATTCAACTTTGACAAATAGGCTCGTGGATTCATTCAATTGGATTCCAAATATATACGAACCTAATGAAAGGGAAATGTCGGTCCAAAAAAATTATCAAACACATGCCCCCAAATGAGAAACAATGAAAGCTCAAGCCAAGGTCCTAAAAGTTGCAAAAAGAAATCCTAATTCTGCAAAATAAATCCAACTGAGATTTAATTTCTAGTGGCCTAGTTTGAACTTATTGAATACAAATTCATGAGATGAGGTTGTTGTCAATATTTATCTTTGAGCAGGGACTTGCATTACTTGCAGTACAAGCACATTATCAAAGCCTCAAGCCACCCACTTGTAACATCTTTGATCCATCTAGTCACTGTGAAAAACTCAAAAGAGGCCAGGAAGCTTTTCTCTTTATTGGCCTCTACTTGTTGGCCTTTGGCAGTGCAGGAATCAAAGCAGCACTGCCATCACATGGTGCTGATCAGTTTGATGAAACAGACCCTAAAGAAGCAAGGCACATGTCCACCTTCTTTAACACTCTCTTGCTAGCAGTTTGCATTGGTGGTTCTGTCAGCTTAACCTTTGTTGTGTATGTACAAGACAACAAAGGATGGGATTGGGGCTTTGGGATTGGCACCATTGCTATATTTTTTGGTATCATTATCTTTGCTGCTGGATTGCCACTGTACAGAATCCATGTTGCTCAAGGAACAAGTGTTTTGATTGAGATCATACAGGTATCTTAGCCTTTCTAAGCCTGGTTGTTTAATCTAAAAGGATATGTTCAAGGTACAATTTATATTATATGATGTTTGTGTTGCCATTGTCTATTGATTGCTACTGATTCTAATGTAAACATCTTTTAGGTAGATTCAGCATTTTTTTTTTTATCTGAAAAAACAAAGGGTTTTACTTTGAAATTGAAATGAGCTGAATAATTTGAAGTTTCAAATGTATTTTATTGGCTATCATAGTTGAGTTTTTTGAGGACCGTATTGCATTGATCAATCTGCTTGTTTTAATTTCTGCGAATGTATTTTCTAGGTCTACGTTGCTGCAATTCGCAACAGAAATCTTCCCCTTCCTGAAGATCCTACAAAACTATACGAGATTGAAGAGGACAAGGAATCTGCTATTGAAATAGAATTCTTACCTCATAGAAACATTTTCAGGTTCAATTCCATTTGTGTCTAAAATAAACATATTAATTTATATGTCACTTGGTAATAACTTCAGCAGTAAAAAGTGATACAAGTTCTTAGATAGATCATTTTTAAGTAAAAAGCTACCTATCCTAACATTGAAAAATGTCACTCCAATTGCATTGTATTTGGTGCTAAACTGAAGTTGCTTTTTTCACAGGTTCTTGGACAAAGCAGCCATCTGTGATGGACAATATGAGAAACCAGAGGCTCCAAACCCATGGAAACTTTGCAGAGTCACCCAAGTAGAAAATGCAAAAATCTTACTTAGCATGATCCCAGTATTCTGCTGCACAATCATAATGACCCTATGTCTAGCCCAACTCCAAACCTTCTCAATCCAACAAGGCTACACCATGGACACCAGCCTGACCAAGCACTTTAACATTCCACCTGCATCCCTCCCAATCATCCCAATTATGTTCTTAATCATTATCGTCCCTATCTATGACCGCATTTTTGTGCCTGTCATGCGCAAAATCACCGGCATTCCTACAGGAGTTACACACTTGCAACGCATAGGAATCGGTCTAATACTCGCTTCCATCTCCATGGCTGTGGCTGCAGTTATAGAAGTGAAAAGGAAAAGAGTGGCTAGAGAAAATAACATGCTTGATGCTATCCCATTACTGTCCCCATTGCCCATAAGCACATTTTGGCTTTCTTTTCAGTATTTCATATTTGGAATAGCTGACATGTTTACCTATGTGGGGCTGCTTGAGTTTTTCTATTCAGAGGCACCAAAAGGCCTTAAATCTACATCAACATGCTTCCTTTGGAGCTCTATGGCACTTGGGTATTTTCTAAGTACTATTGTGGTGAAGAGCATTAATGGTGCCACCAAGCATATCACTAAAAGTGGGGGTTGGTTAGCAGGGAACAATATTAACAGAAACCATCTCAACCTTTTCTACTTGTTCCTTTCCATAGTGAGTTTGATCAACTTCTGTATCTATTTGTTGGTTTCAAAGAGGTACAAGTACAGGCGTGAAGCCTTACAGTCCTAGTCTTAGATGGCAATTCAACAGAACTATGGGTTTCTTTTCTTCATAATTTGGAGGCTATCGTGGCAAAGATATCATTAATCCATGTGTGGTCTTATATGCCCCATACCTTTTAGGCGTAATTGATTTCTGTTTTGTTCTACTCACGGTTCACCCTTCTTTTATCTTCATATTCATCTTTTCATGACCTTAATATCAAATATGATAGGAGAAATACACTTCTAATTGCGTTATTGTTCATCTATTTCACACTTTTTTTTTTTTACTGAATCTATTTCACACTTAATTACTTAGAAAAACTCATCAGGTATTGAACAAAAGTACCTTGCATATTTCCATCAATTAAAATATAATGTATTACTTAATCGTCAATACTCAATATTATTGAAATTTAACCAACAATGCCAATTTAAATTTTGGGCTTAGTTCGCTAGTTAGTTTGTTTTTTGGGCTTTTGTCCTCCTGTACACCAAAAATAAGTGAAGGTTTCCAATATATTTCTTTTTCTGGATCATGGGTTTAGGTATTGGTTTAGGTCTTTCGGCTGAGCATATAGATATAGGATTGCTTTTCTCTTATTTTTTTTAATTATTATTTTTTGAATTTTCATTTTCTCATTTCCATCTCTCTCTTTTTTGGATAAATCAAAGAAAAAGATGGATAAATAAAATAAAATATATAGTAAAAAATGCTTGCCCGGTATCATAGTTTCAAATAAATGAGATTAGGCATCACGAATGGCAAATTTTTAGTATTGACTAAATACTATAAATAAAAAATTCATGCACAAATTTTGGCATCAATTGGTTTTATCATCTAAGCAAATTTTACTATGGATTTCAAATTACCACATGATAGCACTCAAATTTTACTATGGCATCGTCAAATACTATAGCTGTGAGACTAACCTCGGATTGGGGAAGTGGTTAAATAAAGCGCTCATCAAAATGACGATTTTAAGATTCGAATCTCTGACCTTGCTGGTAAAGTTCATCTAGAGGTACAATTCACTTCCAATACGACCAACCACTTTTGGGTATCCATTTTTCATGTTTAAGTATATAAACGTGTTACCTTAAATTTATTTTCATTCATTAATTTCCTTCTCAACTCTGTGAATACATGTTAACATTTTTTTTAAAACCGACCATTCTCAAATCTAAATGGAGAAGTATAATACTCCATCCGTTCCTTTTCTATGGTAATTTTAACTATTTGTTTTTGTTCCAAAACAATAGATCTTTTATAAACTCAAGATATATTTGACAACTTTTATCCATATATAGCCTTATCATAGAATTAAATTGAAATGCCTTGAAAATGTACTAAACCTACCCTACTTCAATTCAGTCATAATTGTTGCATGTTCCAAAACAAAAGTAGCACATATAAATGCATTTTGTATTTGACCAAGGTATATAAATACTTCTTTTCAAGGTACATAAATGGCTAGTGGAGTGTGGAGTAAATGTGGTTAGAATTTTATAAATAATTAATGATACTATAAATAAGGGTATTTTGGTACAAATATAAACAAATTAATAATTTCTTAATCTGTGTGTAGAAACCTTAAATTATCATAGAAAAGGAATAGACGGAGTAAATGATTACATTAGAAGTTGTGACATAACCATACTCTACCTTTATTGATTGAAGTTGGTCATCATATTGCCTTTTACATATATAATCATACTGTCAAACATAGCATTGACACCAGGTTTCAACACAACGCCAAGATACACTCCCAATAACTGTAGAGCAAAAGTACGCACAATCGGAGTCAAATCCACAGCCATACCACCAACCGCCTGTGATGTAATGCAGATCAAATGAAGTAATGTTACTACTCCGGTCACTATTATAAGCAAAAATTAAATAAAACACACATATTAAGGAAGTTAATAAATCTCATTTAATTTTGTTAAAAAAATTGGTTTATTATCTAAATTACCCTTCATTTAAAATTTCAATTTTCATCGTTAAAATACATCTGTATTAAATAAATACCATTTTCAATAAGGATGAGAGGGAAGATGACCTTTTATATGTCAAGGAGTATTGGGAAATAATATCAGTATTAAATTAGAAGATGACCCTTTATATTCAGCATTAAGTTAGGAATAATATCAATGAGTATTGGAAAACATAATTTATATTAAGTGGGGGGTATTTTGGGAATAATAGCATTAAATGGGAGGGAAGTACTAAAAATTTGCTTATATTTTAAACCAAAAAACTTAGGGTTTTTTGCTTATAATATTGACCGGAGGGAGTACCGAAATGGAATGAAAGTATGTATATGGAAGGAAAAGAAAGAAGAATCAAAAGAAGGAGAAAAGCGTTTACTCTCGCTGCTGGTTACAAGAGGAATTAGGATGACAAAGTATAGGATCAAGGCATAAACATGGGAGAGAGTATTAGCCATAATTCCCCGCTTCGCATGTAAACCAACCAGAAATGGTCGGTCCCTTTATACTGTATAGAAATTAAAGCTGTATTAATTTTGTTTACAGCATCTATATCGATGGTTTAATTTCTTTGCATTTCTTGAATTACAAGATACCCTTTGCTAATATTAAAATCATCATATTTTGTCTCTTTAATACATCAGTGTGTCATGTTTGTCCCTTGCCCGCTCAAATGATTACTATAACTCTGTAAGGTTCTCACATGATAATCGTAAGAGATCTTTCACTTGTCTAAACTACCTTTCTTTTTTGTTCTATGTTTTTTTTTTTTTGAAATGATAGACAGGCAAAAGCCTAAAAGGGAAAGAATGTTACTCCATAAGGTCGCTAGATGGAGATTAGTCAATGTTTACGACGATAAATACTTTGTACCAATGACATGGTAACAAAAAAAAATGTTAGAAAAATATTGTTAGCAGAGAGTAATTTAGGAAATACAAAATTTAAGTTTCTAGTAGGTTGTTTTTAAAGCCTTAGGTCTGGCCTTTTTAGCTATATAAACTTTTTAAAAAGCCTTGACTTGGCCTTTTATTTAAATAGGCATCGAGCTAAGTCTTAAATAGGTTAGGTCACAGGCCTCCGACGAGCAATCTGGCCTATTCTCACTCTTAACCCCGATGACATCATGAACTATAAATTATTCTTTTAGAACTAGCTGATAAACATAAAAAGGCATGTTTATATATTTTTTTTATATAAGTTCTATTAATGTATATATATTATTTATGTAAAAATAATTATCAATTTCAATAATTTATTTTATTTAAAATTATTTATCATTTAAAAAATTAAAATATTAATTTTTAATTAAGGATTAGAAAATATTATATTAGTATTTCCTATTTTATTTAGTTGAGGATAGTTTTAGGAACTTAATTAAAATTGTAAGGATAAAAATGAAAGAAAAAAATGATAAGTTATAAACTATTAACTCAAACGTGACTTCAATTAGCATATGGAAGAAACACTATAATCTAGTCAAAAAATAGTTACAAAACATTGTTACTTTTTCATCCGCTATAAGCTAGCAAATTGACTCCGCCAAATAGACCCTTTGTCATCACACGAGTTTCAAGTTGCCTTTTTTCTTTTAGCTTTCCTTTTTTAAATATTAATAATAAAAATAAACGATAAAATTAACAAAAGTTTCTTAAAATAAAGATGCAACAAACGAATTGTCCAATGGTAATTACAAAGTCATAGTACGGTAACAAAAATGAGAGGAAGATATATTGCTTGTTTGTTTTAGATTCTACACCCTTAAACTTCTGTTTGCTTCCCCTTTAATCAATTTTGTAACATAAATTTTTGTTTGGATAGAAAACACAATGAAAACAAGTGTGCTAAGACGAGTTCAAAATCGATTTTAGTGACAGCCGATGTATAGGAGCTTTTGTGTTCACAGTTCCAAAGGGAAATAAAATTTTACCTAACTACCTTGTCCTTTGACCTTTACTTCCCAGCCAACGTCCATCGTTCTCTCTTTACTCCCCAATAATCATTTTTTTCCTTCTCATCTCCCTACAACGTCTTTTGCTACTGTGGAAAGAGGAACTGCTCCTCATGACCACCCCATCCTCACTAACATCGGCAGAGCATTGCCATTAGAAGGTTCATGTCCCTAAAACAACGATGTTGTTGAAAAATTGACAGACATTGAATAGAAAGACCAACAAATAAAGTGGGCCTTGAGGATGGTGCCATGAACAGAAGGACCAACAAATAAAATGAACCTAAATTTGAAAGAAAGACCAACAACGGGCACTCCTTGTGTCCTTCTCCTTCCACATTGAACAGATGGACCAAATTTGCAACATTGTTAACCCATAAAGGAAATGTGCAAAAGTAATGTGTGACTCCTGGTCTCTGTCCAAACACTCAAAGAAGGACCATTAAACCTAATTTTGAGACAGGTGCCACGAGTCCTTGCGCCTAATTAAGCATTTTCATGTCCCTAACTCGTGCAGAAACTAAAATCTCTCATTTAAAAGTGTGATGGCTGGTTGCTAAATATTGTCTATGTCTGTAGCTATTTATAAGCATGAAGTAATATATATATATAATATTCTGAATCGATTTTGGTGATTTGGGTAAGTTAGTCGAATTAGATTTGAAATGTTGAATCCGAGGGCAATTAGTTCGGATATCGGATTCTAAAAATAAGGACCGATCCAATTCAAATGAAATCGGTCATTTTAAAAAATAATGTGATATTATTAATTTTACTATAATAATGTCATTTTTATTAATAAAATTATTATATTTAATAAACTTTTTGTCTTATTTTATAGTTTTTATTAAAAAAAATTACTATTTTAAAATCAAAATTAAAGTAAATAAAAAGTCTTGTAGCACGATAATCTTATTTAATCGAATTAGTTCGGTTTAGATTCATAGTTTTTTTTCCCTGTGGCAAAATCCAATCAAATTAAATTGAATCAGATGATAAATTACTTCAAATCCAATCCAAATTGATCTGGTTACACCCCCAATGAGTTTATGAGGGTTGCGATAAATAAATTAATCCCTTCTTTATTGTCCAATTCAAAGAAAATAAATCAAGGGCTAACTTAATTAGCCAAATCAAACTGCCTACACACGAACATTTTGATGTTTTATTTTAAAGGAATGAATCATCTTAGTTGGCATGGGGTCTTATGAACCGTACTACAAATTTAAGCTGTTTAACAAATAAAGATAACAAAGTTATTATCCCATTTCATCATTACTAAAGGAACTTAGTTTCACAGGACACAATTACATCTTAGTTGATAACTTGTTTCTGTCACCACAACATGCACCGCCACAGTTACACCAGCACACCCCAAAGAAGCATAATTTGCGACAAGGCCCAGGCCCGGGTGGACAGTTATTAAAGCCAGCACAATCTCGATCATGCTTGCAAGCGACGTTAATTTCGATTGCTGAAACTTTTGAAATTGGAACACCTACAAAATTACATGCAATTTCAATTATTCAAAACATAAAAGAGAGTTTGTATACTTCGTAATCACACACATAGAAGGAGAGATCTTACCATGAAAAGCAGTTACAGCAAGAAAAGAAACCAAGAAAGCTAGCATCAAGGAATACTTATCCATGACTTTTTTAGAGTTGTGGAATAAATATGAATTGAAGCTTTTGTTGTATATATAACAAGCCTAGAGAAGTTGTTGTTGGTTGCAGTTGAACTAATGTTGATATAATTTATAGTAGAATTATATTATTTTTATGGGAAAAGTACATAAACACCCCCTAAACTATTACCCTTTTTCAAATAGCCACCATCAACTATTGATTCTTCTCAATTACCCCTCAAACTTTAAGTATTAGTGATATTAATCCTTCCGTTAACCTGCTGTTAAATTACTAACGGTGATCGAATCCAACCGTTCATTTTTTTTAAATCACAGCCATTGATTATTCTTTATTTTATAATTTTGTAATGTTTCAATTTTATTTTAAAATAAAAGATTAAAAAAAGGAGAAAAAACACCATCTCTTTTTTCTTTGCTGTTTCGTTTTCCCTCTCATCAGTTTGCACCGAATCTTGTTCTTCCTCCCTTGCTTCTTTTGGTTCCACTTTCCTCATGTGTTTTATTTGTGGCTATCATATTCATTCCCTTCTCTTCTCATTATCTAATTCTTTCTCTTCTTATTTGCATTTTTCTTTTGGTTTCAGGTTCTACTCCAAAGGTGTGGCTGAAGCGGCGGTCCTCGTGGGTGATGGCGAAAATACAACATGGTGCGTCTGGTTCTATTATTGGTCCAATGCGTCAATCAGGTAAGTCTTTTGTTCATGACATTAATCAAGGTTTTGATAATATGGAATTGTGACAATAATTTAGGAATCAATTTGTCTTTTGTTTTCCAATTTTTTATAGCCTTTTACAACATTGATGTTCAAATTCATCATGGTGGAAAGTTGGTGATGGTACCTGATCGTAGTTATGTAGGAGGTTCAGTTATAGACTGGTTGAATGTGGACATAGATACTTTGTCCATGATTGACTTTATAAAGTCAGTTGCCACTTTTGGATATGTAAATGTTGTTGGCTGGTATTATACATTTGATAATGAGGACCTTGAGCAATTAAAGGGCATGACAACTGATGAACATGTCTTGAAGATTGCTAAGAGAATGAAGACAGAGGGGAAGAAATTGCTAAAAGTTTATCTTGAAGTGTATAAACAATCATCGTGATAAACTCCATCACAATTCAAAGTAGGCCAAATTTTTTACATCAATTATGTGAATGAATAAAATGGTTGGCCTAAGTGCTAAGTAGAGAGCTATGATTTAACTCCTTGTCTCTAGTGGTTTATAGCAGACTTGACTTTTCCCTGCATAACACTTTATGGAGCACCCAAGTGATTTATAAATTGGTTGGAACGTGTCTCATACTTATCAGATGCTATGGAGCATACCATATGCTTATCCGAAATGTTTAACAACTTGATACCATGCCCATCAAAAAAAGTGGGTACAGTATAATTCTAACCAAGTGCGTGCCAGCAGTGATATATTTTACCTAAATTCCAGTTTTACGTGATATACAATCTCCATTATAACTGAAATTTCAGTGACACTTTTGCATCATAACTATGGTAAGGTAGTGTTAGCGATCACAGAGAAGGAGAGAATGAAATTTTTTCTATCTGCAGCAGAGTTAGGGCACACAAAAATGAATGTTGTTACTTCATTGTTATTCATCAAGGCAAGGAGAGAATGAAGCAAACACAGAGAAGAGTGAGGAAGAATAAACTCAGAGAAAAAGCTTTGAGGGGGAAGAATGAAGAACATCGAAGAAGAAATCAGAAAACGGACGATGAAGAAGAAGGGAACAGGGAGCGCCCTATGTTTTTTTTTTTTCAAACAAAAATTAAAATAAATAAAATTAAAGAATAATCAACGGCTGTGATTTAAAAAAAAAATGAACGGTTGGATTCGATCACCGTTAGTAATTTAACAGCAGGTTAACGGAAGGATTTATATCACTAATACTTAAAGTTTGAGGGTTAATTGAGAAGAATCAATAGTTGATGGTGGCTATTTGCAAAAGGATTATAATTTAGGGGGTGTTTATGCACTTTTCCCTATTTTTATTAATAAATTTGATACCCCACCAAATATGTATGTGATATATTTATTTCGAATTCATATTCATATATATATATATATATATATATAAAAAATATGATAGTATTTATTCAGATCTCCATTTTGCATGACTTCAAAACTATCAAGAGTATATAGAATTAAATGAGTCTGATGACCACATATATATTTTATAAATAAAAAAATAAAATTAAGTCTATTTTGTTTTACTCTCAAATTAAAAATCATTAATTAAGTATCTCCACTAAATGACCAGAACCGTTTCAATTTTGTACTTTTGACTTTTGTCTGTATATGATATGTTTATTTCAAATTTTTTTTTTATGCTTAAAAGTTTAGTTTAGTTGGGTCCTGACGGCTTATAGGGTTAGGGCAGGTCCTAAGGCTCAAAGAGTGCTTACCCACCAACGAGGTCCTCACACTGATGGTGGGATTTGAACTCACGACCTTGTGAGTTATGAGTCAAATCCTTACCAATTAGACCAACCTTCGTTGGTATGATATGTTTATTTCAAATTCATATATAATATATGATAGTATTTATTCAAATCTCAATTTTACATGAGTCCAAAACTATCAAGAAAGTATAGAATTAAATGAGTCAAATGACCACATACATTTTAATAATAATAAAAAGAGCACATATAGCTTTACTTTTACTCTCAAATTGAAAATCATTAATTAAGTATCTCAACTGAATGAACAAAACCGTTTCAATTTTGTACTTTTGTCTTTTTTAGTTTGAATGAAGGCTTGTTTGTGAAGTTCAATAGAATAGTTTATAACTTATTTTGACTATCTTATAAGTTTGTTGGGTCAAAGATAGGCTAACTCTATGGTGTACAAGTGGGATGGGTACACCCGCCGTACACAAGTTGTCTTAATCATTAGATTTGTATGTTCACACTGTAATACGGTACACTATCTACACATTATCCCTCTCCCAAATCACATATGCTTCTCTCTCCCTCCTCTCTTTCCACCGCCAGCCCACCACCTCTCTCTCTCCTCTTCACCCTCTTCCCCTGCCACCTCTTCCTCCAACCCTAACCCCTCCACCCCTAACTATAGGCTTTCTTTTCTTCAGCTCTTAATAATGTATGTTGTTTACAAGTTGAAAACTGTTAACACATGCCCAAATCGTCAGTTATGTGACATTGGAAACATCACCAAGGTCCGTTTCTGGATTTCGCTTGTTTAAAAAAAAACAGAAATCCACTTTTTTCTAACACTAAAGTTAATGTATAATGGAAGAATGTGAGATCATAAAGTCAATCGGTAATTGTGTGTTTTAGTTAAGTTATGTTGTTCAATCAAAATAGAAGAGATCGATAGTGAACCAAAATCAGTCAAGTTCAGCAGCGTCAGTTTAATTACTTTCCACAAGACCTTCCCAACCCAAATTGTTATGCTCCTTTGTCTGAAAAAGTGAGTTTGGGGGTGGAGGGGTTAGGGTTGGAGGAAGGGGCGATAGGAGAAGGGGGTGAAGAGGAGAGAGAGAGGTGGTGGGGCTGGCTGTGAAGAGAGAGGGGAGAGAGAAGCATGTGTATGTGTGAGTTGGGGGAGGGATAATGTGTAGAGGGTGTACCGTATTACTGTGTAAACACACAAATCTAATGGTTGAGACAACTTATGCATGATGGGTGTACCCATCCCACTTGTGCACCATGGAATTAGCCATTAAAGATATAGACATGTTTATGTTTGGTAAATAAGTTTATTTCATTAGCATATAATAACTTTGTTATAAACTATTTTGAGCCCTTTTGGATGGTTTTTTTTTTTGGAAAAAAAAAATTATTTTTAAAATAAAGTGCTTTTGAAAAAAAATATAGGTATTTGGAAGGGCTTTTGGAAAAAGCAAAAGCATTCAAAAAAGCATATTTTAGTTTTTTTTTTTAAGAAGTTATAATTCCTAGCTTCTAAAAAAGGAGAAATAATAGAAGAGAGAGATGGTGAAGATCATTAATGATTTAGTAAATCTTTCAAAAGCCCTATTTTATAAAGCTCATCCAAACGCAAAATAGCTTCTGTTTCTAGTAATAGCTTCTACTTCTACTTTTATATCATAGAAGCACTTAAAGCTCATCCAAACGGGCCCTTTGTTTAACTTATAACTTGTAGCACATTAACTTTTATCTCATTTTTACTCTTTATTATTTTAACAAAATTTCTACTTTACTCGGTCCAAACCTCAATACAATAAAAATTTATATAAAAAATCGTGTAAACATGTCATTTCATTTATATTACTTAATAAAATAGTTAAAATTGAAATAAAATTTAAGAAACTAATATTCAAATTATAAAGCTTTAATTAGAATTTAAAAAGAATTTATATAAAAATAATATAAACACGTCATTTTATATTTATTTTATTTTATAAGCTAGTTCAACAGTTAATATATCAAACACTTCAAATTCAAATAACTAGCCTTTGAGCTAGCTTTTAGATAAAAATATTAGTTTATAAGTTATAAGCTAACTTATCCACTAATTTTTGTCAATCAAAACCTAAGTTACGTTGTTTTGATTATTAAACTAAACTTATTAGTTATATTATTTAATTTTATTAAACTAGATTCTTTATTATGTGTGCAAAATATATATATATATATATATATATATATATATATATATTTGCAGAATCATAATATTATAAAATAATATATGAATAAAAATATTCATTTTTAAATTTATCATTTTTTAGAGTTTCTATTTATAATAATAATAAGCAAATAATAATTGGTGACGTGTTCTAGTTTAGAGTATTTGTTTATCTACTGGATTTTTTTTTTAAATTATTTCAATTTTTTTTATTAACAAAAGTGTATTGAATTAAGTATAAGGGATAATCGACCTATATACATAATAGCAAAGAAATACAACAAAAAACCAGGATAACATAAGATACGAGTTCAACGTAAGATACACCAGTGGGAATCAAGCGACCAGGTTGAAATATAACTATTGTTCATCCCAACAATCCCTCAAAGCCCAAAAGGACAAGCTTGCTGTCCAGAAAGAGTGATAAAATTCCGAAGAGTGAAAATTTCCATAGACCCAATGGCCAATACCGACTATTTTCCAAAGACTCGATGCACAAAGACTAGTATCAAGTATCAACCAGAGAACCATCCAGCTGCGTTAATGAATAAAAGGATAACCAATTCCAAATTGCCTTTGCTGACAAACCAAGACCAAGTAACCAGACCTGGGTCTTTATTTTTATTTTTACGTAAATTCCTTAAAAAGAAACTTTTGGAATAATAAATTCTTAGATAATTAAAATAGACAAATAAAATTGACAAGCACCGTGTTCTAGCTGTTACTAGGAAAAATTCGTGCATCTAAAATTTCTAATAATTTTACCAGACGTAAATGAGTATGTTAGCTTTCAATCTAATCTAGTTTCACTCAAATCGGACAAGTATAAAGGAAGATACACATCCCAAAATGTAGGGACTATTTACAAAAAAAGTGAGATCATAAGGATTAAATCCTAAGAATATTTTTTATTGAGACTAAAAGTAAAATCGGTGAACTTTTGTAGGGACCGAACACATATTTAAAAAAATTGTGGAATTAAAGATTAATATTTTGAGCATGCGACACTGATGACGTGGCACTTCGTCTATCATGTCATCACTTAACAAAAGTATCTTAACAGCAGGGACGAATTTCAAAATTTTAAACATTTAGGAACGAGAACTTAAGAAAAAATTTTGGAGACTAAAACTAAATCTCACCCTATTTATAGGGACCGAATTCGATCCAAACTGACTTGATTATCCTTATGGATTTATGAGGGTTGCGATAAATATATTAATCCCTTCTTTATAGATTATAATTAGGGATGTCAATTTGTACCATATCCATTAGGTACCTGCAAAAATCACCCACGATGGGTAGGGTAATTATCTGCACAATTGGTAAGAATAATTACCAGCAAATTTGAATGGGTATGGGTGCGGGTACAGGTTACTATGGTACCTACCCTATTCCACACCCGCATATATGTGTATGCATATATAATTATTTATTTATGTATATTACTGATATATATAATTTTAACTATAATACAAAATTTAAAGCCAAAATTAATTTAAAGATTCCTAACTTTCTAAATCTAATTGCATCTATAATTCCATTTTGGATGTTTTTATTTATTTAAATATTTTGATTTGTAATGTTTTATGAGTAGATTTAAAAGACCTTTGAATCGTTTTTTTAATTATTATAACATTTCTTTTGTTATTTATTGCTTTTTCACAGTTAAAGTGCGGGTAACGGGTGCAGGTACGGGTACTTAGATACCAGATGATACGTGTAAGGGTATAAGGTTGTTACCCATACGGGTACGAGTAATTTTTTCAAACGCGGGTATGGGGAATGATACTGTCAGGGCCGGTCGACCAAGAGCATGTGAGGCCTAAAACAAATTTTGAGTGAGACCTTTTTATTTTAAGTAAGATAGTCTCTTTGGATCAGGTTGGGCCTTTTTGTTAGCATATGAGGCTTTTTTGCTTTATAAAATGTAAAATAAAAAATTTGTTTTGCTGGTAGGCCTAAAGCTAGAGCTTTAGTAGCTTCACCCTTGGGCCGGCCCTGGATACTGTAGTACCCTATCCAGACCCTACCTAATGCCGTCCCTAATTATAATCCAGTTCAAAGAAAATAAATAAAGGGCTAATTTATTTGGCCAAATCAAACTGCATACGCGCAAATATTTTGATATTTCATTTTAAAATTTAAAGGCATGAAGCAGCTTAGTCGGCCTGGGGTCTTGTGAACCAAACTACAAATTTCAGCTATTTTAAAAATAAAATTAACAAAACATATTATTCCATTTCATTATTACTAAAGGAACTTTAGTTCAACCGGACATAGTTGCATCTCAGTTTGATAACTTCTTTCCACAGCACGGGCCGCCACAGTAACACCAACACACACCAACGATGCATGTTTTGCGACAAGGCCCAGGCCCGGGCGGACAGTTATTAAAGCCAGCACAATCCCGGTCATGCTTGCAAACAACGTTAATTTCGCTTGCTGAAACTTTTGAAATTGGAACACCTACAAAATTACAGCAATTTCAATTATTCAAAACATAAAAGAGAGTTTGTATACTTAGTAATTGCACACATTGTTGCTTGGGCTTTTGCCCCGTTTATCCAGAATAAAGAAAAAAAAGTAATTACACACATAGAAGGAGAGATCTTACCATGAAAAGTAGTTACAACAAGAAAAGAAACCATGAAAGCTAGCATCAAGGAAGACTTATCCATGACTTCTTTTGGAATCAATATGAATTGAAGCTATATATATGCCAAGCCTAGAGAAGTTGTTGTTGCTTGCAATTGAACTCGTTGATCTAATTTATAGTAGAATTATATTGTTTGTATTAATAAATTTGATACCCACCCAAATTTGTATATGATATATTTATTTTAAATTCATATATAATATATTATAGTATTTAATCACATCTAAAGTGTCAAAATATTGATGTGATAATTTATAATTTATTGGTAGTAATAAAAACTTTATACTGACAGTATATATAAATTAATAATTATATTTGTTTTATAAACATTGAGAGACCTAATTTTATATATATAAATAGTTTGAGTAAAAACATAATTACTATACAATAATTAAATTATTTGTCACATTGCTCAAGTTATTAGGAGAATGTTAAAGTAATATTTTGGTTCCTATATTTGACAGGAATTCTCGATTTAGTTCCTATATATAAAAAATTATTAAAATGATCTTTACATACAAAAAGTACCCGTTTGGTCTCCTGTCGTACACCATTTTTAAGGACTAATTTATTTCATTAGGATATAACTTTTTTAATAAGCTATTTTTTTTATATAACTTAAAACTTATGGGTTATTAACTTTTATTACATTTTTACCCTCATTATTTTAAGAAATTTTCTACTTTACCAGATCTCGGCCTCATAAAATAAAAATTTATACGAAAAATCATGTAAACATGTCATTTCATTTATATTATTTAATAAAAATATTTAAAACAGAAATAAAATTTAAGAAACTAATTCAAATTATAAAGCTTTAATTAGAATTTAATATATATATATATATATTATAAACATGTCCTTTTGTATTATTTTATTTTTATAAGCTATTTCAACAGTTAATTTATCAAACACTTCAAATTTAATTAGCTAGCTTTTGAGCTATAAGCTTCCAGCTAAAAATATTAGTTTATCATTTAGAAGCTAATTTATCTGTTATTTTTCTCAAGCAAAACCTAAATTACGTTGTTTTTATTATTAAATTGATTTTCATTTTAAATTTTGATATTAGTTATATTATTTAACATTATTAAACTAGTTTCTTTATTATGTATGCAAAATATACATATAATTTATATCACTTGGAAACAATACATATTACATGCACGTCAATATTACATAGATTAATGGATTATGAACGCCAAGTTTATCATGTTGAAAAGTGAGGTAAAAGAATGAAGTTTGTATTGAGTCAAGGTGCTCTCAAAACATTGACACTGTTAATATTGGTAGTCACCATTATTTAAATTTTAATATTTAAAATTAGTAGAAAGATCAGCATGTATTTTCACTAAAACTAGAACAATGTTCCCTTATTTATACAACAGTGATGCAGGCAATTAAATAACATTTTGGTGATATTGGTTTTTCTTCTATGGCTTTGTTATGATCTAGGCGTATTAGCGTCGATTTGTAAATGTAAGTTTTATATTTTATCTTTCAATTTTTACGCTTTTGAAATTTTACATCATGTATTGACATTTTTTGCAATTTATACTAATTATGCATATTTGTACAACAATTTATTTGTTTATTGATTTAAATGAAACTTGAATTTAAGTTGAAATCTTGTAAAGTAGAATTTATGCATTATCCATTCTCACTCATTTGTTAAATTTGTATCTTGCCAACTATATTTCGTTGAATGTAAAAAAATAAACAATATCCTTAACAAATACCACTTTCATATGTCTTAGAAGACAATATACTTGAATGATACTACTACAAAAGTAATGGGTAATTTGCTAAATTATTGCCCGTGCATGAAAATATTTATCTAACTGTTAGGAATACATCCTTACTTAAAAACAATTTCCGTATGAATAATAAATTAATAATTTTTTTCTCAATCGAGAGGGGGAATGGAAATGTCAACTATTGGGTGGGAAATAAAGTTAATTTGAGAAAATAAGAACATTCGTGTTATATTACGAGATTCAATCACTGAGTGTATATGTCTACTTATAATTTACTCTCTTTTTTTCATCAGCCATTTGTCTTTATCGATCTTTTGTATATTTTGTTTTTCATTCTCTATCTTATTTTAGACACTTTAATTGTTTTGTTCTCACTTTTTCTATTTCTAATATTATGCTAATTATCTTATTTATTGTTATTCTCCTGCATAATGTCTTATTATTTTTTTATTTTTTTTTTTTTTTTACAAATACTTTTTCTTTCTTTTTAATACATATTGTTCCTTAGTTGCTAATTGCTATACATCGATAGTTTGATCTCACAAATCACCGCTATTCATTCTCTGCACAGCATTGTTAGCTTCACCACTTGCTGCCGTCACCATCTTCATCTCTTCCGCAATCCCATCGCCGCCGCGCCGGTCAGACGCTGCAGCATCCACGACTCAGATATCCGCCGCATCCCCGCCGCCTGCAGCAACGAAGCCATTACAGTAACACCACCACTCAATTGTTTCATTCTCGTCCATCCTTCTGGCTTCTGGGATACACCATCTCCGTTGCTTCTTCACGCTACAGGTCCCACGAAGAAGAAGATCTTCTTGCCGAGCCGAGCACTCTCTGCGTCTTTCCTGTTCACGTTCCAGTTCTGAAGAAGGAGGTCTTTTATTAGTTTTGTTTATTTAGCCTTTTTTTTGGGTTGATTGGGCTGATTTATTTTTTTTTTGTTAATGGGTTGACTGTTTTTGGTGGGTGTAGTTGATGGGCTGAGTCTAGTTTTTGGGAGTTTCTACATGTACCCCTACAAGTGTCCCATCTATCCCCCAAGTCTTTTAAAAACTTTTTTATTACTAAAATATCCTTAATGAAAAATGCAGTTCCGGCAATTAGTTGCCGGAAATAAAAAAATTGTGCTTCCGGTAATTAGTTGCCGGGAACACTTTTTTCATTTCAAGCAACTAATTGCCGGAAGCACATTTTTAGTATCCGGCAACTAAATGTCAGAAACGCGTATTTTGTCATTCCGACAATTAAATGTCGGAACATAATTTTACAGGAATTTTTGACCTACATGCAATTAATTGCCGGACAACATAATAAAGTCTTCCGGCAACTAACGGCAATTAGTTGCCGGAGGGTCATTGTTATTCCTGCAACTAATTGCCGATAAGCCAAAATGTCAATGGAAAGGTTGTTGACATCTTCATTTTCATGTGTCAGGACTAATGTAAGGGGGAATCTACCAAGTTCTGCGCAAAAATTGAGTCTTGGAACAAAATCTGAATTTTTGTTCATTTTTATTTTTACCTAAAAGAAGCTACATGCTATTATTGATTTAATGTTCATTGTTCATGATGTGGGTGCGTGTTTCACAAAAACTACATGTTCATTGTTCACGATGATGTCACAGAGATTGAAGAAACGAAGAAAGAAGAAGATGTGGGTGCTCGTATCTAAGTATCTGACAGAGAAAGAAGAAAAAAAGGAGAAGATGGTCGGTGGAGAAGAAAAAAAATGAAGAACGGGAGGTGGGGGTGCATGTGTTTCTGAGAGAAAAGTAGGAGGGGAAAGGTTTTGAAACTTAAGGGTTATAATTGTCATTTCACACACTAAAATTAAAGGTTAAAATAATTTTTTGGTCCCTATATGTGTGTCTGATAGCCAATTTGGTCCCTATACGTAAAAAATTTGCAAATCAGTCCCCATATGTGACTATCATTATCACTTTAGTCACTACCGTACCCCACCGTTGGTAATCGTTATCACTTTGGTCCCTATATGTGTCCTTGATTGTCAACTTGATCCCTATATATGTCCCTGATTGTCAATTTAGTCCCTATACGTAAAAAATTTGCAAATCAGTCCCCATATGTGACTATCGTTATCACTTTAGTCCCTCTTGCTCTCGGCTCACGCTGCCCGCCGCCGTCGACGATGCTCTGACAACGTAAGGTGCAGAACTCAGAGAAAAACCCAGATTTGCTTACGTTGGCCTATTCCCTTCAACCTCATTGGATCCATGTAATTATGTTTTTGAATTAATATCCTTTGATAATGCCAGTGCCTGTATATTATTTTTTAATTGTAATGATGACATTCAACATCTATAGTTTGCACACCCAAGACTAAGGATGACATTGGGTGACGTTGCTGAGCATAACTGGGTTATTGGAGAAGATGGGTCAATTCCTGAGTACCTGTATTGGTGCAAATGGAAGAGCTTGAAAGGGAAGACATTGATAAGAGCAATATGCGTGCTTGACCTATACTAACTAAAGCTATCACAACATTTTTTGCAACATAAAGGATTATTCAAAGGAAAGTCAAGGAAAGAATGATGCCTTGTGTTGTATTGTTGGTGGTGTTGCTGTTCTGTTGCTATGCTTTGCAGGTTGATGCATGGTGGGGAACTTCCATCCCTGACCATTTTATTTGCGCTGGAACAGTGGAGCTTGTTAAGACATGGAGATCTTTTTGGGATGGTCAAAACTAAATTAAGGTGCATTATGTTATTAGAGAGTTAAAGGTTTAACAGGCATGGGACAAGTTTCTTGTTCTTTTTTGCTATAGCTGGAAATAGTATGTCTCTTTTATAAGGGTTAAAGGTTTAACGGGCAGCGTGAGCCGATAGCGAGATGGACTAATCTGATAACGGTAGTTACGAATGTGGATTGATTTGCAAGTTTTTTACGTATAGGAACTAAATTGACAATCAGGGACACGTATAGGGACCAAATTGACAATCAGGGACATGTATAGGGACCAAAGTGATAACGGTTACTAACAATGGGTTACGCTAGGGACTAAAGTGATAACGATAGTCACGTATAGGGACTGATTTGCAAACTCTTTACGTCTAGGGACCAAATTGACAATCAGGGACACGTATAGGGACCAAAAAATTATTTTTACCAAAATTAAAAATGTGGGAGTGAATGGTAGCAGCTCCCCTAGTTTTTTTTTTTTTTAACCTTTTGTGTTAGGTTTTAGATAAAATAAGAATAAAAGAAAATAAAGTCATTTTTAAAAATAAAAATAAAAATCCTTTTACAAAACCAAAAAAATACAACAAGTCAAAAGTATCATTTTTGTTTAATAAAAATTCCTTTTTTAAAAATAAATAAAAATCGCTTTTCATAAAAAAAAGTTATTTTTAACCGACCAAACATTTTCTATTAGAACTACATGGCTTTGAATTTCTCATTGCACCCGGAAATACGTAGAAGCGTAATTAATCATTCCGTCAAGACAAAACTAAAATTTCTTAATTTTTGTGATTATCTTTTCTTTTTATTCTTTTTTGTAAAATTAAATAGTTTTAGAAGTTATGAGAAGTTTTGCACAACTAACTAAAGGTACCGTTCTTAGAACTGATGATGTAGGGTGCTAACACTTTCTCTACTCGTAATCTACTCCCGAACTCAATCTCATTTTTTTCAAAAGACCACTTTCCTTTAATATTTGAGTTTTCCAAGTTTTTCCTAAAATAAAATTTGGTGGCAACTCCTCTTATTTTTTCATCAGGACGCCCAGACGGGATGGTCGCGACAAATGGCAAAAGGCCTAACTCGTAGCAATAACAAATTGACCTAATGCGAGGTAATGGCAAAGTGCCTCGTACAAAGAGAAGATGATGAGATGTCATTACACTCATATGTTTGTGTTGTTGATATTACTATATGTGTTGGGGTTTTTCTTTTTGGCAAAAAATTGGCATGCAAAACATCACTGTGAAAACTGACATCCCAGCTAGGCTGGCACCCCAGCCTCACCAATCATTTGCTATGTGTTGTGGTTTATTTATGTTATTATTTGAAATACTTTGAACTTATATTATTTTGAAAATGACGGATTATCATGGTTGTTTTTTTTCCTAGTTACTGTGTCGGCTGAAAGCAACATCTTTTCAAAAACCTTTTAGAACTGTGTTTCCTTACTATGATTATAAATCTCATTAGTGGTGTTGTCTTTCAGAGTTTGCAGGTGATGACATAGATGGTGCAACGACTTGAGAGAGTCTTGAAGATATTAATTCTAGTTTATTATTTATTTATTTCTTTTGATTTATTAGACGCTCGTGTTTTGAGGCAAAAACAACTGTAAAGAGTTATGTGGTTTTTATTAATTAATATTTATGACGATTTATTTTAAACCATGGATTCTAATTTATTATAGTCTTCGATATTATGAATGGATAATTATAATTGTTTAAATTATCTATTTCAATGTTATGTCTCAAGACGTTACACTTCATCTCTTATGAGTTTCCTTTGATCCCTCTCTAATGTAATCAAGATTAATCCTTGTTTTTTGGTTGTTCTTCACCAAGAACACACTCTTGAGCACACGATTTCTATCCTTATTAGATAGAATCAATCATTCCTAGATTGTGATCAAGGTAAGATAGCAAAATCCTAGAGCTAATTCCTTCTTTCAATTTTCTTGGATTAGAGATTGAATGCAACCTTTTTATGTTATTTTCTTGATCAAGTGTAGAACCTGTAAGGAGGAATAAAAAACGTATCCTTTTTTTTCTCTTACCCTTAGACAATGCAATCTTCATACCAAGTATGGTGGTGGGGGGAGGGGGTGTTATTCAATATGGGATTTGAGAGAGAATTGAGATGATTGGTTTTTTTTTTTTTTTTTTGCATAATTCCTCATTGTGCTTTTAGGCTTACTTTGATTGGTTGATGATTCCTTCTATGATCATGAATTGATGATTGATGTGATGTTATAGTATTGTCGCGACATGCTTTGTTATATACATAATTACATATGATGTTATAGTGCAGTTGCGACATGCTTTGTGAATTAGTATTGTCGTGGCATGCTCTGTTATGTTATGCGATGTTATAGTGTTGGCGTGACATGCCCTACTACGTTATATGAGTTGTTAATGATGAATTTGTTGCGCTACCATGAATATGATATGAGGTTAACTTATGCTATAAGGACATATTATTAGGTAAATGAAAATCCTATAATGAATGAGTTAGGTATAAGAGGTGAGGTTGATAATCACTGGATTGACACGAGAATATAGGACATGATTTAGAGTGATAAAACCTAAGTGTTGGAAAGCACCTCGGATCTACAAAGATCCAGTTTCTTTTAAGATCCGCCGATCGGATGGATATTCGTCGTGCGAATTAGGTGCTAGTCTTGTGAGATCTCTGGTTCGCGGGACGAACTAAGACTCCCAAGGCAAATTTGATACACAGAGTTGAGCTCTCCGGTTCGCTAAGCCAACCAGAACTCGCGAGGCAAATGTAGCTTGATGAATAAATGATTTGTAAGGTTATAAAATGAGGTTTAGCTATCAAGACTGAGTTAATGATCTAAATGAGGATGTTAATAACAATAGTAAAAATAAATTGCCATTCTTATAAAAAAAATATAAAAAATATGAGATTGCCATTAGGGATGTTGATAGTAATACCTTGTAATGAGACTTATGATTATATGTGTTACCTCATCGATGTTACGATGACGATGATTGATTGCCTTGTTGTTAATATTGATTTGTTATTAATGTTTTGATAATGATGTATTATCTTGATGTTGTTGTTATCCTCGATGAGGAATGTTGTTGTTGATCAATGTTAACTAACTATGGTGGATGGTTGGACGTTTATTGGTTGTTATGCATTTTGCGTTGTTGTTGTTGTTATGTTGGGGGGAGCAGACCGTGAAACGTGTTAGTGGAGGTCGCAATAGTCTTGAGGGTAGATAATGTGTTGGATTCTTACCCAAAGGCAGAGGCTAGTTACCGCTGTTAGGGCGCCCTTCAAGTAGGATCACCCTGACATATCATTGTGCGTTATCAAGATTGGTGAGAGTATTCGGTGGGGGATCATGTTGATTGGGGAGCCGCCGAGGCCAGCCGAATATGTGCTCCTAATCGTCTTCCCTGAGTTGGTTGGTTATGGATCCACATTGCATGCAGAAAAGTTGGAGATTGGTTCTATGATTGCATTGTCATGCATCATCTTTGAGTCATGTTATGAACTTGTGTGTGTGCTTATGTGTGTATGTTGGATAGTATGCTAAGGTTACGTAATTGTGCATGTGCACCTGTCTTGGTTTACTTTCTCATATTATCATATGATTTGAACATGATCTTCACCCATACACGATTTTTTCGTCTTGCGACAGAGAATGAAAAGTCTACAGGTTACACACGTGTAGTGGAGAGATGTCTTCTACAGAGCGCCATGATAGCAATTGGAGTCAATCAGATTGCTCGTCGTCTAAGTGCTTTATGTTTTCAGACTTGAACTTGGTTATTATATTGTATGGGAATCATTGCGCTCTGATAAATGTGACACCAGGACAGGGAAATTATTTTACTATCATTATGTTTTCATACGAACTTCGCGCTTGTTTATAATATCTTTTATTTAGTTGTTTGGTTTAATTCAAGTTTTATGATTTGATACTCTCAACTATGTTTTGTGTTCAAGACTCTACATTTCTATTTCGCAAAAACATAATCTTTTCTATCTGCTATTTATATATAATATTTATATAATATACATTTCAGGTTAGAGGATAACACATTAGCTGATATTAGAGTAGTTCGGTCCTAACCAGACTGTGTGGTTGCATTTTTTGTGTTTTGTCTGTTCTTCAGGCCATGTATTGCAGTTTTGGTGCATTCTTTTGTGTTCTCTTGTATGATTGTCTATACTTGATATAAATGATGATATGAGATGATAGAGACTCAGGCTAGTCGATCGGCGAAGCCTTCGGTATGAAGTGGTTTTCCAGCTTTGTCTAGACAAGAAGTTATGGCAAGTGAGAGATCGCACGCTTATCGACGACTGGCTATTGCAACGGAGCAAAAACAAAGTCAACATCTAGAGGTAGTTGGACTCCGGAACTATGTTGGGTTTCAGAGAAGCAACATGTTACCCTTAGGAGAAGCTTATAACATCGATGGTGCTCAGCGTTGGATCTGTAAACTCGAAGATGTTAGGCACCTCGGTTACCCTTATGCTTGAAGGTAAGGTTGAATACTGATGGAGAGTTTGCCATCAGTACATGGAAGCTGGAGGTACAACTATCACTTGGAACGCTTTTAGGAACAATTTTTTGGATAGACAACTTGTCGTGGATCTATGTTACAAGAAAGAGATGGAGTTTTTGGATTTGGCGCAGGGAGGCTTGATTGTTGAAGACTACGCTGTGAGGTTTGAAGAGCTCTATCGTTACTACATTCTGCACCAGTACTGCACCGACGACCACTCTAAGTATATCAAGTTCGAAAGTGGACTCTGCCTAGAGATCAAACAGGTTATCACACATCAAAAGAACCATGTCTTTTCTACCTTGGTTAACGAGTGTATAATTTTAGGGGATGCTTACAAGGCTGGAGTTTCTCGGCACAAGAGTTTTAGTTATCGGGACAACAAGAGACCGTAGGGACATCTGGGTTTGTAACAAAGACTGGACGATATTATTTTAGGTTGAGACTTGATACCCTTGAACAATTGGAGCTCAGACCTGAATTGAGAGGCTGACCACATGAGAACAATTGTGTTATGGGAGTGTTGTGGGCCTATCACTCGACGAAGGGAAGTTATTTTCTCCGAAGAATAATAATAGAAAGTGATAATGAAGTATCATGCATTTCTTACAACTTATGATGGTTGTTTAAGTATAACTTTTGTGTGAGTTTATCTTGTTGAGACTTTATGTTGTACAAATATTTCATATATAACTATGTTTAACGTTTATTTTGTGCGGCTATCATGATAAATTTATGAACGAGTATCTCACCTTTGTTACGTATATGTTGGATATCATGTTATGTTCGTGGTCACATGTTCAAGTGCTACCCAAAGGTCCCTCGGATCATTCAGTGACCATGAAGCCGGAATTCCTTGAAGCCAATGATGAAGGCGCGGGCGTAAGACCTTTAGTTTAGTGGCATATCGAGTAGTAAGGAGGAGGGGGAGGATCCCTCCAAAGTCTCTGGCAGTGGGGATGATGTTGGAGAGTCCTCCAACGAGCATCTCTACGTTTGACCAGCTGTGGAGTCTATTTTGTGTAAGAGTTTTGGAGTCGTTTTTTCTATGATTTTTTTTAATAGTGTGTCATAGTTCTTTTATCTTCTTGTTGGAAAGTTGCATTATGTCTATTCAAAAACTTGTACGGCGAAAAAACCTTTTAATTATTTTGTGGATGTTTATATTTTGATGTATGTAATATGGTTTTAAATTAATTGCCTTTGTGCTTTAATATGGTTTTTCCGAGAGCAACCAATGTTTTATTTATATTTCCATACCAAGTTTGAGATGTAGCACCAAGGGGTGTTACAATCAGTGTTTTAAAAATCAAACCGGACCTACCAGTTCAATTGGTTGAACCAAGAGTTGATCGTGTCTGCGATTCGGTTGGCCCCCAAGAACCGCTAGTCCCAAAGAACCGCAAAAAAACCGTGAAAACCGGATTGAACCGGTCTGGATCGGTGGAACCGGCGAACCGAAACAAGTTCATGGAAACCTGGCGGTCATAAAAACTAGATGGCCAAACAAATTCTCCTTGATTTTTCCTCGGTTGAAAGCGTTCCATTTGCAGTAGGAAGTGGTAGCTGACCACCCGTTATGCTGCTGGTTGTGGTACCATCGCGCTAAAACTGAGGGGGAGATGAGAATGAGGGAATATGAGAGTGATGAGATAGAGGGAAGATGAGAGTAAAAGTGGTTCAGATGACAGAAATGGGAGATAAGAGAAAAGGGGAGTAAAAAGTTTAAAACAAAATCAAATGCTTATGTGGGAAACAAAACCAGAGTACAAACGATAAGAAAACATAACCTAAGCTAGCAACAGCTGGAGACTATAAACCTACTACTAGCTACAAGCTGACCAAAAAGCTAAAGTTTAAACTCTAAAAATCAAAATGTCTAATATAGCTATATTGACCATAAAACAAAACCTCTGATTGAAACGTTGAAAGAAAAACGTTAATAGCTACTAATAGCCAAAAAGCTAATGTCTAACACTTTATAAAAAAATTATATATATATATATATATTATCATATAATTTACTTATTTATTAGTTTTCTGGTTCGACCGTTGATTGAACCGATTGAACCAATTAAATCATGACCTGGAGGTCTTGCCGGTTCGATTCTTAAAACATTGGTTACAATAACATATTTCCAAGTTTTATCCATGGTGTAACACGTTTGAATTGTCATCGTTAAAGAACTCATTCAGTGTTATATTCACTATCCAATCTAAACTTAATGTATATTTTATCACCATCCTCTTTATCATAGTTTATTTGCTTCTTAAAATAACCAAACTCAACATATATAAGCATATATGAAAACATTCATCTTCTCATTTTCATCTATTATCTTTAAGTATATAACATGTAACCTTAAACATATTTCCATTTATTAAACTTCATTTGCTTCCAACGACTCACTTGATGCATTATAAAGTATAATCTTTTCCCTTTTACCCACCATTATTAAAGCAAAACACAAAAGTGAAATAAATTATTAATTATATCAGAAACTATTACATAATAATGTTTTTTTCAAGTAGCTTATAATTTATTCATCCTTATTGTCATTCTCCATATCTATACTGTAAACATTTGAGAATAATATCAAAATGGCAACTTCTCATGCACTTCTTCAAGGAAAATTTTCCGGCATGACTTCACCAGAGGGCCTCCCTCCCATTTTTGCTTAGGTGTCGTCGTCTCCTTCATTTGACACAAAACATTATTAGTTAAATTAATTTTTTATTTGGAATTAAAAAAATGACGTTTAATAATAGTGTAAAATTAGGGAAACAATCAGTATTTGCAAATGAATGAGCCATTATAGAAGGAGGTTACAATTAACATTTAATTAATACTCATTAGTAGTAGTATGGATCAAATTATTAAATGCTAGACGCCAAAATAGGATCAATCATAAACAAATTCCAATATGATCACATTGTAAACTGATCTAAATTCAAAATACTCCCTCTGGTCCTATATATAAGAGGCAAAACCCTAAAACACACAGACCAAGGAAATGCATTGAAATAAGCTCTTTATAATTAATATTCATATAAATTTACAAATTTAACCTTTCAATAATTAATGAACAAACCTACTTGTATTGAAAGTTGCACTGTCTCGTAAATATAAACCCTATTATAAATAAGGGTAAAATTGGAAATGAGCATTTAATATTTGTCAAAATACATGCATGTCTCTTATATTTTGGACCCAAAAAAAGTAGTCATTTGCCTCTTATAATAAGGATCGGAGGGAGTAATTGTTAGCGGTTATTGAATTTTCTCAAATAGAATACCATTGACTTTCAACAATGAATTAAAAGCCTGTACATTCAATCAACATTAAGGAAAAGATAAAGGGCAGCAATATATTTAGAAAATTATCAACACTGGTGCGATAATGATCTGTGCAATTTAAATCATCTAAATCAACCACAATCCGCTTCTCAAGTTTGTATTTATCTTTCAAGGCTTGTCTGTAGTCATGACTCATGATCAATTGCGCTCAAAGGGTCTTAAGATACTAATTCTAGATGATGGAACGTCCACCAAAAATGTTGTGTGTCGTGAAGTATTTGACAATGTTTAGAGGTTAGCCTTCAACAATATCGTCAACTATTTTTAATTACCTTATTTTTGTGTTTTGATCACATATATATTCAATATCTCTTCAATGACAATTGCATTATTTTACCCATGCTAACTACTATTTGGTTTTTTCTATGTACATATATAGGGAATAGTTAAAATAATAGCAATTGCCTTTCATGAAGAGCAAAGCCTTTGAAGAAATCCAAGTTTGATATGAATCACTATGGCGAGAATTTTCTATTTCAATACCTAAGAAAATGGCTACTATTATGAAAATCAAATTATCAAATAACAAATTAAGCAACCTTTCATTTTCAAAATGGCATAGTAGAAAATCTATTCATGCTTACTTGTCATTTTCCTGAAGCAATATGGTTGAGTTGTTGCCATTTTATGCAGGTAACTATGGAATATCCTCAGGTTTGTGACAAGTCTGTCATTGATAAAAGATAAGTAGTAAGTGATTTATCATATACCACTTACATTGCACTCGACCTACCTATATACCGATTGATACATGAATATTATATGATAAATCATCTTATCATTTGCTATAATTGTGTGCAAAGTCTAAAGTTCCGGTCTTTCTCGCTTACAAACTAACCTTAAAGATCACAATAGAAGTGTAATACTGAGGTAGTGGGAAAAGAAATGATTAGTGTTAATTTATAAGAAAACATTTTAAAATGCAAAATAGCTAATTTGCACGGGAAAAGACGAGAAATAAATCAAATGAGTTTTCAAGACAAAATAAAAAGATTTCATATGACTTCCAAGATCATTGGGAAGTATTTAGCATTACTTTCTAAATAATTATTAATCAGCTTGGAATGCAATCGGTGTTTATCATAAAAAATAATATGATAGATAAATATATTCTTCTAAAAATTGGTAACTTGCACAGGAAAATATAAGAAATAAATCGAATAGTTTTTCAAGAGAGAATCAAAAGATAATATGATAGATGAATCTATTTTCTAAAAAAATTTAACTTGCACACAAAAAAGCATAAATAAATCAAATATAACTTCAAGAGAAAAGAAAAAAAAATCATAGAAACTTGCATGGGAAAAGAGGTTAAATAAATCAAATAGATTTTTAAGAGAGAATAAAAAAAATAATATGATAGATAAATATATTTTCTAAAAATGGTGAACTTGCACTAGAAAAGAGGAGAAATAATATATATATATATATATATATATGTGTGTGTGTGTGTGTGTGTGTGTGTGTATTCAAAAAATAGTCAACTTGCGGTGGACAAAGAGAAGAAATAAATATGATACATGAATATGTTTTCTAAAAATTGGTGCACAGGAAAAATAGGTGAAATAAATCAAATGGATTTTGAATAGAGAATAAGAAATATGACAAATACATATATTTTCTATAAAAATGTTAACTTGTAGGTGAGAAATCAAATAAATTTTTAAGAGAAAATGTTTATAAATCAAATAGATTACAAAAAAAACTTATAATTAAACTGATATGAAGATTTATCTTGTATATTTTGCATAATAGCATTTTCAAATATTTCTGCATAATTAACCTTATAAATCAATAATTTTTTATATATAATTCCCCACAAAATTTTTAAACTAAAAATGTGGAATAAAAAATTATATCTTTTTTGATAAAATACTGAAAATTAGCATATTCTCGATACATGGCCCCTGTACATATACTAGTAAGCAAACACAGTTTAAAGTACTAGGAGATTATAATTGTATACTCTGTTGAGATTGTCATAAAAATTGAAAGATAAGATGAATATAATCTACATTATGGGGAAAATCATAAATTGATAAAAATAACAACTTTATGATGTGAAAATAAATTCATAGGTGCAAACTTAATGTAAAAACAACCAAACTGTTATGGCCCACGTACACAAATTCCCCCGTTGCAAAATGGAACTTTACCCATAGGAGAGCATAACTTCAAACAATCGTAGTGACTTGTACAGTTTATAAGAACTGCAATGTAATGCAAAAATGAAGAAATGTTATTGAAAGGCAATGAAATCGTAGCTGTAAGCTAAGGAAATAGAAATTAAAATGACAAGTTCTTACCAAATGCAGTAACATCTAGAAGAAAGAAGGAGAAGAAGATCAAGGCATAAACAAATTTCAAAGTTTGTGCCATAGTTTTCAACATATCTACAAGCAACTACTTATGGTTTCATCGCTTTATATAATCTTAAGAAAAGACGCATGTTATTGACGTCAATTAAATAATTTCATAACATTTCTAGAGTTGCACGACACTCTTTTCTAATATCAAAATCTTTCTATTTGTCTCCTTAGTACATCAAATGGGATATGCTTATCCTTGGGGTGTTCGGGGATCTGTTTGGATTGGTTTTGAGGCAAAAAGTCATCTGATCCAAAGATTAAAACAACATACGGTTCGGTTCGATTCGGATCGGTTTGGATTGCTTCCTTGAAAAAATCTGATCTTATCCAATCTGATTAAATGCGGTTTGGATTGGATTGGTTGATTCGGTTTTTACCCATACATAATTACATATTTATATTACATCAAAGAATCAAGATTACAAGCTAAATTGAACAAATTTTTAAAACTATATATACTTGTTGATTTATTCATATAATAACATTTCATAAAATATGTATAAAGTAAATAAATATCATCATCCTCTAGTTTCAAAACATCTTTTATTTATGTTTGGAACATTATAAATAATAAAAAAATTATGTCAAACCAAACTAGTAAGTAATATTAGAAAAAAATCAACAAATAAAAAAATTAATAATGTAAAAAATAGAATAAACATATATTAAATTTTATATATGCGGTTTGGTTTGGATTGATTCGGTTCTAAAAAAGGATCCAAAATCCGATCCGATCCGATCGGTTTTCACAAAATAAGATAAAAAAAAATCCAATAGATCGGTTTTGCTCGGGTTTCATTTTTTTAATTGGTTTTCATTTTTCTTTTGAATCGATTTGGATGTGAACACCCTAGTTTGTCCCTTACCTACTTAAATAATCACTTAAGGATCTTGTATGAAAATCTTACTCATCATCATCTAAGATCTTTCATTTTGTTTACATATTGTTATTTTTATTTTTAAGATAGATAAGACAAAAGCCTTGATAAAAAAATTAAGACACAATCCCAAAAAAAAAAAAAATAGTGCTGGAATATTTGTACGAAAGGTGAACGAATGATATGACACCATATTTTAAGCATAAATTAAAAGGTTTAATTTTTGAGTTGGTCCTGAACTATTTAGAAATTTTCAAGTAGGTCCCTAAATTAAAAAAAGTTTTAAATTAGGTCCTGAACTGTCATCAAATTTTCAATTGGGTCCATAAAGTATAAAGGTGATTAAATAAAATAAAAACTAAAAAATGATAGATGATGAAATTTAAAAAAAAAAATTGTTTAACATAATAATAAAATGACAAAAATGAATATAAGAGAAGAAACTCGCTATTTAAAAAAATGATAAAAATAAAAATAATAAAACTTACTGAGAAAAGTGTTTAGCATAATAATTAAATAAAAATATATAAATTTGAGAGACAAAATTTAGTTCTTGAAATGATAATAACAAAATAATGAAATATGAAATTGTACTATAAAATTAATGTTTTATAACAAAATGTTAAGAAATTAAACTGAGTCAAATATTAATAATATATTACTATCTAAGAAATGTATATTTTTTAATTGAAGTTTAATATTTTGTTATAAAACATGAATTTTCTAACACAATAACATTTTTCATTATTTTGTAATTATCATTTCAAGAACTAAATTTTGTATCTCAAATTAACATATTTTTATTTAACTATTATGTTAAACAAAAATTTTCTTTGTAAGTTTTATTTTTATTTTATTATTATTATTATTATTATTTTAAATAGTGACATTTTCTCTCGTATTCATCTTTTATCATTTTATTATTATGTCAAACAGTATTTTTTATAAATTTCATCATCAACCAATTTATTATTTATTATTTTATGTAGTCACATTTCTACTTTAGGGACCCAATTGAAAATTTTAAACCCAATTAGAAATTTTTTAGTATAGGGACCTTATTGAAAATTTTATATAAGTTCAGGGACCTAATTAGATTGTTTTTAGTTCATGAACCTACTTGAAAATTCTCAAATAGTTCAGGTACAAACTCAATAAATAATTAAAAATATCGTGGGTTACTGGGATCTAAGTTAATTTAAATAAAAAGTAAGGATTTTATGATTTATTTTAGGTTCTTATTAGTAAAAAAATTCCTTTTTATATTAATTAGGTTTTTTCAAGGGAATTTTACGTCAGTAGTGTAATTTGGTTTCGAAATTACGGGAATGGAGTAGATTTTAAAATAATTATGCAACTAGGGTAAGTCGTAAGAGTGGGATACGAAATCAATTTAAAAGTCATGAACTCTGCTGACGAACCAGTATTATATTAAAGAAAAGTGAGGGAGTCGTATACAAAACTTACGCCTTGAATTTTTTATTATATTTTCATTGAAGCGTAACTAGCACTTACGACTTCACTTTTTTTTTTGCTAGTCGTAAGTAGCACTTACGACTTCATTTTTTTTATTTTTTTTTATTTTTGCTAGTCGTAAGTGCTATTTACGACTCCCTCAATTTTTTATTTGGTAATAAAAAGATATTGAAATCGTATGCACTGAATACGACTTGCACTTAAAAAAAAAAAATTAACTGTGAATAAGTCGTATGCTTTACATACGACTAGAAAAAATTAAAAAATAATAAAAATTGAAGTCGTAAATGTCACTAACGACTTCGACGGAAATATAATAAAAAATTCAAGTCGTAAGTTTTGTATACGACTCCCTCACTTTTTTTAATATAATACTGGTTCGTCAGCACAGTTCACGACTTTTAAATTGATTTCGTATACGCCTCTTACGACTTACACCAGTTACGTAATTTTTTTAAAATCTACCTCATTCCCATAATTTCGAAACCAAATTACACTACTGACGTAAAATTCCCTTTTTTCAAAGAGATGGAGTAATATTGAACGATACGAAAGTCTGTACTTCAACGTCTACATGCAATAAAAATGGTTGGATAACTTTATAACATGAGGAAAAGACATAGTTTCAGAAACTCTATAAAACTTCTTGAGTAGGCATGATATTCTTTTTTAATATTAAAATCTTCATTATATGTCTCCTTAATACATCAATGAGATGTGCTTGTCCCTTCATTAACCCACTCAAATGAAGTTGATCTCTACAAGGATCTCTTACGAAATTCTTATTATTCATCATTATATTATATTTTAAGCATAAGTTAAAAAGATTGCTATAAGAATTATTAATATTCAAGTTAATTCACATCAAACATTGTCATTTATCAGGGCCTGGACAAGGGTAACCACCAAAACCCTTGCTTTAGGCCTCACTCAGAGAGGGACCCATGGATGAGACATTTATGATGTATTCGACATATGTTGGACCGGTCTTGACGTTTATGATGTATTCAGCATTCTCGTCATAATAGAATTTTATAATTTGTGTAAATACTGGATGTTTTGAAAATTCTTGTACGAATGGTGCATGAATGATGTGACGCCTTGTTTTATGCATAGTTCCATTATTTCTGCACATTTTCTAACATTAAAAATATTAAAATTATTTGTGAGTTTCAGCCATAGTTTTCAACGTCTACTCGCAACCATAAATTGTGTTACTCCCTTTGGACTTAATTATAAGTGAACAAATATCTATATTTTTTGGATTCAAATATAAGCAAAATCCAACCAATTCAACCATATTTAATGTCATTGTTTCAAAAAAAAAAATCAATCAATCCAACCAATTTTCTTTTTGCTTTTCCAAGAACATTGCATACTCCCGAGGCAATTAAATGGTAGATTAGTACTTGTAACTCATTTTTTTTTACATAAATCAAAACAATTAAACTAAATTAACTAAATTCCTTAATAAGTATGGAATTAATTAATTTTACTTATAATTGAGTCCAGAGGTAGTAAATTATAACATACGGAAAAGTCATATTCTTTTAGATTAATTAAATAGTTTCATAACAATTTTTGAGTTATAAGATACCCTTTCCTTTGTTTAAAAAAAAAAAAGATACCCTTTCCTAATATAAATATAATTTACAAACTAAAAAAGAAGAAAATTAATTGCATAGTCACTGGTGGTATGGTTGAAGAGTGCAGATCCTCTCCATTACCTGGAAAAAATGGAGAGTCCAGTCCCAGCGATCCGGACCATACATGTAGCGAGAGTAAGAATCAACGGTCCAGATTTTAATTTACTTTATACTATTTTTAAAATAAATCAGAAAGATGAAAATTTGTTCCTTCTCCCCCAAACACTTCGTTCTTGAGGTTCTCCACCCAAACCCCTGTTGCCGCCATTCCGCTCGCCGCCCGCCTTCCATTAGGGTCTGAATCATGTACAAAGTGCAGTCGATTATTATCCACAAGGAGTTAAAATGAGTTATGAGAGGATGTGGATCTCTTGTCCAGAGATTCAGTAAAACGATACTACGTACTTTATTCCCAAGGCAAACCCAAGCTAAGCAAAATTTGGCTTTTATGATGAAATAAGCAAAGTGTGACTTGACTCCAAGACTCCAAGTGTGATAGTAATCAAGTTAATGTTGTTCAATATTTTTATCTCTATTTCCTTTTGGGTGCCATGGAATAAAGAATGAGTAAAAACCCTTAATATCAAAACTAATATTATGCCAAAGAGCAATAGTGAATATATTTTTTGACAAGTCCCAGTGACAAGAAAAATTGTATTACATTGGCATTCAAAACTCCATAACAGTTGCTAAACACAAAAATTATACATAAAACCTTGATTTTCCATCTCTGTTCAAAATCATATGCATAGTACATCTCAAGGACATTGCCAAACCACCTCTGGCAAAACTCAAGCCAACATATGAACCTTATTCACCATCAACATGATGGTGTCAGCAGCTTAGATGACTTAGATGGGGCGTTGAGACAACTTTGGTAATATACTGTAACAGGTGTGGTGGTCGATGGCTTCGATGGGGCGGCGGCGGGCGGCGGAGACGTACAGGCTTTGAGCGGCGAGCGGAGTGGCGTGGTGGCCGATGGTCCAGGCTTTGCGCGGAGTGGCGGAGCGGCGACTACAGAGGATTTGGGGGAGAACCACAAGAAGTCGATGGCTTAGATGGGACGGAGGTGGGCGGCGAGAGGAGTGGCGGAGCGGCGTGGTGGTCGATGGTCCAGTCTGCATGGAGTGGCGGAGCGGCGACCACAGGGGTTGGGTGGAGAACCTCAGGAACAAAAAGTTGGGGGAGAAGGAACAAATTTTTCATCTTTTTGATTTATCTTAAAAATTGCATAAAGTAAATTAAAATCTGGACCGTTGATTCTTACTCTCGCCACGTGTATGGTCCGGATCGCTGGGACTGGACTCTCCATTTTTTCCAAGTAATGGAGAGGATCTGCACTCATGGTTGAAAGGGGGAAAAAAAATTTAAAAGCTAGAATACATTATGTGAGTGGTGGGGCAGATAATTTATTATTGGGTAGTAATTGTTGTTAAGTTTAATTTCTATGCATTGTTACTGTAAAATATTTTTATATTGACATCTAATAATATCTTAAAATATCAGCATAATTATCATTTCACTCTCTTAATTATTAAAATAAAAGCACAAATGTCAAAATGTTAGTAGATATTTACTCAATATATTTATATTTATACTTATATTTATATTTATAGTATATAAAGTTAGGTTTATAAAAATAATAATATATAAAGTTAGGTTGATGTAAGATTACCGCATCAATATCTTGGTACTTTTATTTTCTAGTTTTTATTAGAGTGATGTAGAATATTATTATATATTAGGTTGGTGGTATTCCCTTGCTTTGCAAGAGGGCGTGCCTTCCTCCAATCTAAACTTTTTTTAAGCAAAGAATATAATTATATATATTGTATTGTATATAAATCTAAAATATATGTATCATATATGTAAATATGGGTAAGATATTAAATTTAGTGATACAAATAATGTAACATCCCGAAAATTAGCTTATAGGTAGTTTTTGTAAAATATTAAGTTCTCATTAACTGAATTTACACGATCCAATACAATAATATATATACATCAATAGCCTTAGCTTATCTGCTCTCTAAGCTTATCCTGTCATAACAAACTATAGTATTTGAATTCAAAACTAACTTCTGATCTCATACAACAACTTAATCTATGTCTAAGTTAACAAACTTTATCCACAATCAGATGTGACCCATAATACTTCAATATGATAAGCAATTTAGAATGCTTATATTAGAATTGTGAGCATTTAGATGTCTCTAAGTAACTTAAAAGAATAGCAAATAAGTAACTTTTGAGTAATTTACGCTCAATTTCGCACAAGAGACCTCCTATGACCCAACACCAAATTTCATATGGATATTTCATGGCTAAAACGAACTTGTTTTGACTCAATATCTTCATATGAAATGTAGTTGTTTCTCTTATCTTTCCATAGACACTGAATTCATCCAAATTAGATTCTTGTAGCTCAAGTTATGACCAAATTGGTACATGATGTTTAAGTTCCAGCGCCAGCACCATTTTTTAACTTATAGCATTGTTTTTTACTCTTTAAACATCCGTTTAAGATTTCATGATCTTCATAAAAGTTGTATATATTTCTGTTGGCTTTCCAAAGATATAAAATTCATAAGTTTTGGATCTCTATAACTTAAGATATGTACTAAAGACTGTGCTAAGCACTGGATAGGTGGGCCCTGAAGCGTTTTAATATGTTTTGGGCTTTGGGAGGCCTATAAATACGGACCTAATGTGCATGAGCAGTACTTTTGGAACCCTAATTACACTAGAAAGTCGTAAAAAACACTAAAGAAGAGAGATTTTATGGTTTGGGAAGAAAGAGTTGTGGAAGAAGGAGTCTAGGAAGAGGAAGATGATGATAACTAGGAATTGCTTGGTGCTACTTAGAGGTCTTCAAGATGTGAGTAAAAAGACATTTTCTCACCCTTCCATGGTATTTCAAAAGGGATTTTGGGTTCTTTAAGTTGATATTGAGATGTTGGGTGATTTGATTGGGAAAACTGGGTTTTTGCATTATTAGGGTCAAAGAACATCAAATTGATTTGGGCATTTTCAATAATTGATGATGTGATATTGGTTGTCTGCATGGTTTGGTTACATGCTCTAAGACTTGTTTGATAATTTTCAATCATAATGTATTATGCTAGACATTATTTGGAATGCCTATGAGTTGTTTTGAAATGAGTTATTTTTTTCGATAAGTAAAGATTTTATTAAAATAATCTAGTTTTAGCATCAAAATGTTTATCTTCACCACCTTCTAGGAATGGGAATATATGTCATGAGTTATATCATTGATATTGATGCATGAAGTCATATGTCATATCCTGGGATCATGATATATGTCCAAAATATGATTTGGATTATTATTTATGATTGTTAAGATACCTCCTTCAGGGAAGGGGATGACGGATACCTCATCGCTATAGGGGATGATAGATACCTCCTTGATAGAGGGAAAGACAGATACCCCTCGTTAGAGAGCAAGACAGATACCTCCTTCTGGGAAGGGGAAGACCCGTTATAGATACCTCCTTCTGGGAATGGGAAGGCAGTTATACGCCAATGCATTTGTCATGAGCTCATAGACTTGAAATTGGGTATTAAATAAAAGAGACTTGGATGATAGATTGAGATTATTTGGACACAAGAGATGTCCTTTGTTTGATTTTATTTATGTTATGCGTACCGCTAGTGATGGATTATTTCTATTTGATGATGTTATTACTTGTGCATGAATTTCATGAGAGGATGAATTAATTATCCTTAATTTGTATAAAATATTTTGAGTTATATTATTTTGAAAATAAGCGGATGCCATGGATGTTTTTCCGGTTACCGCGCTAGTTGAGAACAACACTATTTGCGAAATTTTTATTAAATTGTTTTTATTCAATGTGATTATAAATCTCATTAAAAGTGTTGTTTTCAGAGCATAGGGACGTCGTCACTAAGATTGAGGAGACTTAAGACTTACTACTTGAGTTTAGCTATTTATTATATTTTGTTTGTATTATGTTCAATAATGAGTTGTTTGTGGCTAAAACCATATTATTTTATTTTATCATTGGATTATTTTTAGTAGACGCTCTAATTTTGAGGTAATTATTTTATTTATGTAAGGATTACTTACCATTTTTTTTAAATTATCGAGATATTTTCAGACGTATAATTTGTGAAAATTTATTGGAGTTTTATGCCTTATTAAATATTTTAAAGATTTATTACATTTTTTTGTTAGGTTACTAATAGTTACAAATAACACAATTCTAATTAATATAAGGGTCTTGCTAACGAGTGCCTTAAGGGCACTGGTTAAGGAACCCATAAAAGAAAAATTTGTATTAAAAAACTAAGTGTTACACTTTTCAAAATGCTAAATACACAATTTCCCATACAAAATTTTCTTTCTTGGTTCCTTAAACAATGCCCTAAGGGTACTTATTAACATTCTCCTTGATATAAATGAGTAGAACTCCAAATATCTTTCTTAAAAAGAAGAAAGGAAAAAAAAGAAAAAAAAAGAACTCCAAATATCTAAGGTGGACATATATAGTGACGCCTAATATGTAATCTTAAAACGGGGTGCCCATGCTTCCTTCAATATTAAAATAAAAACATTTAATTTCTAAAATCTCACACATCTTATTTTTTAAATTAAAAATCCTATCAAGTAATTTTTTTTTTTTGGTAAAGAAAATCCTATCAAGTATGACAAAGCTTACTAAGATTTGATTTAATTTTAAATATATAAATTATTTTATTCCTACTACCTTTTTAGTTTAACCTTCACAAGGGTGACTACAAAACAATTATCAAATCTTATTTTAATACAAATTTTAATATTATATTTAGCTTCTAAATTATATTAAATTATTATTCTAAACTTCATCAGTATCAAACATATTAAGTGATGAACCCGTGTGATACATGGATAAATAATACTAGTATTGTTTACTCGTGCGATACGCACTTGTCATTTCCTACAGCTACATTCCAGTTACAAATATTCCTCACAGTCACATTCCCCACGAAAATCTATGTTAGCAAATATAATGATATAATTGATAAGCAAACAGAAAGAGAGGTCATATTGCATGCAAAGTAAGCAATATTGGTAGTAATTTGATTTGAAGTAACTACTCATTCAGTTGGTCTTTTTTCTTCCTTTTTTTTCCTTCTCAATATGGACCCTGTGGTACCACAAACTTAAATAATTAGCACCACATTATAATGCAAAGAGTGCATTAAAAAGGTAAATCCAACATCATAATTTCCCAACCTTTGTTTATCAAGGCTAATTGACAATGATGAGTAATGGTTCTTATTAGGCAAAGTATTGTGTTATGAGTGTGGATCAGGCTTTGTGGTTGGTGACTCATATCTAGTCAAGGGATCAACACTCATAAAGTTTACATGTAGTCAACGTTCTAACAGTAGGTTCAGCTAATATTCAATAAAACAACACATATAGATTATTGTTCCTCAATTTGCCATCGTTACTGTGGCATGGGGGTTTAATCACAAGTCAATTGGTCTATCATAGCATATTCTATCTGGGTTTATTATCGTAGTTGGGTGGTGCCGGTCTTAGTATTAAAATGAATGACAGGCTTTGTTCTAAATTTTGTTACTGTATAGAAAAATGCATAATAGCTTACTGGAACTGTAACACCCTCGTTTTTTTCTGTCCTTCAATAACAGTAAATATATATGTTTATATTATTTTATTTGGATTGGCTAATTTTCTGGATGTTTAACTTTGTTTATTTTAAGGGGTTTAGTTTGAGTAATTAAAATTACTCATTTAAAAATAATTTAATAAGTGCGTTAGCACTGCCTTATTTCAGTACATGCACGTTTACTAGATAATAATATTATGTTATTATCACTATTAGTGTTTGTTTAGAAAAATATTTTAAATAATATAATTGAAAGAAATTTATTTTCATATTTTACTTTATTTAATTTTAGATTTGAAAATAAATTGGTTTGACATTAATCGAAGATTAAATGTTGGACCGTGGATTTTCTTAATTGATCAATTCAACTATCAATCTCTACCTTATTTAAAATTTTAAAAGTATATATTTGTCACTCTTTATTTTTACATCCAAAAACCAAAAACATGTTTATTTTTAGACTTAATATTTATGACTCATTGTTGTATCTACTCACTAGATAAATAAAACTTTGTACTTCTTATCTCCTCTCTCCCTTATGCTCGACGTCTTCCCTCCCCCTCTACTATTTTCTTTCTTTCTCTTCCTGATACTTTCTTCTGCCTCCATCAAACCCACATACCTTCCTTCTCTCTAAAATTTCATCTTCCTCCTTCCTTCCCTCAAGCAGCCGCGCGCTCCGCCCCTGAGAACGTCGTCGACCGCCGCTTGCCTGAAGAGGGAGAAGACGCGCAGGTTCGTCGCGTCAGCCACCACGAGCACCGCCTGAGCTCGCCACTACGTCGTCGTCCGGGCCGCCGTCTGTCCCAGCTCGACCTCGCCGCGTAGGGAGGAGACAGCCGCGACTCTGAACGCGTTTCGATCTCCGTCCGCCGCCGTTCGTCGCTGCTACCTGCCGCTGCCGCCGCGCCGGTCATCCTAAAACAACCACCCCGCCATCTTCTCTTCATATTGGGTGAGTGATTCACCATAATATCTTCTAGTTGAAAATTCCCCAATTTGATTTGGAACCCTAAATTCCCAATTTTTGAAACCCATTTCTTCCTTGCATGAACCTGAACCATCCTTTGTTATATGATCAAAGCTTAGGGAGTTAAACTCATATCATTATTTTCATGAGCTTCTTAGTAGTGTGTTGTTTTTGTTGTTGGAAGAGAAAAATGGAACCCAAACCCTTACTCTATGGAGGCCGAAACTGAGTTGGAGGGAGGGTTTGGTGATTTTGCTTCATTTTCAAATTCTAACACTTGATTTAAGCTCCCTAGGACCTATGTGATCAAGCTCTAAGAGCTTAAGTGAAACAAAATTTCCTAGCCTATTTTTCATATAGTAGCCGAAACTTACTTCTAAGAGGATCAATAAGATTTCTTCAAATTTTAACTTGTATTGTATTGGGTTGTGAAGGGTTTTTTGAGTAGTTCGCTAGTTAAGACGGTATTGAGGAAGCTGAGGCCTGTGCGTTTACTTCTGGAACAAGAAACTCAACTTCAAAGGTAAAGGGAGTTTACCTGAAGGGTTTTGGTAACTATGTGCTATTTAGTTGTTGTATGTAAGGTTGTTGTGGTTATGTATGATGTGTGTTTTAAATTTGATGAGATAATAACTGTTTATGTGGTTTAAATATATTCATATGTCTGGATTGAACTGTTGTTTTTTTTTGTTTGACTGACAGCCTGACAATGGTCAGAGCTCAATGATAGTAAGAATAATGCTTTAAAAACTTGAGAGGAAAATTTGAAATTTTGAGTTATGTAAGTGGAAGTTTTGAGGGCCAGATAACCGAAAACGTCGGGCTAGTGTTCCTATGAGTAAGTACGTGGATTATTTGTCTTTTATGTCGCGGGTTAAAGTCCTAGTCGGCATAGTTGATTTCATGTTGTATGTGTCGTGGGTTAAAGTCCCAGTTGACATATTTCATCCTATGTTGTGCGTGTCATGGGTTGGCACAGCTGAATCTATGTTCAATGTGTTGTGGGTTAGAGTCCCAGGTAACACATTTGAATCTTTGTTCGGTGTGTTGTGGGTTAGAGCCCCAGTTAACACATTTGAATCTTTGATCTGTTGTGTCGAGGGTTAGAGTCCCTAATCACACAGTTGAATATCTGTTGTGTCGAGGGTTAGAGTCCCTAGTCACACAGTTGAATATCTGTTGTGACGTGGGTTAGAGTCCCAAGTCACACAGTTAAATCCTGGATGTGTGTGTCGTGGGTTAGAGTCCCAAGTCACATAGTTGAATCTCTGTTGTGTGTGTCGTGGGTTAGAGTCCCAGGTCGCACCGTTGAATCTCTATATTGTATATCATGGGTTAGAGTCCCAGTTGGCACATGTGACCGCGTGTCCTATGTTGAGAATGAACGATTTCGAAGTCTAAGTAAGAATAGTCGTAATAGGTAAGCCTCAACAAAGAAAGAAATGAACGAAAAGAAAAGTAAAAAGAACAAATATTAAGATTTGATGGTGGATGTTGAAGTGCCGTGTAATTTTATAAATTGCAATGACTGCCGGGTATGAACCCCATTGTTTAGAATATCTTGTTTATTCTGAGAAATTTTTTGAAGTACATATATGTGCATGCTGTTGTTGTTTGTGTGTCGCGCATGTAGTTATCACGATAAAACTCATATGTCGATATCTCACATTTGCATTATTTCTGTTTGGTTTCTATTTGTGGTATCCTGGTTTGCGTGTACAGATGATGCAGAGGGGTTCTCTGCCCCACACGGAGGGATTGGTCCCGACTTTCGAAGAATGTTGATTTACTGGAATACCCATGAGGTCTTTTCCAGTAAGAGTCTCATAGTATGACCAGCTTAGTCTATCGAGTCAAGTTTAGTTTTGGAGAAGTTTCATATTTATTTGCATTATGACTTGGAGAGTCTTTTATTGGATTACTGTTATGTTTATAAATGTCTTTTAGGACGACCAGCTTAGGTTTTTGAGATATTATTGATTTATGATAGTATATGTTCAGGGCTCGGAGAGCCTTTATTTTAAATGGATTATTTATGGCTCGGAGAGCTTTTCTTTTGGATGGAAATCTAAGATTTTCTTTTAGTCATGTATAGCTTGATGTAAATATTTTCAGAATATTACTATCTTGATGTATTTTATATAACTGGAATTTCTGGGTTGAACATATAAATATTTCAGCAGGTATTTTCATTCTGGGATGTTGAAATCACAGAGGAGATTCTATCGAAATTTTTGTAAAAATTCTAGATCTTTATTCAAGTATAATGTGATTTTATTTTTGTGATGCGTGCATCACTTTTCTGAAATATTCAGAAGGAAAATTTTTACACCCGCGTTTTCTGACTTAAAGTAAATTAATTTTAACGAAAGTAAAATCAGCAAAATCCTTTTTATTTAAGTTCCGCGACGAGTTAAGAGTTAGATATGTAACGCCTAAGGGGGATGTTACAAGAACAGACTAAAGCTTACGTGAAGATATAAAGCTCACTGAAACTTGTATTAAAATACATTTCCTTTAGTCATATCATTTATATTTATTTATTTACTATATGTGAATTTTACCCGTGCATTTGTTAGTCATATATAGATATTACTAAATAAATGCCTTCATGTTAAGCTTCAACAAATAAAGGATTCTCTTTGTCATGAACTTGAAAATTTATTTCTATAATATCAATAACAATGAATCAATTAAATAAAAAACTGGAATGCAAGTGGAAAAAATTATACAACAATATAAATAAAATAACAATTTCTATTACCTGGATCGATTGTGGAATTAATATTCTTTCTTCTACGTAGTATATCTCCATAACTCACTTTGGGTTGGTAGGCCATGTAGGGATTTCACTCGACTTAAAAAATCTAAATATATATATTTTTTAAATAAAGCAAAAAAATAAATATAACCAAAGTATATTAAAATGTTGATTAAAAAACATTAGAACAAAAATAACCTACCAATAAATTCTGAATATTACTATGAATAATATTAAAATCAAATAGAGTTTAATTTCTATGTACTGTCAGTGAAAAAGATTTTAACACTGACATCCAATAATATCTTGATAATCAATATTATTGTTATTTTTCTTTATATCGTCTATTCTTCTTTTCTCGAATCAAAGACATCCTCCTCTGCCAATAATTTTTTTTCCAAAGAATCGAAACAACCTTCCTTCCCCTTTCTTTCACTATCACTCATTATATCTAATATCGGTAAAAGTTAGATAGAGATCATTAACAAAACAATATAGCAGACATAAGAAACATAACAATTGTCATATCAAAATTCACCCACGTACTACAATCATGTAGTTCCTTTCCTAACCTTCTCATTGTCGAGATCTTCGAGTCATGGTTCTCTTGGTTCAACCGATTCATCTAACGATTAAACCGGTAACTAATATAATAAAAAATAAATTATACAATATATATATATATATATATATATACATAAATTACAAAAAATGCTACACATAAATTCAATTAAATTCTTAGTCTCTGTTTTTTTTTTAAATACTACACATAAATTTTAATATTATAAGAAATATTAAATATCAGAAACCTTCGTTAAGTATTATTATGATCTTAAAATATGATTTTTTATTTTTTTTTTCTTAGTATATATGATTCAAAATTAGAATGGCCAAAATATTCCTTTTTGTCTTTTTTTTAAAAATATTTTTAGGGTTTGTAATTATTAGATGTTAGGTTTGGGCCTTTGGGTGGGGGTAGGAGGACTGACAGCTAGATGAAGTTGAAAAGAATGTGTGTGACTTTGAAACCATAGCCACCATTTTGTTCAGAAATAAGATTCCAGAAACTTGCCCCTTCCCTCCCTGACTCCCATGCCGCCTTTGTCTTCTACCTTTTAAGAGCATCTCCAAATTAGAATTAGCAATCAGGAGAAAAACATAAAAAATGGATCAGAACCCATTATAATAATTTAATAAAAATAAATAATGAAAACAAAAAAGGGGGGTTGGGTTGATTTCAAAAAAAGAACATGCTATAGGATTTGTTAGTTCAAACATGGGTTTTTGGTTTGGTCCCCCATGTCTATTGTATTTCTTATTTTTTATTATTTTTAATAAAGATGTTGATGACAACCAAATGGAGGGTTGCCTTGGGTTGATCTTTTTGGTTGAATTTACAAGCAAATAATTTGTGTCATGATTAAGTTCAAAACAAAAGATGAAGAAAATGTAAAAATGGAAGAAGATAGAGAAGGAGATAGGCGCCACAAACTGGATAGTTTGATAAGTCTAGTGATGTTCGCCACAAGAATCTTGGATTCTTGATAAGAACTAAGTTTGGTTCAACCAAGAACCTAGGAGAACAATATTCTCACTCAATGGATTCAATCCAAAATCAACTTCCAAGTTAACATTCATGTTGCTATGGGCGACATATACATAGAGTTGGGCAGCCAACTTTTGGTTGCCAAATACAAACCATAACCCCTACATTATTAACCCAATCATGACACTAAAACTCACTAACTCCTAACTTAATTCAGCCACCAACTAATTATTTCCCTCTCTCTATAATTATGTAGTAGCCACACTTATTTCTCATATTAAAAGTGTAACTCCTACACAATTTAACAAAACAATGAAAAGCTATTACTTAATGGAGTTACTTTTTGGTATGCAAACCAACAAGATCCCTCCCCTATGCCTTGTTGAACTCGTGCACAATAGGTAGATGATGGGCTTGATCCATTTGTAATACTTAACAAATTTGGACCCACTTAAATAACCCATTAACACTTATTGAATTAAAATAAAACAAATAAAATTGGGCTTCTCTTTACTAGTGCATGCCCCCAATCTGCCCCAATCTTATGGATCCTCTAATTGGATGAGATATGTCACCAATTTGAGCTCCACTCCATTTGGTCTTGATCTTGGGCTTGCTTCTATCAAAACAAGAGCCATTATTTGAATGGAGACTTGATGGGCTTTCTTGGTTGTAACTCTTGTCATAGGCCCATCAAGTCCTTGTGTTGCTTCTTGGACCATGCTCCTTATTGGGCTCATATATTCCTTGTTGCAAAGTTGACTTGCCCCCTGGCTCACATCATATGTTAAGGTGCTGCAAATGATAGATAGAGATTGGAGTGCCAACATAGTTGGGATGTCAATATTCTATAGTGATGCTTAAAGCACCTTAACCAGTTTCATAAAAAAAAGATAAAGAGGGGGCCTGCAGCAACACTTTTATCATAACCAAAACAAATGAAATATGAGAGGGATGTTTGAAAAAAAAGGGATAAAGAGAAACATAGGATAGAGAGATATAGATGGGGAGAGAGAAATAGTTAGTGAATAGGTAGCTTCTTATCACTCCACTTTTTAACTCCCCCACCCAAACCACCTTGACCACCCTTATGACCCTCAAGCCCTTATCAATACAATTGTTTAATTGTATTGATATTGATGTGGGGGCATAAATATTTATCATTTTGAAACAACTGGGAAAACCAAAGTCGGCAAAAAATAAGACATGTACATAATTAACTAATACAATTGGAGAATAAAAATCGACCAAACTGTTAAATAGAACTCCAACTATCATTTACGGTTCTTTCTTTTTTACAACAATCCTTGACATCTTTGTGTTAGATGTTTATGTTCCTACATTCTCAAACTTGGAAGATACATCCATGACATCTGCCGATCGTTTTCCTCCTTACTTGCTTGAGGGAGTGCGGTCCAATTCAATAAACAAAGCCTGCATGGTCAATTAGTTCAGGTTTTGGCATTTTGCACTGCTGCATGCATCCAATTCAAGAACCTTACATACGATAAAGTTTAAATTGACAAATATGCTCACAAGTGCCCCTGCATTCAATGGACTGTTGTAAAAATAATGAATAAATTAAACAAATAAAATAAATATAGAAAAAGATAGAAGAATATCAATAAAATAGCAATGTTGATTACAAGAAAAAGCCTGAGACGTGTCAGAGGACACTGTCCTTAAGGATTATTCCGCTCACAAATAATAATCACAATATGCGAAACTCCTTTCAGGATGTAACAGGCTCTTCTGGCACAAAGACCAGGACCAGAACAGCAAGATCAAATACCACCCAGAATTTTGAAACAACTCATAAATCTTCTATCTCGTGCCAGGACGAGGATCTTCTGTCCCGGGCTCCCTGTGCCAATGCCTGTCCCCTCCAATAAGCACATGCCACATCAGCTAATGAATTTTTTTTTACTTTTAGTTTATAAAATTATCTGGTAAGTGGTAACAGTGTTAAGTCCTTGAACACCGTTAACTTATCTAATCATATTAGTGATATTGTTCAGTAATTTTTTCTCCTCTCCACTGCCACATCCTCACAGTCCAGATCTAGCCAGCAAGTGCAACTTGTCTCCACCTCTTTCACACATTGCATACATATTAATGAGCAAATTCTGGTCCCTCAAAGGTAACGTTGCGTCATAGTTCATAGGCTTTGTGTTTATCTTCTATTTCAAAGTTCAAAGGTCCCTATACCAGAATTTGATTGATACGGTGTTCAAAAGCATGGAGTTCATACAATTCACACGAATCACGTCAACGAGGCTGGAATTTGCAGAATCACTTGGTCTTGTTTGAAAAAGCCTTTGTTCTTGCTGCATTTGCAATCATCCAGCAAAAGTTTCCATTAATTTCTCTCCTTTTTTATTTCTCCCCCAAATTTCTAAAAGTCTCACTCTCCAATACCCTGTTCTTCGATCCTGCTCAACATCAGAAAAATCGCTTCATATATAAAGTCCCCCCCCTGTGATTGCTTTGTTGTTGTAAAGAGGTTCATTTTCTTTTGTTTTTTCATTATCACATGATTCCCGAATCCAATCATCCAGTTATTTGAATTGATTTTTTCCCATTTATGTTATATACGAATTCACGAGTTTACCTAGATTCTGAAAGTAAGTTGGCGGTGTTAAAAGACTTAACTTGTTGCCAGGTAATTTTATAAAGCAAAAGTAAAAAAATTTCATTAACTGACATGGCATTTGCTTATTGGAGGAGACAGGCATTGGCATAGGGAGGTTGGGACAGAAGATCCGCGTCCCTCGTGCCACACCTTATATTTTCCCCTGTAGAAGACTTTTCTTTCAAATTGTATTTATCCTTTTGAGCAAATGAATGTGGTATTGAATGGAATTAAAAATTATTTAATGTCATTAGAGGAAAGTAAACATTGAAACAAAACTGCATATCTCCAGCTGCACAAAACATATAAATCACACGTAATAGAGTGAATTTGCCAATTAATTGCATTAACTTATAGAAACCAATAATTTAATACAATTGATTTGATTCTAAACAAATTAAAATGCATGTATGAAATCAATTGTATTTAAACCATTTAAATTTCAAACCAGGGACGTTGCATCATTTAAATTGAATATAAGGCAATTTAATGTCTTTAAAAGGCTATTAAGAAAAATGAATAGTATGACCTGGTATAGTAGGTCACTATTTTAAAGTCTTAGTATACTATTGTAAAATCGATTTTTGCAATAAAGCCCTCGTTTAGATTTTAGTTTACTGTTCCTACTTCTTCTCTCCGGAGTTAAGAGGAAATCAGGTATTGTTGCCCACAGGAAGCGGACGAAGGCTGTTGTTTCCAATTTGTGTTCTCTTCATTTTTCTTTGAACTGATCATTAGAAACACCACCGTGTTTGGAGCATTTGTGGTGGATAACTGTCATTTTTTGTCTTTTATTTGCAAAATTAACTTCTTGGTCGGATGACCATGACCATGACCATAGTACCTTAAAAGTGGTTCAGCTCATCATTATAAACACCACCGTCTTTTTTCTTTGAACCCAAATCTAACACCTTTACCCAAAGTGGAGAATGAGAAAGGTAATAAGGATTTTAAAGTGGAAAATGAAAAAGGTGAGATTCAAAATAAAACCAGATCTACATATTTTGTTGGTGTTATTAGGTGCTTAATCTCTCTGCCCTGATTCCCTTCCTCGGTGTTCCCATTCTCGTAACCACCATGCACAAATCTTTCTTCTGGGGGTTCGGTGGAAGGCTTCTCCTTTTTCAATAAATCTTTTATTGTTAGCATATCTTCAAACTCAGATCAAACTCTGTGCTTGCGCTAACAGAGTAATAGGGTTTTCTTTTAGAGTGTCAAAGGGTAAAATTGTCCATTAGATTAAATAATTTCACAAATTATTGGGATAACTTCATAAATATTAGAATAACCTGGATATCAAGTCACCCTAAACTCATCACAACCACTGATTTATTTAACTAATATATCTAATGGCCATAAATACTCCTTCATGGTGAGGGACTTAATAGCTCCCTCACCCTAGAAGCCACCTTATTTTATTATCAGATTTCAAAAATAAATTTTTGAAATATCATAAAATATACAACATGGACAGCTACTTAAACCTTCTGCGACACCCCTTAGGGTCATCACATAGTCACCAAAATGCGGAAAACAAAATTATAATTGCTGGTTACTTTCGGAAATTAATCTTTTATAATACTTTGCTTAACACAAAAATAGTGGGAAAAATTTTTCTTTTCTTCGACATACATAACCCTCTCACAAATATGACCATATCTATATATAGAGCGCATCATATGATTTTCACATCTAGACCTTCTCCATAGGGAAAGAAACAACGTAAGATATCATTATATATTATTGGAAATAGAAAACGTCTTATTTCAAAATAATGGCTCTCTAAAGCCAGACATAAAAATTATAACCCAATCGAATGCCCTAGTTGAGCTGGTCACTCTATACGACACCTACTAAGAAGACTCCAGAGGTCATTCTTAAGATCCACGGTTGCTTTACAGGTCAGGCCTAAAGATCCTCGAATGTGCCAGGGGTATCTCCAGGTCCACCTATACTCAGATATGATATAATCCACCAGTAGAGAGATCAACAAGAAAATATGCAAGAGTGAGATTCCAATATCTGGATTTAACACGACAACTACATGCCCGACACAAAAGAAAACAGATAAACATATACATGGTCATAACAACATAAACATTCATATCAAGCAATTAATTCATCCATGGGTTCCACACCCCAAACGTCATCATTTGAAAACTATACATGAACACTTTATATACCTCATCTAATTTCATACTTAATCTTCGGAGCTTCAAATACCAAATATTTGAGCTGATCAGGCTCGATTGCCAAATAAGGAACGCCTTCTTGAATACCTTTCCATTAAGATATCCAGGTTCGCCTTCTGGAATACCTTGTCTACTAAGATACCCAGATTCGCCTTCGCCTTCTTGAATACCTTACCCTTTAAGCTATTCAGATTCGACTTCTTGAATACCTTATCTACTAAGATACCCAGATTCACCTTCGCCTTCGCCTTCTTGAATACCTTACCTTTAAGCTATTCAGATTAGACTTCTTGAATACCTTATCTACTAAGATACCCAGATTCACCTTCGCCTTCGCCTTATTGAATACCTTATCCTTTTAAGCTATCCAGATTCGCCTTCTGGAATATCTTCTCTCTTAAGATATCCAGATTCACGCCCTAGACATGTCTACCAAGTAAATGCATGAAAAACCTTTTTCTCCTAACACCTTATTTAGAATACCAAATCCAAAGAACACTATGTTCATAACGCCTTAAGAATACTAGCACACCATTTTTCGTTTAACCCAAAACTACACAACTTGTTTAAGTCATCGAGTAAAACTCGTTTACAGAAAACCATTCAAACCTAATTGAAAATCTCCTTATAAAATCGTCATATTTCTAATAAATCTTTTTTCTGAAATCTTTACTTAAGAAGAGAGTCACATGGACTAAATCTTGGTTCAAAATAACAATTGCCACTTTAAAATTACTTGTCGTAAATACTTTTTCGAATTGCCGTCATCTAGCCTTTTAAAGTCCTTTATGTCAAAATTTGATCTTTTTCACTTAAATAATTTTCTAAAATCATCATTAAGTTATTTTTGAAAATTAATTTCATGAAATAAATTTTCTAATATATTGGATTTATCCACATAAAAATTAACAGTACAAAAATAATTTCACGGTTATGTTCTCATTGTAACTCATAGTTCACTCTTACGCCATAAAATCCTTAAAATAATCTTATTTTCAACTTTGTCTCATTTTCCACCAACTAAAATCTAAATAATATTATATTACTCTTGCTCATTAATTAGAACTCTTTATTCCGTAAAAACTCCTTAACACTTTAACCGCATTATTAACTAAGCACTGACTACTGTTAGGCTTTTCAATCCGCAAACAACATCAACAATCATCAACAACATTATATCAATTAGCCCAGGCAGACCATGCATCGAAACAGTATAATACATAACTGCAAATAAATAAACACAGGTAAAATAGCACGACATAAAGTAGCACGACATAAAAGAAATTAATCAAATCACTACAACCACAGATAAATAATGCATACCCACAACTCGATAGCACGTAGCCATCGGAAAAATCCCTCAGGCAATCCCCTCTTACCTCTTGAAAATTTTTCCTAACGATACTCGTTCGCCGACACTCCGGTTTCTTGATAGCACACGTACACGATAACTAGGTTATCCTTCAACAAAGACAACAACTAATCAACAATCAAACAACTTAAAAACACCTAAACTCCTACATGTTGGTTTCGGCCTAGGGCTGTTTTGGGACCCAAAAAATTCTAAAATTCCTGCACTTGTGGATTAGTGATTCTTAATCGGTTTAAATAAGTTTTTGGTCCCTACAAAGTTCATCAAATTTGGTTTTGGTCCCTGTGAAATTTTTCTTAGGTTTTTGTCCCCGTAATCTCACAAATTTTGCAAATAGTCCCTACCGTCATCTTTTTCTGTTATCTAGTACTCATGGGTATCGAGGTAATTTTATTTTATTGTTCGACTTGTTGTAAAATTTGGCCATAAAATAGAAACAAAATCATATATTAGGGACATAAGGTTAAAATTGCTAAATTCCTTCATTTTGTATGATATCTAGTACTCAGGGGGTACCGAGGTAATTTCTCGTTCTTGTCCGACTTGCTCCAAAATTTGGCTAGAAAGTAGAAATAAAATCATACATTAGGGCCATAGGGTTAAAATTGACAAAATTATTCATCTAGTATGATTTCTAGTACTCAGGGGTAACAATAGGGACTATTTAACAAATTTTCGAAAATACAGGGACGAAATCCTAAGAATTTTTTTTACAAGGACTAAAACCAAAATTGATGAACTTTCCAGGGACTAAAAGCTTATTTAAACCTTCTTAATCACTTAAAACCATAAATCAACACTTGTATTACAAAGATTGAAATCAAATATTCCAATCCTCCAATAAATGAATTTCGGCTATGACTCATAAAATGGCTTAGAGACCTTGATTTTATTCAAACAACATAGATTCAATACATATATCATTTATAAGATTGAATCATGCAAAGAAAATGAACAAAATCCCCCCCCCCCCCACCCCACCCCACCCCAAAACTAAAACCTAGGTTCGGCCTCATGGGGTTCATAGGGCTAGAAATTTTTGTTTGATGCAAGCTTCTAGATCTCGAATATAGAGATGATAATAGGATTATAGAAATTGGTTTCATATTTTTAGGATTTTTCTATGCTTTTCTAGAGAATTTCAAACTTTCTAGATCTAGAAATTAGAAAGATGATTAAGGCCTTAAATCAAGAAAGGAATTGAAGAACATGATTCTTAATGATGATAAGGAGCAAGGATTACCTCTTGGAATTGAGAAATGATCAAGAAATCACACATTTCCTTCACAAAACAAGGTTATGTAACTTAGAGATGTTAAGTAAAAAATGAAGAAAACTCAAGGTAGAAGATGATGTTTGCCTTTTATAGAAATGAGGATGGGCTCTAGGAGAGCTTTGGGCCGTGGGGTTAGGGACCAAGGGGCAAGGAACTTTTGTTTCCTAAGGATTAAAGTGCAACATTGATTAAGGACCAATTTGCAAAACTTAAAAAGTTTAAGGACCAATTTGCAATTTCCTTATAGATTATAATGATGAGGCCATGTGCATCATAAATGCATTCACATGGTGACTCACCTTGCATGACTCATTGGTATTATCCCTTAGCGGCTCCCGAAAATCCCGTATTCAGCTTCGTCGCTTACTTGATAAAGATATCGACTGGATAAAATATAATATTTCACTTTTTAGTGAAATATTTCAAAATAACCAAAATCGTAGGAAATTAAATAAAAACCTTAAGTGTTTCGTTCACGAGTCAAAATTAGGTCTTCTGATCAGTATAAATATACTGTCAGTGAAATTCACAGACCGGGTTTCACCTGGCTTTTCGACCTAAATTTTAATCGTAACTCTCTATCGTTAAGTAGAGTGTAAATAAGGTTTCGGTTTAATTAAATGAATTTTCTAAATCTCAGATAAAAATATAAACGTAATTATATAAATTTCGGATATTAGAAAACGAAAAAACTCGGGGTGTTACACCTTCCAAATACCATTTTGAAAAATACACCTTATCATTCATACCTTGGATCAGATAGCCACCTGAATATCCAAGTACCATATACCAATACCAGAAATTCAGTTTCCAAATCCACCATAATAATACTCCAAAAAATAAGGAGGACAATAACTCACTAATTGATGATTCAAGAATCGTTGAAGCACATGTAAGAACCTTCAACACGAATACCATCAGGATTCAGTTTCAATCAATCTATTGGCAAGTCAACCACGAGCTCTTTTGATCAATGCAATAAATTCATAATTAAGAAACAAAGAAAAATAGAAAGGGATAGAAAACGTCACAATTATCACTAAGCCGTCATGTGCAGCTACGTCGATTCCTTAGAATCGAGGATTAGCTCCTCATCGTGTTCATCATCACAAAGAATTCAAGTGTAAACATCCACAAAAACTAAGAAACAGCCTAAGCGAGACGCAACACTTAGAAAACTAGGATCATGGTTCTAAAATTCATAATAACAACAAGCTTAAATACTTATCTGAGATAAGGGGCTCTCACGAAGCGAGCAGGGGCTTGCGAGACGAATTTTGAATTTAAGCCCAGGCCAAATATCATATTCTCACGGGGCGAGACAGTGAGCCTTCATAATTTCATGTTCTGCTTCTCGTGGCTAGCCTTCATAATATCATGTGCCCGCAGCACCACGTGGCGCACGTGGGCCCCCTCCCCACCCACCCACCCCATTTAACCCCCTTCATCGCTCAACAAGTGCACTAACCAAATTTGATCAAGTTGGGAAATATTAACCCAGGCAACCCCTGAGAAACCGCTGCTTCAAGTTAATGTTTGATAGGTGTTAGGAGATTCAAAACACCGTCATGAAATTGTTGTCTACGTCGAGGTCTAAGAACTCGATTAGGTGCTACATTCCATACATGTTGGGAAACATGCGTTTCTTGCATTTTCAACTTTGATGTATCCACCGGGCCAGGGTCTACCAAACGTGACCCTGATTGTGAGCTAGATGATGCCATAAGTTTTCACCCGAAATTAATAAAAAAATTACTTACATTGTGTAACAATCTCTATTAAATCTAAAATAACAATTTTTTTGATAGCACATAAATAAAATAAAGACAAATTAAAGACATATTAGAATTTGTAGCAATAAATAAAATACTACTAAAAAAATAACAATTAAAATCACAAAAGGCATCAAAAAATTTATTACGCTACCAATATAAAAATAAAACACCAAATAATGAATAATTATTACTACTAAATTATGAAAAGTAACAATAACATTAATAATAAATATAATTAATATATACACTAAAAATAAATATTACATTTAAAAAATTATCATTCATAAAAAATTTACCTTACAAAATTAAAACGAAGCTTCCAAGTAATTTGAAAGGTACACAACACCAGAAATATGAACTAAATGAAGAGGGGAGGAGGGTTTGCTTGCTGCCGTGTGAAATTTTGTGAGTGAATGGGGATCTGATATATAGGTAGAAGGAGGAGGGGTAATAAAGGAGGGGGTTGGGGGTTAATGGGGTGGGTTAAATAGGGTGGGTGGGGAGGGGGACCCCGTGTGTGCCACTGCAGCTGGCGCCTTCCCCGCGTTGCGCCACGTGGTGCTGCGGGGACAGGGGGACCAGGCGTAGATTTGACCAAATTTTTTTATAAGAGGCGCCAGTCAGAGTGTCGTCTTTGAAGGCGCCACTTGGACTGGTGCCTTCACTGTCAGAGCAAAAAATATAAAATATGCCATGGTGTAAAAAAGGATCCCTCATTGGTAATTAGCTTCAAAAGGATCCTAAATTGGTACTAAATTTCTAAAACAACAACAGTTTGGTCAAAAAGTCTTTATCTCGACGGATGACTCAGCAACTATTCTTTTATGAAAATGCAAACTAGCATTTTTAGGCTAACTAAAATATATTTTTCTCCCTTGACTTATTTTTTAGTTTCAGTTTGATCTCTTAACTTTTAAAAGTTTCAATTTGGTCTCTTAATTTGTCTTTGTTGACCCAAGTTAGTACTCTCCGTCAATGAATCAGTATTGGTGTTAACTTTTTGAGGACCTGTTTGAAACTCATTAACAATTTAAAGGATCAATTTGAAACTCATTAACAATTTAAAGGATCAATTTGAAACATGTTAACAATTTTTGGTGTAGACCTTGGAACGACACAGTTGGTTGCTGCTTATATGTAATGTATGTACTCATTTGGTGTTTCATCATTCCGCCACCAGTCGATTGGTAGTTCTTCAATGCCATATATTGGGGAATTAAGAGATGATTCGTCGCTGCCTCCCACAAATCTTAATTTCAATAAGGCTGTGCAACAAGAGGAGCCACTGCCGGTGATGAAAAATAACCAAGTCGACGTCGTCAACTTCCTGTACATAAGAGACGGCCTCCACGATGGGACTAGACACCATTTAGGAGAATATATTTTTTTATAATTTATAATAAATTATTAATGATTTTTTAATAGTATTCTTGACTACTATTATTTTTGATTATTTTCTAATTGACATTAAAATTAACATGGTTAATTACTAAAATTAATTAATTAATTTTTAAGCTTAAATTTAATTAAAGATTAAATTACATTCCACCACCTTAAAGTTTATTAAAATAACAACAAACCCCAAAGTTGGCCATAAATTACACGCCACTCCATTTTTTAATGTTGGCTAAGTTTGACCTAACACCGTTAAGTTATTTAAAAATAAAAATTATTTATATTAAGCAATTTGATATTTATATACCAGAATTCATTTTTTAAGATTAATCTTATACTTTGTTGTCTACAAAACAAAGTTGGTTTCTAATTTAAAAAATGAAATATATAATTTGGAAATCATATAAAAAATAATATAATTCATTTAAGTATTTAATTTTTCAATCCATTATATATATATATATATATATATAATATTACTTAAAAATATTATTTTTCAGTACGCTGTAACAAATAATCCATATAAAGCATGTATCAATTATATGAAAAAAAATATTATTTTTCATTGTATACTTGTTTTTTTAGTTATGTAGATATACAATTTCAAATAAATATCATGCTTTTAATTATTTTATCTGTAGAATATATGAATTATTATAATAGTTGTTGATAAATATGTTAAAAATGTTATTTAAACAAGCATATTTGAGGATAAGAGTATAAGACTGATTACAAACCTGTTTTAAATAATTTGTTACTTATATATAATTATTTTAATTTAAAAATAATTAACATATATTATGTTCATTATGTAACAAAAAATATATATAATTCTTTTTTCTACTCGATTTATTTATTTTATCGAGTCTATAACTTAGTTGTTTTTTTTATCAAAGTTTTTACTTCAAATTTCTTTTTTCTATTCTTGACAAAATATTATAATATGAACATATATATACCGTATTTTTTTTACACTAAAGTTATTTTTATAAGTTTATATATTAAGTATTTACAAGGAGATAAATTTTAACCTAACCTCTATATATCACCATTTAGAAGATAGACACATATTTATCTTCATTCTGATACTCAAATATTTAAATGATATTTTTATTAACTTTATTAGTGACAATTACTATAATAAATCATATATTTTATAGAAAAAATAATTGAAAGTGTGATATTTGTTTTGAAGTTGTTGAACTAAATGACTTAAAAAAAGAGTGTATACTAAAAAAAAATCATATATTGTTATTTAGGTGTACATTTAATATTTAGGCTAAAATATCATTTTGGTCCCTTAACTTATTTTTTAGTATACACTCTTTTTAAAAAAAAAAAATCATATATTGTTATTTAGGTGTACATTGAACATTTTAAAAGTTAAGGGATCAAACTGAATCTAAAAAATAAGTTAAGGGACCAAAATGGTATTTTAGCCTAATATTTATTGTTTGTTAGAGTATGTACATAAAAATCATCTATTTGAGAAAATTAAATATATATAATAAATTTAAAAATAAATACTTAAATGAAGTATATTCTTTACATAAGTTTTTCAAACTAAAAATTAAATTTATTTTGTAAACAAGAAAGCCTAAGATTAATCTTTAAAAATAATTTTTAATGTACAAATATCAATTAACTAATTATGATTTTTATTTTATTTTTTAGTGACTTAACGGTGTTAAGTCTATAGTTAGTCAACACCAGAAATTGAGGTGAAGTGTAATTTATTGTCATATTTGAGGTTTGTTATTATTTTGATAAACCTTAAGGTGGTGGACTGTAATTTGTTCTTAATTAAATAAACAGAAAAAATACATGTTAAGAAGTCAGCGCTAAAAAAAACCGACTTCTCACTTGACATTTAAAAAAAAAAGAGAGAGAGAAGTCGGCCTTGGCAAAAGCGGACTTTTCAGTGGGAAGAAAATATGTAATAATTTGGTACACAATTTTTTTTTTAAGGTAATCAGTTTAATTCATTTCACTAGCAATAAGTAAATCAATACAAAGTGAGATATGATAAAAAATCTGGAGACTAGATATAGAAGGAGCTGCCTTAACTAAACTATGAACAATTTCATTGACTTACCTCCTAACAAATCTCACACTAAGGTTTTCAGAGTCATTTAAAAGCCCAGAAGACTCCTTGAAGATGGATCCAAATGGAAGCGTCTTCGGTGCACCACTCTCCAAAGTGGAGCAGTGGTGCACCACCCACTTGTCTTCATGCCTACCAATCCAGTTGCCATGTGGATTTCTTGTGTTAGTTTGAAAAGTCAAACTGATTTTGTAGTCAAGGTAGTATTATGCCTAAAAAATACATGTATATAAAATGTATTGTTACAGAAATACAGGTATTGTTACAGAAAATACAGGATATTAATATTTTATTAATTAATTTTTTTTTCTTTTATGAAGAGAAAAGTTTTTCTTATTTTTATATTAAAAAAATTTTAAATTTTTTTTGAAGGGATTAATTAAAGTTTATTTAAGATTATAATTTCCGTTAACCATTGTTAACTTGTGATGATATATCCTGTGTCGATGCTGCAATGCAACCGTGTTGAGAACGTGAGGTTCACCTTATCACGCAGTCCTCCAACGCGACGGCGAGTTGCAGCTGTACATTCGACCGTGGGTTCAAGGTAGAAGACATCCACGAGGTGAGGGTTTTGGACAACCACGAGCTGAAGGTCGAAGACGAAGTCAACCACTACGACGACCACGACCTGAAGTTCAGAACAAGACAATGGCGTAGAGGGGACCAAGTTGTCGGGGAAAGGGGGAAATGCATTTACTTTGTTCAAAGTAATTAATGGGTATTTGTAATTTTAAATTCAGAAAAACAAGGTATATCAAACAAATAAATATGTATATACATACTGTATTTGACTGGGGTTTGAATACATGTACAATTGGTTGAAAAGTAGAAAGTCCCACATGGCATAATGATTGGACAAAATTCAGCCATGTGGGTGGTGCACCACTACACCATAATGGTGGGTGGTGCACCATAGACTTAACCTCCAATTTGGTACATAATTTAGGAAACGGGTATTGTGGTATTTATTTTATTTTTAGGAAAATTGAATTGTATTTGCAGTTTTACCCTCCAGTTTTCTTCCTTGCTTTGTGGTGGCACTGCTGGAGACGCGTCACGCGCTTAGCTCAACGCGCAAAAGCCACCTTTTCCTGTTCCTTCTCTGAACTTCAAACTTGTCAACATTGGACTCCGCTTAAAGTTCAACAAAAATCACACCTCGCTTACACATTTTCCCTTCGATAATAACTTCAAAACAAAGCAAAACCCAATTTTGTTTCTGTCGAATTTTCCACTGCCCAATATTCAAAATCCCATCTTTTTTTATCTTCGCTTTCTGGATTGAATCTCTCTCTCGGGTATATATTTTCTCCCCCACATGGAATCGAAAAACCCTGCAAGGTTTACGCTGGGGAAGCAGTCATCGCTGGCCCCAGAACGTGAGCGTGAAGAATCAGAGCCCAACGAAGATGGTGACAGCGTGGGAGGTGTTGATCCGGGAGTGAGGCTCATGTATTCTGCAAACGAAGGAGATCTGGATGGTATCCGTGAGGTGTTGGAATCAGGTGTGAGCGTCAATTTCAGGGATATCGATGATCGAACGGCTCTTCATATTGCTGCGTGTCAGGGTTTAACTGATGTTGTTGCTTTGTTGCTCGAGAAAGGTGCTGAGGTTGACGCTAAAGATCGTTGGGGTAGCACGGTAATTACAATGTTCTGTTCTGTTCTGTTTTTACAATCTCTGACTTGGGTTTTGTGGCCTAATTGATTCGTGTGTTGTTTATACTTGTGATACAGCTAAGTGTTGTTATTGTTAACCAATTTTTAGCAATAGCATATATCTCTTATTTAATATGCATTGAGCATTTATTTAGCAGAGTGGTTCTTCAAATTTTTAAAAACAAATGCTTCTGTTCTGTTATACATTAGCTATTAGCTATGCATTTCTTAGCTTAAAACTGGTGGAAGTCCCACGTAGCATGCCTCAAGTCCTGGGGTAACTCCCACTTAAAACCAATTAGCTTTAGGATGGAATCTAACATTGTATCAAAGCCAGAGCCCATCTCCATCGTTTATTGTCTATTATGGCAATCTTCTCGTGTTTCCCGTGTATTGCCTCTTCTGGCAGGCATCTGTGGAGGAGTCCTACCTCGCCTGCCTCAAATCCTGGGCTGTGGTTTATATATCTGTTGGTCAACTTCACTTAACACCAATTGGTTTTAGGATGGAATTTAACAAAAACATTTGTTTGTATAACGGGACAGTAAATATCAAGAGGATATAAGTAATGTGGAACTGAGAAATATGATTGATCTCTTGCTGAAGAGTGTACTAGGTTTCTTTCTGTTTGAAGTGTTAATCATCATTGTCCTTTTCCTTTGTTTCAATGAAGTGGCAAGCAGATTCAGGCTGTGTTACATTTTTCTGAACTTTTTATAGTCTTGTCTTTGTGCTTCCACCTGTTCCTCTCTCTGTGTTGTAACAAGTATTTTATGGTCTTCTGGATGGATTGTATTTGAAAGTAAATTACTACTGTTAGATGTGTAGTCATTGGAGTGTTTATTAATCTCATTTCTCTCAAACAGCCACTTGCAGATGCTATATTCTATAAAAAGAATGACGTGATCAAACTATTGGAGAAGCATGGAGCGAAGCCTCTGGTGTGTGTGAATTGAGGATTTTAAAATTAAAAATTGTGATGTTTTAGTACTTATTTTATTTGTCAAGGTATATTAGTTTTAGCTTAAGTATTCTACTGATGGTTGCCAACATATATGGTTATACTGTTTTAGATGGCGCCTATGCACGTAAACCATGCACGGGAAGTCCCAGAATATGAAATCGATCCTAGAGAGCTTGATTTCACCAACAGCGTGGAGATCACAAAGGTAACAATATCGTTATGATTTTTTATTTTTATTTTTTGACAGTCATTTTGGTCTGTCTTCAGATTATTTTATTTCAGAAACCTTGAGGAACTAATTAGATTTTCTATAATCACATCTCCTTTATTGTCCAATGTTTAGTTTTGTAACACAAACTTTGGGATTTGTGTGGGTACTTCATTTATTTTCCTATTAATTATAATAAGTTATAGTTAATAATTTTGTAAGTTTTTTTAATAGCTATAAGCTGCACTATACAATAATGATTTTTTATGATAAATTTGTTTGTGACCATGTTTTGGGAATATGATTGTTGGGAAATCAGCTAATTCCTCTTTCTTAATGAATTTGACTGCTGTTAAATATCGAGACCCAGCTTGCAGATTTACTGCAAAAGAAGTTTTAGGTGTACATAATTACCCAAGTGTGTGAATCATCTTCAACCCCATTGCATCTAAATGATTCTTGCATCTTATATTCTTGTGTTAAATGGCAGGGGACTTTCTGTAGTGCATTCTGGCGTGGGACAAAGGTTGCAGTAAAAAAGCTTGGGGAGGATGTGCTTAGTGATGATGAGAAAGTGTGAGTTGCTTATAAACCTCAAGCAAAGATTCTGTTAGTTCTATTATATACTTCTATGATAATATGATAATTAGTATACTTGGCTTTTCACAGGAAGGCCTTTAGAGATGAGCTTGCTCTGTTCCAGAAGATTCGGCATCCAAATGTAGTCCAGTTTCTGGGTGCTGTGACCCAGAGTAGTCCAATGATGATTGTGACAGAATATCTTCCCAAGGTTTTTGTCCTACAGTTGCATGGAACATGATCCTTTGCGCGTTGCTTGGGATTTTTGTTTAATGAAGTTTAACAGTAATATGATAGAAAATATTCCTTTCTTAGGCTTATTTCTCCATGTATCATGCAGGGAGATCTTCGTGCTTTCTTGAAAAGAAAAGGAGCTTTGAAACCAACAACAGCTGTAAGATTTGCGCTTGATATTGCTAGGTATCTGACACTCTCATGCCAGGATTTCTGTTTGCAATATTATGTCTTGAAATCAGCTTTCTTTTTCTTTCTTTTTTTTTTTTGAGGAGGGGAGAGGCGGGTATTATGTAGTTTGATTTTGATTGGTGCCTATATTTTCAAATTTAAAATAACTAAATATTATATACCAACAGATTTAGTTATCTCCTGATTTCTTTCTTTTATTTCTTTCTTTTATCTTGAGCAGTTTTCCTATCTGAATTTTTGATTTACATTTCATGCATGGAATTTCGTTTTTAGAAGTGTCATGGGTGTCTCATGGCTTTTAACATTTTTCATGGACTTATACTTGTTGGAGAAAAATCTATATTAACTGTTTTAACTTTTAACACATAATTTCTCAATATTCGTTTAATTTGGATCATGTTTTGATGAAACATTTCTTGGGTCTTGGTAAATGGATACTGATGTCTCTTATGCTTGTCTTTGGCCTGTTAAAAATTATGCAGGGGAGTGGGTTATTTGCATGAAAATAAGCCATCACCTATTATTCATCGTGATCTTGAGCCTTCGTAAGTTGCTTTGTTCAATTCTTTTATTCCTTTAATCATTTATGTGAAGTCCATGTGTCCGGTTTAATAGACTGATGCAATCTACACTTTTTTATCAATGTTGCTTATGAGTAAGCTAACAGTAATATACTGCGGGATGATTCTGGGCACCTAAAAGTTGCAGACTTTGGGGTTAGCAAATTGCTGGCAGTTAAAGAAGACAGGCCTCTAACTTGCCAAGATACTTCTTGTGGGTGCTGTTTTTCTTCAGAATTGTCATCAATGCACACTTGAAATATCTAAATATATCTCAAATGCAATACTTTCTTAGTCATAGGACATAGGGGAGTATTGTGATATTTTTTCATGCGGTGGACTTTGACATGCCGCTTCATGGACTGATTTTCTGAAACTGGGAAATTTGTTATTTTTGTTGGCAGGCCGCTATGTGGCTCCTGAGGTTTTCAAACATGAAGAATATGACACCAAAGTGGATGTATTCTCATTTGCACTAATTCTGCAAGAGGTAACTGTTTTTATATTTCATCCTCTAATGGAAGGATACTAGATGCTATACATAATACAATTCACGTATGTTTCTATATGAGAACATTTTATTGTTTGTTTATTTATTTCACGAACTATTAAGTATTGTTGAATATGAGCAATAGGAATATCAAGATCCTATGAATAACTTGTGTACTTGACTTTCCAACTGATCTAGTCTTGTGGATGCTTTTAAGCAATGAGCATATCATCATAATTTGGCATTGTGTTTCCAGCTTCTATTTGTGCAGATAATTATCAAATTGCCACATTCTTTATGATTCTTTCTGGCAAGCATAGCTTCTGTTCATTCTAAGTTTCTACTGTCAAAAGTTGGCTTGTATGTAGGGAAACATAGTGAATGATGAAAGGGAATATTGTTCTTCGGCACAAACTTTGTAATGAAATTGAAAGTTGCGTAATAAATTGGCAGAACTTGTCATGTCACTGTTGGAAATTTCTAGCCACTAGTCAAATGTAGTCAGTCAACTGTTGAGTTTGGTGGACTTTTGGGGGATTTTCTAACTGCTGAGCGTGTTTATGGACTCTCTTCTGGATATTTTTTCTATTCATTTCGTAGGTTCATTTGTTCATTGCTATTACTGATTGCTGAAGGCACCAAAGTGTTCTTGAGGGTTTGTTTCCCATGATACAATAGAAAAGAAGCATAAGAGAACAGCATGCTGTCTCATTTCTGATTCTGATTTGTGATAATGTTAGATAAAACAAGTTTTCTTATTGTTGATCCATTTTATTTTCTTGTGTCCATTTGCTGTGTGAAACCATCATTGACTACAAGTTGAACTGATTTCAACAAGGGCCATAACGTTAGTAAACCATCTTCCTAAGTATCATTTAAACTACATTGTTTTTCCTTGCAAACAGCTTTGCAGAATTTTAAAATCCTTTCAGTTTGATGATTGATTTATCTTATTTCCCATCAAATCCCAAACAACTATTATGATAACATGCTTAAAGTATGATACGGACCCAAGATTTCCAAGGCCCACTAATGTCTATGTAAGGGATGCAATACACCTGATTAGGCCTAGGAGAGAGAAAATGTAACAAACTGCCTAGCTGGCAGTAGTAGTGAGGTGTGTGTGCGTGGGAAATTCTGTTGCTGAGGGGTTTTAAAGGCATGAGAGGGGAGAGTATAGGGTAGGCCAGAATTTGGGACTAGACTTGGGAGAGACTAGGCACTCTCGAATTGCCTAGAACACCTTGTATCCTTTCTTTCTTCTTCTTCCAGCACTGTAACCAGTTGTTACAGGCTAGGAATTCCAATAATACAATGTCTTCTTTTACATTTTTGTCTAAATTGTTGGGTTCCTAACAATGGTATCAAAGCTCTCGGTCCCGGGAGCTTGGATGGGCATTACACGCAAAGCAATGGGGTCCAGATATGAGAATTGTGAGCGTGATTCTCAGGGAAGGAAAATTGAAAACGAGTTGCAGAGGCATGAGATCAGGCAGCCACTGAGAGAACGAGATCAAAGGCAACGAGAACAACCTCGATGTCGACGAACCCAGGAAGGGAGTCGCCCTCCGTCTTACAATTTAGGAGGAAGGAAGCTCGAAACACCAGCATTCGACGGAGAAGAAGACGCCTACGGGTGGGTGATTCGTCTTGAGAAGTACTTCCAGGAGAGGGGAACAACATAGGAGAGGTTGACGGAGGCTGTGCCGGCGCTACGAGGTGCTACTCTTAAATGGTGGAGTTGGTGGGGTCGACGCCACCCACAGGCGAGTTGGCTGACATTCATGGTTGCACTACTCTGGCATTTTAAGCCGGATTACCGTGACGTTCTGCCGTATTCCGATGGGGACGAAGAAGATGAACCGGAATGGGTGGAACCGGAGTTTACAGAAGAGAAGAAGGATACAGAGGAGAAGGCGGAAGATCACGGTGGTGAGGTCTCGGATCTTTCCGAGATGATGACGGAAACGAAGGAAGATCACCATCAAGGTTGTAAAGTGGAGGAACGTATACAACCGCCTCGATGGCCGCATCTGGATGTTAGAGAGAAGAAACTGCAATACCCATCAGGTGGTGAAGTGATTGAACAAAAGGGGAAGAGGTGGGAGACATCGGAGGAAGAAGTGGCTGAGAACCACCGTAGTTCACGCCCTCGGATCAAGAAACCGCCACTGGAGCCGCCTGAATCGTCGAACTCGGATTCTTCCATGGAAGGGAATGGGTCATCACCAGTGACCGAGCTTGAGGTTCCACGCGGGCCGGCAAAACTTACACTCGCGGAGCCTCCGACCGAGCCGCCGGGTCTGGGTGGGTACATGGAGGCGGACGGGTCGCTCGCCATCAAGGCAAGCACGGAGAGGACGGTTGCATGGCAACCTCGGACCAGTAGGGTCGTGGAGAAGGATGGGACGCAGCCGACCGTTCGGTTACCACCACCGGAACCGCCGTATCAGAACCCGGTCATGGAGGAGGGTGGGTTGTCCCGGGGTTTGGTCAATCCGCCCCTGCTACCTGCGACTGAGATGTTCAGCAAAAAAAGTGGGAGAGAGAATGAAGCTAGGGCGGAATGGGCATCAATCAAAATGGGTCAAACTTTGGCCAATTGGGCCAGGCCCAAATCTGTTCTTTTAATAGAAATTGAAGGAAGACCAAACTCTCTGCAAGTGATTAAAAATGAGATAGTGGGCCAACTTGGTGAAAATCAGAAGTGGGCCTTAGAGGAAAATAAGAAGCTAACCATCACTGTTACAAAAAATGAGGACTTAGTCTGGACCTTCACATTCCATGGTTGGCTTAACTTTGTATATGATAGAGGGAAGAGTTGCAAGGGAATAGAGGAAGTGGACCAAGCCCAATTCAATAATGAAAATTGGGCGCTAGAGGAAGGGTGTGTTGCTCTAAATTTCAGCTTGGTAAGGGCTGTAGTAGAACATGACACTGAATTTTTTGGGCAATACAGTTTCAATATTTGGGAGGGATTTTGGAGGTGGACACTTGGGAACTTTTTGGTGGTTGAGTTTCTTTGGAAGGGGAAATTTTATTACTTGCCAACTTGCTGCAGGTGGAAAGTTGAAGAATGCTATTGGAGCCTTAGGAGATACTATGATTGCAAGTGTTCTTGAAGCTTCTACTAAAGTTCTGGTTGCTGGTTTAATAGTGGATATGGTGGTTCATAATGTGTGTGGCCAAGTGGAACATGCTGCCATTGTCCCTGTGCATGACCAAGTGTTTTGCTTCACTGATGAGGAGCTACCGAAGCTATGGGAGAAAGAGGAGATTGATCAATGGAACCCGGGTGGACATCCTTCTCTATTCCTGACAGTTGCAACATTTTGTTTCAAACAGTGGGATCCTGGAAAAGTGTGCTCAAGAAGCCACTCATTTGTTCACCTTGAGGACAAGGTGAGTTTCGAAGGGGGAAGAGTTGATACGGACCCAAGATTTCCAAGGCCCACTAATGTCTATGTAAGGGGTGCAATACACCTGATTAGGCCTAGGAGAGAGAAAATGTAACAAACTGCCTAGCTGGCAGTAGTAGTGAGGTGTGTGTGCGTGGGAAATTCTGTTGCTGAGGGGTTTTAAAGGCATGAGAGGGGAGAGAATAGGGTAGGCCAGAATTTGGGACTAGACTTGGGAGAGACTAGGCACTCTCGAATTGCCTAGAACACCTTGTATCCTTTCTTTCTTCTTCTTCCAGCACTGTAACCAGTTGTTACAGGCTAGGAATTCCAATAATACAGTGTCTTCTTCTACATTTTTGTCTAAATTGCTGGGTTCCTAACAAAGTATTAAGTTTTGAACAATAATATTGGTGTTGTGGAATTATTGTAGTTTTCTGTGAATTCTACTATACTAACTGGATATAGTCAGTAATGATATTTCTTATATGCTATCCCTCAGATGATTGAAGGCTGCCAGCCATTTTCTGCAAAGCAAGATGAGGAGGTTCCTAAGGTATATGCTGCAAAAGAGCGTCCACCTTTTCGAGCTCCATCCAAGCGTTATGCCCATGGACTTAGAGAGTAAGTCTTCTATGTTTCTTGGTGATAATTCCTGTCTAGCAATTTCTTTTTCTTTGGGTAAAGTAACAGAATATTAAACTATTTCCTCATCTTAATTTATAACTGACTATATTTTGCTAATAGTTTTCTAATCAGGTTTGAGACATTTTTTCCATCTTATTTGAAAATTGTTAAATATGTTCGTGTCTGTTAACATTTTATCTTTTTACAATGCAAGTCAAGGTAACTTCAAATTGAGTGAATGCGAATTGCATCCTATAGCATACATGATTTTTTTTTTTCCATCTTATTTTGCTTGTTTCATCGTATGTTTTGTTGAAATGATTGTCTGAGCATGATATTTCAAATGGAATGATTTAAACATAATTTCTCTCCCAACATTTGGTTTTTATCCTTTGATAATTATTTATTACTGTATTTAAATTTTGCTGATATTTGTAATGATATCTGCTTACAGATTGATCGAAGAGTGCTGGAATGAGAATCCAGCAAAGAGACCAACATTTAGGCAAATAATAAAAAAGCTGGAATCCATCAACAACACTATTGGTCACAAAAGAAGTTGGAAGGTTATTACCTCTCACATTCCGCCGACCTGGCATTTGTGCTTGCATATGCATGCCAAAAGTGTGTAGACTGAGCTGCATGCTTAATCTCAGTTTATAAATAATGTTATATTTGATTAATGGAAGTACCTACCAAATGGGGTAAAATAATGTTATTTTGAGGCATGGTTCTGAATTGATAAAAGGACATACAAATATACAATAGCATGTTTCTGGATTACATATGCATGTCAGTTTATAAATTATGTAAGTGAATATATAGAATCAGAAGTGGGTAATGCGTTTGACAAAGATTCTTTTAGAATTTCCCTGCTCATGAACTACATTTCTTGGTAACAGAAGTAAAAGCATATCACTCCATGCAGGTATTTGTATTGTAACACTGACATTGTTTGCCTCTGGTTCCTTGCAACATGTGCAGGTTAGACCATTGAAATGCTTCCAGAATCTGGAAGCCTTATTGAAGAGGGATCATTCAAACCTAAGCAGTCGGAGCGGTTCATCTCGCTCCACAACCAGCCGTAGATGAAGAACAACATTGGTGCTGTCTTGTCATGTGACTTAAATATTGGAGTAAAGATTAAGATTGCAAGCAGATTTGGCTTGTGGAGTTGGAGCATTGCAACGTTGCCTCGTGTGTATTCCCAGTTCATGATTGTGTTTTCGGCTTTCAAGATTCTTTGTACTCCTCAACGATTTATTTCCAACTGCGTTATATCTGGCCATATAATTGCATGTAACATTGGGACACACATGCTAGAAATTTGCTCCTTGTCATGTACATTCTTTTTCTTCTTTTTGCTTCATGTCATGTACATTCTTTGTGTGTTATGCAAGACCTTTTTTTTTTTTTTTAGTAAACATAATGCAACAAGAATTTACGTTTCTATACATTTTTAGCCGAAAACAACGGCCTTTTTATGCAAAATCAACTTTAATCAAGACGAAAATGTATTATTATTATAAAAAAAAATGGTTTATATTTCTGCCCTTCAATACTGCACAAAGATCAAAATGACTTAGTGTTTAGGAAAGATTTTTTTTTCCTGTTTCAGCTGTTTTTTAGCTTAAAAGCTGTTTCATAGATAATCTATCATATTTGGCATTTTGTTTAAGTTTATAAAAAAGCTTTTTTTAGGGACAAAAAGCTGTTTTATATCATCTAGTTTTTTTCTAGCTTAAGAGTGTGTTTGAGAAAGCTGGAAAAAAAAGATTATGATGATAATTTGTTTTTAAATAATTGATTATTGTGATAATCGATTATAATCAGAATCTGTTTTTGTTTGGGTATGTTTGCTAAAAAGCGATTTTAATATAATCTATTTCGTTTGGGTGGTGCAAAAATAATTATTTTTACATAATAAATTACTAAAAAGGGTATGAAGTTATTTGTTTATATTAATGATATTGAATTTTTTTTAGCATTAAAACTGGTTAAAATGTTTATTTTTTTCTATTTTGTCATCAATTTATTTCTATTATAAAAAAATTAAATAAAATTTGTTATATTTTTTATTATGAAAAGTCAAGCTCTCGATCGTACAATTCACAATATAAAAGAATTGGTCGTGTAAAAAAAAAAGCCATCCGGTGAGGAAAAAAAACACGTCAGTAAAATAGTATGGTGTTGGGGGCAAAAGAGGAACAGAATTTTGAGATTGGAAAATAATCAAGATGCAAAAATCTTACAGTCCATGATGGTAGATGGTTGTAAAACAGCTTTTATTGGTTAAAAAAGCTTTTTAAAAAAATAAGCTTACTACCCAAACATAAAAAATTATTCACAAAACAACTTATTAGAACAAAAACAGCTAAAAGGGAAATAATCAATCTTTCCCAAACACCCTCTAAGATTATTGTGATTTGATTATTTTTCATTCTCAATACTCTCTTCCCTGTTTACCCCTACAAAACTAACTTCCAAACAAATATTATTAAATTATACAAATAACTTCATACCCTTTTTTGTAATTTATTATATAAAAGTGATTTTTTTTACATTACCCAAACGAAATAGATTATCTTAAAATCGCTTTTCAGCAAACAGACTCAAACAAAAATAAATTCTAATTATAATCGATTTTTATACAAAAATTGATTATCAGTATAATCTTTTTTTCCAGCTTTCCCAAACACACTCATAGTTGAAAATTTTATATAGTTTTTACTACTTTGAATGACATAAATATCATCAACGTGATAAAGAACCACAAGAGTTTGTCAATATCATGAACAAATAATATGGATTCCAATTAAAACCATGGCATTTTCTCCTCCTGTATTCAAGTCCTTTTTCTTCACAAATTATTGCTTCCAGTCTTCCTTGAAATTTAAAGAAGATCGTCGATTTAGTACAAGATTGTTTTAGAGTTGGTGTCCACATCTCAAAACTCAACCAGAATTCCTTCATCAACATGATTTGGGCTATCAATACCTAATCCAGCAGAACCAAGCCTGCCATATGTTCAAGTCCACAAAATCACTTGTTTTCGGGACCTTTAGTATGTTTGGGAAAGATTATTTTTCCCGATTTCAGCTGTTTTTTAGCTTAAAAGCTGTTTCATAGATAATCTATTATGTTTGGCATTTTGCTTAAATTTATAAAAAAAGCTTTTTTTAGGGGAAAAAAAGTTGTTTTATGCCATCTAGTTTTTTCTAGCTTAAGATTATTGTGATTTGATTATTTTTCATTCTCAAAACTCTCTTCCCTGTTTACCCCTATAAAACTACCTTCTAAACAAATATTATTAAATTATACAAATAACTCCATACCCTTTTTCGTAATTTATTATATAAAAGTGATTTTTTTTGCACCACCCAAATGAAATAGATTATCTTAAAATCGCTTTTCAGCAAATGCCAAACAGTCCCAAACAAAAACAGATTCTGATTATAATCGATTATACAAAAATTGATTATCAGCATAATCTTTTTTTTCCAGCTTTTTCAAACACACTCTATATTCCATAGGTCGTCGTAGAGAAATTATCTGGATGAGTAGCCTCACGGCCCCTCTTGGAAGTTGTTACAGCGGACTCTATTCTTTGCAACCATGAGATCAATACAGTTGGAGTCCACCTTGTTACAGGGCTGTGTTGAGACATTTAGGGGTCTAAAGCAAAACTATTAGAAAAATTTAATATAATTTAAATTATTAATTATTATATTATTCTTCTGGTCTTTTGAGCGGCAAAATTATTTATCAAAGTTTTATATTCAAGTAATTCTAACATTTTATTCTCAATAGATATCATGACTAACACATTCAATCTATCTTATAACGTTGCTGATCTAAGATATGATTTAAACAGTTTTAATTTTGAAAAACTTCTTTTAGCAATAGCAACTGTTACAAGTATTATTAATAATATTTTATAAGCAATGCATAGATTTGGAAAAGAATCCAATCTTTTGATATAATTTAATATTTATATATGAATTTCTTTTGTTACTTGCTATGTATAAATAAAAACTCTTCCACATGTTGTTACTGTCGGCCCTTTGTTATATTTAATGTATATATTACATATTAAATTTTTGGACCTTTACAATTGTATAAAATTACAAAGGGTCAAAAGGTTGGTGAACGTGGGACCTAAGGCAACTGCTTTAGTTGCTTTAATGTAAACACGACCTTGGCTTGTTATTTCATGTGGAAGTCGAAAGATTATAATGGATATGTGATCTCTAAATATTCCCTTTAAAAGATATTTCTATCATATAGTTAAGCAAGAGGGGTGCTAGCAACACACTCTCTAACACTCTTTTCAACACATTCCCTCCTATTGGTTTAAATTCATATCGGTCGCGCTATTTTGGAAATGGGTCTCATTAATTCATGTGGGCCTCACTTAAATTTTGTAGGACTCACATGAATTTCAACCAATAGGAGGGAATATGTTGGAAAGAGTGTATTAGAGAGTGTGTTGCTGGTATTTCTCAGTTAGGCAATTATAGTATTGAGCCATTCATATTTGACATGGTATGGAATACTAGTCCAAAACATATACTTCCTCTAGACTTAATTATAAGCAAAAAAGTACCTATATTTTTTGGACTCAAATATAAGCAAAATTCAACCAATTCAACTATATTTAATGTTAGTGTTTCAAAAATCAAGAAAATTAACCAATACAACCAATTCCCTTTTTAATTTCCAAGAGCATTGCATACCCCCAATGCAATTAAAGGATATATTAGTAATTGTAACTCATTTTTTTTACATAAGTCAAGATAATTAAACTAAATTAACTAACTCCTTAATAAGTGTGAAGTTAGTTAATTTTACTTATAATTGAGTCTGGGAGTACTATTTATCAAGAAAATTTTATTATGATATTTACTCCATTGAATGACTTCTATAAATACTTATTTCATCAATCTCATGATGAAGTGAAAATTTTCATGCAATAATTCAACCTCATGAAATCTAATATACATTGATGCTTAAACTATTTTTATTTTTAACACACCATAAACCAAGGTAACATTTCAAGCCTGAACCTAAGGTTGAAGCTTTTTGGTGATACGGTTGTCACCACGGCGGGGGGAGGAGTTCGTAATGTGTTGATATAGGTGAAATGAGAGTTTGAGTCTTCCAAATCGAAAGATTTTTGGCCAAATTTCTAAAAATTCATATTTGATTGTATTATTCTGTTAAATCGGTTGCCTATTATGCATGTCAACTGTAGATTTTTTTATTTTTTTAGATTAGTACTGTAGAATTTTTTTTAACAATCAGAAATTGTCTGAATATCAATACTTACTTGACCAAGCTGAGTATGGTAAACATACCCTAGTTTCACTGAAAATCAATGTTTTAAAAACCGGTTCAACCAGACGAACTCACCAGTCCTAGTTGGGCTAGAGAACTGGAAAAGCGGTCTGACCAAACAAAAACCGGTTAAACCAACGTAAAAGCAGTTAAACCATCATAAAACCGGTTTTTGGAAATCGGCCGGTTCATTATTTTACTGGTATTTTGTTTAAAAAAAAGAAGGTACTTTTAGTCCCATTTGTCTGGGGTTAGGGTTCCAATCCAGACCTAATTCACCCCGGTTGGATCATCGGCTAAACCGGTTGAATCAGTTCAATCTTGAACGGCTCTTCTTTACGATTCTCCGGCCGTACCGGTTTTTAAAACATTGCTGAAAAGTAACTCTATACCCTATTCCCTACTTTTTAGAGCATGAACCCATTCGTAAGCAATAAGGATATTATCTATGATGTGATACTTCTTCTTGAAATCATTTTGGAATTTTGAAATAATACTAGGGAGAATTACTTTTAGGCTATTAGCTAAAAAGAGAGATAGGCCTATAGTCATATTCTTTGGATTTAGTATTTTGGTACTAGAAAAATAAAAGTATTATTCACCTCATGTAAATTCTCACCAATATTCAAGTAATAATGAAGAAAGAGTTCCTTGCTCCCCAATAATGTCCTGATGGCTGATATTTCTGATTAATCCCGGCGTGCCGTCAGGACCAGAGGCCTTGGTAACACCTATATGAGAAAGGGCTGCCTTGATTTCCAAAGTAGTAAAAGACATGAAAATAAAATAATAATACAATAATTAACGTGGTGTGGTAACTCCTTAAGTATGCGGTCAGGAGTTCGATTCCTGGCTCATGCATATGAAAAAAATCTATTGGGAGAGGTCAACCCCTTAAATGGATTTCAGTACCTCGATGGATTAGTTTCTGGCTCCCAGCCGAAGGATACCCGGATTAAAAAATAATAATAATAATACAATATTAAACATATTAGTATACATTATTCCTCTTATCTGATGATATATACGCTTCCTCCACTTGTTAATAAAATGATAGATTTCATTAACGGTGGCATCAGTTAATAGGAAATATTTGCAGTTATTGTAGCTAGAAGTATGTTTTCCCCTTTTGGAACAAGACCATAAAATTACTCCATTAAGCCAATTTAATAATTAAGAGGTCGGTTTAGACTTTAGAGCACATAATCGAATATAGATTAATTGGTAGCTGAAAATGATCTAAAGTCTACACATAAGTAGCGAGTCCTAATTTCAGGCGTGCTTACCTATTTGTGAAGAGATAACAAAATATCCACCCGTTCCCACTGTGAGTGGAAGCAGCGTTTCCCCATTTGGAGAGTTTGAAATGTGCAAGCTAATCTGCTGCCTTTACCTTTTTCTTGTTTGAGCACAGACCGTGTGCCGTAAGGCAAAAGGCACAGAACACAAAAAATGTATAGAGCTTGTGAATGCTAAACCATATCATATATATGGCACAATCTAGTTGCCAACCTTTAGCATAATGAAGAATCTGTTGTAACATGAATTAACCAATTAGGGGGGAACCATATGAACCATAGAGTCCAACTCAACCATCTTATTTTGAGAAAGATTTGCACGTAATTGACATGTAAACTTCACTTCTACCACAGTGTTCCACCTTCTAATTTGACAAATAGTTATAGCTTTCTAGTCTTAGTACGGAACATTTAAGGTCTGCTTGATGCATGGTTTGATTAATTGAAGATAGGGCAAATCCAAGGTTGCTGACCGTGGAATTTATATGTAGTACGTATTCCTACAATTTTCTAGTTGAAGTTGCGCTCATAAATCACATTTCCAAATTTTGTCGTCTAAATTTCAGTTCCTTGTCAACCATGAATTCGGTTTCCCTCTCACATTGTCATCAAGCTAAAGATAACTATAAATTGATGTTGATGTTGAAATTAAGACCTCTCGTAAAGTACTCAACTTTTTTTTTTCGTTTTTTATTTTGAGGGGGCTTCTAGGCTTCTAGCTTGCATCATAAAAAAAGAAATGCAAAAATACTTTCTCAATAATAATAATATTATTATTATTATTAAATAAAATCAATGATGGAGATGAATGACCTCAAACTTGATCAACTGATAAGACCTCACATAAAGTACTTTTTTTATCATATAACTCGGTTAATTAATTAATTTTTTTATAATCAAAAGTATATTAATGAAAGTACTAAGAATATTCCAACCCATATATAAGATAAAAAAAAAAAAGGAACTACCAAGCAAGTAAGACCACCCAATTACCTAAACTAATGTAAACTTTTGTTTAATCAGACAAAGATAAATGCTTCACATTTCAGCTTAATTATCTCATTAAAAATATTTTAAATTGTAAGTACATAATTTTCATTGTTTATACTATGTCTTATTAATTAAGTCATTAAGAGTGAGTTAGTGGTAATATATACAAAGATCAGATATAACACGAGTTTAATTCTTGAGTCTAAAAAAAAAAACCCGAGTTTAATTCTTCAAAGATTGGGCATATGACATATAAACACCGATAATATTGGAGGCTTTATAAACTAAAAAAAAATAAAAAATAAAAAAATGGTTGGAATTCAATGCGTGAATCACATCAAACTAAAATCATAGGCATATTAGCACTCATAGTCATATGTGACTGATTATATTTTCTGGCTTCGAAGTGATGCCCTCGTTCATCAGACCACTAAATTTTATGTCACTTCACTTACCTTTTTTCATGCTGTCAATCAATCCAAAGTCCAAAGGCCTTTGCTGGCGTGAGTCGATCAAATCACAAAATGGTTCGATTCGTTTAAACTCCAGTTGAAAGGCTCCATTTAAAACTTTGGCATTTCTAGGCAATTTTAATGTGCACTATGTAATTTGAATAAAATTAATAAAATTTATGGTCTCAACATTATTAATTTGTAAAAGTTTTACTGTATTTTGAAAATAATACTTTATAATTCAGATTTTATTTTAAGGGTTAAATATGTTTTTGGTCCCTATAAATATATGGTATTTTGTTTTTAGTCCCTATAAAATTTTTTGGCCATTTTTAATCGATTATAAATTGGCAATTTATTTAAAATATTTGATTTTTATCATAATTACCTTAAACTTTTACACATGATATGATTTGTAGTCAACACAGTAAAACTTTATATTGGCACTATAAAGAACTCCTTTTGTGACAGCAAAAAAAGAGATCTTGCTAATTAATAATTATTTGCAGTTTCCTTCCTTTCCAGGGTCGAAGTTTCTACATAGCATTGGTTTTTTATTTGGGGTTGGGGTGGTACTGCTTTGTGTTTTTTTTCATAGGACATCATTGCCCTGTAGAATGTTCAAAAAAAGGTGATGGGAGGCCATATAAATAACAAAAATTATATTCAGCTCCATGTGACTACTATGAAAAAAGTTGGTTGATATCATGCCTATGCCCTCAATCCAATCCAACAGTAGAAAAGGGAGGCTGAAGCATGAGAGTGGTTTCGTGAATGAGTGGAACCTTTAGCAAAAAAGGTACACTTCATACATTCCAAATCCAGAAGAGCAATCAACATTATACATGAGCATCAGTCACTTTTTTTTAATCTTTAGCTACCTTTTAAATTTTTAATTAAGGGTAAATTCATTGATTCCAATACTTCATTTTATATGACTTGTAGTAAACTTCTTCTGTTAAAGCTTGGCACCACTTGGCCAACTTTACACTGAAGCATCAAAGGTAAATATCAAATTACAAATATTGGCATATACTTTTCATTCATTAGTGAAAAAGGCCAAGGTAACAAAGAAACAAGAAAGGAAAAATGGACAACAGATTTATACTGTAAATAGGAATTACAAGCATCTACCAATTACCATTGTGGGTTCTCTTTAGCAAAAGGAAGGGTTGGAAGCAAACATCAGTCACCCTAAAGTATAGAGATGAGAACAAAAAGATATTACCTAATATAGCTTGAGTATTTCTGTTGATCTTCAATATTCTTAAGCTTTGGTAGGAAAAAAAAAAGGGCTACTGACTTTTTAAAGAGGGCCAAGGACACTATTGCTTGCTTTTGTTTAGAAGTAGTATTTTATGACATTTCTATCAGGTTGTTGCACAAACGAATTGCCATTTGCTACAAAATCTAGTTCAATTTGTTTTAATTGAAAGTCTAATTTTTCCTCCAAATATCCATATCCATCATAGCACTCAGATTCTTCAAATTTATAACAACATTTTGTTTTTCACACTACTAGCTAGGAATTCAGAATTGGCTAAATTGCCCTATCATCCATCATTAAGTAGAGGAGTGAAACCCTCCTTAGAACGACCGATTTTATGGGAGTGGAAATAAATCCTTCATTTCTAAAACATTTAAAACATTTAAAACATAAAAGAAGAAATGAACTGTTTGAAAGTAAAACTGGATTCAACATAAGAATTCTGAGAATTTGACCAATATATTTTGGCGTATTACAAGCTGCTGAATTGCCAACATTAGAAACACAAGGGTCTTGTTGATCCTAAAATAATCAACCCATTCTTGATATTTGAAATTCAATTGGTGCCAGACAAAAAACAAAAGAAAGAAAGAGAAAAATATATGCAAGCATTCTGAAACTATTGGAGTAGACAGGAGTCCATGATATGTCTAGTTCATCAAGTTACATACTTAATTACAAGTAATGGACTCAAAATCGTATACTTCAAGCATTTTAGGTCCCATTAACATAAACAATTGACTTTGATGTTAATGGTAGCTTTAAATATTCCCAATGAGTTAGTAAGTCCGTTAATACCGGATAGTTTATGTACTTAGTTCTCTATTCTGATGGAGCTGCTTAAACAAGAGCAATTAATTTCTTGCAGTCCCCTTATTCTTCAAATTCAATTTAGTTCCCATTTGAGCTAAACTTTCTATTTAAGCATGTGGGGGTGAAAGCTAGTACTTGAATCGGTTGAAATCATACAATAACTTGAAGACAAAGAAGGTAAGATTGTGACAACCTATACATACTATGCATTTATGAGATTAGGTCTTGCATTCAAGAACTACAACGCGTAGCATCATTTGAAAGCCCAATAAAGAATCATGTAATTGCTTTGTGGTCCCCTTCTCCAAAGAATATATTACTCCTCAATGGAACTGCTTCTTGTATTTTGTTTCTGTTCCAACTTTACAATAAAAAATTAATGATATTCTCTTCTAATACTCGTTCTCCCTTAAATTTATCATTTCAGAAAAACATTTTATTCTGCAGTTGTAATAATGACATAAAATTATGATAATGATGACTTCCTCTTGAACATTACTTTGAAATACAACGTTATGAAGCTCAATTACATTGAAGAATTGAAATAATACTACAAGTACTAACCTTGCTTGATTTGGATTTTGAAAGGAAAATAAAGGGTAGGGGTGCGGGTGGGGTGGGGGTGGGGGTGGGGGGCAATGGATGAGTTCTCACAGTAACAATAATAAAAGAGGGACCTCCTTCTAACAACAAGCCCAACACATTTGGTAGATAACCGAGTTCCTTAAGCATGACGTTAGATTTTGATTCCTGTCATGTTTATGGAAAAGACTTTGTTGGGAAAGGCAAAACTCACTTCGGTGATCTCTATGTCTTAAAAAGAATTAATCTCTAGCTGTCGACTGGAGGATACCCTTGCTACATACAAAAAAAGGAGGGGGGACCTCCCTCCTCTCTTGTCTTCCCTTGCGTGCTCTTTCCCCTTCCTCCCAAACAGGTCCTTAATCAGAGACTTCTCATAAGGCATCAAAGCTTTAATTTTAAATTTTATTTTTCATGTATTCCACCACTTCTTTTGCATAATTGGTTCACATTGAAAACCATGCATAACCAATAATTGAGAGCTCTATATATATGCCCACTGATGACACATGCATATCTTAACTTTAGCATTTGGATGGCTGAAAGCAAGAGGCATGTGGTACCAGATAACCTCAACCTGTGGTCCTCATAGCAGATATGGGCAAGATTTTCTTGTTGTGAAACATAACGAGTTTGACCCATGAGGAAATGGGTTATCCCTCTGGTCTTTCCATTTCAGAGCTAAATATAATTAGAATTGAAGCTATGAGTACAAGGTGAGTTGGAACGTTTAGAAAAAGGCTAAGCAATTTGGCACATAGCAAGAAAAATCAAAAATAAAAAAAGAACATGGGAATCACTTGACCTGCCTGCGCAATACTATAACGTCGTCAAGGCGGAAATCTTGACAAGGATTGAGATTTGGTCCTTTGGTGTCAACATGCATTGTGGTACCTTCAATTCCTAAGCACCTGGAAATAGAGACTATCCATAGAACATTCTACCAATACCATGAGGTATTGGTGCACATTTGTTAGTCTTATGTTGTACTAATTTATAAACTTGAGAAGATGAGGTAAGATAAGCGCAAGGAAACCGTGCAAATATTCCAATAAGGGAAGAGTAAGTAGTTATGTAAGATATATTAATCTAGGATGAGACCACTTAATTTATGCCTCAATTTTTTTTTCAATGTATGCTCCGTACGCAACTGCAGAGACTAATCCTGGCACTGGATGATATTAAAGAGTCGATCTCTCTCAACTAGATTTTTTCCATGCACAAGTGTCAGAAATCAAACTCTCGACTACTTGCGTAAGGGGTCCGAACCGATTACCAATCGGGTCATCCACATGTTAGTATTTGTGCCTCAATTATACCAAATTAATTTGCCATCTAAAGATAATTCTAATTTTCTAATATCTAACCTTAGTTTTGTTCTTTCTACTTGTTCAGTTAATTTCCAACTCCCAAGTGAGTGAGGTTGGCCCAAAGGGTTGACTGATTGGGATCTTTAGGTGAAAGGCAGAGTTTAACTACTATATTATTCGTACGACCTTTTAATAATGGGCAGAGGGAGGCAAGGGAGAGATAACACATGGTGGGTACCTTGCTTTGAAGACTAGTGTCTAATCTTTTCTTTTGTTTTTTAATTTGTTAAATAAATTATTTTGTGGGGAGGAGAAAATATACAAGTATGCATTATGAGGAGCATAAAATAGGCCTAGCTAGCCAAGTGCTGAAAATTGCATTCAAAAGCTACTGTTATTCTTTATCATAAAAATGTAAAAAACAGGATAGCAGCATGGAAAAGTTTTTCCAAGCTTCTCTTTAAAGGATGTTTCACAGTATCAGTTCCGGAGAGGAAAGGCATTAGGCAACAGAAAAGAAGCCGTTGGAATAGCGAGGTATCAGCCTGCAGCCCACATGAAAATACTGCTAGTCTAGCTACCATATCCAGCACTTCTCAATCAAGCACTTGTTAACTTGTTAGTCTGCAATATAATGGTTGTGAAATCTGACAAAAAGTATGTTTGGAAATGATATTATATATTGATATCAGTAGAAATTAAAACTACTTTTTCGCTTATAAAAATTAGAAAATAAATATTATACTTTTTCACTAATAATATATGGCTTAGCAAAAAGGTTTTCGTAAAGTGATCGTGGAGTCTGATTCGTAGACTATTATCTCCCAAATTCAGAAAGATAGTATGGGGTCTTCTAGAAGCAAATTTTTTAAGAGGGTCCATGAATGGAAAAGTAGAGATTGGACCATTGTTTTCAAGCACACTTATTGTGAAGGGAATAGTTGTGCAGACTGGATAGCTAATTGGAGCCTAACACAGCAAATTGGTTTCCATGAGATTTATCATCCTTTTGGTGATCTTATCAGCTTAATCCGTAATGATTTAGTTGGGGCGGCCGTACCCCGTTTCATTTCCTTGTAATTTTTGTTTTCTTTTGGGCTTTATGCCTCGTTGAGCATCAAAAAATAAATAAATTAATTAATAAATAAAATTTTTTTTGATAAGCAAAAAGTATATTGATAGGAGAACAAGGGGTGCTCCAACCTTAATAAATAAATTAGAAAATAAATATTATACGATGTTCATAATTTGATTGAAAATTTATATAATATGAATCACACTCATCAATTTTGCTTTCACTATTTCCTTTAACTTTTATTGTATTTATATTTTTAAAGTTTGCTAATGTATATATGTTAAAGAAAATACTCAAGGAAGCATGTCCCACTTTTAGTATAACATAATCATTAAAATTTATTAAATATATTCAATTAAATAACATATTCAATCGCACATAAAATTTTGGCTTAAGTGTAGTTTTGGTTCCTCTGTTATTGGTTATATGCGATTTTGGTCCCTAAATTATTTTCCGTGCACATTTGGTTCTCCTAGTTTTTTAATGTTGCAAATTTGGTCCTTCTGTCTAATATTTGTCAATTTTTTTAATGATCATCATAGATGAACCACTAATCTAAGCACACAGAACCTCTGGTTGAGGTTCTCCCTCATTTGTGTCTTTGATTTAACATGATTCAATGGTTCATCTCTGCTATTTACCGGTTTTGTCCCTCCTTTCGGTGCCTTTTTATGGTTCCACCACATGATCCTTTACCACAAAAGCACAACAAGAGTTTCTATATGCTTAGAGTCATGGTTCCTCTCTGTTAATCATTGAAAAAATTGACGGATATTGGACACAAGGACTGAATTTGCAACATTAAAAAAATAGGGGGGACCAAATCTGCACAAAAAACTTTAGGGACCAAAATCGTACAAGACCAATAGTAAAGGGACCAAAACAACAATTAGGTCTAAAATTTTATCACATCATTACTCTCATGATCAATTTTTTTTCTTTCTCTCCCTATGTTATTTCTTCACTATTAGTGACCTGTCTAAGAATTATATGGATCACATGTGGCTGACGTTGGCTCTCTCTGTTTTTTTTTTTTTTTGCTTTCTCACTAATATTGGATAAATGTTAACAGGGGCTTCTACGGTGAGAGGCCTTAATAGGTCCCTCACATGGACCACCTATCAAAACCAATGGATCAAGCAAAATTTTACGGATTCTATTATGCACTATCCACACCAAATCATGCACTCTCTCTCACTCTAATGTTTATCTTCAACCTCTCGTCGGTTCACTAGATCTGGCCTCTTCATCAGCAACTGCTATGTCGTCTCCCTGAATCGATCCACCGCCTGGTGCACCTGGGTCTCACCCGTCATCGTGAAGGGGAAACCCAGGCCACTATCACTCTCCACCTTTGTCTCTCGATTTCTCACTCTCCACCAACTCAACCGTTCTCAACACTCTCCTCTATCGTTCTCAACATTATCCTCCATCGTTCTCAGAACTCTCCTTTGTCGTTCTCAACTCAACTGTTCTCACTCTGCACCCATTACTGTCGTCTCTGATCTGTTCCCTCTCAGGTAAGTCCATCATCTCTGTTATGTTCTCCCTAAATCCCTAGCAACATTGAATCCCTCATCTATGTTCTCCCTCATCGTAGAACTTCGGTCACCCTCGCACAACTCCGTTCAAATGATTGGAACTCCAATTGAAGCTCCAATCCCTATTCTCTTGCTTCCGGGTCTAATCCATTTCTCAGCTACATCACCTAATGTTGTGTGCTCCGCAACTCATGCATCTTTGAGCATGTTCCTTTACTGCAACTCATCGCATAATGTCCCTAATTTCTTTTGAGACATAGACATCATCAAAGTAGATTTTGCCTCTCCTAGCTCCAACAAAGTCTTTTCCATACATATGATAGGAGTCGAACCCCTAACATCATGATTAAGGAACCTAGTTGTCTACTAACTGTGTTAGGTCTTCTTGGTGTCTTATATTGTCTTTAATTTTCACATGCTTAAGTATGATCCGCAATTGGTGAAGAAGACTAGGCAAGCATATGTTCCTAAGGTTCTAGAGCATAAACCAGTTGATGGTCAGATTGGTAGATCACCGGATGAAATCTGAATGACAATGTTTGGTTAAGGTTCCAGAGCAAAAACCAGATGAAGACAATGAACAGATTGATACATCTCCGAGTGAAAATTTGAATGACAATGATTCGGTTGAGACCATTTATGATGAGTCTCTTGGTCATGTATCAAATTTCATTCCACAGATCTCAACTTTTGTTGCAACTAATTCTGATTCTACAGCAAAAAAATATTCCGACTCCAGTGTCTGATTCCAAGGCTACTTGCGATTTAACAGTTAGTAGTAAGAATCTTGAGACTCCTGAGACTAATTCAACCCCTATGCATCCTAATGTTGCTCATGATAAGAAGATACTTACTAAGTTTTTGGGAAATATGGATGAGGATGACCTAGAGAGTGACTCTCTTTCAACAGAGCAGGATAATGATAATGCTGCTGAAGTTGAATCTCATTTCACGATGGTTATGTCTAAGTCTTAGAAGTATAATCCACGGAAAAATAGAAAACATAATGTTAGATTTAATTGACTCTTGTTTTCTTTCATGGGTTTTGGTTTATGTCCCCCCATGATGTTGCTTTCTTTTGTTTTTATTTTTTTTTATCAATAAATTATGGTGATATAGGATCATCTTACTTATAAAAATGTAATTAAAGAGGATAGCTGACAACAAGTATTTTATTTTTCATTTATTCTCTTTTAGTGGTTACCATTAAAGAGACTATTTTTGGTTCAAATTGAAATCTATTCCATTTCAAATGCAAGGGAAGGACCAAAATTCGAACCTTCCAATAAGCAATTGTTGGAAAGACATCCTTAATTATTTATAATTAATCACGATCAGGATTGCCAAGAATAGTCCCAAACTGTTTTCTAAAACTTTTAAGGCATGTGTGTTTAGGATAGCCTTTTTCCTAGGGAGAAAAACCTTTCCCCCCTAAAAAAACCTATTTTGAAATTAATCTAAACATGTTTGGCAAATTAGTTTAAAGTATAAAAAAAGTTATTTTATAGGGGAAAAAGTGATTTTCAGAGAAACTAAAATTTTGAAACTTATTTGAAAAACATTTTGATTATTTTGAAATCAATCACATTTTCCCATTTTACCCCTATATATATATATATATAAAAGAAACTATCAAACAAATATTATTATTCTATACAAACCAATATTTTATAATATTTTTTTGTATTTGTTATATAAAAATGATTTTTTTACATCATCCAAACCAAATAATTTATTTTAAAAATCGTTTTTCATCAAATATACTTAAACAAAAATAGATTATGATTATAATCAATTATATATATGATTGATTATTGATATAATCTATTTTTCGTAATTGTCCCAAACACACCCATGAATTAATGTACGCAGTTGGTAGGTAAATTATACCAATACAAAAGTTAATTGAGATAAATTGTTAAATTTTTGTTATCTATTGGCCTTTGTAACCAAAGTCCTGATTTGCAGATTTTGCTGAAAAACGATTTTAAGATAATCTATTTCGTTTGGATGGTGCAAAAAAATCACTTTTACATAATAAATTACGAAAAAGGGTATGAAATAATTTGTTTATAATATTTGATGGAAAAGTAAATAATATTTGATTTTTTTTTAACATTATAAATTTTTTTTGATATGGGGTAAAACCCATTAATGTCATTCTTGAAATAATAAAAAAAAAAAATGGGTTAAAACTTAAAAGCCTTAAAATAATAAAAATAAAAAAAATGGGTTAAAAGCCTTAAAATAATAGAAAGAAAGGTCCACACACAAGGAGATAGACCACTGACCACGCACAGGAAAAGGAAGGTCCGGGTCATTACGGGAAAACCGAAAGTCTCATGCAGAAAATGCTGAAACATTTAGAAAACAGTCCTCTCATCCAGCTTATCACAAATCAGCTTTTTTTTCACAAAAAAAGCTTTTTAAAAAAATAATCTTAACACCCAAACATCACAATTATTTTTTAAAACAGCTTAAATCACAAAAAAAAAAGCTGAAACTAAGAAATTTAAGCATTCCCAAACACCCTCTAATACTAATAATTAATGTACTTTGGTTGACGTTTGCCAATTATGCGCGCTCTCCTTTTGTACTCTTCTCTTGAGTCTTGACCTTGCTATTTCCGAGCTTGTCAATAAAAATGATTCATCTCTGTCTAGAATTCGTGCAGCCTAAATCTTGGAGAGAGTAAAAAAAAAATTCGTGATAAATTTTTATAAGTTAATCAATTCTTTTTTCTTTATAGCCAAATGTTATTAGTTGTTATGTTAATTTTTTCTCCTTAATTCGTGCAGCCTAAATCTTGGAGAGAAAAAAAAAATTCATGATAAATTTTTATAAGCTAATCAATTCTTTTTTACTTATAGCCAAATGTTATTAGTTGTTATGTTAATTTTTTCTCATTTACCAAGGTTTGAACCTTGGACCTCCTAGACCATCTACTCCTTATACCCTTAGCTCAAACTGCTCAAACCACTTGAGCTACCTACCCTCATAAGTTGATCAATTCAATTTTTATCTCAACTTAAAGTAATGGTATATTGATCTATACCGACTATTGGATATGCTTCTACTGCTGTAACAGATTTATACTCTCCATCTGCTGTCCTGTTTTTTTCGCTGCACTTGTCTTGCTGGTGGTCTCCAATGCAAAGGCTTATGGTCTTGATTTTATGGAATCAGGGAATTTGGTTGTTACATCTGGGCAAATGTTTTTTGATAGCTATTGCAAATGCATAGGTTGTTGTTCTGTAATTTTTGGATTTGGGATTCTTAGTGGGTTTGATTAATATAATATTCATACTGATTGATTTTTTGCTCGATCAGTATGATAATTACATTTTGTCTTCCTTGTATTCTTCCTTTGTACTGGGTTTGAGTACCCTGTAGTCTATCAATATACTTTGACTTATCAAAAAAAAAAAAAAGTAATGGTATTTTTCATTAAGAATTGAGTCCCATTACAATATGGTTATAGAGTTGTCACTTGTTGGTATGCGCATGCATATATGTTTGTCCTAAAATAAAATAAAATAAAATTTTCATAATCTAGTTTTTCCCAGAAAAATAAATTAAAATGTTCTAAATGATTTCTCTCAAACATTCAATAATAAATTAATTAAATATTTAAAAAAAGCTTCAAAACTCCTTTGGTTCATCACATGGGGTGTAACGTTAGTTGGATTTCCACAATTGTGATGTTTAATACAATCCATTTACTTCTAATCCCAACATTTTCAAATCACGAAATTGGCTACACGATCATTAATAACGATCGTATGCATATAATTTAAACTCTTCGACACTACCAAACCAAGGGCAATCGCTCAAGCCTACACTAGAACTTAGGTAGACAGCAAACTAGCAACAAAACACCAATTAAGGATAAATAATCAAATTTGACCACATGTACTAAGTGAAGAACGTGGATAGTGTCAATTTTCCCCATGTCCATGGGCAATATCTAACAATTGCTTGCTATAGAACGACCTGTCAACGCGATGCTTAACATGCATTGCTAAGGTAGGCATGGATAGTTGACATGTCCTATATGCCACAATGAGTGATATGGCACAATCCATGAATAGAACAAATTGTACCCACTCGACAATTTCCCTTGCTAGGTCCAATCAACTCAAATAAATGGGAGTTACATAATTGGACATGGATGGTAAATTGAGGTTGGAGTTAGTAATATTTTACCCTAAACTATATACACACACTCAACAGAAAGTAAATACTTAAGTAGTTAGATCAAATCTGTTTATTTCAGGGCCTTAGGCAAAAATTTAATCTGGACTTGATCTAATATACCCTAGGTGTTGCTTAAAATCTTGTTATAGGAAATAGAATTGTTTTGGGGCTATTTTACTGCCATGACACTGTTTTAAGTTACAATCTTGATGTAATGGGGATGAATATCCTTGTACTCTCATGCATGAATCTATTGTTTGCGTATAAAAGAAATAGATAATATGACCAATTCATTCAATTAGTTGATCTCAAACAAGATTTAAGAAATTTTAATTTCAAAGAACTTCTTTGGGTAGTTACAAAAGTCACAGGTATAAATTGTTAATAATATTATATAATTAATGCATGCATTTGGAAAAGGATGTTCACCAAAATGTAAAAGCTTTATAAGATTAATATAATATTTTTTTCAATCCATCCTCATCCAAAATTTAGAATTTTTGCGATTCAAATAAAAAATGGTTTTATGTTTTGAAAATTATTCAAATCAACATTTAATATAAAAAAATAAATGTATCCAATATGTATATGAAATAATTAATACAAAAAAATTCTCAACTGATCAATGGATGATTTCTTGCTAACATTTCATCAAAATGTCCTTTTCTGTGGATCATACCATTTTCACAATATTTAGCTAATTTCTTGTTAAAAAAAAATTAGGGTGAGAGGGTAGTGTCCGGTCTAAGACAGGGAAAACCTTCAGTCTTTATGAGCACTTATAAATGTATTTACATTTTACGTTCCCAAAAAGACTAGTGAGCGCTTAAACCTACAACTTGTCAGATATGAGATCTGTGATGCTCCACTAAACCAACCCCTTGGGGTTTTTAGCTAATTTCTAGCTATATCCATTTCAATAACATTTTTTTATGGAGTCCAAAACAGATGTAAAACCATTTTCCTCTCACTTTTCAATAGGCAAAATGGGCCTCTTAAATGATGCAATAAGCAATATTAGATATCTAATGCTTGGATGAACTTTTTTAAAAAGTGTTTCCATGATATAAAAGTAGAAGCATAAGCTATTTTTAGAAGCAAAATTTATTTTGCGTTTGGATGAACTTTATAAAAAATGGGCTTTTGAGAGATTTATTATAGGGACATTATATTGTCCAATAAAACATTAATGATATTCACTCTCTCTTCTATCTCCTTTTTTTTAGAAGTTATGAATTGTAACTTCTTAAAAAAGCACTAAAATGTGTTTTTTTTTACTGCTTTTACTCTTTTTTTTTTCAAAAGCTCGTCCAAATACTTATATTTTTTAAAAACACCTTTATTTAAAAAATAAGTGTTTCTTTTCAAAAAAAAAAAAAACTCATCCAAACGGGCTAAGTAAGCTTTGGAATAAGCAGTTAAAAAAGACAATTAATATGATTATTAATGAATAAAATCATTAAAAAAAATTATAGCAATAACTTAAAAATAGAATTAGAAATTCATAGCAATTATTATGCTGATAATAAACTTATTTTAAAGTAGCATAAAATACTTAAAAGACTAAATTAAAATATCACTTAATAACCTAAATTGATAATAAGTGAAGCTTTTTAAGGGTGTAAGTTTTTTTTTATTTTTATTTTTTATTTTTTGAGTCTTAGGTAAAGGTGGCCTTAGGCCACCCCATTGCCCCATTGGTCTAAAGGCTCTACACAGCTCCATAATCTATAGTATATATAAAACTCAATACTACCTACTATTCATTGCCACATGTCACAATTCCTTTGTTTAACCCCTGAAAATATTTTTTCCCACAAAAAAAAATAGAAGATTCTAGAGTCATTCACAAACAGAACACATAAAAATCTATCTATATACTTATAAATAAAGCTCCTATTTACTGTTTACTATTCATCTGCTCATAAAAAAACTATTTAATGTTCATCTACTGGAGACATCGTATACTGTACGTGGGATTTTACGTGTCCCACTACAATACTACACTGCACTGTATTTTAAATTTTTTTAAAAAAAATAAGATAGTATATGATTCTATTATGGAAACAAATCAATTACAAAATAATAAAATAAGATAGATGAAAAATAAAACTTAATGAGAAAATCACAATCTAGAACAATGATAAAATAAAATAATATAAAATTAAGTGAAAACATTTATTGTTTTAAATAATAATAAAATAACAAAACTTAAAATTTTAAAAATAATTCACTATTTATATGAACAATAAAATAGTAAAAGATAAAATTGATTAGAGATAGTCATTATTCAAACTAATAATAAAATAATGAGAGACAAAATCTTGGGGAAAAAATATTTTCTATATTAAAAGAAATAACAAAAAAATAATAGAATATGAAATGAACAAAAAAAGATCATTTCTTTAAATGATAGTAAATTAAAGGCATAATTATACATTTCGGTACCTAAACTTTATATTGTGCACGGTTGGTTCCCTATTATTTTAATGCTGCAAATTTGGTCCTTCGATTCAATGTTCGTCAATTTTCTTAATGATTTATAGAGAGTGACCACTACTCTAAGTATATAGAACTTCTGGTTGAACTTACATTGTAAAAGTTTTTACACTAAAAGTGTATACCAAATTTTTTTTTTTTATGGATAAAAGTGTATACCATTTAAACTCATATGTTTAAGTAGTAGTTATTTGTAAGTAATTTTAAAAGTTGTTTGATTATTTGTCTACCTTTTTTACTTTCTTTTATCTGTAGTATTTTAAATAATTATTTTCTAATTGATTAACTTTTTGAAAATAAACTAGTAGATAAATCTATAGTCTAAGTTAATTATAGACTAAATTATTTTAAACCAACTATATTTTATAACTAAGTTTTTAAACATGCTTATATCTAAATAATTATTTTACAATTTATTATTTTATCTCATCTATTTATACAATATGCAAAATAAATTATTAAGCCCGTGCATCGCACGGGCACAACAATCTAGTAATACTAATGGCTGGATTACTCTAAAATATATTATTGGGGGAAAATCAAGCAGAGTTGCACAGTAACCTGGTGGCAGCACCACAAGCATAGGGAGTGCAAGTTATGCAACTTTGATTAATCTTTATAATATTGCTGAGGCCTTCTTTCGTCATTACCATATATAATTTTTTTTTTTTTATAAGCAAAAAATTGTATTGATAAAGGGTACAAGGGGTTCCCTAATCCATATACAAGAAAGATGATACAATGGAAGAACCAATGTAAACAAAATACTAGACAAAGAACTAGTATTGCTATTTACACCAGACTAAGCCAGCAACTCAGAGGAAAGATCACTAAGGAGATGAAGGGCTGGGTGTCACATGGCAATCGCCAGTCGCCTTCAATTTTGGGTCACCACTTATACGAGATATATATATATATATATATATATATATATATATGTATGTATGCTGTCAATCATAAAAAAGAAGTCCCCACATTAATTCAACCAATGGTAAGAGTCAAAAAGAAATATGAAGTCCTTGGGAGGATTGATGGAACCAAAAGAATACCATTAACGATTAAATGGTCTTCAATTTCTTTGTAAATGTCAAAATTAATACCTTCTGAAAGGACTAAAAGAACAAAACCGCATTGCTTATTTATATTATTGTCAGTTTGTTAGAAAAGTTAATACAACAATGGAAGATTGGGAATTGCTTGAAGTGTTTGCAGTATACCCAAATAAGGAAAACTGAGAACATGTTGAATTAAATATGTTAAGAAATTAAAGGAAAAATCTTCTTTGGCTACTTTTTCATTGTCAATGGCAGTGAAATTAAAACTATACTTCTGTCCGTAAAAGCTAGCAAATTATAAGAATTATGCTCTTTTAACAGTGAAGAAAAAGAGGTCCCTCTAAATTATGTTATGGAATATCACTTGCTAGGTAAGAAGTTTGCAACTTAGTCCAACGTCCTTTTCACCCCATTAATATTGTTTTCAGACCTTCATATCTCTCTCTCTCTCATGCCCTTCTTCATTCACTTGTGATTTTTTGATTTATTTCTTTGTTTGTTTTTTTTTAAAGTTGTTGATGAAGCTTAATTGTAAAGGATATTCCAGCTTTATCCTTTTCATTTGATTCATCTCAAAATATATATACGCCACTAAACAAGTGGGGCTAGAGGGGAAAAAATTTATATAAAAAAAAAAAAAAACTAAAAAAGACAAAGAAAAAGTAAATAAAATATAGAGATGGCAGATGAGCATGTAGTAGTTTCTGATGCATAAACCATGATGGATGAAAGGTCGTTTTATCACTTTATAAATACCCATCTCTAGCTTTGGCCACTTTGCTTTCATTTTCTGATATCACCTTCCTGTTCAGATAATTGGAAAAAGAGAAGAGAGAAAGGAGGAAAAATCAAGGGTTGAAACCTCTATTGTGTCCTTAATTAATTATATTCTCCTTTTGTTTCCTGACCAGGTTAGTGTGAACAAAATACTGAAACATCATTTGAAATCCATTCTCAGTGCTTCAACTCTTTTAGGTCAATCAAATCTTTTTCCACTTCAAACCCCAGATTTAGCAAACACAAACTCTGCTAGATTGCATACCATATAACTAGCAAATGAAAACTTGGAGCTAATGATGTAAATGTTGGGCAGTGAGGGCATAAGAGTCTGTAATGAGATTCTAAGTTTCCATTTTTTTCCTTTCCTTTTCAGATTCTCTCTAACTCTAATCAAACAAGACTAGCTGAAAAACCACAATTTGCTTATGGTTTTTACACAGATATTATATATATACATATATATTGTTGGGGTGTTAAAACATTGATTTTATGTCTTTCATCACTTGATGCAGGTTGCAGCCATGGCTTTCCCAAACCAATCCATGTCAGTTTCTCCACAGAGAAAGATGGGAAGGGGGAAGATTGAGATCAAGCGGATTGAGAACACTACCAATCGCCAAGTGACCTTCTGCAAGCGCAGAAATGGCCTTTTGAAGAAGGCTTATGAGTTATCTGTGCTTTGTGATGCTGAGGTTGCTCTAATAGTCTTCTCTAGCCGTGGCCGCCTCTATGAATATGCTAATAACAGGTATATCTTCTTTCCTAAATACTCAAGGATTTCAACTTTTCTGTGTTCTCAATTTTATTTCATCATTTTTCATTTTTGTATATGTTTTCTCAGAAGCCCTTAATTAAGTTGGAGGTTTTTTTGTTCCTAGTTTTGTGTTAAGATATTCTGCTTCTTTTTTGGGAACTTGGGACTTAGATTTTTGCTCCTGCAAATAGATCTTTTGAAGGATTTAAGCACAAAGAACATAATCATTTTTGTGATGCAGTTAAGATAGAGTTTTTCCTCTTTTTATCTCTGTTTTCTGCAACCAAGGTTCACTTGTCTTTCTTTACTTCTATTTTGGCCTTTTCCTTGTATGAGCTTTGATCTCTCCCCTTTTTCTTTTCTGCTTATGATAATTTCCCTAGTTCTTGGTTTGTTGGATACATAGATCTGGTGCAATAGATAGAAATAGAAGCACAAGCACTATGGTTGTAAGTAGCATCAGGTAAGGATTTGGGAAGTTATGCAGGCAGGCATGTGAGATGAGATCAGCCACTTCCCCTAACTCCCTCTTCCATTCTTGTTAATTTTCTGTTTCCTTTTTCTTCTTTCCCCTTCCATTATTCTCCTCTTCTTCTCTCTCTTACACATCTATAAGGCTAAGCTGAGAAGGCCTAAAGCAAAAGCTGTCATGCTCCAATTAGCTCCATCTCCTTGACACTTCCTTAATAACACGTCAGTTAGACATCAAGAGAGCACAGTACAGTTTCAAGAAATTTGTCAATATGTCAAATTGAAATAAATAAACAAGACAGGTAAAGAAAGAAAAAAAAGGGAAAGGATCTTTAGGGTTTGTAAAAGACCAATACTAGTCTATCTCAGATTATGGGGAAAAAATCACTTTTTTAACACATTGCAACCAAATCAGCTCAGAAATACTTACAACCAGATAAAGATTTTTGACCCCAAATACTTGAACCGAGGTTTTCCCAAATCTCACTTACACCCCATGTGCAAGATCTCAGCTTTAGGTCAAACATAACCCTAAAGATCAGGGTTTGGTTAATTAGCAACTACATTAGTAGGGGTAATTACAGTTAATCAAGTGGGCAAAAAACGTAAACTTTTTCTTTTCTTTTCAGCCAATCAAAACTTGAAAATAGTCAAAGTGGTGTCAATTAATGTTGACATTTTTTTGGGTTGAGTTCCCCCCCTCTTTTAGGAAATGGGGGTTGGGTAATTCTGGTTAGGGTTTGAAGGACTAGTTTAGGATTTGGTCTTGGTTAAAAGAATCTTTGGTCACGTCACACATGATTTTTCAGTTCTTGACTTCTGACAAAAGAGTTTATGTCATGATTCCCATACTTGCTCCTCTTTCCTCTCCCATTTGAACCCTAAATTTTATCTCCAATAGTGCAAACACCTTCCTCTGAGAAAATTTTCTTTCTTTCCCTTGTTTCCATTCCCTCCTATTTATTCAAACAGTGAAAAAAAATATAATTCTTTTACATAGCTTGAGAAGAGCAAAAGACAATGAAAGAAGTGATGACCAAACTGGCCTTATCATAATTTCACCAATGTTGGTATCCCAGACTGAGATTTGCATTTGCTCAAGATCTTGCATAGATACATTTGTGAAAGTAATGGGGTTTTGAGAAAGAAAAAGAAACGATGAGAGAGAGAGAAAAAAGGGTTGAAGTGAGTGAGTGAGGTAAATGTTGGCAGAGACAACGTACGACAATTGAGGTAGCCAATGGGAGAGTTCTGAGGATTTGGCTTCTTCCATGCAATGGGAAGCGTAAAACTATTGCTGCTGCTTCTGCTATAGCAGAAGCTGAAACGGACGGCTGTGATGTTCACAGACTTTTAGACAGAAAAGACTGAAAATAAGAGTAATACATTTTTCTAACATGTACAATTTTACACATATTAAAAAATCATAAATAAAAATATTGTATTGAATGTTATATATTCAATTCCTTGAAAGTTTAAAAATTATTACTCTTTCCAATACAATATTTCTATTTTATGATTCATTAACATGTGCAAAATTACATACGTTATAAAAATTCATTATAATAATCATATTTTATTCCATGGATTCACTTTGTTATTTTAAAATACTTGTGCTATATGGGGTTGTTTGAGTCTTATATGTGGGTTCATCGAGGTGGACTTTTCAATGGGGCTGAGGGTATTATCCATTGTGAAATGGGTTTCAGCCAAGTGGGGCAGAGAAAAATAGCCCTAGAAATGGTTGAACCAATCATATTGTGGGAACCCGTGCCCACGTGGCAGAGGCAGCCAATCAGTGGCTCGAGGAAATTAAGGTATCAGCAAAATGCAGATAGTTAAAAAAGGTTTTCCTAAGTTTTATTTTGTTTCAGATATTCTTTCCAAAAAATTGATTTGATTATTATTTTAACATTTTATTTTTTATCACATCTAGTCAAAATTTGACGGTGATGTCTGACTAATGAGATCATGTGATGTTAGCTTTAAAGAGTTGCGTTTAAGGTTCAGTTAACTGAGAGAGTTGGGTGATTTGACCATCAAACAGAGGCCACCTTTCTGATTAATATCCCCAATTAGATTGGCTTGGCTATGTTTAATTTCTTATTGAATCGAACACTATGATTGACACCTCCCTGCCTCCATTTTAGGATTACTCTTTCCATTCAGCGAGGAATTGAAAGATGGTAGATTCCTGCCTAGCTAGGTAAGAATTGAAGAGTGAAGACTAACCGTCAAAAATAAAATATGGTGTAATAAAAATAGGATAATACTAACGAATGTCCTAATTAAGGAACCAAAAAAAGTAACTTTGTATTGAAAATTGTTATATTTAATATTTGAAGAAGTGAAATACTTAATTTCTCAATGAAAACTTGTTTTATATGATTCCTTAACGAGTGTCCTTAGGACAGTTGTTAACATGACCCATAAAATTACGGTGAAAGAAAAATCACAACACAAATTCATCAAAAAAAAAAAATTCACAACACAAAATCAAATTAATAAGGCAGTAAACTTTTGGTGGATTCTTTGATATAAGGATTTGACTTGATATACTAGTCAAGATACGTGTTTTTAGATCAATTTATTCTTTTAAAAATAGTTTATAATTAAAATGTTTTATTAAATATTTTTTAAAAATAAATGATTACTTCTTTTTTTTGGTTGAATGAGGGGCAACAGATATAATATTATTTTTTACTTATCACATTTTATTGCACAAATAAGTGTAATTAATTTAAGCTTTTATATCAAATTTATCACTCGTTCACCTTTGCTTAAGTCTTAAATGTGACTTTGATTAGATTGGACATATTCTTTATGATGAATTCAGCAAATCATTTCGATTACAATTATAAGGAATTTGGATTTGATAGCCGTGTTAAATGTTTTCCATGAAACTAACACAATGTTTATTTCTTACTCACTTTAATTAGGCTAATGTTCAATTTCAATAATTAGTTTAGCAATTGTATTTTTAGAAAAATCTGGAATTTAAAGCTGACTTTTTTTCCTCATTTTTGTCCATTTCTCTAGCAATATGCTGTTGCGTATGAAACATTGCAAAGATCCTAGAGCATGCAGACGTGCTGACGTCAAGACGTTAAATTTTATTGCTACAAATACACCTCCATTCTAGCTTATTACTATAGATCTTCTAGAGTTTCCAATCACTACTGAATTTATTGGACTTAACCCAATGGCTCTGAAAAATAAGAAAGGAAAGATTTTAAAATTATGAAGTGAAGAGAGATAAATTGAGATGACGAGTTTGAAATGTAATGAAAAAATTAATATTCTGTTTTCTGTTCTACATTTTCCATCAAACTAAGGGGAAAAGAATTAAGTTTCCAACGTTTTTCTCCTTCAATCTAACCATAGGGTTAATGATAACAAATAGCAATCTATGACCCACATTACCAGTTGTTCCAAATCAAGTTGATCATGAATTAGTTTTATACAAATAGAAAAGACAATACATAGCTCCATATGTGTACTGTTTGATTTAGATTTCACAGTAATTCCTTTCTAGCAGCACTCAATTGTATTGGTTAATTTAGGTTTTCTGAATGGTGTAATTATCCTCTGGATCGTCCTGCTAGTTGTTAAGGGACTGCTGTCTGGTGTTTTTGTATAGGATTAAGTACACCTATTGAAATTTTTCACAAGAAAACATGTCACTGGAGAAGAAGTAAAGTTAATACTCCTGGTTGAATTTGTATCTTGTTCTCTTCTTTTTGCTTTCTTCTCTTGTATATGGGTTCGAGTACCCATTGTACTCTTATCTATATATATTTTCTTTGCTTATCAAAAAGACAAAAGAAAAAATGCATATAATTAAATCAGGTTGTCACTCATGTCATGTCTTGTGATGACATATGTTTCTAATTTAAAATGTTATCAGCTCAAGAGTCAAGCTCCTGCAGCTTGAATACTATAATAAAAAAATCTTTTTTTCTTCTCCTTCTATTAGTATTTTAACTTTTCACTTTCAATTGTTTACACAATAGTCCCTCACCAAGAAAATACACAAAACATATCTAATTGATAAGTTGTAGTTTTGCTGATACGTGACCAGAAAAGGTAATATATGCTAATAATGAATTTAACAATTAATTGTTCTCTGTATGATTATTATTAGAATTCAGATAAATTGCAATCCCTTTTAGTCATTTAGCTTGCTAATATACGATTAATATGATTATTGTAAATGATAAAGTTAATTATCGCAGTGTCAAAGCAACTATTGAGAGGTACAAGAAAGCATGCTCAGATTCATCCGGTGCTGGATCTGCTTCTGAGGCTAATGCTCAGGTATTGACTAATCATTTTATATTCCTTGGAGCGAGATAGATTGAATCCATCAATTAGACCAGCTTATTTTTCAATATGTTTTAGCCTAAATCTAATTAAATAGTGATAACCATTGTGGTTTTATATTAAATAAGCTAACACAGCCATGTTTTCATATTTATTCTCCAGTTTTACCAGCAAGAAGCAGACAAACTGCGTGTGCAAATTAGTAACCTGCAAAATAACAACAAGTAAGTTGAATTAACCTTTGATGCACTATGACAAGAATATTTTCAGTCATAAAAGAATAATTAAGGGGGAAAAACATATGAAGGGATCCCAATTTTCAAACCATGTATTTGTTTGTGAATGGTATTATTTGAGAACCCTTGCTTAAAAAAAAAAATTTGCAGGCAAATGATGGGTGAGCATTTGGGCAATATGAATGCCAAGGATCTCAAAAACCTGGAGGGTAAATTAGAAAAGGGAATTAGCAAGATTCGTTCCAAAAAGGTATGCCTTATAATGAACAAGTTCATTCCATAATTTTGAAAAGGATAGATGATTTAATCTATTTTTAGCTGATAATTCCTTCATTTTCTGAATTTGTACTTCTTCCCTTGTTATGCTGGATCCCAAACATCTACTTCAGAATGAGCTGCTATTTGCTGAAATTGAGTACATGCAGAAGAGGGTAAATATTTCCCTTGTATATTTTTAATTTTTTTTCAAGTATTACTTTTGCATGTATTTGTCTTTGTCAGCACACTGGAACTTGATTAGTTTTGAAAGGTGATTATTATATATATTATACCATTTAGCATGTGATTGTAATCCAAGTGGTTTTACACATTGCAATTTAATGCTTTTTTTTTTTTTTTTTGATAAGCCCATTGCAATTTAATGCTACTGTGTTTGTTTGCCTGTTTTGCTTTTGGTCATGTTTGAGGTTTCCAAAATTAACCTCTCAGAACTTGTAATTATTTTGCGTTTTATTGCAGAAATTTCAGTCTGATACACTGAAAGAGAAATTCAATCAACAGCTTTCACAAAGCGTATTTACATACATTCACTAAAGAATACTCTGTACAAATTAAATAGATCCATTATAAAAGATATTGAATAATATATATATTAATGTGATTGTTTCATTTTAAGAGAAACAACTCATATTGCAAGAAGAAGAAAAAAAAGAACAAAACGAGATCTTTCTCAACTGTTAGTTTGATGTATCATATGTTTTTACAGGAAACTAAATTTTAGGGTTTGGGAAATGATTTTGTCCAGATGATTAATTAACTTAAGTATATATAACTTCGAAAATGAACTCCCTTACTTAAGCTAGCCATTTGTAAAACTTTCAGTCTACAATTTTTCCAACTTATTAAATTAAAGAAAACTTTTTTATTAACATTTTAAAATAATTCTAAACTGTTGTTATGGAATCCATTGTCATGGTTACAACAATTTTAAAAAATACAAGTGATATATATATATATATATATATGTATAGTGAGAGAGAGAGAGAGAGAGAGAGAGAGAGAGAGAGAGGTAATTAGAGTGATAATGCTTTACATAATTAGAGCATGTATGATTTTATTATTGATATTGAACAAACAAAGGTTTGGTAGTTTGAAAGTAGACCTCACCATACATGGTGGTTTAAAGGTAGACTCCACCACTCACTACAAACGACACAATATTGCTTATTAATTTGTAGGCATTTTTGGAACATTTAAGTTTAATATAGAGTTATCTAGATATGCACTAGATTGATTTTTTTTTTTTTTTCATTTTCTACATGTCCTCCTATACTAATTTCCAGGTTCTTCTTAATTACTTTTTTATTCGTTTCTAGTTCTTCTTGCAACTTCTTAGAATGTGTGACATCTTATTGAAATCTCTAGAAATGTGATGTGTTGATATCTCCTGCATTGATATGCCTAATTGATGTGTTGTTGAACAACAAGATATGCTTTCGCCTTGATAATAGTTTTGTCATATTCTTGGTAGTTGCAAGTCTTCTTGCTGGCCTTTTTGAAGATTTTAAATAGGGACCCTTCTTGATCTTGTAGTTGTTTGCAAATATCCTTGCCCTATTGAAGACTTTTGACAAGAACTCCTTCTTGCTCTTGTAGTTGCCAGCAAGCCTTTGTGGTTGGTGGTTTTGTGATGTTTGTCTTAGTTTGATTGTTGTATTATAGATAGAAGTCTTCTGAGTTACACCCGTATGACTGAGTGTAACTCTGATACCAATTAGGAGGAGATGAGATAATCATTGGGATAGTGATTTACATAAGTAGAGGATGTATGATTTTATGATATTCAACAGAACTTTGGTGGGTTGAAGATGGACTTCACCATACTTGGAGAATCGTTTTTTGGACACCAAAATGGGACAGCTATTTTTTACAACCTTTTGGATAGTTAACGCAGTTCAAATATATAGTTAATTACGTTTAGTGGATGGTTAATGGATTTAACAAGGTATCGCAACTCATTAACCATCAACTGAACGCAATTAACCACGATTTTGAACGTCATCAACCATGATTTTCAGATGTTTAAATATACATGACCCCATCTATATTTGAACACCTGAAATTCGTGGTTAATGACATTCATAATCGTGGTTAATTACTTTCAGTAGATGACTAATGAGTTGTGACAACTTGTTGTATCATTAACCATCCGCTGAATGTAATTAACCATGTATTTGAACCGTGTTAACCATCTAAAAAGTTGTCAAAAATGGTTGTCCCATTTTATTGTTCAAATAACACGACTGCCATATTTGTGGGTTAGAGATAGACTCCACTACTCACTATAAATGATATAATATTACCTGTTTATAGGCATCTTCTACCGCTTAAGTTTAATGTAGAATTCTCTATATACTCTCTACATTTTTTTTTCTTCATTTTCTACATAGTCCTACTAGTTTTCAGATTCTTTTTAATTAATTTTTTATTTGTTTCTAGTTCTTTGTTCTTGCAACTTCTTGGAATATGGAGCATCTTATTGAATTATCTGCAGCACTTTCCAAAAGTGTGTTTACTTTTAGGGTGTGTTTAGATGGGGTATTTGTAGATGGTGAAGTATTTTAAGAGGGTAATTAAAATACTTCACTCCAAAATACTTTGTTTGAGTATTAAATATAAAGGATTTTAGAAATCAAGGGATTTTATGGGGGTATTTTGTTTAAGGTAAATTTGAGGAATTTGAAATACCTCATAAAGAGAGGTGGTATTTTGAAATTCCCTCTTCTTGCTAAGGTGGGGGGGCCATCGACCCCGGACACTCGGTGGGGGGCGCCGGCCCCGGACACCCCGGTGGGGGGGCGCCGACCCCTATCAAACCGGTGGGGGGGCGCCGACCAATATCAAACTAGTGGGTGTGTGTGTGTGTTGGGGGGGGGGGGGGGGGTGCAGGACACCCGGTAGGGGCGCCGACCCCTATCAAACCGGTGGGGTGGGGGGGGGGGGGGGGGGGGGGGGGGCATGTGGGGGCACCGACCCCGGACACCGGTGGGGGGCGTCGGCCCCGGACAAAGTATTTTTTAAAGGAATATTTTAAAAAAATGTAATTGAAGGTAATTTAAATGCTTTATCGAAACAAAGAATTTAAAATACAAGGTATTTGAATGACCCTATCCAAACAAAATATTTTCGAAATGAAAGTAATTCAATTGAAGTAATTGAATTACCTTGTATTTCAAATTCTTTGGAATTTTGAAAATACCGCATCCAAACACACCCATAATGAATCCCACAGCCTTAATAAATCAAAGCCAATAGGCATCTACTTCACTATAAATACATAAATTTGTAATAAAGCGTCTAATTTGGTGCTATGTTCTGAACAAAAATCATCTTCTCTATCATATTTGCATTTACCTCACATTTGCCATCTACTTTGAAACCGAAAACGGGTGTTGTTATGAACAAAGATAATGTCTCAATCTCTTATTTGCATTTGCGTCGCATTTTGTCATCTGTTCTGTCTTCCACACATCTAAATAGTATACTCAAAAGTAATAGAAGCAGGAAACTTACTGTGCAAACGCATACATTGGTGTACCAGTTTCAATTTTGGCATGCATAGAGGAAGCAATGGACTTCTGTTTTCTACTTTGCAAAGCTATCTTAGGTGTTGGAAGGGAAAAGGACAAAAGAGAAGGGAAGGGAATGGAACGATAAAGAAAAGATTTAATAATAAGGAGAAGGAAAGGGAAGGGTTTTAGGGCATAGGCTTAATCCCTTGGTTTCCCTTTCTCTTAAGCAAAACTCCCAAACAAGGAAGAAGAAAAAATCAAGCCTTTCTTGGCTCTCCATTTCTTCCTTCCCCTCCAATAAAATACTTTCTTAGAAGTCTAGTTGGAATACCTCTATGATCACTTCAATTATAAATACACATAGGTCTGCACTCCAGTGTTCTAGACGCTTAAGTCACTTCATAACAAATTAACTCAAATAATAGTTTTCAAGGTATGATGATAACTAAAATATGTACACTGCAGGAGATAGACTTGCACAATAACAACCAGCTTCTTCGAGCAAAGGTATGTCTCTTTCACATCTCTCTAGTTCCTTTTTTCACTATTACAACTACTGAATGGTATATATGTTGTTGATGGGGTGTAGATAGCTGAAAGTGAGAGGAGCCATCATAGCATGAATGTGTTACCTGGAGGCACAAACTATGACTCTATGCAGTCTCAGCAGCAATTCGACTCTCGTGGCTACTTCCAAGTGACAGGATTACAACCCAATAATCAGTATGCACGCCAAGACCAGATGTCCCTTCAGTTAGCGTAAGAACCTCCCTTCCCTTTCAAATTCTTTCTATATCTTGATATAGTTTATCCCAAACATTTAAATCACTAGCTATATATGACCTATCAACAAATCGCATATAGTTTTCATATTTCCATAACAAAGGCAGATGTATAAGCCAAATTCTATAGAAACAAATTTCCCTGAATTCTTAGTGACAGACCATTCATGCTATATATATAACTAATATGGAGTACTTTTTCTTCAAATAATTGTTTGTCATTCAAATAAATCAAATGCAATTATGATTTCACTAAATATTCATAGAAATGCGTGATTGGAGAGAGTATAGCATTAGGGGATTTGATCAACCATTAGTATTAAGATGATTTGAGAAAGAAGTTAGGGTTTATAAAATACAGAAAATAATACGATTAGTATATAAGTTTCCTTTTCTTATTGCTTAAACGAAGGTTTTTCAAAACAAAAATTGAGTTTCCGATTGAAGAATAACTGAGTATATTCATACTATATTCGTGCATTTGTGTTTCTTGGAGCTCATAATTTGGCTGGATTATTTAGTGCATAAATCTTTTTTCCACTTGACTTGAATTTATGGACCCTTGTGTATATACGGCGTTGGATTTGGTTGATAATAGAAGTGACAATAGTTGGGAGCATGAATCATGTGGTAAGGAATATAATTTGGTAGATGGAGAGAGGAGGCTTGAGAGGAATAAGTATCACAAACCTTCATTACATTGTTCCTCTACCTCTTACAAGTGATTGCATATTACCTATTTATAGGCATAGTTTATTGTTTCTACATAAATCCTGACATTTCCTATACTTTCTACTGTTACATGTTTTATTTGCTAAATGCTGGAACATTCTAGACAATATAATTACCATCACTTGGATTATGCTACATAGGTGTAGAACCTTCTAGAAATGGTGCATCATTTTTTTCATACAGAATAAACAAACATCTAATCTAACTAGTGCTTTTTTCTTATACTCTTGTGCAGTTGATGTGTTTGTGCTTGAGAAGTATTAAGAGTACTAAGATTTTCTCCCTACTAGTATTTTGCCATAGTATGATAGCAGATGAATGGTAAGGGTAATATGAGCATAACTATGTGGAAGGGATTTAAGTATTCCCTCGGTACTATGTAGTGGCTTTGTAGACTTCATAAGACTACCCTGTATCTATTATGAAACGCTCTCTGCTATATTTAGTTTGTGTATGATTATATATGAAGAAGGCACCTTGACATATGCTTCTCAACCTTTGTGTGATTTCCATATCATAACATTATAACATTGCTCAGTTATATTTGGCATGAAGTTGGACAAGAAGAAGAAAAAACACGTGAAATAATCTATTTTCATGAACCAATGACAATTATTCTGGATAGTGAACACAGTGAAAGGTAAAATATCATAACCAATGTTGTGCAGTCCAATTTTTTAAGGTCATCAACACATGACCACTTGTGAGGGAAAATTGCATTCCAATCCCTAATAACATATTTTGTCATTCAATAATTTTATAGATAAGATACCATGCCATTCACTTTTGTACTTTTTTCTTTGAAGCAATTAGCTTAGGAGTTTAAATTTGGAGATTTTCTGAAAGGTATTCAAAGCACTAACAAAAAATGCAAATTTTGTATAAAAAACAGAAGTAGACATGCTATGTGAAATACTAAATCATAAAATGCAAATTAAAGGACCTGAAAAGCAGAATAGCCTAAGTAGTTATCAATTAAACTTGTCACTTTTTTATATGGGTTCAATATTTACATTTGATTATCATTACAATTACTTTTTAAACTAATCTAGACCTAACATTCTTTATTACAATAAGAGGCCCGTCTACTACTTAGATTCAGAGTTAGGCCCCAAAGATCCTAACAAAACTCAAGCCCAAAGGCACGCGAGAAGTGACTATTTTCGAAGTTTCTAGCATATCTACGCAACTGCAGAACCTTTGTACTATGATGACATCAGCTACACTTGTTGACGGAGAGATGAATTTCCAAATTCTTCAAGTCGCAACTTCACGAGATTAAAGATATCCATTGGGTGAGTGAATTTTTGAATGGAAGAATAATATGCACTTTTTGCCATTATTTTATTGACAGCTTCAGTGGGATGGAATGAATCCCAAAATAAGTGCAAGTTCCTGTTGTTGCATGGTGCCTTATTAGGAATACACTGCCCTGTCTTCTCATCAACATCGCAGCACCGAATAGTTACACCCTTCATACCTGAAATGCATAGTTAAACCAATCAAAGTTCATATTTAATTTATGGATGTCTAAAATATCAAACATAAGCGATAGGTTATCATCTTTAATTAAATAATTAATTAATACTATCAAGATTTTAAATTGCAATTACGATTACGCTGTGGTTAGCGCAACTATGGACAATTGCGAGAAAATACGAACGATACGACAGCAATTGTGGTTGTGTTTCGGTTTCGGCAACTTTCAAAACCAAAACGTTACGAGTCCAATTGTCAATTGTGGTCATGGACCTTTATTTAAAATCTTGAATATCACACATTCAAGGTTTTTTCTAAAAAAATATATATATGGAAATACACAAACCGAGGATATCCTTAATTTTGGTCAAGATTATAATATATATAAAAGATTTGAGCTCATACACAAACCGAGGATATCCTTAATTTTGGTCAAGATTATAATATATATAAAAGATTTGAGCTCAACTGGTTTGAGACTTTGAGGCAAGAATATAAGGAGTGGGAGGTCCAGGGTTTAAACCCTGGCAAAGGTGGAGAAAATTAACATAATAACTAACTACTAACATTTTCTGTTTTCATTTCCTGATTTTAAGAACAATCATAATAAAATTAAATACAAAATTGTTACTTTGTTTTCATTATATTTCCTGTTTTCAAAGGTTTGTACAGGAAACACGAAGCAATTTGTAATTATTCTTAAAATCAGGAAATGAAAACAGGAAATAGAAAATAAACCAAACACGTCCTAAGAAATGTGAATACATCAAATGGTGGAAACAATTATTTTGAAACGGTGATGATGTACAATAAAACACATATTTTTTTGATCATTTATTTTTACTCAATATTTTTTGATCATCAAAGAGCATATATTGATAAATGTATCAAGCATATTAACTAATTAATGAATTTAATTGTTAACATGACATTTTATTCTATGAAATGGCCTATAGGAAGAATAAAAAGAAGAGAAGAGAAAAGGTTTACCCAACTCGGGGGTACTGGATGTGATCATAGCATTATCCACATAGACAAATTTAGCGTCAAGTAACTCCTTGTTGAATTGATCAACTAGTGATTTAAGCTTGTCATTAAAAATGAGCGCTGCTCTATTGTCCTCCTCAACACATGCTGAAGACCCTTTTATCCCATGTCTGGTAATTTGTTCTGGAATGCACCCTACAAGGCCTAACCCAATCAATGCAAACTTTCTTGCTCCAGTTTCATGCAAAGCCTGCCAACCCAAAAGCACAATCACATTAATACATTACCCTCTTAAAGCCTCATGAGTTACATACATGTAAAAGCACTGCAAATTAATTTGAACCATTAGAGAAAAAGAAAATTTAATTATTTAATGGTCAAAAATAAATTAAGTACAAGGTTTTTAGAAATATGTTAGCAATCTTTTTGAACATGCATTATTAATTGCTGCAAAGAAATTGAAATTGTAGTGATACCCTTATTTGCAGAGAATATTGTTGAATAAGAGCCTCAGCATACTGCTCTGGGGTATAAGTACGGCTTGTTTGGTAATATTTGGGCAAGAAGTAGTTGTTAATGTAATCATTGCTGCCTATATTCATATAATACAAGCACTTATTTAAGTGTTGCAACGCTTTGTCAGGTCCTCCAAGACTTCCACCAATTTTCGAAATTATGCCTTTGTGATTGCTTACCTGTAACTCCAAGCTGATATCAGGACCCTGCATTGCCACAGTAAAACAATTAGGCAATGTGATTTTACTTATACATGCAGGTATGCATGAAACAAGTGGCACCTTCATACATATCAATATATCATATACGAGGTTTTAAAATTTTTTTTGATAAGCAAAATGATATTGATTGGGAGTATAAGGGATACTCCAACTCATATACAAGAGAAAAGATAGCTATGTAACCTTGACACTACTCCTAAAAATAGAAGGAGAATCAAGACTACAAAGCACCCCGGCAATGCACAAACTCAGAACCTAATTAGAAACCCAACAAAAGTTCCTAGGTTAATACTAAAGAACCACTACTTGATGAAATCTGACCAGGCCAAGCACACGTCAATTGCCAACATAACAAAACAAGAAGCCAAAAACTATCAGACCCAAACTCCAGATCGCATAGCAGATGACAGTCTGCAAGCCAAGAATAAGATGCCACCCCAAATACCACATAATCGAATAGCAAGACCACAGTTCAGGTACAAATTTAACCAAATCTATGTCACTTTGTTTTAAATAAAGGTCTGCGATGATAATTAGGGTCACAACGTTTTGGTTTTGAGGTCTCCGAAACCGGAATGCGACCGCAATTGCAGCCGCAATGGTCGTATTTTCCTGCAATTATCCACGATCGTGATAAACGCAATGCAACCACAACCGCAATTTAAAATCTTCATCGTATCATAACACAAACCCAACACTTTCATCATATACATATCATAACACAAAACCAATTCTATATACTTTTTTGATTATTTAAAAAAAAACAATTCTCTTTTTAATTCTTTGTTTGGTATATTTTAGCAATGGAACCATTATTATATATATATATATATATATATAGGATCAGGTGATTTGTTAATGCTAGAAAGAAAATAGTTAATATCTACCGCATGTGTCCCGGTCTCTTTACGAATTCCTGCTGCACCGGATGCATAGTTCACCCCTTCAAGAATGTCAAAACCACTAGTATTTGCATAAGGTGGGATAAAATTCTTGAACCCCAACTCTTCAGCTGGCATCACAACAACGTTAAACAAAAGTAAGAAGAAAAACCTGAAAAGTAGTCAATTAAAGTGAAATGTTTTAATGTATTTAGCTATAGATTTACTAGAATATATTATGTTATATGCATAAAAAGTATTTATACATTTCATTTCTTTTAAGTTCTAGGCAACATAGCTAATTTGCTACATAGATAAAGGATTACATTGACAAAATTAATAAAAATAAAAAATAGAGATGAAATTAAAATAAATAAAATAAGGACCAAACTACCTATTTTATCTTTTTTTATCAAGTTAATTTTAGGTAACACAAAATATATCTGCCTCTAAACGCTAATGCTCCTAATCCAATTGAAGCTAGAACCTTCAGCAATAGCACAAAGTGTTCAGCCCAAGTATATGGACTATAGAGAAAAAGGTTTTTGAAGTGTAAGCAAATTATTATTACTAATGAAGTCAATTGTGGTTCGGCCGTTGGTAAATCTTCCGGTTGGTCCAGTTGGGAAGTCGATCCCATAAGGCAAGAAATTTGCTCTTGCGTAGGTAACTAGGTTGTTGTTATTTCCACAATCAGATAAAGAGTCCCCAAAAATGAAAATGCAAGGCACTTGAAGATTCCCAACACAAAGTTGCATGTTTGCTGCTTCTAACAAAAGAAGCACTGCCATCCATAATTTTTTCTCGCTAGCCATTTCTGAAAAAATTAATTAGATCCAAATGCAAGAAGGGTATACATACATATATATAGGCTGGGGATTACAAGTTTCGAGGCAAAATATCGTTTTTCTCTCATGTGTTTTTCAATTTCGTAGTTGATCGCAACGTGTGAATCTTATCCATTTACTAATAATAGATGGATGGTAGAAACCTACTTAAAAGATGTTGGCTTAACTAAAACATCGACTTACCTCACAATACATATCAAGGTTTTATAAATTATAAATTACCGTTGTATATAGTCTACAATTTTGCAATATATAATGACCACATTTATACGATTTTCTCACAATTCTAGCAACTGCAATGCGGATATAAAAGTGATAAAGGGACTAAGGTTGTACCCCAGGGGGAAAAAGGGGAAAAGGGTGTTCTGAACCAGTCAGAGGCTGTGCTTAGAGCCCATCAGCCCAATCAACCCATTATATATATAATAAAAAAAAAATACAAGGAAGGAGAATGAGGCACTGGTTAAGGAATCAAAAGTGATAATATTTTGATTGGAAATGGTGTTTTCAAAATTTTGAGAAGTGAAATATTTAGTTTATCAATAAAAACTTATCATTTTTTGATTCCTTAACTAATGCTCTTAGAACATTAGTAAGCAAGACCTTACAAGAAAATATGAAATGGGGGACCTTTACCGCTCCTACTTTATTATCACATTATTCATGATATTTCTTTATTGAAATACTCTATATATCAAAAATTTGTATTGCCTTTACTGTTTTAGACATCAAAGTGTCTTTATAGGTATATTCATATTGTATCAAAGAAGCCTACCAACCAAGAAGATCTCAAGATGGGCCTTCAGAGCTCAATTAGAGTCCAACCAAAGATCACTCTGTTAGTTTATTGAGAAAAACTCAAGTCCCACATTGATTAGAAATAGTGTCTGATAAGAGCAAGTAGTGGGCAATCATCATCTTATGAGCTAGCTTTTAGAATTGAGTTAGACCCAAAATCTAATATGATATCAGAGCTATCCTGGATCCATTGTTGGACCACTCACCATGTTATCTATGCACCAGACCCAATAGTGTTGGACGTAAGGGTATGTATTGGGAAAAATTCAAGTCCCACATTGACTACAGATAATGTCTAATAAGAGCTTATAAGTTGTGGACAATTCTCATCCTATAAGCTAGCTTTTCGGATTGAGTTAAAGCCCAAAGTTTAATACACTCCACCTTACTTCAGGAGATCACCAGTGGATCCCTTTTGTACACCCATGAACAAAGAGGTATCCCCAATTTTGACATTTGAACTTATGTCAACATTTGATCTAATCTGCAAGAGCTATCTTCAACAAGGAAAATAGGATAAAAACTTAATGAAGAGTTCAAAGGTGAAATTAATATAGAAATCAAATCAATGGAGTGGAATGATTTGTATTACAATCCATTACAGCAATTGCAATTTGAATCGACTGCCAACCATAGTTTAAATTCAATAGACAATTATTATAAATTAGACCTCCACGAATCATGCTAGATAGAAGATAATATTTGTATTTGCAAAAACAGCGCATACACGAATTTTCCAGTACAAATTGGGTAGAATTTGAGGCAGGAAAGCCAATTTACTCATTTTTGTTTATTCCACTTTGTCCGTTTGCCGTTCGGTTCAGCAGCAGGTTGTTACTAATATGAACGACTGAGCTGTGATGTGAACTCGTTTATGAAGTCCCATTCCATCTTAATTTCTTGGTCAACATGGTGCTTGATATTCATTGGATAAGTGGAGGCTGGATCAGAAGAATTATAAGAAATTATTGCAGTGCGTAGGTTCCAAGCTTCGGTGGTGTGGAATTCATCCCAAAACACGTATTCATTCCTATTCTGGCATGCCGTTTCATCAGGAATACACAAGCCACCCGACCCCGATGGGCAGCAAGCAGCAGTCGAAACCTTAAAACCTGAGATCCATCAACCATGATTATATATGTTACATGCGGACAAAGATCCTTTCATGTTACTCTTTAACATAATAAGTTTGACAAAATAGGTAGATTGGTCACATACGTTTTCTTAGTTTTCACATTAGTCTTATAAATATTTTATTTTTTAAATTAGTCTCATACGTTATGTTCCATTATCATGTTAGTCCTTTCCGTCAATCCGTACACGACGACGTCAATTTTAGGACTAACATGAAAAATGGAACATAACGTATATAACCAAAATGAGAAGTTACTAAAGGGAAAATACATTTTTTTTTTTGGTCTTATACGTAATGTTCTGTCTTCCATATTAGTCTTTCCCATCAATTCCTTCTTGACAGCGTCTATTGTAGGGACTAATATGATAATAGAACATAACGTATGAGACTAATTTGAAAAATAAAAACTTATAGAACTAATGTGAAAACTAAAAAAAATATATGGGACTAATCTACCAATCCTGCCTAAGTTTTATTGGAATAAGGCCTGTCCTTATTTGTGTAATGAACATTTTTATATATTTCTCTTATAGCATTAACTCCCGTATTAGTGAATAACATTATAGGATGCACTTAATTAAAGACAATTATATTTTGTTTTTAATATAGAGATGTGAACTGAAGTATAATTAAGAAAATCAAATTTGTTACCATCGGAATCGAGTAGGGCCTTGGATGTACTGTTTATAAAGATGAATTTGGAATAAGTAGATGACTTGTTATTAAATTGATCCACTAGAGAATTAAGCTTGTCATTAAAAATGGAAGCAGCGTTATTCTCTTCTTCAAAACAAGCTCCATATGTCCCAAAATAGATCGGAGTGCAGCCTATACTGCCCAACCCAACCAACACAAACTTCCTTGCTCCAACGTCCTGTAGAGCCTGCCCACAAGAATCAAATTGCCCTGTTAAATCATATTATATAAATAGTGCAGCTTCAATTGATATAAAACTTTTATTATGCTAATTATTTTGTGAAACACAGAAAATTTGAAAGAAAGTGATTTGAATGGATACCAGTAAATTCCGAGATAACTCTTCAATAAGAGCTTCTGCATACTGCTCAGGGCTATAGATACTGCTTGTGGGGTAGAACTGGGGAAGGAAGTAATTGTTTATGTAGTCATTACTGCCTATATTCACGTAATACAAGCATTTACTAAGGTACTGCCGAGCTTTTTCAAGACCTCCTAGTGTGGAAGCAATTTGGGAAACTATGACTCTGTGATTTGATAACTGTAATCCCAAACTGATATGAGCACCCTGCATTGAGTAACACTAATTTAGTGGCTTGCAAGACTGAAGCACGAAGCCTCTAACCATCTGCCAAAAACCAATTGAAGATTAAGATGAACAAAGAAAGAAAGAAAAAGGCTTATTTGATTTGTACTGCTTGCATGCTGGTTTCAGCTCGAATTCCAGCTCCACCGGACGCGTAGTTCACACCTTTGAGTATGTCTGAACCACTAGTATTGGCAAAGGGTGGGATGAAATTCTCAAATCCCAGAAGTTGAGCTGCAATAGGCAAACATTAGTCTGAATTAAACAAAAAGTTTGGGGTAAGAAAAGAGAGAGAATATAATAAAATTATAAAAGAGAAAAATGGAAACAGAGAAAGGACACCTCAAACTAAATATAGCTTTTATTCTTCCATGATTCATATCTTTTGAAAATTTGGATGAGTTGAGAGAAGGTAGTTGATCCCCTCTCAGTCTCACCCACCTGATATGTTAGTAGCTTAACAGAATTTCTCTCCATGATTCCCCTAATGACAGGCGAACACTATCGAATATGCTGAAAAACATGATGTACCTGTTGCTGTGAAAGAAATATCCATACATGAGGTACATTTTGTGGTTATCATTGTTCTAGCTCTAGTTATAGTGTTGAATTGTCATTTTTTTGGGGTACCAGATTTCATTGAAAACTTTGAAGGTCAAATGTTTGATGACTTTTTCAAAGTAATGGATTTGGATACTAGTAGGTTACTTGACCATCAAGAGGGGCAATAGAGAGCATAGCACTATCTCTTACCATGATTGTTTGTCATGTAACATGAGAAGATCCAACTTTGAAAGCCAGCAGTTTACTATATGATGATAACTGAAGTGACAATGTTGGCATCTGAAACCATGAATGTTTTCCTATTTCTTTTAGATAATATGTATGCAATACAGCATGGGTCCCTATTAATGTAGGTGGTCCATCAGTCATGTCCATTCCAGGATTGGATATTATTTTCATTGACTGCTTATGTGTGCCTTCTCTGGGAACTTTTTTATTAATTTCTTTCTAAAAGCATGAAACATATTTTTTAAAAAAATCAATAATTGAGTGTCCAATCTTCAAGAGAAAAAGAAAGAAATTAGAGGTCTAAAAAGTGGAAAGAAATCTTACTAATTATGTCAATTGCAGTTCGGCCATTGGTAAATCTTCCAGTTGGGCCAGTTGGGAAGTCGATGCCATATGGTTTGTAATTGGATTTTGTAGTGGTTGGGAGATTGTTGTTGTTTCCACTATCAGAGAGTGAGTCCCCGAAGATAAAAAGACAAGGCACTTGGGGTTCCCCATGGACACAATTCTGGCTGTAGTTTGCAGCCAAGAGAAGAAGAGGCAGAACCAACCATGTCTTAATCTCACAAGCCATCTCTAAGCAGAGAAACCAACGAGATAAAAGAGGTTGGTTGGTTGTGATCTAGGAAACAAGAGTGAACATGACTATAGGAGGTATTGGTTTATATATAGGGTGGGCATAACTAAGTTTCACTTAATCACACCGACACTTGTCTTGTTTCAGAAGTATATCTGCAACTTTTCTCTTTGAATAGTGTGTTTCGATGAATGTTTGACAAACGTGATTTTTGGATATAATTGATTTTAATATATTGAGTTTGAAGTAAAGTGATTTATGTTTAGATGTTTTTATTTTGAAAACAAGGACTCCAAGCTGTTTCTGTTAGAATCAATTTTGGATGCAAAATTGCTTTCCCAAACGTGTAACCAAACTCTTCTTAATTTACCAGAATCATGTTTAACAGGTACAGAAGCATTTCTAGTATTTTTAGAAGTGGAATCAAACACACACTAAAATTACACCTACCTGATTACCAAAAAAAAATTTAATTTACACCTATCTTTTCTGAAGTGAAGATGAGTGTAATTTTTGAAATAAATGAAGTGCAAATATAATTAAGTGAAATCGCAAAAGCAAAAACAAACTGAGATAATGGTAATTAGATTGACACTAATCCTAATTCCAGATTGTCACGTCAAATAACTATCTTAACGAAACATGGAGGGCTAATTGAATCCACCAACATATAACAGAATATGAAACCTCTATTTCATATCACTGTCAGTTTATCTGCAAGCATCAGTCTTTCTATATCAGGGGACCTACACTCTTCAATGTTACCGGGTCAGGTAACTAAAAATACATATATACAGTGTTCGATACCTAATCTATATTCAAATAACATCATTGTTAATTTATGCCTTGGACATTTAGGTAGTATTTCGTAGATGTATTAATGTATTATAACGAAATGAAATACAGCGTATGAGTTCTAATGTTCTATTCCATATGACCATGTTCAGTATATTTCATATTAAAAAAAAGGGACATGAAATTAAAAAATTTATTGACAAAAATACTAACTAGAATTTCATATCTCTTTTCCCACCTTACCAACAAAAACCCTCTCTTTTCCCATGTTCGATTCATAACGGTGTTAAAATAATGCTTGGCTAATGGAAGCCACGTCCCACGAACATTAATTTGTCCTCCATTGACAGTATTGGGATACAATGAGTTTAAAAAAAAAAACAAAAAACAAAAAACAAAAACCCTCATCTTCTACCTCTCTCTTTCTCCTTGTTCCCTTCTCTGACCTGAAGCAATCTCTCACAGGCACGCAATTTCATCTTTCCCTTTAAATGTAATTGATTTTCTGGTGTGCTAACACTTTAATGGCCGTTCGGGAGTCACTCCGACTATGGCCCTTTGCAAAATGAGTTGTACCTTTTTCCTTTATTTTTTTTTTTTTACTTGCAGGCTCAAAGTTGTATTATTAAAAACAAAATTATCTCCCCCAAATTATAGTCATCCTCTGCTGCTGCTGACAAATCCACAATAAACTAGAATTTCAAATTTTGAATTGATCACATAAAACTCGAGAGAAATGATTGCGGATAATGACACATGTTCAAGAATGAGTAATCTCCATAGGCAAAGTTGTCACACTAGCCCTTGGACTGAAGTGGTGGTGAGATAAAATGCTCCTCAAAGTGATGACTTCATGATTCGAAGAACTAAAATCATAGATTGAAAGGAAATAAAAATTTAATAATACACTTTATATTCTTAAAGAAAATAATGTATATAGATATGGATTCAAAATATTTTTAATAGTACAATATCAATTAATACTTGCCAGTGTCATTAATATTTCTCATGTCAATTTTACTTATATATTATTAATATAGATATAGATTATTTATATTATATTTTTATTATACTGTAATACATTTGTTTCTATGTTTTTCTTTTCTTCTTTTCCTTTTGGCCTTTGATGGTACTTTCAAAAACAAAGTTGTGAGACTAACTTGCAGTTAAAATTCGCTTGGGAATACTGTGATACTATCTACTTCTACTACGACTAATATCTTTTGAATAATTTTTTCTCTTTTTTGGCCTGTCGACACTTCACCTTTAAAAAATAAATGACATATCGTACGTTTGCAATGTATAATGTCACAGGATCGTTTGTGGAAATTTCATTTTCGTTAAATATGTAAGCATTATTAAAACTTGGCCCCTTGATTAATTTCCCCTCATCCGCAGTACTGGAATCATTATGGCCACGCTTGTCTTTCCGTTTCTTCCACGGCTTCTCCAAAGAGACCATATGATCCAATCGGAAGTAATGCAACAGATGTGCCCTATTGAGTTGTTATCAACCAAAATATATTGAATTAGTTTCAAATCACACTTATTTTTTTATTAGAACAATTTATATATTTAATATTAAAATTTAATAAATCAAACAGAATAAAAAATAATAATGTAACAAAAAAACATAAATAATTTTCGTTCTTTCACAAAACACTTTTAAAATAAAAGAAAATAATGTTGCATGCACTAAATTTTTTACATTAAAATTTCGAGTTTAATTTTGATATATTGTCAGTGTAATTTTTTTATATTATCAATCAATCACAAATCAACCTAACATAGTTATGATAACAGTCAAACATTTTTTAATAATGTGATAATTCATGATTAATTGACGGTATAAAAAATCTTTATAATAATCATGAATATAATTCAATCCTAAAACTTCAATGTGATAAAATTATAATAACATAAAAAAATTATTCGATATGTATTATTTATTGTAAAAATGTGCAAAATATATGGGGAGTGGGGGTGGGGGATAGAAAGGCAATAACAGGCATTTCGATATTTCATAATAGGAAGCTCCAACCGAGTGACCAATCTCAATCATTGAAGGAAACAGATGGAAACTGGAAACTCTGGGCCCGTAATGCCGTATAGGCTATAGCGCTGCTGTACTATCTACACGTACACAATTTTTTCGTATTTGATTAATTTCATCTTATCTTTATATATACTTATACTTTAATTTTGTCGCGTGGCATGCACGTGAGGTGATGTCTATATAAAAGTATACATGTTCATCAAAAGAAAAAATTAATCCCCAATGTTATACACGAGGCTTATTTATTAATGATTCAATGGTTAGATTTGTCAAAGAAGATTTAAAATTGGAGTCACAAAAATAAAACGATTAAATTAGTATGGATTATTTTTTTTTATCAGAATCCCTACCTGTTTGAGAAAAACAGGGGAGTCGTGTTCAAGAGATCTCCACCATACATTCATCTTAATTCTTATTTATATCATTTCAAAAAAAAGGTTATTTAATATAAATGTATGCCTTAGATTTGATCTTTTTTTTCAAAACATGAGATGATCCTAATCCTATTTTATTTTTTTGTGCTCATATGTGTTGTTAGTGTAAAATTTTTAGATCATAAATTGATATATTATTAAAAATATTTGACTTTTATCCTAATTATCTTAAAAGTCACTTAAATCATATTTCTGATTGATTAATACTATAAAAAACTTTACATAAAAAATGCATACCAATTATGTAAATATGTGCCTCAAAATCTCTTCTAGCTAGTTTGCAATCAGCCGAGAATTATAATTGATTAGTTAGTTGATGGCCACAACTAACTTGAATAACTTAAAGACCCCTGAACAAGACCATTTTCTTAATAACAAAGAAGATTAGTTTTTCTCTCTGGTTTCACTGTGAGAGTTTGGTTTTCCTCTTCGAGTGAGAGGGTTGTGTAGTGTATTCGCAGCATTAACTATGGAGGCAACTTTGGAGAACTTATCATTGGGAGACGAAGATGAAGTGGGTTTTGAGATCGATGTGGAGAAGGGGCCGACAACTGAAGCAAACTATGATCTCAGTTTGGTAGGAAGATTCCTGACTGATAGGGTGCTTAGGTTTACGGCTATGAGAGGGAGAATGTCTACGATATGGAGACCTGGTAAAGGAGTTTTTGTCAAGGAACTTGGACAAGGAAGGTATCTGTTTCAATTTTTTCACAAGCTAGATATGATGCGAGTGCTGAATGGAGGACCCTGGACGTTCGATAATCACAGGTGCATGATGTTCCAGTGGGATTCATGACTGAACTAGTAGGACGACACTTGGGGAACTATGTGGGAACTTTTCTGGAGTATGATACCCACAATGATGATGGAGTATGGAGGTCGTATATGCGCTTGAGGGTCAGTGTTGATGTCCGCTTGCCTTTGAAGAGGGAGAAGAAAATCCGGAAACCAGGGGGAGAATGGAGGGTTGTCAAGTTCAAATACGAAAAGCTTGGCAACTTTTGTTTTCTCTGTGGTATTTTGGGTCATACAGACCAGTTTTGTGACAAACTCTTCATGTTGGACAAGGATGATGGCAGCCGGAAATGGGGGGTGGAGCTGAGGGCAGACTTGCGGCGAGGGGGTGGTGCAGGTGAATTTTCGAAGTTGCTGAGGGAGAAGCCCGTGTTTCCCGCGGATCATGGTGACAGTTACAGCAAGGAGAATGAAACGGTTTCAGGAGAGAATAGTGGGAGTGGGGCCACAAATAACCATGTTTCTCAAACTGATTCTGCAGTGGTGGGCCAGGTAGTCACGGTACATGATAAAGTGGAGAAAATAATGCATGAGGTGGTTATGCCAACCCCTAGTTACGTGGAGTATGTTAAGTCACTCATGCAGCCCACTGACAATATGCATGCTATTCACGTGGAGAAAAAACGTAGGATTGAGGCTCTCACTGGGAAACAGATCGTAATATCTGAAGAGGAGAATATGGAAGTTCAAGCTACTCAGAGTGTTCAAGAAAATTCAAATGATCATTTTTTATCGGTGGGTCCTGGCTCCCAGGCCCGCCGGGATCAATGAGTATCTTGAGTTGGAACTGTCGTGGCCTGGGAAACCCGAAGGCAGTTCCAAATATTAAAGACCTGGTTAGGTCTTCCCAAGCTGATGTCGTCTTTTTATTTGAAACTTTAGCTCATGCCAACAAAGTAGAAGAGGTGAAGAGGAAAATTAATTTTCATGGTTGCTTCACGGTGGATAGGGTGGGTAGAGGAGGTGGTGTAGCTGTGTTGTGGAAAGAGAGTTTTAACTGTCGTATCACTTCTTATTCTTCAAACTATATAGATATGGAGGTGATAGATGATAGTAAAGGTGTTTGGAGATTGACAGGTTTTTATGGTTATCCGGAGAGGGAAAGAAGGCGTGATTCATGGAGACTATTACAACATTTATCCTCTTTATCTCCTATCCCTTGGTGTATTATTGGGGACTTCAATGATCTCCTTTCGGCAGATGATAAATGTGGTCAGATAGAACATCCTCCTTGGTTGTTAGATGGGTTTCGCAATGCCGTCTCAGAGTGCCAACTTATTGATATGAAGCTGGAGGGATATCCTTATACTTGGAATCGTCGAAGAGGCAAGGTTGGTGCAGTAGAGGAGCGCATTGATAGAGCAATGAGCACAGCTAGTTGGATTACCCTTTTCCCAAGCGCTCATCTTACCAATATGGTTGCTTCAATGTCGGATCATTCTCCAATTAGCTTGACATTGTGTGACCGTATTGTGGTTAACCGTAGGCGTCAGTTTCGTTTCGAGAATTCGTGGCTTTTGGAAGATGGTCTCGACTCAGTGGTGTTGAAAAGTTGGGCTAAGGGAGCTTATGGTGATGTGTTGGACAAAGTCCAGTACTGTGCGCATGATTTGGAGCGTTGGGGACGTGCTTTGAGATCTAGATTTACTAGAGAAATTAAATGGTGCAAAGGTGAGATTGATAGATTGCTATACCTTCATGATCAGGAGTCTGAACAGGCTCTTGGGGCAGCTAAGCATCGCCTTGGTGTCCTTCTCATGCAAGAGGAAAATTTCTGGCGTCAAAGAGCAAAAGCTCACTGGTTGAAAGATGGAGATAGAAATACAAAAAATTTTCATGCTATGGCATCCCAAAAGAGGGGCAGAAATGCAATTCAGAGTCTTACATGTGTTGATGTTTCTATAGTGAATGACCAGGAAGGCATGTGTAGGGTTGCCATGGACTATTTTCACACTCTTTTTGCTAGAGGTCAGTGTTCCTATGATGTGGTTTTGGATGTGGTCCAACCAAGAGTGTCTTTGGAAGATAATTCCAAGTTGACAAAGGAGTTCTCTTTGGAGGAATTTAGATGGGCTCTCTTTCAAATGCACCCTGACAAATCCCCGGGTCCGAATGGTTTGAATGTTGCCTTTTATCAAAGGTTTTGGGAGTTATGTGGAGGTGAGATTTATGATGCTTGTATTTCCTGGCTCCATGATGGTTGTTTTCCTCATCATTTAAATGATACAAATATTGTTTTGATTCCCAAGATTGATCATCCTACTTCTATGAAGGATTATAGATCGATTTCTCTTTGCAATGTCATTTATAAATTGGTGTCTAAAGTGCTTGCTAATAGATTGAAAGGCGTCCTTCCTAATTATATAGAGAGGAGCAATCCGCTTTCATTGCTGGCAGGTCTATCATGGATAATGTTCTAATAGCCTCGGAAATTATCCATCATATGAAGAACAAGCGTAGGGGTCATCGAGGAGAAATGGCTTTGAAAGTGGATATTAGTAAGGCATATGACAGAGTGGAGTGGGGATATCTTCGAGCTATTTTGAGCAAGATGGGATTTGATGAGCAATGGATAGCTTGGATTATAATGTGTGTCCAGTCTGTTCATTATTCAGTTATGGTATATTATGAGGGGGTTGGCCCTATTGTTCCTAAGAGAGGTCTTAGGCAGGGAGATCCATTGTCTCCTTACCTTTTTCTTCTATGTTCTGAAGGTTTGAGTGCTTTGCTTCATCAAGCTCAAGAGGATGGTTTGATTCATGGTGTTAACATATGCAGGGGTGCCCCAACTATTCATCATTTGTTATTTGCTGATGATTGCTTCATGTTTTTCCGAGCTAATAGAGTGGAGGTGGAACATATTTTGCATATTCTTCATGTGTATGAAACTGCATCTGGTCAATCTGTTAATCTCCAAAAATCAGAAGTTTTCTTCAGTGGCAATGTCAATAATTCTATGCGGGAGGAGTTGTGTGATATTCTAGGTGTCAATGCTAGGCTTGGGGGTGGCAAATACCTGGGTCTACCTTCGATTATTGGCAGAAGCAAGGCCGCTACATTTAAATACATTAAAGATAGGGTGTGGAAGAAGTTGAATTCATTGGGTGGCAAGTTTCTTTCTTCTGCTGGTCGAGAGGTGATGATAAAGTCAGTTCTCCAAGCAATTCCATCTTATTGTATGAGTGCTTATCTCCTTCCAAAGTCTTTGTGTGAAGAGATAGAGCGCATGATGAACTCTTATTGGTGGGGAGCGAAAGGAAAGGGCATTCGATGGATGTCTTGGAAGTGGCTGTCTACTAGAAAGGATGATGAAGGGCTAGGTTTTCGTGATCTTCATGGGTTTAATCTAGCTATGCTTGGTAAGCAAGGATGGAAATTTATTTCACAACCAGATGCTATGGTGACAAGGTTCTTCAAAGCTAAATATTTTCCTAGGAATGAGTTCTTGGAGGCAAACAGAGGTTCTAATCCAAGCTATGTCTGGCATAGTATCTGGAGTTCCAAATTGTTGCTTGCTGAGGGGCATAGATGGGCTATAGGTGATGGATCACGGATTCATATATGGGACTCTGCTTGGTTAAGGGGTGGGCAGTTAAAACTCACAGGTGCCCCAACAAATGCTTTTGCTGAGGAGGTTACGGTGCATGACCTTATGGCACATGGGACAAAAGAGTGGGACCCCTACATTATTCATGCCTTCTTTACGTCTGATCAAGCTAAGCAGATTCTCTCTACACCCCTATTGGACTCAGTCACGCATGATAGATGCATTTGGAGCCTTAGTGTGCACGGGGACTACACGGTACGAACTGCATACCATTTGTATATGTCTACATTTGAAGATGCGGATTCCTTACAAGTTGAAGGCTCGTGGAGGGTGATATGGAAACTCCCAGTGCCACAAAAGATCAAGGTTTTTATCTGGAAGGTTTGTAGATCATGCCTGCCTACTAGAACTCGTCTATGCGATAAGGGGGTCCAATGCCCAACGTGGTGTGTCCTCTGTTCCAGGGAGCTAGAGCATGCATGGCACTTATTCTTTACTTGTGATCTCAGTGTCCCCTGTTGGCAAATTAGTGGCCTTTGGTCTTTCATTGAGCCTCTATTGATGACTGCACAGTCGTTCTCTGAGTTATTTTTCTCTCTTTGCAACCTGCTGCATGAGGATCAAATGACTACCCTTGTGATGCTCCTTTGGAGTATTTGGAAGCGGAGGAACAATAAACTGTGGAACCAACTTGATGAATCTGTGGCTGAGGTATCTTTTCGAGCTCTCACTGTCTTGGATGATTGGAAACGGGCTCGTACAGCTCCTTCGAACCACTCTGTAGGCGTTATCCAGGGAGTGCAGCAGCAGTGGCAACGTCCTCCGTTGGGTTATGTAAAGTGCAATGTGGATGCTGCATTTTTTCAAAGGAGTTACCAGATGGGTATTGGCATATGTCTAAGGAATGATGCGGGTCAATTTCTGAAGGCCAAATCTCACTGGAGAGATACTGTGTTATCAGTTAAGGAAGGAGAAGCTTTTGCTCTTTTAGTTGCCCTACAATGGATTACAGAAATGGGTCTACAATATGTTATCTTTGAGTCTGATAGCAAGAGTGTTGTAGACAGCATTCATTCCACATTGCCCTATGTTGATGAATATGGCTCTCTTATTGCCCATTGCAAGTCCTTATTGCTTTCTTTGCCTGACTGTAAAGTGCAGTATGCTAGTAGAAGTGTGAATACTGATGCTCACCAGCTAGCTAGGAATTCTATTCATTACTCTAGGTCTTTTGTATTTCAGTGTTTTTCTGTTTGTAACCTTGCAGCTTTTGCTATTTAATGCCATGGGTCTCTTTGTTTCAAAAAAAAAAAAACTTAAAGACCCGAAAGAATTGACAACTTCTGAAAGATTGATGACTTTTGTTGTTGGTGATTATATATATATATATATATATGGGAAATGCTACAATGCACCCACTAGTTTTTAAGAAGGAGCATTTTAGCATCATGCACCTTTTGATTTGGACTAAAAACCCAACAACCTCTTTTAAACAAACTACTTAAATGAGTGGGTATTAATGTAATCTACATTTTTTTAATTTTAAATTTTTTAACTGCCCACTCTCCTTGCAATTAATGTTTGGTTTCCTCCCACCTCTTAATTTAAAAAGTTTATACTTTCTCTTTCTTTCAATTAATGATAGTGGATGTATCAAAAAAAATAATGATACTAGAAAAATAAGTTGAAAAAATTAAAAATTAACGTGATTTTTTACACAAGAAAAAAAAACTATTTTTATAGTAAAACTAATTTTATATTAACATGCTATTATAGAGTAACGTGTTATTAAATTTTTTTTTTTTTTACAAGAAACGTGTTCTTTTTTTTGACAAAATAAGCAACGTGTTTTAAGAAACTGTTTTACGTGATTCAAAAAAAATAAAAAAAATAAAAGAAACTATTTTACGTTAAAAATATTTCAAATATAAAGTGTTATTATTAATATAATGTTCCATGATTGTCAAAAAAAAGTTCCATAAAAAAAATATTAATATAATGTATAACATTGTTTTACAGTAAAACTATTATATACATTTAATTTTTAATTAATAGTAAGACCGTAAACTATTATAAAAACAAAAGTAATATATTTTCAACATATTTTTTTTCCTGTAAAACCATTTATTTTAAATTTTCAACACATTTTTATTATTTCATAAACTTCATGTAATATGGGGGAACATTAAGTATGAGGTGAGAGGGAACCAAACATTAATTGCAAAGAAGAGAGGGAAATTAAAAAAATTTAAATTAAAAAGTGTAGATTACATTAATACCCACTCATTTAAGTAGTTTGTTTAAAAGAGTTTGTTGGGTTTTTAGTCCAAATCAAAAGATGCATAGTGCTAAAATACTCCTTCTTAAAAACTAGTGGGTGCATTGTAGCATTCCCATATATATATATATATGAGTTGAAACCAAAGGGCAATTCTATTGTGTGTGAAAATCATAGAGCGATTGTTAGACGGGGAAAAGTGTATAGAAATAGAAATAAGAATCTGAGATTCTTGGAGGCATTGTGTCAAACACATCAAAGGCAAAAATATTTGATGAAATTTCTATTGTAAAGCTTTTTTACCTCTTGATCATTATAGTAGAATTGTTGCTCCCTCCTATGGGCGTAGGCCACATTGGCCAAGCCACGTAAATCCTAGTGTATCTCTTTACTATTTTCTTTTATTGTCGCTGGTTTTTGTTCTAGTTCGCTGGTGTTGGAAGTGAGTACGGTTTAAATACATGTTGGACAACTTTGATTAATGCCAATTTATTTTAAGATGAGATCCTACATGGTACAAATACAGCACCCATCAGGTGCTTCACCATAGTCTTCACCTAGTTTTTGACCCTGCAAAAGAGGATTATCTAGATCATTTAAATAAAAGATATGACATACAATAGAATAGTAATAAAAGGAAGTGGGCGAGAGGAAAGGGAGTGTGGAGTTCGTGTGTAAATTATTTACAGCAGTTTTTTTTTCTAAGCAACAATTGACACCTCTGGGAAATTTTTATGTGTGAAGTGTGCAAAAGAATATTATCCTCTTCAACATACTAAAAAAGAAAAGAAGAAAAGTTTCTCCTTTTTCTCTGAAAGAAACCCCGTTATTAGTTTTTCAAAGTGCTCTATTCTCAATCTCCACCAGAAACAACATAAAACATGATTTACAGGGAGTATCTCTTCATCAATATTGTCAGACATACACTGATACACCCCAGCCAAATGCCTACCAAAATTAAGTACCTCCAGCTTTATCATTTAACCAAAGTAACGTTAGTAACGTTGGAACATTATTAACCAATTCAATTGCATTGAAGTGAATATACATATACACATATACATACATATATATATATATATAGCACGTTGAACATATTAATATTTCAATGTAAAAGGCAAAGCAATTAAAAGCTTTAAACAATAATAAAGCTAAACCAATCATTAAAAGAGTGGTTAGAAATAATTAATTGTAATAATTAATAAAAAATAAAAAAAATTAAAATCTTTCAAAATATTATTTTGGAATTAATTTTTAACACATGCCCACTTATTACCTTGCCAGTCTATGATTTTAGTTCTTTGAAGAGGAATGATTTTTGTACATAAAAATGAGACATCATTTGATGTCTCCTTTATTTTTTGAGTGTATTTTTTAGAAGCTTGTATACAAAGAAGATAAAAAGTAAGTGAGAGATAGAGATAAACATATACGATATCACATATGATGTCCAAAATTTGTGTTCAAATATCATAACTCCAAATAGATTTGTGTTCCAAGAAAATGGTCATCGATCAAACACCATTTATAATTACGTTACTTTATGCTTTATTTGTTTTGGTAAATAGAACGAGAGAGAATGTGAATTAGGATATGTGTGTGTGTTTTTTTTTGCTGCATTAGGAAGTGTGATTTATTATTTTAAAATAAAATATCTAAAGAAGGTATAATAAAAGTGATGTGTACCAATGTGCGTTGGTTGAAGGGACTTGAGTCCTTTAAAATGTAGTCATAGGTTTGACTCTGGATTCATGCATGTGTGTGATATAAATATTATTGGGGGGTTCCCGTTTAGGTGCCTAATAGTAGTTGGGAGATTAGTCTATCACTTATCAGTTTAAAGATATTAGCATTTAAGATTGGACCCAATTGAGGGAGTGAGTTTATTGTATAATAAGTTTAAGAGTTACTTTGTTGTCCAAAAGGTTTAGCCAATTTGGACTCGAATTTCCCAACTTATTATATATTATAATTGTCATTATTTTGCCCTAAGTGGGACTTTATTCTCCAATAGCCCCCTCAATTTGATTTTGATATTTTTCTTCTAAACTTGTACTCATTTTTTTTATGCCTATGGCCTCTGGTCCTTTTTTAAATTTTGTTGCCCAAGCTTGTGCCCTTTTTTAGTCAAAGGCTTTAGTTTGTTTCCCTCACTTTATTTTAAAACAGTAGTGTTATTTGAACACCTCATTTGGGACACCTCCAGCAATACCTTGGTTAATCACGTGTAAATATTTGGTTAATTCAGTTCATTATATGGTTAATGGGTCATCTGAAGCTTATTTTCCATAACCATATAAATATTTGGTTAATCACATGCAAATATCTGGTTAATTCAGTTCTTTATATGATTAATGGGTAATTATGAATTAACCAAATATTTGCACGTGATTAACCATATAATGAACTGAATTAACCAGATATTTGCACGTGATTAACCAAGGTGTCGTAGGAGGGGTCCCAAATGGGTGTTCAAAAAAACATTTCTCATTTTAAAAAGACCCAATACCATATTAGTATTTAAAATAAAATTAGGCCCAATTGAGAGAATGGGCTTATTTGTATAATAAGTTTATGAGTTACTTTGTTTCCAAAAAAATTAGATTCAAGTGGTTTCTAGCAAAATCAAAGAATGGATCCTGCTTATTCTCAGGTAAGTGTGTCAGTCCTAGAGGTTGTCTTGTTTCTTAACACAACTTGGCTGCTGGAGGCTGTTGTATGGAAGTATGGTTCACTGTTAGCTCTTGTTGCATTGCAGGAAAGGTGTTTTAGCTCTATTTCTGTGTGGGATTGCTGAATAAACTGGACCTTATCAATCTTTGGTGGCTAGGTAATAGGCTTGTTTTTTTTGCTGGTTTTTGGCCTCATGTGCTATGGTGGAATGTTGGATTAGGGTGCTGGATTCATTACAGGCTACTAAAGGATGTCTTTGGTGTTTTTTACTTGCTGATCTAATTGGTTATCTGCGATAGTTTGGTCTGTGGGCCAAGTTTTATCTGATCCCGTTAGGTCAAAGTTGAAGGAAAGGATTAACGTGGAAACGAAATATAACGTGTAAGACCAATTTGAACAATAAAAATCTTATAGGACCAATATGAAAAATAAAACAAACGTATATGATCAATTTACCTATTTTGCCTGTTCTTTTATTGGTTTAAAATGTACTAAGGTTGGTTATTACTGTGGCACTGTAAAGAAGCTTTATGTAATGAGTTCTGTTCTTTTGGTACAGCTTAGGTTTATGCATTGGGTTTGAGTACTCATTATACTAATTGCAATACATTTGTTTGCTTATTAAAAAAGAAAAAAAGAAAGAATAGATATCTAAGCTTGTCGATAAAAATCAGTGTGGCTATGTTCTCCTCTTCAACGCAAGAACCACTTGTTCATGCGTAGAGATGGCTTTCGGAATGCAGCCTATAAGGTCCAATCCAACCAACACATACTTTTGTACTCCAGCTTCATGTAGAGGGGCACACAAAAACTTAAGCCATCCTATTATGAATTACCTAGTCATGATAGTTGCGGTGGACATACAAAACAAATCAAAATAAGCCACAGAATCACAGATCACAAATATAAATGGTGCAATTACTTCACTTGATATTGTAATATTATTGTCCTAATAATTTTTTGAGATCACGAAGTCAGAAAAACAAGAAATTCAAAAATATTGAAATGGATATATGGCAGTAATTGTCCTAAAATAGTGATTGGTGTACGTATGGCCCCTATGTCTTGTCTAGTTTCTTAGGAGTGGTTGTTTATTGTACTGCAGTTATATGACTTGTTGTGACTATATTGTAAAAGGGTTCTAGAGTACCTACACTTATAATGATAATTTTGCCTTTTCCGAAAAAAGAGATAACTCTTCAATTAGAGCTTCAGCATACTGCATTACTGCTCAGGGTCACGGGTATATATAGAAGCGGCTTGAAGAGTAGAACTGGGAAGTAATTGTTTATGAAATCATTGCTGCCTATGGACCCACAATAAAAACACTTGTTGAGGTATTGTTGAGCTTTGTCAAGACATCAAGTTTGGTTTGATCAATTTGAGAAACTATTGCTGTGATTTGTTAACTGTGCTCTCAAAATCCTCTATCCATCTAATAAAAACCCATTGAAGATAAAGATGAACAAGTAATGTTAGTTGATGATTAGTTGATATAACACTTGTGCTATACACAGGTGCATATGTAAACAGAGGAGTTTATATCTGTGGCATCTGTGTTGTATAATAGTGTTATATCTGTGACACTGCTTGTGGTCTAATAATTACATCTACCGACATATTAATACACCCGTGTACAACACAGATGTCACAGATATAAACTCTTCGGTTTACATATGCATCTCTGTGTTACATCAACTAACAAGTAAAGAAAGAAAAAGGCTATTTATACCATCTGTTTCGGTCTCAAAGTGAATTCCAGTGAACTCATATGCATACACTACAAGAAAAGAATTCTTTAGTTATCAATTTTAGCGATCGAATTCGTGTCGTGCTTTAATAGTGACGAAACCGACGACTGACACAAAAAGTGTTGCAAAACATCATAAATTTAGTTCAACAACCGAATTGGCAACCAAATATTGTAGAAGAAAATCGCTTAATAAAAAATAAAATCAAAGTGACTTTAACCAAGTAGTAATCAGCTGACGACGAGAGTGGTCACTATCAATCGATCACTAACACTTGTAGTATAGTTGAAAATGTGTACTGTCTCTAACAATAAAACATGACCCATGACGTGCTCGTGTTTAATGCCTCAATGCATTGGATGTTCTTATCATACGCAAAAACTGATCGTTAATTTAAAATAATTAACTTTGTTATAAAAAAAATTTATGCTATACCATATATCATTTTTTCTCTCATAAAATAACTACTTTGTTATAAAAGTTTTGATACTATATCATAAATTATTTCTCTTTAAAAGTTTGAACTTAGCTATTAGGGGAAGATAAATAAATGACTCTACTATATGTCGGTTAAGGCTATAATGCATCACTCATTACACGACTCACGTGTTAAGAGCTCCATCAATCCTTTGTACATGTGGCCATTTGACTTTTCAACCACCCAAATACATGGTTGGGTTTGAAATCTTGACCAGCCTATATGGCAATTTCATTGACCCTGCCACATTGGGTGGTGTAATGGGTGGTATACCTTAGCCCAAACCCTATATCTCTATCATCAATCTCCATTGAACCACAAGGGCACTGCCTTGCCCTACACTATCCAATGACCTAATGTGAGCGTGAGCTAAAATGCAAACAAATTAAAACGACTCATATAATTGGTAACATATGCTTTGTCATTCAATTAAATAGCAGGCACATTATTGTATTGATCTTTCACTTATTCAACTAAATATATATGAATAAGAATGGTTACACGGGACAAAGTACCTGCCCCTTGTACTCTCGTCAATATACTTTTTGCTTATAAAAAAATGTTTATCACGACTGAACAAGGTGCTTGATATCCATTGGGTAAGTGAAGGCTGGAATAGAACCATTATATGAAGTTATAGCAGTGATAAGGTTCACAGCCTCAGTGGGATGGAATTGATCCCAAAACACGTACTCATTCCTATTCTGGCATGGTGTTTCATCAGCAGCACATTGCCCATCCTCCCTCGGTGTGCAGCAAGAAGCATTCAAAACCTTGAAACCTGAATATTTACATGAACCATGGTTACACCCCAATCAAAGTAAGACACATATATTCAATTGTTTCATGCTTTCAATCTAGCTATAGAGTATGAAATGAACTAATTATGAAGTATAAGAAAACTGAAGTGTTTACCACGTGAAGGGTCAGGGGCCCCGGCTGTACTGTTTATAAAGATGTATTTGGAATCATCAGAGAATTTGGTATTGAATTGATCCACTAGAGATTTAAGCTTGTCATTGAAAATGAATGCAGCAGCATTTTGCTCATCAACACAACCAGATTCATTTGTTGGATGAGTAGAGATGGCTCTTGGAGTGCAACCTATAAGACCAACCCCAACCAACACGTGCTTTCTTGCACCAGCAGCATGCAGAGCCTGCCCATAGAAACAATTTCTATTATTATTCATAAACTGTCCAGTCATGTATAAATATGAATTGGATCACCTAGAGTTCTAAAATAACCACACCTACGTTCCTGCAGTTGTCAATCTTACAGTTAAGACGTATTAATTATAAGGGTCTTACTAACGAGTGTCATAAGTACATAGGTTAAGAAACCCATAAAAAGAAATTTTGTTTTGGGAAATCAAGTGTAATATTTTTCAAAATGTTAAATACATCATTTTCTAATACAAATTTTTCTTTTTTGGTCCTTAAACAACTCTCATACAAATTTTTGTTTCTTGGTTGGGAGTTAATATGCCATCTTCGTCTGATATTCTCCCCTTTTTTTGCTTGTTATGTTGATGCTGTTAGTAACAAGTCCTTGTTAAAGCATTGGTTGATGGTGTGGCACTCCGTGGTTTGGTGTATATGGGAGTTGAGAAATGGTATCATTTTTTGGGGAAAAGAAAGCGGATATGGTTTGTATAGTGGATAGGAATAAGGTTTGCTCTTGGAGATGGTTTTCTGCTAATTTACAGCATTCCAAATGCTCTCTTTTCGACTGGTGTATAGAGCCTAAAAGTGCATTAAACGGGTGTGAGGTTTTGTTCTGCTCAGGTTCCTTATACTTTGTGGCTCTGTATTTGTTTTGTAATGGGTTTTGATGAGTACCCTTGTACTCTAATTAATGGATATTTGTTTGCCTTTTCAAAAAAAAAAAAAATCCTTTTGGTTACAAAACAAGCCGCCATTTCTCAAAGTGCACTAGATTTGCTACAGTTTCTGAAAGATGATCTCAATACCATAACATAAAGGTGCAAGTGCAACATCAGCCACATCGATCTCACAAATATAAAGGAGCAACTTCAATTGACATATGCTACTATTAGGATCCCAATCATTTTGTGAGACAAAATAAGAAACATGCAGAAAATTGTAAGATATATACCTGTAAATGGTGAGATAAGGCCTTAGTTAGAACTTGAGCATACTGCTCAGGGCTATAGTGGCACTTTGTTGGGTAAAGTTGGGGCAGGAAGTAATTATTGATGAAATCGTTGCTCCCTATATTCACATAATACAAACACCTATTGAGGTGTTGTATAGCTTCATCTTGCCCTCCAAGTTGGTTAGCAATTTTGGAAACTACGAGTTTATGATTTATTAACTGATATCCCAAACTGATATGAGCACCCTGCATGGTTTAACACTAATTTAGTGCAATGCATCCACATTGAAACACACAGTCATCCACAAAAATATACCAAAAACCAATTGAAGCTGAAGAGGAATCAATTACAGAAAGAAAAAGGGTACGTGGTTTTTACCAATTTTGAGCCGCTCTCAACACGAATTCCAGCCGAACCGGATGCATAGTTCACACCTTTAAGTATGTCTGAACCATCAACGTTTGCAAAAGGTGGGATAAAGTTCTCAAATCCAAGGAGTTGTGCTGCAATTAATGGTAAAACGTTAGCCTGAGAGCCCAATATATCTGACAGAAAAGAGAGTTTTTTTTTTTTGTCATAGATAGTTACCACCTTGAAAAGACAAGAAAAGCAAGAAAATTAATTAGTAATCTGAAAAGGGTGTAGAAATGTTACTAGTTATGTCAATTGCAGTTCGGCCATTGGTAAATCTTCCAGTTGCACCATCTGGGAAGTCGATGCCATAGGGTTTGTAATTAGATTTTGCAGATGTCAGAAGGTTGTTGTTGTTTCCATTGTCAGACAACGAGTCCCCGAAGATAAAAACGCAGGGCACTTGTGGCTCCGCATTCACACAATGCTGCATGTAGTTTGCAGCCAAGAGAAAAAGAAGAGGCAGCACCAACCATTTGTTTGAGATCTCACAAGCCATCTCTGAGCAAAGAATTGAGCTAATGTTGAATCTGGCAAAAGAGGTTGAGTTCTTTATAAGAATGAAACCCTCACTACTTGTTTACCCAATTCAGTAAAAGCAAAACTCCTTTTTATTAACTTAACAATATATAACTTCTTCCTTAATTGATACTCTTTATGGTATTAACTTTAAGGGTCAGTATTAGTTTGAAAACGGAAATCAAGAAACTTAGAAATGAAGTTTTAATACAAAAAAACAGAAACGGAAATCAATAGAGATTTGAATCTGGATATGTAGGTTGTATATGTTATGTACGTATAGTGGAAGGTGGCAAAGGCCAAATTCGAGGGAAAAAAATTGTTAAAATAAAGACAGCATGGTGCAACGACGGAAGGTGACGTGTTTGGCAAGTTAACCTTTTGACTGATATAGACAAAAGGTGAAAGGGATGAAAATATGATATCATCTGTTTCCACTAACTACCGAAGATTACGAATTCTTAGATGAACGTGGCAATATTTTAGTTTTAGTACTGGCTTTGGGTTTGGTAGGGTGAATGGTGTCTAAATCGAAAATGAATTTGGTATATTTAAAATAATATGCATTCACACATTCATATTTATCATGTATTCACATATTCATATTTATATATTAATGTACCTACCGTAGAGCCGATTATAAAAAGCATTTGAGAAAGTTTAAGAATGATCTAATGATATATTAATGCATGAATACATGAATACATGTTTTTTTTAAATGCGGAGAATCTGGATCCATCCAAAATGCACTTGGTTAAGTAATAAAAAGAGTAAAATACAACATTTATTAATATATTAAATACGTAATTTTTAAAACAAATTTACTATTTTTTATTGGTTAATTAAAAATATTAATGAGATATATATAATGAATACAAGCCTTTTAATTTTTTAGGTAAAAAGTTAATTCTCAAAAATATTAATTTATTCACAAATAATTTTATTAGGTAAGATAAATTTCGTTTTAATAGATCTATTTCATTAGAAGGCAAAAATTAATTTAATATTTATTTTATTATATATTTATGTTAATAAAATATAGCATCATAAGTACTTTTAATTGCTTAAAAAAAAAGTACTTTTAATTAAAAATATATATTTTTATTAAATAAATATAATAATTTCGATAAATAATCAAGATACTTGGTATCTTTTTCATTAAATAAATCTTATTTTTTCTCCCTATTAAAGTTTCATTTAATTATTCTTTATCTTCAATAAATATGATAAACTAAAGCAATTGCCTGATAGATTAAATAAGATCAATGGTTAAAATTTGGTGTTATAATAAAAATTGACACCTGGTATCAATTGATATCCTTACTCAAAGTCAGGATCCGGTGACACCAGGTATCAAATTTTACTTTGACACCAAGTTTTAACTATTGATTTTAATTTAATCTAACAGCTTAAATTTATCATCTTTATTGAATAGATAGAATAATTAAAATCATTTTTAATAGGAAGAGAAGAAATAAGATTTATTTAAGCAAATACAACTTTTTTAGCGACAACCACATCAATCGAATATATAGGATTGTATGTACTTCAATAAGTTATTAAAGGAGATACATACGTAATTGACAAATTAATGATTAATATACTACAGACAAACTAATTTTTAAATTATAAAAAATAATTTATAATGAGAATAAGATGTGCGTTAGAAAATAAGATCAGAAATATAATTTCATTACAATTTAAAAAATAGATCAGAATTAGTTTCATTATAAATTATTTTTGTTGGAAATTTTATTTTAAAATATGTTCAAAACAATTTTAAAATACAGGATGATCCTCATGACCATCAAGTCAAAATAATTAGAAACCGCGGCTAGGGATTTAAATGCTAAGACTGTTTTTATACTTAAAAAATTGTAATTTTTTTGGATTTACTTGTAATGCTAAGGGGAATAGTACAAAAATACATTTAAAACAAAACAAAAGGCATACAGTGGGGAGTTCGAGACACTGAAAAAACAAAAAGAGAGGGAAAAAGAGAGTTGAGTCACAACAATCAACACACATAATGTAATTAAGAAATCCATAAAACAAAAAACAAATGAAAATGAGAGATTTAGGGAGAGGCACAATGATAATAGTGATACAACAGAAGAAATAACCCAATTTGAAATTTTTATGAACAAAGTTAATAAACAATTAATATTAGAGATGCAAGAGATGAGAAAACAAAATTTTTACTTTGAAGAATAAACCCTTAGTGCGTCGTCCACCTGCAATGTTTCTGTTCTGCAAAGATTTAGAAAGATAAAGCAAAATCAGTGTAAATAGAAGGAGAAAGCAAAATATAAAAGGAAAAGGAAAAAAAAAAAAGGACCAAAGAGAGATAGCTGAGGAAGAGAATGAGAGAGGTGAAATGGAATAAAAGAATCTATGAGCTGAGAGCAAAAGAATGCACCTTGAGAATGTGAGAGCAAAATGAAACGTGTGAAGAGAATCAAGGTATTTATAATGAAGATAACGAAGACAATAATATTTTAGTGAAATCATCAAATAATTTTACAGAAATACCCTGTATTTTGGCGGGATCTGGTGACACTATGTGTCGAATTTTACTTTGACACCAAGTTTAAACCATTGATGTTAATTTAATCTAAAATCTAAAATCTATCATATTTATTGAACAGAAAGAATAATTAAAAGCAATTTTAATAGGAACGGAAAAAAAAAAGATTTATTTAATGAAAGAGATATTAAGTATCTTGACTATTTTATTTTTGACCGAAAGTATCTTCTTTTTTTTTTAGTTTCTCGGGGTATCCTCCGTCAAGAGTTTTAACACTGCTGCATTCTCAGGGTCATGACTCGAACTCAAGACATTTGGTTAAGCTGGAAAAGATCCGTGCCATCTCATGCAAGCGCTCTTGGGTCTTGACCGAAAGTATCTTGACTATTCATCAAAGTTATAATCTTTATTTAATAAATATTTTATATTTTTAATTGAAAATACTTATTATGCTATATTTTCTATAATCAATTTTGTAAAATCCTTTTAGTAATCAGTTTTATGAAATAAATATTTTAACATTTTTAGTTTTATAGTTTTATCAAAATATAAATATTTAATAAATATTATATATATTCAATGAATCGACATTTATTGTTTATCTGATAACTTTGCAGTCTTTTTCTTCTTTAATTCATTAAGTTAATTATATTTAAAAATACACATCAAATTAATTCTTTATTGGTTATTTTAGAATATTAATGAGATATATATAATGAATATCGGCCTTTTAATATTTTAGGTAAAAAAATAATTCTCAAAAATATTAATTTCTTCACAAATAATTTTATAGGTTTATTTCATTAGAAGGCAAAAATTAATTTAATATTTAATTTATTATATATTTATGTTAATAAAGAGATAAAAAAATATTACCAAACTAGTTATTATATAAAAAATAATATTGATGAATTGAATATATTAAATATTTATCAAATTATTATATTTTATTAAAAACGAAATTAGAAATTTTTAATAGATAAAATATTTATCCAAAAACTTTTTTTATTTTTATTAAATGATATATTTTATTTTAATTTAATTATCTTGATAATATTTTTTTTGACTGACTTGGTAATCTTATATTATTAAAAGAATATGATAAAATATATATTAATTATCTTTGTTTTTTTTTTTGTTACTATTAAATATCTTTGTGAATGTATTGTATAAAAAAAATAGCATAATAAGTTCTTTTAATTAAAAATATAAAATATTTATTAAATAAATATTTTAATTTTGATAAATAGTCAAGATACTTAGTGTCTTTTTCATTAAATAATTCCTATTTTTTCTCTCCCTATTAAATATTCATTTAATTATTCTTTATCTTCAAAAAATATGATAAACTTAAGCTGTTGCCTTTTAGATTAAATAAGATCAATGGTTAAAATTTGGTGTCAAAATAAAATGTGACTCCTGGTGTCAATTGATCATATATATATATGAGGAGGGATCAACTTACACTCAAATAAACTTACACCACTTACACTTAATCTGGCCTGTTCATTTATAAAAAATCCAACGGCTTGCATTTCTTTAAAAAAAAACCACGTGACCTCGATTATCTCTTCCTCCCCCTTCACAAATCAGCATCCTCTATCTCTCTCTCTCTCACCCTCACCCTCTCTCAGTGCTCCTTCATAGAAAATAACAATTTTTCCACACCTTCTTCTCCTTTTGAATCTCACTTGGGCTCCATGACTAATCATGCAAAAAAATTTATCAGATGGACCACCACTTGCTTGCCTGCCTAGAATGACATAATGACCAAACCATCAGTTTCGTGACAATGACGCTTAGGCAACACTCTAATAGTACACACTTGCTTTCCTTCTTCAAATGCAACGGACCTGCAGCGAGCTTTGAGAAGAAAGAAAGCAGAGAGCTCGATTCCTTGGAAATCTTGGAAGAGATTGAGCACGTGGGCATAAAATCTTAGTTGCGAAACTTGTTGGAGGGGGTGGGGCTCCCAGTGTTGTTGTAGGGGCTACACGGATTTGTGAAAAAAAATATATTCTTATCGTTGTTATTAAACTCTATATCCAGTCATTTCTGTGAAGGAGCAACGAGAGAGGGGGAGAGAGAGGAATAGAAGATGTTGATTTGTGAATGGCGGAGATAACCGATAGGTCACGTGGTTTTTTAATTTAAGAAATACAAGTCGTTGGATTTTTTATAAATGAACGGGCCAGATGTTGATTTGTAGAGGGATCAACTTACACTCAAATAAACTTACACCTCTTACACTTAATCTGGCCCGTTCATTTATAAAAAATCCAACGACTTGCATTTCTTAAATTAAAAAACCACGTGACCTATCGGTTATCTCCGCCATTCACAAATCAACATCTTCTATTCCTCTCTCTCCCCCTCTCTCGTTGCTCCTTCACAGAAATGACTGGATATAGAGTTTAATAACAACGATAAGAATATATTTTTTTTCACAAATCCGTGTAGCCCCTACAACAACACTGGGAGCCCCACCCCCTCCAACAAGTTTCGCAACTAAGATTTTATGCCCACGTGCTCAATCTCTTCCAAGATTTCCAAGGAATCGAGCTCTCTGCTTTCTTTCTTCTCAAAGCTCGCTGCAGGTCCGTTGCATTTGAAGAAGGAAAGCAAGTGTGTACTATTAGAGTGTTGCCTAAGCGTCATTGTCACGAAACTGATGGTTTGGTCATTATGTCATTCTAGGCAGGCAAGCAAGTGGTGGTCCATCTGATAAATTTTTTTGCATGATTAGTCATGGAGCCCAAGTGAGATTCAAAAGGAGAAGAAGGTGTGGAAAAATTGTTATTTTCTATGAAGGAGCACTGAGAGAGGGTGAGGGTGAGAGAGAGAGATAGAGGATGCTGATTTGTGAAGGGGGAGGAAGAGATAATCGAGGTCACGTGGTTTTTTTTTAAAGAAATGCAAGCCGTTGGATTTTTTATAAATGAACAGGCCAGATTAAGTGTAAGTGGAGTAAGTTTATTTGAGTGTAAGTTGATCCCTCCTCTATATATATATATTCAATGTTTTAAAAACCGAACCGGAGTTCAACCGGCGATCCGGGTCATGGTTTAATTAGTTCAACCCACGATTGAACCGGATGATTAATAAATAAATAATTACTAAATTGGGGGGAAAAGTAAAATAAAATAAAAAATATTCCGAACGATTCAACCCAGTCCAATTGCCAGTTCAAAACGGCTCAACTCTGGTTCAATGGATTTCGGGCGGGTCAACCTCGTTAGCGTTGTAATGAATCTTAAACAAACAGGCCAAAAAATTTCAATTAATGTGGCAATTTTACCATATCTATTATAAGTATATCCTTTTGTGACATTTTATATTTACAAGTTAGTTCAACCGCTAATTTCACTAAACACTTCAAATTCAATCAGCTAGCTTTTCAGCTATAAGTTATATAAGCTAAAAGTTAGCATATCAGCTATAAGCTAACTTATCATCTATTTCTGCCAAACTATTTGGTAAGTCCAAAAAGCTAGCTTATAGCTTATTTGACTAGTTTATAAGGTTTTTTTTTTATATATAGCCAAATGTTAGATTGTTAGTATTTGTTATGTTAGTGGGGGGGAGTTGAACTCATGACCTCCACCTTATCACTCCAATTCCTATCTCCCTCCCCAGTGGCGAACCTACATTGAGTCCAGGGTGTGTAGATGCACCCAGTCAAGTTCATACAAAAATTATGAATACCTTGTGCCTTTTTATTTTGCCCCCTATAGTTAACATATTTTGCACCCATGCCATCAGCTTCATATCATGTGTTTTGGTTTAGGATTGGATCACTAGCTAGCCATATAAGAAACTTGAAGCGTCTTGGACTTAGATTGCTAAACTATTTTTACAGAGAAAAAGGGTTGGAGTGATGTTGCTACTCTCTCTCTAACATCCATTGAGATTACTCTATAGTATCCACTAAGATGAATTAATATATTACGGTCTTTAGGGTATTAGTTAAGAAAACCAAAAAAAAAAAAAAAAAGTAAAATCTCATTTAAAAACTAAGTTTATTATACTTCAAAATATAAAATTCAAGTCTCAATGAGAATTTTCTTTTTTTAGATCATTAACTAGTATCATGTCCTTAGGGCATTGATTAATATTCTCTAATATATTAATATGGTTTGACCTCTTAGGAATAGTTGATTTCTCTCGTAAATAATAAGTAGTAACTTATATTGAGATATATGTTCTGTAACATTGACAATGAACCGATAATTCAACAATTTCAAAACATGAAATTACGTAAAAGACAATTATAAGGTATATAATTTATTCGATTAAATATATTAAAATTTTATGATTTTATCATTTATGTCTTTATCCTCATACCTATTATAATAATTACTCCCTCCGGTCCATATTATAAGAAACAAATGGGTCCATTTTTTAGTCCAAAATTTTAGAAAAATACATCAATTTTCACATATATTAAGTGCTAATCTCCAATATTACCCTTATTTATAATATGATTTATATTTACGAGATATATCAATTTTTCATATAAGTGAGTGGCTCATCAATATTGAATATTGAAACTAATACAATTAGAAGGGATACTTTTGAAAATTTATAGGAGTATCAATTATAATTAACTCATTTCAAAACTTTTCTTTGATCTTTGTAATTTAAGGTTTTGTCTCTTATAATATGAACCGAAGACAGTATTATTAATTTTTTTTGAACTACATTGCCCCCACTGACTCAGAGTCTTGGATCCGTCACTATTCCTCCCCCCAGACCACTAAGCCACCTTATAACTTCCTAGCTTATAAGCTTTTTTGACTAAAATAGATGTGTTTGCTAAACAAGCTTATCTCATTAGCTTATATCTTTTCTTCATAAGCTAATTTATTTAACTTATGACTTATAGCTTATAGCTTATTGATTTTTTTATTTCTTTTACCCCTATTCATTTAATGAAATTCTCACTTTATCATGTCTATCATAAATAAGTCCTTTTATGTCATTTTACATTTATAAGCTAGTTCAACTGCTAATTTTACCAAACACTTCAAATCGAATCAGCTAGCTTTTCAACTGTCAGTTATAAGCTATCAGCTAAAAATTAGCTTATCAACTATAAACCAGTTTATCAGATATTTTTGCCAAACAGAGCCATAGTTGATGGGGACAGAGTTTGTTACACCAAAATGGGACAACAAATCCTCATCCAATAATGTGATGTATTATCATTCGGTGTCAAATGTAAAACAGAAATGCTAGTTAATGCGAAATATTATTCGTGCAAAACATGAATCAGCGATGCATGTACATGATGCACTGGGTTGTAAGTGGAGAATGAGGCAGGGAGGAGGAACCCGCTAGCGAATAAAGGAGCAAAACGAACACTGAATTCTGTTTTTTATTTTAAATATTATGCTTTAATTGGATAATGTAATTAAAACAAGAGATGATGTCAGATCATCTCTCGTGAACTCGTAGTTGCACTTGCTCTTACTATATAGTGGTGCTAATCTACAATTATGTTAGAGATATGAGATTTTGACTTATTTGAAAATTGATTATTGAATAACTTTTAGATTGAGTCTTTGTTATTGTTGCAGATTTTATCTTTTATTTTTCAATTTTTCAGTTAGTTTATGTTATCCCAACAAATCTGATGTAAATTTCAAATTTTTTGTTAGTTCATGTTGGTTGTAAGACTATAAATAGGTATTCATTTTTGTGAAATAATATGACAGTTTTCCTCCAATTTTTTCAATCTCATTTATTTTATTTGCATGATCAGATTTTATGTCCATGCTTATTGTAAATCAAATTGCCAACAAATTATACTAAAATCCTTCACTCGTTGTTAAATATATTTTCCCCAGGGTTCAAATGAAAAATTTCCGTCGTGCAAATTAAATTCATAATCGTTTATATTAATATTAATCTGCCAAGCTTTAATTGAAAAATATCATATGACATGATAGATATCTTACAAGACATTTTTTTCTCTGCCTTGCAAGAAATAACACATAACAACAACAGTAATTGTGGCGCAGCTTATAGCCACAAGTAGACCTTCTTCTTCATATCTGAGCTAAGCGGTTGATATCAATTGGGTAAGCATCCGATGCAGATTGAGCATTGTAAGCTCTCCTACCAATTATAGTGTTGCCAGCCTCAGTTGGATGAAAAGCATCCCAAAACAGGTACTCCCTCCTGTTACTGCATGGGGCTTGCAGGGGCAGACATGTAATTTGACCATTGTTCCTTCCTACCCCACAGCACCCAGCATTTGTAACTCTGAGACCTGTCAATTTAATACCACATGGGAAAAATATCAATTAGCATGAGCTATGTTTGACTCTCAGAATTATGACTATAAAATGTTAAATTAATTACCATAGGATGAAGGGTTACTTAAAATATCTTGAAAGATACCATAAGCGTTTATGTAGATAAATCTTGCATCCGGCAGCTGATTGTTGAGTTGATCAACAAGAGATTTCAATCCGTTGTTGAATAATTGGTTTGCAGAATTGATTCTTTCAACACAGGTTCTACCATCTGGGCTGTTTTGTGCCAATTCATTAGGGCTGCAACCTATTTGTCCAACACCAAATAACACCATTTTCCTTGCTCCATAGTTGTACAGAGCCTAAGTCACAAACACAAACACAGTCCATTAAATTTTTTTATTGGATTTTGTAATAGAAAATGGCTAGTAGAAGCTCTAGATATTGTGAAAGCTAATAGAACATGATGAAAGCGAAAAAAATGCGAATACAGAAGAGAAATGTTAGCAACACACTCTCTAACACTCTTCTATGGGTTGAAATTCATATGGATCTTATTATCTTGGAAATGGGTCTCACTGATCCATGTGAGTCCCTCTTGAATTTCGTAAGATTCACATGAATTTCATCCAATGAAAGAGAGTGTGTTGGAAAGAGAGTGTCAGAAAGTGTTGGTAGCACTCCTCATTATAGAAAGAGCTAGGGACCAACCCTGAGTTGTTGAGCATATGCTTGAATAAGAACATCCGCATATTGCTGTGGTGTGTACTGCCTGCTGCTGGAATAGACCAAAGGCATGAAATAGTTGTTAAGGTAATCATTGCTACCCAATCCAATTGAATAGATGCACTTGCTTAGGTAATTTGCTGCTGTGTTCTCATCTCCTAGTAAATTTACCACCTGGGACACTGTCTTTTGGTAATTCTGCACCTGCCCACTAAAACTAATACGCCCTCCCTACAAAGTATAAACAACTAAACTTTTTTAGAAAATAACCATATGGTTATCAAATGAAGAAAAATAAAGTCATGTCATGTGCCATAGAAGCAAAAATGGAAATAAGGGTACCAGTTGCTGTCCAGTTTCCTCTCTAATTCCAGCAGCTGCAGATGCATAATTGACTCCTTTGAGTATGTCTTGGCCTCTGGCTGTTGAATAGGGTGCTATGTAACCATCGAACCCCAATTGCTCAGCTGTTAAATTTCTAGGGAAAGTTAGTCAAGAGTAAAAGATTTCTTGCTTGTGCTTTTTCTTTCTATACTTGCTTTTCTACCTATTGGCTATTGCTCAAAGGAGTGCCAGACTGTCTTAAATTGCAGATTCAATGCCACCAAACAAACTCATGTTTGCAATTTAAGGGTTGGCACTAGGCACACACCTAATGTGGAGTAACTCAAACAGCCTTGTAGCAAATGCAGATTTGTAGTTTTGTTATGGTCAAAGATTTCTGCATGTTACTTTTTTTCTCTTTTTCTTTTTTTTAAACTGACAAGAAAGATCGTGTTTCTAAAAGTCTTTCCTTAATGGGTAAATTTTCTTGTGGCAGGAAACTTTTGTCTGAATTTAGTATCATAAATTTATAATGTCATCAATAGGCCATTAAAGGTATTACTCCGATGGATTACACAGCAGAAAATGAATGCAGGCATATATAAGTTGCACTTAATTTACATCTGCTTATATGATTGGTTGAAAAGCAGGGGAGAACAATAGATACAAAAATATCAAATTTATGTAAGCCAAGTATAATCTTTAACAATAAGATAAAAGCTGAGTAGTGAATTTTATGACTATATGTATATCATTATCACCCTATGATTATGACAATGACGATGATTACAGGAGCACACAAGTGAAACTATTTTATGACCTTATCAGTTTTTATTGGAGTATATATAGCTAATCCAGTGTGACTTTATTAACAGTATAAAATCTTTGACTTAAATTCTGCTGAAATATCATGCAATTTTGATAATCAAATTAAGAAAGTGATTTAGGAGCAAGCTCACCAATTACATCAACACTAGTTTTCCCATTGGAAAACCTTCCAGTTGGCCCACCAGCAAAGTCAATCCCATAAGGCAGGTAATTAGCTTTGGCCAAAGATGAGAGCTGGTTGTTGTTACCATTATCCACCAAAGAGTCCCCAAAAATAAAGTAGCAAGGTACTTGTGGTGCAGCTCCAACCCCATTCCATAAACCAAGAACCACCACCACTGCCACTATACTCATAATCCACTTGATAATGAGCTCCCCTGATGATGCCATTGTAGCAAGAAATGAAGCAACAAAGGGTGGCTAATGGGGATGTGAAAACTGGAAGTCAGCTTTGGTTGTCTTTGTGTATGTTCGAGTGAATGTGGAAGTTCTGAGTTTTGCAAAACTATATATAGTAGTGGAAGGGTGAGAATAGCCTTTGAATAGGTCATGCTTTATCAATTTTATTACCTGTACAACTAAAATCTATACCAAAATATCATCCACTATCACACACTCATATTTATGTACACTATATCTATTTCACCTTAAAAATTGAGATATATCAATGCCTAGCACTAAAAAAAGTTTTCCTAGTTCTATAGCTTTTACAGTTGGGAGTGTTTGTTAGGAGCATTAAATTCACGCGGACATAATGTGAAATTGAATTACAAGGCCCGCGTTAGTAGTGACTAGTACCTTCACCTCTCTCTTCTCGCTTTTAATGTCGAATTGCTTTTGGTGGTGATAGAAATTCTGGCATTACAACATAACTATCAAACTTTGTTAGATGCTTTTTTATGATATTTCGTGGAGAAAATAATGTACTAATACTAATTAAAAAAGATGAACTATAGTATTTTCACCATGATGTATCTTAATCAGCCAGCACTGGTAAGATAGAGATGTTCATAGTATTAGATTTTGGGCCTAACTCAATCTCAAAAGCTAGCTCATTAGATGAGGATTGCCCACTACTTATAAGCTCTTATTAGACATATCTCTAGTCAATATGTGACTTGGGTTTTTCTCAATATACCCCCTCACGCCTAGCACTATTGAGCTTGATTCGTGGATAACATGGTGGGTAACTCATCAATGGATCTAGGATAACCCTGATACCATATTAGATTTTGGACCTAACTCAATCCCAAAAACTAGCTCATAGGATGATTATTACTCACTACTTATAAACTCTTATTAGATATTATCTCTAGTCAATGTGAGACTTGAATTTTTTCCAATACATAATCGTCAGTGTACATCACACAATGACCATAACATTAATTGGGCATGCAGTAACCAATTAATAGTGACCAATATGAAGTTTGAGAAGACGATAATTGAAGAGTAGGATAATTGAAGAGTTTACCTACGCCTATATGAATATTGAATAGAAGTATCGAGGAAAATTCTCCTGTCCCAAACTTGAATCTTGTACTGAGACTGTATTTCCATCACACTGATCACAGTGCTTTTCTGTTGACTCAAATATCTTTTAGTATTGCAAAAATTAATTGATTGCTAAATTCAAATTCCTACTCGATAAACATGATCTTGTGGCTATATGAATTGGACCTCGGCTCAAACCCTCATGTTGAGGCAACTTCTTCCTGCATTACAAGTCGAATAGCATCTCGGCATTATTGTTCTTTGATGGAATAATTCTTTTGCTTATAATCCTTTAATTTAAAAAATAAAATCACTTGCACTCGTTTAAATTTTGTTGTTCTTTTCAAGTGAAATTGCTAGTTTTTTTTTGAATTTTTTATAGCGGACCATAGTGTGTTTGGAAATAGGATGGAGGATGTGGGTAGGAATTAGGCGTTCAGCCGAAAGCTACTGTAAGTAACTTTGATGTCGAAACGCACTTCTACAATAAAATAACGTGGTTCCAAACATGGTGACGTTTGGAAGAGCTTATTTAAGCTCCTTTTGACTTATCTGATGACATAAGCTCTTATGTAGTACGTTTGGCAGATCTTATTCAATTAACTTATGCCAACCCATAAGGAGTTTTTGACTTATTTTCGTAAGTCACCGGAACAAGCTTATGGAATTTTAATAAGTGCTTATGACCCCTCCGTGTTTTTCCCATTCGAATCCTCTCCTGCCCCTTTCTTCATAAGCTCTTATGACATAAGCTCTCATGCGATAAGGTCTTATGTGATAAGCTCTTAATTAAGTTGTTTACCCAAACGCGGCCCATATATAGGAGCGCAAGGATGAGGTCCATTCACCCTCGTTTCGAGCTAAAGAAATTGTTGGTGTTGAGTCTCCCTCAACCCAAGGCTTCCTAACTCCCTTCTCCCATATACAATCATCAAAGCATCATAAATATCCAAAATTCGCCATGTAATACTAGTGGAACCCAAATAACGAAAAAAGCAAATGACCGTGAAAACTAAAATATCTTCCCATGTGTAGTTAATCCTATTATTTTTCACATCATTATCATCATTAATGTAAATTTGAACCCTCAATCTTGAAGAGATGCTAAATTGTCAAGTGTCAACAAAGACAACTGTCACAAAAAGACTAGGTTTTAGGGAAGGATCGATGTTCAATATTTCATTACTAAAACACGTAATCATTTCGTGAATTTCTTTAAATTTAGATACAAAATTATATAAAACATGCATTAAGAATATAATTAATTGAAGGCAATTTAAATTTGAAATTATTAAAAAAAAGAGGAAATTTAAAAGTCATTCTTCAAGAATAAAATTGAAAATGACTATATCATTCTATGAAGAAAGTTTTTTTTTTTTGACAAAATTCTATGAAGAAAGTTAAAAAATATATAAATTTTTATGAAATAAAAAAAATTTATTTTTTAATAAAGAAAGTTAAATTTTTTAAATTCCATGAAGAAAGTTAAAAAATATATTAATCATCTCTCGAATAAATGTAGCTTAATTAAATTCAAGTAGAAATAATTAGATATCTAAAATGATTAAAAAATAAATTTCTTAATAAATGTCATATCATTCTACAAATCTTCTTGTAAATTTTCCCATTCGCTTAAGAAATGTTAAAAAATAGATTGATGGACCCGTGTCATGTACGGGGAATATGCTAATTTTTAGGATTTTATTTTTAAATATATAATTGTCGAATTTGTGTTTTGATGAACCCGTGCCACATATTAATTACCAATGCCGGAAAGATTAGAGTTCCAATAAAATTATAAAATGTGAAGAGAGTTATTAATAGCTATTCCAGTAACCTCTGGTATTAGAAAATATCTTTAAAATATTTATTTCGAAAATCTTGTCCGCAGTAAGAATTATTTTAATAAAAAATTTAAAGGACACAGATTGCTTCAGTCGCATAGATAACAAAATAATAATTATAATTTAAGATATTTTAATAATAATAATAACAATATTATTATTATTATTATTGTTGTTATTATTATTATTATATTATTATTATTATTAGACCCAATCATATGATGCAACTTTTCATATTTCAAATCATATTTATCTATTTGAAATTCTGAATGCAAAATTTTTTATTTAAAGTTTTAATCATATAAAGTTCAAATATATAATCCAATATATAACTTTTAACCCCGTGGATCATGGAGATTTTTTTAATTATTACTTCTATAAAAATGTGTCGATAAACAACAAACAATAACGATGCAGAATGATGATTTCTTGCTAACAGTATTTGTTAATTAATATTTACTACTATAGTAAGAGAAAGAGCAAAGGTGTTTTAAAGACTAAAAAAATTCAAACTTAAAATAAAATATATGATTAATACTCCCTCCGGTCCTTATTATAAGAGACAAATGACTACTTTTATTTGGTCCAAAATATAAGAGACATGCATGTATTTTGACAAATATTAAATGTTCATTTTCAATTTTACCCTTATTTATAATATGGTTTATAGTTACGAGATAATTTCAACTTTCCATACAAGTAGGTTTGTTCATTAATTATTGAAGAGTTAAATTTGTAAATTTATATGAATATTAATTACAAATAGCTTATTTTAATGCATTTCCTTGATCTGTGTGTTTTAGGATTTTGTCTCTTATATATAGGACCAGAGGGAGTATTTTACAAAAATAAAATATAATGAATATAAACTTAAAATAAATAAGAAAAAATGTAGAAAAATAAGACGGTGACCAGAAGATTTGGAGTTTGTCAACTAATCATAAATGTTAGTAGGTAGTAAAATTTAATGCTTTTGAGTATGTGTAATTAAAGCAAAAAGTCCACAGTCCTCACTCTTTGTCCAAGCCAGCTAACCTTTTGTGCAGGTTGTCGTTGATATTTCAGTCGGCGTTTTGTTGATTGCAGTGAAGTGCCCGTTTGGTTACTAGGCGGAACGCAAGCTGTCTCTTGGACCAAAACCCCGGTTGCTGCAGCAAGGAGTGTGTTTGGGTGCAAAAATAAGTAGAAAATAATTGATTTTAGTGGGATTAAAATTGATTTTGATGGAAACAATAATTTCCAGCTTTTCCGTTGAATAGAATTGATTCTTGATATGGGATCCACAAAATTCTTTATATTTACACATCAAAAATGATTTTACTTTATCATCCAAACACAAATCATTCTTTTAAATTCACTTTTGAAACATCATTACTATACAACAAATCAATTTTTTCAGCCTTCATTTTTACAAAATCAATTCTTTTAGAATTAATTCCTTTAAAAATTAATTTTATCAAAATCTAAACCAAACGAATAAGTAGTCTGGAGGCCATGATCCAGGTCCACATCAAAGGAAAGGAAAAAGTGTGATCAAGAATGGACTGGACTTTTTGGACAATATTTATGGAGCAGTTTTTTTTTTATAATCCTTAACCAGGAATATCCTTTGGAAGCGGTGACTTATCAATTGAAAGGGAGTGAATAGCATCTGAAGCAGAACTCTCCTCGTAGCTGGTATACTAGGAGCCAATGCCATGGAATGATGAAATCATCATCTTCAAAATTTTAAAAAATAACCAACAAAGATTGGCCCAGTTAGTAAGGATACGTTTTCTAACTCACAAGATCGTGGGTTCGAATCTCATTATCGATGTGAGAACCTTGTTGTTGGTGGGTAATCTATAAACGTTCTTTGAGCCGTGAGGCCTGTCCTAACCCTGATGAGCCACTGGGATCCAACTCACCTAAACTTTTACTTATAAAAAAAAACTCAAAAATCAAGTTCATATATAGTATTTTTCAAATGTATATATAAATTCTTCAATTTATTATTTAAATAAGATATTATTTTTAATTTCTTCAATTAAAATCTTTTAAATCCATTTCGTTAGAATTAATATCGTCTCTTCTAAAAACTAATAGGAGTTTTATTTGTGTAGCTGATGAGATTAAGAAAATAAACCCGCATTTGATCATCCAAATTATGGATTCTAGACATTTTTGTTGTTGTAGAAAATAGGTTCTAGCATTTACACTTTGTTTGGTTGTAGGAGAGAAAGTGAGAGGAGAGAAAAGGAAAGAAAAGAAAAAGGGTGGAAAATAAAAGGATTGTTTAGTTGTTTGGTAGGAGAGAAAATAAAAGGAAAGAAAACTGTAATTTTTCTCTTCTCTTGTTTGGTTGAGTAGAAAGTGGGAGGAAAGAAAAAAAAATATTTGTAAAATGACATAAATAACCTGACATAATAATTTTTAAAAATTAAAAAACTGATATTTTTTTTTCTTTTCCTTTAAAAACACGTCATGACCCTTGCAGCAGCCCCTTATTCGGCGTGCGTGGCCATTTTCCGCCCAAGTTGGAAAGAAAGAAAACATATGTGGAGCCCACCAAATTTTTTCCCTTCCCTCTCTTTTCTTTCCAAACCAAACAAGGGAAAAGTTAGTTTCCCCATCTCTTTTTCTCTCCCTCTTCTTTCCACCAATCCAAACGATGTGTTAACCACTCGAGACTCATACTTAAAACACTTGGTCCGTTGGTTGTGACCATGACAACTTTCAAAGTTGCACTTTAAAGATAAAATATTTTAGAGCATTTTTTCATCTTGAAATTGAGTTTCTTTCAAGACTCTTAAGCATTTATAAATCATTTGACTATCGATTAATTTGAATCGAGTTGAAACAATATGAGGGGTAAAACTCTTCTAATATTTATTTTCTTTTTCTTCACAAAATTTGAATATGAGACATTATTTAAGAGAAACAAACTCTTTATTATCGAACCAATGGGCATTGATTTTTTTTTTTTATTTGAACATTTAAAGATGATAATTCACTCATATTTATATACAATACATTCATGTTGGCTTTATATTCAATAAGCAAGGTAGGTCTTTTGGTCCTCTAACTTTTTATAGTTAGACAATGTTAGTAATTTACCTTAGATATATTATAACAATGTTAGATCTGGATGTTACATCCGTAATCTTTTGTAGCATCTTTTTCCAGAACCATCCACTCCTGATTTTCTTCCCAATCTTCTTCCTCACTCATCCACTCTTCATCCTTTCCCCATCTTCTTCATGGACGCTTCTTTTAATGGGTTGTTGGTGTTGATTCTAGATCGGTGGGGTTGTTTTTGGGTTTTTTTTACGTCTTTTAGGCTGATCAAAATTTAGCAATTCTTTTGGGGGAGCTGCTACATGTACTCCTACAAGTGCTCCATCCACCTCCACAAGTCTTTTATATAAAAAATTTATTATCAAAATACTCTCAAGAGTAAAAAATATATCTACTCTAATTTTTTACCCTCTCCTCTCTCATCTCCCTCCACCACCTCTTCTTTATCATCTCAACCCTCGAGATGTCTGATAGTGTTTGAGACATCATTACAATTGTTGGACGTAACAGATACTGTTTTGCGTTTTTTGTATTTTTTTTTTCGCGAACTTCTGACAACTAATTACTGGAATCAATAACTATGGCAATTAGTTGCCCGTATATTTTTTTATTAGAAAACAACAATCCAGCAATTAGTTGTCAGAAGCACATTTTTTGGTTTCCGGCAACTAAATGCCGAAAACACATATTTTTCTATTCCAGCAACTAATTGTCGGATTCTATTTTTGCAAGTTTTTGCATCTCCGGTAATTAGTTGCCGGATAACAAAATGAAGTATACCGGCAACTAATTGTCGGTAAGTCAAAAACATAATATATATTAACCAAAAGGGGCCTCATTAAAACCTTATGATGCAAAACCCTCCTTAGGGATAAAAGCATCAACAAGAAAAAAGAGTGCCCATTTTATTAAAAGGAAAAAAGAAGTACAAAAAGCATGGGGAGACATAAACCAAACCCATGAGAGCTAATGGAATCTAAAATTAGGAAGCCCAACCTTATTCCTAAAAAAATCCTCCCTTATGGTATTAGGGATGAAATCTAACCAAACTAAACCAGAGATGGATAGACCATACATGGCTAACTTATCAGCGCAATGGTTTCCTTCTCTATAAATATGAGACACAAAGAAATTCATTTGTTTCGTGAGCAAGACATAGTTATTCCACCTGTTCCTTAATCTCCAAGGAACAATTTCGTTGTTAGCAAAAGCAGCCACTACAAATTGAGAGTCACACTCTAGCCATAAGTAATTCCAACCTTTCAAGAAAGCAATCTCAATGGCATTCATTGCACCAAATAACTCAGCTTGGAGAGAGCATTGAGGACCAAGGTTCACCGAGAAACCACCAATAAAATTTGAATTATCATCCCTAAAAATACCCCCCACAGGCAGCAGGGCCAGGGCAGTCTTTAGCACAACCATCAGTGTTACATTTCACCATATTTCTAATAGGAGGCTGCCATCTAACTTCAGTAATTCTACTTGCAGCAGGCGGGTGACATTCAACTTTGAAAGCCTTGATAAAGGAGAAATCCGAAATTGAATTAGATGTGGTACCTTTGGAGTAAATACCAGCCAAGGAAACGTTTGAGGAGACAATGCAATAGCTGAACTGAGAGCAACCTTCTGGTTATTGAACCTCAACTGGTTCCTGCAGTGCCAAATAACATATATAATATTGAGAACACCTGCAATAATCATGTCATGTGCTTGGCTGCTCCATCCCCGAGAGCAAACATCAAGCAACGAAACAAAGCTAGAGCAGTCAATACCACTTATATATATATATAACCCGACAATTAGTAGTCGAAGGCTTATTGTTTCTTATTCCGGCAACTAATTGTCGGTTGGTCAAAATTCTTAAAAAAATTTATTCCATCATTTAATTGCCAGAAACTCTAAAACATGAAGGAAAAAAAGCTGGCAACTAGTGACGTGGGGGTGTGAGGTCGAACGGGAAGAAGAAAGGGATTTTGAAACTTAAAGGACAAAATAGTAATTTCATATGCCAAAATTTAAAAACATAGGGGCTGGATGGAGCAGTTGTAGGGGTACATGTAGCAGCTCCCTTCTATTGGAAGTCCTTCGGGGTGATTCAATGCGGCAAAATATAGGCAGGCTGACCCAATTCTAAATATTGAAAAAATAAATGCAAAACAAAATTAATTAATCAGCAAAAGTTGAACCCCATGTCTAAGCCCAAGCCCACCCTGGGGGCCTCGAGTGCACAAGCACAACACAGCAATTGCTTGCAGGTTCATCTCAAAAGACTCATTCATCTCTTTAGTCGCTCAGGTTCCATTTGAAAGGTGAGAAGCCCTACGATAGGTTAGAAGCCCCACTCCACAGAGCCTGGCTATCGTTTTGCTACTTTTATATTCTCCCAGGGAAAGAATATTTTACGTTATTTTGATAGTTATTTCGTTTCTGTTATGTTGAAACCATTTTTAGTGGTAAATTCTGGAATCAATAAAGATTATTCCGTTTAAACATTAATGGCATCAGCCATCACAGAGCGAAGACAACGGAAGATTGATTAAAATGTTGAAGAGAAGGAACTTCATTACCTTAAAAGAATTTTTATTGAATAAGTTTTAGGTGGAATATGAATTGTGTCCCGATGCAGACTGAATGAAATAAATAACTACGCCTATGACTTAACTCAAACAAACTTTATAATAATATTTACATTTTTCTCATTAAGTTATTATTAATGTTACAATAATTTTAAAGATAAAAATGTTACAGTAATTTTATTTTATTTTTTAAATAAAAAACAAAGTGATTTGATCGATGCTGGAATCTTGTATTTTAAGAAAAACAAACAAAAAGCAAACAAAGGAAATCGAATCTGGTTACTTGTAAGGAAGTGTCAAAAGCTACCCAGCATACTCAAAGCAGCGATAGCAATTATCAATAGCGTTCAACTATCCCAAAAAACATGAGTGGTCCAAATACTTGTGCATCACTATTCACTACTTACTAGTTATAGTTCAGGGTCTTTATCAGAAACAGGAGAGAATTGCAATACCAAATTCTTGACAATCTGAATCAAAGCCTGTAGATCGTTGCTACCCAATTCAAGGCAATCTCTGATTAACCCACCTTCCACCACCTCTTTTTGCACGATCTCCACCACTTCCCTCACCACTCCCTGCCATTCCATATGCAGAAAGCTATCAATCAATACTTAAATAATATTACTAACACAATAACTACACATACAACAAGGCTGCAACTTAGTCTATAGTCTAAAGAAAAATGCACAGAAATAGTCTAAAGAAAAATGCACAGAACACACATGAAAACACAATGAGGATAAAATAGTCTATAGATAACAAAAGTGTCATAGTATTTAAATAGGATTTAATTGATATATACTGATAGGATAAAAAAAAAACACTATTAACTAATTTGAAATTGGTCAATAGTTAAAATTGTTTGACTCTTAATTAAACTATGTTAAAAGTCACACATACTATAATTTATGATGGGTTTTTCCATCATGTGCAACTTTGCACATGTTAAGAAACCTAAAAGCAACAACTATTTATTGGAAAGTTAAGCATTTCAATTTTAAAAATATAAAATACACAAATTCATATACAAATTTACTCTTTTAAGAACCCATTAAAGGACTGTTTAAAATATGAAAGGGTCATCTTGTACCAAAAAAACATATGAAACTATAAAAGTCAACATAGTGCTTTTTTTTTTTTTTTTTTTTTTAAAGATTTTGAGTCATCCAAACTTGATTTTAAATGAAGTAAAAATGATTTTTGGGGATTTAAGGGTGTTTTTGTCTACGAAATTCGGTTGAAAATAATTAATTCTATATGATGTATTAAATTCTTTATATTTACATTTTAAAAGTGATCTTACTTTATTATCAAAACAAAACCAAATTTTCTAACCCCACTTTTAAAATATTATTACTAACAGCAAATCAATTTATAACTTTGATTTTTTACAAGCAATTCTTTTAAAATAATTTTTTTCCAAAATCAATCCAATCAAAATTTAAAACAAACAAACCTATTGTAATTTAACCAAACAATTAATAAACTTAAAAATAAATAAAATAAAATAAATCGCATTAAAAACACATGTAAATAAAAGAAACGGTGTATACATACCGATTGGCCAAAGGCTTTGAGAAGCTTGCGGGAGAGGGATTTGAAGAGAGTGAGTACATTTTGGTAATTCCGGGCAACCCAAGCAGACCTTTCCGCTGCCGATTCCAAACGAGTCAACTCAGTCAAGCCCCTCAGCAACTCGTTCATGTCGGAAACGACGTCGTATAATCCCGTGAGGGAGAAATCCCTCCACCTCCATGCGTAGTCCCATCCAACCGACCACAGGAGCTTCCAGAACCCAAAGCCGATCCCACGCTCAAGCTTTTCCGCGACGGCCCTGGCTCGGGCGGCGCCGGCGACATCGCCGCGGGAGGCGCGCAGGTTGGCAACGCCGGTGAAGAGGGAGTGGGCGCGTGAGAAGAGGTCTCGGTAGAGGAAGAAGGAAGAGAAGGGTAGGGAATGGGAGGGAGTGGGTGCTGTTGTGATGATGAGAACGAAAGAGATGAAGAACAGAATGGTTTGGTTTGATCGTACGGTTGGCATTGATTTGGATTTTGGAGCTTCAGATGAAGAAATTGGAAGGATCCTTTGCTTGGGTCAGATTTGCTGGTGCATTCCAATTTTGGGAGTTCTGGATCTCCGTGGGTCGGGTCGGTCGGGTGGACGTTTCATTGCTTCATTTATTTATATGGATTTAGATCCTATGCTGTTACACTTAGGATGAAAATTTGTATCCAATCCAGGATACCCATAAAAATTACTCACAGGATAATTACCTATATAATGGGTAATGGTCTGCGTACGGGTAATTATTCTTAAATTTGAATGGGTATGTGTACGAGTACGAGTACCGTGGTACCTACCCCACCCCGCACTCATATATATATATATATATATATATGTATATATAATTGTTTATTTATTTATATTTATATTACTAATATATATAATTTTAAGTATAATACAAATTTTAAAACTAAAAGTGATCTAAAGATTCTTAATTTTCTAAACTTAGTTTCATCTATAATTCCTTTTTGGATGTTTTTATTTATTTAAATATTTTTTATTTATATATTATTATTTTTTTGATATACAATGGGCCTCAAGCCCAAACAACAAAAGAAAACTAGAAAACTATAGATCGGGGTATGGAGCCCCTAGCAAGATTACTACTAACAATTGTAGCAAGATCAAGAGGAGGATGGTCCAGGAAGGTTGTTCCTAACTCTTGATGAAGGCCCAATTAGCAAGCCAGTCTGCACCTTTATTGCCTTCTCGATAAGTATGACAAAAAATAACGTGCCAATCTCTCTTTTTCCAGATTAAAATTCTGGAGATTAATATGTGGTGGCTTTGATGATCAAAATCTTTGTTTAGGGAGGAAATTAGCGCGACCGAATCAGATTCCACCATAATCTTCCCGATTCCCTTATTCCAAGCTAGTTCCATTCCAATCAGCATCCCCCACATCTCAGCAACTAGGGGTCGGAATAGGCTAGGCCGAGCTAGGCCCTGGTAAGCCTGGGCCAGGCCTGTGTCTCAATCACAAGGCCTGAGTCTGGCCTATAGCCTGATATAAGCCAATTTCTAAGGCTCGAGCTTGTCATACTTTAAAGCCTGGCCTGAAAGCCTACTTATCAACAAGACCTTTAAATATGCCTTCATCTATAAATAAGTCACAGTCATTTACTTGTAAATAGGCTCGTAGATCTCTAATAACAGAGAAGCTAGTAGACATATACTAATAAATAGGTCACCAGGCATTTACAAATAAATAGGCAAGTAAGCATCTACATGGCCAATAAGCATTTACCTTTAAATATTATGAATAATGTAAATATTATATTATAGTATTATAATATATTATATTATACATATATATTTATGTCATTATGTGTGTGTATGTGTTAAATAGACCAGCCTGGTAGGCCTAATAGGCTTTTTTTAAAGCCTTAGACCTAGCCTATTCAGCTATATATGCTTTTAATAAAGCCTTGACCTGGCTTTTTTTTTACTAAATAGGCTAGGCCGAGCTAGGACTTAAATAGGCTAAGCCGTAGGTCCCCCGACGAGCGGCCTGACCTATTCCCACCTATATCAGCAACAAAAACAGAGCACAAACCAATATGGTTTGCAAAACCAGCAACCCAGTTTCCATTATCCTGTCTAATTAAACCACTATAACCTGTTTCCCCTGGATTACCTTTGATTTGTAATGTTTTATGAGTAGATTTAAAAGACATTTGGATTATTTTTTTAATTGTTATAACGTTTCTTTTGTTATTTATTGTTTTTCACAGTTAACGTGCGGGTAACAGGTGCGGGTACAGGTAATTAGGTACCCATAGGGTACGACTAAGGGTATTAAAGTTGCTACCCATGCGGGTACGGATCTGGGTACTCGTAATTTTTCCAAACATGGGCATGGGGACGGGTACTATAGTACCCTACCCAAACCCTACCTATTGCCATCACTAGTTACACTTCTTTTCTTTTTTTGGTGTTGTGTTGCCCTTTGCCGTATACAATTCTTTTTGAGTTATGATATTTGAGCACAATTTTTTAACACTATATATGACACCGTATATATTTATCTCTATCTCTCACTTACTTTTTATCTTCTTTGTATACACGCTTCTAAAAAATACACCCAAAAAACAAGGGAGACACCAAATGATGTCCCATTTTAATGTACAAAAATCATTCCTCGTTCTTTTTCCCCCCTTTTTTTGGTGTTCTACACTATACAATTCTGAAGATACAATTTTTTTTTTTTTTTATAGAATATAACTAATGAGCCTTGTAAACAATATAGTGGGACTATGCATTATATATATGTATATATATATATATATATATATATATATATATAACATGACACATTAAGGGAGAATATTATTTAATAATTATTTTTATTTTATGTTGAGGTTTTGTCTGATAAGTCTAATAATCTAGTTAATAGTTATTTGGTTAACTTATATCTTATTTGACTAGTTTATAAGCTTATGAAGGTGTTTGATAAACAAGTTTATCTCGTTAGCTTATAATTTTTCTTCATAGGCTAATTTATTTACCTTATAGCTTATAACTTACTAACTTTTCTCTCGTTTTTACCCTTATTAATTAAATGAAATTCCTATTTTACCCGACCCCTCATAAAATAACTTTTATATAAAAAAAAATACAAACATGCCATTAATTTATATACATTGACAATGTAAAAAAAGTTTTACACAAACGTCCAATCACATTTCACCATTATGCCACTTTGTTATATTAGTTCATAAAACATCTCTACAAATATCTATATGGTGATATATGATTGGATGACTGTGTAAAACTTTTTTACACTGTCAGTACATATACATTAAATCCTAATTTATATTGTTTAATAAAAATATTGAAAAATTAATATTATAATTATAAAGCTTTAATTAGAATTTAAAATGAATTTATATAAAAATATATAAATATGTCTTTTATGTCATTTTACATGTATAACTTAGTTCAACTACAAATTTTATCAAACGCTTCAAATTTAATCAACAGCTATAAGCTATAAGCTTTTAGTTAAAAATAGCTTATTATCTATAAGTTAACCATCTATTTTTTATTTTATTATCAAACAGAGCCTAAATTATGGAGTTATGGAATCCTAATATTTTTTTTTAACCTTTTTCTAATATATTTTTTTTTTATCAAGAACCCTTTTCTAATATTAAAAATGCTTATTATACACATTGATGTTCATCTTTTTGCATTTACATAGATGACAGAATAAGAGTTCAATTTTCAACCAAAGAATCTATCTCAACCACACAAAAATAGAATAAGAGTTCGATTAATGAGCACGGGCGTGCTCATGTGCCAGAAAGGGACTTTTAAGCCAAAATCCCACTTAGCCCTTAACCAAAATAGCTTAAACAACCAAACAAGCCTTTAGAAAAGCACTTAACGAAAACGGGGTGTTACACTAACTGTCCAAATCGAAGAACAAATCATTAAGGAGAAAGAAATTCAAAAAGAGCTCGAAGGAGAAACAGAAGAAGATAAAAGCCCAATGTTTGATGAAGAAGAGTCAGTGTATGATGAAGAGTTAACCCCTGCTGATCAAGGTGAATTACTGGTAGTGAGGCAAAGCCCATACGCATCAGTATCAAAATAGGAACCATGTTGAGGCACAATATTTTTCACACCCGTTGTACAACACAAGATGAGGTTTGAGATGTTATCATTGACAGTAGAAGCTGTGAAAATGTGGTGTCAAACTACATGGTAGAGAAAATGGAGCTGCCTACACAAAATCATCCACATCCATATCAATTACAGTGGCTCAACAAGGATAGTGAAGTAAGAGTTACTAAGCACTGCCTCGTGACCTTTTCCATTGATCCAAAATACTAAGACCATATATGGTGTGATGTCATTCCTATGGATGCCTGTCACATCCTTCTTGGAAAACCCTGGCAATATGATCGTTGTGCTTTATATGACGGTTATGCAAACACCTACTCCTTCGTAAAAGATGGAGTCAGAGTCAAATTAGCACCATTACCGGCCAATGAATTTAACAAGAAAGAATCTAAATTATTGTTGTCTTTCATGGCCAACAAACAAGTCAAGCAGACAACAGATGAAAATTTTCTTCCTGAGGAAATTGAACAAATGATTCCTGAATTTACAATTGTCGTACTGGTAGGAACTTACATGGACTACCATCAATTCAGGGTATTCATGGAGTTTCATCCTGAAATGAACTTTTCGAACAAACCAACTTACCGGATGAGTACAAAAGAGCATGGATGAAGCGAAGAGGTTAACTCGAGGGTGAGTTCTTTCCAACCGGGGAGAATGATGTTGATCCAGAACCATAAGCTATGCATCCAAGCCACCATTGTTGACTTAAACCACCTAGCATAGTTACCTAGCCTAGCCATTAATTATCCAACCATAAAATTTGACAAATTTCCATTTTATAATTTGTATTCCCTTTGTATGGAGGCCTCTAGGATTAGTATAAATAGGTCATTCTCTCATTGTATTGGCATCATTGAGTTTAGTAAAATTTGAGTTTCTCTTTGTGAGAATTAGAAAGTGGATTCTCTCTTTGTTTCTGTGTAAGGGATGGGAGAAGAAAATAAATGTGGACCCACAAGCATATTTTTCCTTCTTAAATTGAGAAACAAAAATACGCACACTGAGGAGAGATAAAAAAAAAAGACACACATGGCACTGCATTGTCTAATATGAAATGACCAATTTTTTTTTTTTAAATTATTACATGAGAGTATTTATGTCATTTTACAAGTATGTTTTTTGTTTTCCTCTCACTTTCTACCCAATCAAATTAGAGGAGAGAAAAATTTTAGTTTTTTTCCCCTTTTATTTTCTCTCATGCTAAACAATTAAACAATCATTTCATTTACTACTCTTTTTTTTTTTCATTCCCTTTCTTTCCTCTCATTTTCTTTTTATTAACCAAACAACAATGTAAAATTTCAAGACGAGAGGAGGCGCGCCCTCTCCATTTTAAGGTCAAACCAAAAATCATGAATTTTACCAGACATGCATTTATAATTAAATTACAAGTTACCCACCAATAAAAAATTCCAGAAATCAAACCCCCGGTCATGTGTTAAAAGTCACACTTGAACAATATATGATTGAAATATATTCCAAATGTTATTAATTTATATATTTTTTTACAAATTTAATTTATATTATTTGATTATTTGATATGACTTGATTTAGTATTTATATTTATATGATATGACTTTATTATGTAATTATCCTAGGATTATATTTGTAATTACGTTTAATTATTATGTGATTTCATTTGAAAATATCTCAATCCTATAAATAGAACCATTCTTATGTACATTTTACACATCCAAAAATGCATCAATCACATTTTCTCTGTTTCTAACTTGATATTAGAATCTCGATATCTAACTTGAGGAAAGTTTGACTTAATTTTCGGAACTCGTCAAACTAGTTAGTCTTGGTTTCTTGTAAAGTCTTGCATGTTACATGAGGGATAAAATTTCACAAGTTCTAAATAAAGGTAATTTGGAATGAAATATAAAATTTTAATTTTAATATATTTTCAGCATAAAAAGATTTACAATAATAATTTATTGACATATTGGTTAATGAGTTCCACATATTTACTATTAATATAGTCAAATTCATTAAAAAGTGTGGAAATACAAAAGGAGATGATAGATTCATATACAGTGAATGAAAATTAAAATGATAATGTGTAATTGTGCAATATTAATGTCCTTTTTCATTTTTCCAGACTTCAAAATGGAAGTTAGGAACGAAGGATTTTAGTTATAATCCAGCATGCATAAGTCTTCTTTGACAGAATGCTGAGATAGTTGTAACCCAAAAAGAAAAAAAAATGGAATGCTGAGATATTTAGTACAAATACAATGAGTATGTATGTGGACATAGTTTTATTTAAGCCCATTTGAAACATACTCCTTTTATTACACCAGAGGAATATGCTAGTTTTTTATATCAGTAAAAGCGTCAGTGGTTTAAAAGAGAAAAGAAAAAGACCAAAAATTTTATTTTCAACTACCTAAGTTCTATACAGTTAATATGGTTAAGAAGAAAGAATTATATTTTCAAATGGGAAAAAAAAAATCTTACTATTATTGCGAGAATCTTCAATAGAAAATCAGTTACAATATCCATCAAATGATAGCACTAGAGTTAAAAATCATGTCCTATAATAACAGAAAGACCTCAATATATCATTCCTATAAAATCATGTCGTTTACCAGATAAACATACATTTGAGTCCCTACTCTAGAGATGAGGGCCAGCATTGGTTTGAGATTCGTGAAACCTCTATAAATATCCTCATTATCAAATTGCGCTAATTTGTCTTCAAATGGCTATGATTAACAACATCATTTTCGCCACTTGCCTCCTGCTGCTCGTCCCCTTAGCCTCATGCACAAAAAAGAAGCAGGTGATGATTTTTCATTTTCTTTTTGTTTTTCTCCTTTGGAGTTTCAATGTGGAATCTCATGTGAAAGATCTTTCTTGGGTTCTCGCAGATTTATCTAGTGGAGTTTGGAGAACAAACTAATAATTATGGAGATAAAACACTGCAAGAAATAGAGAATACCCATCACTCTTATTTGCTTTCTGTGAAACAATCTGAGGAGGAAGCCAAAGCTTCCCTTCTTTACAGTTACAAACACAGCATCAATGGCTTTGCAGCATTGCTTACCCCAGAAGAAGTCAATAAGCTCTCAGGTAAACTAGATAATTCTCCAACTGTTTTGCTTTTACTGGTAGTTACAGATTACCTATTCCATTTTGGTTTATCATCTTGTCTCCTGCCAATAATATCTTGACACATATTTTATATCTTTTTAATATTACATAAAATTTCAACTCATGTGGCAAGATGTTCTTGGAGGAGACAAGATATGGTACATCAAAATGGACAGGTGATTTTTCTACTTGTATACATGTCCCTGACATTGCAAATTAACAAAAAAAAACTGGAACAGAAATGGAGGGAGTAGTCTCTGTGCATAAAAGCCAGGCAAGAATATACTCTATGCACACCACAAGGTCATGGAAGTTCGTGGGATTAAACCAGCCTTTAAATCATTGGGCAGAAGAATCAAACAAGACAAATGAAGACTTGTTATCCAGAGCAAAATATGGGGAAGATATCATTGTTGGAATGATTGATAGTGGTAATTCATCAACATAAGTTTCTTCCTATATATATACATACATACATGCGCAAATGAGAGCATTTCTTGAATGTGTGCTATTACTGCAGGTGTGTGGCCAGACTCAAAGAGCTTCAGTGATGAAGGGATGGGGCCTGTTCCACAAAAATGGAAAGGAGTCTGCCAAAATGGAACTGCTTTCCCCTCGTCTCAGTGTAACAGGTGAAATGAATAATTGCTTCTTTATCTCGCTTCACCTTATCTTACACGTTATTTTTTTTCCTTCCATTTTCTCATTAATTTTGATTTTTGAGGACATGTAGCCAAATTAGTCATAAATATCAGTCAATTCATTCGTATATGAATAGATTTGGCGTTGCTAAAGCAAACTGGTAGTAAGGAATTTGCTTTCTTCTTGGAGTGAAAATGGCCCTAGCTAGGGAACTTGGGTGGGACACATATAAGTTTCTTGCACACAAAAAACTAACTTAGGTATGTTTGGGAGGATGGGTGGGATGGTTAGTAATAGAGTGGAGTGGTTAAGATACTTTGAGCCATTGTGTGGGAGTTTTATAAATAATGGAGTGGGATGGTAAGCCAAACCACTCCAAACCATCCAAAGCATCAATTGTTCATACCCTCTAATTTGGGGGGTTTGGGAGGGAATACTACCCTCTTTTTTACTTTTAAATGCAAAATTACAATTTTAACCCTTCTAAACAAAACATTGTTATGAACAATGAAAAATAAAAAGGATAATATTCGAATTAAAAATTGTAATTCACACCACTCCATTACTTATCATTGTGACTTTCAAACAATGGATTATAATGTCCCTCCATTCCTTCATTAAAACTCTCAAACAATAGAGTGATATATTTTTACCACCCCACTCCACCCCACTCTAAACCATTTCATTATTAACCATTCCACCCCGTCCTCTCCAAAACTCCCAAACATAGCCTTATGTAATTCATTTTATTTCCCTTTCCTTGAGGGTATACCGCTAATAGCTTTTTAATTAGAGGATTACATTTGTAATCTCTGAATCAAGTTTTGATTTGATTTTTTTTTCGTATGAGATATTTTTATAATAAGGATGTAATCAGTATGCATTATCAATATAAAGATTTTTTAACTTATCAATTCAAGCATAAGTTATTACATTATTAAAAATATATGATTTTTATAATAACAATCTTAAAATTCATACATAAAATGATTTGTGATTAATTGATAATATGAAAACTTTACATTGACCGTATTTATGATGATAAGAAGAGAAGTGCCATTTTGAAATGAAAATTTTTTAAATGAACTTCGGAAACCTTTGAATAGGGTTCCTTCCGATCAGTTAGCCAATACTTGTAGTTTCCTTTTTAGTTCATTTATTTAAATCTTGTACGGGACATTAATGAGGAGCTTGAGTATTACAAAAGCAAAAGTTCATTTCACTATCGGTAGCAAAACTTATGCGCATGTCATTTTCATGGCATATATATTCATATTTTTACTTAAAATACCAAAAGGAAACCAACCGAGGTTGGCGTGAGTGGTTAAAGGCCTCTCGTCCCTTAATCAAGGTTTCGGGTTTGAGCCTTGGGTATGAAAAAAACCTCAGTTGGGAGGAATGCCACCCATCGAAATGCCGAACAAACTCCCGCGGGAGATTAGTCCCTGTCTCAGGTTGGCGGTGGGATACTCCTTGAAGTGGATCGGAAAAAAAAAATCCCAAAAAGGAAAATGTGTAAAGAACAATATCCATTATCTTACTTGCAAAGGAAGATGACTTATTTTATGGGGGGAGGGGGGGAATGTTGTTCAATAAAAGTTATTAACAAGTGATTTTTCTAATTGATAAAACAAAAGAGAAACTTTTAATGGAACAAGGAGCATATTAGAAGTGTTCTATGAGACAAGGAATGCAAAAGAAGATTCCTTACTGTATATAACTACTAGCTAGATTCACAGTCTGCATGTCACATGTTCGAATCTATTAAATATCCCCATTCACAAAGGTGAATTAGACACAATGATAAGGTCAAAGAAGGCATTTTATCCAGGTTTCTCGATGGGTGGGATTTCTGATTAAAATAAATAAGTAAAAGTATATTTATTTTTAATTTTATATATAAATTATATCTTAGTCTTAATTTATAATTGTATCCATTGAGCTTGCTCGTCTAAATAATTATAATTTCTAGCTTTTTGTCCTTTTGACTTAATTGTTTTTGGCTTGTTTTGTTTTTCACCCGTGAGTTTCTATCAGTATTCCGAAGGCTTCTCCTTTTGTTGGCCACAAGAATTTGTTTTCACTCATTTTTCAATTCCGTGAATGTCTTTTCTCTAGGCTTGTTTGATACTATACCCCGGAGTCTAGATATAAATGATTATAAGGAAACAAAAAAAAAAGGTCCAATTATTAATTAAAGATCTCTATACTGAAAGTGGTCAATGGTGACCAAAACACCACGACACATGCACGAGAGAGAGAGAGGGGAAACTGCCATGTAGTAAACTAGAGGACAAATATATTGGGATGATAGTCTGTGAAGAAAACTATGTACGTATCTCTGACAAGTCACACTTTGCTTATTCGTGATGTTATTGAACCTGGCATTATATATCAATACGTTATACAATAATACTTACATATAGGTAGGAAGAAAAATGATTTTTTGACGCATTTTTTTTTTTGACATCATATGACGACATCATACGGTATCACACTGTGCGGCAATGTAGTAGCCTTTTTTTAAAAAAAATATTTAGTTTCTTTTTTTTAAAAAAAATCTTGTTCTTTTTTTCAAAAAAAAATATTTAGTTTTTTTTAGAAATAAATTTTTTGGTTAAGTATGTACAAATATCTTGTTAATCAGGTACAAATATCTGATTAATTCAGTTTATTATCTAGTTAATGGGTTTTTTTGTTAAGTATGCGCAAATATCTGGTTAATCAGGTACAAATATGTAGTTAATTCAGTTCATTATCTGGTTAATGGGTTTTTTTTAGAAATAAATTTTTTTGTTAAGTATGTGTAAATATCTGGTTAATCAGGTACAAATATCTCGTTAATTCAGTTCACTATCTGGTTAATGGATTTTTTGGTTAAGTATGTGCAAATATTGGTTAATCACGTACAAATATCTGGTTAATTTCATTTCATTATCTGGTTAATTGATTTTTTTGAGAAATAAGTTTTTTAGTTAAGTATGTGCAAATTAATGAGTTTTTTTGAGAAATAAATTTTTTGGTTAAGAATGTACAAATATCTGGTTAATCAGGTATAAATATCTGGTTAATGGATTTTTTGGTTAAGTATGTGCAAATATATAGTTAATCACGTACAAATATCTGGTTAATTCAGTTTATTATCTGGTTAATGGGATTTTTGGTTATGTATGTGCAAATATCTGGTTAATCAGGTACAAATATCTGGTTAATTCAGTTCATTATCTGGTTAATGAGTTTTTTTTAGAAATAAAATTTTTATTTTTTTTAAAAAAAGTCAAAATTAAAAAAAAAATGTTACAATAGTGCTATACCGCTACAATACCATAGGTGTCCCGTATAATATCCATTTGGTGTGTTCAATTATCACACTTGATGTAGGAAATTGTTCTGTCCCGGCGGAAGGAAAATATTCCATAATCTATAGTGTGTGAGATTAATAGGAGTCCATCCGATCCCGACGTCGTGGTGATGTCTATACCTATAGACCCTAAAATGGCCTGGAAAGTATAATTTTGTTACATCCCGTGACCCAACTTGATTTTTGTAGGACATGTACCCTGCCAAGTTTTGGCGGGAACAAAATAAACTGAATACTAAATAAGAAACAAATCTTAATTTTATTCTAGAATATAAGGAAATATTAATCACATGTGTTGATCATTGTATTGTACTCCATATCTTTCTGTTTTTTATCCGCTAATATTAGTATTTAAAGTTAGTTATTATGTTAGAGGATAGGGATGTGGTTCGAATTTTTTACCTCCAAGTGAACTGGGAGTCTTCTTAATCCCTTAGCATCACCAAGGATATAATTTTATATGTTTGATGCAGAAAGATCATTGGAGCTCGATATTACCTGCATGGTTATGAAAGTGCATTTGGCCCTCTAAACGAAGAGGAGGATTACAAATCAGCTCGTGACAAAGATGGCCATGGAACTCACACAGCTTCCATAGTTGCAGGCCGTGCAGTTCCAAGAGCCTCAGCCCTCGGAGGCTTCGCGAAAGGCACGGCCTCAGGCGGAGCCCCCTTGGCCCGCCTTGCCATATACAAAGCATGTTGGCCATTAAAAGGGAAATCAAAACATGAAGGGAACATATGCATGGACATTGATATTCTCAAAGCTATAGATGATGCCATTGGTGATGGTGTTGATGTTATAAGCATCTCCATTGGGTTCAATATGCCACTCTCTTATGGGGATGATGTGATTGCTAAGGGTGCATTACATGCTGTTGAGAAAAATATTGTGGTGGTTTGTAGTGCTGGGAACGATGGTCCTTCACCTAAGAGTTTGTCAAACCCTGCGCCATGGATTATCACTGTTGGTGCTAGCACTTTGGACCGTTCCTTCCTTGCTCCAATTAAGCTAAGAAATGGCACAAGCATTGAGGTAAATTGCATACAAACTTATTCAACTTTTGGGTATTAACAAAATGGAAATTGCTGGTGGATGGCAATTAAAAGAAGTTGTTAAATATGTGTTGAACGTTAAATTTATAATAAATCTTAATCAACTTTGAATGAAATGTTATTTGATGATTTACTTTAAGAATTGTACTGAAAAAATAATCAGTGTGCCTAGAAATATGGCATACAAAAAAGTTATTTTCTAAGTTTGAGCATATTTTTCAATGAAGAAGCTAGAAAATTTGGTAGTATAAAATTGCATAAGATCGTATAACCAAAAAAAAAAATTAGACTGTATGCATTTTAATAAAAAAAATTGATAATCTCAAAATTTTATATATACTTGAGTACAAAGTGTACTCTTTCATGTACAATATCCCCTAATTACCAAAAAGAGACCGGTGTAATGGACCTCCACTCCCCAGCAGAGCCAAAATGCGCCTGCAAATACCATCCAGATCATTAGAATGTCTTGCTTTCAACCCCTAGTTATCACCACCAAAATCTATACATTCTCAATATTACAGTAACAATTTTGACACAAAACAAATGCCATTAGCCTAAAGACTCAATTCATATAAACTACATCACCAATATCAGTACAGCTAACTCCTAAAAATCCATTTTAATAATTAAAAAAGTATTATAACTGGTCAAAATCATATATGGTCAATTTGACTCTTGTAAAATACAAAGATTCACTAAAAAATAAGGATATTTTGGCACTCCAAAATATCTATTTACACTTCTCATTAGTCCAAAAATAACAATAAATTTTTTAATTAGTCAATAGAAAATGTGAACAAGTTTTAGAAGTGCCAATATTCTCGCCCAATGCTTATAACTACTAGAAATTTAACCTATCATTATACTTGTTCCAGTTATAATTTTATTTTATGTTAATATCAGGGTCGATCAATTACTCCAGTACACATGGAAAACAGCTTCTACCCATTGGTGCTCGCTAGTGATGTTGAACATCCAGGCGTGCCTAGTACAGATTCTGGGTGATTTTCAATACTAATCATTGGTTTGGAAAATATTTTTTATATCACTGAATTTGACATCTGCTAGACATTGTACTTTTATATGATTGGAATTTTATATACTGTAGTTAACCTAATAAAATGTGCGGTACAAGGATGTGGTGTCAATCAAATCCAATGATAAATCGGATTGAATTGGTTTTTACTTATGATTATATGACTAATAATAAATTGAGAATGTTTATTTTATCATGCAGGTTTTGCCTGGACAACACCCTTGAACCTAACAAGGTCCAGGGGAAGATAGTTCTCTGCATGAGAGGGCAAGGGGAAAGATTAAAAAAAGGCTTAGAAGTTCAAAGGGCTGGTGGTGTTGGTTTTATCCTTGGAAACAATAAAAAATTTGGAAATGATGTACCATGTGATCCTCATTTCATTCCAGCCACTGGGGTGTCCTATGAGAATGGCTTAAAACTTATTCAGTATATTCATTCTTCTCCTAATCCAATGGCACATATTTTACCAGGAAGAACAATTTTACAAACCAAACCAGCACCCTCCATGGCCTCCTTCTCTAGCAGGGGTCCAAATATAATTGACCCTAATATTCTGAAGGTAATTTCCATGACTTTATCACCATATTTATGTGCACCTTTGTTCCTATTTATGAGAACATTCATGTCTTGTAGTTGATAATAACAAAACAAAAGTAACATGTATTCTAGTTTCAAATTTCCTATATCTTTTTGGATTTGCAGCCTGACATCACAGCTCCAGGAGTAGACATATTAGCAGCATGGACTGCAGAAGATGGCCCTACACGAATGACATTTCATGATAAACGAGTTGTTAAGTACAATATCTTTTCTGGAACTTCAATGTCGTGCCCTCATGTTGCTGCTGCAGCAATTCTCCTCAAAGCCATACACCCTACTTGGAGCAGTGCAGCTATAAGATCTGCCCTCATGACCACAGGTAACTTAAGGATCAAAGTCCCTTCTTGGGTACCACTTGCTTAGATGACTCACCTAGCTCTTTAGCCTCCATACCTGACTGATAGTGGCTGTAACACACTATGGTCTGCTGCTAGTACACCTGATCATATATAGGCCAATCTACTGAGATTGGCCTATATATGATTTGCTACTATATACCCTCCGGTCCACAATATAAGCAAAAATTTCCAAATTTTTTGGTCCAAAATATAAGCAAATTTCAACTACTTCCTTCTCATTTAATGAAGTTATTCTCAAAATACCCTTCATTTAATACAAATTTTGTTTTCCAATGACTCCTTTTATTCTCAATAACACAAGCTTAATAAATAAGAGGAAGGGTAATTTAGGTAACAAACTTAATTTTTTATTCCCAATGACTCTTTTAAATGAGATTAACTAACTATCTTAATATATGTGTCCCATTTAATTTTTGCTTACAATAGAGACCGGAGGGAGTAGCATTAATGATCAGTTTATATAGCATTAATGATTTGCTACTATATTATATAGAAAAAAGAATCCTCATGTTTTCCTAGACCATGCTGATAAGTCTATCTGAACTTTGTTCATAGCACAATGAAATTCCCTACTATGCATATACTTTCCTGATCTGAATTCTTTTGTTTTTTTCATGCAGCCGGAACAACAGACAACACGGGCAATCCATTGACTGATGAAACTGGAAATTCTGCGACGCCTTTTGCAATGGGTTCTGGTCACTTCCGCCCCCAAAGAGCAGCAGATCCTGGACTAGTTTATGATGCCTCCTACATGGACTACTTAGTTTACAATTGTAACCTTGGAGTGACTCAGAACTTAAGCATTACATATAACTGTCCAAAGTCATTGCCTGAACCTATTGATCTCAATTATCCATCCATACAAATCCATAGACTCAATGTCACTAGGAATATTAAGAGGACAGTCACCAACGTTGGTAGTAGCAGGAGTGTTTACAAGTTTAGTGCTAAGACACCAAAAGAATACTCCATTACAGCAACTCCAAATATTCTGAGATTTAGTCATGTTGGGCAGAAAATAAACTTCATCATTACAGTGACAGCAAGCAGAGGTCAGATACCAACCATGTGTGACCCATATAAGTACTATTTTGGATGGTATGCTTGGACTCACGAGCATCACATTGTCAGAAGCCCAGTAGCAGTGTCTTTTGACTCTTTTCCATAAGATTGCCTCTTCTTATTTTTATTATTATGCTCTTCCTCCTGACACTTTTATTGAAGAATCTAAAGGCCAAATATTTGGAGCATATTGTAGAGACATGAAACACATAGGATATAGTTTATTATGAGCAATGGACAGACCATGTGATTAAGAATGAAGTACTATTTTGGTTTATATTCGAGAATGGTTGGTGCAATTGTGCTTTCATTCAGGACTTGCTTCCTCTTTCTGTTTTGCACCCTCTCCCCATTTCTAGATATTGTCAATCAAAATAATTGTGCATATGTTCCTTCAATGTTAAAGTTTTCCTTGTCAAGTCTTCCAAGCGAGTTAACTTCATAGTTGAGCCCTTCTTTGCTCATCATATGATGAAGCCCGATAGCATATACCCGCCCTCTTTTTATTGGCATTTTTGGATAATAACTAAGCACTCCGCAGGCAGCAGTTGCCGGCAAATGTTCTACGAGGATCCTTCAACTGCTATAATTTAATTTAGGGAATAGGATTAGTACTGGAGGATGGATATTTATCAAACACAAGTTATACAACCCTAGTCAAAACCGATTGCTTCTATAAGCAACGATGCTTATAGCTAGATGTTATGTCACTAATGTTCCGACGATGTTACTATATAAGAACTGATTCTTATTTCTTAATCAACCTTGATGAAAGATACTCTAATTAGCACTAATACGCCTTCAATATGAAGAGAGATTAATAAGATAAAAATGAGACCACCTATTGTCTTTTCTTCTCTCGAAAGGTGCTCCAAGACCATTAACACTGAAGGGGCTGAATTAGTATCCGTAACTTTACATAGAAAAAGTCGATGGCATGGGCCCTAAACGCAGGTCCAGGCCAGGCCAAAGAAAAAACAAACATGCACAGTCTTCACAAGCAATCATTACACATAACATGTACCCTTAAGGCAGAATGCTACCAGAGGATTGGAACAAAGGCATATCGGTTAGAGGTGGGTAGAGGGATGCAGGTCCTCAGTCCTGTAGGGCTAACGGGCAAGGCAGCACTAGCCACGGGTGGTGGTAGGTCCGCCAGCATAAGGTTCTGATGAAGTTAAGCATGCTTGGACTTCTTCATGATGAGCCAATGAAAGTACACCACACACTATTGGAAGAGTCAATGGCACTAAGAACTAGAAAGCACTGCATAAGTAAATGTGTAATATAAATTATGTGTTTTTCCTTTCCTTTTTTAGTGCTGGGGTAAATAGCAAGTTAATTTTGATGTATTGTTAGTGTAAAGTTTTACACAGTTAACCAATCATACATCATTGGATATATGCTCATTTAAGATAGTTATTATAAGAGTCAAATATATAATGATGTGGTAATGTATGATTTGTCGACATTTTAATTTATTTATTTTTACAACAATGATGCATCAAAATTAAATCTATAGTAATAACTGTATTATAACAATGATAAGAATAATCAAGTTTTAAAAATTAGTTACAATAACAAATTATTGTTTCTAGAATTATTTAGACTGTCACATCATCACATGCATTACATTTATTTTAGAGTAAAATACTCATTTCAGTCTGGCTAGGTACTCATATCAATTATAAAATGTGTCACCAAAATCATCCCTGTGTGTAGAAAACATGAGAATACCATTAATAGAGCCTTTGATTGGAGGACTCAATGTCATTTTCCACGATTGAAGAATTAAATTGATATCACTCTTTATAATTCAATGACTAAATTAATGTTAACTTTTTTATTTTGAAAGACTAGATTGATATCACTTTCTATGATGGAAGAACTAAATTAATGTTCTACTTTGATTAGAGGACGAAATTGATGCCACTCTTACCAAAATTAAGTTTAGTGTTATTTTATCTATATTGGGTGATAGTTTGGTGTTGGTAGGCTAAAGGAAAACCTAACATAAGCTAGTCATTGACATTATGCCAATAGACAACTACATCAATTTATAACCTAAGTGTGAAGTGCCTTATACCCTTAAAAAGAGAAAATCACTTAGGATGCAGAGGGATATTTTGCAGGAAAACCCTTGAGCAACCATGTGTCTAGGCCCCAAATGGTCGGCCTTTTAGGAATCACGAGAACCTACCCCATTTAGCAAAATAAATTTTTTTTACTACACAAGTAATTTGATAGAGAAGCATGAAAAGAGATTGCATCGAACAGGTCCAACAACAATGCTCTTCATCTGCTTACTATATAAGGCAGGGTGTCACTTGAAAATCATGACAAGCTAATATTCTCACTAAATCCATTCCCATCTCAATTCAGCAGATTTCTCATTTCTCCAGTTCTAGTTAATACATATGTTTCTGAATTACATGGCTAGATCAATGAATACAAAGCATCTCATGTATGCAACCATCTGTTGCTTACAACTACTGCACCTAATTGTCTAATACTAATATTTATCAACGAATCATCAGCCACATGGGTGGGAATAGGAAAATTAGTTTGGGGTATAGACATCATATATATCTCAAGCACTAAAATGTTTTGCATTGAATACATACCTAACATATCCATACATCATTTTCAGCTTCGGCTTTGGTGCCCCGATCCCTCCCTTGATGTAGTTCCACTTCCACCCCTGATTGGCCAGTTGCTAAGCTGGAAACATGACAGTGAATCAAATTGCTGAAGCTCTGATGCAGCAGCAGTAGAGTGCAACAAGATAATTGGCCAAAAAACTGCAAATCCGAGATATTAGGATCTGGCTGTGTCCTCATTGACATGTACCCGTTTCAATTGGTTGATTCATCTTCTTCCCATGCTTCTGTTGTTCTAACTCTAACTCGTTCACCATTAAAGTGTATGTACTTCCATTTAAGCCCATAGCGTTTTATAGCCAATTTCCGTTTTTCTTCTTGGCCTAGTTTTCTAAAGGCACTTGCCACTCTCCTGACTGTATCCTCGTCAGGTTTTACCCGCAACTCTTCCATGTCTGCAAATACCTGATCTTACAGATAAGAAAGAGATATGTTAAAGCATAGAAGACTTAAAATCAGAATTGCTGAAAAAAAATCATGTAAAGAAGTAGCGACAATAATGCTACTAACAAAGATACCTCTATAATCTTATCTGGCATATGATGATGATCATACAAGGCAATCATCCTAGAAAACAATCTCCTTGAGACAGAGCGCATATGGGTATGTAGAATCATATTCCACAATGATTCTGCCTCGTCTACCCTCTGGTCCATTTCAAATGCCAGAAGAAGGGTGTCATATGTTCCCATTGTTGCTCCTTGACCTTTGCTTAACATCCACTTTGCTACCTGAGTAGTGTTGAAGATTGATAATTGGTAATATTCTTTTGCATTCGTCACAAGTAACCAAACAACTCAGGGCCATCAAGCAAAAGAGGTACCATTCATACATTTATGTGTTGTGTACGTAATGGGCTAATACTGGGATGTCAGATAAAAGCAGACAAAACTCATGCACGTTTATATGACCTAAACACAACCTGGATGTCATTCTCAAGAAGGATTGAACAATGTCAATATTGATGGATGACACATCATTATGAAAAAACAGAAATAAATGGAAGCATATTGATATATAAAATATATAGAAGATTCATATCTATAAGTAATTTGAATACAAGCCGGAGCTTCAAAAGCAGAGGGACAACTTGATGAGCTAAAGAGTGAAGAGCATTCTTCATTTATGTATTACTTCAAACCATATGCTAAACTTAAACCATGATTGAGGTCTGTAATTTCAGCTTTAGTTAACACTCAAATTCATTTATCAAAAGTATTAACAAGAAACCATTCATTTCATGAGAATTTTTTTTTAAAATGCGGAGAACTTTGAAAAAGGCATTTCAGCTTTAGCTAGGGCATGTTACAAAAACAACATTTAACAGTTATCAAACAAATTGAATACTATTATTAGCTATGAAATATTCTCTCAAAATCTACAGAGGCAAATGAAGAGCGTGGTAAGATATGCAACAGGAATTGTTTAAAATATAGCCATGATAAATTAGTTGTGGTCATACTTGAATTACACGAATCCACTGACGCCTTTTCCTTAAGATTTTTAAAGCCTTGGCCGCTGCAATCAACGGGAACTCTATTTCCCAAGCTACCCATTTATCTAATGCTCCATAAACAGCCTCTTTCTCGTTAGGGAGTTGAGACACCTGCCATTTCAAGATTGACAAATGCACAAGACAAAATCAATATATAAAGAAAGATCAAAACATTTTTCTCCCCTGGTCCTGGATCACTAAACCCCTTCCTCAGTACTCATTATCAATCACAATTGGTTTGATTTCATCTCGTGGGGTGGCCAAATATGACACTCAAAACCAAAAGGAATGGGGCAGGTAAACATACAAGTCTGACAAGAGTGAGGGCCTTTTGGCCAGATTGAGCCGAATCTCTTCTTTTCCACAAGTGATGCTCTTTCTTCTTATTATTCCCTTTTCTGCATTGGAAGATGAAGCATTGAAGTAAATGATAAAAAACATAAGCACATGACATTTACATAGCAACTTGATGAATTGAAGAAAAATGGAATAACCTACTTGTCCTTCTCTACGGGTCTACCAAGGGCTCTACCACTTCGCTTAGGTTTGGATTGAGCAAGAGAAACATCAGAGGCACAATAGATGCAAATTCTCTGCAACTAAAATTAAGTAATTAAATAAATAACAGAATGAATGAAGCTTAAATATAAGAAAAGCAAATATTATTTATTGTAAAGGTGTTTACCTTGTGTGAGAGTGAGACAGACAATGTAATTTTTGGGAATTTATTCCCAAAAAGTAGAACTCTTGTTGTGTGTGTCTTAGCCCGACGAGTCACCTATTCAAAACAGAAAAAAATTTCATGATTCTTTGATGAGATAGAGATACAACATCAACAGAGCAAGTAGCTCAGTGATTACCTGATATGTTACTGGTGACAGAACTGGGGACAGAATTGAGTTTTCACATAATATTACACCCATCATGCTTTTACTCTTTATCTTCAATACACATGAAAATGCAGAACCTCATTTGCGGTATCTTTCAAATTGGAGAAGATTGGTGTAGACGAAGACACAGGAAAGAGAGAGCGGAACTTCGAGAGTTCGGGTCATTATTTTTGGGTCTTATCTTTTTTAACAGGCTTGGGCCCATTCATCTTTCAACTCTCTACCCCTTCTTGTCTACGTTGATTTTTTTTTTTTTTGACAGGTCCAATTAATTTAGGATTTTTTTTTTGGTAAGAGAGAAAAGAAAGCAAAAAAAAAAAAAAAACAACAACAAACTACTCAACAAAATGTAAACCTAGGGAATCCTTTAACAGTAAGGATCCCATAGCTGGCCAGCGAGTCTTCCATATCGTCCATCTTTCCTCATGAGAGGAACCATGCTTTGCCAAGAAGTCTGTACAAGTATTTGACTCTCTGAAAATATGTTCAAATTTCACATACCACTATCTCTTTAAGAGGTTCAGAATATCTTCAATAACAAAAGCATATTAATTTAGGATTGAGAGAACTTGCAAAAAAACATTATGTTAAATTAAGAGAAAATTATATTTGATATTATATGAAGTTAACAAAAGGCTATTAAACGAATAACAGTGATAAAATGCACTTGAATCATTTTTCTAAAAATATGTGCATGAGAACACCTCAATCGCATTAGAATAAAATAAAGAGTAATGATATTTGGACACAAAAATGGTGTCCAATACCATATAAAAGTATCATTTTCCACTTATTTATTGTTTTCTTCTCTCTCATCTCATCATGAATTTTATCACTCCCAGGAAACTCATAATCTCTACGGTGATTATACAAGGTGTCCAAATTGTGTGTCCAAATATCTTTACTCTAAAATAAGTAAGTTTTCAAACCAAAAAAAAATTAAGGGTTAAATATGTTTTTGAACCCTATAAAATTTCACTTTTTTGTTTTTAGTCCCTAATAAATTTTTCTCCTAATTTTAGTCCCTAATTTATTCCAAGTTATTAAAAATAGTCCTCATTGCTAAGTTACAACTGTTAAATGCTTAGTTGTCACACAGTTTTACACTTTGTCACTTGCCACTGGACCCATTAAATGACATGGCAGTGTTAAATGAAAAAGATGCAACCCCTTTCCGCCGCCGTGACCTTCACCCTCGCAGCAGCACATCGCGCATCGCCGCCAGGGACCTAATCTTGGCCCTCATCACGGCGGCGAAGTAATCGGGCAGAGGCAACACGAGGTTCACCTCCGGCATGTAGAGCACCCCGTGGTCTCTCGGCATGAGGATTTAGTGGTTATCAATATCATCCAATGACTCTGATACCCATTTTTCTTCTTCTTCTTGGCATGAGGTTGAGAAGCAGGTTGGAATAGGATACAGAACGTAGCTGCATTCTTCATAGGTTTAAGCACTGGAATGAGAAGCAAGGTTCACTCTTTGAATGAAATTGGGGAGCTCGAATTGGTAATGGGTGGCAGCTTCACGTCACAGAGGGAGGAAATGGGGAAGAAAGGGTTTTCATGAAAAAGATTTTTAAAATGAATAAAAAATAATTTAAATAAATCATTTAACATGTATGATGCCATGTCATTTAATATGTGCAGGTGGCAAGTGATGAAGGATGACATTATAAGACAACTAACCACTTAATTGTTGTTACTCAACAGTGAGGACTATTTCTGATATAGGGAAATAAATCAGGGACTAAATTTAGGAGAAAAATTTAGTAGGGACTAAAAGCAAAAAAATGAAATTTTATAGGGACTAAAAATATATTTAACCCAAAAATTAAATAAGTAAAAAATATACAAAATATTAATACTCATTACTGAATTAGGTCATGTCAAAAGCCTGACCAAATTAGATAAATTGTGAGATATTCATTCACTATAAAATTATACATGTAGTTTTCTGATTTTATATACACATGTATTATTTCACCAATAAAGAGTTTAATTTAGCCCAGGAGCAAACATATATTCAAATTTTAATAAATCGGATAACAAATTTTTCTTAAATATCTTGGTTGGCCCTGAATGCCACTTGATGGTAATATTAAAAGAAATTCTGTGTACTTAAGAAGTTAGTTCCACCAAACCAAAATAAGCATGAAAAAAACAAATAGGTGCTCTTAATTGATGTATAGTTTATCAAACCCATAGAGAGGGAGAGAGAGTTTGTGTGTATGAATCCATTTTCTTCACGGCTGTCACAAACTCATCCTTTCCAAGATTGTTGAACTGCTTCTTCTTTTTTTGTTGAACTGCTTTTTTAACATGCGCAGTTTCATTATTAGATCCATCACAAGCATTATCAGCTGAAGTCTTCTAAGGCAATATATATATATAATATATAATTAGAGGGATTTGGATTCTCTCCAAGTTTCATTGTGAAGAGGCTAGACTATGATAGGTTATAAGATTCATCAATTATTTTCAAAACAAAATATGTATTGGAGAGAATCGGGATCCATGTTATGAGAGACTCCCAAAGATTAGCACTCCTTAGTTCTGCAACATAAAAAACCGAAACTATTTTCTTTCTTTCTTATCTCTTTTTGCTTAAAATTATGAAATAGCTTAAACTCATCAGTTTTGTTATTTGTTGGGCCTTAAATTTAGCACCATGCATGTGCAGATTCTGGTTCCTACAATTTGAGGAAGATGGAAGCCGAATCAAAACAATGATAGGTCCGTAACATTGTAAAACAAGCAGGAGAATGACAATTGACATGCAAACTAAGGATAAACATTCGGATCGTTTTCATTATATCAAACTGTGAATATTAAATTAGAATACAGGATGTAATGTAAAACTTGTAATTGACTTAGCCCAAAGTATACCGTGCTGTCGTTCTCACCAAACCAAGATAGAGTGTACGTCAAGCACCCTCTTAACTAAGAATTAGAGACTTAATTAGAGGGTTAAACCAAACAGCTCAACATTAATTTGCCCTATCTCATCAAGAATTTTTTTTGCACTCTTGTATGCTTATCCACTTATCCTTGTCAAAATTTACTTCACCCTTCCCTTCTTGCATTATGAGTTTTTGACATAATTATAAGTCTGGTTTCTCAATCATTAAGCCTTTTCTACTTGTATTATGAATATGATACACACCTTTGCTATCTTCCATTCTTTCAGCACGTAATTTTGAGGGATGCTTGAAAGAGATAATATATAGAAACTTTTTTTTTTGCTTGCACTCAGGCACCCTTTCGGGATATAAAAATCATTGAAGTGAGATTTAATTCTTCAAACAAAACCCTCACTATAGCTCATGCAAATGTAAATTATTAATGCGAAGTGATCTGCACTTGAAATTTAGGCTATATATTAATATCCGCTAATCATGCATTTGTGATCGCTCAAAATTTTAGTTTATAAAATTTGTAGAAGATGAGAGATTGGATGACTAAAGTTATAGAGTCAACATAATTAACTCACATTGCTTGGACAGGTTACAACTTACAACTATATCCCATGAAAGTATTAGGATCTCGTCAAATAATTAAAAAGAGGTAAAGTTTTATTTAAGAAAGAAATATATAACTTTTCAATAACTTATGCATATCATTTTAATAAAAAAATATTCCCCCTGTTCGTTAATACTCCCTCTGGTCCTATATATAAGAGGCAAAACCCTAAAACACACAGACCAAGGAAATGCATTGAAATAAGTTATTTGTAATTAATATTCATATAAATTTACAAATTTAACCCTTCAATAATTAATGAACATACCTACTTGTATTGAAAGTTACATTGTCTCGTAAATATAAACCCTATTATAAATAAGGGTAAAATTGGAAATGAGCATTTAATATTTGTCAAAATATATGCATGTCTCTTATATTTTGGACAAAAAAAAGTAGTCATTTACCTCTTATAATAAGGACCGGAGGGAGTATTTTTAAAGCATTAGCCAGCAGGATTTGTGAATTAAATAACAACAACATTCAAACAAAGAAAGATAAAATGATAAGGTTAAGAAAATACTCAAGAGAGACTTGCACGAAAACAACGTCGGAAACGTAGCACCTAAACAGGACTAATAATCATTAGAAGCCCCGCAGCACGTGTAAATGTGGCGTTAATGTCATCATAGAGACACGTGTATGTTGATTAGTGGTTGATGATGTTAGAAATCATACTAATAAATATTGGATGACTGTGTGGGACCCCGCCCCGTGATTCTTTTTTTCATGGGAAAATGGAGCCACAACATTCGCCGAGCTGTAAGAGGCAGACACAGAGACAGAGCATACCTTTATAACCACTCTTTTTACCCAATCATCAATCGTATGATTATGATTTATTATTGAGCATTAGAGCGATTCACCAAAGCTTGATTAGCCGCTAGCACAAACCATGCAGCTCGGCTTGGCTCACTCAGTCCCATCGCCTCAATATACATTTGGATAAGTATGTGATAAAAGTGAATTTGAAATTGATTTGGTTGAAATTGAGATTGAATTAAAGTTATTTATGTTTATATGTTTTTATTTTGAAATTAAATTAGATGAAAAATTTATTGTAAATTTTTCAACTCAATTTAAAGGCTATTTTTTATAGTTTCTAAACAAAATCATTCCTATAGATAAAATTAATTTTATCTGACAGTAATCAAACATCTTATTTTTACTAAAATCACGTTTGATAGAAGATATAATCAATTCTAGAAATTTTCAATGTGAAACCAAACACACACTCGCTACCATGTCTAAATACCTTTCAGCATAAGATATTGTTTAGATATATAGATTCTATATATCTATAAATAGAATAAAATATGAGATTAAAGGGTGAAATATTTGGATTCTGTTGAAAATAAAATCAAAGTGATCAAACTCTATCTTGTTCTTGTCGCATGTCAAACGTGGCAGCTGATTGTATAAACTGTCATCTTTTACCCGCTTCTCATGTTTGAGGTGCCAGGTTTCGACTCCAACCATTCTAAACTTGGTCAACGAACAAAGCAAAATGTCATAGTAAATGGCTGGTGGCACAAATTCGGATATATAATTTTTAAAAAATACTACAAACTAAGAATGTTGATTACAAATTTATTTATGAGCCATGCATTTTCATACAAACAGCCAGCCACTACTCCAATATTCTAACTCTCCTTTTTTTAAGAAATCAAAAAAAGGCTTGGAATATTAAAAATAAATGTGATGTCATTTTATTTTCAATCCACTTGCATAAATTAAATTTAAGAACAATTTGAATGCATGGTTCTTCTGTAAGTTTAAATTGATATGGCATTATGAAAGTGATTTAATTGATTTGGGCGAGTGCATGACAAATGTAATTAAGTTCTTAAGTTGAACTGTTTTTTATATATAGTTGACTTTTATTAAGTATTCACTATAAAATTTTAACATGTGTCTCAATTAAATTTAAGGAGTTTTGTGACTAGATTGTTTTAGCCATTTGCGTGACGGATTTTCAGGTTGAGCGCAATGTGCAAGTTGTTCCTTCCCTAAAGTTTGCTTATGCAGTTTTTTTATTCAACAATCAACATTCCAAGTCCTACCTAAGAAGTTCATGGGAAATAAATAATACGTCTGCTAAGAATTAAATATATAAACTTTGGAAGATAAGACGGTCTTACTTTTAATTAATTAAACAATCAAAAAGACGAAACTCTTTTCACAATATGTAGGTAGGAATTCGAACATATGACCTTATCCTCTAAGGTAAACCGTTAATTTCAGACTTTTGATTGATGGAAAACTCATTCATAAATTTTATTGCTATTTTTTTAGACTATGAGTGTCTTCACAAATTCACACTATTTGAACTGTCTCTTGGACCAATCTTTAGTCGATTACAAGAGTGTAAGGGTTATCTCTCATGTAATTTGCTTTCTTACAACCTCATTTTTTTTTCGGTTATGAACCATCGGTATTCGAAAATTACTTTGAACTACAACTAACCCGAATCGAGATGGAAAGACCCATTTAAGAAGGAAAAACTTTTATAACACTTTTTTTTTTTCATTTACAAGACTCGAACCCGAGACCTTATTTAAAATGAAAGCTCCCCACCACTTAAATCAACAAGCATTGATTCCTAAATCCTCATCTTAATTATGGATATAAAAGTTTTTACATTATTATGTAACAACTGATAATACATCATTAAAAGAGTTAAACTCTGATATAATTATTGCAGTAGATAACTCCCTGATTTCCCCGGTTGAAGGTCGTTGTAATACCCGGACTCCCTTCACAGCTTCTTGGGGAGTTTGCCCCTAACTCCGGGGGTAACCTTACTAATCCGATCTTATTTCCTCGATCAGTACATGATTGATAATGGTATTCCTGCAACACAAAGTTTGTTAGTGAGGGATGGAAGGTAACGTAGTTGAGGTTTTGTCAAATATTTGTAAAGTCTATTTACTTTGAGAGGAACTGGTATTTCAAGAGATATTGTTTCCATGTAACTAATATTGGTAAAGCCGAATATGATCTGATCCTTAAATATTATCACTATAGAGGAATTCTAACAAGTAACTTATTAATCTGTCCAAAAGTCATAAATAGATCTCCATATTTATAATAAATAGGAAGAAAAAGAGCTGGTAGGGCGACCCACGGTAAAGGGATAATGATGAATATGAAAAACCTTTGTGTTATATGAACACCCAAAATGAACATCAAAAAATGTGTGTTAATAGTGCATTTATATTTACATAATTGTTATTGTGTTTATTTACACAATTGCTATTATATCTAGGATGTCCAGAAAAAATATATCAAATAGGTGTTCAAATATCATTAGTTTTTCAAAACAAATAACTGGAGAAGCGGCCATAGGCATGGCTGTCCTAAAACAGAACTAGTCTCCGCCCTGACTCACGGTCATGGAGTCACCGTGTGTCATGTGTCATGTCTCAACAAATTTTTTATAAGATATATATATATGTGTTTTTTTATTAAAAAAATTATTTAAATTAATTTCTTGTTTCTAAGAATTATAAAATTATGATTTGATACCTTGTTACCTAAATTAAAATTATTAACTCTGCATTTCATAAAAAAAAAAAAAAATTATTAGCTCTGCCCTCCAGATAACCAGTAGCACAATTACGTAAGTACTAGTAAATTGCGTTGCCCTTTGATTCATCATGTACTTACACTTCTGCCTCGATCTTCATTAATTAATGTGGCCCCACGGGAAAGAGATGTTGGTAACATTGATGAATCTATTAGTACCTATCCATAATAACAGTAAAGCAAGAAAAAAAATCGTTATCTTTCCATAATCATGAATGCAAACGCGTAAAAAAATAAAGGTTTATATAAGTTTTTTGTCCCTACAAAGTTCATTAAATTTGGTTTTGATTTATGTGAAATTTTTTCTTAGGTTTTCATCCCTGTAATCTCACAAATTTTGTAAATAGTCCTTACCGTCATCTCTTTATCGAGGTAATTTTATTTTACCGTCCGACTTGCTGTAAAATTTGGCCATAAAATAGAAACAAAATCATATATTAGGGACATAAGGTTAAAATTACTAAATTCCTTCATTTTGAATGATATCTAGTACTCACGGGGTACCGAAGTAATTTCTCGTTCTTGTCCGACTTGCTTCAAAATTTGGCTAGAAAGTAGAAATAAAATCATACATTAGGACCATAGGGTTAAAATTGACAAAATTATTCATCTAGTATGATTTATAGTACTCAGGGGTAACAATAGGGACTATTTACAAAATTTTTGAAAATACAAGGACGAAATCCTAAGAATTTTTTTTACAAGGACTAAAACCAAAATTTGTGAACTTTCCAGGGACTAAAAGCTTATTTAAACCAAAAATAAATTCTGTTTACAATTATATATAATAATAATAATCTCGACCCAATCGTGATGGTCACAATAAAAGTGAGAGTGAAGAGTTATGATATTTGAACACAAATTTTAAATATCGTATATGATATCGTATGTGTTTATCTTTATCTCTCACTTATTTTTTATCTTCTTTTTTATAAAACACAAAAACTCATGTCATTTCATTAATAATCAAATCCTCAATACAATTGGGAACATCAACAAAGTCATTAAGGCTACCATACATATAGCCACCCCAGCCAAGGTGGAAGCAACTACATTAACCTCTCTCCTAGTGAACTCTACCAAAGAGTTTGAGAAAAAAGACATAAAAAAAGACTTGCAATCTAAAATTAAAGCACTAAATTTAGAGCAATCCTCACAAATAGAATTGGAGCTATCCACAACATATTTGACATCTGTCTAAAAGATAGCTTCATCATACCCCAATTCATGAACCCACTGTAATGCAAAATAAAGTCCCAAAACTTCTCCTTCATCGGCTTGTAATTGAAGCTGGAAATTGTAGGTTCTGGCCTTTAAAAAAAAATCATGCTCATCTCTTAAAATAAGGCCAACTACAATACTACCAATGTGCCTAAATGAAGGGGACTTTTTATCTTCTTTGTATACACATTTCTCAAAAATATACACAAAAAACAAAGGGGACACCAAATGGTATCCTATTTTGATGTACAAAATCATTACTCAAAAGTGAATCATGTCGTGCAAATATCCGATCAAAGACAAAAGAAAATGAGTCATCTTACTTCAAGGGATTTGTTTAATGGAACGTTACAGGGTTTCGTATCTGACAAGTAGCAGGTCGGAGTCCCCACTAGTCACCTTGGGGTGAGGTAAATGTAAATCATTTTGTAAATGCTTATAGAGCTCGAAGGTTTTTCTTGTCTTGGACACCGGACTGGAGCACCATCCCCTCTCTCTAAAGTTTAGTTCATCAAAAAAAAAAAAAAGAGTAATCATTGTTAAATGTGATATTTCTTTTAAAATTTAATGTTATTATATAACTTTTTTAAATTATATATTATCAAATCTAACAGTCAAAATTTATATATAGTAATTGATATGTACTGATAGTATAAAGATTTTTTACAATGTCAACTAATCAGAAATTGATAAATTATTAAAAATCTTTGACTCTTATCCTAACTACCTTAAAAGTCATTCATATCATGATTTCTGATTGGTCGATGGTGTAAAAAACTTTACACTGACAGTGTATAGCAATTAAACTCTATATATATTATTTAAAATTATAACAAATGCAAACATTAAACATTTAATGAATAAATAATAATTACATAAATGTTAGAGTTAAAAAGTTATACGCGGGATATTTGTAGTGAAAAAGAATGGAGTTGATTTAAGAAGGTTAAATTATGAGCGCACAAAAAAAAAAAAAATGTGCTCATTATGTTAGATACTTAAATTTGTAGCAGGAGTCGATAGGTAGATAAAATAATACTCCATCTGCAATATTTTTCAACAAAAAGAAGCACTCACATCTCAAGTAAATATTTTTCAATTAAAGAGGAAAATAAGTAGCAATTTTTTGTTTTGGCTTCATTGCATTTTTAATCCTCTATTTTTTTTAAATGTATAGATTAGAATCAAACAAAAAAAATTCGGAGACCAAAATCATGCAAGCACTAAAATAGAAACCAAAAGTGCAACCTTTTGTTTTTTACCATAGATTAGTATATTGAGTCGTGGTGTTAAAAATTGGAAAAGGAAAGCGTGCATTAAGCCATTAATAATAGATCAACGAATGTTGGCATAAGTGGCAGTAGACTTGAGCCCCTTAATCCAATGCCAGGGATTTGAATCACAGTTTTTGGGTATGGAGCGAATTTTCGCTGGGAGATGATTTCCCGCCTTCAGGTGCCATTCATTCCCCGACAAGAGATTAATTCCCGCTTTCGGTAGAATATACTCCTGGTTAAGGTAAAAAAAAAAAAAAAACCATTAAAAATAGATAGAAGAAAGACAAAACTAGAAGTGTACGGAGGAAGCTATTGTAAGATATAAGCCGAGTCGTGTCAATTTAATAAGCCAATTAAGCACAGAAACAAGGTAATAAAACTAGAAAGTTAAATAGAAGAAGAAAAGGAGAATATAAAAAAATGAAGAAAACAACAAGAGTGGGACCCACGAAGAAGAAAATACTACTAGAAAGAGAGAATTGGGTTGGTTGAATGAAGCGAGTAATTAAAAGAGAGAAGCGGGGACCGCACTCAACGCCTTTGCGGTGACGCCATCTGACAACATAAACCAATCCCAATTGTACTAACTAAGCATACCTTCTCTCCTATGTCCTAAGTCCTATCCTATCATTTCATTTTTATTTTTTTGTTTATAAATAAAAACCCCCAAAACCTCCCTTCACTGTTTCATTCCCAAACCAACACAACAAAACAGAACTACTTCTCTCTAACTATAACCTAGCTAACCAAATGGCCGACGAATTCCTAGAATCCGAGGTTGTCTTCTCCGACCACAATTCTCTTTACAACGACGAAGAGAGGGAGCTGGTGGTGGTAGTGCCGCCGCCGCAGCAGAGGCAGAATTCGCTGGCGGTCCGTGGCGGCAAGAAGGCAGTGGCGCATTCGGTGCCGGTGAATATTCCGGAGAGGGCGCTACGGTGCTCGGAGGAGGCGGAGAATGACGGAGAAGGGATGGTGCCGCCGCACGTGATGGTAGAGCGGAGGATCGCCGGCGGGAAAATGGCGTTCTCGGTTTGCACTGGGAACGGGAGAACGTTGAAGGGTCGGGATTTGAGTCAGGTCCGGAACTCCATTCTCAGGATGACTGGGTTTCTGGAGGTTTGATTGTGTTTTGTTTGGCAGATGAGAAAAATGGAAATGAAAGGGACTTCGTTTCTTAATTGCTTTGTGAAATGTTAATCAGATACCCTCTTCTTTTAATTTTCTTTTGTTGAGATCTTTTTTGGAGTCTCATATCTCTCATTGATTGTAACAGCAAACAAAGAACCAGAATATTTATGATTAATTAGAAATAAAGTGAATTATTAATTTATTAATTTTCATGATTGAAGGGTTGATATATGTTAATTTTCTTTTCTTGTGGGGATTGTACATTGCTGGACCAAGGCAGCTTTGATCCATTCATTGATTGTGCCCGCTGCTCTTTGTCTGCTCCACCGCGTAGCTCTACAATCTCACTGATAGATGGATCGAGAGGGAGCTAGAGAGAGAAAAGAGAAGGTTACTTAGTTATAACTTACAAGTTTAAATTTATGGTTGTGTGTTAAGATTGTTTGTTTTAATTTAGATTTACATTTCCTTCTGCTTCACCCTTTAGTTTCGTGTTTCGTCATTAAAATTGAAGTCTTTGAATAAATTCGAGGACAGGTTTAGAGGGGGGAAGTACTATTAGTTTAATGAATTTTAATTATCATAATAAATTTTATCCTTCAGTCCTAATTTCTTATTTTATTTAAGTCCGTAGTTAAATTTGATCTGAATTCACTTTACGAAGAAACTAAATTAATGCAGGTTTTAATTAGAGCGACACTAATTTGTCAGTAAATCTGTAAGAGATACTAAATTAAAAAAAAATAAAAAGTTAAATTAGGTTTTTATGGAAATAAGAAAAAATAAGTTTTTAATGAAAAATAGTATATTTAATTAATATATAAAAATAATGTAATTAATTAATTCTATTAATGATTTTTTTTTAAGTTCCTTTTAATGAACTTTAATTTTTTTACTCCTTATCTAACCTAATATCATAACAAAACAAAACTTGAAAGGGAAACAAACCAAAACTCAATACGGGAATATGGGTTTTAATTATGATTTGGAAGGTAGGAAAAGGATCGGGGATCGTCGCTTTCCCCCTGTGATAGTATGATGACAATATTAGAGTCTTAATAAAAGATGAGAATGTTAGCGAATGTCTTTAGGATACTATTTAATGAATCAATAAAAGAAATGTTTTATAGGTAATTGGTGTATTTAATATTTGAAAAGATAAAATACTTATTTTTTCAATAAAAATTTATTTTTCTTGGTTCCTTAAAGAGTGTCCTAAGGGAACTCGTTAGCAAGACCATAAAATAATAATAATGTAACGACGAAAGAGAAAAATTGAGAACTGAATTTGGTACTCCAAGTATAGTGTCAACAGTTTTGGTTGGCATCTTATGGGGTGCCAAGTAACTGCAGAAGGCATCGTAATTTCAGGATCAAACTAGCCATATGTGGATGCAGGCTACTTCAATTTTAATTTAAAAAATATTTGCAATTTCACTATGATAAAGTATTGGTATCTGATGAGAACAGCAACTTAAAAAATCCAGATACAGTATCATGCTGTCGAAATTCACTATTCTTTGTTTTTGTCTCAATGTGTCACGTGTTCAGCTATGCAAATTAATTTACAGATAATGATAAAAAAAAACCTATTACTTTTTTATTACCATCACAAATTGATCAATTTATATATTTTACAATATAATTTTTGGGCGAAAATAGCTACTCTTCCCTTTAAAGTTCAAACATTCCCACGAAATATTTAGTTGACATTCATAGATGAACAAAAATGCATTTAGTGATTTATTTTTATAAAGTAAACAAACAATGATATATTTATCTTGATATAATATAAGTTACATTATAATATTAACTCATTAACAATTTAAGAATAATACCTTTATTTACTCACTTTTTAGTTTTTACATAAGTTCACTTCATAGAAATTTTATTCTTTAATTTTATAGAATGATTTTGAGTTTTGTGCTGCTTGAGTTCCACATTTATTATGCTTAACTATTTTATTATTGGTCTTTAATTGATTACACATATTTTTCTATTAAATCTACAGTCTTGTTAAGCAGTTAATCAGTTTAAAAGCAATGATTAAAATATCAAGAATAAAAACAATTTTATTAAGAAATGATGCATTTAACATATTGAAATTTAAAAGTTATATTTTTAGTAAAAACTTTTAATATTTTAAGGAAAGGTAATAGAAAACGAGTAAATTAAACATCCGATCCATTTTGTTCTAATTATCATTTAAGAAGAGAAAACGAGTAAAGATCCTCTCCATTTTGTTCTAAGTTATAATTTTCAGTAAAAACTTTTATTATTTAAGAAAAATTAAATAATTAAAAACTTTTTGTATCTATCTCTCTTCTAAATGAAAGGTAAATAAATAAGAAAAAAAAAAGGAAGAGAATCTCTACTCAGAGAAAACGATAGAGGGATATGCTCCTGCAATAACTAGACAGAAAAGATTATTAAAAAGACATCAATACCCCTAAAAGTTGAAGAAGGGGGAAGATAACTTAAAATAAGAACGTATCAAGGGGTGTATTCTGTCTAGATACAATATCATCTTATTGGTTCCTTGCCTTTTTTTTTTTGGTACAGGTTCCTTGCTCTTTTAATTACTTCTAATTTTATTTTAAATTTACAATTCTTATTTGCCAATTAATCACACTATTAATTATGTAAATACTATATAAAAACAAGTAATACTCATATATTTATTTTGTTTATTTTGTTAGTACGGCAATGTATGAGAGAACGTTTGTTAATGTGTTTGTTTTTGTTTTTAAAAATAATGAAAAGCAGGAAAAATGATTTTTAGGGTTAAAATGAAAAGTTACCTTTAATTATTTTTTGAATGATGTAGTAATTTATGATTGATTGATGTTATAAAAAGTGTTTACATTAACCATATATATCAATTAAATGATGTATCTATTATAATACAAATTGGCTTCCTTGATATGTGAACGTACTTGTGAAAAGAAAAAAAATCCCTCCATTTTCATGATTTTACTCATAATTAATCAACTTTTACTACATACAACTAATAATTTAAGTAGTAACTAAGTTCCAGTCCAAAAAAAAAAAAAGTAATAACTAAGTTTGGACTCAACACTTCAAATAATTTTACAATGCATTCGATCCAATTAAAGATCAGTTGTATAGAGACTTATATCCTGGGTGAATATTATACTCGAAAAAGTAAAAAAAAAAAAAAAAAAAAAAAAATTTGCTCTAGGGAATTTTTTAATGATTTAATTGATTTATTTATTTGTCCTCAAAAAAAAATTGATTGATTTATTTATTGAAACATTCTTACAATGTCGAGTTTGGTCGAATGCACCAAACATCCGGTTTGTGTTTAAAGGAAGAAAAATTATTGTGTTAATTATTACGAGTACTCAAGCCGTTGGTGAACCATGGCAAAGTACATACTTTTTATAGATTCATGCCACATTATGGTGGATCAGGATGGTCTGCAATTGCTTTGAAATTGTATGAAATTAATCATGTCCTTTGAATGTGTAATATAAGATAAATTTAATTTTAAAATATGCATTTTAATAGGATGAATGGTGAGATGATGATAAATTGCACACCCTGCAGTTATTTTTTAAATTGCATGGGAACCAAATCCCATTACGGTGGACCTTGTTGGTACTTCATCGTTAAATGTATGATTATGTCTGGACATTATTGATGGACCCATTTGCCAAGTTTATTGATAGTTGTTACGAATACAAGATTACAGAAAAAATGGGCTTTTTGACCTGAGAAATGCAATTTGTTTTGCAAATTACCAAAATGATGTAAGTTAAAAAGATATTATCTGATTGGGGTAAGTCGTACATGACATTTACGACTTGGTATGTACAACTTCTATTGCAAAATAGAAAAGCCAAAAAATAGAAGTCGTACATACAAGAATAACTCCCATTATTTTATAATAAAAGCCAAAAAGTGAAGTCGTACCCGGTATATATGACTTTGAAGTCATGTATACCATGTACAACTTACCCCAATCAGATAATATCTTTTCAACTTACATCATTTTGGTAATTTGCAAAACAAATTGCACTACTTAGTTCAGAAAACCGAATGTGTACTCTCTATATGGATAAAATTTGCACGTACGAGCAGGTATGCCCAAAATCCACATTTGATTATAAGTATTTTTTTTTGACACATTTTGATTATAAGTTAGGGCGATGCTTAAACCAACAGAAAGTCATTGTATTTTTTTGGTTACAAAAGAGAAGAAAGTCATTGTTTGTAAACGTTAATGTTTATATTAATAGCCTGCTAGATTGGTGGTGTTTGCTAGGACCTTTCACCACTGATGGCCAGGTTCGATTCCTTGTACCCTCAACAAAACTACAATGTTTATATTAATAATTAATAATTAATAATATAAAGTAAATTTTTTCAGGCACATACACTCTTTCACAACCTGTTTTCCCTTAAATTGACGTCAATTGAAAAAATTAACAATGTAATTTCGTGGTACAAAATTATATAATTTGTACTTAAGATATTGAAACATTCAACACCTCACATGCATGCTATAATTGAAGGGCCTGGCATCTTTCATAACCATGTGACTCTACACTTTAGGCAAAACCACAGTTAGGCAAAACATATATCAATTAAGAGTACAAGGAGTATTCTAATACATATACAATAAAATCAAAGAGAAAATTAAACAATATAAATGAAACACTGTTACAATTTTCCAAACAGTATCGATTTTACATCGAGCCCTCTAAGCACCCAGAAGAAGACTGTGGACCGGAAGACAAAACATACAATTCTAAAGCCCCTCAATGCAGCAAAAAAAAGTGAGGACCCCAATAATAAACCAAAAACCAATTTATCGAATACAACTAAGTTATATCCAAATCATGTCATACAATTTTGACGACAATGCCTAACAAATAACACAATGGGACATCCATGGAAGCTAAAGCATATTGAACCAATTGGCATCTCTGTCCCAAGACAAGAAGCCCTTTTTTACCTTACATATATATGGCAACAAATTCAGCGTGCAACTAATATTTTTTCAAAAGTATAACAATAACAATGCAATTAATAGAATTGCCACTTGTCATGTGATTTAGCAATTGGGATGATAAATCAATTTATTAATTATGTAATACAGACCTTATAATATTATAATTTTTGTTTAGTAAAGACTAATTTGATAAGAATATAACTTTGCAATATTGTAAGTGTAAAGTTTTTACAATATCAATCAATTACAAATTATTCAATAAGTAACTTTTAAGATAATTATAATAAAAGTCAAATATTTTTAATGATTTGATAAGTTACTATGTAAAGGAATACTTATATCGATTGTGCATACCAATTAAAGTCATTGGATAATGTTATAATTGAAACAACACATTAGAAAAACATTTAAATATAAACACCTATTTAAACTATATTATATTTTAATTCTAAGAAGGCAAAGTGTGATGGGATCCCCAAATCCAAGCTAGTTCGAAGACAACGAGGGCCGAGGCCACGTGTAGTGAACAAGGAAACAGCCATGATGTCATTGACACGTGTATGGCATGATTAACCTGTCCCCAGAGACCATATACACCACAGCCTGTTAAAAGAAAAGAATAAGTATGATGAATGTTATTAAAACCGAACCGGTGATCGACTCGGTCAGGGCACTGGGTTAATGAGTCACTGGTTCAACCGGATTTAATCGAGGGTCACTGGTTGACTCGGTTTGAACCGGTATATATTAAATATATATATGTTTTATAATTAAGTTATTAATATATATAATATTTGTCAAAGATATCACAACACAAGCGGATGGCCTGGTGGTAATACTCCTTGCTATTAACGTTGGGGCCAAGGTTCGACCCTTCCTGGGATCAGGCGCGTGCGGGAAGCGGCGACGGCGCGCGTGTGGACTGCTTTGGTCAACTCGACGGTTCAACCCTGACCGGTTCAGCCGGTTCGATCCGGTTTAACCGCTGTTCGATGACATCATGACCGGTTCAGAAGCTCATCTGGTCTGATATGGTGACCGGACCAGCCATAGGTCCGGTTTCCGGCCGTAGGTCCGGTTTCCGGCCGAACCGGTCAGACCGGCCGGTCCGGTCCGAGTTTAATAACACTGAGTATGATAGGTTAATTTTGCATCTTGCCAACAAGTGTATTAAAGGTATTGATTAATGGATCTACAAAATGAAAAACTGTATTGATAAACTAAATATAACACTTCTCAATATCCTAAATACATTATTTTCCTGACAAATTTTTCCTTCCTATTTTTTAAACAATATCCTAAAGACAATCATTAGTATTGTCTTTTAATTTTTATATAACGTAATGGAATGTGAGTGCAAAGTTTCTACCTTAATAATTAATTATTATATAGTTTGAATGATTTTATTATTTAATCATATCTAATTCTATTTTATTTTGTATTAGAACCAATGAATCTAAAATAACAGAGAGAGTAATTTGGTGATGAATGAATTGTGATTCATTGATCTGATTTTTATCATTACAGGGTCAAGTATATATACACTGCTGAAGCAGTAACTTGTCACACAAGTTTCTAACTAACTGAAAACTAACTCTAACTAACTGTAAAACTAACTAACAGATTAGTTAAATATAAAGCTTAATACGCCCCCTCAAGTAGGAAGGTATATGTTATATACTCCTAACTTGGCTATGAGAGAATGAAAAATGGCGGCAGTGACGGGTTTAGTTAACAAATCAGCCAATTGATGTGCTGATTTTACATGAACTAGCCGAATCACTCTAGAAGCAACCTTCTCCCTTATGAAGTGACAGTCGATTTCAATGTGTTTGGACCTTTCATGAAAAATTGGATTGGAGGCTAAGTGAATGGCAGATTGGCTATCACAAAAAATCAGTGTTGGACCAACTGTGACTTCAAAGTCTTTCAACAATGAGCAAAGCCATTGCACTTCACTTGTGACACTGGCTAGAGCCCTATACTCGGCTTCTGCAGATGATCTAGAGACCACATTCTGTTTTTTTGATTTCCAAGAGATCAATGAGTGGCCAAGAAAAACACAGTGTCCAGTAGTAGACCTTCGAGTGTCAAGGCAATTTCCCCAATCCGAATCTGCATAAGCTTTAAGGGACAATGGTGAGTCTGCTGGGAAGAGTAAGCCATTTCCTGGTGTGGACTTCAGGTACCTTAATAAGTGATGGACTGCATCAAGATGAGAGGTCCTTGGAGCAGCCATGTATTGACTTAGTTTGTTAACTGCATAACTGATGTCAGGTCTTGAAATTGTAAGGTAAAGTAATCTGCCAATGATCCTTCTATATTGAGCAATATCTTGCAAAGGGTCTCCTTCCATGCTACTGAGTTTTAGGTTAGGATCCATTGGCAAGGTTGCTGGTTTTGCATCAATAAATCCAGTATCATCAAGTAGGGATAGCACATATTTCCTTTGTGATAAGTAGATACCTTTAGTTGACCGAGCAATTTCAAGGCCTAGGAAGTATCTCAAGTCACCAAGGATCTTGAGCTTAAACAGTTTCTGGAGGGTGTTCTGAACTTGTTGCATAACTGCAGGGTTTGGACTTGCTATGATGATATCATCAACATAGACAAGCAAGGCCACAAATGTGGTGCCTGAACCAGTTGTGAAAAGACTGTAATCAGATTTGGACTGAGTGAAGCCAGCACTGATCAGAGCTGTAGAGAACTTGGTGAACCATTGTCTTGATGCCTGTCTCAAGCCATAGATAGATCTATTCAGTTTGCACACCAAACTCTGGTTTGGAACTTTGTATCCAAGGGGAAGGTTCATATATACCTCCTCAAAGAGGTCACCATTCAAGAAAGCATTGTTGACATCAAGTTGCAACAAATGCCATTTGTTAATAGCAGCCAAAGAAAGCAGGACTCGGACAGTGGTTAATTTTGCCACTGGAGAGAAAGTGTCCCTGAAATCAACTCCAGCTTGCTGAGTATACCCCTTGGCAACCAACCTAGCCTTAAGCCTATCAACTGAGCCATCGGATTTGGTTTTCACTTTGTAAACCCATCTGCAACCAATAGTGTGTTTACCAGGAGGAAGTGGCACCAAAGTCCATGTATTTGTGGCTTCCATGGCAGAGAGTTCCTCATTCATTGCTGTGTTCCATTCAGGAAATTTGCAAGCTTGGTGATAAAATTGAGGTTCAAAGACACTTGAAAACTGATTAATGAATGCAAGGTAAGAAGGGGATAGTTTGGAATGAGAAAGATGATCAGTAATGGGATAGTTGGAGACACTATTACAGTGATAATTGGTCAGGTATGAAGGTTGTCTTATGTGTCTGCTGGATCTTCTCAAAGGAAGAGGTGGAGGGGGTGGAGGTGGGATGTTTGCTATATCATTGTCTATAGCAGGTTCAGGGAGTTGGATATTAGGTGCAGGGTCAAGAGGTTGTGCATCAGGTGTTGGGTTGGGAATTGGATTAGGTATAGGGTCTGTAGGTGTAGAAATTGGTAAGGGAAGGACAATGTTTGGGAAAGGGTCTATTTGAGCATCAAAATTCTGAATGCTATGGAAAGGAAAGGAGTCTTCATGGAAGATTACATCTCTGGATATAATGAAGGATCTGCTTGCAATATCATATAGTTTGTAGCCTTTGTATCCAGGAGGATAACCAAGAAAGACTGTGGGAATTGCCCTTGGAGTGAATTTGTTTCTCTTTGAAGGTAATGTAGAGGCATAGGCAAGGCACCCAAAGGTCTTCATAGCATGATAATCAGGAACCTTGGAGAACAATAACTCATAAGGAGACTTGTTCTTGAGCAATGGAGAAGGAGTCCTGTTAATCAAGAAGGCTGCAGTCCTTAAACATTCTCCCCAGAATATAATTGGGAGTCTAGACTGAAAATAGAGTGCCCTGGCTACATTTAGCAGGTGTTGGTGCTTCCTTTCAACCACTGAATTCTGTTGTGGTCTCTCCACACAACTGAATTGATGCAATGTTCCCTGTGAACTTAGAAATTCTGTTAGTTGCAGTTCCTTTGCATTATCTGACCTAAGTTGTTTGATTTTGGTGTGGAACTGTGTTTCCACTAAGGCAAAGAATTTCTGTATAAAGGTAGTTGCTTCTGATTTAAATTGTAGCATGTATATCCATGTAAAACGGGTATAATCATCAACCAAAGTCAGAAAATACCTCTTGTTATCATATGTGTTAGTGTGATAGGGTCCCCAAATGTCACAGTGGATTAAATCAAAAGGGACTTTAGACATGTGATTGAAAGATTGAAAAGGAAGTCTTTTTTGTTTTGATAAAGGGCAAATGGTACAAGAATGTGTAGATTGGGCATTTGAAATGCCTAAATCTTTAGCAATCAATTGCAAACATTTGAAAGACAAATGACCTAACCTAGCATGCCATAATTCATGACCTGCATTATTGAAAACAGAATTACAAACAGAACCTAATTGAGGCTTTTGTGTGGAATTGTGTGTGGCAGTTACAGCAACTGGAAGTGTGGCAGGGTGGGACTTGAACACATACAGTCCTTGGATGAGCTCACCCTTGCCAATCATCTTCAAGTGACTGAGGTCCTGCATGAGAAAGAAATCAGAATGGAAATGTATAGAGATATTTGAATGTGCTAATAGAGAACTTACAGAAAGGAGATTGACATGAAAACTAGGAATGTGTAGAACATTATAGAGAGTAAGATCAGGACTGAGTTTGACTGTTCCCATTGATTTTACAGCAACTAAGGACTTGTTAGGTAATGTGACAAAGGAATTATGCACATTTTGATAGGAAACAAAATTATCAAGATTGCAAGCTATGTGACATGTGGCTCCAGAATCCACAATCCAATGTGATTTAGAACAAGAAAAGGAAAGACTAGGACTATTGCTAGAGATAGCAGATAGAACAAAACCTGTATTGGACTCAGGAGCAGAATTATCTGCTTGTGGAATTGAAGCCTGTGACAATTGGCATGATAACAAGGAAAGTAGCATTCTGCATTGATCATTGGTTAACCCCAAATTGGACTGAGACTGCTCAGGTGGTCCAGTAACCTGATGTGCCACCTGAGGAGGTTGGAGGTATGCAGATCTTGGCTTATAACCAGGTGGATATCCATGAATCTTGTAGCATTTGTCAATTGTGTGACCAAGCATGCCACAGTGAGTGCACATAGGTCTTTCTTTCTTGCCATTGCCAGGCCTCTGAGGCTGTTTGGGAGCATTTCTGACAGCAAAAGCCACTTGGGAATCAGCTGCAGAAGATGAATTTGCTCCTAAAAGTCTCTGTGTTTCATCTTGGAGCACCAAAGAAAAAACACTGGTGACAGGAGGCATGGGTTCCATAGCCAAAATTTGACCTCGAATTTGTGAGAAAACTTCATTCAAGCCCATTAGGAAAGCAAGAACATATTCTTTCTGAAAATAGGCAATGAGAGGATCAACAGCACCACACTGACAATCAATTTGTGGCATGAATTCTTGAATTTCTTCCCAAAGTGATTTCAATTTGGTAAAGTATTGAGTGACTGTGAGAGAACCTTGAGTTAGAGCACTTAACTCTTTCTTGAGGTGATATTGGCGAGGGCCATTGGATTGCTGAAATCTCAGCTTGAGGTCTGACCAAATAGCAGATGCAGAACCACCACGAATTATGCTGGCAACAATGTCTTTGGCTACTGAATTGAGGAGCCATGAACGAACAACACTGTCATTTCTTCTCCACGAAGCTAACAGGATCGGGTCATCACCATTAGGGCGAGGGAAAGTTCCATCAACATAGCAGAACTTGTTCTTGGCACTCAAGGCCATTTCCATGGATCGACTCCATGAATCATAGTTGTCACCAGATAGAGGGTGGGTAACAAGGATGATCCCTGGATGATCCGAGGGGTGAAGGAAGAGGGGATTTGCAGCTTCATCAACATGCGCCATGATCAATTGAGCAAGAAATAGAAAGAAAATGGAAGAAAGTGGAAGGAAGAGGATCTTGGAAGAACAGAATCAGAGTGCGGAAGAATTAACTACTGATACCATATTAGAACCAATGAATCTAAAATAACAGAGAGAGTAATTTGGTGATGAATGAATTGTGATTCATTGATCTGAGTTTTATCATTACAGGGTCAAGTATATATACACTGCTGAAGCAGTAACTTGTCACACAAGTTTCTAACTAACTGAAAACTAACTCTAACTAACTGTAAAACTAACTAACAGATTAGTTAAATATAAAGCTTAATATTTTGACATATTTCTATTCTAAGTATGCAACATATACGACAAATATGACATACATATTACTGAACTAGCTTTTTGCGAAAGAAAATACTGCCGTTGAGTACTTCCATAAGATGCGCTCGGTTGTAGTAAATTACAATATCTTCTGGATAGTTCGGAGGGTTGTGACCTGTGATTGTAAAGTGCCTCATACTCTTATTGCCAATCGGCCAATCCAAGCAAGGAATTTCAATGGCCTAACTTCAGCATATATTTAAATATCTTAATAATATATATAGTTCTGTATAGATAGAAAAGAAAATTTAAGAGGAATAATCAAGGAGACAATGTAAATGTCAAGTGGATCTTATAATTTAAGTATGTATGTTGGGTTGCAAATGTATTTTTACGCTCAAGTTCCTTCTATAGTTTTTTTTATTTTAAAGATATTTAAGTATAATTTATACATATTACTTCTGAATCGTCACGGTAGATTTATTTAAATTTAAATGATTTTGTTGCATAACACATTTCTACAAACTATATAACACGAATTGTTAAAATTAATATATTGTAGCTGTTTGATTCACAGTTATTTGGTCTATTTGGATGGCTCGAATTTTTTTGGCGTTCAAATCAATAAAATCAGAGCTGGAATCTATAATGAAAGTTGTTAAGCTAAAATTGTGACATTGGATCAATGCAAGATGTGCAAGATTTAAATATCCAGTATCATGTTGTTCTCAAATCCTTATGGGTGCTTGGGTTTTAATTAGGGGATCTGCAATTATAAAATTTTAACTTGATAAGGAGGTGTTTAAATATCGAGGGGGTGAAGGTGGTGAATCTCGTCTTTTCTATTATGATTATAATTACACAATTGTCAATTTTGTTAATTGGTGATATAACTTACGCATGATTGGATGGAGAGACTAATGTGTATCGATTATGTAATTATAAAAGACCAATTGATTAATTTATTTTTGTTATATATATGGACTATAAGTGATCCCACATTTTGTGTGAAAGACCCAAATGGACCTTTTATTATTAATTATGACTTTGAGGAGGTTGTTCCTTGTTGTTCATTGTATTAAGAGAGGTTGCTATTTCATTTGTCACAGTATCAAATTGAAAAACTAAGGGTATGTTTGCTTTGTTTTCAGTTTCCTGTTTCCATTTCCTGTTTTCAGAAATTAAGGACAAAATTTAAGTGCAGTTCGTTGTGTGCAGTTTTTACTTTTCTCCAATCACAATTCAACACATGGATTAACCAACTAATAGAAAAAATAGGAACATTTTAAATTTGAATTTAAATGAAAAATTTAATCTATGTGACATTTTATAATTGGTGAACAACACAAATAGCATCTATAGAACAACACATAAGTTTTTTCTCTTCAGAAATTTGTACAGGAAACACTGAAAACAACTTTATTCTGTTTTCACTGATTAAACAACTTTATTTTGTTTTCACTGTTTCTTGTACAAATCTTTCGAAACAGGAAACAGAATGAAAACAAAGTGACAGTTTTGTAATTATTTCTAAAAACAGGAAATGAAAACTGAAAACCGGAAACAAAACAAACAGGCCTTAAAATAACCATTGTAATCAAATCCATTTGAAGTTAAGGTAAAACTTGAAAACTGCCCCATTGAATTGAAATGTCTGTGGAAAAATAGGTGTTGAGAGAACTTTGCTTTCATAAATGGGTCTTCCTAACTCAAGTAGAATAAGTCAGAATCTAATATGATTTTCAAATATCAAAAATCTCACTCATATAAAAAAAATATAAAACTATTCACAATTCTCTACCTAAAGTTAACGAGAAGAAAGTTAATTTTTAACGATTATGCTTGATTTCCTCCGTTGCCAAACCTTACCTGGAGGGACATATCCACGTTAAGTGTATGTGGACAATTGCACCCATAAGGCAAAATTTTCAAAATTAATGTAGATGTTCCACCCATGTGTTAAATTATCATTTATCTTTTGGTGAGAGCGAAAATTATTTTAATAATCTATCATCTTTCCTTATTGAATTGTTTATCATCTCTTATTCATGGTTGTAGATTCCACGTTAAAATCGAATCACATTATACCTTTTGTATTTTATATCATTTATGTATATTTATAAAATTTTCCACTAATAGAAAATTTATAGACTATTTTATGCCTTCATAAACTAAAATTTCTATATCCATCTCTCGTAACATGTAATGTAACATAAAAACTGTGGGGCATGTTTTTATCGAATAAGTGGTGGTTTTTGCTCTGCTTAACTTTTCCCGGAAATAATTACTTGTTATCTGAATTGTGATATATTAAATATTAAATAAATTAATATATCATTCCATAAATATAATGTACTTAATCGTTGTGTGTGTGTGTTTTTTCGTACCCTTTTTTTTGTTGTATTTTTTTTTTTGTACCCTACGTACATACAATCACATGATACGTATTAGCACAGAGTAATTTTTAGTAAAAAAAAACTAAAAGAAACCCATCAACATTTAGTAATTAGTACAACTACTTCCGTTTTCATGTCTTCAAGGGTAACTACTAATAATATATATGTGGTCCTCATTACCTCATACACAAGTACAGGTATATTGATATTTAACTAGTATATACACTATCCAAAGGTCTTTCTATTTGTTTTATAGTTAATAATATAATGCTTATCAAAAAAATAAATAATATAATTTAAAAATTCTATTTTTAATTTGATTTTAATGCATTTTTAATATCATAATTCTTTACATTAACATTTAATCATATATTATAAGATCATTGAAATGTTTTATTACAGCAATCGTTACATACGAAGTGTAGCTTTTTTTAATGCGTAGATATTTTACAAGCATTCGTTCTTCAGTTTGAACCATCGGTTTTTTTGCAGATATATATTACTTGAATGTTTTCAGTTATATATATATATATATATATATATATATATATATATATATATATATAAAAAGAGTGGTATGTGCTTTAGCTGTTTTTTTTTTCCTTTATAAAAAGCCAAATGATATAGCATTAGCTATGATTCTATGTAGCGGATACGTGGATACTAAATTTGAACCATCGGTATTTTTGCAGATATATATTACTTGAATGTTTTCAATTATTATATATATAAAAAAGGAGTGGTATGTGCTTTAGCTGATTTTAATTTTTTTTCTCCCTTTATAAAAAGCTAAATGATATAGCATTAGCTATGATTCTATGTAGCGGTTACGTGGATACTAAATTTGTAAAATTATATATTAATTAGAGTTCTTTTAGTTTAATTTGACGCTTCAAGTATCTCAGTTAAAACTTAAAAGTAATCTACACGTTAAAAAATTAAAGTTATCTAAAAACATGTATCCACTTGATAAATGTAACTTGATTTATGAAATTTTATAAGATAAATATAATTTAATTGTTTAATTTCTTTCTCTTGCAGGAAACGCGTCTCGTGTACGTGTCATATACAAAAATTTTCATTCCTTATCAAAGCGAAGCGACCATTTATATAAGCCATTCAAAGTGGCACAATGATATTTGACAATCAAATTAATCAGATTCCAAACTCTGATTGATTATATGTGGAAAACAGAAATAGTCAAATATCACATTCCTCTAGCTTTTATAAAATAAAAAATACACCATCATTTTCAACCCTTCCTAATCTTCAACATTAGCCTTCATTTCATTTTTTTAATCCTTGACAAAGAAAGTGCAGAAAAAGACTCATCAATCAATGCCCGCGAACAATTCCTAGCATAATAGCATTATCCATCTCAACAATTCCTTCTTTCACAGCAAAATATAAACCGACGGTAGCAAATAGCAATACATACATAGGTATATATAAAGAGGAAGTTTCGTGCAGGCAAAAGTGTACTCATGGCTTGGACTACTTGGTAATATTATTGGATCGAGATTTTTAGATTGGAAAGTAGTGTAAAAGTCATTTTGAAAGTTTGGGGAAGTGATTATGATATGACACGCATATAGTCATTGAAGAACAAACAAAAAGGGTTTCACTTTCAGTCTTTCACTTTTGAGATATGGTTTTCAAGGCCTCCACCACATTCTTTCATTTTGTCATTTAGTGCAGGATCGTAAACATTTGTCTGTTGTAATGGTAGGGGACGCTTTCTACTCTAGCTATTAATTTGTTGCCTTGCATTTTTGACACGAACTCCTCATGAGAATTATCATTGATGAATCGAATCATCCTTACCTGCTGTGTTGAATTCAGTTCAATCATTTGAGTACTGAAAGAAGTATATCGGCCATAAGTCAGCCTATGAAAACAAAAAAAAAAAAAACTTTTGTATACATGAAAAATGGCCACACTGAAGCCCATAAGAAGACAATCTCCCTAATCTTGTATGACCCCACCACCTCTATCTTCAAAATCGTAAGCAAAAGGGGGACCTAAGCATTCAGCTGGAGTCCAATGTGCAACTCCATTCCGTACACAAGCATAACAAAAGCTGCCCCAAGATTAATAGAGAAATGATATTTGCACACCCAAAGTTGACACATAAAGTTGACACCTTGGTTAATCGGTACAAATATTTGGTTAATTCAATTCATTATAAGGTTAATCACGTGTAAATATTTGGTTAATTCATGATGATCCATTAATTATATAAAGAACTGAATTAACCAGATATTTGTATGTGATTAACCACATATTTACATGGTTATGGAAAATAAGCTTCATATAACCCATTAACCATATAATGAACTGAATTAACAAAAAATTTATACATGATTAACCAAGGTATCCACCTGGGTGTCAAACCCAGGTGTACAAATATCATAACTCAGATTAATATGTCCCACGAATTAGTCAGAGCCAGTATAAACCAATCACCAAAACCCCATTGCTTTAGAAATCTTGGGATATTGACAAAAGTGGGGAATTGGTAAAGGGCCTTGCTAAATTCCTAATTATTGGATTGTCGCAATAGGTAATAACCTTTTCAATCTGTGCAGGCTAATAAAAACACAGCCCAGATCCCATTCAGTTGGCATTTGCCTCGCAGAGGAGCAATGATTTGAAACGAGTCAGGCCAGCCCAACTAATCATTTATTGGGTTAGTTAGTTGGCCCAACATTCCCGGCCATTTTAAGACTTTAAGCTGAAATTAAGAGAATTTTTTTTATTGACATGCTATTTAAGGAAACAGGTTAAAGATTAAAAATAAAATTATGAAATGAAAATATAACATTTTAAAATATAAATTTTAAATTTATTTTATTTTTATTTAAATACTTAATAAAAAATAGGGTTAGATATGTTTTTAGTCCCTCAAATTTGGGTGATATTCGATTTTAGTCTATCGTTTGAAAAGCATACTCTTTTAGTCCCTAAATTATAAAATGTCAGTTTTGGTCTCCATACGTATGTTTTAGAATGATCCAAACGTATGTTTTAGTATCGTTTTGAGACCAAAACTGACACATTTTAGAATTTAGGAACTTAAAAAGTATGTTTTTCCAAACAAACGACTAAAATCAAACATCACCATGATTTAAGGGACTAAAAATATATTTAACCCAAAAAAATATTAACTTTATTTCTTGAAGGACACAAGATTATGAAATTTAAAAAAAATAAAATTAATGTCAATAAATATATATATCTTTATAAAAGAATTTAGATTTTCTTTTTCTTTTTTTTTTAGAGAAAAAAGAATTTAGATATTCAGAACAATATTTTATTTACTTTTGGGTTTTGGCACTTGAAATTTAAATCTAAATATTATTTTAAAAAAAAAAGGAAAATAAAATAGAGTAAATCCCAAGTATAATAAAAAGTAAACGCGGAGTCGGGGAGATAAGGAAAAACCCTAGAAAAACACACTGCCACAGTGCCACTGCTTCTGCTTCTCTGCTCTTCTCCTGCGTCGATCTACGAGGGGGGCTTCCCAGCCCTCTCTCTCTCCCCCCTGCAACTAAGGTATCTTCGTTTTGAACCCCTTATTCTCTTTTTCTGGCGTTTAGGTTTTTTTATTCTTCTTCATCTTGTTAATTGATTGCTTTGTTGTTTGGGTCGCTACGGGAACTGGGTAGCCTAAAAGTTTTCAATTTCGGCGCTTTCTCTTTTTTATTTTGCTTTCCCGTTCGATTTAATCGTGGAACTGGGCGAAATTAGCTACTTTTTCTTACTTGGGTTTTTTCAATTTCGTAGATTCTTTTATTAGTATCCAACTGAAGTAGTTTTCGTTTCCTATGTTGAGTTGAAGCGATATGATTGTAGCTAGTTCGCCTATGATTTGTTTCAAGTTATCATGAATTTGCTATGCTTTACCCTCAAATCATTCCTGTATGGCTATTGTCTATATTTGATTGTCCTAGGTTATTCACTTTGGAATTCCTTCCTGGAAATTGTTTCATTGATTTTTGTAATTTTAGTAGTCTGGACGCGGTCCTTTTAAATTATGATTTGTGAAAAATATTTAATTACTGTGAATGTCTGACACTTTGGGGTTCTAATTTCGATGTCATACATTAATAACCTTTTAAGAATGGTAAATTGGTAATATACTTATTTTTTTAGCAAAGCAAACATTTTGTTTAAGAGAACATGTGCTGCATTGTCGTTTCCGGTTATGCTGACCCACATAAGTTATTTGTGCTGGGATTGCTGCTATCTTCCGTCTTTCTGAATTTTTTATGTGGGCTACCGGCTACCCAGGTGATCTGTCTTCACATGGAAGCATTGCATGCCTGATTCCTTTGCCCTCAAAGAAGTTGGAGTCTTCTGGTTTATGAGAGTTTGGACATTTAGACAGTGCCCTCGCATTGCCACATTCACTTTATCGCTATGATTTCTACTGAAACTATAGTACCAAGTAGAAAATTGAAGATCAAGTTGTCTGCCAAAAAGGTAGAAGTTGATCCTGGGGTAAAATGTGAATTTGGACAGAAAGTGTCCCAAATTGATGAAAATGGGCACTGTAATTCAAAGGAGAAACCCTCTATGCCAGATTTCAACAAGAGGGGACCACCGGAGAGTATTGAATGTCAAAAGGCGAAAAGGCAGAAGATTGACCGTAAAGGATCTTTGCAGTGTGCTACAATCCTGAAGAGTTTAATATCCCATCCATATAGCTGGGTCTTTAGCAAACCAGTGGATCCTGTAGCATTGAACATTCCAGATTACTTTACAGTCATATCTCAACCAATGGATCTAGGCACGATCAAATCCAAGCTGGAGAAAAATATTTATTATGGCATTGAGGAATTTGCAGCTGATGTCAGATTGACCTTTTCAAATGCCATGACATATAATCCTCCTAGTAATGATGTTCATTTAATGGCGAAAGAACTCGACAAAATATTTGACAGAAAATGGAAAGACTTGGATAAAAAACGGAAGTGTGAAGATGAGCATGGGAAAAGCATGATTGGAGCAATTAAGGAAACTGTGAGAAAAAGTTGTAACGGGACACATCCCCGCCATAAAGATACCTTGCCCAAAAAGTCACAATTTTCTGAACACAAAGGAACCCAGAAGATTAGTTCATTGTCGGCAAGAGATGCTAATGTAAGTTTTGTTATCTGTGAGGGAGGAACGGTTTATTGTAATATGCAAGGATGCAATATATTTACTAGAAATGATGAAATAAACGATAATTTTGCAACTTTGCTCTCGGTGTGCTGCTCACCTTATTATGGTCACATGCTTTGTTTATTTTTGAAAGATGTTATTATATTGGCAATGTTTTGCTCATAGGTGGAGGTTCCTAAATTGTCACCGATGCCTTGCAAATTGATTAAGAAAGACTTGCACAAAGGTGAGAAGCATTATGAATACAGTATGAATTTGTGGCTCTGAATAGCTAATACCTGTTATTCTATAGGCAACAATGGTAACCATGATGGGGAACATCCTTCTGGCTCTTTAAAGGCCTGCCCTTCATTGCGTCTTGACAAATGCAAGTGTAGTGGTTGTGGCGACATCACGTGCAGTTGTGTAATTCCTAGCAACTCCACTCGTGCATCATCAGGTATTTAGACGATCTTCTCACTCTTTCCACTGTATCTTTGTTGTCTAATGGATTTCTATTTGTTCCTTTAGATATATCTTATGAAGGATCTGAAGGAAGGGACCTTATTGCATGTGGTGCTGATGCTTTGAGACTGGTATTAACAACATAATTATCAAATATCATTAGCAAAATTAGCTGTGGCTTTTAGAAAATTCTTTACAGAAGAAACTTCTTGTCTAATTTCAGGATTGCCAGACTAAATGTACATCGCCTTTGCAGAGGAAATCTGATCCTGATTCCGATGGTGAGAAGAATTTATGTTTTCTGATATGTTATGTTCTATTTGTTATTTATCACTGATATGTTTTAATGTTGATATTATGCAAAGGGGCGATAAGTTCTTTGGATAGCGAAACTGTCTCTTCTGGTTCTCAGCTTGCAACTCTGGCTACTGATGCCTCTTCTGGTGAAGGTCAGTTTCTCTGCCTTTGATGCGCTATAATTAACGGCTGCTGAATTTTTTTTACTAAGTTTGTAAGACACTAATTACTATGTTTTTTATGTTTAGTATGGAGCACCGCTGTTTTTTCTGTACAGCTGTCGCCTAAAAGGGCTCTGCGTGCTGCTATGCTTAAAAGCCGCTTTGCAGATACCATCTTGAAAGCACAACAAAAGACACTTCTTGAAAATGTAAGGCTAAGTGAGGGTCTCTTGATTGCAGTAATTTCTCCTCTTGCCTTGGTAAAATGCAGTGTGGTTTCCTAATCTTCTTTAGTTGCTCTTGTTTAGGGTGATAAAGGCGATCCTTTGAAAATGCAGCTGGAAAAGGAGAGATTGGAAAGGATTCAGCGTGATGGTGAATATAGCATCTCTTACGTACTTAGGAGACTATTTAATTTGGAAGAAATATCTGTATGCTTGTTTTGATTTTTGAATGCTCATTAGTTGCATTATTTGTCTCTGTTCCGTTTTTCCAATGTTTTCAATCTTTCTTAGTAGGAAGCTGCCTCGTGCAATTTATTTCTGCCTGTATTGTACAAACCAAGTAGACTCCCTTGGAATACCTGATGCTTTATATTGGGATATATTTCAAGTATTTCTACCTGTATTTTATGATTCTCGACTTGAGGACCTTCCAATATCACAACCATTGATTTTACAATCGCAACAAGATAAAAAGTCATCCACATTCAGGTTTTTCCTAGTAGTTAGTGTAAATTACTTGTCATACTATGGTACATTCTGAAGTGGTACAGCAACCGGCGGTTCCCTTTGCATTTTTTCTTGTTTGATTGTTTAAAGAGGAACTGCTTGTTGTTTTGTCTTCTTATTGTCAAGTATTGCTAATTTGATTTTAGTGCGTATTTCAGGGACTTTTATGCTTTTATTATACTTGAATTGTGATAAGAGATTATATGTAGAATGCAGTATAATATTTTATTTTATGCTATTCTAGTCAAGCCCCATGAGCTCCAGGGCCATGACTACATGAGTATACAGTCTTATACTCTCTTTCACAGATGCATAATTTATTTTATTTATAATAAATGATTATAACCCCTGTTCATGATATGCTACATAATAGAGAGAGCTAGGATTGAAGCCCAAATTAAAAATGCCGAAGCTGCTGCAAGAATGAGGGCTGAGGAAGAGTCGAGGCAACAAAGAGAAAAGGAAAGAGAAGCTGCACGAGTTGCAATACAAAAGGTTTTTATCCTTGTGTGTGTGTGTGTGTGTGCATATTTTACCTTGAATTTTGTATCACTAACACTCTGATATCTTCTATTGTAGATGAAAAGAACTGTTGAGATAGAACATAATATGGAGATTATTAAAGAACTTGAAAATTTGAGCGGGTGCACGCTCTCTTATAAGGCCCTTAGTGGCGGCAGAAATGGCTGTAGAGTTGCAATGGAGACATTGGATAAACCTCAGCTTGAGAACCCATTGGAGCGGCTTGGTTTATTTATCAAGAATGAATATGCCGCAGATGGAGATGAGGAGGAAGTTATGAATGGAGCCTGGGAAGAAGGGGAAATATTTTAGTGATGGATGTTGATGTGATTCTGCCGCCTCTAATTGTTTATATATTTTTGACTTGTAGGGAAACAGAAAAACATTGTAAAAAATGCATATTGCCGTAGAAATAGGTGTTTTGATCATGCTTACCTGTTACCTTCCATCTTGTGTGTAGCAACGAAGTAAAATAGTATTTGTAGTACTATTGAAAAAGCAGAAAGTTTTAGGTTAAATTAATCTTTTCGATTCAACCGTAAATAGGAAAAACATGTATTAGAGTAGGAATGTATTTGAAACTTTTTTGAAGTTCGGGGACACCTGTTCAAATTTAAAAAATTAGTGAAATTGTAGGAATTGAGAATTGATTTAATCTTTTTCTCTGTCTGAACTTTTTGGTTCGTTTTAAGTTAAAAATTGTCAACAAAACTAGTTATTTTAATAATTTTATCACTAACATATTTCTACAATGGAGTAACTATTATTATTCTAACACCGTTATTATTAGTGCATTGCAGTGCAGTGACAAAATTAACTTCGAAATATCACATAAATTTAATACGTTTTTTATATATAATCATTTTAGCCCATTGAAAACGGTAGAAGAAAAAAAAATAAAAAGAAAATTGCTCCATTAATTTCCATAATGTTCTTAAAAGGACAAAAAAAGCTGGGGGACGCTTGCTTATGCTACTTAGGGAGGCTTCAATCAGAATAAAGATTGTAAAGATTGAATTTCAGCATAATTTCCAGTCAACCATCTATTGTAAAGATTGAATCCAGAAGCTAATGCACCCTGTATTATTTAGCATATTTCAGTCAGAAATATTCTCCATACACATAAGAAAATACTACCAAAGACGAGAAACGAAATAGGCTCAGCTCCATGATGTTGGATGCTAGAGGCAGGAAATGGCATCCACCAGGATAGAACGGTAGCGTATCCTAAACTTGCTACCAGGATAGCACGCTATACAGTTCATATGACATATCTATTTTTAGCACCTCTGTCACGCTTAGCATCCTCCTGAAGAAATAGCAACACAGGAAAAGATAAAAAATACAAAATAATCAATTATCCCCTCATTTAAGATATAAAAAAAGGTAATACAAATGCAAAGACACACAGAGACTTCTACTTACATGAAATATGAAGCCAATGGAGTCATTATAATCAAGAAACTCCTTCCACTGTTTTCCAATGCTCATCTGTAACAACAAAATTTAATATATTTATGTTCCTCAAGTTGCCAGAAGAATTTAACAGAAGATACAAGCAGACAGAAGCACAAGCAAAGCACACAAAGACCCTCACCCGTAGACCCCAAAAATATAAGAAATATCATGGAGTCTTTTGTCAATTGCTAATATGGAGTGCAATAAGACGAAGCCAGCTTGGCAAATTCAAGAATAAATTATATAAACTGTCTCAAGATCTAGTAAAATTAAACACCCCACATAACATTGAAGTTAAAACTCCCTCCTACTAGCAGAACAATAGACAATACAGTAAAAAGATGTAAAAAAAATAGACAATACAGTAAAAAGATGTAAAAAAAATAATAATAATTCACTTTTAAATTACTCACGAACTACTAATATCAGTGATTGGCACTCATACTTCACAACAACAGTAAGTGGCCTTCAATGATGTGTTCACAAGATCTATCTAGTTCCTTCATTGGTATGTCATTCACAGATAACAAAATGACCAAGGAGCATGCATCCATTCATTGGAAAACGATAATTCTAGCTCAACATCAAGTTCAATACTCAAATTAAAATTAACTATTAACTATTAACTATTTAACACAAAAGCTTAAGAACTTCTAACTCCTCCACTCTCTCTCTTCCCCAAACAAAGAAACTTAGAAAAAGAGTGTAACCTGAGCAGCTTCATTGAAGGCGTTCTTAGTCCAAATAGAAATCTTATCCTGCCTAGCTCTGACATTGACAACTGCTCCACAAATCTCTTCTCCATGATCAAATTGCTCTCCAATCATTGCCAACAACTTTGAGAAACAATAAAAACAATATTATTACTTTCATCAGAAAGCATCAATGCCCTCAATTTTTTATACATCGAAGATATTAGAAGTATACCGTATATAACCAACTGGTATCGGATTTTCCCCTTGGAAAGGTCACAGTCCATCTTCCACCATTAGCACAAATGGGGTCCTCCCATTTTGGCTCAATCTTATGCTTGAAACAATGGAAGTCTGTTTGCACAGCCAACTTGCTTGGATGATGTATGTTATTGTAAATGCTGAATCAATCAAGAAAACAAAAACCCTAAATTGAAAGAAACCCCAAATTTCCAAAGAACCAATAAATGAATGAAAAACCTAATAAAGATTCAAATTTGATGGCACCCCAAAAGAAACTGGATTGAGAAATGAGGAAATGAGATGAAAAAGAATGAAACTTTAATTAATTACCTCCAGAATTCCTCAACGGTGGAGAAGGTGTAGATGTTCCGGATAGAGCTTCCCCAAGCGGCTTGTTTGGACTTTCCGGAAGGGTTGTCGAACCAGAAAGTCCAAGAATTCTCCAGAGGGTGAGGGTCGCGGACGAGGGCGGTCGGAGGCTTCGATGAGGCGGAGGAGTCGTCGTCGTCGAGGATCTCTCCCTCTTCCACGTCGTCGTGGTCGTTGTCGTCGAGAACCTTATTAGGGTTGGTGCTGGTTTGGTCGTCGGTGATGGTTGAATTAGGCGTATCGTCCACCGCCATTTTTTCTCTCACGCTTTGATCTCTGTTTCTCTCAAACTCGGTTTCGAAATTCCTCTCAATGCTTCGTTTGGTTTGGTTTGGTTTGGTTTGAGTGAGTCACTCACATTTTTATTCAGAAAATACAGGTACTCATGGGCTGATTTGCCTCACTCACGTTTAACCAGGCCCAATCCCTTAAATCCATATGCATGACCCACCAATATACATTTCTTATTACAGTGTTCTTGCGGTTATTTGACAATGATTCTTTTTTTTCTTTCACGAGGGGTGTCTATAGCTGATAGTCAAGAACTAATTTCTTTCGGATGTAGAAATATTGAAGTGAGTTTTTCCTCTCTCAACAAATAAAAAAGGTTTTGTTGAGAGAGAAAAAATCACTTCGATATTTCTACATCTCGAATATACACAACACAAATTGAATCTCTAATAGAGCCCCTAGGACCTAACTCACATAAACTTTTTACTCACCAAAAAAAAAAAAAATTTGAATCTCTGATAACATGTTTAAGGAACTCAACTACCGATTGTCCTGGGTTGATATTAGATGATAATAATTATGATCTTTTTTTTCAAAGGATTTAAATTATAGGGTTTAATTTTAATATAATGTCAAGTATAAAATTTTTTATATTATTGTTTAATATTGTATTGACACCTGCCTGTTATTCAGTATTGCCTATACATCAGTTAAAGTAAGTATGAAAAATATTTTTACATCCATAGTGCACTAAAATTTATTTCCTCATATGACAATAAGGGAATAATTATTTCCCCAATTAACAGATCCCATTTCGTCCCATAACACATTATTATTTTTTTTGCTATTGTCTTAGAATGCCATCGATATCAGGGGGAAGCCACAACTCGGTTTTGTTAAGACTTTTTTCTATTTTCGCGAAATGGACTTATTTTATCATATATTTGATTGGAATTCATCCGGTCTATCCTTTCGACAAATGACAGTTTTTTTTTTTTTGGGGTAAAGTAATGGTATTCTCACATTTCTATATATCGTTACCGTTGATTATTTAGCCATTATTGTTTGCGTTGATTATACTTTTCAAAGTTTTCATATTGTCAAATGTAAGGCTATATTAGTAGGTACATAATATATAAGGGTTTTTAAACCTCAACAAGCTGGCCTACCAGTCACCATCCAATATTCATACTAAAGCAAAATGCAACATCATCAAGGATTTGCCACATTACAAAGCAGCAGTTTGCAAGGAAAGGTAAAATACAAAAAATTATCAGGAACACAAACGAAACATGTAATTATTGTATCAAAATTTTTCAACATAAGTTATTAGTGCTCATTAAGCAACCACACCACTCAGACTCCAGGAATTGGATACTGAGTAGTGAGAGCTTCAACTTTCCTACGCAACTCTGAAACCTTATCTCCCAAAGGAAATTCAGGAGATGTTACAAACTTCAGAAAATCTTGGAGCTTTGTTCCTGAGGTCAAACTTTTGGCTTCAAGACTTATCTGCACACCCTCATGAATGAAGTCTGCAATTAATGCAAATTCTTTCTCACCAAGTCCTCTTGTTGTCATTGCAGGTGAACCGATGCGAATGCCTCCTGGAACTTGGGCGCTCTTATCGCCTTTTGTAATTAGCACATGTCAGTAAATAATGAAGTATAAACTTCACAAATAATAAGAAAAAATGGAAAATTAAAACAAGCAATCTCACCAGGCACTGAATTCTTGTTGAGGGTTATGTAAGCCATGTCAAGGATTTTCTCTACCCGAGCACCATCAATACCCTAAAAGATGTAATGCCGATTAATATGAAATTTAGCCAGAGGAACAAGGTCCCACTCTCCATATCATATTATGCTCATGATGGAGAATTCATCAATATGCAAAATCATGTCTTTTCATATTAAAAAGTATGTCAGAAACTTAAATTCCACTGCAACTTAATGAGAAATTTGGCACTCCTACATTATTTTTATAATGGGCTGGGAAGGGGAAGAAAAGAGACAACGAAGCATTTCATTCTGGAACACACACAAAAGAAAAAGAAAGAACAAGAGGCTTACAGATGGCCTTAAATCGACAAGAACCAGGTGATTATCACTACCACCAGAAACCAGTTTATACCCATGCTCGATTAACCGGCTAGCAAGAGCTCTACAATTAGAGACCACCTGCAGGATGGTAATTGTATAAGCTCATTGTAGGAAACTCCTTATGCCCGACCCTATCCAATGATGAAAGGAACATACCTGGTTTTGGTAAATTTTAAATTCTGGAGATTGTGCATGCTTCAAGCAAACTGCTAATCCTCCAATTGTGTGGTTATGAGGACCACCCTGGATAATTCCAAACTATCAAAATCACAAACTAGGAAGATAAAGAAGATAAAAGCATGCAACTCCATAGGTGCATAGGATGAGATCCTCGGATCTTCTCAATCAGAAGAGCTAAAAGAGAATTAATTAGAGGAGATTTCTAATTTACCTGCAGACCGGGAAAAACAGCATTGTTAATGGCAGACTCCAGATCAACTCCATGCACGGAATCTTTCTTGAAGAATATCATACCACCTCTAGGACCTCTCAAAGACTGGAGAAAATATCTAATGGATTAAGTCACTGGTGTGTTAAGTATGACAAAGATAAATATATGCTTCACAGTTAGGGGCCGAAATTGTTAAAATTTTGGAGAGGCAAATGATTAGAGTTTACGTTTACGTAGTAGGTAAATAGTAATGTTATAAATAATACAGTAAAAGAAAATTATATTAACAAGACATTGAAATTAAACTTCCATTAAAAATAAATAAGAAACTAGCCAACATTGATTAACACCCTAAGATTTAGGAGTTCGGACTTTATACTCAGTCATAAACTTTGTATCATTTAGTTCATATAAAATTCTTATAATTAGAGAGAGAACAAACGAAACATCATGTATAGGTTAACTTAATTGCAGGTTCGAAGTACATTTCCTAATTATTTAGGACGCAAACTAGAACTTCGGTGGCATATGGCATACTTAATTTTAAACATGAAGCAACAGTTAACACAACAAAGCATGACATAAAATCTCAAGGCAAACCTTGTGAGTTGTAGTCGTCACAATATCACAAAAATCAAAGGGATTATTGAGCACAGACGCAGCAACAAGCCCACTTATGTGAGCCATATCCATCATAAGAAAAGCACCCACTTCATCTGCAATCTTCGCATGCATATAATATGTAATTAGCCTTTTTATCAAGAAAAATAATCATATAATATGCAGAGATATGCATAGAGATATTAGATCACGAGCAAGATATAATTCAAGAAAATGCACGAGTACAGAACATACCTTTCTCATGCGAGGATAGTCAAAGTCTCGAGGATAAGCACTAGCACCAACAATAATGAGTTTTGGTCGGAAGAGATTAGCAGTTTTCTCCAGCATATCATAATCAATAAGACCTGTTGTGATTCCAAAGTACCTTAAAAGATTAAGTTATCCCACAATTAGCCAATACATCTGCAACAAATTAGAAGAAAAACAAACAAACCTGTTGATTCATCAAGTCGATAAGGCATAGATTCAAAATAAATTGATGTGCCTGATACACGTCTTTTAGGTGTCATGAATCCATGAGACAAATGTCCCCCATGAGGCAAGTCTAAACCCTGGTAAATTACCAAAATACATCAGGACAATCACAAGATAGAACTGTCATTTTGGAACAGTTAAAATCAAGTGAATGGAAAATAGTTTACCATTAGTCGATCATGCGGTTTAAGAATTGCAGTGTAGACAGCAAAATTAGCAGGGGAACCAGATAATGGTTGAACATTTACACCCCAATTCTTTCCATCTACATGAAATGCAGCCAGTGCCCTTTCTTGACACAAGGTTTCAAGCTCATCAATGTACTCGTTGCCACCATAGTACCTTATATGAATGATAATAATAATAATAATAATAATAATAATAATAATAATACAATGAAAATCCAGTCAATGAAATTACAAAAGCGGAAAAGGAAGGGCACATTTAATAAAATTCTCATTTATTAAGAAAAGGAAGAAGTAAAGGAAGAATTTACCTTTTACCAGGTAGTCCTTCAGAGTATTTGTTTGTGAGGCATGAACCAACTGCTTCCATCACTGCTCTAGATGTAAAATTCTCAGAAGCAATGAGCTCAAGACTTTTAAACTGTCGGTCCTTTTCCTTGTCGATAATTGCACGAACCTCAGGATCAGCTTCACTCAGGCCATAGTCCAGGAAGCTGTTCCCATCACCTGATATTAGCATGTATTCCATGGACAAAAAAGATCATCCTTAAGGCATAAATTTCAATATTAGTGTATTGATATAATGATATCAAAATATTGAACTGAATGAAGATATTGAACACCAACCCATAGAAAAGAGGGCAGAAACAATATTCTAAATCAGCTTCATTATAATAAAAGAGATTTACTCAAGCATAAGTTAAATATCCCAGGTTGTTGATGATGTTATACTTATATTACTTGATGTTAACACCACAAGGGACATCACTTTTAAAACACTATGCCACAAATCAAAATATATACAATGAATATAGAAGGAAAAATAAAGAATTTAGAAGATCAAATACTAAAAAATAAAGAAAAAGAGAATCTATCCAGTCCACATAATTGCATGCTGCAGTTAAGCAACTGCAGTTGTAATCCATTTGTTGATAGTTGATACGAAACAAAACAGAGAATCTCAATCCAAACTAGGGAAGCTTCACACTTGTTCTGTTATACAATTATCTTAGATATTTTAATGGTCTCTAGCACCCTCAATAATTCAAAAAAAAAGAAAAACCCAGTCATTCACACACAACAGTTTTACACACATATGGTAAACTATGGTTACCTCCAATTTCTGGCACAGCAACAGACAAAGATGATGGCCTCCCAGTGACTAAACTTCCTACAACATGAGATGCTTTGCATGGTTTCACATTATAGAACTTTACTTGAGGTATAAATCCATTACTGCCACACCCTTCTGCAGGGAAATTCAGCCCCTTGGTCCAACAAGGTTGTTGCAAAGAACCCATCATTGCTACTCCAGTACACCCTTGCATCCTTGTCCTATGAAATTGAGTCACAATTATGCCCCTCCCTACATGGTTCATAATTCATTGTACTATAATTAAGATGACAGAATATTACATAGCATGCTACAGAAGTTACTATAAAAAGAAAAGAGATAATACATCAAAATATAGATACAGTTTGTTTCTCACAAGTGGAAAGTAGTTTTGAACAAAAAAATATAGTACTCTTAGTACTTCTACTACTCTTAATTAATGTTTAAGGATAAACACCTTTTAAATTGTGCAGGGAGTAAATTTCTCCTAGCATAACAAAATTTTATTATTAATGAACAAAAAGTGCAGGCAGCGAGAAATGCCGCCTCTCTTAATGTCACATTTACAATTTTACATCTGATAGTGTTGTCTTTATAACAATTATCCCACTACTTCAAACTCTGAAGGACTGCTCCTCCATACTAAATGATAGCATGCAAGTCATAGGCCCATGGAACAAACCTGAAAACAATATGCTGCAATACTGCTCAAACTGATATAAATTTCCCACACAACTATGAATTTATTAGACTTTGCGTCTGTCATTGGAAAATAACAGACTACGAAATTAAGTTCTTCAGGAAACATTATTAGCAGCAGGACAAGCATTTTTTAATACCAATCATATACTTATGAAGTTCAATTTCTAAAGCCAACACCTAGAGGAATAAAAATACTTGACAAATTCCTGCTTTCTACCTCCTGAGCAGTTCCTAGCTTCTTATTCTCACAAGAATCATCAAGGATCTTTATCTGGCTTCTATTCTCAAGGGAACCCCCCCAGCAAAACAAAAAAAAATGGCAAAACAGTTCAATTTCAATAACAGAAAACATGCAATCCCCAGCGTCAGCAAAGTTGTGGTTTTGAAAACACTAACATCGTAAAAATTCAATCTTTACACAGACTTTCAACAACAATAATCTGTACACGCTATATTTCATCACATGCTCATGGGAAAAAACAAAACTATATCTAAAAATCATATAACAACCGAAGAATACTGAGCATAATAAGAGTAAGGTAAAGATGGGATTTTTCTAATATCCCATGTACACTACTCACAATATAAATTCTTTATAAAAAAATCCCAAATATGTGATAACAGTTAGGTGGATTGAGCTCACCTGACACTAAATAGAAGGGAACAACGCAGAGAGAAAGAGACAGGGAGCACTGAACAGAGATAGAACGGAGACCGCAGAGAGAGAGGCGCCGCAACAGTCAAAGAAGCCCGTCTTATGTGGTTTGGTCCGCTATGAGTCTAACATAGCACAGCATAAATTCCCTTAAAAAAAAAAAATAGCATAGCATAAATAATAATTGTTTTCAAAAAATAAAAATAAAATATATATATATATATATATATATATAAAGATAACAATATTTGAAAAATCATAATTATTATTCAACTTAACCTAAGCCATCCAATGGAAGTGTTAAAATAATAATTTATCGTTTTCCATTTTGACTGAAATAATCCTACTTAGTCTTAAAAAAAAAAAAAATTTATATCATGTCTATCCCATGAAATGAATTTATTGTTACGGTTTATTGTTAGGGTTCACAATGAGTTAAGCTGACTTGAGAGTTATTCAAAACTTGGTAATCTCGTTGCTCAAGTCATCTACACTCCCATTATCAATGGACAATGATGACTCGTTTGATAGTCATGATAAGATAGGGACGGATAGAATAAGAGAGCGTGATAGGAGTATGATATGATATGAGCGAGATAAATTGTTATTATATCCGACATTTGATGCCCACTAGGTAACCAACTATATAATATTATGTTGGTGTCCTATATTGTGTTCGAGAAAAAATGGATAATGACGAGATATGATATAAGTTATATTCAAATGACAAAATTACGTATATCAAAGTTACCTATATTTTTTTAGAATTAACTTTTAATTACCACTAATGGCAGAGTGAGTTGTGCGTGGGTAGTAAAGCCAAAAAAAGATGAAGCTTTTCATGATATAACCCACAAATTCGCTTTGATTTTGGGTGGAAAATATGGTAGCCACGCCACCACCCTGCTGGAGCTCCACTGCTACAACTGCACCACCACCTCGTCAGAGCTCCACTGTTATAATCGCATCGCCACCTCGTCAAAGCCACAACACTATTGCCATCTTACAAAGTAGAACTTAAAGGGTTGTGGTAAGGGTGTAAGGGTCGGGTTAGATGGGAAACAAATTTTCTATCATATCATGCTTGTTTCTAACCCAGCTCCCCCCACAGGATAAGAATTTTAACTAATGAGCAGGATAGGATAAGTAATAGGATAAGTTTATACTATCATGTTGAATCAGAGCCACAAAACCACATATTAACATAACATATGAAAACCTATCCTATGTTGTCTTATCTTATCCTGACTTCCAAACGGACTCTAAAGCTCAAGCATATTATGATCTATCAACTGACCACTATGCACCCTTACAGCCTATAAATTGAGTTGACAACGACTGTCTTCTTTTATGTTACCAGTATGTAACCCGTGCCATGCACGGGCAATATCATAATATTTATGATGCTTTATATTTTGAAAAATACATATTTATGTTATGAGTTGATTTATTAAGTTGGAGCTATTGATAAGCTCATAAAAAATTAATTTTGAACGGCCAAAATAAGCTTATTTTCTTATTAAGTTGAAAAGCAAATTTTATCAAGTTAAACATGAACTCAACTACCAACATTACGTTGGTCCAACTGGAACTGGATTCAGATCCCTTAAACAAGGTCTCGAGTTCAATTCTTGTAGGTAGAAAAAATGTGGTTGGGAGGAGAGACCCCACTAAAGGTGGTCACCTGACGGAGATTAGTCATCGACGAAGCCGGTGGATACTTCGTACATATGTCATTTTTTTTATATAGACAAATGTTAATTAGTGTTAATGTTAGTATTTTGTTAGTGGAAGAGACTTAAACCCTCAACCTCCTTATCACTCAATTCCTAAACTCCTCCATCCCAACCATCAAGCCAACCTTATAACCCCTCCGCACATATGTCATGGTAAACAAAAAACTTGAACTCAACTAAACTTAGCTCTTGTTTGTCCTTTTTGTTGTAATAAAGTAGAAATTTCGGCCACTACTATCACAGTGATCTTTTACTAATTCAGCTGAGAAGGTCCAACCAAAAAAATTGAGCTACGGGACTATTAACAATCTGACCACCTCAAGGTCTCTGTTCTTCTGCACAAAGTTAGAGCAAGCGTGATGCATGGTTTTATTTTACCTTTACTGTTCTTGTGGATAAATTCTTGTGAAGAGTGTGTTTATACATGTTATATCAATTAAGTCAATTACAATTCATACATTAAGACTTCATTATTAATAATTAACCAAAAAAAAATATAGATAATAAATATAAAAAAAAAATCTTGTAGACTTGCTTGATTACATAAGTTCAAATGACAAAAAAAAGATGTAATTAAAATAATAACTAAAATCATGAAATAAGAGATTTCATTTTATTTTTTATTTATCACATTTTATTGCACAGAATTAGTGTAATTTATATCAATTTTATCACTCGTTCACCTTTAACGTGTCTAACTCCTCACCTAAGCAAAAGGGCACGGATATTTTTCTGCCAAGCTTCTCTTTTTTAGCCAACCAAGGGAGAGAAAGTTAGATTTCATCCTCTCAAAAGATTCTATCCTTTTTTGTCGCAAGTCAAGATATCGCATAATTGTTCTTTCATTTAAACCGGCTAGCATCGTATAACTTTCATAAGCTAGAACCGAATTAGATTCTCCACTTTAAGAAGAGTCGTTGCATCTCAACCATTGACAATCTGCATCAATTACATAATAATGAAAATGCTGACCCCTTTTCATTGCTTTTTGCCAAACGGACATATTCTTCCATGGCAGAGAGGAACAATTGATAATGCTAATAGTTCAATAAGATACTTAGATTGTCATCATAACAGATAACACATTGATATTCATCATCCAGATCAACAAGTTTGTTGCCACAGAATTTCATATGCAATTTACAGACTCCAGGACCTGAATTATTTCATTGCACGGGATTGTAATTATCCAACTGTACTGTGTCCTATAAGGTGGGAGGAAACATGGGGAATGGGGTTGGGTTGTGATGGCTATCATGAAGAAACTAACATCATTAACGGTATTTCATTCAACATGTGAAAGACCCCCACCACTTTCAGCACGTGTCCTGCAAAAGAATTAGCATTAAGAATCAGAAAAGACGAACAACTAAAACAAAGTGAAGCTCATGCTTGATCAAAAAAAAAGTGAAGCTCATGAAACGCACGCTTTTAACCATCACAATGTGCAAAAACATGAAATCTTCGGAGACTTAAAAAAAAAAAAAAAAAAACCAAGGAAAATGAAAGAAATGTCTGAGTCTTTCTAGGACGTGCATGCATGAGACAACTATGCTTCACATGGACATAGATGATCGTGTAAGCAACATTGAGCACTATACATGGCCATGAAATGCATTTAAATGAACGACAAAGATGACCGTCTTGAATTGGTGCCTCTCTAAACTGACATAGTGAACCGTGAACCATCTTTTATATGTTCTAGCAATTCGATTCTTTCAGAGGTTTAAAACCAACTAAGATCAATGAGCCCACAGAAGACAATTTCAAGAGGACAATGATTTGCCAATAGGACAAGGGTCTTATTCTTATATGTTGCTACTTGCAATCAAGAAAAGAGTGGGATAAAAAATGCCTAAGGTGGAGAACTCAACATCGTTTTACTGTCCCCACCCTTTTTCCCTGAGATGCTAGCCTCCTTGATCCAAACAATCTAGAAGAGTATGTCTTGGAAGTAAATAAAAAAGAAAATGATAATAAAATAATGTCGACTTCAATACTTACTTGTGGTCAGAAGGATTTGGCATAAGCTCATATACAATAGTGGCAACAACATCCCTTTTTAACTATACGATAAACAAGAAAGTTAGTAGCCTGACCAAACTATAAACAGTCAGTAACTATGGATTTAACAGTTCAGTAACTATGGATTTAACAGTTAAAGTACCTGAGTAGCTTCTCCTTTAAAGCCAATATAGTGTATTTTAGTAGTGTCGCCTCCAAAATTCTCAGGAAAGTGCAACGTAATATTTGCCACACTTTGAAATTTAGAATATCTAATCCAAAGGATCAATAAATTAATATACCATGATGGCAGAGACACGAGATAACTCAAATGACACAAAGCACCAGTGTGAACATACACATCAATACCACTATACCACATACCAATTGCATTGCATACATGTATTATTGCCTTATTGAAGCTCAAGATATTTTCTTGCATAAGTGCTTGTAACAAGGCCAATGTGATGGAGTGACTGAAATGAGAAGTAGATAATAATTACCTAGTCTGGTATTCCAATACTCCTTGCATATTCTCAACCAAATCCCATTCCTGTAAGAAACAAAAAAGTACTTTGCATGTAAGTTGAGGTGTTGGGTTTGACAATTAATTCCTCTAATTCTTAAAAGAAAATATACTGATATACCTGAATGGCTTGCATGCTTTGTGCATCTGAAAAGTCAATGCCATCTCGATTGATGAACCTAAACCAAATCGAAGTGTTTAGCTTTTTGTGTAAGAGAACATTTGCAATAAAAAAGAAAATATTGTATTTAATTCTTCAATTAAGTCATGCTAATATAAATATTATTTTTCAAAGCCCAAAATATTACATGGAAGTGGTATTGAGACTATTGACTATAAAGAGGATACCAGGAAAATGATGATATATGCCATGTTAGCCCAAACACTAGACTGCATTTCCTTAATGTGAAAGTGAGTAATAGGAAAGAGGTCAATAAACATCTATCATTAGTTTCATCTTTCATCCTTTCATCCAGTGACTAAACCCCAGCCCCAGCCCCAGTCCCAGTAAATTTATAAAAGAATAAAAAAAATTAAGTGGTTAATTGTAAAAAAATGCACAAAATGTTTATGTTGGTACAAGCATTCACTAAGATATTTCTATTAATCCAATTGAGAACAGAAGCAACTTGATCATACAACAAGCAACAGAGGATGGGGAAAAAGCATGACAGAGAATATGGCAATCTGAAATAAGTCGGTGCCACATGAATAATCCAAATATTTCACAGGCAGGACTTGAGGAATGAAAAATGTATCACAATTGGGGGTCAGTCAAGGATGATATAAGTCATAAATGAAATAGTCCAGAAAGTACAATGGTAAATCAACAATATCCATTCACAACTCAACTGTTGACAAAGCTAAAATTCTCGGGAATTAGTGCCAGAAGTCACTCGTAAAAGAAAGTCAATCAAATAGAATAAAGCTGTTTCAAAACCATAACAACTTACGCTCTCATCTTGGAAGGACTTGTACCATCAGCTCCACCAACTATGGATATGCTCTTAATCTTGACATCTGAAGTAAATCTATCTCACAGAAACATAAGAAGTTCTGTAAGAACAGAAGTTATAGGAACCAATGCTCACAATAGAAAATGGATATGTTACAGTTAAGTTTTTGTGATATTAACATATTGAATTAGATTGATAAAAAAACTATACAGTTAAGGACTATAGTGAATGGCAAATGATCTCTGCTTCATGGTTTTTTTTTTAAAAAGAAACATGAAGAAAAACAGCATAAAAAAGAAGCATGAAGAAAAATAGCATAAAAACAGAGTGTACTGTACTGTTGTTACTAAGAAAATATGTGCATCTTCATCTTATTCTCTGCTTTTTAACCTCAGAGGCATATGTAACTGGATTCAAATTATGTAGTTTTGTCCAATGTAAAGAAAACTATAGCTAATTCGCAATAAAGGGCTGGTGTAAATCAATATTCCAACTGACAATTTTCACTCGAAACAACGATCTATTTTATAAACGTTGCCTTGATATGTGCTAAATATTTCAATAGCTTAGAGGCTTGGGAAGGATACAGGCAATGAACAGTCGCAAATGAAAATAAACTCACACATTAAGGACACACTCACTCTTACGCTTCATGCATCCAGAGTAAGCAGCTACACTATACACACATTTCGAAAGCAGATGATTTCATTATACAACAAGAATTTCTTTAATCCAGCTAATTTTCTGAATAACAGATGCAATAATTTATAAATGGTTCTATAAATTGATGATAAATAATCTAATAAATGGCAACTAGCAGGGTGAATCATTGAACTCGAATCTTCAACATTTAGCAGACAATAGTACCAAAAAAACATGGAGATTTTAAATTGATGAGATGTTATTATAAAAAAGTAGAAAAGGGTTGAGAGATAGGAAGTTACGGAATGAAAAGAAGTAATTCAGGATCACCCTCATTGCTTTCCAATTGATCCTGTAAAAGCAAGCAAAGAGGATATTATTATATTATGAAAAATTGATGGATAAGTAGGAAATATTGAAAATGGAATTAGTTACCCCAGAGGAAGAATTGAGACGATCTTCCCAAGCTTTGAAAACTGATTTAACACTCCCTGGAGTTGCCTCGTTCAAAGCAGATACCTGCAGTCACAATTATTGTAATGAGAAAATCAATTATTAGAAGAATAATAGAAAATGAAAGAATTGTACCCTGGAGAGGTCGATGTGCTTGTAGAGAGACCAATCAGAGGAACAATCATGCTCCTCGCAACTGTGGTCGTGCAAGCATGCCATCTTCCAATTCGATTCTTTTCTCTTCGATTTCGGTTACCCTTATGACCCAGACTCGACTCTATTCGCTTTCTCTCTTCTCCCTGTGTGCACAATTCATAATTGGCTAAATTATTATTTTTTGGTCCTTATCATTATTTTCACAATTTGGTCTCTCTTTTATTTTATTTTTCCAAAATGATCACTTATTTTTCAAAGTTACACCAATATGATTTCTCTTTATTTTTTTGTTATAAAATGGCCTCTCATTTTACAAAATTTAAACCAATGTAGTCCCTTTTTGGGTTCTAAAATGATCCCTCTTTTATTATTTTTTGTTCTGAAATGGTCCTTTATTCTTTTATAAAAGTTACATCAATTTGGTTCTTTTCGTACCACATTTTAAACAAAAAGGACCAAATTGAAACCTAAAATAAAGATGAGGAATCAAAACGAAAAAAAAATAAAAAAGTGACCAAATTAAAAATCTAAAATAAAGATAAGGGACGAAAAGTATAATTCAGCCTTCATAATTTCATTATGGGTTGGGGTGGATTGCAAATTTGAAAACCCGATCCGGACCGACTATGCCTAAAATCTACAAATGGATCAAGGCAGTGTTCCTTCGATTTCGGGTCAGAACTTGGCCCGATCAACACATATATCTAGGGCTGGACAAGTTGGGCCGACCCGCCCGAAACCCGAAAAAACCGAACAAAAAACTAAGGAGACGGGTGGGCCGGTTCGGGTTAGCGGGTCGTCGGTTTGAAGATTCGGTTTCATTTGACTTCTTACGGTCGGGTTCGGTTCGTGTAAAAATATTTCGCCTTCGACCGTAACCGACCGATCAATGACCCTCATTTCATTCCTCATTTCAATTTCATTCGTCCTTACTCTTCACACTCCAGTTACCCTAACTCACTCCAGTTGCTCTTCACTCCCACTCTTCCTCACCTAGTCCTAGCCGCCGGCGTCTCCCTCCCCCTCCCTCGCCGTCGCGTGCAGGTTGTTCCTCCTTGCCGCTGCATCTCCCCTCGCCGTCGCGCGCAGCTCCCTCCCTCGCTGATACATGCGTCTCTTCTAGAAGATCGATTTCAGATCTGAAATCTTTGGCAGATCTGCGAATTTTCGGCCTCAGATCTCCAAGAACAAAGAAGATCCTTGGTCGTTGCTCTCTCTCTCTCTCTCGTTATCTTCGTCCCGCAGCTCAGATCTCTTCCTCTCTGCCTCTCTCTCGTTCCCCTCACAACCACCCGCCGGCGAAGATATGCGACCCAGCCACACTGCTGCAGTCAAGATCTGCAAACGAAAAGTCCAAGATGCAGCCTAAGCTTCAGCGAAGAAGAAGAAGAGGAGGTGCTACCCATTTCAGATCTCTTAAAGTTTCTACCTTTTTCTTCTTGTGTAACAAAATACTGATTAAAACTGAAGCTTTGTGTAGAAAGGTCCATGCTTTTTGTAAAAAGCTTTGGTTCTTTTTTTTTTTTTTTGAGTTCATTTAACTTGTTTTGGTTCTGCATGTATGGTCTGGAATTTTTTGTTCTTCATAAAGATTATTTTGCTGATCTTCTGTACTTCATAGCGTTTCAAGTTTGATTTTTTTTTATTTATTGGGTTTTGGGTTTGATTCTGTTGGACTTTGTTCTTCTGTTCTTCACTGAACCCTCCCCTCCCTTTGGTTTTTGAATTTTTCTTGGTTTGCTTATGATCTGAAAGATGTAAAGCTTGTGAAAGACGTGTACTGGCCCAACTCGATGATACCCAACCGAATCACCCGCCAACCCGCTCAAACCGAACCCGCCAAATCCGAGCTGAATTGCGGACGGAAATGGGCCTGATTTCACATGCCTCGGTTTGGGTCGGTTTGATGATTTTGGGCCCGAACCCGCCCGTACCCGACCGATGTCCAGCCCTACATATATCCGCCAGAGCCTGGTTCTACTTCTACACTTCTACTTTGGTGAATGAATTTTTCTTATAAAATTATTAGTTACAATATATATACACATATAATTTCACATTGATTTAAATTTTTTCATTTACGTAATATATATTTCTAAAGTATATGAAAATGAGAGCCATTTCATTATATTTTTATTGATGCTTAAATTTTTTAAAGAGTTATGATATTTGAATACAAATTTTGGACATCGTATATTTTTATCTTTATCTCTCACTTACTTTTTTTTTCTTTGTATACACGTTTCTCAAAAATACACTTAAAAAACAAAGGGGACACCAAATGGTTGATAAATTTAAGATAAATGATCTGGATGATAAATTATTATAATTTAATGGTTGAATCGATAAAAAATAGTATGCAGTGTAAGAATGTTAAGTCTTATATATGTGTAAGTTCATTTTTTGGGGCATATTTAGTGAGAGAAATGTATATTTTATGAAGGTGAGAAAGAGCAACTATGACTACATAATCATAAGTAAATAGTCAAGATTAAAAAAACCAGTTAACAATCGCATTACCACTTAAAAAAGACATATACATTTATCTTCTAATCTTAATCATTCAAAGATCATCTAAAATCAATATCCGATCCAAAGTGTTCCCTCTTCCCTAATATGATGCAGACACACTCTCTCTTTGTCCGAATGTACAATAAAGCATAGAGTGTCTTATATGTACAACAGTATTATATTGACTCGTGCCATGCACGAGATATATCTTGACTTATGAATATTTTTATACAATATAAGGCCTATCTCGATCTAGCCTATTTAGTAAAAATGTCAGGTCAATGTGCTTTAAAAAGCCTATATAACTAAAGAGGTCAGGCCTAAGACTTAAAAAAAAACCTATTAGACTTATCAGTCCAACCTATTTCACACATATACACACATAAATATATATGTCTAATATAATATATTATAATATTATAATAATATATTATTTACAGTGTTTGTAATATTTGAAAGTAAAAGTCTATTTGTCATGTAGTGACCGACTTGCCTATTTGTTTTTGAATGCTTAATGACCTATTTATTAGTATATGTCTTCCAAATTCTTTATCATTAGATGCCTAAGCCTATTTATAAGTGAAAATCTATGACCTATTTATAGGTGGATTCATATTTAAAGGTCTTGTTGATAAATAGGCTTTTAAGTGTGCTTTCAGGCCAGGTCAAGCTTTAAAGTAGGTCAGGCTCAGACCTTAAAAATTGGCTTATATCAGGCTAATAGGTAAGACTCAGGCATCGAGATTAGAACGCAGTCCGGGCTCAAGCTTGCCAGGGCCTAGCTCGGCCTAACCTATTCCCACCCATAGTCCGAGGAACTACAATCCATGTCATTCCATTTCCACCATACATACGATTCGCACACATAGGTTTCCATACATATTGAAACGGTTCATTAAATGAAGAATAAAGATCTTCTGTACCAAAATTTCCTGTCTCTCCCTGTCACACCAATAAAAATTTGACATCTAATAAAAAAAAACACATAATTTAATTTATCATCCGTTTAAACTAACGGTGCTCAGTTTTCACTCCATCCCAGACTTGCCCCTATTCCTACTGAAACAGTGAAATGAAACCTGCAAAACCTCAAATATTTTTTTTTGCGTCACTGTAATTTAGCTCGCCACTATGGAGCACATTCCCCCATCTTCTTCTCTCTAATTTTTTTGTTGCCTTTTGAAATGCTTGAATCTTTTACCTTCATCTGAAAAAATAAAACCTATATCCATGAATCCTTTTAGTTGCCCCAATACAAGATCCGTCACCAGTTCATTGTGAGCGTTCTCCGGCATTCCATGACGGCGCATCGGCGGCATTGATCGGAGAAGAGAACTGTGAGGTTTTGAAGAAGGAGGCAGAGGAAGGAGGGGTTTACGGCTCTGAGGAGTCGAAGAAGTAGGTGGTAAGCGAGGGGAATAGAGAAAACTGGAAACGGCGGCGGAGGCAGTGGAGTCGTCGGAGAGATTAAGAGGGGTGAGGTGACTGAAGAGGAGACCATCAATGGAGGAAGGAGAAGCTTTGGAGGAGGTAAAATGGATCCTCTGCCTAAAACTCAAGTTCTATAAAATGGATCCCAAAAAAAAAAAACAAATTGAAATTTGTTTTTGCCACTATAGCAGCTTCTGTTCATTGTGCTACTAGAGCAGGTATCAAGGAAGTCAGGAAACAACTTCTTCTCGTGGAGCAACTTAGATGGATATGGATCTGACTTCTTCGTGTTTTTGGTGCGTTTCATTGTTTGGGGCAGAGAAGGGGAAGAGAAAACAAGGGAAGAATGAGAGGTTGGTTATAAGAGAAAAAATAATATAGAAGATGAGTTAATCAACAGGGGTTAAAAAATTTTAATTAAGTTGGCAACTTTTTATTTGTGTGACAGGCTTGGGTTCAGGGATTTGGAGACAACAGATCTCCGTCCTTAAATGAACAGTTAAAAACGAATATAAATAGAAGTTTGGCATAAAATATTAATAGTATCCTTCTAGAAGGCAAAAAAGAAAAATAAATTTTTTTTATATAAAATGTAGCATGTCATAGATCATACTTTGCCAAAATTAGATTTCATTAACACATACCGAATCACAAGATTCTATTTTGTGCATCCCTCATTTTTGACTAATACACCTAAGCATGAATTTATATAGACTCTTGTCATCTCTTTGTTTTCTTTGCTGCTTGAAGGTGCCTCTCCTAAGGCCCCATTTGCCATGGCACAAGATGAAGAACAACACAAGCCCAAGGTCAACGAAAAAGTTCATTTTTTCAAGCTGTTCACTTTCGCAGACCGCCTTGACGTGACTTTGATGACCATTGGTTTCATTTGTGCTATAGCAAATGGGTTTTCGCAGCCTCTCATGACCCTCATTTTTGGGAAGCTCATCAATGCCTTTGGCACCACCGATCGGTTTCACATTGTGAAGGAAGTTTCTAAGGTATATTAAAAATCTACTTACCCTTTTGGCATGTGAAGGTTTCTTGAATGAAGGGTCACTGTTGTTTTTTCTTGTAATCTTTGGTAATGCATGTCATGCCCATTTGCTTAAAATAACTACTCCATTAACACAACTTGTGTACTATAATTTGCAATCTAACTTGTATATCTGGGATTGGCACTTCAATTTTCTTTCAGGTTGTATTGTATTTTGTTTACCTGGCTTTTGGGTCTGGAATTGCATCATTTCTACGTAAGACAACACTTTTGTTCCCCCTTTTTTACTTATTTATTTGTTAGAGATAATTGCAGCTAGCATTCTGATGCGATTTGAGGGTCATTTAACATGTTAAATGGTGCAGAGGTATCATGTTGGATGGTGACAGGAGAAAGACAAGCAGCACGAATCCGTAGCTTGTACTTGAAAACTATATTAAAACAAGACATTGCATTCTTTGACACCGAAACAACCACCGGAGAGGTTATTGGGAGAATGTCTGGTGATACCATTCTCATTCAAGATGCCATGGGAGAAAAGGTAATTAACCTCCATTTCATGTATGAAAATTGAAAAGCACCAAGTTGCATACCCTTCCAAGGATTATACTTCTAATGATAAGCAGCTCAATGATTTAAACAGAACTAATAAAGATTTTAACCCCAAAAAATAAACTGACAAGAAGTTTATGGCAGGTTGGGAAGTTTATACAACTTGTTTCATCCTTTTTGGGTGGCTTTGTGATTGCTGTTACAAAAGGATGGCAACTCTCTTTAGTTTTGCTTGCATGTATTCCTTGTATTGTCATCGTTGGTGGAATTATGTCCATGATGATGGCGAAAATGTCAAGTCTAGGGCAAACTGCTTATGCAGAAGCCGGAAATGTTGTAGAACAAACACTTGGAGCTATTAGAACAGTAAGACACATAAATCAATTATTGATGACTTTGAATGAGTTGCTATTATATGTAACCGTAGTCCTTATCTTCTTCCTGATATTTAATCAGGCTGCATCTTTTACTGGTGAGAAAAAAGCAATAGAAAAGTATGATAACAAGCTAAGAATTGCCTATGCTACAACGGTTCAACAAGGGTTGGCGTCAGGGTTAGGAATGGGACTACTTTTGTTGATTGTTTTCAGCACCTATGCTCTTGCTATGTGGTATGGTTCCAAACTGATCGTTGAGAAAGGATATGATGGTGGATCCGTCTTCAATATAATCATATCTATTAATACTGGTGGAATGTAAGTGATACATGATTTTTCTTTATTTGTGGAACTTGTTTATAATTTATACTCATCATGGTTTGGTTGTGTATCACAACCACAACCTTATATATTGTTAACTGACTTGCATACCATATTAAACTGTTAAACTAGGGTGCTCGGACAGACAACCCCATGCCTAAATGCATTTGCAGCAGGCCAAGCAGCAGCATATAAGATGTTTGAGACAATCAAACGAAAACCAAAAATTGATGCTTATGACACCAGTGGTGTTGTCTTGGAAGACATAAAGGGAGATATTGAACTGAAAGATGTTTACTTCAGATACCCTGCAAGGCCAGAAGTGCAGATCTTTGCTGAATTCTCATTCTATATTCCAAGTGGCACAACTGCTGCTTTAGTGGGTCAAAGTGGCAGTGGGAAGTCAACTATAATCAGTTTATTAGAAAGATTCTATGATCCTGATGCTGGAGAAGTACTTATAGATGGTGTGAATCTGAAGAATTTTCAAGTTAGATGGATAAGAGAACAAATTGGGCTTGTTGGTCAAGAGCCTGTCTTGTTTACAGCCAGTATCAAAGATAACATAGCATATGGGAAAGAAGGTGCAACTGATGAGGAGATAACAACTGCAATAACGCTTGCCAATGCCAAAAAGTTCATTGACAAGCTGCCTCAGGTGTATATATAATAAATTCTTTTACTCAGGATATAAATATAAACACTCCTATCTTACACTCCTATCTTACAAAGGATATAAATATAAACACTCCTAATAATGTTTGCAGGGCCTTGACACGATGGTAGGAGGTCATGGGACTCAACTTTCTGGTGGGCAAAAGCAAAGAATCGCCATTGCAAGGGCAATTTTGAAGAACCCAAAAATCCTTCTTCTTGATGAAGCAACAAGTGCATTAGATGCTGAGTCTGAACGTATTGTTCAAGAAGCATTAGAACAAGTCATGTCAAACAGGACAACTGTAGTTGTTGCGCATCGTTTGACAACTATTAGAAACGCTGACACCATAGCAGTCGTTCATCAGGGGAAAATTGTGGAAAAAGGTTATACATACTTGAAGTTGAACCAAGTTTTCTAGTTTTTTTTTTTTTTTGACAATAATAGCTTTGATACATATATATTTCATTATGTTTAGCCACTACTACTATCTATGAAAAACTATTAATGTTTTTAATAAGAGATATTTACAATACATATACTCGAATCAAATATATTCACTTCGACAATTTTCCTTTATATTCAGGAACTCATGATGAGTTAATCAAGGATCTCGATGGTGCTTATGCTCAGCTTATTCGTCTACAAGAAGGGGCTAAGGAAACCGAAGGAAGTCAAAATTCTGAAGCAGATAAGTCAAATAAAAGTCTTAATTTAGATAATCACATGGCTAGATCTTCCACCCATAGAACATCCTTTGTGGGATCAATAAGCAGAGGTTCATCAGGTAGACAATCTCTCTCACTAAGCTTTGCTCTTCCTTATCAAATTGGCACTCTTCAATCTGGAGAAGGAGCTACAGGGGATTTTGAAAGTAATGAACTTGATAATGTCAAGAGGCAAAATGTTTCTATTAAACGTTTGGCTAAGTTGAACAAGCCTGAGGTTCCTGTCTTACTACTTGGATCCATCGCTGCAGCAGTACATGGTGTTATTCTCCCTATATTTGGCCTCTTGCTTTCATCAGCTATTAATACGTTCTATAAACCTCCAGAACAACTTCGAAAAGAGTCTAACTTTTGGTCAGTACTGTTTGTTGGTTTGGGTGTTATTACTCTGGTGGCTTTACCAGTGCAGAACTACTTATTTGGGATTGCTGGTGGAAAACTTATAGAACGAATTCGTTCATTGACATTTCGAAAGGTTGTGCACCAAGAAATAAGTTGGTTCGACCTTCCTGCAAATTCAAGGCAAGTTACAAGATATTTTACTTCTAGTAATGAAAGAGAAAGTAAAGACACATTCATTGACACATGTTAATTCCTTTAACTAATCTAATTCAAAATGAATTGCCTTGCAGTGGTGCAGTCAGTGCAAGGTTAGCTACTGACGCTTCAACAGTAAGAACTCTTGTTGGTGACACATTGGCTCTCATTGTGCAAAACATATCAACAATCACAACAGGTTTAGTTATAGCATTCACAGCTAATTGGATTCTTGCTTTTGTGGTTCTGGCTGTGTCACCTTTGTTACTTACACAAGGATACCTTCAGACCAAATTTCTAAAAGGATTCAGTGCAGATGCAAAGGTTAGATTAAATTCAATTTTGTTGACTTTATAAAATGGAAAGTAGTATTATTGTGGGTATAATAAGAATTATCTATCATCTATAGGTGATGTATGAAGAGGCAAGTCAGGTGGCAAATGATGCTGTTGGTAGCATTAGAACCATTGCATCATTTTGTGCTGAACCGAAAGTGATGGATATGTACCAGAAGAAATGTTTGGGGCCAAAAAAACAAGGTGTTCGGCTGGGGCTTGTTAGTGGTGTAGGATTAGGTGTCTCTTTTTTGGCTTTATATTGCACAAATGCTTTATGTTTCTACATAGGATCTCTACTTGTGCAACACGGCAAAGCAACTTTTGGAGAGGTTTTCAAGGTACTTCACTTATGGATGATCCGACTTTATTCAATGTTTCTATTGAAATGGTTCTTACTATAGGCTTTGTACAGGTTTTCTTTGCTTTAACAATTACAGCAGTTGGTGTTTCCCAGTCTAGTGCCTTAGCACCAGATACAAACAAGGCTAAAGATTCTACAACTTCAATATTTGAAATTCTTGACAGCAAACCAATCATTGACTCAAGCAACAATGAGGGCATAACACTAGAAATTGTAAAAGGTGCTATTGAACTTCAACAAGTCAACTTTAAATACCCAACAAGGCCTGATATTCAAATTTTCAAGGATTTGTGTCTAAGCATCCCAGTTGGAAAGGTAATCCTTACTTCAGTATTCTAACAATTAAACTTTTGGGTTGTACAAGTCAATTTCTTTAGAATATGTAAAGTAACAACATTTCTAATATGTGTTTATGTAGACGGTTGCCTTGGTTGGAGAAAGTGGCAGTGGAAAATCAACAATTGTCAGCCTCTTAGAGAGATTTTATAACCCTGATTCCGGATGTGTATTAATAGATGGAGTGGACATCAAAAAGTTCAGACTAAGCTGGTTGAGGCAGCAAATGGGTTTGGTTGGTCAAGAGCCCATTCTTTTCAATGAAAGCATTCGTACGAACATAGCTTATGGCAAAGAGGGATGTGCTACAGAAGAAGAGATAATAGCAGTAGCTCGAGCAGCCAATGCACACAACTTCATAAGTTCTCTTCCAGATGGTTATGACACCTCTGTTGGGGAAAGAGGCACACAATTGTCAGGAGGACAAAAGCAACGTATAGCCATTGCAAGAGCCATGTTGAAAGACCCTAAAATCCTTTTGCTTGATGAGGCAACTAGTGCGCTTGATGCAGAGTCAGAGCGTTTAGTTCAAGAGGCTCTAGACAAAGTGAGTGAGAACAGAACTACCGTTGTGATAGCTCACCGTCTTGCAACAATTAAAGGGGCTGACATTATAGCAGTAGTGAAAAATGGGGTGATTGCTGAGAAGGGAAAACATGATGTGTTGATGAAGATTGATGGTGGAGTTTATGCTTCATTGGTAGCTCTCCATATGTGTGCTTCATAAGAAGGAAAAAGGAAATGTTGGTGCCTCCATAGGAGAAATGGGCGGATGATGCCATTCAAGTGACATGAATAAGGTCAAATTTTGCAAGAGATTTGGCACCTTTTAGGACTAAGCTTACTTTGCTATCATATTTCTGCAAGAGATACTTCCATAAACCTAGTGTACCTATTTTTAGTTTACTAAGCTAATAAAGTATTGAACACATCATTATTAAAGTGAACATAACTTTGTTTAAAAAAATATATATTTAAGACGTGTCGATACTTTATTATATATTTTTTTTTATTTGATTCTTCCATTGGATGCTCATGCCTCTAGTTGTAAAGACTTAGACTAGGAACATAGAATAGAAGGTAGGTTGGATCTTACTCACATGCTCATCATATAAACAACACAAGCTCATAGCTTACAACTTCAATAAATAATTCAATTATGCCTAAGGAGTCAAAATTGTGTCAATTTAAGACACTCTTTCTTCATCAAATAAATCTAAAGTTGGACCAACATTGCCTTTAGTTTGCTGGCAAAAAGCTTCTCTAATCAATATTATTAGGCTAAAATATCTTTTTGGTCCTTTATCTTTTGGGTAAAGTTCATTTTGGTCATTTATCTTTAAAAAAATTCATTTTAGTCCTTTATGTTTCAAAAGTAATCCAAAATGGTCCTTTCCGTCATCTCTCATCTAAACTCCGTTAGAAACAAGTGATGTGGCAGTTAAAAAGATTCATTTTAGTCCTTTATGTTTCAAAAGTGACCCAAAATGATCCTTTCACATAGGCTATGATTAACGGAGTAAGTAATAGATCTAACGGAAATGACCATTTTGGATCACTTTTGAAACATAAAGGACTAAAATGAATATTTTTAAAGATAAAAGACCAAAATGAATTTTACCAAAAAGATAAAGGACCAAAAAGGTATTTTAGCCATATTAATAATAATATTATTATTATTGTTATTGTTATTATTATTGATTAATCTATCTATCACAATTGAAAGAACGACGGTAATAACATTAAACAAACGACAGAACCACGGATGAACGGATTGGCCTCACCTACAAATTAATCCAGCTCCTCCATCAAAACATAAAATCTCTCTCTTTTTCTTGGTTATTACTTTTTATTTTGATTTAAATTAGTGCATAAGCTTCCTATAAAACCAAAATGCAGAAGCAAAAAAAAAAATAAACTAAAAATTGTGATGAAAAGATAAGAAAGAGTGAATAAAAGTGAGGAAGAAACTTGTCTTGGAAGACGCGTGTCGTGGTGGTGCAGCAGCGAGGACTGGACGCTGGACACGACAACATGTTGTATGTATGCAGTCTCTCTTTCCTTCTGCAGATCGAGTGTCAGAGGAGCCTTCTACCACGATTTCTTTACCTCTTTGTATTTTTTTGTTTTTTCCCACATTTCGCTCTTTCATTTTTTCGGTTAATGTTTTGGTTCCAAACAAATAAATATTCAAAATCAAGGGTCTTGTTACAAAAAGCAATGATTTATTAGAATTTTTTTACATAATGTTTTATTAGAAAATATAAAAAATGTATTTATTGATACACCAACTCTATAATTTTCCCATAAAATTTTACCATTTGAATAAACAAGTCAACTTCTATCTTGTTATTCTTCATCAAAACAATAATGAATATAATATGATGATGAGAAGTGCCTATCAAGATACCTAGTCAGTCAGTAACATAGAATGAGGGACAAAAGAAAGGGTTTCTACTTTCTAATTCGAACGAAAGAAGAAATATGAGAGTGGTCAAATACAAAGTTTCAATTTTTTTAGAATTCAATAATAATATATTAATTTTCTAATAAATTTTTTTATATTGTATATTATACATTTAATTAAAATATAATATTAATTGTAATCAGGTCGGCCTATTACCACTTCTACTTGTCAGGCTTGTCAAGTTTTGATCCTGAATTTTAAAAAACAATTTGGCCTTCAAGTAGAAAATTTAATAGTATAAAATTTTTATTTTAATATATACATTAGTATATATACTAATTAAAAAAACTTTGGTGTCCCCTAAAAAATGGGGCCCTGTACGGTCGCACTACAAATTAAAACAAAAAAGTCATGTGACTTTTTAATCTTTTAACTAACTTTGAATCTTGACCATTCATGATTGGATCTAATGGCTATGATTTACCCCTCCCACTCCCACATAAATAAAGCATTCTCACTTGATATGCTCCCTATATATATATATATATGACTCAAGTGAGAGTGATGTTTTATTTGAGAGTGAGAGGAGCAAATCGTGATGGTAAATATATATAACTTTTTTTGACATGGTAATGTTAATGTGTATATATATATATATATATACATATATAGCTAGTACAAAAGGGAGGAATGCATGGCATGGATACACATTTTCTTGTGTTATAATATTCAATTTTTCACTTTAAATAGAAAGCATAGAAACGTAAATATGGAAAGGAAGCGAGAGAAATCTTAAGACGAGAAAATCTTTAATATTAAAATTAAAGTTAACCTTATAGAAAAGATATATACCCTGTGACAACAGATGATTTTATTGGAAACAAAGAGCCAAGGTTTTTTGGCTTAGAGATAGAGATGAAAATACAAAAAATTTTCACTCGACTGCTACTACCAGGAAGAGAAGGACAATTATTGACAAGCTCAAGAATGATAATAATGAATGGGTCGGTGGTCAACCGTGTCTTTGTGAGCTTGCAAAGGACTATTTTGAAAACTTGTTCCTAGAGCAGTGTCTCCTATTGTCTCGGTGGCAGATAATCAAGGTTTGGAATCTCCTTTTACTGAAGAGGAATTCAGAGTGGCTATTTTTCAGATGCACCCAGATAAATCCCCGGGGCCGGATGGATTAAATCCTGCTTTTTACCAGCATCTTTGGGATATTTGTGGCAAGGATATTTTCATAGCTTGTTGCTATTGGGTTGAGATTGGTAATTTTCTATCAACTCTTAATGATACAAATATTGTTTTAATTCCTAAAGTTGACAGCCCTTCTTCTATGAGAGACTTGAGACATATATCTTTATGTAATGTTTTATATAAAATATTGGCAAAAGTCTTGGCTAACAGGTTGAAAAAATTACTGCCTAAGTGTGTCTCAGAAGAGCAGTCTGCTTTTGCCCTGGATAATGTGCTTATAGCTTTTGAAATTATTCACCATATGAAGTGCAAAACAAAAGGAGCTAGAAGTGAAGTGGCTTTGAAAGTAGATATTAGCAAAGCATATGATAGAGTGGACTGGGGTTTTCTTCGTGCTATGATGGAGAAGATGGGTTTCTGTGATCTATGGATCAGATGGATTATGCTGAGTGTTTCCTCAGTTAGCTACTCGGTTCTGGTTAATAATGATTCTGTTTGATTAATTGTTCCAGGCAGAGGCTTAAGGCAATGCGACCCTCTCTCCCCTTATCTCTTTATTATATGTGCTCAGGGCCTTACAAGGCTAATCAAGAGAGCTGAGGGGAGGGGTGACATTCATGGTATTCAAATTTGTCGGGGTGCTCCTTCTGTTAGTCACCTTATTTTTGCAAATGATAGCTTTCTGTTTTTTAGAGCTAATGAGAGAGAATGTAATGTGATGAAGTCAATTCTTGCTACTTTTGAAGCTGCATCAGGTCAAGCAATTAATTTCAGTAAATATGAGGAATTTTTATAGTAAGAATGTGGATGATGATACTCGCTTGGCTTTATCTAATATGATAGGCAGAAAAAAGAAAGCTACATTTAATCATCTGAAGGATAGGGTGTGGAAGAAAATTAATTCTTGGAGTGACATACATCTTTCTAAGGCTGGCAGGGAAGTTTTGGTGAAGTCTATGCTCCAAGCAATTCCAGCTTATTGTATGAGTGTCTTCCTACTGCCTCCTTCGTTGGCGGAAGAGATTGAAAGGATGATGAACTCTTTTTGGTGGGGATCCAAGAAGGGAGATACGCGTGGCATTAATTGGTTGAAATGGGACAAATTGTCTATTAGAAAGGAATTTGGTGGCCTCAGCTTCAGAAATTTGGGAGCTTTTAATTTGGCAATGCTAGGGAAGCAATGTTAGAAATTTGTTTCTAACCCAGAAGCTATAGTTTCAAGGATTTTCAAAGCTAAATACTACCCAAGAGGTCAGTTCTTGGAATCGATTCTTGGTCATAATCCTTGTTTGGTGTAGCATCTGGAATTCCCGGGTTTTGTTGAAGGAGGGCTCTAGGTGGAGAATTGGCAATGGTCACAGTATTCCAATCCTAAATGAACCTTGGATTGGCAATGGTCAAAGGCTGACTCACCATTTTAATTTAACCCAATTGGCTCATAATTGGGTGGTCAGCGATTTTATTATCCCTGGTACCAAAAGATGGCATGAAGATCTTGTGCTCAGACTTTTACTCCTTGTGATGCTGCTAATATATTAGCCACACCCTTAGTTGATGAAGTGGTGGATGATATGTGCCTCTGGAAATATAGTAAGGACGACTTATATACAGTTCGATCTTCTTATAGACTTGCGTTGAATCCTTATTGAATACGTCTCATTTGAAACAGGATGGAGATTGGCCGAGTATATGGAATTTGGAAGTTCCCTCCAAAGTGAAGTCCTTCATTTGGCGTGCTTGCAGGGATGTACTTCCCACTAGAATAAACCTGTAGAGCCGTGGGGTGGATTGTCCAAGCATGTGTCTGAGCTGCGAAAATGGTCTTGAATCACAATGCCATGCGTTACTGCAGTGTGTGACACCCGGGGCTGACGAGGGCGGGGAGTGGTCACCGGTGCAAGAGGCATGATCAAGGAGCGGCTCCTGGCAAGCTTCTAGGCGGAGGGACACATGAATGAACCGATAGCACACCTGAATGAGAGGGATCCTGAGACTGTGTAGGTATGGGACTATACAGTAGAGGATGGCTTATATGAATTGATTGGTACTACCTATACGAACAAGATGCATCATCTTTTCGGGAGCCCATCACTTAAGAATTCCACAGTTAAGCGTGCTTGACTTGGAGCGATTCTGGGATGGGTGACCTCCTGGGAAGTTTTCCCGGGAAGCGTGTGAGTGAGGACAAAGCATGCTGAAAAGACCCATGTTGGTCTGTAGGGTCAGTCGTCAATCCATAGAGCAGCCAGGGATATTACAAATGGTATCAGAGCGGCACCTCTCCCAGTATGGTGTGGTTCGGGGACGAACCAAGCGGAAGCTGGTGGGCATGTGACACCCGGGGCTGACGAGGGCGGGGAGTGGTCGCCGGTGCAAGAGGCATGATCAAGGAGCGGCTCCTGGCAGGCTTCTAGGCGGAGGGACACATGAATGAACCGATAGCACACCTGAATAAGAGGGATCTTGAGACTGTGTAGATATGGGACTATACAGTAGAGGATGGCTTATATGAATTGATTGGTACTACCTATACGAACAAGATGCATCTTCTTTTCGGGAGCCCATCACTTAAGAACTCCACAGTTAAGCGTGCTTGACTTGGAGCGATTCTGGGATGGGTGACCTCCTGGGAAGTTTTCCCGGGAAGCGTGTGAGTGAGGACAAAGCATGCTGAAAAGACCCGTGTTGGTCTGTAGGGTCAGTCGTCAATCCATAGAGCAGCCAGGGATGTTACACAGTGTGACAAAAGTAGAGATATTTGGATTCAAGCTGGATTTTGGCACATCATTGATCCTTTTCTAAGCCAAGTGAACTCTTTTTCTGAGTTATATTTCTTGGTCAGTGGTGTTATTGACTCGAATAAGAGGGCTGATTTTGTGATGATATTGTGGTGCATATGGAAGGCCAGGAACCAGAAATTGTGGAACAATAAAGATATGACTGTAACTCAAGTCCTTAGCTGTGCAAAAGAGACATTGTCTAGTTGGATTTTAGCTAGGAAAAGGAGACCCCCTTGGGTGGCAGTTGGTCCTGGCAGTTCTCGGGCTAGATGGTCACCTACTCCTTTTGGTTCCTTGAAATGCAATGTTGATGCAGCTTTCTTTGAGGCTATAAACTTAACCGGGTTTGGCATGTGCATCTGTGATCATGAAGGCAATTTGTTCAAGCTAAAACAATGTGGATTGAATCAAATTTGGATGTGAAGGTGGGGAAAGCTATGGGTCTCTTGTTTTCCATTAAATGGTCCATTGAGCTGGGTTTCACCAATGTTCACTTTGAAGTTGATAGTAAATGGGTGGTGGATGAGTTATCTTCATCAAAGGAGAATATTACTGAGTTTAGTGTCATTGTCAAATGTTGCAAGAGTCTTACTTCTTATTTTACAAACTTATCAACAAAGTTTATTAGGAAGCAAGCTAACAAAGTGGCTCACTATTTGGCTAGGGCATCTTTGTTGTGCTCCTGTTGTTTTTCCATTGTTCCTAGTTGTATTGCTGACATTATTATGAATGAATTGCCATAATTTGGCTTTTATCAACCAAAAATAAATAAAAAAATACATATGATTTATCCATGGTTTGTGACTCCAATTTATATTTAATCTATATAGATCTTACTGTATTTTTTATTGAATATAGATCTTACTTATGTAGTAAACAATTCATAGAGGGGGTGTATTGGATCAAGATTTTGAAAGATTTTAAAAGACTATTTTATCATAAAAAAATCTTGAGGTATTCAATTAAGATTTTTAAGTAGTCTAAAAAAATCTTGTGGTATTGAATCAGGACTATCAGGATTTTTTAAAAGAAAATCTAAATCCGGCGATATTCAATCAAGACTTTTTACAAGTAATAACAAGTCTTGTGGTATTCAAAAATTTATGATTTCGATAGATTATTTTTTAGGAAGCTGCTAGTGTACCCTTAAAGAATCAACTGGTTTATAACAGTTGAATTTTTTACCAATAGATGACTTCAATGCATTTAATAAAGTTGTTCATCTCTGATTTACTGTTTAGTACATACACTTTTTTACTTTTGCTTTCTAGTCCCTCAGTCAATTTTGTTTTAACCCCAATTAATTTATTAATTTAATGTAATAATTAATTGAAAATATAAAAGAAGAATAAGAAAAATAATCATCTAAAATTCAAAGTTTCTTAAATCAGGAGAAGACAAATGCCCACCAACTCCAATAGCCCCTGATTACAGACCCCACAAATGAAATATAGCCCAAAAGAACATATAGTTCTTCCAATCCAGCAATACAAACCCACAGAGCCCAAAAACCGAAACTGTCAACGCAGAGAATCAGAACCAGTGGTAACATCCACCGGTAAGAATCACCATATCACCATAGAAGAAGCCATGATTTGCACAAATTTCTCAACCAAAAGGCATTAACTGAGGAGGTGTTGACACAAACAGTCGTGCACTTGTTGGTAAAAAAACAAAAGCAAACATACCGCATGAAAAAGAGCAAAAACAAACGAACCAACAACAGAGAATCACAAAGCTGCCTGATTCGTTTTCCCCAAAACGAAAGAATTTGAGAGAAAGGGAGAAGTTGGACCAACGAAAAAGACTTTATGAACAATGAAGACGAACGCACCAACTAATTTGGGATTCAAGGAAGCCAATTTCATGATGGAGGAATTAGGGTTCATGAGCTGGGCGAGGGAAGGTTTTCGCGATGGAGGGGTTAGGGCAGAGACAAACCAAAAACTAATAATGTCTACCACATGAGATAAAACATGTTTTAAAAAAAATTTAAGTTATTTAAAATTTTAAATAATAAGATAAGATAAGATTTTTAGATTTAAAAGGTTAAAAACTTATTTATTTGCTAGGGGCTAATTTGCAAAAAGCAAAATTTCCTAGATAAAAACATCAATCTTTGACTTGACCTCATTAAATATATAACTACTCATCTATTGGTCCAAAAATAGCTGTTTCAAATCAGTTGATTATTTGAGGGTACCATAGAAATCTCCTATATTTTTAATGTGAATGTTGTGAGACTTTTTAGAGAGAAATATAAATAGCAAACCCATCTCAAAATCTCACCCAAAACCCTCACTTTTCTACATTCTTTTTTATTTCTTTGTTGGGCGGCACCTAAATCCTATTTCTTCTTTCTCCTCGCTGCTTGCGGAACAAATCATTTGCTGAAAAGCTTCTCTTTTAATGATAGTCCATTATATGTTGTACAGTTTGTTTGGAATTTCTGCTTCTATTTGGTACTTCTATCCACCATTTTTATTTGATAACTGACTGATAAGACTCGTGATTTTATTTCATCCGTTAAACTGAAGGATGGAATTATAGGTAGTGAACTGTGTGATATGAATAAACCATGAGATGGAAATAATCGAATTCGTTAGATAGGGAAACCAGCAAGCTACGTAGAGATCATTGCTAAACATTTTTTTTTTTGCTAGACATTTCTATCCACCATCTCTGTTCAAAATAGATGATGGCTAGTTCAAAATATGCGAAGCTGTTTCACACCTCTGGTCATTGGCACTTATGGTTTCACACGACGTTTTATGTGGCTTAGAAGCTTTGGTGTGGGGTTCTGTATTGTTTTGATTTTGTGTTGGGCTTATTTGTTGGTGCCTATTTTTCATTGTATATATTACGGTACCCCTTGAACCTCTTTATCTAATAATATCTTTTGCTTATAAAAAAATAGATGAAGATATGGATGACAATAATGTAGATGATCAAGAAATATTGTGAATTTGTGATTATTTTATTGGCTCGCATCATGTGTCTAATGATACAAACGCTCCACACTTCTATCAATGCGAGTTCTCAAATCATATAACAACATACAAGAGAATCTTTTAACAGCATACATGAAATCTCATCTCATGATGCACTTGTATGTAAAGCTACCATGGAAGCATAAACTCCACCAGTTAATTTTCATCAACACTTCATGTCTCCCCTTTTCAGCAACCACCCCATTTTTCAACACTGCTATAGTATCAGCCCCTCTGATTGTTGTAAGACGATGAGCTACCACAACAGTAGTTCTGTTCACACTAACTCTATCCAGAGCATCTTGAACTATATGTTGTGACTCTTCATCCAATGCACTAGTTGCCTCATCAAGCAAAAGGATTTTAGGGTCTTTCAGCATGGCTCTTGCAATGGCTATACGCTGCTTTTGTCCTCCTGACAATTGTGTACCTCTCTCCCCAACACAGGTGTCATAACCATCTGGAAGAGAGCTTATGAAGTTGTGTGCATTGGCTGCTCGAGCTGCTGCTATTATCTCTTCTTCTTTAGCACCTCCCTCTTTGCCATAAGCTATGTTGGCACGAATGCTTTCATTGAAAAGAATGGGCTCTTGACCGACCAAACCGATTTGTTGCCTCAACCAACTTAGTCTGAAATCTTTGATATCCACTTCATCTATTAGTACACGTCCGGAATCAGGGTTATAAAATCTCTCTATGAGGCTGATAACTGTTGATTTTCCACAGCCACTTTCACCAACCAAGGCAATAGTCTACATAAACATATATCATCAATGTTATTACTTTACATGTTCTCAAGAAATTGACTTGTATAACCCTAAAAGATTAATTATTATAATATTGAAACTGAAGTAATGATTGATTGATTACCTTTCCAGCCGGGATGCTTAGACACAAATCTTTGAAAATTTGAATATCAGGCCTTGTTGGGTAACTAAAGCTGACATGTTGAAGTTTAATATCACCAACAATGGTTTCTAGTGTTATGCCCTCAATGTTGCTGGAGTCAATCATTGGTTTGCTGTCAAGAATTTCAAATATTGAAGCTGCAGAATCTTTGGCCTTGTTAGTGTCTGGTGCCAAGGTACTAGACTGGGAAACACTGACTGCTGTAACTGTTAAAGAAAGGAAAACCTGCACAAAATCTCTGGTAAGAACCTGACCAGAAGAAACATAAAATAAGGTGGAGCATCCGAAGGTGATTGACTGGTTGTACCTTGAAAACCTCTGTAAAGTTTGCTTTCCCTTGTTGCACAAGAAGAGATCCTATGTAGAAACAGAAAGCATTTGTGCAGTAGAGAAGCAAAAAAGATAAACCAAATCCTGCACCACTAATAAGCCCCAACCGAACACCTTGTTTTTCTGGCCCTACACATTTCTTACTGTACATATCCATTACTTTTGGTTCAGCACAAAATGCTGCAACGGTTCTGATGCTACTAACAGCATCGTTTGCCACCTGACTTGCCTCTTCATACATCGCCTATAGAAGACAAAAGATTCTCATAATATATCCAAAATGCATAATTCCATTAATAGAATTGACAAAATTGATAATGCTAACCTTGGCATCTGCACTGAATCCTTGTAGAAACTTCATCTGAAAGAGTCCTTGAAAGACGATCAAGGGTGACACGGCTAATATTATAAAAGCGAGAATCCAATTAGCTGTGAATGATATAACTAGGCCTGCTATGATTGTTGATGTGTTTTGCACAATGAGGGCCAAGGTGTTCCCAACAAGACTTTTCATTGTTGAAGCATCAGTGGATAACCTTGCACCAACTGCACCACTGCATGGTGGTTCATTTCTTTTAGTTTGATCATGAGTAGAAAGAATGAAAACATGATAACTGTCTAGTATTTTTTGATAATTAATTAATGTTTCTTTATTTTGTATTTTTCCTTGATGAAAGTAAAATATGTTATGTTGTTAAAATACCTTGAATTAGCAGGATCATCAAACCACCTGATTTCTTGGTGCACAACCTTTTCAAAGGTCAAGGAACGAATTCTTTTTATAAGTTTTCCACCAGCAATCCCAAAGAAGTAGTACTGCAGTGGTAAGGTGACCAGAGAAACTAAACCCAAACCCACATATAAAAGTGACCAAAATGTAGAATCTTTTCGCAGCTGTTCTGGAGGTTTATAGAACAAAGTGATGGCTGATGAAAGCAAGAGGCCAAATGTAGGGAAGACCAGACCTTGTACTACTGCAACAAGGGATCCAAGCAGTAAGACAGGAACCTCAGGCTTGTTCAAGTAGGCCAAACGTTTTATAGAAACCTTTTTGCGCCTCTCATTATCAAGTTTACTATCAAGTTTACTGTTTTCAATATCCACATTTGCTCTTTCTCCATAATGATGTATACCACTTTGATGAGGAAGAACATAGCTAAATGACTGAGAATGTCTACTCCCTGATGAACCACGGCTTATTGATCTAGCCATGTAACTATCTAAATTAAAACTATTATTTGACTTATGTGATTTAGAATTCCGGATCCTTCCACCTTCCTTTTCTCCTTCTTGTAGACGAATAAGCTGAGAATAAGCACCCCCAGGATCCTTGGTTAACTCGTCATGAGTTCCTACATTTAAAGAAAAATGTCAGTGTGAATGAATACATATGTTATAAAAACTAGATTTCATAGATTGTTGTGATGTGCTGACTAAACAAGATACAATATTTATCAAATTTTTTTTTTCTTTCAAAATTACGTTTGATCAAAAAGTTGAATAAAATTGTTGGTTTAAGTATGTATAACTATAACCTTTTTCCACAATTTTTCCCTGATGAACCACTGCTATGGTGTCAGCATTTCTAATAGTTGTCAAACGATGTGCAACAACTACCGTAGTCCTGTTTGACATAACTTTTTCTAATGCTTCTTGAACAATACGTTCAGACTCAGCATCCAATGCACTTGTTGCTTCATCAAGAAGAAGAATTCTTGGGTTTTTCAAAATTGCCCTCGCAATAGCAATTCTTTGCTTTTGCCCACCAGAAAGTTGAGTCCCATGCTCGCCTGCCATCGTGTCAAGGCCCTGAAACAAAAAAATAACATACTTTTAAGTTTAATTTCAATCAAACCTAATATTTATATAAGGTAAGAGTTTTGAGTTTGAATATTTATTATACCTGAGGCAGCTTGTCAATAAACTTTTTGGCATTGGCAAGCGTTATTGCTGTTCTTATCTCCTCATCAGTTGCACCTTCTTTCCCATATGCTATGTTCTCTTTGATGCTGGCTGAAAACAAGACAGGTTCTTGACCAACAAGCCCAATTTGTTCTCTTATCCATCTAACTTGAAAATTCTTCAGATTGACACCATCTATAAGTACTTCTCCAGCATCAGGATCATAGAATCTTTCTAATAAACTTATTACTGTGGACTTCCCACTTCCACTTTGACCCACTAAAGCAGCAGTTGTGCCACTTGGAACATACAAAGAGAATCCGGCAAAGATCTGCACTTCTGGCCTTGCAGGATATCTGAAGTGAACATCTTTGAGTTCAATATCTCCTTTTATGTCCTCCAAGACAACACCATTGGTGTCATAAGCATCAATTTTGGGCTTTCTTTTAATTGTCTCAAACATCTTATATGCTGCTGCTTGGCCTGTAGCAAATGCATTTAGGCTTGGGGATGTTTGACCGAGTGACCTGAGACAATGTAAGAAAAGTTATAATCATGTTATGTGAAACCCATCAAACTATAAAATGAAAAATAAAAAACCTTATGCCTAAACTATATATCATATATGTGATGCCAATGCCAGTTATTCAATCAAGTGTCATGTTTCACTTACATTCCACTAGCCATAAGAGATGTGATGATATAGAAGACAGTTCCACCATTGTATCCTTTTTCAATGATTAGTTTGGAACCATACCACATGGCGAGTCCATAGGTGCTGTAGATAATCAACATAAGTACTCCTGTTCCTAACCCTGAAGCCAACTCTTGTTGAACCATTGTACTGTAGGCAACGTTTAACTTGCTGTTGTACATTTCTATTGCTTTTTTCTCGCCCGTAAAGGAAGCAACCTAATTAAAATTTAGAAATTTAGAAATAATTCAAACACAATGGTTTTTTTTGACAAACAAATACTATGGTTGTTATAAAAACAAAGGTTTAATTATTTGGATTTATTGGTATCACTTTCATTTTGAAATTTTATTTACACTGTCAATCAATTATAAATTGTCATATCATCAAAAAAAAAAATTAGTCTTATCCTTACTACCTTAAAAGCTTAAAAGCCACTAATTAATATCATAATTTGTGATTGGTTAATAATGTAGAAAACTTTACAATTATAGTACAACCAATTAAACTATAATTATTTAATCGCTGCCTTAGAATTTTTTTTTTTGGAGAAATATAAATACATTCTAAATTTTAAAAAATTTGTAGTTGAGTTCCTTAACTAATAAAAAAATTTAATTGGGTCTCTCATATTATATACAAGTTACCCAATGGTCTATTTTTATTTTTTCAAAATAAATATAAGGACCTAGTTAAATTTTCTTAGAAAATTTAAGAAACCTATATATATATACGTACGGGTAAATGGTCACTTAATGAACCTCAAAAGAAACTTATAAGGAAACCTGATATAGATGTTTATAAGAGACTTACCATGAAATTTTATAATATTCCATTGTAAACTTTAAGGGGGGGAAAAAAAAACTGCATTGCTAATTGATTTATTTTTGTGTCTTACTGTTCTAATGGCTGTCACTGATTGTTCAACAATATTTCCTGCTTTTGCATAAGCGATTTGCCCGCGACTTGACATTTTAGACATCATGTTGGACATAACTCCTCCAACAATGATGACACAAGGTATACATGCAAACAAAACTATAGACAGACGCCATCCTTTTACAAAGGCAATCGCAAAGCCACCAACAAAAGTTGAAGCAAGTTGTATAAACTTCCCAACCTGTCAACAATTAGTTCTTGTCAGTTCTATTTATGTTCAAATTATAGAGCTAATGCTAGACACAGCAAGAGAGGGAGCATTAGTATAATAATAAAAGCAAGATCGTGAGTCGTGACTATTTATAGAAGAAAGGAGGTTAATTACCTTTTCTCCCATGGCATCTTGAATGAGAATGGTGTCACCGGACATTCTCCCAATAACCTCTCCAGTGGTTGTTTCAGTGTCAAAGAATGCAATGTCTTGTTTTAATATAGTTTTCAAGTACAAGCTACGGATCCGAGCAGCTTGTCTTTCTCCTGTCACCATCCAACATGATAACTCTGCACCATTTAACATATTAGATGACCCTCATATCTCATCAGAATGTTGCAATTATCTCTAACAAATAAATAAATAAATAATTAAAAATGAGAAAAAAATGTGCCATCTCACGTAGAAATGACGCAATTCCAGACACAAAAGCCAGGTAAACAAATATCAATGCAACCTGAAAGAAATTTGAAGTGTCAGTCCCAAACACATATAAGTTTGTTTGCAAACACAGCTTGTGTTAATAATGGAATAGTTATCATGTGGACAAGGCATGCATGAAGAAACAGTAAAAACTAATTGAAATAAACAAAAAGGACCCTTCATTGCACCAAGACCAAATCTTGAAGTGCAATAAATGAAAGAAGAAAACCAAAAAAGATAAGGTGTTATCTAGTGGTGCAACCATGCACCAGCTTTGATCCATCCATGTCATGTAGTGGTTGACCCGGTCAAAGTACATTTTATTGGTCAAATGTACTCTTTTTTTATGGTAGTTTCACTTTTGATCTTTTTAGTTGTGGTATTTGTATGTATATTTTTTTGTCGTCTATATTTTGCCTTTGAATGTGGGATGCCGACAGCACCATCGGCACCACCACCAGGTCCGTCGTCGGTGACGTCACCCTTGCGACGTGAACATCTCCACCAGCATCGCCCCTTCACCAATGATCTGCACCCATCACGTCCATCATGCCGACATTGTTCCCTTCGTGACAACAACCCTTGACAACCACCGCACGTCGCTTCCCCCTCCGTCGTCTGGACACTGTGAACCATGTACCACCGTGAGTCGTGCCCCTACACGTACTAGACGACATCACCGACGTCGCGCCAGCTCCTCCACAACGCGACTATGCCTCTGTACAGATCTATCATGCAAGTTTTTGTTGGAAATCTAAGTTTCTCGCTCTTCTAAATATCAAATACACCAATTCTCGATAAATTTAGACTATTTTTGACTTCTTAGCCAATGCCCTTAGGGAACTGGTTAGCATTCTCCTTTAAAATAAAGCATATTTTTTTGACACCACGGGAGTGCTGATGCATCATCCCAGCAATAGATCCGCCAAAAAAATAACATTACGAAAAGGAATGTGATGAAGAGTGGGGGGTGGTTAGGGATTGGGATAGGAGATGTGAAAAGAGGGGTGGTTAGGGATTTTAAGTAAAAGTATATTTCTTTTAATAAAATTATATGCAAATACAATAAATACAACACTCAATGAGCAAATACTACGGATATTCAAGCTGTTATGACTGACTTTGACCGGGTCAAATTTTCAACATAAAAATGTGATGTCATGTGACACTTTGTTACCCAACATAATTAACTTGATGTGCTAAAGTATCATTGGTGGGGATAGTGTATGATATACAAAAATGGGACATGTGATCTATATGGGTATTATCTATGATATACCTTAGAAACTTGCTTCACAATATGGGATGGATCGGTGGAGCCAAAGGTATTGATGATCTTCCCAAAAAATAGAGTCACGAGAGGATGCAACAACCCATTAGCCACAGCAAAGATAGTGCCAACGATCATCAGCATCACGTCAAGGCGATCAGCAAAAATGAAGAGCATGTAGAAGGGAACTTTCTGGTTGGCTTTCTCTGCTTCATCTTGTGGTGATGATGATGTAGGACCTGATGCCTCTGTGTTCTTCCCCATGGCTGCCTCAAGAGAGTGAAAGATATTGATTACGATGATATATATATATATATATATATATATATATATATATATATATTCAGTTGCGAGGATAGAGAGTACTAAATCGTCATGGTAAATATATATAGCTATTCCAAAAGGGAAGCATGCATGGCATAGATATATATTTTCTTGTGTTATAATATTCAATGTTTCATTGAAATAAGGTCTCCGGTCAAAAGAAAAATATTCAATGTTTCACTTTAAATATCCAGTCAAAAAAAAAATTTGTTTCTCTTAATATTAATATTAAAATTAACCTTATAAAAGATACTCTATTTACAAGTACAGATGATTTATCCACCTTTTGTGACACAATTTATACTTAATCTAAATAGATCTTATTTAGGAAACAAATCAGACTTAAAAGCTTTTTTTACATGTCTATTGACCAAGACTCGAACTTTTTTTTTAAAGTAAAAAACAAAAAGACTCGAACCTTTTTTTTAGAAAAGTCTATGGGTGCGTTTGATTCGCATTACAGGACAAAGAAAAACAGCACAGAACAAATGCCTAAAGCACAGCACAACTCTTTGTCTTATATGTTGTTTGGTGGATAATGGACAACACAAATAAAAAATGTTAAATTTTTAAATATACTTTATAATATATAATAATATATAATATACATTATATAATATAATATTATAAATTATCATATTAATATTATGATATTATATATATATATATATATATATATATATTAAAATTATATTATAATAACATAAATAGAACAGTAAAAAAATAAAACACTTTTGGGAGAGAGGGAGAGGGATATATATATATATAAGGATAATTTTGTCTTTTTTTGGTAGTTTGTCCATGGGACAAAAAGTTGTCCAAGTTGTTCCCTGGTTTGGTGAGGGACAAAATTTTAGGTTTTTGTCCCCTCACCCCTTTTTTGTCTTTCCCCTGACCACTTTTCAAATCAAAAAGGGAACACAAATTTTTGTGCTGTCTAGTCCCATGATTTTTTGCAAATCAAACACACCCTATCTAAGTTATCAAGTTTGCCTATTTATTTATATAATTATGCCTTTATAATATTTACATAGTTTATTAGTTAAATATTAGTATAATATATTTATTTTATATTTTTTTGGTAAATGGATGAAAAGAAGAGAAACAAAGAAAAACAGGCAAATTACATCCTCAAAAAGGCAACCCCGAAAGCATTAGCTAAAAGAAAGTTGATCATCCCATGCGGAACAATATCAATGGTCTTCAATCTATCCTCCCGAGATACTCATTTTGGCCAGATAGTCAATACATTGATTTTCCTCACGAAGAGTATGTTCCACTGAAATAGTCCAATTCATGATAAGCTTGTCTTTTATTTGTTGGATCAAAGAAGCAAATCTGTGATGCATACTTTGAGGCTCTTTAATAAGACTTGGAACATTCAAAGAATTCATATAGAAAATGACTTTGGTAAAGCCCATGTTCCAAGATGTCCAGCCCAGGCAAGAGAGTTAGGATTTCTGCATGAAGAATATTTGAAACGCCAATATAGCCAAAGAAACCAGTTATCCAAGGAAGCATCTTCGGTGCACCACCCTCCAAAGTGGAGCAGTGGTGCACCACCCACTTGTCCCTTTGTCCTCCAATAAAAGTGCCATGTGTATTTAGTTGTGTCAGGTTGACTTTTCCAACTTCAAAGAAGTCAAAGTAGTATTATAGTTGTATTATGGCATAAAATACTTGTATATTAAAAGTATTTTTTTACAGAAATACTAAAAATAAATATAATAAAAAATAATTATATTCGTATTTTCATAAATGAGTTTAATATAAATTAGGCTTTATTAACTATTGTTTAAGCTGTGAAATATCGATAATCATTTTACCATGGTGATAATAATTTGTTTTTTCGTTGGTTCATTAAAAATGGTAGATGGTGGTGGCCGCCACTGCCGGCAACGGCCGGCAATCGGAGTCACTTGGTGGAACCAATTTGATGTGGGTATATTCTCTCCGTGGCGATGTAGCAGGTGTTCTCTGTAAAGGAGTTGAGGATCGGTGGCAAGGCGTCGGTGGTTGGGGGGTTCGTTGTTGTTGGCCCCGGTCGGATACGAATGATGCGATCTGGTCGTTGTTGGAGCGTTGCCTTTGTTCATCGCTGGTCATTCACATGGTTCATTGTTGGCGTACCAGATGATCTGGGCAGGGAAGAAGGAAGGTGGGTCGGGTAGGGTATATTTGGGGATTTAGGGTTCCTTCAAAGGTGAAATCTAGGGAAAGGAAATGAGATGCACTTACCAACGAACACGACGCCTTCCAACTACCGGAGATGAAGGCAGATGAGGAAGGCGAGGACCTGATGCTAAACACAGATCTCGATTTCTGACCACCTGGGTATGCATCAATACCACCACGGCCAGTTAAATGTTGAAGACAAACGCGAGCTGAAGATTGGAACAAGACCAGGAGGAGCAACACGAGCTTGAGAAACAATACGAGCTGGACGAGCAGCACGACCTGGTTTCGGCGAAGCTATGGGAGAAGAAGATGTCGTGTGTGAATGGAAAACATTGTGGAAAAGGAAGAAGGGTCTTTAATCATTGTATTTGACAAGTTGTATTTGTATTTTAATTATAACAAGTCATTAATTCAGGAAGCGTATTTTGAAAATCATAAATACGAAAATACATGACAGTATGTTATACAGGTTTGACTACACTTAAATGGGTTGAAATTTTGACTGGCACACATGGCATATTGATTAGACATAAGGCATGCCATGTGGGCGGTGCACCACTGCACCATTTAGGTGGGTGGTGCACCATAGACTTAACCGTTATCCAAATACCATCTTGACTACGTAAAAGACCTCCAAAACCAGCCTTCCCATGATTTCCTAAACAACTGCCATCATCATTTAGTGTAACAAAATATCTGCTGGAGAAAGCCAAACAACCCATCTATCCACACCCGCTCCAACCGTGTCAGGTAGCACATTTTGATGGTTTCACTAAGACATTGTTTGTGAGTTAGGAGGGGAGTGAAAGGGAGGAGATCAAAAGAGAAGGAAAGGGGAGTGAGAGAAGGAGAAGGAGATGATTATCTCTCTCCTTGTTTGGGAGTATGTTTTATGTGAGGGAAAGGAAATATAAGGTTTATGAAATGCTTTTACAATTTTACCCTTGTTTGAAAAAATTAACATAAATAATATTCTTTAAATAATATTTATGTAAAAAAAATTATTTCTCCAAAAATACTCCAAATTAGTAATTTAGGTTAGTTTTCATCCAAAATATCCCAAATTGGGAAACCAAAAAAAGTAGGAAGAGGAGGAGTTTGGAGGGTTTAGTAAAATCCTCGAAACTTTCCCCTCCAATTTTCTAAACTCACAAACAAGGATGACACTCCAATAATGCTTCCATTTCCCTTTCTTTCCCTCCAAAAAACAACTCACAAACACACCCTAAGATTATTTGCTGAAGCAAAGATGTTTTAGAACAGCAGAGATTCCTTTCCAATCGTGACATTATTTCTGCTCCTCCAATGCCACCACAAACCAACTATGAAAAATGAACTTTGAGTGCTCAACGCCCACTCCTTAAGCCAAACCTCATGGTCCATTTGATCTAAATAAAATATATTTATTTTATATAAAATATAATAATTTTATTAAAGGTTATATTTAGAAATTAAAAATTTAAGTTTCTTGTTTTATATGAAAGCCGTCATATAATTTACTAGTGTGTACCCGTACCCGGCATGGGGAAAAGAATTGTGTGGAATGAATTTATAATGTAGAAATTTATAAAATTTGTAAATAATTGATATACAGTGATTATATGTTTAATAAAAAAAATATAAAATATATTTGAAATTGGTGCAAAAAATAAATATTTTTCACTTTATAGCAAGAGTTTCATCCCAATTTGACAAAATAAGACATAAAACTTAAACAGAAATTAAAACTAAATAAAAATTCCAAATTATATAAGAGTTTGTATTTAGACAACCAAAACAGAGAATATTTTACCTTTTCTTAAGCAACCAAAAAATCAGAACATATAATACTTTAAGGCTACCAAAACATAAAATAGAATAATTAATTTGAAGATATAATATAAATAAGCCATCAATGATTGATATGCAAGAAACTCTAATGCAATAAAAATGAAATAGAAAACAAAATAATGTGATGCAGAACATTAATATATTAGATTAGATATGATAGTAAGTGTCTGGTCACAGTTTGCATAAAATAAAAAGAAAATAATTACATGAAAAAAAAAACACAAAAAATATTCAAAGTCAAGTCAGGGGTTGTTTTCAAAGATCCAAAAAGAGAAGATGTTGCTTTCTCTATAGAAACCAAAAAACAGAACAGAGATTTCTTCCACCAGGGGTTACTGACCATTTTTTGTCTTTGCAAAGAGTTTCCCCTGTTCATTGAGGTTAACAGACAGCTCCACCATGCTTCCCTCATGTAGATTGTTATCGTTGCAAAGTTGTTTCCATCCTTTGGTGAGATATGCCTAACAGATGTTGCAGGGATAAATCCTGTCAGAATCATCCTTTAGGGTGCATTTGACAGGCTTCTTGAAGAGGGCTTCCTTCACCATTTCTGCTGGAAGGTTCTGGTCATACATGAAACATTTTGTCAGTCATTGTGGGAAAAACATATAATTCAGTAATAAGTTGCAAACAATTTAATTAGAAATCACCATGTTGTTGCATGCTGCTTGCTTTTTTGTCAAAGTAACAATTTTTTTGTACTCAGGAACCTGGATTTCCTCCTCTGGTTCAGATTCATCAATCAGGATGAAATTGTCGTAGACTTCCAAATCCACCTCATAAACTTTTGGAGGCTTGGGGTAGTTAACTTCCCTCAGTAACCTGTCTTCAACCTTCATAACAAACTTGTCATTGCCAGCATAGAAAAACTTTAACTAACCACCATCCTTTAGATTGTAGTGCTTCTTTTTGTTGTTGGTACCATGTGCCAAAAAACCAGTATAATTGACACTCTGCATAATGCACTTGAACTGAGTTCCTACTGTGTCATACAACACAACTCTATCTCCTATTTCTTTTTTATAGGGTCCAAAGAACAGAGGGCAGAGTTCAACAAAGTCCTGTATTTGTCAAAGTTATTTTTCAAACAGAGTAACTATAAACAACAATAAGCACATTGTTAAAGTTAAATAGCTATCATAAACTTAACAAAGATTTTTAATTATATAATTAGCTTAAAAGAGGATCATCAAGCAATGAATGAAAGTAATATAGATACTAAAATTGTAAGTATGTATTGAATAATTTTTAATGTTACAAAAATCAGAAAGCATGCATAAAACTACTTTGAAGTGGGTTCACAAGATCTTACTTGCAAAAGTAATTTGAAACCCGAACCCCAAAACCTTACTAATAATTTAATACACCATCAATACTCCTGAGTAGGAGTTGAGTTTCCATACTCCAAGGTTATTTTCGGTATTTTTTTACAAAATAAAAAATAAAAATAGACCCAATCCCCCCCCAGCACTCTCTCTCTTCTACTCATCCTCCTCCTCCTCCGCCGCAGCCATATCCTTGGTAGAAACCTAGATGGACGCATCAAAGTGTGATGAGGACAATAAGTTCACGCCGATTCGGATTCAGCCGCCAGCTCTGCCGTCGCCGCCGGCGAAGACGCGATCGGAGCATAAACACGGGAAGAGTAACATGAAAAGGGAAATAGCGATGGTGAATTAACAGAGAAAAAGGAGAAAGAAGCATAGAACAAAGATAACGTTGATGAATTAGCAATAACACGACAGCGCCTCCTCCTGCTCCTCCTCCTCCTCCTCCTACCCCTCCTCCCTTCCTCCTCCTCCTCCTCCTCCTCCTCCTCCTCCTCCTCCTCCGCCTTCGGTTTTCCATAGTTTGTAGTTCAGAAAAGGGTTAAGCAAGAGTAAGGTAATCCATTTGGTTTCAACTCCGCCGCCGCCACCTCCTCCACCGTTGACATCTTCAAGAAAGGTGAGAAGGGGAGGGTCAAGGGGGCGGGGGACGTGAGAGGGGGAGGAGAGAGAGGAGTGAAAGAGGAGAGGGAAGTGAGAGAGAAGGTCGGAAGGGGTGAGAGAGAAAGAGAAAAGTGGAAAATTTTATCCATCCTACCCTTATTAATCTGGACCATTCCTTTTTTTTAATAATATATCTATGGTGGTAAATGATGGAGGATGCATCCTCCAACTCCATTCTGGAGTATTCTAGACAGTGTCAAACTCAAAGGTGGGGAGTATTTGATTGTCTTGGGATAATCAACTTTTGGAATTAAGATCACTTGAGGTTTCAGAAATTTTGGGATTAAAGTGATCACATGACATCCTTAAATTAAACCAATCATCCTCAGCAACATCCCATTAGGTTCGGAGAAAATTGGGTTGAAACCCATAATGGTCAAGGGTCTTGAGGTGGCGTTTGGTTCATATAATATTTTATTATAAGGTAAACTATATTTCCTGAAATCCTATCTTTAAGAATATTTCTTTCTCACATATACACATGAGAATAAAGCTTTTAACTTTCATTCATTAATTTTATTTCTATAAATATTTTATGCTTCAGAATATTTTTTTAAAACTTATATCAAACATGAAATATTTTTTTTCTTATGTCCACATTCCTAGAGTACTAAAATAAAAATGATATCAAAAGCTACGTTAAAGAATTCATAAGATAAAGACTACATTGACCCCTTCCATTTCAACGGGTTTGTCTAACGTTCAATAACAAATATTCTAATTTAATACTCCTTCCGATCTTTATTATAAGAGACAAATGACTACTTTTTTTGGGTCCAAAATATAAGAAACATGCATGTATTTTGACAAATATTAAATGTTCATTTCCAATTTTACCCTTATTTATAATAGGGTTTATATTTACGAGACAGTGCAACTTTCAATACAAGTAGGTTTGTTCATTAATTATTGAAGGGTTAAATTTGTAAATTTATATGAATATTAATTACAAATAGCTTATTTCAATACATTTTCTTGGTTTGTGTGTGTTAGGATTTTGCCTCTTATATATAGGACCAGAGGGAGTATAAAGGTTCCTAAGGATGGCACCAACCCTTTTATATCATATTAGACTTATTGTACTTTTGGTTGATTGTGCAATTTTGGTCCCTCCGACTTCAATTGCGACAATTGGGTCCCCCAAGTATTGCAATGGTGCAATTTTGGTCCCTCAGATATCATAATTGTGCAATTTTTAGCGCCAATAACCTACGCGACACACGTGAGACTGATTTGGGACAGATCTTCAAAAATGTTATTTGCATAGAAATATTGCACCCCTATATTCACGTGATGTACACGTGACCATTCAATGTATGAGGTGTCAACAATGCCACATAGAAATGACATGTAAGCTGCCAAGCTAGTTTAACCAAGAGCCAAATGAGTCTCACGCGAGCCATGTAGGCTATTGGTGTTAAAAATTGCAAAATCATGATATTTGAGGGATCGAAATTGCACAATCGTGATACCTGATGAATCCAATTGGTACAATTGGGACTTGGGGGACTAAAATTGCACAATCATCATACCTAGGGACCCAATTGTCGCAATTGAAACTAGGAGGACCAAAATTATACAATCGTGATGTCTCGGGGTTCAAAAGTGCAATTAAACATTTATATTATTAGTAGTGTATAAGTTAGTTTGATGGCAATAAATGGCAAGACTTGCACCTTGGAGTGTTTTTTATTTTTTTTCAATAATATATATTATTGTTATAAGAGTTGTGGTGATCAAGATCACGACAAAGACGGTGAATAAACAAATATTTTTTGAAAAACTACATGAAAGTTGCTATCAATTTTATTTAAATTAGAAAAAAAAATGAAAAAAAAATTATTTTCAAAAATTAAATAAAGGCTTAAATGCACTTTTAGTCCCCCCATGTTTTTCAATTTGGTGAAATTCGTCCCCCTAGTGTTTGTTTGAGCGATTTTAGTCCTCTTACTTTTACAATTTTGTAATAATAGTCCTTCTGTCATCTTTCATAGTTGGGAATCGGGTTCAATTGTGCCAAATTTAAATATCATATTAATTATCATATTATTTAAATATTCAAATTTAAATTATTTTAATAATTCCACTTACCAGCTAAGCAACTTTTGTTAGTTGTTGGATGGAAAGATGACAGAAGGACCATTATTGCAAGATTGAAAAAGTTGAAGGACTAAAATCGTTTAAAAAAAAAAAAACTGGGGGGACAAATTTCACCAAATTGAAAAACACGGGAGACTAAAAGTGTATTTAAACCTAAAATAAAATTAGTCTTTGAAACCAATTCGAGTTCTGGTGCCAATCATGAATAGAAAATGATTGGGACTTAACTCCAAAGCACCCCTAATACACCTGTAAAAAATGGTTACCCAAACTAATTGTACAAATAAATGATAAATTCCAAAATTTATTTTACCCTAATTAACTAAACACATCTACTTTTTTTTTTTTTTTTTTTACACACATCTACCTTTTTTATTCTTAAAACAAAGTGATAAAAGAACAACTATTTTTTTTTTAATTATTTGTCCTTTTTTAAAAAAAATAAAAAAGAGCAACATGTCATTAGCATTAGCATTCAAGTATGGCACTTACGTTTGATCATCAAATAGAAGTTAACAGCAATTCCCTTTATCTCACAAAATGAATGGAGATGCATCTAAGGCAAAGAATAAGCGACAACCCAATCAAACCCCTTTCACGTTAATTAATTTAACAAAAACAGAGGACATAGGACCCTTATTATCAAGGCAGTAAAACAAAACCATTCAGAGGACTTTCAATAAGCATGATGAACAAATGCAAAAGATTTTGACAAGCCCTAAAATTAGCAAACAAATACACATGATTAAGAGTTAAGGGCCACTTGACAATACTATTTCCGGTCTATATTATAAAAGACAAAACCCTAAACCACATAAACCAAGAAAAAGTCTTGAAATGAGCTAATTGTAATTAATACTCATATAGATTTCCAAAAATACCCCTTCTAATTGATGAACCAACTCACTTGCATTGAAAATTGATATGTATCTTGTAAATATAAATTTTATTATAAATAAGGGTATTATTGGAAATTAACATTTAATATATGTGAAAATTGATGCATGTTTCTAATATTTTGAAAAAAAAACTAGATTTCTTATAACATGGACCGAGAGAGAATATTATATATAAAATCCTACATAGAATGTTGCGACTGAACAAGAATCAACAACAGTGTTAGTGCACTACCAGAACAAGGCAGCTTCTAGGGTGAGCAACCTTGACAAGTTGCTCACCATGAGTGACACGCAAGTGGGGTGGAGGCACAAGGCGGTTGATGGCGGCGTTCGAAGCTGTTATGAAGGAGAAATGTCACACGGTGGGATGCCGGGGAATCGACAGTGGTTCCAGTGGCAACAACAGCTAGACAATAATGGGTTAATGGTTGCAGTACACGGGTTCAGTTTGTGCAGGGAAGAATGGAAAGGGTCCCGGTCATTGGTTGGATATGGGATGCAGGGCTTGAAGGAGGAGAGAGAGGAAGGGAGAAGGAGATAGGATGAAATGTTAAATTTCAAAAAATTAGGGATTCTAAAATAATAAAAATTCATAAACGAGCTTGCTCGTGGTGGGAGACGTGAGATGGTCTCCCACCCTAGCAAAAGCCCCAGAACAAGCAACAAATTAAAGAGAGAATGAATTTGGATAGACCATGGGTTGAAGAACAAAAATATATGCGACAGGGACTAAATGGAACGACCAAACAACATGCAAATGCTACATAGCTAAGTACTCCATCTCGACTCAATTATAAGTAAAATTAACTAATTTCACACTTATTAAGGAAGTTAGTTAATTTAGTTTAATTGTCTTGATTTATGTAAAAAAAAAAAAAAGTTATAATTACTAAACTACCCTTTAATTGTCTCGGGAGTGTACAGTGCTCTTGAAAAAGTACAGGGAGAATTTGTTGGATTGATTAATTTTCTTGATTTTTGGAATACCGGCATTATATAGACTTGACTTGGTTGAATTTTGCTTATATTTGAGTCCAAAAAATATAGGTACTTTTTTGCTTATAATTAAGTTCAGAGGTAGTACTACCTCCGGACTCAATTATAAGCAAAATTAACTAACTTCAAATTTATTAAAGAAGTTAGTTAATTTAGTTTAATTGTCTTGATTTATGTAAAAAAAAATGAGTTGCAATTACTAAACTACCGTTTAATCGTCTCGAGAGTGTGTAATGATCTTGGAAAAGAAAAAGAAAAATGGGTTAGATTGGTTGATTGTCCTGACTTTTGGAACACTGACATTAAATATAGTTGGATTAGTTGGCTTTTGCTTATATTTGAGTCCACAAAATATGGATATCTTTTTGCTTATAAATGAGTCCAAAAGGAGTACTATACAAGCTCTAAAATTCATTAATGTCTAATAGCAAATGACAATTAAGAGATTAAATGCATAAGGAATAGTTACAAATCCCACCTAACGGATCCCGCATATTTCCACATTGAACCATCATATATTCTTGTCTCATATCATAAAAAAGAGGTAACATGTATACTATTCGTTTGAAAACAAACTTGGCCCCTTTCTACCAAATATGTGTGGCAGCAAAATTATTACCATCTTTCAATGAAGAATGTAAATTCAAGCAAAAATAGCCACCAATGCTAAGCCAATCGAATCGCCCTTACCTCATTACATGGGCAATTAAAATATTAGGCGTTTTCTCAAAATAAAAAGATTAATTCGATCAAAATTTGATATCTTCATGTTACAGGGTTTCCAAAAACAACACCCAACCATGTCAATAAACCAGTGTTATACTTAAATCGCCTTACAATATCAAAAAAGTAATAACTACTCACTAGTTGAGAAGAAATTGAAGCTTACAGGAAAGCAAATTTAATCATTTATGATTATATGATATGAATGCAATTTGCATTCTCAAAACAAAAGAAGATGGGTTACCAACAAAGGAAAATGAGAGCAGAATAAAAAATAGAACCATCCTTTAACATTGCTTAGAATAGCAGATAACTTCACGTATGCATCTCATTTTGTGGAATCCCGCGCTCAACAAGTCGTAACATAAGGCTATCAGCCTCCTCCAACTTCCCTTCTAACATCAGCCTCTTGCTCACCTTCTCACACAACTTTAAATCAGGAATCAAATTACGGCTAAACATCCGGCAAGCCACTTTATATGCTGATAGAGCAATCCCTTTAGTCAGATAGCTTTCCATCAGAACATGGCATGTATTAGCATCAAGTTTTGATGCTGTTCTCAAAACCCTCCCAAGAAGTTTCTCTGCCTCCTCAAGGTTCCCAAAATCACAAAGTTTCTCAATAACCTGATTGTATACTGTTCTAAACGGCTGCCTAGCAAGCATTTTTTCCAATAATTTCAACATATCATCCACTCTACCCCATTGACAATAACGGTGGACGACTGTCCTGTATGTTACAGGAGTAGGATTCAAACCTTTGCTGAGCATCTTCGTGATTAACTCGGTAGCCTCGTCCAATCTACCTTTCTTCCCCAATGCATCAAACAATGCTGTGTATGTGACTGCATCAGGATGTTTATTGCTTAAATACATGTCATCTAGCAATGATAGAGCAGCTTCCAAGTCCCCAGTCTGACAAAAACCATGAATTACAGTAGTAAAGTTTACAACGTTAACGGCACAGCCATTGTTCAGACATTCTTCTAAATATTTTTTAGCTTCTACTACTCTCTGATTTTGACAGAGAGATTGTATTAGCAGGTTAATTTCAACTGGTGTTGGAAAAAAACCCTTTTCAACCATTTCCATGGTCAAATCACAGGCCTCAGACAATTTTCCCTCCCTACGGAGCCCATGCATCACAACACTATATGTGATAGCATTTGGGGTCCACCAATGTTCCTCACTTACCTTTATCATCTCCCTTGCCTCTAATGATTTTCCACTGTGACAGAGGCCATTCAACAAAGCTGTATATGAAACAGTATTTGGCTTGCACCCATGTTTATACATCTGCTGCAGCATCTTTTTTGCTTCATCTATCTTCCCCAAGCGACAAAATCCATCAATAATAGCAGTATATGTCACTACATCAGGAATACAGCCCCTCGAGTACATATCGTTCACTAAACTTTTTGCATCATCCATCCTCCCATTCTTACAGAAGGAGTGAACTATTGCACTGTACCCAACCTTATCAATGTGGAAACCCTTGTCTTCTGCTTCCCTCAAGAAAGCCAGAGCATCATCTGCATGTCCATGCTTCGAAAGCATGTGGATAAGTGTATTGTATGTAACCTGATCTGGTATTAATTTACTATTGGAAACCATGTTCTCCATTAACTGCTTCACTTCTTCAATTTTTTTCTCCTTACAGAAGAAAGCCATCACTGTATAATAACTAATTTTATCAGGAGGGCATCCCTTAGATGGCATTTCTGCAATAATCTTCAATGCATCTTCAATCCGATGTAAATCACAGTAACCCTTGATCAAGCAGTTATAAGTTACAATATTGGGTTTGATTCCAGTAAGCCGCATTCGTTCCAGCAATCTCAGCGCCTTTTCCAATTTATTGGCCTTCACCAAAACATAGATAGCAGTGTTACATACAGATAAATTAGGTTCAACTCCAGCTTTCTGCATCAAGGTCAAAACTTGCAAGGCATTCCTCAACTTGCCTGCACGACTATAAGATACCATTACATAGCCAAAAGCTTCTGGTGAACATTCAATTCCGCGACGCGTCATAAGCTGAAGAATCCGCTTAGCACCTTGGCACAATTTAGTCTTGCTAAGGACATCTAGCAGTGTATAGTAGACAATAGTATCATGTCTGTAGCGCCACTGCCTATCAGCCCAATAGAAAAAACTCAAAGCAACCCTTTCATCAACTTGAGAGCGCAAAACGGCACAAACGTGTGGGGGCTTGAGGCTTCTTAATAAATGCCTCAATTGTCCTTCAAGTTTTGGGTTCCAAGCAGGCCTGAGAGTAATTAACCTACAAACCTCCCTTACCAAAGGGTGTCTAAATTCATTTTCATCAATTTCAACTCTTGCAATACTTCCTCTCTGTTTGTGATTTCCATTAAAGGAGCTGATAAACTCGAGACTTTCATCATCACTAGATCTCTCTCCTTCACCATCTTCATCATCTTCTTCTACATCATCATTCACACTTGCAGCAAAACATGATTCCCCTGGAAACCCAGAACCAACTTTCCCAAAACCATCATTTTCATTATTTATGTTTTTAATGCCAGAATTACCCTCACATTGAGCTCCAAAATTAGGGGTTGAATAAGACCCAGAAGCAAGATTTCTTCTTGAAGGCAATGATGAAGGATAAAGAGTGACACCAAAAGGGGATAAATGGTTAGCATAGAAATGGGTCAAGAGTCTATAGGCTAAAACTGTTCCCTTTGGATTCAACCTCTGTGCCATCGCATCACTCAGTGCAGGCAATGCTTTGGATTATACTAAACACAAAACTATATTGTGTTACAGCAAGAATACCCACACATCTCACACAACAATGATAATTATGAATTTATTCAAAGTACATAGAAATTAAAAAAGAATCATGATATTTATTTATTACCTGCAAGCTTTGAGGTCAGGTGGGTTAACCTCAAGTTCCAGGCTTTCCTCTGCAACCATTCAAATTCTGCAGCGGAGTGCTGACGGTGGTTGATGGTTTAACTTGGGCCGTGTTTGGTCGGTCCATCTAATTTGGGTTTCTGAGTTGGGTTCACTTTGTTTTCATTGTATTATTTCTTAAAAAAAAAAATTCAAATATTTCTCTCTATTTTCCTAGTTTAGGTATCTTCATTTTTTTGTTTGTTTTGTAAAATAAAAAAGTATACAGTAAAAATTTATTCAATACCATACTAATAATTTTATTTTGAAAGTTCTTAAAAATACCTAGGTATTTTTTTTCATCTAACAAAACTCTCCATGATCCTTCTAAAAAACAAAACTCTTCATGCCCTGGATAAGCTTGCTAGAAGGTGTGAAACTTGATATTCATATGCTCCAGAGCTGTGTTTGGCCCGGTATTAGTTTTAAATTTTTTTTTAAAGTATTTGACATTTTGAAAAGTCAATTAGATGTAAAATGTTAGTTTTTTTTGTGTGTGTGTGTTTAGGTTGGTTTGATCTCGGGGGCTCATCAGGGTCAGGGTAGACCTCATAGCTTAAAGAGAGGTACTTACAGATTACCCACCAACGAGGACCTCACATCGGCAGTGGGATTCGAACTCACGATATTGTGGGTTATGAGCCGTATCCTTACCAACTGGACTAACCTTCGTTGACATGTAAAATCTTGGTCTAAGAAGTAAAAAACTTCAATTATCCATTCATCTTTTTTTATAGGTCAATATTAGTAAATTAAATATTATATTAGCTTTTTCCATTGTTAGGATTAGAAAATTATACATGTTATTTTTTAATACTTTATACCCTTTGTTCAAACTAGCTGAGCTCCCCTCCTCTATGTTATCTATTCATCAAAACTTTGGCTTTTGAACCACTAAATCTAACAATAACACCCCGCCCCGTCCTTTTTTTTAATGTTCATAACTCCATATCACTAATTTAGTAATTATATATCAAAAACTCAGTTTGATTAATATAATTCAAGCACTATTTATTCTATTCAAAATTAATGATAAAATATCTGAATATAAATAAGGTTTAACTATTGAGTAGGTCCCTGAATTATTTGAGAATTTTCAAATAGATCATTTACTAAAAAAAATTGTAATTGGGTCCACGAACTTTTATAAAGTTTTCAACTAGATCCCTAAACTAAATTTTTTTAAATCGGGTCCCTGAACTTATATAAAATTTTCAATAGGGTCCCTAAATTATAAAATTCGTTAGTGATATGTTGAATTGGACGGAATATAATTGATTTCATCCAAGCTAGCCATTTATAAGTAGTTTGGGTGGAAGATGAACCTTGAGACATTGTCACAACAAAATGTAGCAAGATTTAACAAGATGAAGTGAGATGTAGTAAATTGCAAGTGAGGGAACTATTTTGGACAAAATTATTTCAAGGAAGGGATATACAACAGTAAAACATAAACCAGGGAAGGAATGAACTATTTGTTCAGATGGAGGAGAAGCAGTCGCGATCACGTTTTGGTTTTCTAGCTCAACATTTTTGTCTTTTGCAACCCTAAATACAAATTTGGGGGAATTTCAGGTCACGTTTCACATCAACCAACTTAAAGACCTTTTCACGGAACCCTGCCCTAGGGACTTTATTGAAAATTTTATATAAGTTCAGGGACCCAATTAGAAATTTTTTTAGTATAGGGATCCAATTGAAAACTTTATAAAAGTTCGAGGACCCAATTACAGTTTTTTTTTTGTATAGGGACCTATTTGAAAATTCCCAAATAGTTCAGGGACCTACTTAATAGTTAAACCTATAAATAAATTACTACAAAGTACTAACTCAATTTTAATTAAAAATAAATAAATTAATCTGAAACTAATTTTACAAATCGATTTATACACACTCTAAAATGAATGACCTAACTCGTCACATCTAAATGGAGAGAAATTCTTGTGTCGACATCTTATCTAGAGTAGGCTCTCTCGCTCCCTTTGGATATTCAAGAGTTTCATATCATTCCTTCAACTATTTTTTTGGCTCTTGCTACGAATGCTATAGTTTTGTTGCTTTTCCAACTTTCCTAGAGTTATTCCTTCTTGAAAAGTGGTAACACCATGTCCTTTTTAAGGATCTCTCCAACGCACTCTTAATTATTGAGTAAATTTCATATGAGACCCACATGAAATTCATGACCTGCAAGAGATTTATCTAATAACAAATAGTCTGTTAAAGAGAGTGTTAAAAAGAATGTGTTGGTATCATTATTGTACCTTCTTTTGCTATTGGGCTTACTTTCGATGCCTAGTAAAAAAAATGTTATAATAACAATTAACATAGAAAAGAACATCAATATAAGGACAAATTACACCCGTGGTAATTACCTTAGCATAATTAGTTATTAGCAAAAGCCAAAAAACAAAGTATCTTCAAAATTCAGTAGGGATGTATACAGATCGAGTTTTACTAAACTCATTACCCTGACCAATAAGAAACGGGTGGGTTTGGGCCGGATCTGTCGGATCAACCTTCCTTAAAGAATATTTTACAAAATTTTAAAAAAATAAAGTTAATAAAAATCACAAATACTAAAACAAAAAAAGGCAACATACTAGCAAAAGGAGCTCTGAGCTCGAACAAGCATGGGACGACGTACCGGGCAGGAGCTCCGAGCTCGAACATAAAGGGGAACAGTTGAATCGTCTGGACTTGAACAGAAAAATGGTAAAGAAATGAAGTTTGAGTTTTGGAAAGGAATACCAAACGAAGATAAAATTGGAGAACATTTAAAAATGTGAACCAGAATGAATCGCAAATTGATGTACCAGCAGAACCTGAAACCACAATGAAGAAGACGCGGTATGGTTGAAGGACGAAATGAATCGATGGAGTGTCGTAGTGGATAGGAGAGCACAGAGGAGCAAGAAGAGCTAACTGGGTAGGTGTGTAGGTGGCGGTGGAGATGACTAATCGCAGAGAGAACGGTTGTGGCAGTCGCTTCCTTTCATAAACAATACCCTGTATTAGCAGAACGGATCTGCTCCTGCTGAAGTGCCATCCAGCGCCCCTCCTGCTGAATCCGATGGTGAGGCTGCTGTGTGGAGGGAGGGAGCAGGTGTTGGGATGTGTGTAGGGATGATCCGACGGTGGGGAGGCAGCGGCAGGAGCGTCCTGCCGCTGGAGCGAATCCGGGTCCCTGTATTAGTAGATTTTTGTTTTCCTTAAACTAAAGGGTAAAGGACTGAGGTCGACTAAAGGCGTCAAGGCAATAAGGCAATTGTTTCTTTTAAAAAATTGGAAATAATTTGTACGGATCATATGATCAGACCTCAGGTTTGAAATCCATAAATCACTACTAGAAAAATGTCATTTAGCGATCGAAAAAATCAGTTGCAATTAAAGACCGAAATAGCAACCAAAAAGTTATTTTTTAAAATGGGTTGCCAAAATGTATTTTGCGATCAATTTAGCGACCGAATTTGTTGGTCGCAAAATTATCGATCACTAAATTATAAAATATGAAAAATAATTAAGTGAATTATTTAGTGACCGATTTAGCGACTGATTTGTGTGATCGCAACCCAATCGGTCGCTAATTCGGTCACTAAAAATTTAAGTGTATTAAATGAATCATTTAGCGACCGAATTAAAGATAAAATATTTCGGTCGCTAAATGTTAAAAACCTTAAAGCACCCGATCCTCTTCCTTCGTCGTCTCTATTCTTCCCTCTCATTTCTCAGCATACACTATCTCTAGAGCTGGGTATACGGGCCAGCCCGGTCCGTTTAAGCCCAGCCCGCATTCACCCGCAGTTAAACGGGCCGGACCGGGTTGGCCCGCATAGTTAATGGGCCTATATTTTCTCTAGTCCGTGTTCGGCCCACCTAACCCGCGGGTAAACGGGCCGGCCGCGGACTCATTAAAAATTGAAATTTTATTTTTTTGTTTTAAATTTAATTATTTTTTAAAAAAATTATTAGAAGCATGGTTCCTAAAATCCAAAATCATATAGAGAAAATTTACCGGCAATAGTAATACTTGCAAAATTCACTCAATTTTAACTAACCTAAAAAGTTTAAATTAGCTCACAATAGCTTATATATGGTTTAATTTGGTTATAGGGTTGAATTAAATATTTAAGCTTGTAAATAAGGATTAATTGCACAGACGACATCCCAAATAAATAGTCACTTGCATATAATAATTAATTTTTATTATAAAATGCATAGTATATTCATATATGAACCTATATTTTGCATTAATATTTTTGGCCCGCGGGTTGGCCCGCTAACCCGCGGACCGAACCCGTATAAACCGCGGGTTAAATGGACCGGGCTAAATAAGCCCGCATTTAAACGAGCCTACGTTTTATATGGTCCTAACCCACACGGATCGCGGGTTAAACGGACCGTCCGCGGGCCCAGGCCCATATACCCAGCTCTAACTATCTCCCTCGTCTCTGTCTCCCCCTTTTCCTTCCCCCTACCTCCTTCCTTTTCCCTTAAAGTGGTTTGGAGTGGGGGCAACTGAGGAAAGTGTTACCTGGGAGCTGGAGAGCAAGATGATAGAGGCATACCCGCATCTTTTTCCTTGAGGTACGTGTAAATTTCGAGGACGAAATTTTTATAAGGGGGGTGGAATTGTAACATCCTGTTTTTCGGAATATTTTAATTAAGCTGGTTTTGGTTAAATTTGATTTATCGTTCAAGGGCTTAGTGGGATTTTTGGTTAAAAGTCCCTTTCTGGTACATGAGCACGCCCGTGCTCATTAGCCAGCACGCCCGTACTTAAAATCAGGAGCATGTTTCTGATTTTAAGTTGAGCACGACCGTGCTCAACAGTGAGCACGCACGTGCTCAACGTGTTGACCGCGTCTCGTAACGTTAAGTCAAGCACGACCGTGCTCGAGAGCGAGCACGACCGTGCTCAAGTCCGGGCCTATATACGTCGAGCAGACTCCGGGTTGCGCCGTACACTCCACCTTTGTTACAAAAAAACCCTAGTACGGCTGCAACTTCCCTTCTTCCCTTTTTCCTTCATACTCAGTGTGGTTTTGAGTATTGGAGACTCTAGGGGGACATGGTTCCATCTGCACTTCGTATATAGGTAACGTTACGTTACTTTCCTTAGTTTCCTTTCATTTTATGGTTGGGAAACTAACACCGTTTTAATCTGTTTGTTTAAGGTTAGTCTGGGTAAACGCCTCCGTAAGGAAAGGAACCGGTTGCTGTTTAGGACGTGGTTAGGGAGCTACCTTCAATCCAGGTATGAGGAGAAGGGTAGTGTGATTATAGGCTTGGAGTTAGGGTAAAGTAAGGGGGTTTCCATAACCCCATTGTTATATGTATTGTATGGTTTGATGTATATATTAATTGGTTGATGATGATAACATGTTTTGTTTGGTATTATGCTGTTTGATGCTTTGTGTTCATATGGTTCTCTTGATGATTATGTTGGTTGGTTAATATGAACATGAATATGTTGATGATTGATGGTTGACATGATGTTGCATAGTTGATGCTATGATAATTATTTGGTCGATGCCAAGGTTGTATAAACGCTGATGTTAAATGCTGCTGTGTACTCCTTAAAAACGTGTTAAAAACGGATTTAGGATGTTAACTGTTTAAACCCTTGAAAATTGGTAAGTTCAGCCTCTGTTCAGCCCAGAACGGCACTGTCGCGCGATGAGCACGACCGTGCTGAACAGGGAGCACGACCGTGCTCCCAGTTGAATTCTGGGTAAATGGCCGCGCTGTTCAGCACCGCCGTGCGGGACAAAGAGCACGACCGTGCTGCTTAGCACGACCGTGCTCACTAAGAAGCACGACCGTGCTTCACTTAAAGGGGAGCACGCCCTTCACGTGCTTAAGCACGACCGTGCTGGGTTACGAGCACGACCGTGCTCAACCCACTGGGACAGAACCGAATTAAAGGACTTAAGGGGTTTTAAACCCCATTCCCCAATGATGATTAATTGATTAGACAATCTGGTTGACAATACTAAAGATAATTAAAGATGATGAGATGGTGAGGTGTTGAGTTTGATAAGTCGGTGCCCATCGGGTGCCGCAAGCTGATGAGCCGTGTCTTGGTGTTTTTGACTAAGGAGGCCTTGACCCCACGGTTCGGGTCTAAGGTGTTTTTGTTATGTACCTTGGTGGCCGAGAGTTTGCCCCAGGTACTGCGGTTGATTCCGCTTAAGTCCTCAGGTAGATTCCGCGAGGCAAGTTGTTGCGGTTGATTCCGCTGTTATCTTAGGTCGATTCCGTGGAGTTATGGAGGTGGTGTTGCCGTTGTTGTTGTGTTGCATACGCATTGCATCGGAGATGTTGTTTAGGGATGTTCGACATAGGGGAGGTCGTCCTAGAGTACGGCGATCTGGCCATCTACGGTTGGAGTAGATTCTCCTGGCGCCCCCGTGATGAGGCATTCGTTGGTTTGATGCGTTGGCTATCCAAGGAGTAGATTCTCCGACGTTGAGTAGATTCTCAATGTGGATATTTAACTCCGAAGTCGTTCATCCCGAGTTTAGTGGATCCACATGCATTGTTGGTTTAGCAGTGTAGGACTAATTGCACTGCATAGCATAATGATGATGTTGATGTTGGTGTAATGTTGCTATGTTTACTGTTTACTTTACTTCCTACTTCTTGCTGTATATGATTACATGAACTTACTCCCCATGTTTGTTTGTGTTTTACCTGATTGGCACCTTGCAGAGGATGACGAGCAGCCCGGAGAGGAGTGACTTTGAGGAGCGACCACTCATAGTAGGACTAGTTTGTGTTATGTTAGTTTTCAGTGGTAATTCCGTGGGTGTTTATCCCGGAACGGTTATACCAGCTCTGTAGATGACATCGGGGTTCGGATATTTTTATTGGTTTGTTATGTTTTTACTATTTAAAACTCATTTCATTTTCCGCATTGTAAACGGTTCATGTGAGACTTTTCTACCCATGGACAATTGTTTTATTTATTTCAATAATAATTGCATGTTTTCCTTTAATTGTTTTTAAATTAAATGACTTATAACATGCGTGGTAAAAGGATGTCACATCAATCATCGGAACAAAAACTAGGAACAAAAAGGAAAGTAGCCGTTTTTAAAATTTGTCTGTACTGGAGAAAAATTAGTCATTATTTGGTATGTGTTTACGTTATCTTATTTTTAAAACGATTTGTAATCCAAACTTTTAGAATAAAATATATATATATATATATATATATATATATATATATATATATATATATATATATATATATATTTCCAAACACACAGTAAGCCACGCCATCTTAGTTTGGAGTTAGACCGCAAACATTAATGACACACTTCTTGTCGTTTAGTTTTTTTTTTAGATAATTACATTCATTTCACTTTGACTATGATGACATACAGGCATATTACACCACCACTGGTTGATAATTGACATCATGCTTCAAAGAAAAAACAAAGTCTGATAAAGAATTAAAGGATTTATTTTTGTTATTCAAACTTATAATTTTTAAATATTAAATATATTATTTTAAAAAATCATCTTAAATTTCTTAAGGAGTGTCCTAGAAGAATTAATTAATAAAACCCAAAATAAAATGCTTTAGTTGTTATCATTTCCGTATTTGCTTAGACTATTAACCAAATCAAGATTACATCGCCAGGTTTTCCATCGTTACAGGTAACCCCAGTCAAGGTTGCGTTTCTAACCTTCTATATTCATATTGCTTGCTTGTTTAAGTTTTTGGGCAGCTCAAAATTAATTTTAGGTGAAGTGAAAGTGATTTTAGAGTACTTGTTTAACCAACCAACATGGTATGACACACTTAATAGATAATTAGGCCCCTTAAGTATGTGATTAGGGATTCGATTCCTGGCTCATACGTATGAAAGAACATCTGTTTGGAAAGGTCAACCCCTTAAATGGATCTCAGTACCTCGAGGGATTAGTCTCTGGCTCCCGGCCGGAGGATACCCGGGTTCAAAAAAAAAAAAGAGTACTTGTTTAACCATGTCAGCTATTATTATAATATATATTTATTGGTGCTTATCACGTGGGCTATTATTTAATATAAGTGTCTTTTTAGCAATCGTGTTCACAGGGGAGTTAGAAGTAGATTTGAGAATGGAAAAGTAAAAAAATCTTTTCATATACTCTATAACAATCTTATTCGATTGGCTGTTAGGAATAGCAGTAGTAGATTTTGTAAAAAGGAAATGATACGAAAAGGCTAAAATGTAAAGCATAAATAACGAGTCTAAAAGTCTAGATAATTTAGATTTCAGACAATTGTTAATAAGTGTGCACGGATATTGTTTTAGAAATATAAAAAAGTAAGTTTTTTATGAAAAATCGTATAATGAATTCATTGAGAATGAATATACTTAAATTTAAATTTTCAGTAAAGAATTATTTTATTTGAATTTTTTAAAAATATCTTTATGACACTCGTAATGTTTAAAAAACCGAATATGAGATCGAACCGACGAGATATCCGGGTCATGATTCAATCGAGGGAAGGAGAAAAAAATTCATTTCGAACGGTTCAAATTGACGGTCAAAAGCGGTTCAACCCCAGTCAAACCGCTTTTCAGACAATTCAATCATACCACGATTCAAAAAGGCTGGACCGAACCGTCAAACTAGCTGATTCATATCCGTTATTGTTTTCGTTCCAGCTCCCCTTCCGTTTGGATCCCTTGTGGACCCTAGGGATCCACCCTAGTGGTAACAAAAAACGAACCCATGAAAATATGGAGAAACAAAAGAGAGAGACCATTAAAAATGGCAAGGTTTAGTTCATGTTATAGTAAGTATAAGTTCATTTATCATGGGGTTTTTCTTCTCTTTTATCATTACAAATTTCCTCTACAATGCAGATTGTGGCTCTATAGTAGTATTATAGTAGTGTTCTTTAGTGGGTTCATATTATGTCTTTAATTCAAAATCTTAGGATATTAAAATTATGGATCTATCCACCTGTATGGTCCTTACATTTTTTTTTTTTATTTTTTTTTTTATTTTTTTTTTTCAATGTGAAACTTATTTCACTGATACTTGAAATCCTAACATTGACATCCCTCTCATAATTTGGCTCACACCAGGTCGTGGTTGTTCTGCTTTGTCTGGTCTTGTGTTTGAAATAGGTACCGGCAACTTTGCTATTGAGATTTTCTGCTTTTAGATGCTCTCACTCACAAATAGGTGTTAGACATGTCAGGAATATTTAATACTAACCCTTTAAAAGGATGTTATTACTTAATTATTGACACAACAATGACTATTAATAATACTTTAACACGTCTATTTAATATTTATACTATTTGTTAATTTTGTTTCAGAAATGATATTGGGACACCAGAAGTTGATACCATGGTTAATTCAGTGTATTGGTTGGTTAATTAACCAATAGTATCAAAAGTGAATTAACCAACTAATATACTGAATTAACCATGGTATCAACTTCTGGTGTCAACTTTTGGTGTCCCAATATCATTTCTGATTTTGTTTACTCTTCACTTTTTATTGTACTTTTAAAATATAATTAAAAGTAGGAAGGGGACCTTGACATCTACGTCAAGCTAGGTAGATCTCATCTCAATCACTTGATAAATCTGTGTTTTTTTTTTTTTTGTCAAGGTGAACAGTCTGTGCTCTGAGCGTTAGTCTCAGTGCTCTGAGCTGTATTTGTCTCCAGTTGTGTTATTCAGACAACCACTAGGGGACAACTATACAGACAACTCGCTACTGTAGCGCTACAGTAATGTAATTTTTTTTTTTTTTTTTACAAATGTTGACTTTTTTTTTGATAAAAAATATATTTCTAAAAAAAACCCATTAACCAGATAATGAACTGAATTCACCAGATATTTGCACATACTTAACCAAAAAAACCCATTAACCAGATAATGAACTGAATTCACCAGATATTTGCACCTGATTAACCAGATATTTGCACATACTTAACCAAAAAACCCATTAACCAGATAACGAACCGAATTCACCATATATTTGCACCTGATTAACCAGATATTTGCACATACTTAACCAAAAAACCCATTAACCAGATAACGAACCGAATTCACCAGATATTTGTACCCGATTAACCAGATATTTGCACATACTTAACCGATTTTTTTTTTCTCAACAAAACCCATTAACCAGATAATGAACCGAATTCACCAGATAATTGTACCCGATTAACCATATATTTGCACATACCTAACCAAAAAATTTATTTCTAAAAAAACCCATTAACCAGATAATGAACCGAATTCACCAGATAATTATACCCGATTAACCAGATATTTGCACATACCTAACCAAAAAATTTATTTCTAAAAAAAACCCATTAACCAGATAATGAACCGAATTCACCAGATAATTGTACCCGATTAACCAGATATTTGCACATACCTAACCAAAAAATTTATTTCTAAAAAAAACCCATTAACCAGATAATGAACCGAATTCACCAGATAATTGTACCCGATTAACCAGATATTTGCACATACCTAACCAAAAAATTTATTTCTAAAAAAACCCATTAACCAGATAATGAACCGAATTCACCAGATATTTGTACCCGATTAACCAGATATTTGCACATACCTAACCAAAAATTTTATTTCTCAACAAAACCCATTAACCAGATAATGAACCGAATTCACCAGATAATTGTACCCGATTAACCAGATATTTGCACATACCTAACCAAAAAATTTATTTCTAAAAAAACCCATTAACCAGATAATGAACCGAATTCACCAGATATTTGTACCCGATTAACCAGATATTTGCACATACCTAACCAAAAATTTTATTTCTCAACAAAACCCATTAACCAGATAATGAACCGAATTCACCAGATATTTGCACATCCTTAACCAAAAATGTTAGTACAAAAAAAATGCAAATTATTAATTTTTTTTTAAATTTCGAAATTTTAAAATTTAAATTAAAAAAAAAAAAGTAAACAGTAACGCGCTACAGTAACGCTACAGTGCGCTACAGTACGTGTTACTGTTCAAACCGTAGAGTTGTCCCAAGTGGTTGTCTGAAAAACATTTCTCATTTGTCTCACACCTAACCTAAGGATGTGAAAATATCATGCAAAGGAAAGAAGGGAAATATACGTATATGTCTAATCTAAAGAGAAATTCTTCAACAAGTTTGTGTCAACAAGAATTTTCAAATAATCAAAATTGTCACCCCATTTCTACTATTAAAAGGTTCACAAAATTCAATGGAATTTCGTCATAAAAAACTCTCAGTTTCTAGAATATGCACATGCACTTGTTGTTTTCTTTCTTTATTATATTACACTAAGATGAAGCAGCTTAAATTGAAACAAAACTAAATAATCGTGCTAGGATGAGCAACCCCTGAGAGAGAAGAGAGAGGCCATTAAAAATGTCAAGGTTTAGCTCAAGTTATGATAGGATCATACTTCCCCTTCTTTTACTATTACAGCTATCCTCTCAACTTGTAAATGGTGGCTCCATAGTACAGTTCCTTCCTGGGTTCAAAGGACCCCTTCCTTTTGTCCTTGAAACTGGGTCAGCTACACTTTACACCTAGCTTATGGTTTTTAATTTTTGGGATTTGAATGACTTACTTGAATTTTGTATGCATATACAATATAATATCATATGTATTGATCAGGTATGTGGGAGTGGGTGAAGGAGAGGATGTGCAGGCCTTCTACTACTTCATTCAATCAGAGAACAATCCAAAGGAAGACCCTCTCTTACTCTGGCTCACTGGAGGTCCTGGTTGTTCTGCTTTTTCTGGCCTTGTCTTTGAAATAGGTAACACTAATTTTGCTAGCCAATTTTTTTTTTCTTCTTCTTCTTCTGGATGGTGTCACTCACAAATAGGTGTTAAGTGTGAGGAATCTTAATCCTTTAAAAGAATTTAAGAGGGTTATAGTTATTATTTAATTATCGACACAAATATGAGTGAGGAAAGAGTGATTTAAAAGTATAAGTAACACTACTCTTTCAAGTTATGATTGTAAGTATTTTGCCAGTTTTGTGTTCTCCAACTTCAACTGTCATCTGTGTGTTTTTTTCTTTACTTAATTTTTGAATTCTAACAGCAAGGATTTGTTTACACGTTAGTCTGCACATTTTGTGAGAAGATTGTCCAAGAACCATGGATTTGAATATGCATAACAAGTATGCATGCCATTTTTCATCAAGGCATAATACTAGAAGCCTCTTTAGTTATAGTTTATTATTATTTTTTTTTCCTTTTTATCATTGTTATGATTATTAGTTTTAGGGCGGGAGAGTCAGATAATTTGTGACTTTGATCTAATACAAAGGGGAAAAGGGACTTTTTTAACCATTAATTTCAGAAGTGCAGTGGTTCATGGCAGTAATAGACTAGATGGCTAAATTTAGATGTTTATTGTATTTGGGCGTTGCAGGTCCACTTGCATTTAAAAATGAGGAATATAATGGGAGCCTGCCTAATTTGTACTTGAGGCCACATTCATGGACAAAGGTGGGGAATACATCTACAATTTTGTTGGGGAAATAGATATTTTGGCATTGATTATATTTATTTGACCACATCCTTTTAGATTTTTTTGTTATTAATTTGTTAATTCTTTTATGGTAATTTACTGCTAAATATAATAATTTTTCTTGGCAGGTAAGTAACATTATATTTGTAGATTTGCCTGTTAATACGGGCTTCACATATGCCAGAACAGAATCTGCTGCTCAGCGAAGCGACTGGACACTAGTTCATCAATCCCATCAATTTCTTAGGAAGGTAGGCCCCTGACTTTCTATTGTTTTCAATTTTACATTCATTGTTGTTTTCTTTGTTTATAGTTTTGTTTGCAGTTATATCAATTAAGTTGTTAAGATGATGTTTAAATCTTTGTAGTGGCTGATTGATCATCCAGAATTTCTTTCAAATGAAGTTTACATTGGTGGCGATTCATATGCTGGTATTCCTGTTCCAGTAATTGTTCAAGAAATTTCACAAGGTACAAAACTCATGTGGCTCAATACGCATGGCAAAATTGGAACTATGAACATATGTAGAAGCTAATGCACTTGACTTATTGATGACTGACAGTGACATCTACACCGTAGCATTCACTGTGCAGTTGTGTTACTATAGGTTGCTATGAGTATGTTGACAGTTTAAGTATTCCATCAATTCCCTTGTTTGCAGGAAATGAGGAAGGGCTCCAACCATGGATAAATCTCCAGGTTCGCACTTTCAATTGTTACTCTTCTATGTTAGGAATATAATGTTTTAACTAGGGCAATGTTTGCATGGGGAGTGTTGAAGGAGGAATTGTTTGGTGTTTTGGGCCAGGCTATGATTGAAAACTTTTAATGTACTTGAGTGGTTTGAACATGCAAACTACTCAAATCACTCACTACTAGTCCATTCTTTGTAACTTAATATACTTGAAAAGTACTAAATATAAGTCGCTTGATTAATTTGATCAAACTGACTGTCATATATGGACAAAATAGTTAATGTTAAAACATAGATTGTTTGATTTAACATGTGATTTGAGCAGTTGAGTACAATACACTTGAAGTATATAAATAGCCAAAGATGGTCACTGATACAAGATAAGGGGTTCTATATTGTTTTTTCTTTGGGAGACTTAGAAAAAAGAGGCTTTACATGTGGATAAATGGTTGTACCTCTTAGAGTGCTCTGAGATAGTACAATGGAGTTTAGAAAAGTGGAATTGTGCTGTAGAATTATCAGAAGGACCAATTTTTCTAGATATTTGATTTTGTTTGGTATCCGATAGTTAGTGCAGCTGCCGTGGTATTATATAACTGCCTCTAGATTGAATCTGAAATGTTCTATTCCTCAGGGATACCTGCTGGGGAATGCTGTAACATCTCGAAGTGAAGAAAACTACGCGATCCCCTTTGCTCATGGAATGGGACTTATTTCTGATGAACTATTTAAGGTAATTTACTTATAAGTCCCCTGTAGCTATTCTTAAAAATTTGTATTGAAGTAACAAAAAGTGAAGTGCTAATAGATTCTGATATTTACTTGATGAACAGTCACTGCAAAGAAATTGTAAAGGAGAGTATCTTAATGTAGACACCAGAAATGTGTTATGTTCAAGAGATATCAAGTCCTTTGATGAGGTATGCATCCATTATTTCATGAGTAGTATTTTAGTCTCAAGCGCACAATCACTAAGCTAAAGCATTCTACCATTTATGCAGACTACATCAGGACTTAATACGGCCCATATTTTGGAACCGTTATGCGAGTTCGTTTCACCTAAACCATTGGAAGTTTCTTGGAGGAGATCTGTAACAGAGAAATATCCTTGGAAGATCGCCAATACTCATCTCACGTTGCCACCCATAAGCTGTCGGGTAGTCTCCATTCTCCACGCCTTATTGAATCAGAGATGTTTCCTTAATGCTTCTTTTCCATATTTTTGTGCAATGAGGATCTTGCTATACCTTTTGTAAATTAACTATCTTGTCTTAGAGTTATGCATATTTCCTTTGTGAATATTGGGCCAATGATGATAATGTTCGTGCTGCACTCCACATAAGAAAGGTATAGTTGATATGCTTGAAAGTACTTTCCTCACCTGGTTAGCAATACTACTATAAGATAAAGCTTGGCTGCATAATGCTTGAGCTGCAGGGAAGTAAAGCGAAATGGAGACGCTGTACCTTCGATATACCTAACATGCAGGATATCCCTAGCAGCTTTCAGTATCATGTAAATCTTAGTAGAAAAGGCTATCGATCGCTGATATACAGGTTGATATCCTCTTTCCATGCTCAAAATGTTGCACAAGATAACACAGGTGAACTAGTTTGATCTATATATTGTTAACAGTGGCGATCATGACATGGGGGTTCCCTTCTTGGCAAGTCAAGCATGGATAAGATCCTTAAACTACTCCATTGTGGATGATTGGAGGCAATATTATACAAATGGCCAAGTTGCAGGGTATTCCCCTAACTAATATAATTACTAGTTTTGATTTCTCTGACAAGCTAATTAATTAAAGTAATTGGCATTTGTTTTTTTTCCCGTGTAGATACACAAGAACTTACTCAAATCGGATGACATTTGCAACTGTGAAGGCAAGTCTCCTGTCCCCTTTGCTTAATGACATTCGCACATAGATTTCACTTAATGAAACTATTAAAAATTGGTGAACCTCATTAATTGGACCTTAGATTTATTAGATCCAATTATGCTAAATAAATTTTAATGGTTTGAGACCTTGAATACACTTATCTTTCATTGACTCAATTTACCTAAAATTGTTCACAATTAGCAATCATTGACTGAGGTTCCTGGACCCCTAGGTTGAAAGTATAATATTTCCTTTTAAAACCATGTGATGCATTGAATGAATGAAATATATGACAATCATTACAAGTTTCTTTATGTAATTTATTTTTCTTGGTGGATCTGCTTACAGGGTGGAGGCCACACAGCTCCGGAGTACAAGCCTGAAGAATGCTTTGCCATGTACAGTAGGTGGATATCTAACAGGGCTTTGTAGGAATAACCAAATATGGTCACATATACTAAAATAGCAAGGACCAAAAACTTGACATCCAAGTCAATGTGGCTAGGTAGATTCCATTCACTTGATAAATCTGAATTTCTTTGTCAAAATAAAAAACTGGCCGCGGCAGTCTCAGTAATCTGAGTGCAATTGTCTCATGCGATGGGAAAAAAGGGAAATTTATATGTCTAATATGTCATCTAGCAGTGTACAACCACCACCCCTATAATCATTTCAAATAATAAATAATTAAGACATTTTTTTTTCACATTTCAAATACTTAAGCTGTTGGCAATGGTACAACTTAATTTCTTTAAACATTATTGTTACTGCATGTAGCTTAAGAGACTGCACCCATTATGGATAGCGTGGGATGGGATGTTAATCACATGAAATCTTAAAACAGACATTGACCAAATTCTGCCTTTATACTGTAGCATGCTCTAAGGTTACAACAGATTCCCTTCACAAACCATTCTGTACCATTTCTGATTAAGTCCCCAAATGCCACTTTGAATGTTTCATGGCGAACAGATACATCAACGTCTACATTATGGAAGTCATCTGGTGGGAGTGTCTAAGAATTAAGATACTAGCTTCTCCCTCCTAGTAACTGTTAAAAGAGTTTTCATCATAACTTTATATATTACCACTCTGGTTACCTAAGGATATACTGTATGTACTAAATCATGAGAGAATCGCATACCACGGGGGAAGACTCATGTGACACACCACCCATATCGGCCAAGCAGCTACAGAAAAGGCACATTTCAATCAATACTCGTCAGGATTTCCCTCGATTATTAACCAAGTTCAGTAACATCTAATAATTAGACAACCACATATGAAAAAATGAAGAAATTAATCAAATAGATTTTTAAAAGAGAAGAAAAATAATAATATGATAGACAAAAATATTTTCTAAAAATGGCTCACTTACACGAGGAAAATAGGAGAATTAAATCAAATAGATTTTCAAGAGAGAAAAATATGATAGATAAATATATTTTTTCAAAAAATGGTTAACTTGCACGGGAAATGGAAGAAATAAATCAAATATATTTTCAAGAGAGAAAAAAAATATATGATATAAATATATTTTTATAAAAAATGGTTAACTTACACGAGAAAAGAAGATAAATAAACCAAATATATTTCAAGGGAGAAGAAAAAATATAATATAATAAATAAATATATTTTCTAAAAATGATTAAGTTGCACAGGAAAATAGGAGAAATAAATAAAATAGATTTTAAAGAGAGATTGTTCATAAATCAAATAGATTACAAAAAAACCTTATGATTAAACTTATAAGAAGATTTTTTTTTTGCTAAAAAATTTAAAATTACAGTTTCATATATTCAATACATATCACCGGCATAATTAAATCGCACAACATAAAAAATGTTTGACTCTTATCATAAGTATTTTAAAAGTTGAAAAATGCTACCATCACACTCTTCCTCAACACATTATCTATTATTGGGTGGATTTTATGTGAGACCCACCAAAATACATGGTCCCACATGAAATCCACACAATAATAGAGGGTGTGTTAAGAGGAATGTGATGAAGAGTGTGATGTTAGCATTGCTCTTAAAAGTTACACATAGAATATTTGTGATTAATTTGTATATATTGTCAGTGTAAAATTTAGAAATCATGGTATTTGTAGCTTTTAAGATATTTATAAAAAGAATCCAACTTTTCTAATGACATGTCAATTTATGATTAATTGACAATGTAAAAAATATTTACACTCAGAATCCATGCTAATTAAATCCATATATTAATATAATATATAATATAATAAAAAAGTATATAATTTTAAATAATATATGTTATGTTATATCTTATAATTATATATAATAAAATAATAATATAATATAATATATATAATATAAAATACCAAAAGAAACTGTTTATATAGAACATAACCCGTGCATTAGGTGAAGGTCTTTGTAGTACAATTTAAAAAAGTAAACCCCATGTGAGAAAGAGAAATGCTAAACGAACACAGTTTGTGGACATCAAATACGGCGACATCGTATGTGCCGCACTGTGCGGCACTGTAGCTGCACTGTGCGGCACTGTAGCGTTTTTTTTATTTATTATTATTTATTTATTTTTATTTATAGATTTTAGTTTTTTTTAAAATGTTTTTTTTTATAAATAATTTTTTTTGTTAAGTATGTGTAAATATCTGGTGAATCAGGTACAAATATCTGGTGAATTCATCAGTTCATTATCTGGTGAATGGGTTTCTTTGAGAAATAAATTGTTTGGTTAAGTATGTGCAAATATCTGGTGAATCAGGTATAAATATCTGGTGAATTCAGTTCATTATCTGGTGAATAGGTTTCTTTGAGAAATAAATTGTTTGGTTAAGTATGTGCAAATATCTGGTGAATCAGGTATAAATATCTGGTGAATTCAGTTCATTATCTGGTGAATGAGTTTTTTGAGAAATAATTTTTTTGGTTAAGTATGTGCAAATATCTGGTGAATCAGGTACAAATATCTGGTGAATTCAGTTCATTATTTGGTGAATGAGTTTTTTTTGAGAAATAAATTTTTTGGTTAAGTATGTGCAAATATCTGGTGAATCAGGTACAAATATCTGGTGAATTCAGTTCATTATCTGGTGAATGGGTTTTTTTTTTTAGAAATAAAATTTTTGGTTAAGTATGTGCAAATATCTGGTGAATCAGGTACAAATATCTGGTGAATTCAGTTCATTATCTGGTGAATGAGTTTTTTTGAGATAAAATTATTGGTTAAGTATGTGCAAATATCTGGTGAATCAGGTACAAATATCTGGTGAATTCAATTCATTATCTGGTGAATGAGTTTTTTTGAGATAAAATTATTGGTTAAGTATGTGCAAATATCTGGTGAATCAGGTACAAATATCTGGTGAATTCAATTCATTATCTGGTGAATGGATTTTTTTTAGAAATATTTTTTTTTTTTAAAAAGTCAAAAATTAAAAAAAAAAAAAAAAAAAAAAGTGGTGCTACAGTAGCGCTACAGTGCGCTACTGTAGCAGGTGTCGCGTATGATGTCGCCAATTCTGTGTCAAGTTATCAGCACTCTGTGAGAAATGGAGGTGGCCAAAATCGACTTCTCTTGGTATTAAAACAAAAAATAACACAGGTTGACAACGCCGTTAAGGACTTCGCTTCCCGAAAATAATTTCATGCCATGCTCATTCTGGAAACTTTGGTTTTTTTCTATCATAACCATATATTGCTTGCGGATAAAGAAAAGTTCCATGAATTTAATTAATGAATAGTAACTATTGTATTCTCCTAACACACTCTCTATTATTATTATTTTTAACCCACTCTCTTTTAACGGTTAAAATTCAAATGAATCCCTTTATTTTAATGTGTTTTCAACTAATGAGGAAATAGTATCTTGGAAAAAACTATTATAGAGTATATTGCTAGATTTTTGTTGACATAATTTACACACATCCCTCACTGTACCCACTCCTTTTGGACTGATTGATAGATTTAGGCCGCGTTTGGGTAAACAACTTAATTAAGGGCTTATCGCATAAGATCTTATCGCATGAGAGCTTATGCCATAAGAGCTTATGAAGAAAGGGGCAAGAGAGGATTCGAAGGAGGAAAACACGGAGAGGAAAACACGGAGGGGTCATAAGCACTTGTTAAAATTCTATAAGCTTGTTCCAGTGACTTATGAAAATAAGTCAAAAATTCCTTATGGGATGGCATAAGTTACTTTTATAAGTTCTGCCAAACACACTGCATAAGAGCTTATGTCATCAGATAAGTCAAAAGGAGCTTAAATAAGCTCTTCCAAACGCCACCTTAATCGCTTATGGGTCTCTGACTTGTCTTAAGTTTGGTAGGTCCATATAGTAATATACAAGAAATTAAAAAACGAGAGAAAAAAACTGTTCTGATAATAGCAAGAAGCTCCGATTGGAAACCACGGAAATGCTGAGAGAGAAAAGAGGGAGGCCATTAAGAATGTCAAGATTTAATTCAAGTTATCATGGCATCCTACTTCCCCTTCTTTTACTGTTACAGCTTTCCTCTCAACTTGCAAATGGTGGCTCCATAGTAAAGTTCCTTCCTGGGTTCAAAGGACCCCTTCCTTTTGTCCTTGAAACTGGGTCAGTTACACTTTGCACCTAGCTCATGTTTTTTAAGTTTAATTGATTTAAGTGGCTTACTTGATTGTTTTTTATACATATATAATATAATATCATATGTGTGTTGATCAGGTATGTGGGAGTAGGTGAAGCAGAGGATGTGCAGGCCTTCTACTATTTCATTCAGTCAGAGAATAATCCAAAGGAAGACCCTCTCTTATTTTGGCTCACAGGAGGTCCTGGTTGCTCAGCCTTTTCTGGCCTTGTATTTGAAATAGGTAAAACTAATTTTGCTATCCAGTTTTTTTCTTCTTCTTCTGGATAGTCTCACTCACAAATAGGTGTTAAGTGTGAGGAATCTTAACCCTTCAAAAGAATTTAAGAGGGTTCTAGTTATTATTGATTACTAGCACGAGTGAGGAAAGAGTGATTTAAAAGTATAAGTAACACTACCCTTTAAGTTGTGATTGTAAGCATCTCGCCAGTTTTGTGTTCTCCAACTTCCACTGTCATCTGCACGTTGCTCTCTTTTTACTTTATTTTTGAATTCTAACAACAAGGATTTGTTTACACTTTAGTCAGCACATTTTGTGAGAAGATTCTCCAAGAACGATGAATATGCATAACAAGTATGCATGTTATTTTTCATCAAAGCTTAATACTAGAAGCATTATGGGATTTTCTTTTTCATTTTTTTTATTATTAGAATTATTAGTGTTAGGGCAGAAGAGTCAGATAATGTATGAATTTGATCTAATACAAAGGGGAAAGGATACTTTCAAACCATTAATTTTAAAAGTGCATTGGTTCATGGCAGTGAAAAGTTTGTGCAAAATTTGGGCATACTTTTATAAACTTAAGATCACAAATAACAAGATAGGCCAGATGGCTGAATTTTTAGATGTTTTATTTGGGTGCTGCAGGTCCACTTGCATTTAAAAATGAGGAATATAATGGAAGCCTGCCTAATTTGATCTTGAGGCAACATTCATGGACAAAGGTATGAATACTTTACTTTTTTGTTGGCTGAAATAGATATTTTGGCATCGATTTTATTTATTTCATCACATCGTTATACATTTTTTTGCTATTAATTTGTTAATTACTATATGGTTATTTACTGCTAATTATAATAATTTATTTGGTAGGTAAGTAGCATTATATTTGTAGATTTGCCTGTTAAGACGGGCTTCACATATGCTACAAGAGAATCTGCTGCTCAGCGAACCGACTGGAAACTAGTTCATCAGTCTCATCAATTTCTTAGGAAGGTAGCCCCCTGACTTTTTATTGTTTTTAATTTAAATTCATCGTTGTTTTCTTCGTTTATAGTTTTGTTTGCAGTTATATCAAACAGTCAATTAAATTATTGTGATGATGTTTAAATCTTTGTAGTGGCTAATTGATCATCCAGAATTTCTTTCAAATGAAGTTTACATTGGTGGTGATTCATATTCTGGTATTCCTGTTCCAGTAATTGTTCAAGAAATTTCACAAGGTACAAAGCTCATTTATGCACATGTATGGAAAAACTGAAACTATTAACATATGTAGAAGTTAATGCTCAGTTGACTGTTTCTGATGACTGACACATATAGCATAATACATATACACTCTTCCAGTTGTCCTGGCTGTGCCGTTGTGTTACTATATGTTGCTATAAGCATGTTGGGTTGACAGTTTAATTATTCCTTGAATTCCCTTGTTTGCAGGAAATGAAGAAGGGGTCCAACCATGGATAAATCTCCAGGTTCTCATTTATTATCAATTTTCTCTATAAGTAATACATTATTTTAACTGGCGCAATAATGTATGCTTGTGGTGTGCTGAAGAAGGAAATATGTATTGTATGCTGTAATGAATGTGAAAAATGTAAAACTATCAAGAGAAAAAAGATAAAAAGATAAAAGAAAAAGCCTAGATGCTAGAGATTGTTTGATTAATTTTATCAAACATACTGTCTACTGATATGGCTATATGAAACAGTTAAATATAAGTTGCAGAAGTTGAATACCAACTCCAAAAAGTTGAATAAGAGCTCCTAGTAGTTAAATAATAGCAGTATTACAATTATGATCATCATGAAATGCATCCTAAGTACAATCACCACCCTAGCAGTTAGCACCATAATTTTTCGTTGTGAAAGTTTTCTATATGTTTTTATGGAAAACTTAGAATGAAGAGGTTATACATGTGGAGATATGATTAGGGTTTGTGAAATGGACTTCAGAAAGGTGGAAATTGTGCTGTTGGCATTATCTGAAGAAAGGTGTCCATTCTCATGGAGTTTTGATTTTAGCAATGTGGGAATCTTTTGGACAGTTGATGATAAATTTCTTGTATCATAAAATCAGAGAAGCAACTCCTGCCCAAATAGAAGGGCCAATTTTTCTTAATTTTGGTTGGGTATCCACTAATTTGAACAGTCTCCATGGTATATTGAACATTCATTTTTGTTCTTTCCGTCAGGGATACTTGCTGGGAAATGCAGCAACAGATCCAACTGACGGAAACTACAAAATCCCCTTTGCTCATGGAATGGGACTTATTTCTGATGAACTCTACGAGGTAAATTAATCATAAGTCCTCAATAGCTATTCTGAAAAACTGTATTAAAGAATCAAAAGTCAAATGCAGTTGGTAACAGATCTCTATTATTTACTTAATTAACAGTCGCTGAAAAAAAATTGTAAAGGAGATTATATGCAAGCAGATACGAGAAACGTGTTGTGTTCTAGAGACCTCGAGTTATTTGATGAGGTATGCATCCATTATTGTTTGCTGTCCCTACTATCCTTGTTATCCAGTTTTTATGAGTAGAATTTCTAGTCTTAAATGCACAATCACAAAGTTAAACCAATCCATTCTTCCATTTCTGCAGATTACTTCAGGAATTAATTCGGTCCATATTTTGGAACCAAAATGCGAGCTTGCATCGCCTAAACCATTTGAAGATTCTTGGAGGAGGTCTCTAACTGAGAAATATCCTTGGAATTTCACCAATACTCATCTCAGATTGCCAGCCTTGAACTGTCGGGTAATCTTCATGTCTTGTTTAGTTAATACGTCTTTTCCATATATTTGCACAATGATAATCTAACTATGCAATGCAATCGTCGCTTCTTATCCCTTTCGTGTTAATTTGAGTTTTGTTTCCTTCCTTTCCATCATTAGAGTTATGCATACGTCCTCTGCAGTTATTGGGCCAATGATGATAGTGTTCGCAATGCACTGAACGTGCGAAAGGTATAGCTGCACATGTGAAAATGATTTCCTAACATGCATAGTTATCCAAACAACTATGAAGTAAAAAGCTTGGCTGCATGTGCTGCAGGGAACTATAGGGAAATGGCAACGTTGTACTTTCAATATACCAAACAAGCGTGAAATCTTGAGTAGCTTTCCTTATCATGTAAATCTCAGTAGAAAAGGCTATCGTTCACTGATATACAGGTCAATGTTCTCTCTATATGCTCAAGTTTGTATGGCATAAGATAACACAAATGAACTAATTTGAACTTCATATGGCAAATTTTGTATATTGCAAACAGTGGCGATCATGACACGGAGGTTACTTTCTTGGGGACTCAAGCGTGGATAAGGGCTTTAAACTACTCCATTGTTGATGATTGGAGGCCATGGCATACAAATGGCCAAGTTGCAGGGTATTCCCCTAACTATACTAATATAATAACTAGATTTGATTTATCACACAAACTAATGAAATTATGTACTTGGTATTTGTTTTTCCTCCCGTGTAGATATACAAGAACTTACTCAAATCGGATGACATTTGCAACTGTGAAGGCAAGCCTCAGTCCCCTAAGCTTAATGACATTCTTACATAGATTTCACTTAATAATGAATCCATTAAAATTTGGTGAACCTCATTAATTGGACCTTAGATTTGTTGGATCCAATTATACAAAATAGATCTCCACGGTTTGAGAACATGAAGACACTTATCTTTGATTGACTCAGTTTACCTGAAATTGTTCACAGTTAACAATCATTGGCTGGACTCTAGGTTGAAAGTAGATTGTTTCCTTTTAAAACTAACAATCATGACAAGTTTCTTTATGTAATTTTTTTTTTTTTTTTCCCTTGATGGATCTGCTTATACAGGGTGGAGGCCACACGGCTCCGGAGTACAAGCCTGAAGAATGCCTTGCCATGTACAGTAGGTGGATATTTAACAGGGCTTTGTAGGATCTGCTAAAGCTGGCAAGGACTGAACATGGCATCCATTTCATAGCAATGTCACCGGGCAGATTATATTCACTTAATAAATCTGAATATCTTTCCCAAGATAACTGGAAGATGCATATATTTCAAATAAAAGGATATTATCCTAGAGGAGATTTGTACCAAGAAGACTTTATGAATAATCAATTGGACTTGTCATTTATGATCACGCTTGTGTTGTATAAAGGCTTGTCACATCCTTTCTACTATGGAAAACTCGAGCATCTAGATTACATCATCAATATCAGTATATTAGTATCAAGAGTGAAGACCCAAAATGGTCCCTCAAATTTTTCAAGTAGGACAGTTTGGTCCCTGAAAAAAATAAAGGATAATTTGGTCCCCCAAATTTCAAAACGGGGGACAATTTAATCCTTACGGAGGGACCAGAACATCCTTCGTTATGAAATTTTGGGGACCAAATTGTCCCCCATTTTGAAATTTGGGGGATCAAATTGTCCTTTATTTTTTTCAGGGACCAAATTGTCCTACTTGAAAATTTTGAGAGACTACTTTGGGTCTTTACTCTAGTATCAAAGCATCGCAAATAAAAGAGTTCCAAAAGTCCGTAGGAAAATTCAACCCATTAAAACTTGAAAAAATAAATTTCGAAACTTAAGGAAAAATAATTTTTAAAAATAAAAAACAGAAACATTTTTTTTTGAGAAATTTAAGGATAGTGAAAATATCATTTAAAAAACTCAGGATAGAAAAATGCTTCAGAAAGGACAGAAGAAATCCTTCGAAAGTATAGGAGTTGCAAATATTGTATTGATAAACTATTAATATATTATTAAATAATGATTAATTATGATAGATTTATTTTTAATAATTATTATTAAGTTAGTACATTAATTTAATCATTTATAAAATATATTTAAAATTAACGTGTATTGGTATAAAAAATTCAAGTCGCTAGTGTATATAATTTAGTTCTTATTTAAATTTAAATTTAATTATAAATTGATGTATATATAAGAAAAGTACCATCTAATAGGATAAATATTTCACGAAAGCATGTAGGAAGCAAATAACAATGTAAATGCAATTACAATCATGAAACTGGGGTGTTTATGTGTTTATAGGTTGGTTTTGTTTGAATTTACATGAAAACTAACGCTTCAAAATTAATTGGTTTGGCTCGATTATGAAGTTTGAACAATGGATTAGTTTGGGCATAAAAAAAATTTAAAATTTAAAATATACTACATAAATATTAAATATAGTAAATATTAAAATATATGTATCAATATTGAAATATAGTAAATAATGAATATTAAAACATATATAAAAATTAAAATATTAAAAATATTATTATATATTTAAATTAAAATATAGTAATTTTATTCGATTTTATACTTTTTGAACTCGAAAATCAAATTGATTATCATCCAATTTCGAATTCGAACCTTAAAAAAATTCCAAATCAATTTAATTGTTTCGGTTTAGATTTTAAACCCAGAAACACCCCTGCTAAAACATAGGTTTAGAGTAATAATGGCTATTATTGTTTCTACTTTTTTCTTTTCAATTTTTTTTATGAAAAGGATGTTCATATCATTAGGGCTCATTTGGTGGTCAGGATAGGATAGAGGTGGATAGGATAAGAGAGCAGGATATGAGTATGATAAGATATGAGCAGGATAAACTGTTATCCTATCCGACTTTTGGTGTCAACCACCAACTGGATAGCAATATAATTTTAGTATGAATTTTAAAATTTTTCGTTTTTATTCTAAATATTTTCATATTTTATTAGATTTTATTTTTTATTAATTTTCATTTTTTAAATCATATAAAAAGACAAAGTTATCCTGTGATAAAATTACTTATAACTTTTTAAATTTTTTAAATGTTGTTTAACTTAATTTTTATTTTTATTTTTGATTCATAGGAGGCATACTTAGACCTTATAGGGGAAGGGGAGAAATTGGAGGTACCACGGGATTGAACCCGCAACCTCCCTAACACCAAATGTCCCTGAGCTCTACCACTTGAGCTACACTAACGGGACCTTAAATTAATTTTTTAATAATTTTAAATATTCATTTTTAGTTTTTACTTTACATATAGGTAAATTATTAGAATAATATTTTATATTTTTCAGTTTTTAAAATAATATAAAATAACAAAATTAGCCTTGTGACAAAATAAAATAATTTTAAAGATTAATTATTATTTTTTAAAAATATTTATATTTTATTATACCTTTTTTGGTAACCATATTATATTTTATTATACTTTAATTATTTATATATAAATTATTTTTATATTTTATTATACCTGAAATCACTCTATCCTATCCTGTTGAGTTCTAACCGAGCCCTCATCTCAGGATAAAATTTTAACTAGATGGACAGGATTTGATAAGTGGCAGGATTGATTTATCATATCCTGTTAGCTCACCAAATAATAGTTTTAGACAGGATATAATAATTTATCATATCCTATCTCTCTTATCCTAATCACCAAACGAGCCCTTCACCATTTTCCATGAAAAAAAAATGTCGCTGGAATAGTTGGAAAAAAGGGGAAACGCGTGGAAAAGTGTTCAATCACCGAAAGCCGTTGATTTTCGCGGGTCTGAATTATACTTCCCGACTCCCGAGCAGACTTCCCTTCCCATTTTCTTTTCTCTTTCAACCTTCTTCTCTTATAGATCCGCCGTCACAGCATGGCCACTTCCAATTGCTCCGACAACGGGAACCTCCGCGCTACCACCGCGCCCGCGGAATCGGCATTGATATTTATGGGGACAGGTTGTTCCAGCATGGTTCCCAACTTAATGTGCCTCCTCCACCCTTCAGATCCTCCCTGCTCCGTTTGTGTTCAGTCATTGTCAATCCCTCCCGAACGAAACCCTAATTACAGGTACCTCATCATTTCATCTGTAATGATCATATGATAATCAATCATCAATGTTTTCTTGTTCACATCTGGCAGGTGCAATACATCGCTTCTAATTGATTTTTGTGAAGCCAGCAGCGGTAATCACAACTACATCTTGATTGATGTTGGAAAGTCATTCAGGGAGGCTGTTCTTAGATGGTTTGTTCCCCATCGGATTCCAAGATTAGATTCTGTTAGTTAACCCTCTCCTCCTTTTTATTTATCAATTTACTCTTCATGCTTTTATGTTCAATCTTTCAATGCAGATTTGTCCAACAACGGAAATCGAAATTTTTGAATCAAAACCTAGAAATAAGAATAATTTTACTGCATACTTCCGTTTTGCAATACTGTCCACAAGTTAAAAGATGATGGTTTATTACCATTGTTCAAGATACAAATCAAGGTCCAATTGTGTTGTGTATGTCTATGAAAGTTTAACTTAGTAATAAAATCTGAAAATTAGTTTCAGTATTCTTCGAGAGGGATGCTTTATATGAGTTTGTCGGATCCGGATCCTCTCTAGCGGTGCAGCACTTGAATTTTCAAAGCTACTGCCTGTGGTAGCACTTTTTTTCCACACACTCTCGCAGGAGAGGATCCAAGGTGGAGTTTGCCTATCTCAGGGCACCTGATTTTTTCAAGGGATATTTTATTTCAGATACATGCTGGTAAAGATATCCAGTGTATGTCATGAAGAGAGAGGGCAGGGCCCTGGTGAAACCATCAAAATATTTCTTATAAGCAAGGAAAATCTCAGTAATGTTGCCATTTCTGTGTTGGTAGGTAATATAACTAGTTGGACAAAGCAATGAATTGTACCAGAGTGCCACTACTAATTAACAAAATAATCAAAGTTTTCTGGTTTATTGTGAGAATATCAGTAGCCTGAGCTGAGCGTCTTAAAATTTGTAGTTGCCACTGGTATGAACCTATGGTGCCATTCTGTGAAGAGACATATCATTATTCACACCAGCAATGATGAGGTTCAGATATTTTTTAGCATTCTCATTGGGAAGAAAATCATTTTAGGGAAAACAATATATAAATGAATCATAAACCATAGAGAATGGTAATTGTTATTGACCTTTGAAATTCAAGAACATGAATTGATTGCAGTTCTGCTTTTAAAATATTTTTCTATCTTGTATCTACATTACTTCCTTGAAATTTTTATTTACCTGAAGCTCACATTCTGTGAGGAAAAAAATATTTCTTGCTTATGTGGCAGGTTATTTTGACTCATGAACATGCCGATGCAGTCCTTGGATTGGATGATATACGTGCTGTGCAGCCTTATAGTCCAACAAATGATATTGATCCTACCCCCATATACCTGAGTCAGCATTCGATGGATAGGTGCCTCTATTAACCATTGCTTGTTATTTAATTAATTTATTGATAGAATAGCACTGCATCCCTGATTTAGATGAAATACACACACGCCTTCGATTTTCAAACCTACATAATCATCTCTTAAGATTTAATAAGGCAGTAACAATTAACCCAATGGGTGCTTTTCTGCAACAGAAATAGCAACAGAACAATCATGCCTTCCTCAAGTGCAAAATGAGTTAGTCAAATATCAAGGCTTGAAGAGAGTATCTTTACTGGCTTTATTGGCTTAGAAAAAGATCCAAATGGGAGCATAGCTACTGTAAAATATTTGCTAAACTTCGCATGTCTTGGTAAAAGAAACTAGAAGTTCTGTAACATGGCTCTTGCGCACTAGATAAACTCATATTTCTTTTGGAAGATACACATAGCACATAAATTTTTGTTACATATATTTTCTAAATTATTCTCATATATGCATGTATTTTATGGCCAAGCAACACAAAATAAATCTCTTTGATATTTAAAATCAGCAAATTGAACCACTTTCTGTGATAATCTCAGTTAAAAGGTACACTATTAATCAATATGGCTCTTCAGTTTTTAACATGGATGATGCAATTCATGTTGCTATGCTATCACAGGATAGCAATATGCAAGAACTTAATTAAATAAATGGCTAAAAGAATTAGTCTTGCCAAAATACTTTCAGCATTTGCAGCAGTATGAGTCTTTGAGATGAAACCAGTGTGTTGTGTGCACTTCACAACCATTAATGTTGGATTTTTGGGAATCTGTGTTGATCACAGTGTAACTCTTATATCAGCATTATGTCCTTTTCATTTGATTTTATGGCTTTCTTATGCTCTCCAGTAGTTGAATCCTTGTCTTACACCTTTGCAACAGCATAGCTGAGAAGTTCCCTTATTTGGTTAATAAAAAACGCGAGGAAGGACAAGAAATACGAAGGGTAGCTCAGATTGCCTGGAACGTTATTGCTGATGACATCAATCAACCTTTTTTTGCATCAGGCTTAAAATTCACTCCTTTACCAGTTAGTTGCCAGAATCTGTGTCATTAATTGTAACAATGCAATGCTCTTTTTATATATTATAAGTACTTAGTTGTTTTATTTGTGGATGTAGGTTATGCATGGAGAGGATTACATCTGTTTGGGCTTTCTTTTTGGTGAGAAAAGTAGAGTGGCTTATATATCTGATGTTTCACGGATTCCTGTTAGTACAGAGTATGGTGAGTTTATAATTAGTTTCTTCCTTCTTGGACATATGTATTTCTTCATCAATGCTATCCCACAAAACTGTGCTGGGAGATAATTTGTCCATCTGTTTTATCATCAATTCTGACTCTCTTACTCTCTTGACTGAAAAAGAGCAACAACATTGCTCATCAAATGCAGTCACTTAGGGGATGTGATGTACACTGTCATTATTGCTATAGTTTGGACAGCCTCACTTTTTTAGATTGCAAAAACATTTCCAATTCTAGAAAACAAGTTTCATACTTAAGGCAATTGTACATGATAAGAAAACCCCTGCTGAATTATGCTTTTTGTTATCTGACATGTAGCAATAATTTTTTTTTGCAGTCATTTCAAAAAGTGGAGCTGGACAGCTGGATCTTCTTATATTGGATTCATTGTATAGGGTCAGTAATTCTCTTTTCAATTGTGATTATAAATATGACAAAATTTTATTCCAGATGTGCATATCAATTTCATTCTGCTACAGAATTTGCATGGTGTACATGATATGCCACTAAAGGATGTCTTCATGCACACAGGGATGAGAATTGTGCCTGCTTGCAGTGTTATAAAGTTCTTCATACTTAACTATTGTTTCTTATGGCTTTATTCTTTGTGTCATTGCAGACTCGATCACATAATGTTCACCTTTGTTTTCCACAGGTTTGTTTTACATTTTACAAAATGATGTTTAAACTTTATATCTCCCTGGCGGTGAAATGTTGTTATTAATTGGTAATTTTACAGACTCTTGAAACTGTGAAGAGGTTATGTCCAAAGCGAACCCTACTGATTGGAATGACTCATGAGTTTGATCATCATAAGGACAATGAGTTTTTGATAGAGTGGTCCAGAAGGTACATCTTATCCTTTTTCTAAGAAGACAATTCTTAGCTGTTGCAAATACATTATGTGATACTTGACCTGTCAATCTTGTTGTGTTGGATTGTAAACATTATGTGTAAATTGTAATAATTGACCTGCAAATACATTATGATTGTGTTGGATCTCAAGTTACTTGTTCAGCCTTGTTGTTATCTTCTTACTCTTGGTTGATCTTGTACCTTGGTTTCTTTCTTTATTTTTTCTCTGATATATATGGGTTTGAATACCCCTTGTACTCATATCTATTTATTCTTTTGGTCATAAAAAAAAAATATTGGCCTGTCAATCCGATAGTAACAGGACCATGTGAATGTAACTGTATATCTTTGCACTTTATGGTATATTGTGGATTTTAGCAAATGGTAGAGTTGATTCTTCTATAATTTGCGTAGGGAAGGAATACAAGTGCAGCTTGCTCATGATGGTTTGAGAGTCCCCATAAACTTATAGTAAGGTAAGGTAATGCTTGTGGCCCTGAATCTCCATTTTTCTCATCAGTAGCGGACTAGCGATACACACACAACAAGGATAGTAATTATTCACTATGATCAGTAGCAAGCATTTGTGTCTGATGTCTCCCCCTTCTCGGGATGGATGTGCATGCTAAATGATTACATTGCTGGAATATTGTTGCCTTTTTTTCTTTTCTTCCCTATTTTGTAAAATTTGCATTAATAAATTTTGGGGTGATTGACATTCACGATATGTTTAAGATGATGGAAAGTGAATAGGTAGAAAATTGGGCGTGGAGTGGAAATTTGAGTGGGATGAAAATGTTGCTCGGTCAGTGGAAAATCACTTTGAAGTCACTTTCATACCATATAAGTAGATAAACTTGTGAGGTAGAGTCTAAATGAATGTCACTCCACTTTTTTCGGTCCTACATTTTTGTTGCTATGAAGTAATTTTTGTCCTAAATATTTTGTCTCCTAAAACAAGAACACCCTTACTATAGACAATTAGGTACTCTGATTATGTATTTAATACTTAGAAACAGGCATGCAATGCTTTTGCTCCTCCTTTTTATTTCTCTGTCAGCAGCCATATTGACTTTCAATGAATATTTCTTATGTGCTATCATGTTCTTGCAGGCTAAAGTATGTGATAATGTATACCGCATACTGTTGGTCATAATTGGATTGGAAAACCACCTTATATTTTTAAAGAATATCCTCAGTTTATTCAACAGTTTGAGGAATTAGCATTTTCGTTAGAGATGGCATTTCTGTTGTGATGAGGATAACTTATTGTGGTGGAACTCCCAATTTATTCCTTTTACAGTCACTCTGCAACGCAATCAGTCTGCTGGCTGAAAGATGTAATCTCAGTTATTAAATTAACATTTAAGTTTTGCCTGCACTGGTCTTCTCTCAGCCTCGCTCTTTTTCTGTTGCTGCTATATTGCTCTTATATATTGAACCTTGCATTACATTTATAGTTTGTTTGCACTCATTTTCTCATGAAAGGACGTTAGAGTTGGGGACTGAGAAAGCGGAAATTGAAGTTTTTCTGTTCGGTTTTCCCATTGTGCTTCTCTTCCCGCTCTTTACTAAGCCATAAAAGAGTCAACTTGGATAATTGCTCTTATGCTCACAAAACTTCAAATTATGTTTGTGTTTTTAGATCCGGATATAAACAATTATCCTAAAAAGGATGTTGATAACCGTGAGTCAATGACGAAGCATTTAGACACGCATGGATTCTTATTTCTTACGTAGTCAAGCTTGGTATTGCATGGGCTCAGACTGACAATGGATTAACCTCCTCTCGTTTTAAGAATTTCAGTGACTCAAGCACAAGAATTTCTTTCCTTCTTCTGATGGAAGAATTATTATTTTTCCTCCACAAAATGTCTTATACCGTTAAGTTGAGGATGGGACTTGCATATTCAGAGTGAGGTCCCTTAGAAATTGGAAGGTGGATTGGTGGACTGTGGAGGAAAGAATTTATCTTCAAGCACCCATTTCCAGTGTAATTTCTAAAGTAAAAAAAAAAAAAAAAAAGTTAAACCCAATTTTGGCAAGTTCAACGTGTGGCTGTACTTGATAAGTTATTATTTCTTAGAATTTAGAAATACACCCACGGCAACCTATCAAATGAGAACAGCTTGATCTCTACAAGCATGCCTATTTAAAACTTACAATTTTTTTTTTTTTCTCGCAAAGGAAAGGATGCAAAACTTAGTTTAGTAACTTACAATTAAGCAAGATAATGCAAACGAGGATCATGGTAATATTTACATACATACTCCTAAGATTAAAGTTGATACCAAAATCATCTGTTTTGGTTTATACTTCACTGTCAAGGAGTTGGAAAGAAAGCAGTAATTATGAAAAAGTAAATTGAACTGTGTACAGATTTGATAAGAATAATAATTATCACTTTATAAAATAATTATTTTATACATTAGTAACAAAAAGTCTTTAGGGGAGTTGGTTAAATGGATCAAATGATATAAAATAATCTCATTTCATAAACTTTGGAATCTCAACCTTGATAAGATGAGATTTCATGTTCTATTTATTTAGTCATGCAAAATGAGATTAGGAATGGAATTCTCGGAATGGATTTTTTTGGGTGTACGGAATGGATTTTTTTTTTTTTTTTTTTATAAACAAAATATAAGAATCTTTCATTTAGAAGCATCTTGATTCCTGCATATGATCATGATTACTGCTTGCCCTGAACTTTGTGAATTTAAACATAAGTTGAACCCTCCCGTGGGATACACGTCTGGGATTCAGTCATCCATTCCAATTTTTAGTCGGTAAAATTTTAATTTGACCCGCTAGTGTTTAATTGGTTCTCCTTTTTACATAAGCTTATATTATAATGTAACCATAAAGATTAAGTAACCCGACCATGTCGATCATAGACCCTGAATGGGTCATAATATTATAACATTTAAAAAAAAATGTATTCAAATATTAAAGAATAAAAAAAAGAAAAATATTGAAAAGTTAAATCAAGTTAGTCCAATTCTAACATGCTCCCTTCCAGAAATTTCAATAGATATATAGAACAACGATCAACGACAAATTGTTAATAATATTCAAAATCGTGATTAATAATATGTTAAGTTTGGCTAACGAGTACACCAAGATTAAATAACTTATTAAACATTCATCGAGTTTCGTTAATCAAAATTTTGTAAATCATTAACCAAGTTGTCCGTTAACGAATTACATCATCTATCACATATGTATCTATTAACCAAAATCAACACGTCGTTAACCACAATTTTGATGGTAAACTTTTCATATTATTGTACATCTTTTTAGTACCATAATATATGTAATGTAAACACGTTGAAGTAGTCAATGCGCGTGAGTGCGTGACTGATTGTTCTTCAGTTCCATTTCCAAGTCTTAATCCTTTTATATTGTTAGTCGTTTACCAAAAACAACAGAAGACGAGGCAGAAGGAAACAGCCAGTTGAATTCCTCTGCAGCCAAAGTCAAGATTCGGAACCATTCTAGAAAGCAACCTTAATGCGTGTTTTTGGGTTTGCTTCTTATATTTGATTACTTTCACTGACGAAAATTAGCATTAGTAATATAGTGGTGATGAGAAGAAGAGATTAAAACTTGAAACAAAGAATAAGAATATTCAAACAAGAGGATATGGCTTGTTCTGTGCCTTTTGACAACAAGAATTTAGATATAAGCTTCTTTCTTTTCAAGCCAACTGTAGTAATCGTGGATGATCTTGTTCATGGACTAAAGCAGTTCTCCTTAAGCACTGAAGGCCTTGGTTGTGTTCAAAGCTCTATATTTAGGAGCATCCATGGAAATATGGTAAGTTTTTGTTTTGTCTGGTTTTCAACTTACATTTCATTTTTACTGATTTCTCCTAGCTTAATTATATCAATTCTGAAGTCTATGCTCTTTCTTTGCCTGCTGGATTCTATTTTGTTTGAAATCTTGCTGATTGGTTTTGAAAATCCACTTCTTCTCCAAATCATAACTGAAAGATTGCACCCCAAATTGATGATCATATTAGTATCATCCTTATTTTCAACTTTGTTTTTTTCCACGTTGGTTTTGGACCCCACAAGTTTAATGTCCATGAAGAGTTTACTTTGGAACTTCTATAGTTCAGTGAATGACAACTTCAAGTGCCATTGCTCCATGGTAGTCTACCATCTATGATGGTTGATTTGCCATCAATTCATAGATATGTAGCTTAACATCTTGTGATTGTGCTCAATTAATACAGTGTTTTCAGCATGTGGCTTCTCCCTACTAATCATTTTCCTAAATTAGAAGCACAAATTTCTAAATATTGATTTAAGTTTTCGTTGGAGTCAACTTCCAATTTTTTATTGTTAAGTTCAGGTAAAACACTGCTGTCCTTCTTTTCAGTAAATGTGTCAGTTTCATTCCTTTTATCTCACAATAAATGTTTTGCTCTGTGTCAATGCTAATTACTTGGGGTTGATCTCCTTTTCACTGAGCATATCATGCAGCTATGCTTTCTATCTTATTTATTTATTTATTCACATTGAGCAGAATATTTGTTCCCTTTAATCAGATCATATGGTATGGAGCATGGCAGAAGCGGTCCAAGAAGGAAAAAGTGCAGCTGACCTCAACCCTTGTAAGTTTGATCCTAACTACTGGGGTGGTTTCTTTTATTTGCATAGCTACTCCATATGTAGTCCATACTACTTGGACATCTATAAGACTAAACAAGACACTAAAATTTGCTGAAACCAATATGTGTGTGAACTAAAATTAGTCACATATGTGAACCTTATCTATGTCCTCAATATGTGTGTGTGTGTGTGTCTTTTATAAAAAAAGGAATTTACTGGTAGAGAATTGTACTACACCGTAGGAGGATGAAGATCCTTCCAGAGACATACAGTACACTTTTCTAACAGAGCAACAAAAAGAACAAACTAGGTAACAAACTTCAGCTCAATAGAGCTCTCCGGTTACTCTCTATATCCAACAAAGGAACCCCTTTAAAACAAATCATGTGCATAAGAGGCATGCTAAGGAAAACTGAGCTCTTTATGGAGAATTCAACTTATTTCAACTGTCGTGATCACAGAACCCTATTTAGGGTACCTACTACCTACTATCCTGACTGGACAGAATATCAAAAACGGAACCAACAGCTATTGTGTCAATGTTTCACATTAATTGCTGAATTTCATATAAAGTGAATGCTGTCAAGGATAAACTCTTCCTATTCCAAAAGCTGAGGCTGTTAAAGTGAATCCTGATAACTAGTTATATACTTGACAATTGTAACATTCATTAAACTCTAACATGTGACATGGGATGGGATTACAGCAATTTGAACCCCATTCTGATCTTGAAAACATTTTTTTGGTACAATAGTATTCCACATAGTTTGAACCAGTGAATGATATCTTGCAAACTACCTAAGCCCCTCATCACTAACCCACTCCTAGTGGCTTACTGATCTTTTTAGAACATTCTGAAAGAACTATGGAAAGCGTAGTAATCAAATTGCTTCCTAAATCAGTAAATCCTAACTATATGGTTGGAAGAATTGAGACATATTTGTTTTCTTTTGAGAAGCTTCTCATACACTTTATCTATTGAATTGGTTTGAAAAGAATGTCTTATTCTTTTTGTTATCTTACAAGTGAATCAACATACACTGTCAATTTTTTCCCATTATTCATGTATTTCCTTTTTTCATTTTTGACTTAACAGAAATCAATGCTAACCAACATATCAAGCATGGCTGTGTTAACTGAACCTAGCTTCCTTGAGGCATACGCTGGAGAATCAATAGATGGCTCTTCAACTGCAAAATTTTCTACTGGGGACGTAATTTCCATGTACTCAGCAGTCACTACAAGTAATGATGACCTTAACGACCTTTGCTATGCTGCCCTGGCAATTTTTCGGTGCCGCTTTGACAAAATGGAAGGCATAACTTCAGGCCTTTGCTTGAAAGGACAAAGCATACCAAGAGTGATATGCATTCATGTGTGGAAGTCTCTCCATTCTTGTTATTCATGGATTCTCAAAGACCAAAGAAAGTGGATGCTGCCTTATCTTGAACGTTTCTCTACCGATATGAAATATGATATTTTCCGGGTAGTTTATGTTAGTGGTGACAGTGTAGTTAATCTTAACTATGTTTCTCATCATCAGATGTTAGAAAATGGGAACGAGAACAGACAGGGGCAGGTTATGCAGAACTGAGATTTGAAGTTTTGAACCATCCTCTTTTGCCAAGTCTTTTTTCTTTTTCTTGTAAATGTTGTAAATTACTTTTGCAAAATCAATTTACGGATTAGTAGTCAATGGAAGAACTTTTAAATATTCTTTTAGATTTAATTTTAATACAATATCCGTTAGTAGAAAAGTTTTTTACTTAAAAATAATTCTTACACACTGCCTATTTCAAAAGTCAGTGTCATGTATTATTGGTTGATTGTGTAAATAACTTTATAGTGATTGTTTATCTCAATTTCATGAAAATCACAAAATACGGCAAGTTATCGTTGGCTAACTTTATGAAACAGACTTGTTTATCTGACATAGTACTAGATATTTATGCAATCTTAGTAAAACATAAAAAGTGGTGTTCGGATATCATAGTGCACTTACATTTGTTGTGGTTGGCTGTGATATACCTCAATCACACCGCAGTTCCAAGAAAATGCTCCTCACATCAACTGTGCTTCTCCTTTGTAGATTTCGGTCATTCATAAATGGCATATGATCTCATAACTCATAAGTTACTGAAACTTTGTAAATTGTCAAGCACAAGCGTGCAAATTTTGCTACTTACAACTAGTGCTGGGCTGCTGATATAGAAAATTGGGATGCATGTCCACAAAGCCTGAAAAATGTATTTCTTTTAAAAAGAAAAATGAATTATTTGCTTTCATTCTTATTTAGTAGCTTTTACTTGGTAGTTGGTACCTTGGTAGCCCCATCGGCACCTGAACATAATATATTGCTGTACCACACCAACATGGATGAAGATCAACTATCCCATTTTAGTGTACTACACTCTGTACTTACCAATAATATCTTGTTATATAAGTTAAATATTTATGTAATGTTAAAAAAGTAGAATATGTTACATGATATTATTGATGTGGACAAGGTATGTGTAGTACACCAAAATAAAATTGCAAATCATCATCCTATGTTTAAGATCTTTCCACTTTTTCAGCACAATTCACGTATAACATGCAGTCAAAGGAGCATCCTTAATTTTAAAAAAATTAAGATTCAATGTGTATTACTTTTCCGATGAGAAGTAATGGAAGTACGTTTTTTGTCTCTAAAATAAGAAAATAAGAATATATCTACTATTAATTTGATAAAATGCATAAAAATTTCAACACTTAATGTTTGACATTGTTATTCATCAAGCGCCTGGGGAATGAAATCAAGAACCTCCTAAGAAAACATTAGGGCTTGTTTACTTTCTAAAATCATTTTCAATTTTCAATTTCTAAAATCTATATTGATTTTAGTATTTGCCTCATCATTTTCTTTTTTCATTTTTGAAAACAGATCCAGTATTTTTAGAAATTTTGAAAATGTCAAATAGTTGTTTTCGTTGTTTCCGAAAATGCATTCTTCCTAACTAGCATTTCATCTTCTCTGTATATCACAATTGTTTATTGTAGGAACCTTCCATCCTCTTGTCAGTGATTATTTTTGGGGTTTCCCAGGGTATCCTCCGCACGCAACTGCGGAGACTAATCCCTCGAGGTACTGGACGACATTTAAGGGCTAGCTTCTCCCAACCAGGTTTTTCTCCATGCGCAAAAAGTATGTTGGTTCTTGTCAGCAATTTAAAATCAATACAAATTTTAGAAAATAAAAATTGAAAATGATTTTAGAAAGTAAACATGTTAGGGTCTGTTTGTTTTGTTTTCTAATTCCTATTTATTGTTTTCAAAAATTTATACAGAAAACAATGGAAATGACAATTTTCCATATTTCCTATAAAAATATTTAAAAAACAAAGGCTTAAATAAGCTTTTGGTCCCTAAAAAGTTCCCGTTTTTTGGTTTGAGTCCTCTTACTTTTTTTTCATAGGTTTTCATCCCCGCTTTTTCCAAAGTTTAGGAATTAATCCTCGCCGTCAACCGGTTCCGTTTTCTGCTGACGTGGCTAATGGAATGTCACGTCAGCAATGCCACATCATCCACGTAGCGTTATGTTTGCCACGTCAGCATGGACTATTTCCAAAAAAAATTGAAAATACAGGGACTAAAACCAAAATTTATGAACTTTGGAGGGACTAAAAACTTATTTTAACAAAAAAACTGTTCTCAGAGCAATCAAACTGAAATAAGAAATTACCTTGATATCATTGAGTACTAGAAATCATACCAGATGAAGGGATTTGTCAATTTGAAACTTGTGGCCCTAATGTATTATTTTTTCTATTTTCTAGTCAAATTTTGGAGCAAGTCAGACAAAAATAAAAAATTACCTCGGTACCCTTTAATACTAGATATATCATACAAAATGAATGAATTAGCAATTTTAACCATGTGGTCCATAATATATGAATTTGTTTCTATTTTCTTGCCAAATTTCATAGCAAGTGTCGGTATCCCTGTACTAAAAATCATACCAGATGAAGGAATTTGACAATTTAAACAATGACAAAACTTGGCTAGAAAATAGAAACAAATCATATATTAAAGCCATATGTTTCAAATTTGTTGGAACCAAAGTATAATCTCTTAAGTTTTAATGTTAATAAAAATGTTAAATTTGTATGGCAAAGTTGTGTTAAAGGACTAACTCGTCTATTCTAGCTTGCAGAATTGTCCTAAGTATAGCTAGACGAGAAAACTGAGTATAAGTTTTTTAAAATAGCTTTGAAAGAATATTCAGAAATATCGAAGTAGTTTCCCGTCCCTGTACACTTGGTGTGAAAAATAGGTGGAACAGTTTTTTGTTAAAATAAATTTTTAGCTCCTCCAAAGTTCACAAATTTTGGTTTTAGTCCCTATATTTTCAATTTTTTTTGGAAATAGTCCCTGCTAACGTGGCAAACTTAACGCCATGTGGATGACGTGGCCTCCGTTAGACACGTCAGCAAATAACGGAGGGGAGTTGACGGCGGTGACTAATTCCTAAACTTTAGAAAAAGTGGGGATGAAAACCTATGCAAAAAAAGTAAGAGGATTAAAACAAAAAAACGGGAACTTTTCAGTGACCAAAAACTTATTTAAGCTAAAAACAAAATAAAAATAAAGTAGCAGTTGTATCATTTTTAAAATAGAAATAGAAAATAAAAACAAGAAACTAAAAATAAAGCAAACTAACCCATAATTTCTCACCTAAAATTTTCCAGATTCCATACCGGTAAATCCAGTCAATCCAAAACCGGTAGCAACATTCAATCCAGTCAACAATGAATGGATTTCAGTTGTGGAGCAACTGAAGGATTTTCCCGTTTGTTTCTACATTCTAAATTCTAAATTCTCAGGGCTCTGGACATGGCCCCAAATTTACGTGCAGGGTATTGGAGGATCGATATCACAGATTTGGCGATAATTTTGATCGAATGGACCTATCCCTTTTGGGGAAGCTACTTGAAGGGCTTGGAAGTTGTTTGGTTTTACGTTTGATTGTCTGTTCCGAATGATATAAATGTTAAATCAAATATATTGAAAGAAATTTTTTTATGCAGTTGGTGAACATGCGTTTTGAAATGCAAACACAGCCTTTAAATTGAACAAGATTTATGCGGGACAGGTGTTAAAACGCATATTTCCCCCGCTCTAATGTGCCCAGCGAGAGCAATGAGGTAGACATCTGGGTGTCTGAAGTATCAGAGATGGGATTAGATTTCTTACTGCTGTTTGGAAATGGGGACAAAACATGGATCCAGAATCCTCTACCTTTTGCACACGGATATGATGTTTTGCAGGAAGGATCAAAATCCACAAGGAGGTGGTCCGCGAGGTAGGATCAAAATCCGCCGAGAAAGTCACTCTATCTTTCCCACGTGAATGGGAGAGAATCCAAATCCGACAAAACAAACAGCAAATATCAGGCAGATAGGTGGCTACCTCCTTGACATCCAGATTCAATTCTTGATAGGAAAACACTAGCTAATTGGCAGTATTAAATCAATTTACAAAATCAGTCAAGTTGTTAGTTGAAATAACTCGGCTCTTTCACTCCACCATCCGGTAAAACTTATCACAATAAATGGCAGAGAAGAGCACCGCATGATTGGGAGACTCTCCATCACACCGAAAAGCATAGTATCTGATAAATGTAGCCTTACTTAAAAAAAAACTGCGGTAAAAATAAAACAGACGAGAATTCATGTGTATAGTTCCACAGCGCTCAAATCATTCACTAGACAGAAAACCAAGTTTCATTTTTCATAACAAATTGAAACAACCATGTCTTCCTAGCAATGATATAAATATAAGGCCAACTCACAAAAATCTCAAACTTCAACTACATCAGAAGAAAGAATGAAATGCTTCTCTTCCGTCTCCCACCCAGTAGGCCATCAGTACCTTTACAGGTCTTGAACACTCAAACCTGAAAACGTCAAGAGCATTACAAGTTGAGAAATGTTTGGTGCACATCATCTCACATCTTGCTCAGGTGGCAAAATCAGTGTCTAGTTGTGTAGAAAACTAGGTAGGATGTGTCGTAAAAAACTGCGTAGATATGTGTGTTTGACTAGCATTATTCTCCTTTTGAATTTCGCCAAAAGTATGCACATATCCAAGGGTATAACCATTATTCATGTTTAGTCAAATTAAAACAAAATTTTTTTATAGACTAAACTTCAGTTGGCTAAAGAAATGTCTCCCTTCATATGTATATATCAGCATTGGGATAAACAAAGTCAAAACTAAAAGGGTATCCTACAATAAATGAAATTAGCATTACTAACCGGGAGGAAGTGATTGCTTCAACTTATCAGCTTTCTCAGGATCAAACACACAAAGTGTATACAGATACTTGGAGCATCGGACCTTGAACTTAACAACATCTCTGCTCCTCTTGATTTTCACTGACCTCGCATCTTTCCTTCGAGCAGTCAGAAGGAAATCCTTAATCTCGTGGATTTGCTTAGGCTGTGTATAATAATACACCAACACACATATTAACACAGCAACTGCAAAACTACCATACTACATCCCTTATATTGAACTTAACAATGAAAACAGTTACAAATGATTAGCTCTACAACTTCACTAGAAAAATTTAATGGCTATCCAAATCCATGAAGGAAACAAGTCCTAAATCTGAGTATAACCCTACAATTCTTAAATCTGAGTTAGAATGTTTTATATTTTTCAGAATAAAATTACACCTCAAAAAATCGATTAATTCCCTTTGTTACACACAATTTCACTAGCTTATATGTAAAACAGAACTTAACCCACTTGTTAGCATCGAATAATTGAACAGAAAACCAAGCCACAAGAAGAAAGAAGATAGACATATGAATCGAATAAACAAAGAAAGGGAATGAGTACCATTGTATTCTTCCAAGCGGCACGGCGCTGACAGAAGTGAGGAAGAAGAGAAGCAAATGTTATGTAAATTGTGAATGGAGGTGTAGCTTATAAACCCTAACCCTACCCTCTTCCCATTAGACCCGGAAAGCCCAAACCATCTTTAAGGCCCATGGCTCGGATAGCCCAAACCCAAGCTTATTAGTAGAAGGATTTTTTGTGTTTTTTTTTTACTTTTTTGTGTTTTTTACATGAAGAAAACGTCTAAGTAGGAAAACAGAAGAAAGAAAAAAGTACTGATAGCTCACCAAATTATTTAATTTTTAGCGATAAATAATAGTGTACCCAAATAAGACAACAGATCAAAGTAAAAGTGAGTCCATTTATTAAGCATATGTAATAAACGGGCATTACGTTTATGGTTCAGCAATTGCGACCGTAAGGAACTCTAGATATGTAAGTTGCAGCTGAGACCATATTACCGGATTTCTAAAGACTTTAGATGGCCCAGTCAACAAAATATAAAACTTTAGATGGCAATGAGTCCAGCAACCACATTGGGCTCAAAAAGGGGCAAACATCCCTTCATTGATATATAAGCCTTATTGTAGTTATGAACTCTTACACTGCGTTTGGAACCATGGAAAGAGGAGGGAAAGAAAGAGAGGGAAAAAAAGAGGGAGGAAAACTCACTTTTCCATTGTTTGGAATAGAAGAAAAGAGGAGGGAAGGATACAAAATACTGTGGGACCCATGTCTGGTTTTTTTTCCTCCTAGCTTGAGCAGAAAACTGGACTTGCACGGAAATCGAGGTCTGCCGGTTATGAAAGCATGAATGGGACGTATGATATAGGCACAAGAAGACAAAAGATAAATAAATTTGTATTTTTTTAATATTATTGTATGGGGGTACTTATGTCATTTCACACATATATTTTTTCTTTCCTCTTACTTTCTACTCAACCAAACAAGATGAGAGAAAAATTTTAGTTTTCTTTCCTCTCATTTTCTCTCCAACCAAACAACTAAATAATCCTCTCATTTTTCACTCTTTTTCTTTCCTTTACCTTTCTTTCCTTTTACTTTCTTTCCTCTCACTTTCTCTCCTGCAACCAAACAAGGTATTAATTCTTTTTTTTCTTTGGGCTACGTCTAATATGACCTCATAGCTGAGGGAGCTTAAATGACCGTCCTTGAAGGTTAACACACACATGGCATTCTCGTAATATTGAGCACAATTCCTAACCTTGTACATTTTGCATTCTGACACACACGGTGACATCGCTATCCGGCTAGGCGGCTATGGCTGCTGAATGGTTAAATCTGTTCCACACTTTTACCGATTCAATTATTTTTTTTGATGAATTTTTTTTTTAAAAATGGATTCTCACGCAAAAAATGATTTTTATTGAGACTATATTTTTAAATTTTGAAAATAATATTAAATATATCATTTTTTTAATATAAATCACACTTTTATTCTTCACTAGTATTTTAGGAATATTAATTAGCATTTGTCATATATTATCAAGAGTTTAATTTCTATGCACTATCAGTATAAAGAATTTTTATATCGATATCCAATAATATTTTGACAAATCAGCATTATGAATATTTTTATCTCTTAATTATTCAATAAAAACACACACGTCAAAATATTAATGGATGTCTGTGTAAGATTTCTTACACTGATAATATATACTACTTTAATCGTTTTATTATTAAGGATATATATTCTGATTTTTTTTATTCATAAATGTGGGTCATGTGTAACATTGCTATTATTAATCTGTGGTCATGCAATTTTTTTCATTGGGTCATGCTAATGAGTGCCCTTAGAGCACTCTTTAAGGAACCAAGAAAAACAAGTTTTTATTGGAAAATTAACTACTCCTATTTCACATTTTCAAACATTAAATATATCAATTCCCCATAAAAACTTTATTTTTCTGATTTCTTAAAAAGTATCCTAAGGACATTCGTTAGTATTCTCCTTTTTCATTAAGCACACTGATTTGGTAAAATTTATTTATTTTACCTCAATAAATATATTATGTTTGCTGCACCAAAAGCTGAAAGGGACGTGACTTTCATTGGGAAAGGTGCTCTACGGTATGCAACTACACGCTGCACATATTCAAGAACAACTGATGGCCATGGGTGGCAACCGGTTGTTATAAAGATGATCTAAGCCATTGAATTTTAAAACAATATATCCAACAGTTATTTAAAGTTCCTCACTTATGAGGGATTTAGTAGCTCCCTCATGCTAGAAGTAACCTTTTCTTTGATCATTTATAACTTCTTTCTCTTTCTCCGACGAATCAAATCAACAATTTTATTTGTGAAATATGTCTGATCACTGATGTCTCAATTTCATAACATGAACAACGTAGATTACTATGCATTGCCACAGTACCACGTTTTAGCCTCCTTTCGAGAGCAATTACAAACTTCAATCCCTTATTTAACAAATTATTGTCGCTTGAAGCAGCTCAGGATACCCTAGGAGATGCCAAAAAAAACATAGCTAAGGAAAAATTTGTGACAAGAAACAATACGTACTTCTCATACATAAGGTATAATTTGCCAAATTGATATTATTGCATTGCCAAATTTCCCATTGATTTGTCATTAATAATATCCAAAAAAAGCTTGACGTAAATACTTTATAGATTTAATTATAATATATTATTAATGTAACTGTCAATTTTTATTTTTATTTTACTGATTTATACTGTCAATTGATCATGTATTTTTAAATTACTAAAAACGTTTAATCTTTACATTAACCATCTTTAAAATCACATTTGAGGTGACGTGATTGGTTAACCGTATCAAAAACTTCACCTCATAATTTATAATCATATATATATATAGTCTGCTGGTCACCTCCATATGCAATTTTACATACCAAAACAACGTAACTTGAAACTTTTTACGATACTTAATATAACAGTTTTTACATATTTGCAGGATGCTTGAAGAGGCTCATGCCTAAACTTTTGATGACAAACAAGTGCAGATGGAGCATCAAATAATGAAATTCTAGTTTTCTACAGTGGGAAACAAGAAACGACAAGATCCCTGCACGTGTTGAACAAGGTCATTACAACCTTTTTGGTCATGTTATGGGTGACAGAGCAACGCCAGGGAGTAGAGTGAGTCCACATCCACCACAAATAAAAGGAAATACGAAGGTGACAAGAGACTATATATTCATCATAGAATGCAAGTTCAAGAATCAAGAATAACTCCCCACCTAAAAATATAAAAAGGTGGGGTTAGGGTTGTTGGGTTGCCAGCCTTACTGGCCTTTATTATTATTATTATTGTGATGATAGTGCCCTACCTTCACTTCACCATTCCATACCCAGGAAAAAACACCCAACAAATAAGGCAGCCCCACAACATGCATTAAAACAAATTGCACAAACCTGCACTCAACTCCAACTTTATCTGCCTATGCCCACTGGCCAAGTTAGCTGGTGCCAATACTAATTAGGCTCTTTCTTCTATCTTCTTTCTTCCATTCATTGAAATGTGAAACACCTTTCGTAAGAACAAGAAAAAAACTAGAAACTAAAATGATTAAATGAATTGTAACACTGCACGTTATGAAAGTGAAGTTCTTACTGTCAAATCTGCCGACATCAACCTATTCAAAGCATTTTTCCCTAACAAGTATACGTTCCCAATTTTACAATAAAGAGTAATTTAGAGATGTAAGTTTAAAATTTGGTGAATTTACATCTCCATTTTGTTTCTACCATTGATATAAAAAGAAATCTTGATTTATATAAGTGAACTGTGTTCGTGTGAGTGGATTTAACTCATTCTCGTGGTGTTTAACATTCTTAGCTGGAGTTCTGGGAAAGATTTTTGCATTATGTTAACATAAGCATAGAATGATCCAGTATCTTGTGGAGGGGGACCTTTTATTTTTTTATATAACTCTTTTTCTTTTTACTAAAAAGATATTCATTCATTCAAATTAGTAAAATACATCGAAAACAACATAAATTCAACATCGCTAAAAACCAAAAAGGATGAATCTGCGAACAAACTCACAACACCCAGGTTAATAGCATAACACGGCAAAATACCTACAAATGTGACAAAATCAAAGTAATCGGAATACCCATGCCTCCGGATCTGTAACGTTGACGCCCAAGTCTTGATTGAATCCGTAATGGATCGAAGCTGATCTGCCAATCTGAACCAAACGAACACTGTAATAAGACGGGAAACCAAACGACGCCGCAACAAGACGACGAACAAAACACCGCCGCACACAAATGACGAAAACACGAAAAAACACGAAAGAAAACCAGATCTATGTGGAACAACCACTTATTTAGATAAAAGGAGAGAAAAATGATGTAGAGGGGTGATTTCAGGCCAAAAGATGACCCAAAACCACCCCCTTCCGGTGGATGAGAAAGAAGGAAAAGAGGAGTAGAGGGAAGGTTGAGAGAGAGGGGGGGCTCTGATATTTATTGTTTTTAGAATATTTGGATGATATTTATCTAGCGTTATGTTCGTTTTATATTTTAACTAGATCTAGCAGTACTCTGTTAGTAATTTGAATATCACAATCATCTACATTTTTTTTCTTATAGGCTTTGTTTGTTAGAGTAGAAAATGGCAAGAGAGAAAACAAGAAGAGATAAAAGGAAGAGAAAATACATTTTTCTCTTGTTTGGTGGAGGAGAGAAATAGGGAAGAGAGAAGAAAATTGGTGGGACCCACCTCAAACTTTTTTCTCTCCCCAAGTGAGAAGAAAATGGAAGAGGGAGAGAGTGTTTCATGTAAAATGACATTTGTACCCTTTTTTTTGGGTTCTCATTCAATTATTTAATAAATTTAAATAAACTGAATTAAATTAATCATTTATTTAATTAAATTAAATTGAAATAAATAAAATAATTATATTAAACTTAGAAATTTTATTTAAAATAACTTAAATCAGTTAAATTAATTTAAATTATTTGATTAGTTAAAATAACTTAAATCAATTAAATTTAAATATTTTATATTGGTTTTTTAGTTAAGGATATTTTTGCCTTTTAAAAAAAAAATATTTTTTCTCTTCTTATTTTCTATCCAACCAAACAAAGGGGAGAGAGAAAAAACATATATTTATCCTCTGTTTCTCTCCTATTTCCCTTACATCAAACAACATATAAAATCTACTCTATTTCTCATCATTTTCTCTCTTTTCATACTCTTTCTCACCTCTTTCTCTCTTCCCATTTTCTTCTCACAACCAAACAAAGCCTTAAAGAATCCACCTCTGATCTACATGCATGTTCCATTGATTGGTGTGTCAATTGCCGAAAATGAATGGGAACAAATTATTATTAGTGCCATTTTTAGTGTTACAATGATTGTGCCACCACCATTAACTGGTAAGTAACTCATGCTTTCAAGTTCATAACAAATACAAAGGTTATCAAGTTATCCTCACAATTTAGAGTTACCACTAAATTTAAGGTTATCATCTTCCTTTTTCGTCCCCATCTAACCATTAAGCTATTACTTTGTAGAATTTGTAGACACCGAATCTCAACTAATACTTTTAAGACGAGGATTTCATGACTTCACTATAGCTATTGCAATTAGCATTGTTGCTTCCAAATTATTTTCTTTTCCAACAAGAAGCGTCAACATAGACAATGCAGGCAAGGAATTTTGAAGCTTTACATATTCCAAATACTTGGGACACGAGAACATGAAGCGGGTATTGATCAAACAAGATCGAAGTGGACAAATGTACAGCTTTCACTTTGCCATTGATGAAGCAAAAGCTTTACATGCAAGGTAAAAAGTTGCATGGCCAAAACCAAGAAGACGACAAAGCAGGCCACTTTCACATTAATGGAAAGACATGGTGATTTGTTTACCGTCCTTGTTTGATCAGAGAGACACGTCACATGGCTTTGGTGTCCGCTTCATGTTCAAAAGAGTCACATCCTCCTTTTTCCCAAATGTTTTATCCTTCACTCAACAAAGTCTAAAGTCAAACATCATCTGCAGTGTCATTTATGTTCCTTCTATTCAGTGGTGTTACCGTAATTTATCCTCAGATTGCAACTTATTAGACCCGTCAAATGGGCCGGCCCAAACCGATTTAGCCCTAGCCCATGTGGGCCAGGGCCAAATAGGCCATAGGACCAAAAGGCCCACATTAAAAAAAAAGTCCACAGGGCCAAAAAGCCCTAAAATACACTAAGTGCCAGGGCCAGCCCATGAGCCATAATTTTTTTGATAGACCTATTTTTATTTTTTATTTTTATAAAACTTGACAATAAAAACAACAACTATAATCACTCTAACATTATGTAATAACATCATTTAACCTCTGAAATTATCTATTTAAATATGTGTTACATGCTATAATTTTTCCTTCACTAACCGCACAACCACTTAGATAATCCAAGTGAATGAATTCCCTTAGCTGGAATATTATCTATTACAATAATTTGATATCAGTTATCTATTTTAACAATTTATTTCATATAAAGACAATGATGAAACTAGAGAAAACAATGCTTTCTCTTCAATTTTTTAGAAAAAACTATAGCATTTAATACATATTTGAATAATTAATTTCATAGGTTGAATGATGTTATTACATAATATTAGAGTGATTATAATTGTTCTTTTTGTCAAGTTTTATAAAAAAATAATAATAAATATGACTGTCACAAAAAATTATGGCCCATGGGCTGGCCCTGGCCTCTAGGGCTTTTTAGTGCTTTTTGGCCCTGTGGACTTTTTTTAATGTGGGTCTTTTGGCCCTGTGGCCCATTTGGCCCTGACCCACATGGGCTAGGGCTAAATGGGCTAGGATGACCCATTTTACAACTATAATTATGGGCTAAATGGACTGGGCTATTATTGTGGGCTAGATGGACTGGCCCTAGGGCTTAGGGCCAAACTGACAGCTCTACAACTGATATTGTGACTAAAGGAAATGGGGATGCTTCTTTTTTAATGATGTATCATCTTAGAATTTGGGTTTTAAACGTAACTCAACCTAAAACTAACTCAAAATGTGAAAATTGTCTAAGCCTTCTAAAAAGTACTTTGGCTATATCTCTCGACGATGTAAGATTTCAACAATCTACAATAACAGATGTGGCAAGCTTCACGGCTCCCTGTTCTATTAGCCACGTATCTTCATGCATGAAGAATTTTACCAAACAGTTCACCCATAGAGCATGACATGACCTCCATTGTCTAGCATATTCAGATACTCAATTCATGCAACCCAAAAATTTTAGCTAAAAGGAGATTAAAAGTAAAGTTAGTTGTAAGTTTAATTTTTGAGAGAACTATCTTCACACATTGATTTCCTAACGGATTAAGTATGGTATATATTGTAGCTAGCACAATGATAAGATGCCACATAGTTACAGTATTAGTTTTATGAATGGTCCTAGCAGGAAAAACAGGAAAACAAAAACAAAAGGCTAAAGAGTGGACGGGCTATAAAACTACATTTAGGCAGCACTTCCCACCATTGCCAAAGGGTTGAGAAGCAAGGATAATATTACAAAGATAGAAGAAATGCAAAGTATTGACAGTCACATAATTTAGTAGTCTAAGGACCCCACACTTGTGATACCAGTGCTTAGATTTCTTGGGTCCTGACGGCTCACGTAGTCATCACATATGCCATTAGAGAGCCTTTGAATTGGAACCGAGTTCAGAAGCTCAAGGCCGGTGTTCCCCATTTGCTGCACTTCCTGTGGTGAAAGTATCTTGATACACCATACGCTATTTACGAATTCCCTGAAAGATAACGTATTTGAGGAAGATGTACAGAATATAGATCCAATAGTTTGATTTCAAAAAAATAAAATAGGTACTTAAATCAACAACGTATAAATCATCACCACATATGCAGGGCCAAAAAAAAAACAATGAAGTATATGCAATTCCATTATTTCTGAAGATGTTAGTTATTTAAGACTCTTCCATATCATTGAAAAACAGGCCTATCAGTTTCTCTAGTTCACTTTTGCATTTAAAAGGAAAAGGAAACAAACAATTAGCAAAGCATGAGCAGTGGGATACTTACGGCCAAGGGCCATCGCCAAGGAGAAGAACGTCATTCTCTCGGTCAACAAATACAAGCTGCCAGCCTGATCTCAGAGGGTCCTCCAGCTCACCTTCAAGGCCAAACATACGAGCAAGCTCACTGCGAAGCTCGTGGTAGTTGCTGAATTTAGTGATATCTAATGATCGACCGAAGGACCCTGACTTATAAACCTGAAACAAAAAAATATCAAATAAAAACACACGAACAATGAGTAAAAATTAAAATGTTGACTTGAAAGATAATGATCCCACCGGGAAAACTCACCTTCACAAAGGTCTTGTTTGGTGAGTTTCCTTGCCCCGCAATTTCTGGGGTCTGCAGGAAGCCTGATTCACCAATGCTATGTGCCATTCCAGGATTCAATGAAGAATCAGTGCCTGTGTTATTCAGGAAATTAGAAGACTGAAATGGCATGGTCGAGGAGTCACTGTTGCTGCTGACTCCCTTAAGGCTTGCCATCCCATTTTGCACTAGAAGTGATGAGGGCTCTATATTAACACCAAATAAAAGATGGTTTTGTGGATCATTATTCTCATGGTCTATTGAGCACTCCCTACCAGGAAAGGGGGGCAATGTAATAGCATTTTGAGACATGGTACTTTGTGGCTGCCCTAACTGCTCTACCTGTGGCAGAACACATTGAGATACTCCAGAAGAAAGGAGAGGATCCACTGCAACACGCTTGGAGGGCCATGCAGTTGAAGTTTGAACAGGAACCCAAGAGCCTGTTCTAGGAAGGTTCAGAAGGTGGGATGTTTCGTCCTGGGAAAATGAACCCAAGATACTGTGCAGAGGAGAAACAATAGCAGTAGGGTTCCCACTAGAATCAGAAAAACTTTGCTGTTGACACAATGAAGAGATAGCTTGCATAGGGGGCGATTGAGGTTGAGGTGCCGAAACAAACTGAGACACTGTAGAAACTGCACTGGAAATCTGCTGATTATCTACCATTTGCTGTGGTTGCTGTGGCTGTTGCTGTTGCTGTTGTTGCTGGTTGTGATGATGATGATGCTGACTATTGAATGAGTGCTGATGTTGTAGATGCTGCTGAAGATGCATCTGAGTTTGTGCCTGTGATTGAGATGGCTGATGATTCTCTTGATTGTTTTGAAAAGCCTGCTGAGGTTGTGACTGCTGCAACATCTGGGCCTGCATTATGGCAGCAGTCCTGTTTGGGAAGTTCTGTGGTTGCTGAAAATGAACTAAGGAAGCAGGATGCTGTTTGGAAGGATCTAAAGTCCTCATATCCTGAAGTGCAGCAGCAGCCACAGCTTGATACATATCTGTTTGCACATTCAGCATGGAGGGGTCGAACCTTGGCTGCATCCAAGGATTAACACCAATCCCTTGAAAATTAATAGACTGAAGCCCTCTATCAGGATCTCGAAGCCACAGCAGTGGAGAATTCATGCCAAAATCGTCGTCCTTCATGCCTGCTAGCAATTCATTAAAGGAAAATTGGGAGGGCAATGAGAATGAGTTTCTGTTGATGCACAAATGAAACAGCCTTTGAAACGGAATCAGCTTGCAAAATTGAAACTAAAGTAGTTAATAATAATAAATTGTAGATATTTCAAGCCCAAAGGTTGCAAGAAGCAAACCATGGAATGAAGGCAGTCCTGGAGGCCATGGTCGTTTAAGCCTAAGAGGGAATGAGGATGGATACATAGGAAATGTTGTTAATGGCTCAATTTCCCATAAAGACACTCTAGGTTGCCTCTCTCCAGCAGTGGATTCATCCCAGCCAACCTACAATCCAAGTCAAAGCCATTTTTTAGAATCCTTCCTTAATAAATAGGAAATATCTATGAAGCAACGTATTATAAATATCACATTTGGAGATGCAAGGAGCATTCAGTTTATATATAACTTGAATGAAATGCCAAAAGCAATTCCTCACAGACCTTGACTGAGCGCCAATGTGAATTTGGCCACCGGATAGCATCCAAGTCACTAATGCCAGTTATTGTACCCATGTATCTGCACAAGAAATATATATTAGTATAATATCATAATTCATAATTACATTACAAACATGTAACACCAACTCTATGACGTGAATCACCACATTTATCCTGACAATGAGAATTTTTATTAACTAAACTTTATAGCTAATATCCTAGGGCATTATTAAGGACAGAAACCAAAAGCACACACTCAAATCCATGTCAGTGGGATGTAACCATATTTGGTAAGCCATGAGAAACAAGATACAATGTTACCTTATTTTAAGACATGGTCACATCTTAGACACGTTTATGAACAGCTTAGAAGAAAAAAAATCCCATTAGTTTAATAAAATGAAGCACAGAATAAGCACAAATGAAACTCAGTAATCTAATATTTGTGATTTAAGTGCATAAGGATAAGATTAAGGTTCTTTACATCTTTATAATTAAAGGAAAGCATTTACATATTATCATCTTCAACAATAAAAGTTTTGAAAACCTACCGCCGCACACTTGACTCCTCTGTTTCAAACAGCATCCGGAAGCGCATACCAACTGAAACTCGAGTATGATACACAGCTTTAACATACTTTGCTAAGGGTATGACAAATTCTGACGGGCTAGCACTGAATTCATAAAGAAGAAAATAATGTCAGTCAAAGGAAATTCATCATGACTTAAAAGTTTTAGATATGAGGAATACTTGTACCGTGGATTATAGAAAATGGTGAAACGACTATTTGTGGCAGCTGCATGAGCTGCTGCAGCAAGAAGCCCCAAGTGCATGCTATCACTTGACAAAACCGATGAAGGCATCACAGTTTGTGGTCGATTAGCACGCCGGATGCCAAGAAGCAATTGGTTCTTTTCATTCCTATTGAAGAAAACACACTTGAATTACACCATTGATAAAATATCAAATGATTACTAACGAAGTTAACAATGCTCAACATAATTGAAATACAAAGCAACCACACTTCTCCTGATTCACTGTGTCGAAAAAGAATGTTTCTCTATATTCTTCTAAATGGCCAAATGAAATAAAATTCACATGGCTGGCTCAAGACAAGTCATTCAGGCACATAAATGCCAAAGGGAAAATTTCATACAAAAGAGAAAAAATGAGTGGAAAAAGTAGAATAAATCAATTCTGTCCAGAAAATAGCAGCATGCCTATTTGATGAGCAGGAAAGAATAAATTTACTTGCCAGATGAACAGCACAGCATCACCAGCAACAAGTCTTTTAGCACTCACAAAGACACTCCATCCAGTCGTAAGAAGATGCCTTTTGGGCTGGCCTGCAGAAAAGGAAAGAAAATGCAAAGATTGTAACTGACAAGAAATTTCCCACATTTACAATTAAAATGCAGGAAACAATCTCAGCTTTATATAACTCACCCCGAAAGATATGTCTGAATTTCCATTCATTACCATGCAAATCCCTTGCGATTAACTCTTGAGCAGGAGGTTGTTGGGAGAAGTCCTGTAGGCCACAATCAAAAGTTAAGCAAGAAATTAAAAGATTTGATGAATAAGTAATAGTTTCATAGCATGACTTCATGATAGCGCTTTACCAATGGAGGAAACACTTTTTCAGCTGCCCGGCGAGGAACAGAGAATCCCCCATGAGTGCTTGTGTCACTGGCAGTCAAAGTTTTGCAGAAATAGTTTGTTGGCTGTTTACTCGGAGTGCCCAACTCTGCAGGAAGGTATGCCTCCTTTTGCTCTTGCTGCAAACATGGTGATAGTCAAAAAAGCTGAAGAATGAATACAACTATAAAAGTTACAAAACCAGTTATCAGTTAAGACAGGATATCATACAGGATTCAGAGGTTGCAAGGTCATCTGTGCATACACTTCATCAGTCTCAGCATCAGCCTGAACCAAAAATAAACAGAAAATGGGAAAATTGAAACAAGAGCAAACCAAAATAAACCAGCCTCATCACCATCAAAAGTAAGTAAACAAGCCATACATGCATAGTCAGATTATGAAGCTGACAAATGAGTTGCGGTGGTAAGCTTGGATAGTTGGGGATATGGGCATCCACTTCCTTGTTGGTTGACACAGCCACCTGAGCAGAGAAGTGCTGAATCAGGATATGCAAGCATGTAATTTAAGAATTAAGACTAAAGAACTTTGATCATGGGAGCCAGTCAAGTATAAGTATACACATGGATCGTCAAAAAGATAGATAACACATGTTTTGCTAAACAAAAAGTGTTAAATAACCCCATCTTCCAATTAGAAGCAGCACTGGGACAGAAACAAGGGACAAGATAGCATGCTAATGCCCAGAAAATGAACATTCGTATTAATATTTTATTGTTACCATAGTAAGATAAAGTTGACAGTGTCCACAAGGGTTTTTATGTAGGAGCAATACATATATTTTACTCACCTGCTCACTGTGACCTTGTGGAAAGTATACCACGCGACTTCCAACTGCTGGTAAGGAAACAAGAGGTCCAGCACATGCATGCCAAAGTTCTGAATCTAGAACTCGCTTTTCCCCTGCAAATTCCATCTCGATATCATGAATATTATGAAATAGAAAAGCTCAGAACTTGTCTCAAAGGACCAATTGATTATATTATGGCAAAGCCAAGATCTCAAGACAATATAGAGCAAATGAAACCAAATTACTTTTCTGATCTCTGAGCTATGACACAAAGACGAGAAACTGTAGTACCAAAAGGTTAAATTTCCAAACCCCCACCTCAAAAAATCAAAAATATATAAGCACCACACCCATGTTAATCCCTGAGGACTGGGGATGCAATAACTAGTTTCAGAAAAAAACTGAGAATAGAGAAGCAAAGATGAAGAAAAAAAAGGAACAAGAATCTTGAAACAAGAGTTCACAATTTAATATACCTTCCTGGGGTGGAGGACTAAAACCAGCTGAAGAAAGTCTCATTTGAGCAAAAAGAGCAATTGATAACCTTAAAATTGAGCCCACAATCAATGATTCCAAAACACTCTTCTTAAGTAGACCAATTAAGCAACAAACCCACACCACAAAACAAGCCTTTTCCTCTCTTCCTTCCCACTGCAGAATATCATCCTTGTTATCTCTGTCCCCTACCCTCCCTTCACCAGCCAAAACCCATTCAAATCTAAACAAAATCTGTATACCCAGAAGATTCCCACCCTTCAATTCTCAACCAAAACCAGTATCACTACAAAAGATAATAGCTTTATGCCTCATTCGCTTCCAATCCTCTTAACCCCCAACACCCCAAGTTCCAATCTTCAACTGAACACTTCATGCTACGATCTATCCTCTCTCAGAACCAAACCAACAATAGCAAGTAACAGATATGTAGCTTCTTCTCAGTAGTAGCTAAAGAGCAACAAGAAGCATAAGCTAAAAAAAGGAAGAAACTTGAAAAGCAAACAGATCTCAAGGAAGGAACAATGAATCCACAGAATAGAAGGGATCTCAAAAAATGGAGAAAAACCCACAACAAATATGAGTTTTGCAGTAGTAGTAGTAGTGGAAGGGGGGGGACAGTGAAACAGGGTTGAGGAGTACAGAGAAGAGAATCCAGTGTCAGGTTAGCGTTTGGCTCATTTCCAGTAATGGAAAAATGGGAAGCAGTGCTTTCTTCTTGTTGTTGTGATTATGGTTTATGGTTTTATGGTTGTGGTGGTACTACACTGCTGCTACTACTACTGAAACTGCTTGGTGCCCATGCTATATGCTATGCTATTACTATTGTCTATTGCTTTACCCTCTCTCTCTTTCTCTCACCTTACAATCAATGAGAACACAACTGCCATTATTTTTGGGTGGCTTTTTAAGTGGGAGAAAGAGAGTGTGTACGACTGTCAGATTTTTTCTAGGGAGAGAGAGGGATTGATAGAGAGAGAGAAGGTTTCACATTTTTGCATTTTTATTCTTTATTTATTATTATTATGATACATTAATTAAAATAATACCATTATTATTATTTTATTAATATTATTATTGCTTTTCGTGCCCACCACGATTTCGGTTTCAGACAACCAAGGAGGGAAATTTACATCTGACTCAAGATTCAGGTTTTTAGTCAGCCACTGTCCTAGTGAATTTTTCATTTTCATATGACTAAAATAAATTAGACTTTATTTATCTATTTTGATTGAACTATGGAACCTGGAAGGATATGGGAGTGATAACAATTAACGAGCAACAATGTAAGGGGCTTGGGATAATTGTATAGTGAGTGAAGAATATTGTGATTTGTGAGGCCAACTTGGTAGGAAGGCTCATTTAAGATAAAGTTGTGAGGCAGCATTGCAAAATCTAACTGCAGGTGCATTGATTTTGACAATGCAATGACCAAAGTTGGACTTGAACTCCCAATCCATAGGGTTCGGACACTTTCATTCGTAGTTAGTCTGTTCTCGCTTTTAAATGTGAGTGATGACTTTGGTGGTCCGAGTTTTTTCTTTGGTCCCGGTATAACTAACGAAGAAGAATAAAGTTATTTAAATTTTAAATGATATACACAAAATTAATTCAATTAGAATTTAAAAGTATATTAATTGAATTTTTTATTTTATTAGTCTTAGTAAATAAATATAATTAATATTTGAAATGATTTAAAACAAAATTGACAATTGACCTCCTCATATATTAATAAATTTTAAATTAGCAGAAAATCAACAGTAAAAATGCAAAAATCAGCATTGGACAATTAGAACAAGATCTTTAATTTTTTTTTTAAAAAAGTAAGTATATTTGATAATCATAGCAATTAATTGATGAAATTATAGTAACTATTGTAATTATAATTATAGTAAGTAGAAATGTTTGTCCTTAAAATTAAAGAAATTTAATGTAAAATAAGTAACAAGGTTTGAAAAGAGTTTAATTTTGATAAAGCTCTGTGTAAATTATTTTATATTTACAATCAATTACAAGTCATCCTATGTGAAACTTTTAATGTATTTATGATAGGAATAAATATTTTTAATGATATGACAATCTATAATTAGTTGACGACATAATTCTTTTTATACTAACAATATATATCAATTAAATAATTTATTTAAAAAATACACATAACAAACTAAATAAAAGAAAGGTTAAAGTAAACTTTTGATCCCTATACGTGACACTAATTTTCAATTTGGTCCTTATACGTAAAAAAAATATATTAATTTGGTCTCTATACGTGATACTGAGATTTTCAATTTGGTCCTCATCGCTAATTGGTCCCTATATAAGAGGACCAAATTGCAAATTATTGTCACATGTAGGGACCAATTCAACAAAAAAAAATTTGTAATAGGTCCCTACATGTGACAATTATTTTCAATTTGGTCCCTACATGTGATAATAATTTGCAATTTGGTCCCTCTTATATAGGGACCAATTAGCGGTGAGGACCAAATTGAAAACCAGTGTCACTTATAGGGACTAAATTGATAATCTTTTATGTATAAGGACCAAATTGAAAATCGGTATCACGTATTGGGATCAAAAGATTACTTTAACCTAAAAGAAATTTAAAGAATGGCTCATATTTAAAAAATAAAGACTCTAATCTAACATATAATGGTCATGTTTCAATGGGGGCATGTTTTTGTGAGTGATTCTCGATTCATATTATTCTTTCCTGTTGGGATAAAATAGCTAATTTCAGCTCCAACACCCCATTGATCAGGAATAAATGCACCGTCAACATGTCTGCATATTGCAAATAAATTAATATAGAAAATAATTCATTTCAAATGGATATTTAGCCATTGCTTTGACAAATGTTGGTTAATTGAAACCTAGAGAGCCTCCACCACCACGCAAGCACCAAAGTCAAATCCATCTGTTGTCAATCACCAAATCACCTCATTGCAACTTGTAGCCTGCCAAAACATCCATGGCTTCCACTACACCAAATTCCTTGTGTCCACCTATTTCAAAGTGCAAATTAAGCGGTTCGCGGTTTCACCGCGAATGGATTCAGCCTTTTAGTTGGGACGAACGTTTCTTGGTGTGTTTCTACACATGAAAGCCACCCCATATGGGTCATCACTATCGGCCACTAATCGGGAAAATCCTCAAGCAACTATTGTAGGACTTTTCAATATTACATGAGGGGTTTTCCCAATATAACAAGCGATTGTATATATTTTGCAATTTTACTTGCCCAAAAAAACAAGTATATGTAAGCAATTTTATTCGTGCACATGTGAATTGTCCTTGTACGAATGGTAGCAATAAAAGATACCACGTGATTACAATAAATTAGGGCATGCACTTACGGCATGACAATTGCTAAGATTAATCCATTGTGTTAGATATGATCATAAGGATAACAAAACTTTCCCTCAAAAATTTTAACATTACTAGCTTAATGCATTTCCAGAGTTCGGATTCGAACTCGATACCATTAATTAAGTTGAAAGAGACATATGTAATCTCATTCAAATACTCTTGGGTACCAACTACCAAATAGTGTTATTTTTCATTTATCTTTTTATGAAATCGAGTTGGCACATCTGGTCAAGTCTTTCACTCCCACTAGCTATGACTTGGGTTCGATTCCTAGATCTTCCTTGTTAGTAGGCAATATGTAAATTACACTACAAAATCTCGTTGAGGTTTGTGGTATTCCCTAGTTTTACAAGGGGCGAGCCTTCCTCCAATCTAAACTTTTTCCATAAATAAAAAATAAAAAATCAGTGTTATTTATACCTACTTACATTCACGTGTTTTTATACTAGTACTTATTAACAAAAGAGAAATGTTTCGGTGACACAAAATTTTACACCTACACCGTATAGTGCCGCACAGTGAGGCACTGTAGCTGCACTGTGCGGCACTGTAGCGCGTTTTTTTTTTTTTTTTTTTTAAAGTTTTGGTTTTTTTTATTGTTATTTTTTTAAATAAATTTTTTGGTTAAGTATGTGTAATTATCTGGTGAATCATGTACAAATATCTGGTGAATTCAATTCATTATCTGGTGAATGGATTTTGTTGAGAAATAAAATTTTTCGTTAAGTGGTGAATCATGTACAAATATCTGGTGAATTCAGTTCATTATATGGTGAATGGATTTTTTTGAGAAATAAATTTTTTGGTTAAGTATGTGCAAATATCTGGTGAATCATGTACAAATATCTGGTGAATCATGTACAAATATCTGGTGAATTCAGTTCATTATCTGGTGAATGGATTTTTTTGAAATAATTTTTTTTGTTAAGTATGTGCAAATATCTGGTGAATCATGTACAAATATCTGGTGAATTCAATTCATTATCTGGTGGATGGATTTTTTGAGAAATAAAATTTTTCGTTAAGTGGTGAATCATGTACAAATATCTGGTGAATTTAGTTCATTATCTGGTGAATGGATTTTTTTGAGATAAATTTTTTGGTTAAGTATGTGCAAATATCTGGTGAATCATGTATAAATATCTAGTGAACTCAATTCATTATATGGTAAATGAGTTTTTTTTATAAATAAAATTTTTCGTTAAGTGGTGAATCATGTACAAATATTTGGTGAATTCAGTTCATTATCTGGTGAATGGGTTTTTTTTTAGAAATAAATTTTTATTTTTTAAAAAAGCCAAAATTTAAAAAAAAAAAAAAAAAAAAAAAGGATGCTACTGTAGCGCTATAGTAGCGTGATGTCCTCCCGCCTCGCACACATACGATGTAAACCGTATTTGTGTCAAAATTTTGTGTCATGCTATCATGACTCTTAACAAAACTGAACCCAACTGCAACTAAATTTTACTTCTTTTTTCTCCCTCGATATCAATGGATTATTGGGCTTTTCCCCAGCAGCCCCCAATTTGGATCTATCTGAATGTATTCAAGTACACTTCTTTATGTCGGCTTAGAAATTCATAAGAAATTTATCTTCTCGCATGGGACTTAATTGGCTAAGGAATGAAGAAAAATTACGTTGAATAGGGGTTGAATCTCATATTTTATTTAATTCCTTGTTATAGTGGGAAGAGGAGATGAGGTATGTGAAATTAGGTTTATAAATGAGTAACAACACCCGTTTAAATCTTTTAATATAGTTTTTTTGTTTCATAAAAATAAACAAACCACCAGACCTTTTTTTTAACAGGTTTCCGATCCATTTATTTTGTTTCCAGTTTTATATGTTTATCATTTTCATTAATAAGTAAAAAGATGTCACGTTATTTTTATTTTATTTTCTGTTTTCAAATATTTGTACAAGAAATAACGAAAGTATAAAATTATTATTTTAACCGGTTCCTATACAAAACCTTTTAAAATAGAAAAAATGAAAACAAAATAATATTTGTACAACAATTAAAAACGAAAACTGAAAATGAAAACTGAAAATTGTAACAAAAGAAAAACGGCCCCAGCTTGTGACTTGTGGACATACTTTTCATGCACATGCCTAACATTCACTAATTGCAAGTATTACAAGAATATAATCAATTAATCATAGATTGTGCAGTCACCCTCCTCATATATAGTACAAACTTCTGAATTTTATAGAAACCCATACCTAGTGAATGAGAACACAACCATTATTAGTTGAAACATCAATGTCCATTGCACACACCACCGTCTGCTAGGGAGAGTTCGGCCCTAGGCCACGTGCGAAGGGAATTTTCTTCACGAACACAGGAAGAAAAGATATGCCTTTTTATGTCATTCACCTTCAACTATGCAAAGCAACATAACACCAAACTAATTGTAAAAGCCATAGCTTTTGTCTCGTACATGCAAAAACCCGCTGGAAATTTTGCAAAAACACATTTGTACTGCAAAACCCCTTCATAATTCGGTTTCTGAAGCTAACATAGTCTGTCTTCTCTTCATGGATGATCAGTTGGGTACACGTAATTCGCTAACACTGTGTATATAAATTATGTGAACTTAAAAAGTGGTGACTGTCAAGCGTGTGGCTGGGACATTGCCCATTGATATACTGTGTTTCCCAAATTGTATTATAGCGTGGACCATCATTGGTGGCAACTTTACAAGTACACAGAATGTATCAGAAACCCAATGTTTGTGGGTTGATATGCATATGGGATCTTCAACTATTCATTAACGGGAATTGCTGTTAATTAGGGTTGATAGTTGATACCTAATTTAGATAATATGATATTTATTTTAAAACTTATAAACTGACTAGCATGCAGGAGTATGTCATAAGGTGGTCAAGATGGTTAGAGTGGGGGAGTTAAGGAGTGAAGTGATAAGGAGGTTGAGCATTCAAACCTCACCCACTCACAAATTACTAAAATTAACACACTAACATTTGTCTAAAAAAAATTAAAAAATAAATTGACTAACTTGCAATGGTGGATCAAGATAGTTAATGAAATTTATTATATATATTATGTTAAATTATGATTAGCATTTCTAATTCTGTTATGATATTATCCTAGATCAATATGATAGTGCACGTGTTTTATCTTTCCCAACAAAGTATTTTTCATACATACGGCAGGAGTTGAACCCATGATGTTATGCTTAAAGAATCCAGCTATCTAGCAACTATGTTGGGTGTTGTTGGTTGTTATGATATTTATCAATGCTATTAACTAATTTAAAATATTATTTTTACTCTCTCTTAATCTATATAATGAACTCGTTTTCTTTTCTTTTATATATCTTGCTTGCCATTGAATGTCTATTTAAATTATTACTATTTCAATTAAATGGTTTAAGATAAACTTCCCTAAATTATAAACGCCTATTTAAATTAATAATCTATTTTATTTAAATGATTTAATCAATTATTACAGAATTAATTTATATTAATTTTTTGTATCATGTCGCACAACGTAACCTATTCAAATCAGTCCAAAAACATAATTATAGAGTTGATTATATTTAATTTTTTGTTACCAAATTACCAAATTATCCCTAAGCCTTCCCAAACTATTACCAAATTGCTCATAGGGCAACTTTATCCTGGCTTACTTTTATATATACTAGATGACTATTGTTTTTATGTTAATTATAGTGTTCACAGGAGAGCAAACTTACTTCAATACAGGTCAGTTTTAAATATGTATAAAAATAAAAGTGACCCTTACAAATGTACAGATACCTTACTAGTTCAAAAGAAAGTCGGGATTGTGGACGCGAAGAAGTAATGTGGTGTGGGGGCTTCGATTTTATACCCCAAAATCCACTATTTTTTTTTTGGATAAGATAGTCCACAAACTCAGTGGGGCAGACATTAGATAATAGAACTTTGAAATTGGAAGATGTGGGGCAAAGGATCCAGCTTCAGATTTATAAATGGGCGGTCGGCTTCTCTGGGAAAACAATAACATCAAGGTAAGCCTACAATTTACATAAGTGGATCCCACAAAATTTTTGGATTTGTAAATTTATTAATCAGATGATATGATCACATGTCAGATCGCAATAAAATAAAGCTGAAATTTTTTACAGCGAAACATTCAAACCACTCATCCTTTGTTCATATATTTTCTATTTAAAACTTTCGAATTTATATGAACTTATGACCGCATAAGTCGATTGGAGATATTCTTTTAGCTTTGTTCAACGTACATTTCAATTCGATAAACTCATATGATCAATATTAATATTTTGTATCAAAATCATCCCACACATCTCAAAATGAAAAGAGTTTAATTGATGTGCATTACAAGTATAAAAAAACTTACTTCGTCAAACAATCATATATTACAATATGATAACTCGTTATTATTTAGGTGTAGACCATATGAATAATTTCTTATTTTCTATTCATATTCTAATTTTACCCCTTTTTTAAAAAAGATATATATTCTAATTTTACCTATACATATGATTTTAAGGCATATACCAATGTAATAGGATATCTTATGTCTCTGTTGTGTATGAAATCCCTTAACTGCTGGAGTTATTGATCACAAAGATGACCTTCATGGCCATCGTGTGGATTCTGATTCCTAAGGTGGCTCAGACAATGATGCACTTGACCTTCACAAATTGATCAATAAATTTTGGCATATCTTGATTGTGACAGACATTTCTTCCATATATAACAGTGCCAAGCCAATACCAGACAACCTTTTCATGCCCATGTGGTCCTGTGGCTTTGGATTTACAAAGAAAACGTCTGTTGAAAACCCCCCCCATACGTCTGCAGATGTTGTTGATCACTGCTCTTCCTCCCGATTCCCATACAGTTATAACACAGAATCTTCATTCTTGTAGATTTCCACACTTACGTGTACCAACCAACCTCATGTGCAAAATTAAGCAACAAAATTAAAAGATGGAAAATGTTTGCTTTTGATGTCTTGTAATAATTTCATTGGTCAGCAATAATTTCGTATCGATTCGTTTAAAATGCTTTCATATTGGATTATGAAAAGGTTTTAGATTATGCGAGTAATTTTATTTTTTTTTGACGGGTGTATTTGGTAATTAGTATGTGAAAGTGTTTTGCGGAAGAGATTTTAAAATGTGGTTCTAAACATCTTATATGTCTACAATTTTTTTTTTGAAAAAAAATAGGTCAACACGTCAACTCATGATAGTGTATTGACGAAACCCTTCTTTAACAATCATGTTATCAGATCATAAGAAGAAACTTATCTAATTCTCTGGTCTCAAAAAAATTTAAACCACTCACACACGTGCAAACGGATATACTGATTCAGATTAGATTCTGATATAAGAATTTCATTTCAATTCTCTTAATTAAAACGAAAGAAGATATATATGGGGTTGCAGTAGGACCGTGGAGCTCACTAGACAACCTAATGGAATGGTGTATGGGCCAATATTAATTTAGGAAACGAGCAAGAGATCTTAGCCAAGTAGGTTGAAACTCAACAACTAGTAGGTCCTTAATAATTAGGGATGATGACAGCGACCCACTAGATTATCATGCATCTCTTTATTTTTATTTTTATTTGTCATATTTTTCCTTCCATATTTTTTTGTCATATTGAGAAAATATATGCGCAATATCTTTAATCCTTGTTAATATCACAATGCAACAAACTATCCGGGTAAAAGAAATAATGAATCCGGCATGAGAATTAAGAGGATTATGGAAAATGAAATATGTATAATAGTGAAAGCTAAAAGATTTTTTATTGACAATCTCAATAAAGAATAATACTTTAATTAGAGAGATTAAATTAAAAAAATTATATTATTCTAAAATTTAACTTTTAAAAATTTATGAGGGGTGACACCTACCTCATAGGAACTCTAGGAGCCTCCACTCAAGTTAAAGTATATATAAGGAAAACTTATTATTTATAGCATGTGTTAGGTAAAAAAAATGGAGAGAAAAATTTATATATCAATTTTATTTGTAAAATAATATTAAAACATTCGCAAATTCTTTATTTCTATTTTACACGCATACTGAACTAAACTCTTAGTATCAATGCTATACTTAGCTGTTATTTTTCAAAGAAACTAAAAAATAACGCCAATAAAACATATATTCAAGAATTTTGGATCCAAATTGATTAATATATTTTGATATTTTTATCTATATTGAGATATTTAAATATTTACCATACATAATATTTATATATTTTTTCAATATTTTAATATTTACTATATTTAATATTTATAAATATTTTAATATTTATATATTTTGTATTTGTTAATTTTAATATTTTTAGATATGAACTAGACGGTCCAAAACGAACTGAACCAATTCATTTTAGGTTTGATTTGGTTTGAATTTCCTAAAAAGAAATTTAATCTCGAACCGAACCAATCAAGCAATAATAGACAATAAGGCAAAAAATAAGAACCAACATTTTCTTTAAAATGGATAAAATTCTTTTGTAAAAGGAATTAGGGAGTGGAAAAAATGAGGGGGAAAAAAGGTGGGTGGGAGAAGATAAGGGGAGAGGCATTGGCTGTGGAGATGGATAGCACTTTATTAATGAATGTTTTTGCATGAATGATTCATCAACAGCTAGCTCGCTATAGCTACCCTTTCATTGTCGTACACTCTCTCTCTCTCGTAATTTCTTTCTTGGTCACTTTTCTTTGCTTCTCGGGCTTGGTGAGTGAGTGCAAAGAAAGGGAGAGGTGTGGAAAGGAAAAGGTGGAAAATGTCAAAAAAGCAACAGCTCATGGCTTAGATTTGAGGGACCCGCTAAATTCCTCTATAAGGATTTCCTAGTTTCCCTTTTTGACGCGATGCCTTTGCTTCAAACTGGATGGGATGGGACTCCACCGTCATACGCCCATCACCTTTGAATTATCACTCTCCTCCACCTACTGCCCTTGCTCGGAGCCATTCTTTCATTTCAGGATTCAGTTTCACTCACTCATTCTAGTTAAGACTTAAGACAACTACGTATCCATGTTATACGAATTATCGCCTGTCCCAATATTCTCACTATTTTGGATATGAGAGAGCAAAACCGTGTGCCGACCTTTCTCATAAAATTTATCCAATGAATTGCACACAACTTATGCTCTCCATATGCGAGTTTCTTTCTTTCATTAATCGTTTTCCTTAGACGTAGTTATCATATTAACCATTGGGTCACGGATGGTAGTTAAGCCAACAGGAATGACTTTTGTACAATAAAATGAAGGTATCATACGATGTCTCTATTGTTTTTTTGGTATATTTTTAGAAATGTATATATAAAGAAGATAAAAAGTAAGTAAGAAATAAGAATAAATATATACGGTATCCGAAATTCGATATTTAAATAACATAACTCTTAAATAAAATATTTTTTTTTAAAAATGATGATTCTAGGATTCAAATTCATGATGCGATGACTTACATGTATAGCTTGTCCGAGTGCACAACCCATTTTTTTTTATACTGAAATTTTAAAATTATACTTAATCTTTTCTAATTTCAAATTTAAATATTTTAATTAAACTAATTATGTATATATCATTTATAAACTCTTTAAAAAAATGATGAAAATGTTTTTTTAAGTGTTCTACTGTGGGGAGAATTTTAATAGCATCAAAGCACATATATAAACTCTTTACACAGATATCGCCTTCAACTTACTCGTACTCATCATCTCTATCTAATTCGATTCATATTCAAGTTACATCGTGGTTTTGCAGCTTATCTATGTTACTAATTCGCTAAACCCTCAACACAATTTGAGTAATCTACCTGCTGGACCTTTGATCGATCAAACCTATAAGGCTATAGCTCTTTCAATAATGGTTGCCAGCAAATCCATATCTATCTATCTCTTAGACAAAGTGAGTCACATCTCTTGTAAGCTCATAGTTTTCAACAAACAGTTGCGATTAATTGAGAATCAATAAATGAAGCCAAAAATACGGTTGTACAATCTAGCGTGCAACCAAATTAAGGAAAAATAATGCAAACGAAGATAGCTAGCAAAGAGACATTCCATGTAAAGAAACTATCTGAAAAACATCACACCCATGATAATCACCAAGTGCCAATAATTTTTTTGAAGATCTTGATTGTTGTGCAGATGACGAAAAGGACGTGTTATAATTGAGGGGACCTTTCTTTGGCTAATTCTAGGGTGAGAGACCCTAGCAAATCTCTCATCATGAGAGAGAGCAAAATTTACCATTGATTGAACTGACCCTCATGATAAATATTATGCATCTTCCACATCAAATTATTTCTCCACCAACTTCCTCCACTTGCTCAAGAGTCTGAGTTTACTGTTCACCATCTTCTTCCTCTCCTTCATCCTCTTCTCTGTCCAGCCTCAAGCAGATTATGATATTGGCACATTAACCTAGCACTAACAGACCCCTCCAACTCCCCAGTAAGAGGCAAAATTTTATTCAAATGGCATAAACATTAAGCAAAAACAAATCAAAGAGCAAACCCCAAATGGAGTTCAGAATTAACATTACAGGGACAAAGAACAAATTACTCACAAATCGAAGGGAAAATTTACAGGAAAAATTATAAATAATGAGAATGAAATTACAGAAAAGAGTAAAACAAATGAAATTGAAATAGTTAAAAAGAAACCAAAGTCAAGACTTGACAGAGGGAACAAGCAGAGAGACGGAGGACCCGGTTGCTTCCGATTCGTGGCGGAGACGGAGGACGACATCGGCGACGTGAAGGCCCGCACGGTGGAGGTGGTAGTCGCCATCAGGCAGCATATATGGACGTTTTGCCTACAGGATTTGCGCCGTCGTACGCCGCCGTGCGCTATCCCACCGCGAGATTCTCCAGATCTGGCCTCCTCGCTTGTCGCCACCACCTCAACAACCACCAGATCTAGCCTTCCTAGAAACCATAGTCAGCCGCTCCCTTGGTTCCAGCCACTACCGCGACCTAAGGCACCACCATTCTTGTGCGTTCCCTGCAAACCCGCGAGTAACAAAAGATATGGCCTCCCGGAGTCCATGCCTTTGACACCTCACAGCCCTCTCTGTGACCGTCGGCATTCCCGCCGGTGATGGAAGCTCGCGCGACGATGATGACGACCCAGTCGGGGAAGGGGCGACGATTGGAATGATGGAAAGAGGGGAAGTGAGTCAAGTTGCAGATCTGGGTTGAAGAAGGGAGACCAGCGCCGGAGAAGGAGATACTGGCGGCGGCGCCGCTGTTAATGAGAGGGTCGAGGGGAGGGGTGTGGAGGGAGTTGAGGAGAGTGATTATCTGGTGTGGAGGGTGTATGATATGAATATGAGGTAAAGATTAATCCAAGGGCAATTAATGATGTTGCATGGTGAGAGACTTGTCATACTCTCTCACCCTAGAACCAGCCCCTTTCTACATGCAATAATTTCGAGGATCTTGCGGAATTTGTGACTCTAACATGTCCACTGAGATAGTTTCTTTTCCACTCGTGAGTTCTTGTCAGGTAGCAAACATAGGTATCAAGATCAAACTACGTATTATGGCAAATTTTTTTTTTTTTAAAACATTAAATTGAGCAAAAGGTTAGTTCATTCTTTTGTCGGTTGTGGGGGTAAAGGCTTTGCCTTTTTCAATATCACAAAACTAAACATTACATAAGACTTGGATTTAAGTTTGATTTATTGATAATGTAATCTCTTTATATTATAATCACTTAGGCTATGTTTGGATTAGAAGAGAAGTAGGGAAGAGGGAAGTAGGGTAGAGGGAAGTATGAGAGAAGAGAGAATGAGTAGAAAATGAATAGATTTTTAGGTTGTTTGGATTGAAAGAAGTTGGAGAGAGGTAAAAGAGAAAGAAAAGTGAACTTTTTTTGAATAGACATATACCCCTATTATATTTTTATTATATTTTATATCAAAAGACTTTTTATTTTATATTTTATATAATATAATATATCTATTTCTACTATTATTATTATGGATAAACGGCATAAATATATAAAAAAAAAAGTTAAAAAAAATATAACCATCAGAATGTATTATTATTATTATTATTATTATTATTATTATTAATTACTCGATGAAGTATAATAGGCCTCTGGCCAGATGGTACGTTTTCTTGTAATAAATTAGATATCATTGCTAGCTTTAAGCTTGCTGCAATTTTTGTGAGACGAGATGTAGTTGTTGCATAGGGAAGGTATTAAATAGAGGGGAAAAAGAGGTTATAATTGTAATTTCATACAAGTTCTCTCCTCTTCTCCAATTTTCTCTCCACTTATGGAGAGGCATTTTTTTTGGGTGGGTCCCACTTATTTTTTTCCATCTCTCCTATTTTCTCTCTGCATCCAAACAACTCAAGATACCTTTTTCTTCTCCACTTCCCTCTCCCCAAAATCACCCCATCCAAACAATTACTTAGGGCTCATTTGTTACAAGCTAAAAAAAAAGTGTTTTTGACATTTAATAATTTAGAGATTAATTTTTAGATTTTTTTTTAATAAAACAGAAGTTATTTTGTATTTGTTTACAATCATAAAAATTATTTTAAAAAATCAACTTTTGCAACTGATTTTTTGCAAAAGCAAATGAAAGTAGTTTTTATTTTAACCATAAAAATAAAATAAAAAATTATGAAAAGTTTAAACAAATACAAACAAAATAATTAAAAATGTTTTTTATTTAAAAAAGTGATTTTTTTCACCAAATATGGTGGAACAAACGTAACCTTTAATTATTAAAGAGTTTGATTGTTACAACTGCTATTTTTAATATGATGATAAATTAATTTTTTTTGGTAGAGGGTGATAAATTAAATTTAAAAAAAAAAATTGATCTTTGATCGGATGCCCTCACAGGCTAGATGTGAGACTAATTCTCGAGCAGAATGTGGTGATTAAGTAAAGCCCCCCCCCCCCCCCAACAAAGTGATAATTTCAAGATTTGAATATCTGATTTTATAGGTACAGTTTGTCTAGAGGCGTGATTCATTTTACTACGACCAAACACTATTAGGTTTAACAAATTTCTTAAAATTTATTATCCATGTCAAAACATTAACATTCATTTCTCAGCTATTTCCATAAATGTGATTGAATACTAACAATAATCAAGTCTTTTGAAAATTTAAAGAGTAAATTTTCAATTTGATCTATAAAAAACATTCAAAATATAAATTTGGTCTTAAAGGAATAGTGGCATTAAAATACTTCTTAAATTATAATTGTTTTATAAAATTAAAATTTGTTTAATTTTATAAAATAATTTAATCTTATTATTAGTGTAGAGGAATTTTTCAGTTTACTATTGGTTATTTGGTTACTTTTATTTTAATTAATGAGAGAACAAAACAATAATAACTAATTATGTGCTAAAATCAGTGAATGCTACTATAAACTTTTATACTAATAGTAGATATCAAATCGAACTATTTAAAAAATAATAATCTTTAAAGTATTTAAATTTTAAAAAATATAATTGACAATTAAATTAATTTATAATTTTATGGATCCAGTTGCTAGAACTAGAAGGAGATTAAGAAAAACTAGAAGAAAAAATATTAAGAAAGATTTAGATACAAATTATTTGTCTATAAATATATGATTTATGATAGGAGAATAAGATGTGGGTAATTAGAAAGAAATTATAATTGTGACTGCACTAAAAATTAGGGGATGTTAATTAGATAGTACTTAGTACCGTACTAAGGCCCAACATAGTTGGAAGATAGTTGGCTCCTTTAATATGGTGTCGGAGGTTCGACTCCTACCGTGTATATGAAAAAACTTTGTTGGAAGAAACAAAACTCACTTCGATGATCTCTACTCCTCAGAAGGGATTAGTCTCTGACTATCGGTTGGAGGATATATTTGGTGCACAAAATAAAATTACGATACTCAATACTCACCAAAATTAACCTATTATCCCCGATTGTTGGTATTATTTCAAGTAAGCACATGGTTTTTTTTTTTTTGTACATATAAAGTTTAGACTAGTGAACGAATGCTCCCTTGCAAGGTTAGGGAAGACCACCAACCTTAGAGATTATTTATAGTGAAATTTACATGATGCAATACAGTCCTTATTTAAAAAAGAAAGAAAGGGAAGAACCAACTCCAATGAGAATTTGCTTAATAGGTTCTTAAAAAAGGACGGGATTTTCTGAGTTGTACCATTGCAGCAAGCTGATATAAATGTTATATGTAAGGATGATCATTTATAGAACAGTTCTTAAGAACCACGAATAGCAAAGAGAGAGAAAGGTACAAATGAATTAATATTTTAATTAAAAATAAAAATAAATAAAGATGTGGATCAATTTATGGAATTCATTTCGTAAACTTGTAAGAATTACATAATCGAAGTGTAAAGTCTTAATAATGTAAATAATAGTGATATAACATGATAGGACCATAAAAAAATAAGTTAAGCAAATCCAATAAGTTTCACTGTTGAAGAAGCTCTAATGTACCGTCCCTAACGTTCCATGATTGGAGTGCACTATGTACGATAAAGGAATAGCAATAGCAATGGACAAGTTCCACTCAAGTCAACCCCGCGTTCGATTACCCATCCATGAATTTGGATGCCAAGATGCAGTGATGACACACCAATGAGAGCTGCGAATATGGATACAGTGTAAGGTTCATATTCTTCCCAAAGCATTCGGCGAAAAAGTTGACTGCCTTAACCTCAAGGACATGCATGATGAACATGAGTTGCAAACATTGAGTTCCAAGAAACAGAGTCTCTATGAGACATAATTTGTCAAAGATCTTTCAAGCCTTTACAATGTCAAATATAGTGCATTAAGGACAAACTCATCATTGGAAAACCCAGAATGAACCACACGGCGATGCACCTTCCATGCTCCTTCTAGTTGTTGGAAATAGGGACAATTTCCTTTTCAATTAAAAGAAAGTTAATTTCCAATTTTTTCAGAAAACAGTGTGCATTATTGTCATACTAGTTCAATAAGTTGTTTTGATTGTTACTCCCTCCCTTCTTTTTCTTTGGTAATTTAGGGTGTGTTTGGTTCAAAGGAGGGGAGGGATTTTAATGGAGGGGAAGGGAGGGGAGGGGTTTTAACTAGCTATTGTGTTTGGATGGGAGGAGGGAAGGGGAGGGGAGGGGAGGTAACACTTTCATGTTTGGTTCAGGAGGGGAGGGGAGGGATTTTAAAACAAATTTACTGTTAAACCCTTATAATTATTTATTTTAAAATACATAAGTAGGGATATTTTAGTCAATACATAGGTTATATTTTAAAATCCCTCCCCTCCCCTCCAAATCCCCCCATTATTGGAGGGGAGGCAAAACTCACATAAGGAGGGATTTTGCTCCCCTCCCCTCCCCTCTTAAAAGTGAACCAAACACACAAATTTTAAAAAAATCCCTCCCCTCCCCTCCAAACCCCTCCAACCAAACACTATGTTAAGGTTTATATACATAGATTAAGAAATCATTAATGTGTTTATATTTGTACCAAAATACTCTTATGTCTATCATTAATTATTTACAAATTCCAACTATATTTACTCCACTAGCCATTTACTCCATAAAAGGTTTTGTGTATTTTCAAGGCATTTCAATTTAATTCTATTATAGTATTATAAGGGTATGTATGGAAAAAAAATTGTCAAATATATATTGGGTTTATAAAACACCCATTATTTTGAAACAAAAACAAATAGCTAAAATTACCAAAGAAAAAGATTGGACGGAGTATTCTTTATTATTTACTATTACTTACTGTTGATCATATACTACTAAGAAGAATGTTAACCAGTAACCTAAGTGCACTAGTTAAGGAACTATAAAAGAAAAACTTTTATCGAGACCTGATGTATTTTATATTTTTAAAAAAATGATGAACTTAATTTTTTAATGAATTTTGATTTTTTTTTTTTTTAACCGGTGCTTGTTTGCATAATCCTATTACTAAATCAATATGCATCGATGTTCACTTGACTCCAAAGAGTATCGTAAACACTATCGTATTAAAAAAAAACTTTTTTTAATCTCGTTATATACATGGTATCATTTTATAAATGTTAAATCTCATATAATAGCAAAGCAGTTTTTTCTCGAAACAATTGAATTTATTTGATATAATTTTTATAAATTTAAGGACTAAATTATACATATAAATAAGTTTATATTCTAAATATAAGTAAGAGATATTTTTATACATTAGGTTGCTATTTAATCAAATTATCCAACTTGTAAATTAAGTTTTGTAAATATATGTACCAGATTGACTTCTAATTTTAGTGCTGACCGTTTTAAATTTGCTAATATTTTTTTACACACTTTAGAAATATGTGACGCATTCAGCTATCTTCACAATTAACTTGTTTCCAAAAAAGTTTTAGTTTTGATGCAATGTGAATATATATAGAAGTTTTTAACACTATTATTGAATTATATACTACTATTTGATTAAAGCTTCAAAAAAAAAATTACTACTATTTTATAAAAAATATTTCACTCTTATAATAATTATATAGAAAATTATAAATATAATAAATGTATAATTAATTGAAGATATAAAAAATTTACCCTACAAATTATCAAAATTAAACTCCTTTAAAAATAACTTTAGAAGCAAACACAACTCTAACGACAGATAATATAATATTATCCTTAAAAAATAAACTAGCAACACGCGCAAGCCATTTAGAGGGTACTTACTTTAGTGCGTTTTCAAGGGATTGCGTGACAGATTTTCAAGCTCATTAGCAAATATATTTGAATTTGAAGATGAGATTGGCCAGATGAGGTTAACACTTACCACGAGCTCATAGTTAATTTTAACTTATTTTAAGATAAAGTTGCACATGAACGTATATGTTTAAACAACAAGAATTATCGAAATTAAATTAACAACTTGTTAAGTTGTTATTAACCATGAAAGTGGAAGGGTAGACAAACTTAAGAACAAAACATCCCAAAAGCGAGGAGGCAAACCGAACAGAATATTAGTGTGGAGCCCATCCTCTTAATCATTTTGGTCTGTAGCATGAATACGACTAATTAACGACAAAGAAAGGTTGAGAGTGTCTCTAATCATAATTATTAGCAATCAAAAGCGTTTATCCATATAAGTGTCCCTTTTCAAATATAAACTCCCCAAAGAAGAGCATAAACATTGCTAGAGTGACGAACACAGAATGAAACATGTTGACCAAATGTTTCGGATTACCCCTTCTTTGTTTGCCATTTTTCAAAGGTAACTGGTGGCCAGGGAGCAGAGCAAGAAAGCAAGCCAGCAACCCTTTGGATTTTTTCGTGGCCATGTTTTGGGTGACATAGTCATAGGGTCTCCAACAGAATAAACCCATTAACAGTTTTGTTTTAATTATAATACATGTTACTAATCATTTCTATATCATCTATGTTAGTGAAATTGGACCTACTACAACACCTATTCTAAACATTCTGTCTTTCAAATCAAATCTCCATTTCCCTGTCTTTTAGATTAATAATATTTACATTCTATTTAGCTCTAATATATTTCTCTCCTTTTTGTCTCTCTCTTTTATATATATATGTCTACATGTGGCAAAATTGCATTGGATCAATAGTCTGTTTCTACATGAGAAGGAGTTGCAGGAGATGTCAATGATATGTCCCCTTGAACAGTGAAAGATGTAGTGGGGATAATTTTGAAGCACCTATGCTGGGGATGATTTAGCTTAGGGGTTGGAAATAAAATATTCGGTGTTGCCTAGAAAAGAAAATTATGCACCACTTGAGATGGGATGGTCAACATTTTTTCCCTTTGAATATATATTTGTGGATATTGGTATTCTAAAAGGAGCAGAATTTAAACTATTGGAGTATCCCTTAAGATACATTTGAAAGCTTTTTGTTTTAAAATTGTGTCAGATGCATTTGAATGTGAAGCTCAAGTAGGAAATAGGAATCCATGCATTATTAATGGGACCACATTCCAAGCAGGGCAAGTGGGTTGAACACATTTCTTGGTATAGAAAATGTTAGACATCAATGATGCTATTATTCTGTAAAGAATTATGGCTATAAAAGTTTATTACTATAATAATATTTATAATATTTTTATTAATAGAACACCAATTGCAGGGATTTAATACCTCTACAAAGAATGATATTTTAATGTAAAGAGCACTTTTAAGATCTAGCAGAGGAATCAGTTGGATGGTGTAGGCCAGAAAGAATAAATTATGGCTATCTAAGGTAGAGAAGAACACACCTGGGCTTTTAATTAGATATGGCTTTAACTAGACTAGATTCCACTCAAACATGCTCTGGAAATCACTATAAAAGATCCAAAAAGAGGGAGAGAAATAAAACTGTGCTTATTCTTGATAATAATTAAAGAGATATATCTGATCCTATAAGAAAGAGTTGAAGTGAAGCCAGCTTTAAAATGCTCTATCTACAGTTGCAATCTCCTTACGCTGGAATCACTTTTTGAGTGTCAAGTGCTCGTTTGGGCCTATTAGTTGGTCAATTGATGACAAGAGAAGGTTCAATATTAATCAAAAGTGCTTCGTATAACGACAATAGCAGCACATGGTTTAGTCAAACATAGCTCTGTGTATATAAAATGAAAAAAAGCAAATAATAATAAATAAATAAATAAATAAATATATTTTATTGTAAAATTACGTACTATTGTAATGCGATTACATTTATATACTACTACTACTATTAGCATTTTTTGTTAAATAAATATAAGCACTTCAATAGTAATATAAAGGGTTAGTAGGCGGCATATTTAATGGTACACGTTCCATTAGGACCTGCAATCACCATTTTTATATTTGCCCATCTTTGAAAAATGAAACTAAAATATATTTTGAAAAACAGTCACACAAGTTTATATAGATAATTGTCATAAATTTACATATGAATTGCTGTGAATTAAAAAAAGGAAAGTTAACTTCTAATATTTTATCATGAATGGTCCATTTTTAATTAAGGCCCGTTTATTAACTTTATTTGTACGTTTTTTAAAAAATAAAAAGTTCATTTTGAATAAAATATATCTCTAAAGTTTTTAAAATAATTAAATGTATTTAAAAAACAAAAAACATAAAAAAAAAAAAATCAGTTTGTGTTTTCTCAACAGCCAAAAAAAGTAGCTTCTGAAAAAAAGTTAACTTCTCGGCAGAACGGAACAACTAAACAGTAATTTACCCCAAAACTAAAAGAAAACTATATATTCTGTAGAAAAATGGCAAATTCTATAGTACTGCTTTCTCCGAAGGTTGAATTCCAAGTGTGACTCAAATTTGAGAATGCACCCAAAACCCAACCCTCGGATTGAGTAATCAAGTTTCCATTCTTCAATTTAAGGAATTTATTTAGTTCTCTTCCTTTGATTTTAGGGGATGACTTAATGAGATGCTCATATAGTCATATTATTATTATATAAACAAAGCACAAAATGAACTGCTTAGTTGAGCCCAAAATATGGTACATCCTCTGGCCCATGAGCCTGAGCTTTTTTTAGGTCCAGAACAGAGGCCGTAGCCAACTTTAAACTGACCCACCAAATAAAAAATACACCTTTTGTCCGTTACATTTGTAAATTTGTAAATTATCCTACCTATATTTCAGGAAACAAAATATATTTGAAAATTGTAATCACAGTTTAGGAATTAAGTGTCAGGAAGTGAGCAGGACTGTAGATGGGATGAGAAATGACAACTTAAAAATAGATAATAGAATAAAATAATTGAGCAACAAAGTTCCTCGTGCTAGTGTTTACTGTTTAGTAAAAAATGGTAAATTAAATACAAAGATGATTTCAATATTGTTTGCTTGGTTTGAGAGAAAAATATAAACAAATGAATTACTGGAGATTTCAAATAAACTCAAGTGTAAGATTTGACGGCTTCAATGAATTTAGGTGCAGCATTTTTTATTTGGGCCGTTGGATTAAAACTATTTAATTGGATGGCAATTATTCATTTGGAAAATTTTATCACGAGTAGCAATAGCAAGCAACCACCAAATTTGAGAATGAAAAGGTAAAAGGAAGCATAAAATCAAGTGCACAAAAGAAAATAAGAACTTTTTTAGCTAATTTTATATATATATATATATATATATAATATAAATTACGCTATTAATAAATGTAGGTCACCTAATTCGCATTACCTCTTCTAATGTTTTTTTTTTTTCAGGCATTTTGTAGTCTATTGGCCTTTTCAACAATCAACAGTCTATCTTCTGAGGGTTTTAGTGGGAGTGAAAACATCATGCAATGGGATTAAAAACATTAAAATAACAATAGTTACTATGTACCCAAAAAAATGTCATTTGGGTGGCAAGAAATTAAAAAATAAAATCACTCGGAGGCAACTTATAATGGGATCAAACCTTTTTCTAAGTGTTCTAAACCTTCTCAAACCCTGTAAGAATTAAAAATGTTGGAGCCCTGATTGCTTACACTATTACTTCACTCAATCAACTTCACCCAATATTCACTCATAAATACATAATAAAATGATTCGATGCATACAAGAACTCATTATCAAATAAGAGTTTAGACAGCATAATTATCATAATCCTACAGTCAAACGAGGATTAATTCCATGAGCAATTCAAATAAGCCGAACCTGGAGAAATACCTTCTACAAAATAGAAAGAGTTTAGACGTAGGTAAAGTCTTATACATACCTTGGACCAAAATCTGAGGGCGGATGTAATAAATGAAGACTCGTTACACTTAACTGCTTGAGAAATAAGATATGTGATATAATACATTAGAGTCTAGTATGCACTAAAATTACAATATAATGATACTAGAAAGGTCACTCTCCTAGATAATCTTATTTGCAAAGTTCCGTTTGAAGACAGATATCAAAATTGTATATGTAAACTGGGGCTGGACACTGTTGGAGAAAGTACGTAAAAGAGTTTTCAAGGGATTGCTCAAGTGGGAAGTTGACTCTGGCTCAATGTTTCTAGAATCTTTGAACTAGCAATACTTCAAGAAATTGACAATGAATTCTTAAATCCAAACCTTTTATCATCTGTCTAAAACATAACGTACACATCTACCACTGCAATACACTACTTGACATGGAACGCTTAACAAGGAGGCATGTCATTCTTCTTCAAAGTCCAAGAGGAAATCAGTCAAGTTCTCAGAATCTTCTATAGCCTCATCCAGGGACAAAGGACCATCTTTCTTTTTTGGTTTTGGCTGCATGTCCAAAGAGATGAAGGAATGTTTAGGCGATAAAACAATGTTACTGATGAAGTAAGAAACACGTGAAATATAACAATTTATTCAAAATCTAGACGTCTGATTTTATAATCCCAAAGGAGATTTCCGAAAGCCTTTTATGTACCATTCTACCTAAGGCTACTATTTCGCAAAGATATCGGTAGACACGCTAGCTTGATTAAAGGGATACTGAAAAGAGAAAACAGATATACCAGCAGGGACAGCACTACAAGAAAATATCTGATTTAAAAAGAATACCTTTGATTTGCGAAGCTCGGGAGTACTTTTCAAGACACTCCAATTACGAGTAATCTTCTCTTCCTCTCCCTCTCCCTCTTCCTCTTCTTCACCAAGATCACTATCCTCTTCATCCTATTTAACAAAGTGAGGAAATGTTACTTACAACCAACCATTTAGTAGTAATGAAACTCGCTAGACAAACACATTCCAGTGGTGGTTTTGTTCATCATTTACAAGAGTAAATGAAATCCTATAAAGATGGTGAATCGAATCTCACATCATTTTCACCAATGTCAACGGCTTTAGCCATAGCTTCATCCATATCTGTTATCTGCCATATTGAAAATAAAAGGTATCAAACTACAATGACAGGTGATAGGTAGTATTCCTAGGAAGGATGAGGATGCAAAACAGAAAGGAAAGGTCAAACAAGCTCATACATAAATCATGCCACAAATAAGTTATTAAGAACCGAATGAAAGGTTGGTATAATGGTATGATAAAGAGAACTTACTCTGTTTAATCTTAGTTCTTCCCCTTTTTACTTCAACAAATATAATCATCAAGAATAAGACACTTTTCATATTGGGATTTCTAGTTTTTTCAACCATTTTTATTTCATCCAGATTTTCAATTATTAAGCCAACCTGATGGAAATGTGGGGCCAGATAACCTAATGAAAGTCAATCGACATTCAAAACCATATTTCATATATTATTTATTTTCTATTTACTCTTCCAGTGTCAACAAAAATCATCCTTTACTAGTGGTGATCCCTTTAGGGTTCCCAATGAAATGATAATCCCAGCCCATGAAGCATAATTGATGTACTGGAAGGGGAAAAAAGATAAGCAAATGATACTCCTTGGTGCTTCCAAACAAGTGATTATTGATATAAGTGAAGTTTTGTATGAAGCTTTGCTTATTTGACAATTTATGTTTAACTAAACTCAGATCAAAACAGTCAACTGTAATTCTAATGCTTTCGGTCTAATGGAACCTCTAACCTCTTTTGGTCTTCGCCTCAAAAATATTAGTTGCAGGTAGAGCCCAGTTTTCACTTTTCATTTCTTTTGATTATTTTTTTGTGTTGGGTTTATTTCATTTCAATTTAGTTGGATTTTCACCTCACGAAAGAACCTAACCATAAAGATCAAGAAACAAGATAATGGATATAACGACAACTGATTGTTGATATAGATTAGTCTCAATTATTGTTCATTAAATACAATATTTTTTTCATACAGAAAGAAATACAATATTTCTTTGATTCATCCATTAAGACTATTTGGATATAAGGACTTAGAAAATTGCCAAGTTACTAGAACAAACGAGACATTTCTAGAAAAACTTAAAGCCTTCCAATTGACACCCTTATATCTAATGTAACAACAGAGTTCATCCATAAAGGTTTGCACATGGTAAATTAATACAGGAGGCATGAACAAGTCAACGTATGTATTTCACTTTCCAACACCTTAACTTAAGCCAAAACATATAAAACTCAACAGTAAAGCTCTTCAAGATAGCAATTGGTTATATGTAATTCATCTGTTTGCAAAACAATCCTTCCATCTGTATCTTACACTATAGTTAGTATCATAAATTTCATACTTGTTACTTCTTTACCTCAAGTTGTTCAGTCTTCTCCTTTGCCAGAATCTTGTCAAGTTCCTCCCTTGAAATGATTTTTCCATGCTGATCAAATAAAGGGGAAAAAAGTTTGGTAAGTGTGACATAAATAAATAATCACAGTAGTCCTTATAGATTTTATCTCCTCATTATATGTCTGAAAATTTCAACAATTAGGAGAAAAAGCTAAAAGATAAAACAAACATTACCACATATTTGAGGAAATAATTGAGCCACTGTAACTACCTCAAAGAAAAATGTAAAACAACAAATTCTAAAAGCATGTCATGTGCTCTGTGATATCCTTTATAGAAGCAACAAGCAGTAGCTACCTTGAAAGGATTAGAATACATATAAAATTAACAGCTACTATCCATCTTATAAACCAACCAGGAAAATTGTTTTTCACCTTTTTTGGTGGATAAAAGCCTTTTACCTTTAGTCAGATTGAAAAATTAAAGATATCTTAGAAGTTAGAATGTGGATAAACCCACATGAAGCTTATATTTTGGAAACAGAATAGCTCATAAATATAAAGCAGTATTCAAGTACATCATATATAGAGTGACAAAATTATCCCAAAAATCTCTTAACCACTCCATCCAAGAGATATGTTTCATATTCATCAAAAGAAGTTAAAGTTCAAAGTTTACTCTCATTTAGCAATCAAAATTTTCAGGAAAAAAGAAGGAAATGACAGAAAACGAAGAAGACGAGCTAAGAGCAAATAACCTCTTTCAGATAAGCCAGCATATTCGGCGTTGGTTCATGAAAATCTGGTCCCCTGTAGTCAATTATTTCATTTGGATCTTGAATATAGTTCACAGTTGGGTAAACTGGATCTCCACCCCATACTACAAGAAAGACAAGACTTTTTTCAACTACCATTCAGGATTAAATATATCTAAACTCCAATGTGAGCAAAAGTATTTCAAAAGTAGTTGTCATTTAATAAAGTATCAGGATATAATGGACGTCTGAAGGTTCCAGGACACAAAATGTAAGAAGCTGAAGTCTGGCTAGTTAATTATTAGGATTTAGAAATAAAAAAGAACAAGAAAAACAGACATGGAAAAAACAGATGATCAATATGAGGACATAATAACAAGTAGATCGAAGGTAATATGATCCATTTTGACACATTCTCTCAATTATTTTTCCTTTCCTTTTCTAAATACAGACAAAAGTGGGTCCAAAGAAGAACACAATAATACTTAAACATACTGAGTAACATTGTTTCGCAGTGAAAAATTAATAATTAAATATTGGCACGAAGTAATCGTGATTCTCAGATAAACTATATGTCTGTGATTCATACCTAATGGACTTTCATGTGTATATAGATGTCTTAGAGATACAAAAACTCATTCTTGTGCCCTCATCTAACAGCTTAAACTTTTAGATCAAGTGGTTCTTTGTCAAACAATGCTACATAAAGTTGAATAATCCTAAACTCATAAAATATAAGATCAATAGTCAGATGATAGAAATGACTAGAAAACTAAAAAGCTACAAACATAACAAACAAATATTAAATTTTTAAAGTCAATACTTTGCTTTATCTGATCCTCTCTCATTCGCATTGCTAAAGGATCCCTACGGATACGAATATCAGTCCCCATCATTATGCGATACTCTCGGTCTGTTTGGTGGGAAAACATTTCAATTAGTTGAGTGTTTTCATCTTCACCAGTCTCTTCAAAATGCTTCTGAATAGCTTCGCGAGATGTGTCCCTCTTCCATGCTTTTACCCATTCTGAATAGTATGCTATTGGACCAATCCTTTCCAGCTTCTCTTCTTCAGCCTGAAGTCTGCGAAAATCAGGTGTTATTTTCACAGGCTCATGGCAAAAACCTATGGTCTATGGGAAGCTTTTTTAGTCAGCATTCCCAATTCTGCAAAGCAAATATTACAAAAGATAAGAAAAAGCAGGGATCTCTCATGTGTTTATTTATGTGCAAGTGATATTGAATATTGAAATCAATTTTGATATATGAATTATATGACAGAGAAATTAAATCTAACTTCATACACTGATATCTTACACAGCGCTTAAGAACTTTAAACGACCTAACACGGCCATAGTAGGTAGGTTTTCTTAATATCTCCCTACATCTGATATTGTCTTTCTTTACATTTTTTTTCCCTGAAAAAAGATACACCTAACTAAGAGTGTCTTTTTTAAAAAAAAAAAAATCCCTTTTGAAAAAGTGCATCCAAAATTGTCTTGAGTCCACATGCCAGGAGAATGGTTCCTTTCCCAAGCTCTTGAGCATGGAAACTGTCACTGACCAAACAATTGGGGTTCACCCTCCGGGAATATGTTTTCTTTGACAACACTCATACACCTGGCAAACCCATTACAATGAGGAAGAACAATTCAACTTTCCACTTGTTCATTAAAAAGAGCACATTGACTTATGCCAAAATAAAAAATTCAGTTTATCATAAAAAACATTGAATGAAGAAGCTTAAATAAACTTGGAGCAAGACAAGTTTAGTCTGTCGAGTGAAAACTTTATCAGGGTATTCCCCTTGATTTCTGATGTGAATTATGTCAAGTAGTCTTCTTAGAATATGAAGGAAATTATGATGCATCAGCTTTAGTCCTTTTAGAATTTTCTCATTCTTCAAGTAAGTGTTGTTAAACCTTGGTGAACTACAAAAGACACCTTCATTTCTTGGCTTATCAGGACTATGTTGCGACTTGTGAGCATAATAGTCAGCAATACCTTTCTTCCTTATAAAGATGGCGTCTTGCTCGGTAAAGAGAAGTTTCTGTCAATGTTGGTTCTTTACCATAAAGCTTTATTTGCCCAGTTTCTGCCATGGCTTTCAGGAAAACCTGAAAAAATGATAGAGAAGTTCAGATCAAGACATTATAAAACTTCATTATCAACAAGAGAATTTATGATTTCAACATATTTGACTGGCTTTTAGACCTCTTGTCTGATGAACATAATTGTGGAGGATCTAACAAGTAATAGTATTTAATATGGGGATTGGGAGCATCTAGCATCTGAGTATATTGCTACAAGAAAATGATTTTATGGGAAAGGTCCTAAAGTCTCTTCAGTTGTTAACAGAATGCTATTAAAAAACATATGAACTGCCAGTAGCTAGGGGCACTAATTCATAGATATAAATCACAATCATAAAACACAAAACCAACGAATGCACACAAACCATAATTAGAATCTCAAAAAACTTTTTTATAGCCATTTTCATGCAAACTAACCGTTTCAACGTCTGGTCTCCTCCTTTGCCACCTGGACCATTGTTCTTTTTCTGGCTTTCTCCAATTCCACCAGAGTTCTTCATCTGTGAGTGTGCCCTCTATTGGCTTTTTAACTTTTGGATCAATGAATGGATGAGGGAGTCCAAGTTTCTTGTCAAGATCGTATCCAGTCTCTTCTTCTTCCTCAGGTTCAGACTGATAAACAACATAGTCAGATGAGACATCTTGCGAATCTTCAGCAGACTCAACAGAAGCCTCAGAAGGCCCCAGGTCAGTCGATTCTACGATGATCTCAGAGGAAGAACCAACAGATGTTTTGTACTTCTTCCTCCTACTTCCGGGCTTGCTGCCATAAGATGGAGAGCTTGATGATTCACCAGCTGGTGCAGGTGCTCTTGCAGCCCTCACTTGACTTGCAGTTCCTTCAGGCCAATACTCTTGGCCAGGAATACTTGCTCGAGCACCGGAGGCCGGTTCAAGCTGGCCAGAGGTGGAGTCCATGTAACTGTAATAGGGTGGACGTTCAACAGATACATGCTCAATATATTCATCATCTTTCTTTTCACACTTAATGCAAGTATGTGAAGGAAACCTCTCTCTTGAATTGCTGAAACCAACTCTAACTTGCAAAACCCCAGGTGGAAATGTACCCACCAGGTATGATGATGTCTAAGAGGTTTCAAACAATTGTATACTATGAATTAGCTCAATGTTACATAACATACAATAATAACATAATAAAGTAGATAAACTACATTAAACGGAAATTGAAGAAAAACATGTAATTTGACAGTTCTTGCACTTCAAAAATTTAGTCAAAATTGATTCCTTTTTCTTTTGGGGGAAAAAAAAAACAGCTAAATGTAAAGTGCATATAAGAAAAGTGAAGCAACCCAGAAGGTAAAAATTAGAACTTTTAACACCCCTTTAAAGAGAAAGAGGAGAAAAACAAGTGAAGAAGAGAAAAATGCAGAGGTAAGAGATGAATGAAAGGAAGGAAACCTGGAAGTGATTGAAGGACAAGTTGGCGTGAAAAGAAGCCATAAGCTTAAGGTGTCACCAAAAACGGTGTCGCCTGAGACAAATAGGGGTTTTTTGGAGAAGTGGGGAAAAGTAGAGAGAGAGAGAGAGAGAGAGAGAGTTTAATTTGAAATGAGAAGCGAGAAAAGAGGATGAGTTGAAGGGAAATTACTAATTAGTCGAAGGAAGTTCCGGCAATGGAGACACTCATCTGCACCTGCCACAGCGCCACCCTCTTATCTATCATCTCTCTCTCTCTCTCTCTCTGGATTTATTTAAAATTTGCACGATTAATAATATATTAAGTAATATAATTTTAACATTTTTACGAGAATAGTCGTATGGCTCTGTTGGGTAAAAACTAGCGGATAGGCTAGCTGATAGCGGATAGCGGATTAACTAGCGGATTGGATTTGAAGTGTTTGATAAAACTAGCGGTTGGACTAGCTGATAAATGTAAAATGACATAAAAGGATATGTTAGCATTTTTTTTATTAAATTATATGTATATATATTATTTATTTTAAAATAATTATCACTTATAATGATTTATTTTATTCTAAATTATTTATGGTTTATCATGTCCAAAAAAATTTATTTATCGTTTAAAAAATTTAATCATTAATTTTTAATTTTAATATTAATTTAGTTTTAATTATTTTTAATAAATAAAATGGAATAATAAAAATAAAATTATATATTGATTTTATTTTTATATAAGTTTTATTTTTTTATAGATAAAAATATATTTTCTACTTTTTTTATCTTAAATATAAATCTAAATAGCGAAATTAATTCTTATTTATATACTATGTTAAATGATTAGTATTTTATTTTATAATCAAGGATAGGTGAGGAATTTAATTAAGATGGTAGGGATAAAAATGGAAGAAAAAATGAAACGCTATACGCTATAAGCTCAAACGCTACTTCAAGTAGCGTCTGGGAAAAACGCTATACGCTAGTGAAAAAACGCTATACGCTAATTTTAAAAACGACTACCAAACCAGGCTACTTTTCCATCCGCTATACGCTATCCGTTAAACGCTAGCGGATTTGGCAAACCAAACAGTGCCATACTCACTGAGTGTCAATGTCTTTTAAGCATGTATTTAAAAAGAAAAATATTCTTTTTATCATGTATCATATTTCTTTTGAAAATACTATATTATTCAAGGATTAAACGTTGGTTAATTAGAGTTTGACATAATGGTAAATGTGTTTTCATAAAGGATAAAATAAAGATAATTATACCAACGTGGGTTGGTCCAAGTAGTAATGAGTTTAGGCCCCTTAATTCAAGTGATCAGGAGTTCGATCCCTGACTCTTGTATATGGAGAAAACTTTTTTAGGACTTAAAGAGAAGTCACCCCTTAAATATCATCCAGTACCTCGAGGGATTAGTCTCCGTAGTTACATGTAGAGGATATCCGGGGAAGAAAAAAAAAAGATAATCACTACTTAGTGCGTCTGAGAGATAAAAGATACGCACCAGGAGATAAAAGATTAACATGAGAGAAGATAATGTTGTTAATTAATCAAACAAAAAGCTGAGACATAAAACGTAACGAGAGTTTTTCTCAAGGTTTACAAAACCGGACCGGACCGGCCGGTCCGACCGGTTTAACCGGGACCCGGTGCATGGAACGGTTCGGTCAGATGGCAAAACCGGCTGGGTGTTGAACCGGTGTAAAAACCGTAGAACCGGTTAAAAACCGGTGAAACCGGTCAAAACCGGTTAAGGACCGGTCTGATCCGGTTCGCGAAATATGCCAATTTTTTTTTTTTTTTAAAAAAAACCTTTGGCAAGCCAAAACGGCACCGTTTCCCAACCCTAAATTTTAATGGTTTCACGCTTTCACTAACTCAGTCCCTCCATCCCTTCGACCCTTCTTCCCCTTTGTTTCTAAATCTGCCCCTGCTCCCTCAAACCAAAACCAAACCTGCCTCTGCTTCCCCTGACCCCTGTTCGACTTCGCCGCCATCGCCGGTTCGGACAAGTTCTGCACACCGTCCCTGCGTTCTCCGACGAGGTTGCTGCGTTCTCCGGCGCTAGGTTGCTGCTCCAATGTCGAACCAGGTATGTTACTCTTTTTCTCCAAGTTTTCTATTCTCCAATTTAATTTTTCGCTGAACAAACATGTCATATTGTAGGAATTACCAAGTGGGAATGCTCCTCAAGAAAATAATCCTAATTTATCTACTAATGCCCCTAATACACAGTTATCACAAAATGAATCAGCAGAAGGCTCCACTGCATTTCGTGGGAAAAGTGATCCTGCTTGGGGGAATTTTGGATTTAGAAAAGAAGGGAGAACTAATGTGTACACTTGCATTCATTGTGGAATAAGTTACAGAGGAGGAGGCATAAACAGAATGAAGCACCATCTTGCGGGTATATCTGGTCAAATAAGTTCTTGTAAGAAAGTTTCTCATGATGGTCATCATCAAATGATTGAGTTATTGAAAGGTATCAAAGAAAAAAAGAAGACTAACGACCTCAATGATGCATATGATGGTAGTAATGAGGGGGAAGTGCAAGAAGTTCAACCTTCCCCAAATACTGCATCTGTTTCTGCTCCCAACAAAGGAAAAAGGAAAGCTGACGTTCAAATTGGTGGTTCTTTTGCTCCAAGGACAACTCCTGGCTTTCAACCAACTATAAAAAGTGTAATATCTGGCAAGGCTGCACGTTACAAAGCTGGGATGGCGATTGCTAGATGGTTTTTTGATGCTAACATTCCATTTTATGCAACAAAGTCACCATATTTTCAAGAAGCTGCTGATGCAATTGCTGCTATTGGCCCCGGTTATAAAGTTCCATCTTATCATGATCTACGGGTTAGCTTATTGGGAGATTGCAAGAAAGAATGTCAATTGCTTGTGCAAAGTTATCGAGCCAATTGGGCTAAGAGTGGATGTACAATCATGGCTGATGGATGGAGTGACCAAAGACAAAGGACATTGATAAACTTTCTAGTTTATTGTCCTAAAGGTACAACATTTGTGAAATTTTGATATTCCTTAATAAACTTGATAGTCCATTTAATTTTTATTTGATAAGCTTTTTACTTTATTATTCCATAGGGATAGCATTTGTGAAATCTATTGATGCATCGGATGTTGTAAAAGATGCCGCGACTTTGTGCAATATGTTTTCTGAAGTTATTGAATGGGTTGGAGTTGAACATGTTGTTCATATAGTGACAGATAATGCATCTAACTATGTAGCTGCTGGTAAATTGGTGCATGAAAAATATGAAACCATTTTTTGGTCTCCTTGTGCTGCCCACTGCTTGAATCTCCTTTTGAAGGATATTGCTAGTATGCCTCATGTTGCAGAGCTTGCCAAAAAAGCTTCAAAGGTAACTGTGTTTGTGTACAATCATATAGTATTCTTATCTTGGCTAAGAAAAAGAGAAGGTTGGAAGGAAATCATACGTCCAGGAACGACTCGATTTGCTACTACTTTTATCACATTGAAAAATATTTATGATCATAAGCATGATTTGCAAGCATTGGTTGTGGACAAACACTTTACTAGCCATAAGTTAGCAAAGGGAACAGCAGGAAAAGCTGTTAGTGCTATCATTTTGGATCATAAATTTTGGAATGAATGTTTTATGATTGCCAAACTTATGGCTCCCATCATTCGATTACTAAGAATTGTAGATGGGGATGAAAAACCTTCTATGGGTTATGTTTATGAGGGCATGCAAAGGGCAAAAAATGCAATAAAGGAAATGTTTAAGCATAGAAAGAACTCATATAAGCCATACACGAATATTCTTAAGACTCGATGGGATAAGCACTTGAAGCGCAATCTTCATGCAGCATCATACTTTTTAAACCCTGCATTCATTTATGATGACAAGTATTGTGATACGAGTAGGGTCATGCAAGCACTTCTTGATTTATTTGATATACAAGCTTTTTGTCCTGATGTGGCCAAAGCCATTAAAGAGTTGCAAGTGTATCGTGAAAGACAAGGATCTTTTAGTCGTGAAAGTGCTCTTAAAGTGGCAAAGGAGATACAACCTGGTGAGTACCAATTTATAGTTTTAATTTTTAAATAATGTTTTATACTTACATAGTTATGTATATTTCTTGTTTTATTTAACTAAATATGTGTTTTGTAGATGAATGGTGGAGAATGTATCGGGGTAGTGCTCCAATATTGCAAAAGTTAGCAATTCGTCTTCTTAGCCAAACTTCTTCTTCTTCGGGGTGTTAGAGAAATTGGAGTGTCTTTAAACGCATCCATACAAAGAGAAGAAATAGACTTGAACATCAAAGACTGAATGATATTGTTTATGTTACTTATAACTTGCGTTTGAGGAATAGGTATAAAAATTTCATTATGTCAAAAGTTGAAACATTGCTTTTACTTTTTTTGAAAAGCATAATAATTCTTCTTTTTGCTATTGTAATGTTTTGTTATTGGGGACACTACAAGAAGGCATGTCGTGATCCCGTTGATTATGAATCCATTGATGAAGTTGATTTTTGGGTGATTGATGAAGAATCCTCTCCTAAACTTGATATTGATGAGATTGAAAATATTCTTTATCATGATAGTGGTGCGTTTCCAATAGTTGGTGATTCATCAAGAAGCAATGAAGGTTAATGTTTAATTATATCGAACCTGTTTTGTATGTAACTTGATTATTTTAGTGTTGAAATTTTATTTTTCTACTTGTTTGTTGTTTAATTAGGTGATGAAGAACTTGATGCTATAGAGATTCAACTTCAAAGTGGTGGTGATGGTGATGAAGTTACTCAAATCAGTGAAGATGCTATGGCTGACGTGTTTGAATATGAAGGAGTCAACCTCAATGAATATTATGATGTTTGATGTATATGTTATTTAGTTTCCAATAGACATTGTTCACTTGTTCACTTTTGTTGAACTTAAATGTTATGGTTTGATCACTTTGACGACATATTTGATTTGGTTTTGTCATTTTTAATGTTATATATGTTGAGTTATGACATTTGTAAGTGAAGTTTATTTTTCAATGTTATGAACTTATTTGATATTATTAGTCATAATTTTTTTTTTATGTTTGATACTGTTTAATATATTATATTAAAAATTAAAATAATATTATTTAATTATAATCGGTTCAACCACGGTTCAATCTCGGTTGGACCATTGAACCTTGAACCGCTGTCTTCACCGGTTCGATGGCCGGTCCGGTTTTGTAAACCTTGGTTTTTCTATAAACTTCACTTTTTTGACGGACTATAAAATCCATTTTAATTCGTGTGTGACGTATTATAAAAAATTTGCCTATAATGATATGAAGAGTTTAAATTTGTACATTGTTGATAATTTTTTATATATAACTTTGTCCATTTTCAAAAGTTATACAGAATTTCTCTGACACTAAAAAAAACATTTTTTTTTTTGTACATAACATTTTTTGTATTATTTTTTTGACAAGAACACTTTTTATCTCACGCGGAACAGAAATTTAAAAATAATAATCCGTGAGATTTGACTTAAAATTTAATTCAATAGTAACAGTCTACGTATCTCGTATTTTTTTTTCATGCCATTTTCGGTAGCCAAAAGCAAAGGTCATGTTGACAAATGAAAAGTCTGCATGCAACAGTACCCAAAAGTTAAAAAAAAAAATTAATAATAATAATAATAATAATAATAATAATAATAATAAATATGAATGCTAAGTATCTATCAAGAGGGGGAGAGAGAGAGAGAGAAAGAGCACCACGTACATAAGCGGAGTTTGCAGATAGCAACGTGAACCGTTTTTGTCGCTCCTTCTGTTACTACGAGGCTTTAGACTCGCTACGCTAGCTACTTGTGTATGTGTATGTGTGGAGCATCTCATCACATGATATGCAACTGTTTCCCATGTCTTAGTTTCTGATCATTCTGAACAACAATAACAAAACCTCCATTTGCATCTCGATTTATATATAAAATGGCATTCATGACGCTCGGATCAAAGTCTGAAGCATTTCGTCGTGAAGGCCAAGCCTGGTGAGCATTCATTTATCTTTATATATATATATATTCGACCCTATGAAATAATTACCCTTTATCAAAATGGAAGCTTGTATCATTGTCTTTTTGGGATATTTGAATCATCCTCAATTTGGGATCACAGTGTTGTGATTGTCCCTCTACAAATAACAATCTAAAGGTGTTCCAAATACTAGTCAGTTCTCTTAATCATGGAGGCAATAGCACAAGTGTACAAATGCCAAGAAGAAATTGAAAATGGTGCTTGCCATGCTTTGAGATTTTGGATGAAGAGCAAGCATACAAATATTTTAAATTTTCAATGAAGTTGAGGACAATGTAAATTGCTGCTGGTTGTCTATTGTCAGCTCAGCCATTTTGGGATTGGCATTGGTTTTATAATGTAATGTAATGAGGGTGCTCTTTATAACATGTTCAATGGGGCTCAAGTGGAATGGCATTTGTTTCATGCTGAGGGTGCAAATGCAGAATCAGATATATAACCCGTTCTTAACCCCCAAACTTACTATAAAATCAGTTCAAGGTTTAAAATCTCCTAAGCCAAGGGTTCGTTATAATCAGGGAAACATATAAGTCCTATTCTCCAGTATGTTGTATGGTTCTTCTGTAACCGATCTTACTAACTACTTCATAGTTGTAAAATATAGAACAAGCATTCAACAAATTATCTGGTGTGTGTGTGTGTGTATACAGTAGACTCAGCTTCTAGGATTTCTATTCCATGCACAAGCTTGTCCTTCTATGATATGATTAATTTTGTTTCAATTTCAGGGTTTGTACAACAGGTCTTCCAAGTGATGTTACTGTTGAAGTAGGCGAAATTTCTTTTTTCCTTCACAAGGTGCTTGTTTATATTTAATATTAATATTAATATTAATTGTCAATGATTGCATGCATTCTGTTTTTGAATTCTTTTTCTCTCCACTGTTTACCTTCTATGTCTTCTGTTGGTCTCTGTTGTTGCATCACCCCTCTCCAAATTTGGGTATCATCATCTGTTAAGTCCTAAATTCAACTAAGTATTCATGCTGGTCCTTAGTTTGTTTCTACATCTGTGATTTTGATGCAGTTTCCAATGCTGTCTAGAAGTGGGCTACTGAAGAAACTCACTGCAGAGTTCTCAAACGAGGATGGATCAAGTTGTGTTTTGCAGCTTCATGATATTCCTGGTGGAGCTAAAACATTTGAGCTTATAACCAAGTTTTGCTATGGTATAAAAATAGAAATCACAGCATTAAATGTAGTCAGCCTCAGATGTGCAGCAGAGTACTTACAAATGACTGAAAACTATGGCGAAGGGAATCTTATTGCACAGACAGAAGCTTTTCTCAATGATGTTTTCAGTAATTGGTCAGACTCCATAAAAGCCCTTGAAACATGTGAGGAAGTCCAAGCCTTTGCAGAAGATCTTCATATAGTTTCAAGATGCATTGATTCCTTGGCCATGAAGGTTTGTTCGGATCCAGATTTATTCAATTGGCCTGTGGCTGGACGTGATTGCATGCATAACCAAGTAGACCATGCATCCTGGAATGGGATTTCTTCTGAGACTAAACCATCATCTCAAGGTGATGATTGGTGGTATTATGATGTGTCTTTGTTAAGCCTACCACTATATAAGCGACTTATTTTATCCATTGAATCAAAAGGTATGAAATCTGAGTGTGTTGCTGCATCTCTCATATACTATCTTAGGAGGTTTCTTCCCTTGATGAATAGGCAATCAAGCTTCACTGATAGAAATCATGCAACCATTCTTACAACTTCTGAAGCAGATCAAAGGGCTCTACTGGAAGAAATTGTGGAGTTGATTCCTAATAAGAGGGGGGTGACATCCTCAAAGTTTCTGCTTAGGCTGCTCCGTACAGCCATGATATTACATGCAAGTCCATCATGCAGAGAAAATTTGGAGAAAAGGGTAGGAGCTCAACTAGACCAGGCTGTGCTTGTGGATCTTCTCATTCCAAATATGGGATACTCAACCGAGACCCTATATGATATAGACTGCGTTCAGAGGATTCTTGATCATTTTATGTCTATATACCAGCTTGCATCTGTATCAGCTTCTCCATCCATTATTGAAGAGGGCGCATTGATAACTGGGGCTGATACATTAACACCTATGACAATGGTGGCAAATTTGGTAGATGGATATCTTGCCGAGGTGGCTTCAGATACTAATTTGAACTTGCCTAAGTTTCAGGCACTTGCAGTTTCAATTCCAGATTATGCTAGGCCACTTGATGATGGTATATATCATGCAATAGATGTATATCTTAAGGTTAGATAATTTTGGATAGCCTAGCTTGCCCAAGAAATTTGTTTCTATGCATCCATGTGTTTGCTTCCAGTTTACTGTCATGTTTTGGCAAATAGTTAAAAATTTATCAAGACGACGGAAATTGTGGAAAAACAATAATAAAACTTGTGAAGAATTTAATGCAGACTGATTTACTACAAGTGTTGTTTGGAACTTGCTCCCTTAACAATAGCTAGACTAAGAAAGAAGATAAAATTAAACTCAGGACAACGAAAAATAATGGCTAACAAGTCTATTTGCAGCATGAAACTGTCATAAATATAGTACTCAAGAGTTAATACCTGACAATCGAGTACTATTTCGACAATTTTCTTTTCTGCTGTTTCAAATTTGATAATTTTGATGTAAAACATCTATGACAACTGCAGGCACATCCGTGGCTGACAGATTCTGAGCGGGAGCAACTTTGCAGACTGATGAACTGCCAAAAGCTCTCCTTGGAAGCAAGCACTCATGCAGCACAAAATGAAAGATTACCACTCCGAGTAATTGTTCAAGTCCTGTTTTTTGAACAGCTTCGACTCCGTACATCAATATCTGGCTGGTTCTTTGTTTCTGAAAATCTTGGGAACCCACAGAACCCCAGTGGAAATCTTGGCCTCCCCAAGAGTAATGGTACTCATCAAATGGACTCTGCAGAGGGAAGTGAAAACATGAGGGAACGTCTTTTAGAGCTGGAGAAGGAATGCTCAAGCATTAGAAATGAGCTGCAGAAGCTGACAAAGACAAAGAGAAGTTGGAGCATTTTCCCAAAAATGTTTGGCTTTAGAAAAAGGTCAGAGTGTTGCAATCCAAAAGAATCAAATGGCAGTGATACAAAGACAACATCGTCCACTTTGAATAGAAAACCAAGCCATGAAAGTAGTAGTTGAGGGGTTTCACCGATCTTCATAGTTCAAGTGAGTGGAGATAATTTGTTCTCTACTGCTATGCATTCTACTTTTTCTATTCAATTATGGTTGTAACTTGACAATCAAATTGTTTGTAGAATACCATGTCAGAAAAAATTTAGAAAGAAAGAAAGAAAGAAAGAAAAAGAAAATTTAGTGCTACATACACCTTCACATTTCTTAAATTAGTCTGTGTCTGGCAGGAGTGATTTGACTACCAGTTCTTTGTGTTGCAGTTTACAACATGTTCTCCACATTCTGCTCCGTGCTTTCTCCAATCACCTTAGTTGTGAGATGGATGTATTGTAGTCAAAGTTTAGATTATTCATTCCTTGGTTTGGTACATACAATGGTGGATCCTGTCAGGGCTTGAAACTCCCGTTGCCACCCCTTTTTGTTTGTGGCAGTCTTGATTTCACAAATTTTCTGTTCACTACTTTCATCTCTGTATGTTACATTCGGTAAATGATCAACCAATTTTAGATCTTTGTGTATATAAACTAAAAACTGCAACAGAGAAAACTTTGTAATATAATCAGGTATAGGTAGAACCGTAGGAGATTTTTTTTATCACTTGTTTTAAACAAGCAATCTGGTTACCAGTAAACATATTGCTACAGTTCTACTTTCGACAAATACTGCAAACTAAGCAAACAAATTACATTTCTCTCATGAATCATGTACAATCCACATATATGAGTATCCTGAATATTGATAGGAACTGGACCAGAATTAGCTTTGAATTACTCTAGTAGATCAGAATTACATAGCAATAACTCTCACACTCACCACTCATGGGTATTTGAGAGACCCACACTCTCCTCTTGGGTATTCGAGAGACCCAAACTCTCCTCACTAATCCTTTCCAAAATACAAGATACCCTCCTTTCTCAATCTCTCCTTTATTTATAGGCAACATGCCTTATTTCTCTTAACTCACTCCCTAACTCACCCACTGACTAATTAACTAACTAACTACTTATCTAACAATATCTAACAAATATTTGTGTATTTTAAAAAAAGCTTACATTAAAGCTATGTAAATAAAATTTTGTTGTCAAAATTATCGGTCTTATGGAACCTCTAACCTCTTCTGGTCTTCCCCTAAAAAACATTTAGTTGCAAGTAGAGCCCAATTTTCATTTTTCTTTTCTATTGATTATTATTATTTTTGGGTTTATTTTCAATTCAATTAAGTTAGATTTTCACCTCAAGAATGAACTTAACCATCAAGATCAAGAAACAAGAAAATGGAGAGAAGCAAGCAATGTAAAAGCAGTCAAAGGAACGGAAACCGGAAGTTTCACCCACGACAACTGATTGTTGATATTAATTAATCTGAATTATTGTTTATTAAATACAATATTTTTTTTATATAGAAAGAAATACAATATTTCTTTGATTCATCCATTAAGACTGTTTGGTTATCAGGGCTTAGAAAATTGCCAAGTTACTAGAACAAACGAGACTTTTCTAGAAAAACTTTAAAGCCTTCTAATTGACACCCTTATATATAATGTAACAACAGAATTCAACAAAAAGGTTTTTCACATGGTAAATTGATACAGGAGACCTGAACAATTCAACATATGTATTTCACTTTCCAACACCCAACTTAAGCTAAAACATTAAGTTAGAATTATAAATTTCATACTCGTTACTTCTTTACCTCAAGTTGTTCAGTCTTCTCCTTTGTCAGAATCTTGTCCAGTTCCTCCCTTTAGATGGATTTTCCATGGTGGTCAAACAGAGGGAAAACAAGTTTGGTAAGTGTGACATAAATAAATAATCACAGTAGTCCTTATAGATTTTATCTCCCCATTATATGTCTGAAAAATGAAAATTTCAACAATCAGGAGAAAAAGAAACAGAAAAAACTAACATTATCATATATTTGAGGGAAAAATTTATCCACTGTAAGTCTATAACTGCAGCAAAGATAAATGTAAAACAACAAATTACAAAAGCATGTCTTGTGTTCTAAGGGAATATCCTTTGTTGAAGCAACGATCAGTAGCTACCTTGAAAGGATTAGAATACATATAAGATTAACAGCAACTATTCCATCTTATAAACCAACTAGGACAATTGTTTTTCACCTTTTTTGGTGGATAAAATGCTTTTACCTTTAGTCAGATTGAAAAAGTAAGACAAGATATCTTAGAAGTTAGAATGTGCTTATCAAAAAAAAAGAAAAAAGAAAAAAAGAAGTTAGAATGTGGATAAATTAACTGTGAACGACCATATGAAGCTTATATTTTGGAAACAGAATAGCTCATAAATATAAAGTAGTATTCAAGTACATCATATATAGAATGACAAAGTTATCCCTAAAGAGGTTAAATTTTACAGTTTACTCTCATTTGGCAATCAAAATTTTTAGTAAAAAAAGAAGGAAATGACAGAAAACGAAGAAATAGAGATTAGAGCAAATAACCTCCTTCAGATAAGCTAGCATATTTGATGTTGGTTCATGAAAATTTGGCCCCCTATAGTCAATTACTTCATTTGGATCTTGAATATAATTCATAGTTGGGTAAACTGGATCTCCACCCCATACTATAAGAGAGACAATAATTTTTTTCAACTACCATTCTGGATTAAATATATCTAAACTCCAAAGTGAGCAAAAGTATTTCAAAAGTAGTTGTCATTCAATAAAGTATCAGGATATTATGGACGTCTGAAGTTTCCCTGACACAAAATGTAAGAAGCTAAAGTCCAGCTAGTTAATTACTACGAAATTGATTTAGAAATAAAAAATAACAAGAAAAACAGATGATGAATATGAGGACATAATAACCACTTCTTTGTTTTGCAGTTTAACAACATGTTCTCCACATTCTGCTTCGTGCTATCTCCAGTCACCTTAGCTGTGAGATGACTGTATTGTAGTCAATGTTTTAGATGATTAGATCTATTCCTTCCTTGGTCTGGTGGTACATATAATGATGGATCCTGTTAGAGCTTGAAACTCTTAGATGTTGCCACCCTTTTTTGTTTGTGGCAGTCTTGATTTCACAAGCTCGTGTAACTATGTTGACTACCTTGGCACTCTTGTATACATCATCAGTTACCAATAGCAACCTGTTATATAGATCACATAAATTTTATCGTGAAGGGTTATAGAAAAGTGAAGGGAACCAGTTTAGGCTTACAAAAGGTAATATTACAATAACTAATCTGTGCATAAGCATTTCCCTTGGTGTATTCAGTGACACCATAATTATATGTCAACTTCAATACAGTTGTCTCATGCTCCTCTGTACACCCAAGCATAGCTATAGTGTACTGTAGGACATGCGACATAATTCAGGAAGATAATAACCAAGTCATGGGCATGGCTTAGGTATGGAGGATGTCCTTGCCAGGAGGCCAATAAGTAGATTGCTAAGATCAAGTTAAGATGGAAATTCACCTTGTATTCAGGTCTATCCACCTTCAAACCCAAGGCCTGCACAAATACGATCCCAAAAGAATATAGCCTTAGTTCATAAGATACATATGGTAATGGTTTAATACATAAAATTTAAATCATCATATATCAAATGCATATCCATGATTTTATTGTGTCCATCATGGATATGGTTGTAATAACTTGACAATCAAATTGTTTGTAGAATACCGTGTCACAAAAAAAATTAAAAAGAAAATGAAAAATTTAGTGCAACATATACCTTCACATTTATTACATTAGTCTGTGTCTGGCAGGAGTAATTTGGCTACCACTTCTTTGTGTTGCAGTTTAACAGCATGTTCTCGTATCTCCACATTCTGCTTCGTGCTTTCTCCAATCACCGTAGTTGTGAGATGGCTGTATTATAGTCAAAGTTTTAGATTATTCATTCCTTGGCCTGGTACATAGATTGGTGGATCTTGTTAGGGCTTGAAACTGGTAGGTGTTGCCATCCCTTTTTGTTTGTGGTAGTATTGATTTCACAATTTTTCTGTTCACTATTTTCATCTCTGTATGTTACCGTCGGTATATGATTAACCAGTTTTAGATCTTTGTGTATATAAATTGAAAGCTGCATTGGAGAAAACAAACCGAGTTTCGGTTTGTAATATAATCAGGTATAAGTAGAACCATAGAAGTAGTTGCCTCAAGCCTCAGGCATACGCTTTTGTTTGCCTCCATCATTCTTCTTCAAGTGCCATCTTTTTTATTCAACCTTTACACATAAAACAGGCACACAAAACAAACACAATAAGTAAAGAGGTGTTGAATCTCAGAACCTCGAACCAACAGAAGCAGGCATCGCAGAGGGTGAGATCATTGCCATTGTGGGTAAGACTTGAAGAGCAGAAAAGCAGTGCCCAGCTAGAAACCTGCAATAGAGAGTAAAATCTCGAACGTGAAAGAGGAGAAGAAAATACAGAGATGGGTGAGGTTTCTCTGAGGTCCAAGGCGACGTGTTTGGGACAGCTCCAGTTGAAGATTCACCAGCACTAGTAGAATAGCAATACTGCATAATCAATGAGTTGAAATGACTCTCGCTCCCACTTCAAGCAAACCACTTTCTTCTTCCACTTTGTTTCACAAACGAAAATTACACAAGTTCAAAGGAATCACAAAAATAGAGTTAGAGAAATACAAAATAATCAATTTGAGCTCCGTTGGTACAATCTCACACTTGTCTCTTATACAGCCAATAAGTCACTGTAATCACCATGCAGGTAAGCTTTCAAGAATGCAACTATAATTCCTCCAATAAACTTCCTCATGGGTTTCCTGGATTCTCCATTCTTGCATACACAACACGTAGCTTACCCTCTGATTCCCTTGGTATCATCATCTAGCATGTCTAAGTGGCCATAATCCTTAGCCACAAAATACCAAGCAGGCTTCTGGCATTCATTACATGGTGGAGTCCATGTAAATGTAGTAGGGTGGACGTTCAACAGATACATGCTCAATATATTCTTCATCTTTCTTTTCACACTTAATACAAGTATGTGAAGGAAACCTCTCTTTTGAGTTGCTGAAACCGACCCTAACTTGCAAAATCCCAGCTGGAAATGAACCCACCAGGTATGATGATGTCTACGGAGTTTCATATAATTGTATGCTATGAATTAGCTCAATGTTACATTACATAAAATAATAGCACAAAAAGTAAATAAATTGCATTAAAGGAAATAGAAGAAAGATATGTAATTTGACTGTTAACTGACTTCAAAAAATTTAGTCAAGATTAATTGTTTTTTTTTTTTGTGGGGGGGGGGGGGGGGGGGGGGGGCAATCAGCTAAATGTAAAGTGCATATAAGAAAAGTGAAGCAACCCAGAAGCTAAGAATTTGGACTTTTGACACCCCTTCTTAGGTAAAGAGGGGAAAAAAACGAGAGAAAAAAAAACAGAGGTTAGAACGAAAGGAAGGAAACCTAGAAGTGATTGAAGGACTACTTGGCATGAATAGCCATAAGCTTAGCAAACCCAAAGAAGCCATAAGCTTAAGGTGTCACCAAAAACGGTGTCGTGTGAGACAAATAGGTTTTTTTTTTTTTTTTGTAGAAATGGAGATGGCACCAATATAGCAGCTTGGAAATGCAAAATCCAAAGGCTCACATTTGAAAAATTGGATGTATAATAGCCAGCAATACCTTTCTTCCTTATAAAGATGGTGTCTTGCTTGGTAAAGAGAAGTTATGAGGCTATTAACAGCATGTACTCGTGCTGAATTGGTTCATAAGGGGCTTGATTATTTTTATATGATGGATCAAGTATATGGAATTTCTCTCAAGATTGATCACGACGGAAGTGTGGTGGACTTTTTAACAGCACTGGTCGTCTGAAAGAAGCAGAGGATTTGACCAACTCAATGCCTGCCTAACGTCATTATTTCAATTATGATTTTATTCTGACATGTTTACAGGATTCAACCATTTTTTTAAAATAGTATTTATCCTACTTAACCCTTCTATCGTGATATTCTCATCTTCATTCTGTTCTTAACGTGATAGATACCTTTTGATTACATAACCATGAACAACATTGTAAGGCATTACCATGATAACCGCAAGATTTCAAGTATGAAGTAAATGTCATTGATAGGCATCAACACATTATCTATTTAGTAGATGTAGAGCATCCATGGTCCAAATTCTTTGGGAACATTATATATTTCCTATCTTCTGTTGGTTTCATTTGCGATAGGAGGCAATTATCCTGCACCCAACTGTGTGCATACACCTAGCAAAATTGGCGCATATAACTAATTATTAGTTTTTTTTATATAGAATTTTATTACTTGTCATACTTACTTTCTGGCTTAGTTCCAAAGCAAGCTGTTTGGCTTTTCAAATCCATCAGATTTCCTGGGTGTTTCTTTGGCAAGAATCAATCCAATTACAATTTAACTTCTCCATTACTGATCATTAATCTCAAGACGTGTATTTTGGCCACTTCCCAAGGTGGGTAAATATTCTTAATTGAGAACCATGTACCATCTAACCTGATGTGCAAGTTACTGTTGTGTTTTATTCACATCGCCGCAACATGGCGTGTGCACACATTATACAGCCCTCCCAAGTAACCGAAACAATATCCATATGAAACTGGAACAAGTCAGATATATATATTAGGTAATAATAAAAAGATCTGATGATTACAATAGCGGATTAAATCCAATATGGTCTGGGGATGTACATTATTCCAATCCAGGGGGTCTTTTGCAACACAAAGTACATTTGACGCCTTTATCACATTCAAAGCATTGAGTATATATTACGCATAAAATCCTGGAGAAAAAAATGACGATGACTGTCATGAACTATGAAAAGAAGCAAGTTCTACAAAGCATGAGAAATATGTAACCATACAGGCATATATGCAGTGCAATCAAAATTTAAATAAACTTACCAGTTTCATTTACCAGTCCAAAAATCATTTTCCATAGCACACACAAGAGACAGCAAGAACAATCCTAAAAATTCCCTAAAAATTCACGACTTAACCCTAAAAATTACAACCACCCTCAGGTTTAATCAACAAGTTGATTCAACTCTAATCACACATGAACTGCGAAGTAACAAAATTCCAATACAAAAAGATATAGTCTTGGGAAAATAAAGAGAATTCCAGTTCAGAAATTGATCATTGATTCTTAAAACTCGGAACCCTAAAATGAAAAATCCCAATCTTAGAACTAAGCTAATTGACATGAGAAACCACATGCTCACTGATCCTTAAAACTCGGAAACCCTAAAATGAAAAAATCTCTATCTTGAAAATTGTGATTAAAATAGAAATGGAGAATTGAAATTGAAAAAGGAGAAGAGAAAGAGAAAAAAACCTTCATTTAGTTGTAGTAGAGTTCGAGACCCATGCCGTCGTGGATCTCGTAATCCTTGAGAGTGATGTGATCCTTGTAGATGGTGTACCACTTCTGGATCCGAATCTTGTCGGCTCTTGTACCCGTCTGAGCCGCCACCAGCTTCTTCAAATCCCCGATGGTGTCGTCGTCATTGTACTTCACCCGAACCTTCTTCCCCAATCGGTCGTTCAACACCACCTCTATCATCTTCGCAGAAAACCCTAACACCCAATTCTTCTTTGCACTTCACTTTCACTTGACGCGGCTTGCAATAAAAGCCATCATATATATTCATAACGTTATTTACCACCACAGGATGACGTGAAAACTAAGCAGGACGTTTTTCTGACGCAACTAAGCAGGATGTGAAAACTAAGCAAGCAACTAAAAAATAAAGCAGGACGTGAAATGAAATAAAAATAAAAATCAGCGAAATAAGCTTTTAAATTATTATCCATTTAAAAATTTTAGCATTACATTATTTCTCAATTAATGTTGCCATGATCAAAATGTTTTAATGATATTGTATTTCACAAAATAATATTAATATTATTATAAAAATTATAATATAGTAATTATATATAAAAAATATAAAAAAAATTAAAAATTATAAAAAGGAGAATGCTAATAAGTGCCCTTAGGATATTGTTTAAGGAATCAAGAAAAGAAAATTTGTTTGAGAAATATTGTATTTAGTTTTTTGAAAAGTGTTGCATTTAGCTTTCCAATACAAACTTCCCTGTTTTGGGTTACTTAATCAATATTTTTAGGGCACTCGTTGGCAAGACCCTTATAAAAAAATATAAAATATTACTTGCTGTGTTTGTTTTGCATGGCGGTTTATGTGTAAAATTGTAAATGTTGAAGAGGAAAGATGGGACTCTCAGCTCCGGCGAGGGGTTGAACCAGAATGATGGAGGCAAAAGCGTATGAGAATGACAGTCACTAGGGATGTCCGCGGTTCGATTTTGAGGCAAAATGCCATCCGATCCAAAGATAAAAAAGTATGCGGTTTGATTTGGATGACTTCCTAAAAAAAAGTCTGATCCGATAAGTGAGGTTTGGATTGGTTCGGTTGATTCGATTTTTACCGACATATAATTATATATTAATACTAAATCAGAAAATCAAGATTACAAGCAAAATTGAACAAAATCTTAAGCATGTATATACTCGTTTATATATTCATGTAATAATTTCATATAATATATACACAAATAAATAAATATCATCATCAACTAATTCCATAACATCTTTTTTATGTTTTTTTTTTTTTGTAGAACATCTTTTTTATGTTTGAAACTTAGAAATAGTAAAAAATTATGTCAAATCCAACTCGTAAGTATTATTAGGAGAAAAAAATTAATAATGAAAAAATACAATAAATATATATTGAATTTTATATATGAGGATTAGTTTGGATTGATTCGATTTAAGAAAATGAATCCAAAATCTGATCCAATCCGATCGGTTTTCACAAAACAAGATCCAAAAAAATCCAATAAACATCGATTTTGTTCGATTTTCGATTTTTTTTGGATCGGTTTTTGGTTTTCCTTTGAATCGTTTTGGATACGAACATCCCTAACAGTCACAGAGGAAGCTCAAAAGATCGAAGAAGAGAAGGTTATGAGTGCAAAGGAAATTGAAATTGAAGGGTTCGATAAAAAGCTTAGGAGGAGTGATGACTAATGAGTGTACGTAGTGGGAGCAGCAAAGTTGGTGGCTTCCATGATGCACCAAGCATGAATGGGGTGTCCAAAACACCCTTTTGGCTTGGAACAGCAAGTGTTGAAATTTTTGCAAAAAGGGCCTCAAGTACTAATATATTTTCAATATTAGTTGTCATTTTTTTTTGTTTTTTTTTGTTTTTTTACTAATTGTAACTAACTAGTTCTAGTTTGGTGATGTCGCATTCCAGTGTTGGTTGTCGCCAACGGCGAGGTTAGCTGAGAGAACGAAGATATAATCAATGTGTAGGAGCAGCAGGAGCATCCACGATCCAACCAGAAATTCTGGTCGTTGAGCGAGGTCGACCACGATGAGGTTTCCACCACTATCACGAAGTTCCGGTGGTTGTCGCGGCGGCTCGAAGTGATGAGATCCAACCGGAAATGCAAACACACTGGATCTAGAGTGGTTCTAGTGCGGCGGTAGCACGTCGTGGATCTGTCGAGTTCGCGGTTGAGGAGGCACATGGTTCTGGTTCAGACCGTAGAAACAGAGAGGGGCGCGGTTCGGGTCTGCCGGATTTGGTTCCGGCAGCATCATGGAGCTTGTGAATGAAAGGGTGAATATTTTTTGAAGGTGATTCTGTAATGGCCCAAATATTACCAAACCCAGTTATTATCTAGGAAAAGTTTAAAATAATGATGAGTCACATCATTTAGGAAGAGTCTAGAATAATAGTGGGTCACTATGATGAGTCACTACTAAGTTTGTTAGGTTTGTTATTAAGAATGCTATATATGTAATGAATGAATGTAATGAAAAACAAGAAGAATATTGAAGGAAGCATTTGCTTAAGGAAGTTGCTCCCCTCGAAGGAGTGTTTTATTTTTTGGTTTACTAGTTTCTGTTAGGTATAATCTTTATACCATTACAAATTCAGAAGATGGATTTTTGAAGGGGAAAAGCTTGATGGCTATGTCAAACAGTGCTTTTTTTTTTTTTCCTTCTAAATTTCGTCATCTATCATTTTATTATTTTATATAGTTACCTTTCTACTTTAGGGACCTAATTAAAAAATTTATATAAGTTCAGGGACCCAATTAAAATTTTTTAGTTCAATGACCCAATTGAAAATTTTATATAAGCTCAGGGACATAATTAAAAAAAAAATTAGTTCCAGGATCTAATTGAAAATTCTCAAATAGTTTACTGATCAACTCAATAATTAAATCTTTAGTTTATTCAAAATATTGTCATTTTGGGGCCTCTTTTTCCAAATGTGTTGGGCTTTTAAAAACTCATTCGGCCCAACTTTAGTTCATTCAAAGTATTGTCATTTTCGGGTCTTTGTTTTTCCCCAAAAGTGTTGGGCTTATGAAAACTTATTCGGCCCAACTTGTTCGAATGGGAAGACAAAAATCAAATTATTTGTTTAGTACTGTATTCTTGCTCGAAAGAGGCCATTGCCCTCACATGTCCTCTCTCGTTTTCTCTGGAAGATTATCTCATTCATATTTTGATGATTACTAGCAAGTATTCTGATGATTTTTTAGTAACAAATAATGCTAAACATTATAAAAACAATTTTCTAAGAAAAACATAGGAAAGAAATAACATATGGTGATCTGTGTTATACATATATTTAATTTATTTTATTTAAATAACACAAAATGAAAAGTAGGGAAGGTCAAGTCCTTAGGGAAGCACCTCTTCGGCTTATCTTTTAGACTTTAATCACACAATTTTAATAAATTGTATCTGTAGTTGTTGTTCATAAATCATAATCATTAAACACCTCAAACTCAAGTTTAGATATGTTGGTCTATCATGAAAATGGGTCCACGAAGTAGAGATATTAGACAAAAAAGCATATAGCTGAGTTGCCAGAAAAACCTCTCTATCATGAAAGAGAGTTCTTGTTTCCTTTATATGCTTACAGCGTGTCTCCTGCGTGTTTAATTATAATTATAATACCTTCAGTGACTAAACATGTTTGGGACCCTATTCCTTATTGTCTCTGTCCTACCATAGCAATTAAGTCTCAAGTCCTTTCATTTTCAGCAAAAGCCTACATTTCCTATTTCTCTTACTAGGGTGACACGTCCCTCACATGCTTCGGCTTGCCATAGCCATGACCATATGACCTTATGGAAACGGAACGGAAGAAAGTAAAGGATTGATTTGAATTGAAAGTGAAATGTGAAGCATAGGATGAGCATCCAATTCCTATCCAATATGTGGGGTTCCCTCATGCATCCACCTGTCCCTCCTTCTCTCCCTGTCGGCAGCACTCTCAAAAGCCACGTTCTCACTTCTTCATTTGCTGCTTTCATGGGCCACTTACGCGTGTCGTCTAGATATGCCATTTCCTTGCTGTTGGGATAAATGCAAACCACGTCGGCAACAACAGGTATCTGCAAAATAAGTGAATTTGGCATAAAAATATCAATTCTTAAGGACCTTTATTACTCAGTACTGTGAAACCAAAGTCACTTTTGAATTTTGACGAAACAAAACATCAATTTGGAAGGTTACTCCACTGTTATGTTATCCTTATTCTTTGAAATTATTCCATGAAATTACTCCAATACCCTCTGCCGTAATCACCCCTGTTGCTTCATAGATTATCATGCGCACTTTCCCGTTCCTAGAACCAAAATTACATATCGTATTGGTTGATGATGACGCGAGACTAGCAATGCAGATCCCAAGTTTTGAGTGAATACAGAAATTGGTTCTTTGATCTTTAAACGCGTGCGTGTCTACTGCCTGAGGTTGTAAAACATTCAACAATATATATATAGTATCAATCAGGAATACCAATTACCAACAGATGAAAGACTTAACTTATTATTAGTCATTTTATAACTGCAGGGATTAATAATTGTATACATATACAATTTTAGAGACTAACGACATGTAACGTGTATTTTTTAAAAATCAAATTATATATTTACTCCAGTTGTTTATTTATAATTTATTTATGATTTATCAAACAATCTGTTTAGATTTAAGACGAAGAATTCCTTGCAGCATTATGAAGGGCCATGGTATGGCGTACTTTAAACAGAGTTTTAGGCTATAATAAGGTAAAAGATTTCATTCTTTTCTCTCTCTTTTCTCTCTCTAGCATCACATATACTCATTTGCTAACTTAAGCGTTAAACTGCTTGAAAATTCTATTATATATATTACTCCATCAACATCCGAGTCACAAAAGCTACGCAAGCCTTGTACCGTTGTACGGTCACTAACTTTTTGAGAGCTATTCATGAAGCTTTACTGGTGAGAAAGTTCAGCCACCAACTGAACTTATGTTGAGTATGTGGGGAAGACAATTGTCTATTGCTCCTTTGAATGTCTCTTTTGTAGATTCAGGGGCTCAAACTAGGGGTGTTCGCGGTTCGGTTTGGATCGGTTATGAGGGAAAAAGTCATCCGATCCGAAGTAAAAAAATACATGCGGTTCGGTTCGGTTTGGATGGCTTCTTAAAAATATCTGATCCGATCCGATCCAATTAAATGCGGTTTGGATCGGTTCGGTTGGTTCGGTTTTTAACCACGCATTGATACTTATTTACATTACATTAAATGAGGTACAAAATAAAAAACAGTGGCTGTTTAATGTTAAAAACAGTGGCTGTTTTGCATTCAATTAATAGATGAAAGGCCACCAAATGAAAAGGATTTAGCTTGTAACATGAAAAATCAGCACATGCACCTATTATGCATAGCATATGTAACTTTTAATAAATAATAAAGTGCACAAACCAAACACATAATGACTTACACAACCATGGTAAAATTCAATTTCTCAAATCCAAATAAACAACTATGCTCAAAAGCAACATGCAACCATCAAATATAAAAGTTCTAAAGTCCCAAAGTTTCATAATTAAGAACATACACCCATCAAATATAATAGTTCCAAAGTCCCAAAAATTAACAACATACAACCATCAAATATAACAGTTCCAAAGTCCCAAAGTTCCAAAATTAATAACATACATCAAATATAAAGATCAAAAGTTCCAAAGTTAACAAAACACATTAGATTTAAAGATCAATTCCAGCCATGTTTGCTCCCGGTCATTGTCTGCAAAACAAAAGTATGAATACAAGGAATTAGAAACATCATATTCTCATGCATTTAATTGGTAAATATGACAATTCAATGTAAATATGATCATACCATTTACCAGACAGCAACATCATTTGAACTAATCAACTCCAAGTGCAGCAACTAATCAGAGTCGATATCAAAATCCTCCTCAGTCAGTTGTGGGATTGGAGCAAGTTCTGAAAATGTATATAATATATTAATCAATATGAATGAGAAAGCTATACAAGACAAACAACTGTATTTGAGTTTAATAAATAAAATACAACAATAAATACCTAGTTCCAGCTTCTCTAAGTCCTCCACAAGCTCTTCAACATCCGTTGACAATGGAGAGGAGCGACACCAATTCTGTGTACAAATTAAAGCTTCAACCGTCTTTGGTGTAAGAGAGCTCCTATAACAATTAAGCACTCTACCTCCAGTGCTGAAAGCAGACTCCGAGGCAACAGTAGACACAGGCATGGCCAATATATCTCTAGCAATTTGACCAAGAATAGGATATGTTGTGGAATCCACCTTCCACCAGTTCAAGATGTCAAAAGTATTACTTTTCTTCTCCAAAGTCTCCATGAGATACAAATCCACTTCATTTTGATTCATAGTATCCTTAAGATTCATGTCTTTCTCAAACAATTTAGTAACTAAATCATCAGATGCATCAACTTCCATTTCAGTGTCATGAGAGGATTGTGTAGAATTTTCAGCTTGACCTTGAATAGCAAAAAGCCTATAACTATCAAACATTTTATATAATGTCTCCTTGACCTTTTCACACAAAAAATCAGCAACACCCTTCTCACAAGTCTTGTCCAAACCCCACTTAACAAAATGAAACTTATTTCGAGGATCAAGCACCATAGCAACAAAGATCAACATATTCATATTTTTAATATTCCCCCAATACTTATCATATTTAGCTTTCATTTTTTCAGCCATGCTGCCAAGCAATGGGTCAGAACTCCCCATCCATGTCTTGAATGTCAACAATATCAAACAGTGATCATTGAAATATTGAGAAGAGGTTACAAAAGTTGAACCTGACACCTTCTCAGTGATATCATAAAAAATTTTCAGGAATTTAACAAAGCACCTTGCACTATCCCAATCATCATTATTTGGGATACCACCTTGCATCATCACAAATTCAGCACACTTCTCACCCAATCTCTTAAATGCTTTCTGAAACTTCAATGCACTTTCAAGCATAAGGTAGGTGGAGTTCCACCTAGTTGGAACATCCAGCTGCACAGTACACTTGTCTTGTATCCTAGCTTCCTTGATGCAAGTTCTAAACCTATCCATGCGACCAGGAGATGCACGAACATATCTAACTGCATTCCTAATCTTGCTAATTGAAGAATGCATTTCCTTCAAGCCATCATTAACTACAATATTTAAAATATGCGCACAACACCTAACATGCAAATGTTCCCCCTTTAATGGATGTGAATTCCAATCCTCCATTCTACTTTTCAGGTAAGAGAGAGCAACATCATTTGAACTAGCATTATCAACCGTAATGGTGAAAACTCTACCTATTAGCCAACCCTCCAAACATTTTTCAATTTTTCTACCAATTGTTTCTCCCCTGTGATTCATAATTGGACAAAAATTAAGAATCCTTTTATGCAACTTCCAGTCTTTGTCAATGAAATGTGCAGTAAGACAAAGATAACTCAAATTTTGCACAGATGTCCAACAATCAGTTGTGAGACTAACACTTTGATTTTCTTTATTAAACATACTTTTTAACTTATGTTTCTCATTTGTGTAAACATTCCAGCAATCTCTAGCAATTGTAATCCTTCCCGGAATCGAGAGCTTGGGTTGCACAACACTCAAAAAATAGCGAAATCCCTCTCCCTCAACAAACTTAAAAGGCAACTCATCCACAATTATCATCCTAGCTAGAGCTTGCCTACATGCATCAGCATCAAAATGAACACTAGCAAGAGCACTACCAGTTTTCCCATCTTCTTTTTTCAATTGTTGAAGGGTAAGAGTCTGTTGAGTAGGATCTTTAGACTCTCTGGGAAACTTTTTACATTGATTCAACAAATGGTTTCTTAGATTGCTTGTACCATTTTTATGTGAATCACATGCATAGTCAATCCCACACCAATTACACGATGCTCTAGGTGGATTTGACGAATCAATTTTTGTAAAATGTTCCCAAGTCCAAGATCTAGGCCTACAAGCTTTTCTAGTGTTACCTGGATCTCCAGCTTTAGAGTCATTAGGTGTGGCGGATGCTTCTCCAACTTTCCTTTTCTTTTGAACATTGGAGCCTCCCTCTTTGTTCAAATTGTCTTGCTCCTCCATAACTGGTGCTGCTGGTGCCGTTGGTTTCGATGGTTCGGTTGTAGACTTGACAGATTCAACATTTGAAGAAATTCTTCTCTCATCACTTTGATTAATTTCAGCCTGCAAAATAGAAAATAAAAAAAATCAACATATATGTTGAAGAAGAAAACAGATTCATCAAAATGTGATAGGGTAAAGTGAGTACCGGCTCCATGGTGATGAATGTTACTGTTAAAACAGACACCAAATGAGTGAATCAAATAACAATGCAGCAGATCTGCATTAACAAATAAGAGACATCAGAACTCAGAAATATGGAACAAACCCACCCAGAAATTTGAAATCCCAGACACAAACCCATACGAATTTAACAGAACACACACAAATTTAACAGAATACACAAGGGTAAGGAAATCAATGCATACATTTAACAGAACACAACAAATTTAACAGATCAAGGGTACATGAAAATGATGAAATCATTGAAAATGTCAATATAATTTCCATTTTACAAAGTCTAAAAGAAATCACAACCTAAAAAAAAGTCTTTGTATACTGCCTCTACCCAAACCAACCTGAAATGAGGACTCTGGAAGCAGCAGCGGTTGACGAGAAGTGATGAAGGAGCACGCGGCGGCCGGCGAGCAGTGATGACCGAGCGCGAGGCGGCGGCTGAAGAAGAAAGGAACGCGTCGACTGAGCACTAGATGGAGCGCGACGCTGCTGCACGAGCCCCAAGCAGGAAGGAACACGACGCGGCTGCACTAGAAGATGGTCGCGACCAGGCGGCGAGAGGGAGCTGAGTGGTGGCTGGCGCAGACAAGGTCGCAAGGGAGACTTTCTGAGCGAGGAGGGTCGAGCCGTCGAGGGAGTGAGAGACTGAGGGACGCATGCGCTTTAGCTTTAGGGTTACTAAATCTGAATGTCTAAAATAAAGAGGCAAAACGCATAATAAAAACGCCAAAACGGCAGGGGAAGGGAACCCAAGCTAAAAACGTATATGATGTAAATCGGTTCGGTTCGGTTCGGTTCCTGAACCAAAAACCGAACCGAACCGATCGGTTCCTTAGAAAACCAATCCAAAAAAAACCAAATGAAATCGGTTCCCATCGGTTTTCGGTTATTTCGGTTCGGTTATGCGGTTTTTTTTGGATCGGTTTGGATCTGAACACCCCTAGCTCAAACACATTTATTTATTTTTAGCCGAAAAGTGATTCTCGATATATTGCCCTCTAAAGATCATTTAGAAGTTTGTAGCTCTTATTGGTGATTTAAAAACACTATAAATGATGATGATAACATAATAATTAAAATTTCACTATCACAATAAAACTTATTTTCTTATTTCTCATCTTAATAAATTAACTTCAATGTAATAACGGTTATTCTTCTTATATTGTTTCTCTATCGTCATAAAAAGACAGCGAATATTTAAGCTTTTGATGGAAAAAGGTTTGCTGGTGCAATCGAATAGATATAAACTATCTTTTGACTTCCTTTGGAATCCCATGGAGAACACGAAGGTAGGTTCTTTTTTAAAATGTATATAAAGGTATACATATATTGAATCAGATTACAAATTCTTAATCCAGATGGTTTAGTCCAAGTGGTTAGTAGTTTGGGTCTTTTAACCATATGTCCATGATTCAAATCCTGATAATGGGAATAAAATTGTATCTGTGTGTAGAAGAGTTGCCTCTTAACTAGTATTTTACATCTTCGGGGATTAGTCTTACTACTATCGACTGTGGGGATACTTAGGTTCCATCTCGGGCCAAAAAAAGGATTACAAATTCTTAATATAAGCTAATAAAGTAAGTTATAAGCTAAATTATTGAATTTGTCAACCAGAACTTATATATTTTATAGTATGTATTTGGATGAGTATTTGACAAACGTGATTTTGGTTGGAATTGATTTTAATAGAATTGAGTTTGAAGATGATGTGATTTATGTTTGGATGATTTTATTTTAAAAGCAAACTTGATATAAAACTTAGTATAATTTGAGACTAAAAATCATGCTTGGGGCATAAGTTATAAATTCTAGCTTTTAAGTTATAATTGATTCCAGAGTCAAAATCAATTCTAATCGAGAACACCCAAATATACCAAAATCAATTTTTTATCTCTAAAATTATTTTTATCTCTCACAAAAGTGAATCCATGCATGCACATAATTTTCTATACAATTGCTATTTTTAGGTTAGAGTCGCAAATTGCTCGTTTCATTGAGTTAAACACGTCAGAAGAAGAGAATTGACAATGACATAGCCAATTATTGAAGGAATATCAGTTAACCTTTGTCCAAAAAAAAAATAAAAAAATACAACAGTTAACCAGCATAAATATCAGGGGCATATATGTCATATTTCCTATTTGTTATACATTATACGTGGAAAAATCTTGTCCTTTCCAACAGCGCTTCCGACGTCTCGCTCTCACTCGGTCTCTGTCCCCATCACCGTTTTCCTTCAATTCCGCTCTCACACATTCACTTTCCCACTCTCTTCCTACACAATCTTCATACTGAAAAAGAGAAGGAAAAAAGAAAAATCCAAACTTGCATTAATTTCATTTAAGAAATCCAAAAGCTAAGGTACCCCACATCAACCACCACCTTTGCGTATCATCACCCTTAAAAGCACTTTCCTTCACATACACATTAACAAAATATCCCATTTTCTTTGCTCTTCTGGGTATGTAACCGTTTTCTTCACCATTTAATTCCACTCTCAACGGTTGTTTTTACTTTTCCTTGGAATCAATGCAGTAACACAGTAACGGCTATTTCTTGAGATCACACGTTCGTTCCTTTATGTTGTCGGAAGCTATTTGAAGGGAGTGTTGGTTGGAGTTGTAGAGAGAGACCCAGATGGATTTTTCTTCGTTCTTAACCTCTCTGGGTACCTCCTTTTTGATATTCCTGGTTTTGATGTTTGTTTTTGCATTGCTATCAAGTAGGCCTGGTAACAATGTGGTTTACTACCCCAATCGGATCCTCAAGGGGATGGATCCATTTGAAACTGGCTTCAAGACCCGCAACCCTTTCTCATGGATCAAGGAAGCTGTGTCTTCTTCGGAGCAAGATGTGATTGCCATGTCTGGGGTCGACACTGCCGTGTACTTTGTCTTTCTCACCACAGGTTTGTCTTTTTTAACTTTTCTACATATATTTTATTTTCTTCTTTTTGCAGATGCTCTTTTGTTTTTCATTTCTTTTCCTGTTATTCTGGTTGTTGCTTGGATTGAAAAGGATTTTAAGATTTTTTTTATTTTCTTTTTATTTAATCAATTAATCCTTAGTACCTAGCAATTAATTAATTAACCTCCAAACACTTTAGTTTGTATTTGTTTTGGATTTATGTCATATTAAGATTGTTGATGATAATCATTTTGTTTGGAACTTAGTAATTGATAACCGATACCAATATTACTTAAGAACTTCAACTAAATATGTCTTCTCGCATGTAGCTGTGGGAAGTTATTTTGTGATGGGTGTGTTACATAGTTTTTGGTTAAAGAGGGCGGTGGACTTTTATAAACCTTTTCTTCTTTGGTTCACTTTGTTGGAGGGCAGGGAAACGTAGGGGAGCAAAATCTTTCTTTACTTTTTTTTTTTTTTTTTTTTTTTTTTTTTTTTTAAATCTCTACTTAAACCAAACAACTAAGAGTGTTATTTTGCTTCCCTCCATTAAAATTTCACTCCTTCCCTCCTTTCAACCAAATATATAAAACGTCTAAATAGAATATTTGGTGCTGACATTTGACTGATTAATTTGGAAAAAATGAAAGAAAGAATATTTCATTGAAAGGAAAAGTTGGCCTAAAAACTATAAAATTGAGATTCAGTGTTTGAAACTTACCAGCTATAACCAGTATGCCAACAAAAAAAAAGGATAAACATTTTCTCAACAAAACCAACCACCACTTCAATGTCATCTTCATCCCTTCCCTATTCTTCTTCCTGACGCCTCCACCTCCCTCGCCGCCGCCCACTCTGTCTCCCTCTCCTTCTTCAGCTTTTCGACCCTCTTCCTCACTTCCACCATCTCTTCCTTCTTCGACCTTGTTTCATCTGCTTCCTTCCGCTCTAATGGTCGCCTCCTCGTTGTCTTCAATGTCTCCGGCCTCATCCAAGTCTTTGAGGTCAAAACTCGCTCCTCTCTCCGCCGCCTCCCACAACCGACACGTCCTCTTCGTTCATTGCCCCTTCCTCGACAGGCTACACCCGAAAACGTTACTCGACTTGCAGGGCCATTGGGATTACATCAAGTTCGCCCCACCCATCGACCCAAAAAGTAGGGATGGCAATAAGTACATGAATACATGTACCCTTTCCTGTCGGGTACTTGGTATCCATACTCGCACCCATTACTCGCCCTTTAATTAAATATGGAAAATAAATAAATAAATAAAATAATATTGATTAAAATATTCATGTGATCACCTGGTACACTTCTCAGGTTGTGTGAGAGCAATAAAGATAATAGGAAAATAATTGCTTTCAGATTCCTTTGAATGAGTCACTCCACATAGATTTCTCATCTATGATTACGTACATAAAAGCAAATTTTAAAAAACACAACTCCTTTGATTAACCCAAAAGACAAGCTATAAAAGAAATTTGTAACACATGGAAAACAACACACACACACACACACACACACATATATATAGTAAAAATGTCAAGTGAGAAAGTAACAGTCTATCTACCCTCAGTTAAAATTGATGAGATCTCAGTGTACTTAACCAAAAGGGTGAAATCACTATTACTTTCTCAGTTTATATTTTTGCTCACTTTAGAGGAGCTTAATTGATAGGAAAATAATTCATTTAACCTAGGCTCAATTTTATTTTTTTAATTTAATATATTATAATTACATATATATGCGGGTATATATATAATCACACACACACACACACATATATGAGCAGGTATAGGGTGTGTTGGGTACTAAAGTACCTATACCCGCACTCATACCAATTAAATTTTGTGGGTAATTACCCGCCACCGTACTTGTGTACCTATTAAGCGGGTAATTACCCTACTAATCATGGGTAATTTTTTCATGTACCCATTAAGTAAAATACTAATTGCCATCCCTACCAAAGATAGACAAGCGCAGAGAGAGAGGGAATGGAGGTTAATGGCTGAGCAGAAATGGGCGACGTTGAGAGAAAGCAAGCGAAGGTTACCATATGAATGAATTATTTGGACTTACACATTGTTTTTATTTGGTCACATGTATGAAATAATGTATCCCATTTCACCCAAATGCGACATAATGAATTTCATTTCATTTCATGCAAGGGTGCTCATACTACATTCCCTTTTATTTCATCCACTGCTGCAATCTCATATGTCGCTTCCCTATCCTTTTTCCACCGAGATCTAGTCATTTTCTCCTTGTTATAATGAATAACTTGTGGCTACTTTTCATCTTTCTCACTGCAACAAATTCATTCACCACCATTCCAAGATTGAGTCTAATTCCTGAATGGGAAACAATCTTTCAAGACCATGTAGGACTTGTTGCAAGTAATTCAGATGATGTCAAAATATTTTACTAATGACTGAAAGTTATACAAAATATTTCCCAAAGATATCTAATCAATTTCAAGTATTGGGGTGGTGCCAATTCTAGTGCATCAATATTTGCCTTCTTGGGTGGAGCATCGCCAATAGATGGTTTACCTATGGTCGTAGGATTTATGATTGATAACAATGTTTCCTTTGATGCTCTCTTAGTATGCACAGAGGTACTGTAGAGAATATTTTCTAAAGAAAAAAATTATCACTCTGATCATATTCAAAGGTTTAAAGATTTTGGCAGATTCTGGCTCTTACTTTTCTCGTCAGCACCGATATTATGGGAAATCAATACCATTTGGATCTTGGGAAGAAGCATCGAAAAATGCATGCACTATGGGTTATTTCAACTCAACTCAAGCCATAACAGACTATGCAGAGGTCCTCTTAACAGATTATGCAGATGTCTCCTTTTAATAATGAGGACCTCTACATACTTTGTTATGGGTTGAGCTGAATTGAAATAACCCATAGTGCATGCATTTTTCGATGCTTCTTCCCAAGATCCAAATGGTATTGATTTCCCATAATACCGGTGCTGACGAGAAAAGTAAGAGCCAGAATCTGCCAAAATCTTTAAACCTTTGAATATGATTAGAGTGATAATTTTTCTCTACAATACCTCTATGCATACTAAGAGAGCATCAAAGGAAACATCGTTATCAATCATAAATCCTACGGCTATAGGTAAACCATCTATTGGCGATTCACCCAAGAAGGCAAATATTGATGCAAATTGGGTGCCACCACAATGCTTGAAATTGATTAGATATCTTTGTGGAAATTTGTCTAACTTTCAGTCATATAGTTGAAGTGATCCAGAGTTTGTTCATAGTAAAATGTTTTGACATCACTTGCAACAAGGCCTACATGGTCTTGAAAGATTGTTCTCCATTAAGGAATTAAACTCTACCTTGGAATGGTGGTGAATGAGTTTGTTGTAGTGAGAAAGATGAAAAGTAGCCACAGGTGATTCATTGTAACAAGGAGAAGTAAGGGACTAGCTCTCGGTGGAAAAAGGAGAAGTAAGGGACACATTAGATTGCAGCAGTGGATGAAATGAAAGGGAAGGGCATATGAGCACCCTTGCATGAAATGAAACAAACTACATAGCATTATGGTGAAGTTACACTATTTCATACAAGTGACCAAATAAAGGCAATGTGTAAATCCGGATAATCCATTCAACCGGTAACCTCTATTCGCTATCTCTCCTCATCACTCACATCTGCTCAGCCGGTAACCTTCATTCCCTCTCTGTGTTCCTCTCTCTTCAGGTCAAGAGGTGGGGCAAACTTGACGTAATCCCTATGGCCCTGCAATTGTCGAGGAGGGGGTAATGGACGATGAGGACAGAGGTGGCAGAGGAGTGGGTTTTGACGTCAAAGACTTGGATGAGGTTGGAGGCGGTGATGAGGCGACCATGAAAGCGGAAGGAAGAGGAGGAGACAGAGTCGAAGAAGGAAGAGATGATAGAAGTGAGGGAGAGGTGAACAAGGAGAAGGAGGTGGAGCAGGCGGCGATGAGAGTGTGAAGGCGTCAAGGAGAAGGAGAGGGAAGGGACGAAGATGACATTGCAGCGGTAGCTCATGGTGGCTGATTTTGGCGGGAAGAGTGTTTATCCTAGGTGGCTGATTTTCCCCGTTAGCGGATTCCTCTTTCGTTCCTTTTTCCAAATTCAGCCAAATGTCAGTGTCAAATATTCTCCTTTTCCTTAGTCAAAAAAAAAAAATATATTCTCTTTTTCATTTCTCACTCAGTTTTAGTTTTATTGGTATCTTTTTTGTTTAGCATAAAATAACTTACCACATATGCATAAGGGGAGACATGTTTAGTTGAAGTTCTTAGCTAGCATTGGTCTCAGTTATAAATTACGAAGATCCAAAAGGCATGATGATGACCAACAATCTTAATATGAAATAAAACCAAAACAAATACAAACTAAAGTGTTTGTAGGATTAAGTATATAGCTTACAAGGTTAATTAATTAATTGTAGGTATTCCCTGTTATTACTAAGGATTAATTTTCTTTTTACGAATAACACATCCTGTTCTTCTGGTTGTTGCTTACTTTTTGACTACATGGAGCCCATTTTCCTATGTAAAAAGCTATATAGCTGTTCTGTCCGTCACCCTTCATGGTCTGATCTATCAACTCGTCTTCTTGCTAGAGCTCGGTTGTTGAGATGGTGAGAATGAGATACCTGCGAATGCTTAAGTTAGCATATGAATTTGGAGAGTGTATGCAAGTATAAGAAGTGAATGGAGAGTTGAACGATAGATAGATGGATAGGAAGAGTTTAGCCAATAGGAAGAGTAAAGATGACACATCAATCTGCTTTCAGGCCACTTGCATCTCAAGGGGATGCGCTATGTATTACCAACAGGTTGGGCCACTGCCCGGCCCGACGTGTGAGTACATGTTTACCATGAGTACATGTTCCACTGAGTCAGATTAGCCTTCAGAGACTAATTTCTAGCAAGATGAAGCCATATTCCCAATATCACTCCAAAAATATCCTGATTATTCCTGGTCGTCTGGTGCACCTTTGTTTACTTAATGACACCTTATCCGTGTATTTTTGGGGACTGTTAGCAATTCCTATAGCAAATGAGCATCTATACCATCTTAGGAAGTCTCAAATAGTTTAGTTTTCAGTGTAATGTGCAGAACAATGTTTACAACTTTATCAAATGTTTCAAAATCCTGAAGTGGGAGCTATCCGCAAAAGATGCATTTTGTGTGATACAACCTTTGAGAGTGTTGAATTATGGAACTTCAGCATCTACCATAGACAGTTTCCAAACCAAAACACTTTCCTGGTGAACATTGCATACTGTTACAAAGTAGACAATTTACAACAGGAAACCTTAGCACTTGTGTCACATTTGATATGCAAATGTTTGGAGGATTCTTAGGTATAGGTTACGTGAATTTGAGCTTTACGTGAATTGGAGGATTCTTAGGTATAGATTTCTGAATTGATTTATGCTTTAAGCCTTGGAAGTCTTATTCACATTTTGCTTCCAAAGTGCTTCTGGATATATTCCCTGAACCACCACATTAGAGCATTTTCTTCCACTTTGTTCTTTTTCTGGAAGGGTGAAAACTTCACTGATTTTCCTCTAAAGAAAGCTGTTTCTAAAATTATTTCATTGTTCACGTACTGATATGTTGAATAAAGACTACTGAGTGAAGTTGGGTTTGACAAAAATTAATGAGCTGTAAGAAGGATTTGATTCTTGTAAATGAAAAGACGATAAATTTATAAACACGTGAGGCCTTTCATATTTACTTATCATTGTTACCACTTACCATATAGTTCTTATTCATTTCACCAGATCCTGTTAACTTTTGGTACTTATAGATTATTTAAGCCATTGTGCTGCTACTTGGACCCTATTGAATTGTCATGAAAGCTGCAATAACAGAATAATCTGTCACACAATCTTTCATAACTTGTTTTCCACATTTTTCCATGTTATTTTAATTCTTTCTGCTGCTAAGGTAGAGAAATATGCTTTGAAACAATCTTGTAATTAAGCATATTACTGTTTTAAATGGTTTGATTATGAAAAGCAGATTCTTCCTTGTTTGGACATAATGCTATGCTATGTATGCTGTTTCATTTTGATCTTTGTAGCTTGCAGACTATTACATTTGTTTTTTCACTCTCAACATGTGTTTTTACATGACAGAAAGAAAAGAGAAATTTTCTTCTTCTTTTTCTTTTTTAAAACATTTTCCCCAATTCATATCTTTTTGTCTAGTTGTAAACTTTCACATTTCCAATTGTTTGCTGACATGATTACTGTATGATTGGTGAACATATTCAGTTTGTAATTATTATTCTTCTTGTTGATGTGTCAGTGTTCGGTATCCTAGTTTTATCTGGGTTCATTCTGCTACCGGTTCTTCTGCCTGTTGCTGTTACTGATGATGGTGGGAAGAAACAAGAAACTAGCAAAGGGACTTTCAATGAACTTGACAAGTTATCAATGGGAAACATCACAGTAAGATCAATATTGATATTTTTGTACAATAGGATTGCGGTAATTTTCCTTTTGTTCAACTAATTAGCCGCATACATGAGTGTCCCATAATTTTTCTGAGGGAAACAGCTAACCAGCTTCTTCAATATCTTCATATGATAATAATATATCAGAAACTGAATAACTTCTTGTATGTATTGTGTAGGCGAAGAGTTCAAGGTTGTGGGCATTTCTTATTGCCTGCTATTGGGTTTCACTTGTTACATTTTTCCTCTTATGGAAGGCTTACAGACATGTGTCATGGCTGCGATCTGAAGCTCTTATGTCTCCTGATGTGAAGCCTGAACAGTTTGCTATAGTTGTGAGAGACATACCTCCTGTTCCTGAAGGTCAGACTAGGAAGGAACAGGTTGACTCTTATTTTAAAGCCATCTATCCTGAGACATTTTACAGATCCATTATTGTAACAGATAACAAAGAGGTATGGTGTTCACTTGTTTTCTTTTTGGTCATATCCTCTTAATTACCTTCACTAGCCTTGCATTGACGCCTGCCTTTCGAGTGTCTGTGGCAATTAGGAACCTAAGAAAGAATGCAGTAGATCTAATGATTTTGTCCCTGTAATATAAATATATAATTTGTCTATGATGTTAATATAATTTAATTCCTTCAAGTTTAATACTAACAGGTGAACAAGATTTGGGAGGAGTTAGAAGGGCATAGGAAGAAGCTTGCTCGTGCTGAAGCAGTATTTGCAGGGTCAAAAACCACTGCCAAACCAGAAGGAACAAGACCAACTAACAAGACTGGCTTCCTAGGACTTGTTGGTAAAAAGGTGGATAGCATAGAGTATTACAATGAGAAGATTAATGAATTAGTTGCCAAATTGGAATCTGAACAAAAAGTCACTCTCAGAGAAAAGCAACAAGATGCTGCTATAGTCTTCTTCTCAAATAGGGTGGTTGCAGCATCTGCAGCTCAGAGTTTACATGCACAAATGGTTGACCATTGGTCAGTCTTTGATGCTCCTGAACCCCGTCAACTATTATGGCCTAATTTGAAAATCAACTATTTTGCACGAGAACTGCGGCAGTACGTGGTGTATGTCATTGTCGCACTGATCGTATTATTTTTCATGATTCCAATTACATTTATATCTGCGGTTACAACTTTGAAGAATTTGGTGAAACTTCTCCCATTCATAAAGCCGGTTGTGCGTATAGTGGCTTTGAGGACAGTATTGGAAGCGTACCTCCCTCAACTTGCACTGATTATTTTCTTGGCAATGTTGCCCAAGTTGCTTCTGTTTTTGTCTAAATTGGAGGGCATTCCAAGTGAAAGTCATGCAATCAGGGCTGCATCTGGAAAATACTTTTATTTTACTGTGCTGAATGTTTTCATTGGAGTTACAATAGGTGGAACCTTGTTCAGTACATTCAAGACAATTGAGGAGGACCCCAACAAAATTGTGCCCATGCTAGCTGAAAGTCTCCCGGGCAATGCTACTTTTTTCTTGACCTATGTGGCTCTGAGGTAAGATTCCTAACCTAAATTTAATTTGTTTTTATCCCACTATGATTTTTTTTTTTTTTTGTTTATTATAAATGTTAAAAGTGTGCATAGCTACTTCCTAGTAATGGCAGAAATGTAGAAGGCACGCTTTATCCACAAGTTGTGTTTCACACGATATCTTGTTGGTATCTTTTCCTACAGTTATTTGAAGCAGGAGTTAGTGTGTTTGAAAGCATATCTGTAACAAGTATTTTTCTCACATGGTTGTGTGTAAACTTCTAAACTTCAAATTTTGGACTTTTGCTACTAGACACAGGGATAAGTAAAGATTTCACCTTTTTTTTTCAACATTTGACACAACACAAATTAACTGATTTTTCTTATTTTGTTTGTACCAGATTTTTCGTCGGCTATGGCCTTGAACTGTCCCGATTAGTTCCTCTTATTATATACCATTTGAAGAGAAAGTATCTTTGTAAGACTGAAGCTGAGTTGAAAGCTGCATGGTTTCCTGGAGATTTTAGTTATGGGACTAGAGTTCCTAATGACATGCTTATTGTCACAATTGTCCTTTGTTACTCTGTTATTGCTCCTTTGATAATCCCATTTGGTGCTCTGTATTTTGGCCTAGGATGGCTTGTACTGCGAAATCAGGTGAAGTTCTTAGAATTTTGTTTAAAGAACCCAGTTCTTTTCTTTCTTTTTTTTTGTGGCCATTTTTTTTTATTCAAGGACATAGATAATAATTGTAAACTGTAAATTTATAAGCTTTTTGTAAACTTCTAAGTATGTGTTTGGTTTTCCGTTGACACCCTAAATTGTTTTTGTTTGGTGAAGGTTTGCAACAAAGTCAGGAAATAGTTTTTGCCAGAATAGATGGATTATAATGATATCTCTATTTGCCATCAATATGCACCATAAAGATTTTAGCTAATGTAGGCATACTATATTGAAATCTTCTTATCTTTTAATAATTATTTTTTTGCATGTTTGTGTTATCCTTGTTTCAACAGGCACTCAAAGTGTATGTTCCATCATATGAAAGTTATGGAAGAATGTGGCCCCACATACACAACCGTATACTAGCAGCTTTGATATTATACCAAGTTACCATGTTTGGCTACTTTGGGGTGCAGAAATTCGTCTATACAGCATTGTTGATTCCTCTACCCATATTCTCATTAATATTTGGTTTTGTCTGTGCAAAGAAATTTTATCCTACTTTTCAACATCCAGCACTTGAGGTTGCAGCCCATAGTCTAAAGGAAATTCCCAACATGGAATTGATTTTCAGATCATTCGTTCCACCAAGCTTGAGTTCTGAGAAGGTTGATGATGATCAGTTTGAAGATGCAATGTCTCAAGTTTCGAGAACAACATCATTTGCTTGATGTAGTTATCTGAATTTCAACTACTTTTCACCTGTTAGTTGTAGTCTTATAGTGATACACTTTAGAAATTTTATTAATTGTTGATAACACGTTTTAGGAACCACGGGTCTGTTGACTGTTCCAGATATATGAATATGTAAGATTGGGCGGTCTGTTAATGTTATTATACAATGTTGGTTAGACTTGTAAAAGTTGTGGTTAAGTGTACTGATGTGCTCTATTAATTCAAGGTTTTCTTGTTTTCCCAACTGAGAACTGATATGATAAACAATCTTGAAGGAACTTTTTCAAAATAGTTTTTGCTGTGGCTCAAGGACTTGCCATGTTCTGCCATGTGCAGCTTGTAGCATGGTCCCTAAACTTTTGATTGGAAATAAAATGAGAAGGGAGAATGGAAGGAATAAAAGTGGGAAAATAGGATCTGAGTATGGAATTGAAACAGGAGTATATTTTTGTTCCTTCTGTAGCAGAATATCAGCTGAAAGAATATTAATACAACTAACATACCCAGCCTGTAAAATAGGAATAGCTCTAAAAAAAAAAATCTCCCAGCTACACAAGCATTTTTGTTGCAACTCTGGCTTGACAGATTGCATCGGTATTTCCAATCGGGGGTTGAAGGATCTGTTTAGAAATCCATTTGTAAACTTGCTTTTGATTAAAAATGAATTTGTACCAAGTAATTTATGTTCGATATTTTATTGTTAAAATTGGTTTAGATAAAATGAATTTAGGATTGTGTTATTCAAACTGACTTCTAGATGTGTAGTCATCAAATTATCTTTCAATTTTATTTTATCATTTATCTCTATTAGTTTTTCAAGAACAGTATGATTAGTAGTTGTAAATCCAAATCGGCTTTTAACAAATGAAGTAACAATTTCTTAGTTCTTCCTTAACATAGCTAACTGGCTTTTGGAGTTGTCAAACATGCATAAAATCCTGAGTGAGGAAGATCTTGAAAGAAACATGGGACTTTCGCTAGTTGCATTGGGGGAGTGCCTCCATTATATTCATGTGGAAACTGCTAAGTAATTTGACAGTGGTGTGAAACCGGGAACCCTCTGGGCTGTCATAAAGAGTTTTTTTGTTTCTCTGTTTTTTATCACTGTCAAAAAAAGAAAAAGAAAAATAGTAATATTCACTTCAAATTTAGAAAATTTTGACCATCTGACTACAGTTTTGTCAAACAACCTCCACTCTGATCCCATCTTATATGTGAGGATATTTTTTTTCCCCTTTTCGATAAGCTATGTGAGGAGATTTGTTTCAAGATGATGCAAGAGAAGCATTAGTCCTACACATAAAACCATACAGCTTAGGCCCTTGTTATCATTTTACATAGTTTTAATCCACGGGTCCCCGCTTCAGATCTATCAAAAACTATAGACATAAGCATTATCTCATATGAAAGCCCAAAAACTATAGACATAAACATAACTGAAACTTTTTGAACCCACACTGCATATAGTTTAATGCCAACAGATAAACATTGTAAAGAGAAACACAATTCCATGGAGAAAATATGATCGCCACAATACAGGCATTAAGTAACTCTATTTTATTCAGAAAATACAAAATCTTGCCAAGTCATATTCACAATGTAATTCCCCCCTTATGTCCGCAAGAAGTTGAGATATTCAAAATCATGAAGGATTAGGGTCCAAGATAAAAAATTTCAACTTCTACAGACAAAAGAAAATTAGAAAAGTGCTAGCAACAGAAGACTTTCTGCTAAACTCTGTTTCAGATGATGAAGTCATGGAGCAAAGTATCAAACCTATGTTCCAAAACGAACAATGAGATAAAGTAGCTGTCTGTTATATGATATCATAAGATGCTCATCCAGCAGACTATCTACAAGCAACTTCTGCACATTTCTGCGGCGATGACATGGGTGGAAATTGCTTGCCATTACTTGCTTCAACTGGGGTATCATGTGGTCCTGCATGCTGTGATATCTAACATGCTCAAATTTTTGTCATAAGTAACGCCTCTTGGCATAAAATGATCTTTGCACATATCATCAATATAAAACTAGTATAGAGTTATCATATATCCAGGTTTCTCCCCATTCATGCTAATCAGTGGATCTTACCTTTGCAAGGGAAATAAGTTCACAAGTTGAGATAAATTCTCCAAGCAAATACAATGTTTAATAGAATTCAGAGCTCTCCATGTCAAGTTAAACCGCGCACTAGAAAAACTGAATTCGACAAAAAGGAACGCCTTATGCCTCTCGAAACAAAGGCAAAAGTACACAATCTACTCCCGGCATATATAATGCAGTTCATTCAACAAAGTCTTGTACATCTTGTCATTCATAGAAACATCCCTCTTCCTACATTCATCAAGCAGTTCAAAGGCTTCATCGGCCCTCCCTTCCCGACACAATCCTTCTAACACAGTCTTGTAAGTGAGATGATCCGGGGACCTAGAATTACCCAACATATCAAACATAACCTCAATTGCATCCTCAAACCTCCGCTCCAGCGCAAGACTACAAATCATTATCACAAAGGTACTAGTACTCGGAATCAAATGCTTGCTTCTCATTTCCTGATAAAACCTAAACCCTTGATTGACCCTCCCTTTCTCACACAACCCTTTAGCAATATAACCATAAGTATAGGCATTGGGCTCACAACCATACATCCCCATTTCGCGAAAAACTCGAATCGCCTCGTCGATTTCCAAACACTTGGAATATGCCTTGATGATCATGTTCAACACAAAAGTGTCTGGTATAACACCAGAAGCCTTCATCTGCTTGGTTAACGATCGCACAGAGTGCAAATACACATAACACACATTCAACTTATTGAACCTTCTAAGAAGCGAATTGAACAACAACGAATAAGTCTCGAGCGTGGGTTTACAATTATCTGACATAAGCATCTTTTTATAAACGTCGAAAGCGCGATTGAAGAGGAACTTGCGACCACAACAGAAACGAATGATGGAGTTATAGAGAGGGACGGTGACGTCACAGGCGCCGGCGATGACCTCTTCGACTAGGGTTTCGGCTTGGCGGTAGCGGCGACCGGCGATGAGGAGTTTGATGATGGTGAGGTAGGTGAGGTGGGTGTGGTGGTAGGAGCGTTGTTGTGCGGTCCATCGGAAAATGTCGAGGGCGAGATCTGGGTCGGATTGGGCCTTTAGGGCTTGGTCCACGTCGGAAGGGGTGAACCCGGGTTTGAGGTGGTGGACCCATGTCTCGAATTGCTTCTCCAGTGGGGTTTTGGATTTGGAATGACTATGAGTATGAGGGGTGGAGGTGTTAGGGGGTTGGGGGTTTGGGTGTGGGTGTGGGTGTGGGTGTGGGTGAGGTGGAAAGTGAGCGTAATAGGTTGGGGAGAAGAAGAGAAGGAGAGCGAGTAGGAGTGGCTGTGAGAAAACGTAAAATGGGAATCATAGCCATTGGTGATCGTTAGTTGATCGTCTAACCAGGGAACTCGAGACTCATCCTTGGCTAGGGGAAGGTTTTTCTGGGAAGGAGCTGAGCGAGGAACTGGATCGTTACATTTTTTTGAAACAAGGGCCAACGGCCCAAAACAGGTACAGGTACCGCATCAATTTCATTCCATTTCCATCCAATATAGATAAGTTTGTTTTAAGAAAATTAAAATTTCACCAATGTAAGGATTGTTTGAGTGGTAAGCATCTCGACGACCGTAGGAGAAAGAGAACATAAGTTTGAATTATGATAGAAGATACTCTAGTTGAAAAGTTATGAAAACTAATGATTAATTCCTCGCTCTAATAACTGACTGAGAATTAGTCTCATAACCGGTCTAAGAGGCTGAAACTTGTAGCATATCCCAGAATATAAGAGGAACAAAAGGTTCTGATTATGATTGTTCGTCAAAAAAAGTTTAATTTTTGTAAATTAATAATTGGATTGGTATATTCTTATTAGTGTCATTCTAAAATAAAAATTCTTAAAAAAAAAAAAACTCAAATTTAAAACCCTACAAGTTAATCAAGTGGTTGAGTGCAAGTGGTTAACACACTGCTACTTAAGGATGAATCGTTCGGGCTCTGCACGAGTTCGATCCTTGGGTATGCAATGACCCTTGGCCAGACTTTACTAACCGTACACCCGATTCGAAGATTAGTTCCATAACGGGTCCAAAGGATCTAAGCCGTGAGATATTTCGAGAGTTCACTCGATCCCAAGAACTAATTAGGATGCGTATCAAACCGAAAAAAAAAAAACCTACGGCTTCTCTCTCACCACTATCACTACCTTCCTTCGCCACATCACTCTCTTTCATGGTGGTCTTTGTTGGAACCTTCCCTTATATAAATGATGAGGGTCTAATTAAAAATAATTTTACATATAATGATCAAATTTAAAAAGTATTCATGTACGAGGATCAAACTCAAAATTAGGGTCATCTAATAATTATGAAAATAATTATAATTATCCCATACTGATCAAGTCAATATAGGAAAAAACTAGTTTTGAAATACAATAGTAATAATTATTTTTTATTTTTATTTTTATTTTTGTAATAAAAAGGAAAAGAGAGACGAGTAGGGGGGGAATTCTATACTCTATATTCCATTTACAAGGGAAGAAGTTGTTATTTGAAAACCCTCTACCCTCTTTGGTTGTTTCAGTCACAGTGAGCACAGGCTACAGGCACAAAGGTAGTGGGAAAGTGAGTCAATGTCTAGTCCAACGGAAGTGGTTCTGAAGAATAGGTTTCTGGGATATTTGATCTGGCAATCCATACCCTCCACTCTCATCTACCTCCTCTTCTCTATCCTCACTTCTCCTCTCCGCCACCATCACCACCACCACCCACTATGGCCATTCCTTACCCTTATCTCTTTCCTCACATTCCAACTTTCCAACCTTCTCTTCTCCGCCGCTCTCTCCCTCATCGCCTCCCCTCACCCTCAACGCCCAGCTTCGCCGCTCGAGCTCGCCACCGGACTCATCCGCTTTCTCTTTGTTCCGGGCACACAACCTCACTCCGCCGATTTTCGCGCCCGGGCTAGAGTTTCCCTCAGCTTCGTCCTCTTTGTGGCGGCGTCGGGTTTGTCGGCGGTGCTGTCCCTTTGCGGGTTGAGAGGCATCGGTGATGATGGGTTTTGGGTGATTGGGATAATGGGTTTAAGGGGTTTCTTCGTTGGTTCCCTTTTTGGCTTCCACTATGTTTTCAAGCGCCGTTGGGTTCTCCACTTCCCTATCATTCAGGTTTTATCTTTATTGCCTACTACTCTTCTTCATCTATTCATTCACGCAAATCTATATATGTTTCTAAAACAACATTCATGTAAATTTGGGTAAATATCGAGGTATCATGTGCTTCGAGGTAGAGTAGCAAAATGTATGTAAATGTTGTTGTCTCAAATGTTGTCCAAATATGTTGTAGAGATAACAGAACTATTGTACATTACATGGGGACAAATAATATGAATTACATTTGTTAGATAATTACCAATTGGTCCAAGTAACAAGAAGCTCGGTTCCCCTTAAGCAAGGTCTCGGATTTGAGTCTTATGAATGAAAAAAAAACAGGCGCTAGCTTTGCCTCCTTAAATTGGGTCTTCTTGGCTCGACTCGAATTAGTCAGAGTCCAATGTGATTTCTGGATAATGAGGGTTTCAAACAACAAAAAAATTGTTTGGTAATTGATCATCATGATGCTAAAATTTAATGTTTATTTTCTGAGTATTATGTTAATCCCGAAGGAGGTCATGTAATTTAATTCTCTTTTAAGGTAGTATTTGATTAGGCATTGCTAACCTCACCACCTTTTTTTTTAATGTTAGTGTATCTGATATTTGTTTGAAGCTTTTTTCTCCTTGGTAACCATGAGCACTGACTGTAATTACTTTTATGAGCAGCGTCCTCCTTACTTCAGCTTTAAGATGGGAATTCCTTCAGCTGCTACACGAGCTTTAAAGCTTTCTGGTCTCGCTTTCTTATTTTCAGCTATTTTGTTAGAGATTCTGCGACATACGTTGAACGGCAGGATTGCAACATGGAGATTCATCGCCGAGCAGATTTTCTTTTTTGTTGGGAGTTTTGCCGTCTTCCTCTGTTGGGAATTGACTCACCATTTACACCGGGTTGGTTTTCCTAACAATATCCATCTCAATCCTGGTTCATGTTTTCACTCCATTTAAATATTAATTCTTTCAAGTTGTTAACGGCAGTGCTGCAGAGCATCTTTGTTTATTATATTTAACCTTCTTATAGAATTTAGTTGATTTCATTTTAGTAAGTCATCTGCTAATCTCAAAACAAAATGGTTGTAATCTTGTGATATTGTCTAGTATATGGTTTTCTCGAACTGATGATCCTGAAATTCAATTCCATCAATATATCATGGCCTAGAAAGAGCCATCATGCATTTGTGGTATTCTCGATACTAGGTCGTATTTATATTTTGACTTTTGTCATCCGTCGATCATGTTGTGCTTGTTCAACCTTTGTTAAGTGATCTGTGTGTCAGTAGTCAGTGGATTCATATGCATAATATTAAATATCTCTGGCTCTATTTATGTTCATGCTTTGCAGATGTGATCTTTTGAATCTCTTTCATGTATATTAGAATTTGGTTCTATGTGCACAGCATAATCCAAGATGTTTCACTTGAACTTGATAATCTAAATGTGCATGTTAGTTGTGAGTTGTGACTACTCTTTTTACAATGCAAGAATGGCAGAAAAATATACAATGCAACATGAATACACGTAAACACAGCATTAAAGTAAAAATACCTCTGAAAGCAACTATGAGTTACTCTATTATCTAAACCATCTGTAATGGACCCCCTGTATATATGGTGTGGTACCCTTCTACTAGTTACAGAAACATATACAACTATTTGAAAATTGGAATTCTGGATAAGTTTTTATGTGCATGCAGTCGTGTACAATCCCCAGCTTTTGGAGGGTAGCAGTTGTTACCCACACTGACTGAAGTCTCTATCTTGGTTGAACATGGTATGTACAATGTAGGTTTTACATACTAAGAGGTCCATATTTGCACCCCCAAAAGGATCAGCAGCAGCAGAAACAAATCCAAGTGAGCATCTCCTTTTAGCTTTGGAGGAGAGTAATCCTACATCCCTTCTACGGTATCTTGCATATCTTGATCTCTGTATGGTTTGCGAGAACAATGTTGACACATGGAGGCGTGCAGCATTTTTTGAAGAAACTGGTGAGACTTACAAAAGAGTAATTGCTGTGTGCCTGAGGCCTCTGGAGCATCTTGCTTCAAGATTAGGTGAAGGCTTGGGAAATTCTGTTGACCAACCTGCACAACTATCGAATCAGCTATCTTCCCCAACTGATGCACGACTAGATTCAAAGTACTTGGAACAGCTTTATAATTTCCAGGTACGAGTATAACTTCATTATTTGTATATTGTTTATTTGTAGCTAACAAGCATTTTTCTTATATAACTGAGATACTAATAAAAGTTTTAAGGCTTATTTGTAGGCAGGGTATTCTATCCTTCAGGTGTTAGTAAACTTGGATTTTTTATGCCTGGGGCATCTTGATGTCTTTCAGGCTTCACTGTTTGACCTCCAATTTTTACCTTGTATGGTTGAAACATATTTAATAGTTGTGGAGCCAACATAGGCAATTCTGCTGGGAGTATACAGAGAAATTTGCCCTTTAGAAAAAAAGAAGCAAAACATACGTAGAAAGAAGTTTCATGACTTTAAAGACTCAAAACACTACAAAATCCTGATTGTTATACAACAGTACCCACTGAAATTGATAATACGGGGAAGTTCTCGTTAGTTTAAACTGTAGATGGAATTATAGAGTGAAAGACCAACCCATGATTTTCTTGGGCTGTGTAAATTTGTACATGGGTCATTGCCATGGATTGCCACCCCTATAAATTACGACTTATAACAAGGGATAGTGAAAATTCACTTGTTTATTACCTTTGATAAGAGACCTTGTAGTAGTGCGGAAATATAGCAATACGCCCACCCCCAACATTATAATTTTGCATCTGACATATTAAAAGCTTCTGTTTGCTTATATGCAGCTTCATGCATGGTGTTCAAGGACTGTTGCCTCACTGACTGCATGCTCACGTAAAGAAGACAAGTTTGGGGTTGCTCAGCTTTCCGGAAGTAATGCTGCTGTGATTTCAACATTAATATCCTGCCTTCTTGCTGTTGAAAATTTCATGGGAAAGAAAACAAACCTGCAATCCCCAAATCAGTTGTTGGGACCTGCTGGTATCAGATGGGCAACAGCGAATAGTGGCAGAGTAGATGTTGCAGCTGGTAAAAGAAGAGTTGGCCCGGTAAATTCAAAGGCTTATGCTATTGCTGATGTTCTGAAGACCTCAATCTACCAAGTAGTCTCTGCATTCCATGATGAGATGTTAGCTGGTGCTAAAGCAAGTCTTCTTGAGAAGGACTGGATCACTAGTGAGAAACCACTTTTTGGTACCCGAGAGATGCTTATACAAAAATTACGTCTTTTCCTTGATTTTCGAGCTACCTAACTGCATTGTGCTGGGGTTTGGATGCTACTTTCCTGGATTAATCAATATGCTTGTATGACATTATACTCATAGGCTGTTTTGGCCAGTGGAGATAATAGATGGAATTGAAAGAAAAGGATTCAATTTTGCTGTTAGAAAATTGAGATGAAGGATATTTATCTGTAGCGGTTTTGTTGAATATACTTTCATTGGCACGAATTGCTTATTAGGATGAGCTTTTTCTTGATAGTTTTTTCTTAAGTACTTTTCTTATCTTTTACTGGGCTTGGATGAGTTATTATTAACTGAAGTATAAAAATAGCACAATTCCTTTTTTGTTTAAGATAGTTTTTCGTGTCAATGAAAGAAGACTCTTCTTTTTCTTATTCTGATTTTGTTACTATGGAGCATCATTATTGAGTTGATATATTCGTGACCTTAATTGATATTCAACTGCAAGAATTGAATAGTAAAATTTGAGATCAAACAGTGGAGTTACTTGTTCTGAATTCAGCTTTAAATCTAAATGATGCTTATAAGTCATTTGGAATTAATGACATACTTAGCTTAGTTGAAACGCTGTTTTCCAGAAGGCTTCACTGAGCAAAAGGACATTTGGCCCAATGACGATAATAATATCAAGGTTAAAGTAATCTTTTGGTCCTTATATGTGATACTGATTTTCAATTTAGTCCTTATACATAAAAAATTATTAATTTGATCCTTATACGTGATACTGATTTTCAATTTGGTCCTTACCGCTAATTGGTGGTCCCTATATAAGAAAACCAAATTATAAATTATTGTCACATATAAGGATCAATTCAACAAAAAAAAATTTGAAATCGATCTCTTGATAATTATTTTCAATTTGATCCCAAGATTGATATATAGTGCTTTTCGTTCGATTTGATCTTTACTTTCAGTTTTATCAATGGCAACTACAATTCATTTGGCAAGTAAGCGCCTCTTTTAGTCAAGGAAAAATCTTAAGTGGTATTGGATGAATGGATATCTTTCTGTCTCAGTCAGTGTCAATCATTTTCCTTAATCCCAGTAACTTAAGGGCAAGTTGTTAAAACTTATATATCTCCACCCTTAACAAATATAACATGACATCCCTCTATAAGCAAACCATCTACCCAACCCAAAATCCACAAGTCATCCAACACCGTACAATTAGTTAACTTTGAATTTCGAACTGCAACCACGGGTCAAGATTAAGTACATGTTTGATTTACAGTTGAGAAGCTTCAAACATACGTTTAGATATAGTATTTACAGAATTTCTTTAGATTAACATATTTTTGGACTCCAAAATACGTTTCCAACACTAAATCAAACATAGTGTAACTCTCCCATCTCAAAGTCACATCACACCCATTTCCCACATAAATTCACAGGTTAAGACATGTCCCACCATTTGGCCATTTTCTCCGCCTACCGACGACAACGAAATTAACCAACAACATAAACCAACCACAACAACGAAATTCAGAACAGGCTCAAACTCCAATCATCCAAACTAACAAATTATTCTCCAATGGATACCCTCCACGTGTCAATTTTTAACACTAACCAAACGGAAGCAAGAGGTGGCCATGTGGCTTCATGGGGATGGTTCCTTCAACTGTCGGCAACCTTACTCTCGCTTAGCTGTAACTACACACAAGCCAATTGACTCGTACACGTGGCAATACTCTGATTGGTCCAATATTCTTCCGCCATGTCCCGCATCAGCATCATATAAATCCCCCCAACCCCGACTTTACAACCTGTTCGTGTCGGCATGGCATAGATATTTTCCCGAGAAAATCCGGTGTCCATTGTGTTTTTCCCGGGGAAATTGAGTTCAAAAATGATGAAGAAGAAAGTGAATGCGTATGGTAGAAGCAAAGAGAGCTCGTCGTCCACCGACAGAGGAGAAGAAGAGACTGAGTGGGAAATGAGACCTGGAGGAATGTTGGTGCAGAAAAGGAGCGCCAAACCGGATGCTGTAACACCGAATTTGCGCCTTCGAATCGCCCACGGTGCACTCCGCTACGAGATCTCCGTCAGTTCCATGGCCACTTTCGGTAAGATAAGCTCTGGATCTACATTCTACAATCTCAATCGCATTGTTTTCTTGTTCTCTGTTTGGTTACTGAGAAAAAGGAAAAACAATTAGTGTTTCAAGTTCAACCAATGAGATTAGTCAGTAATGTTGGTTATAATTGAGTTAGGTGACTGTTTCAGCACATCATTACTAATGCTACGTGCCTACGTAGCATGGCATGGAGTGTGTTTTTCAATTTTTTTTTTTTTTATTTCGGTTTTTCTTGGAAACCAAACAAGGGGTGGTGAAAATGATTAGTGTTTTCAAAGGAACATGAAGAGTATGGAAATATGATATCTCATTTTATTGTGCCACATCATGTCGTCATCTATATTATCTTATCACATATTCTCTCCTTTTAGTATTACATGAAATTTTAATTGATGTGATGAGATAGTATTCACCAGTTTTGTATAGTCGAATGAGGTCATATAAAGATGGAGAATGGTACCGAGTGCCCTGCACTAGCTAAGGAACCAAGAAAAATGAAGTTTTCACTAGGAACTGGATTTAATATTTAAAAAGATGAAATACTTAGTTTTCCAATAAAAACTTACCTTTTTTGGTTATCCTAAGGAAACTTGTTACTTGTTATCATGACCCTATAAAGATTGGTGTGAGTGGCGATTAATGATTTTTAGAAGTTTTGGTATGTAATGACTAATTTGTCCCGATGTAATGGGAATTGAATACAAAGTCTGAGGGGGTGAAAGTGTGAAATTGACAGGGGAGGTGAAGAAGGTTATGAGCGGGGAAACAGGGTTAGAGGCGGATGAACAAAGAGTGGTGTACAGAGGGAAAGAGCGAGAGAATGGAGAGTACTTGGACATGTGCGGAGTCAAAGACGGATCAAAACTTGTGCTCATCCAAGACCCTTCCAGCATTGAGCGACGTTTCATCCAGATGAGTAGGAATGCCAAGATCCAGACATCACATCGCGCCATCAACCATGTGTCCCTCCAACTTGATCACCTAGAACACCAGGTCTGCAAATTCTTTCATCTCTTATTGTTGTTATTATTATAAATTTATAATTATTATTTTTAAATTTGTTTATGTTTGATGAGATTACGTATAGTTTATAATTTTGTAATTGGCTCTGTTTTTATCTAAATTTGGTGCCACGAGCTTATCACATAAGTCAACTATAGCCATTCTATAAAAATATGTCAAAATTAATTTTCTCGTAATAAGTTAAGAACTGTAAGTAGCAGCTATAGGCTTAAAGAAGTTATGTTTTGATAGCACTTGAGCCTATCACTTTAAATTTTGTTATGGTTATAGTTGCCATATTCATTGGGGGTATGAAGTAGATGTAGCAACTACCCTCTACACAACAAAAGAAAAAAGGTGTTGAGCTACCAAGTACGTTACCAACATTGTATTGTTCTATTATAATTATCTTGTCATAGTTTTATATTTTTCATTAGTGCTGATTCATGAGTGTTTCTGGTCTTTTACTTTGTACAATGTACCATTCAATGCTTGTCACATAAGCTGAGTGGTTATTATTATCATTCATAACTATATTTTTAATATTATAGCTAATATTTTACATATATTCAATCATGCGAAGCAATAAACTCTTGGATCACTTAAGAATCTCTTGAATTTTAGTATCAGTTCTTCTGGTTATAAGGAAGGATGGGGATGGCTCAAGCAGGTTCGAATCCGCGAGCATTTATGAGACATCCTGCCCGTTTCACTCAACTCTAATATACACAGATGCCGTTTACATGATTGTTTAATCGGAAAATGCACAGACGATGCTCCTCTTTATCATGCTAAGATCAATCAAGACTATTATAGCGTCTTTCCACTTTAATAGTAGACTTAAGCAAGTTTTAGCTTCAACAATATATTCCTTTCACCCCAAAGTTTGAATTGATTTCTGAAACATATTGCATGATACTTCTTTCCTTATAGGCAATTGAGTTCTGAATGATCATTTATATTACTAATCAATATAGTAAGCACCATATGTATATATAAGTGCTTCTGGAGATGTTGTCCCAACACAGAATAATAATCATTTACTTTCCTATAGGTCTCTGCAATTGAAAAGTCTATTTCTGATGGAGTCAAAGTACCAGAAGTTCAGATCACAACACTAATTGAGATGCTTATGAGGCAAGCAATCAAATTAGAAAGTGTTTCTGCAGAAGGAGATGCTTCTGCACAGAAAAAATTGCAGGTATTGCCAATTGAACCCCATTTTGTTACCATACCGGGCAGTGGCACTTGTTTGGTTTATTTTGGAAAAAAAACGTAGTTATATGCCAAATATGATGGTTGCTTTTTCAGGGAAAGAGAGTGCAGAAGTGTGTTGAAACCCTGGATATACTGAAGGTGTCTAATGCAACAATAAAGCCTGTTGTTGTTACAACCAAGTGGGAGACATTTGATCATCCTCCATCCTCACCCCGGTGGGAATTATTCGATTGAGTTTGTCTATATGTGCTTAGTTTCCCCATATTTCTGAACTCTGCCAATAAGAAACAAGTCTTGCTATGAGAATATAAGTAAATTTTTGTCCAAAATACTTGTACCTCTTCAAAATTGCAAAATTGAAATCGAAGTCGAAATGTTAATATGTCCATATTTATTGTTTGATGGGAAAGTCATTAATCCTATAAATTCTTAACATTGTTGGTCTAGTGTGATAACGGATAGCGTATGCTTTAGCTACTCAAGTCCACATATATTGTGTTAATATCCTTAGCGTGTAACTAAGAGATGAATTTGATGGATGTTTTTCTATATAAGAACATTTCATATAAATTCGTACAAAGAAGCATTTCCGTTAACTACTGATACTACACAAACCTTTTGCTGCCCCATTGTCTTCTTATTTGCGTGGTAGAGAAAAACCAAAAGCAAGTTGCTTTTGAACTTGATGATGCGTGTAAAGAATGTTGGTGACTTGGTGGTGATGAATTTGCTACAAAAGAGGGGGAAAAAATGCATAAACTCTTCAAGGCGCATACAAGTATACCAAGCTTTTCAATTTGCCTCCACCCGTTTTGGTCTCACTTGATACAAGAAGATAACATCGAATTTTTTGTGGGATACAAGGAAGAATCCTTGACTTGATTTGCATGCCCACAATCAAGGCTAACATTAATGATATTTTGTAGAACAAACTTTTTTTTCGATTCTCTTTACACACAAATGTCATTTCAACAGTTATCACGATCACTTGTTTTTAAAAATAGCCCAAAAAATCACTTTTGAATAGGTAGGATTGATTCTAAGAGAATAATAATCTATAACTTTTTTGTTTAAAAGAATTGATTCTAGATGTGAAAATCGCGTAATTTTTTATATTTATACATCAATCAATTCTTCTAAACCTAAAATATCATTATAAAACACAAACCAATTTTTTTCAAGATCAATTCTTTTAACATGAAAATAAATAAAATAAAAAATAAAATGGAACCTTCATTGATTCTGTGTAAGTGTAAGGATATAGTGTTAGGTTTTTTTGTTTAGAAAGACTTAGGTGAGTAAAATTGCTTTGCATGGTCAACAACCAGATCCTCGTACCGCCGTGCCTTTGTTGTACAAGTCTGATAGGATGGACGGTATAAAAATAGATTTGAGCTGCTATGCTCAAGTAGCAGCATGTCAGATATTCAGGGGTTGTGATGATCAGCCAAATGAATGTCTACTCAAAGTTTTCCTCATTGTTACATGTCTTCCCACTTTTCAAATCCCCAAATCATTTCTTTGCATTCACAACCTTCTTATCAACTCCCCCACAAAACCCATTCCCATATATCATTGTCAATAAATGCATTGCTCTTTTGCAATTTTGTGCCTCTTCCATTTACAAACTCAAGCAAATTCATGCCTTTTCCATTAGGCATGGTGTCCCACTCAACAACGCTCGCATGGGTAAGCATCTTATCTTCACCATTGTCTCCCTCTCTGCACCCATGTCCTATGCTCACCATGTATTCGCCATAATGCATAACCCCAATGTGTTCACTTGGAACACCATGATCAGGGGCTACGCTGAAGCTGAAAACCCCACTCCTGCACTTCATTTATACCGCCAAATGCTACTGTCTTGTGTTGAACCTGACACTCACACTTACCCTTTTCTTCTAAAGGCTGTTTCCAAGTCATTGAATGTTAGAGAAGGGGAAGTGATACATTCGGTTACTATAAGAAATGGGTTTGAGTCGTTGCTGTTTGTCCAGAACAGTTTGCTTCATATGTATGCTGCTTTTGGTGATACAGAAAGTGCACACCAGATGTTTGAGTCAATCAAGGAAAGAGATCTTGTGGCTTGGAACTCTGTCATTAATGGGTTTGCTCTCAATGGCAGGCCCAATGAGGCTTTGACTTTGTTCAGGGAAATGGGTCTGGAGGGTGTGGAGCCCGATGGGTTCACTGTGGTTAGCTTGTTATCTGCATGTGCTGAGCTTGGAGCTATGGAGTTAGGACGTAGGATCCATGGGTATATGTTGAAGGTTGGTTTGAGAGAGAACTTGCATGTTAATAACTCAATGTTGGACTTCTATGCGAAGTGTGGGAGCATCAGGGAGGCACGGCAAGTATTCACTGAGATGAGGGAAAGGAATGTGATTTCTTGGACTTCTTTGATTGTTGGCTTGGCGGTTAATGGCTTTGGTGATGAAGCACTTGAACTTTTCCAAGAGATGGAAAAGCAGAGACTAGTGCCTGGTGAGATTACCTTTGTTGGTGTCCTGTATGCTTGCAGCCATTGTGGGATGTTGGATGAAGGGTTCAATTACTTTAGAAGGATGGAAGAGGAATATGGTATCAGGCCCAGGATTGAACACTATGGCTGCATGGTGGATTTATTGAGTAGGGCAGGTTTAGTGAAACAAGCATATGAATATATTCAGAATATGCCATTGCAGCCAAATGCTGTGATTTGGAGGACCTTATTGGGTGCATGTGCAATACATGGAAATCTGGGTTTGGGAGAGATAGCAAGATCTCACCTTTTAAAGTTGGAGCCTAAACATAGTGGGGATTATGTGCTTCTCTCAAATCTTTACGCCTCTGAACGTCGTTGGTCAGATGTACAAATGGTGAGGAGGTCAATGCTGAAGGATGGCGTCAACAAAACCCCAGGCTATAGTCTCGTTGAGTTGGGCAACCGCATTTATGAATTTATGATGGGTGATAGATCTCATCCTCAAAGTGAGGATGTATATGCACTACTGGAGAAGATCACAGAATTGTTGAAGTTAGAGGGTTATGTGCCTCATACTGCAAATGTGCTTGCAGACATAGAGGAAGAGGAGAAGGAACAAGCTTTGTCTTATCATAGTGAAAAGGTTGCAATTGCTTTTATGCTCTTAAATACAACACCAGGGACCCCAATCAGGGTTATGAAGAATTTAAGAGTTTGTGCTGATTGTCATATGGCTATCAAACTCATATCAAAGGTTTATGATAGAGAGATTGTCATCAGGGATCGTAGTCGGTTCCACCATTTTAGAGGTGGTTCATGCTCATGTAAAGATTACTGGTAATATATTGAATTATCAGGATTTAATAATGGCATCTTGTGAGTAAAGTGCTGTATTGATTTTTGAGGTAGGATGTGATGCTTTTTAAATAGAGACACGACTGAATATGTTGCAATCGTTCAGAAAACATACTTTCTGTTGCAGCCTGCAAGGGCCAACCAATTCAAGCCTCTTCCTCCACACATGGCTAAGGGAGAGCGTGCAAAGATATGGATCACCTGCAGTTTTATAAAGTAAATTTATTGAATATATGGGAGTGCTGTTCATGATCCCACCATTCAAATTATTTGAACAGCAGTTAAAAAGTAAATTAATCATATAATAAAACACATTCAACTATTTAGTGTGTGTTTGGACAAGTGTTTGATAAAAGTGATTTTGAATAAATTGATTTTGTAAATTTAATTGATTTGGTTAGGATTGATTTTGAAGTGAATTGATTTATGTTTTGATGTTTTTATTTTGAAAGCAAATTTGATGCAAAACTTAATGTAAATTTTTCAATCCAACGCAGAAGCTACTTCTTTTAGCTTTTAGTCAAAATCGCTTCTGAATGCAAAATCAATTTTATCTGCCAGTAATCAAACACCTCACCATTTACCAAAATCACGATTGACAGATGGCAGAATCAAGTCTTGGGGTTTCTAACGTGGAACCAAACACACACCCAGGGACATAATCTTATACAATTTTAGAATAACTGCAGATGATTCTGATCTGATCAGTGTATGCACAAGATTATAGAAGTTTGTTACGAAATCTGGAAAAATTTGCTCTTTTTACCAAACAGCCTGACATTTGTTCTTCAGTGATGAGATTGAAAGAGTTTGTTCATGGTTTCATGTTGGTACTTATGGAAGTGGAGGAACCAAAGTCTGTTTGAGGAAGGATTCATTATGTCGTCGAACCCTTTGATGGCTATTCTCAAATTTGTTGATCAGATCAACGTGGAAACAGAGCCTTCAAGGAACATCACGAACAGCAAAATAACTAAGGACATTTCATGCTGGATGTGGTGGTCTATTCTGAGGAAGCAATGGACATTGGATTTCTGGGTTCACACTACATATTGGTCATTGCACACCCCAATCTGCAGAATTATGGGCCATCTATGTTGGGCTGTGTCTACCTTGGAGAGATGGGTTTAAGTGTGTTTGGTTCAGCTTATCTTTCATCCGGACGTGCGTTTTAGAGGGTCAAACATGAAAAAGAAATTGACCTGCATGTTTGGGTGAGATGGTGAAACGTGATTCTCTGAGTCAGAATCAAGTTTCAGACGAAGCTGGGCTGATTAGCTTCTCATTCTGGCAAAATCAATTCCCATTTTGAGCAAAGGCATATTCTCCTCTTTACCCTTCCTTTTTCGTTTGCATTGATTGTGCTTTGCTTCTTCAGAGCAAACCAGAAGCATCAACGGTACAGAGAGCCTGAAGTGTCGTCGTCGATCCCGTCCTCCTACACGTGCGTCCACTCCTCCGTCGTATCACTATTGCTGGGTATCCATGGTTCTTTACCCATCTTGTGTCTTTGCCCCGTTCCTGATGCTGCTTACTGTGTCTTGTTTTATCCCCTTGTTATTATCGTTCATTTTGTGAAGATGTTGCATGTTGGGCTGCGTGGGTTTTGGGCTTGGCAAATATTAATGGGGAGTATGCTAGAGAGTCTAGTTTATTCATCTTTTTGGGTTATGGTTTAAAAAAAAAAACAAAAAAAAGGCAATAGCAGATTAAAATAGACCTTTCACATAAATTAAATAATCATCTTTATATATTTATCCTACTTGTTATTATATATATATATATATATAATAATAATATTATTATTATTATTATTATTAAAATGACAATAATATCTAGTTAAACTATATATATATAAACCCATTTTGGTAATTGTACACCTAAAAACAATTTTGATCCAGATCATCCAAACAGTAAGAATTGATAAAAATCACTTTTATCATAAAGACATCCAAACACAAACCACTTCACTTTCAATTCACTTTTAACCAATATCAATTCTACAAAATTAATTTTATCCAAAATCACGTTTGTCAAACGCCTATCTAAACACATACTAAATGGATTGTGGTAGAAAGTGATTCTCTTTTTGTTATATAGGTCATTCTCAAGTAATCATAATCTTTTCTCAAGTTTCCTATTATTTCCATAATCAAGCAGTTGCTTTCATATTAGTGGAAACTTGATTTCAGACATACATTTAGGGAGGGAAATCGATGTGATTGACTAGCCAATAGGAGTTTGTCCAAAGAATATGGACTTCAAGAGATAGCTTCCCTTTAGCTTCCCCTCCTTCGGACTTGTCCTTACTACTTTTAGGTGATATATCAGAGGCTTCCTTACCCCGCTTAATGAATTCATAGGTTTTTTTCTTCTTTGGGCTTAGGCCCTTTTTATAACCAAAAAAAATTGTGATCGAATTAATCAAGTCCACTAAAATTCTCAATTGGTTAATGAATTCATATATTATTTTGACAAATTTTCAAGAGATAACAAGAAGATATAAGAACTTTTTTGTTCAAAAAAAGAAGAAGAAGAAGATATAAAGATAACTTTGGTAAGATTTATTATATTTTTTCGAGTTTTAAACAGGTGGGGTATTTTTATTTGGACAAAACTTAGGTGTAGTTGTTTGTGTGCATTTTTATTGTTCTTAAATCACAATCCAACATATGTGTTAACTAACCAACAGAAAAAATAGGAACATTTTAAATTTAAATTTAAATGAAAAATTTAATCTATGTGATATGTTATAATTGGTGAATAAGTTTTTTCCTTTTTATTTTGGGGGAGGGGTTGAACCTAATTTTTTTTCTGGATATAATATAATTGATAAATTATTAAATATTTATCAAATGTTATTTCTCAAAATAAAGAGCAATTCTTAGTTGGACATGACTTACCACATACACCCAAATAATAATTTAATGTGTAAGATTTTCAACACCATTATAAAAAGAGTTTCATTATTTGTACTTTGAAGTAAAGTGGATGTGGTAAGGGGTATTTATTATTTACGATGAATTAACAATAAAAAAGAGGGGAAAATAAAAAGATAAAAAGAGCCCCGTCAAAAAAAAAAAAAAAAAAAAAGATAAAAAAAGAGGGAAAGAGTGCAGAGGAAGACACAGGGGAACAGATGAAATAGAGGCGCCAAAGACCGCGCCTTTTAAATTCAAAATAAAATAAAAAGAAATCTGGAAATATAAATCGTGCTTCCGAGTCACGTCTCATCTTTAGATCGCAGTGCCTGGTGTGTGTTTGATTGATACTATTGTTTACGATGGGGAACGATGATGGTAGTTCGCATCTTGAGAAAATGGGCAAAGAACTCAAGTGTCCCATTTGGTATCTATTCTCCTCAATTTCTCTTTTCTTTCTCAATTTCTATTCATTTCAATTCTATTCTTGAGTTTTCCCTGTCCCTACAGTTGGAGTTTGCTCCATTCTGCAGTTTCACTTACATGCAATCATGTTTTCTGCAAGTAACTCCCATCTCTTCCCTTCTCTTTTCAATTTTCAATTACTCATTTACACTTTTACTGAATTCAGATAATACTGAGCCTCCTGTTGTTTTGATTTCAGCTCATGTATTCTAAAGTCAATGAAGTCAGCTTCTGATTGTCCTGTATGCAAACTACCCTTCACTCGTCGAGGTATGCCCGTTACATTCTATACCTCATTTTCGAATTAACCAATTTTCATTAAATTGAAATTTGCCAGATAATTCTCAATATACCACTTACATATTGCTATTAAAGATTAGATAATTATGTCGAAACTGAAATGTTATTTGGACAAAGTTTCAAAAAGAATTTTTGTAAAGGACTCAATCTGCAAGTCCTAGAGGATAATAAGATGTTTTTGTTTTACTTTCTCCCGGGGTATCACAATTGTTAATGCTTTCCCACAAGTGCTTTGGACATATAATTATATGTTTCGTGAGCAAGTTGTTGTTTTTTATTGAGCAGCACGCACTTTCTTCATGTGTTTTCCATGGCCATTTCGTGTTCCTTTTGTATTCTTTGTCTTCTTGGACTTTTTTGTGTAAATTATGACGAAATTGGACTTCTATTCTTTTATTAGGTTGAAGCATATCATTGGCTATGCATGTTTTTTGAGTATTTGAGTTTAAAGTAATGTGTGTATCCCAATTTTTCATGCGTCTCTATCTCATATGTTGTTGGTTCTAGTCTTTTGTAATTATGGCCAAACAATTACAATATGTACTTTCTTTATGGTAGAGATTCGCCCTGCTCCTCACATGGACAACTTGGTCAGCATATACAAAAGTATGGAGGATGCTTCGGGAATTAGTATCTTTGTCACTCAGAATGTACCTGCTACCAAATTATCGGGTAATGATGCCTTTTAATTTGATATATATCAATATTGCAAATGGTTTTCATTTCCAATGCTATTTCTCATTTTATTGTACCTGTGCAGCATGTTTTTCAATCAGCCAGTTTTAAGTTTTTGTTTTCTGTTATTAGAACTAGTATGTGAACATATTTTAGATTGTTATCTTTTAATCACATGCTGAGTTTTCTTTACTTAAATTTGCATATGTAGCTTTATGAGTTTATATACCTGACTTGCTTACAATCACGAAACTTATTATACTGAATGGGATATACATTTTTATCCCCTTTTTATACCTTAGAAACGCTCTTTCTTACAGGTGGAGAAAGGCAATGTGAAGGTGCTGATTGTGGAGAGAAGGATGCTGGTGAAACTCATAAAAATCATGCACAAAAGAGAAAACCCCTCAGGAAAAAGGAGTCAAGGAAGAAGATTATGACAAGCATGAAAAGTCCAGATGCTGACATTGCGAAACCTTCTTTTCCAGCAAAGAAAAGAGTTCAGGTGCCACAGAATCCTCTTTCAGAAACTCCATTAAAGAATTCGAAGTTCGGAGACTCCCTTGGTGAAGTTAACAAAGGGGGAACAGAGAATGGTCCGATCTTAGCAAATGAAAGGCCTCTCCAAAGTGAAAAAGATGAACATGTTCTTTCACCTTTCTTTTGGTTAAGAGAGGAGGAAGAAGGTGAAAAGTTGAGTCAGCTCTCTAATGGGGATCAACTTATTGATGGCACAGCACCCAGTCCTCCTTCATTCAGTGATCTCAAGGACTCTGATGATGAAAACCGTTCTAAAGTGGCTCCATCAGTAAGTAAATGGATTATAAAAGCCTGATATGTCTTTATTTTATGCCTGATGAAAAATATTTGTCATTCGGCTTTTATTTTGCACTTTAAAATCTTGTCTTTTTTGACTTGGTTGACTAGTTGATTGTTTAGAAAAACATCGTTGAAGTGCCTCAACTTGAAATTTCGGTTTAACTTATAGTTGCACATTTTTATTGGAACATCAAATTTGCCTGGTTATAAATTGTATCAATTTGAATTGTTCAAGCCAGATGATATGGATTACATTAGTATGGCTTTTTATTCTTATATTAATCATTTAATATTAATATTAGTACTTGCTATTGTCATGTAGGATGAGATGCAAAATAAAGCCTCTGTTGATTTATTTGATAGTGAGATGTTTGAATGGACACAACGACCTTGCTCTCCGGAATTATTTTCAAGTCCCTTTAAAATGCAGGTAATGAGATGATTGAAGTGGCAGGTTATTTATACATAATTTAGGATCTTATGTCTTACCTATTCCTTGAAGTTTTGATGCATTGTATGTTAGTTGCAGGTTGCGGATACTTGTGAGATTGATGAAAATCTAGAGGATTTTGTGGCATCCTCACAACAGATGGAAACAAATCAGTCAAATGCTGATACTGACAATACAAAATTTAAGAATCCCGAAGAAGGAAATGGATTGGATGACAAGTTACCATCGATTGTGTCTCCTCAAATTAAAAGTTCTGATGATCAAAATGGTATAAGGAAGTCTACTAAGAGAGGTAGGAAGGCCAGGGGAAAAGTAAGGCCAAAGCAGATTGAGGAACAAAGAGATCCAGTTGAAATAATGGATGCTGATTTGATTATATCATCAAAAGTCATTCAGGAGCAAACATGGGACCATAAGCACAAATCTTCTAATATGGAGAAGACTAATAAAAGGGGCAAGAGGGTTTGTTTCAATACCAGAACAAATCCAACACCTCAAACTGGCTGTACAGTCTCCAATATATTAGTTCTGAATAATGGTGAAGTGAAGATGGCAAAGAATTCAGATAGGTCATCAAGTAAACAAGAAAATGGGAAGCATGCATCTCAGGAGATTAGTGGGAAAGGCCAGAGGAAAGGATCTGGAAAACAAAAGCTCAATGATGTGAAGGACCTAGCTGAAGAGTTGTCTTCAATGCAAAACAACACCAAAGAGTTTGCTGGTTCTGTATCATCAATTTTGACTCCTGGAATGGATAATAATGGAGAGACCTCTAATAACAGGCAAAGCAAAGGCAATTCTTCCAGAAAATCTATGTCTTGCAATAGAGAATTTAGGAGTACCAAAAAGTTGAAACTTTCCTCTGATTGTGTCACTAAGACTAAAAATGGTGGAGAAATCCCACCTAATGAAAGTCTACAAAAGTGTCCTGAGGCTTTGAATGATACATCTAAAGAGAAACACTGTCCAATAATGGATGAACCAGTTTTACAGAAATGTGAGAGCCGTGTCAAAAAGTATCAGTGTGCTTTCTGTCTCTCATCAGAAGAATCAGAGGTAAACTTGATTGCTTGGTTATCTTGTCATCATTATAAATGAGCTGGAACTTACAATTTTTTATCTAAATTAAAATACAGGCTTCTGGACCGTTAGTACATTACTATGATGGGAAGCCTGTAACTGCTGATTATGAAGGAGGGCACATGGTCACACATTCTCACAGGAATTGCACAGAATGGTAAAGAATCATCACTTGATTGATATAGTTATTTTTGCATTGGTATCTTTTTTCAACATAAGCAACCATTTAATATAGCCGTACTGGTATTTTGGGCCTGCTCTTATTCAGAAAAGCATTCGATCTTCCCAAAACTTGATGTCACTCTAATTCTAATATTTCATATTCAAGTTGATCATCCTTCATATAATTAACTAATTACCGAAGACATGTTTGATTTAGTTAAGTTGATTTAAGTAACCAGCTCCTGTTTGAATTTGGACCTGTGAGTTTGACATGTTTAGTATGTGTTTTAAACATGTGCAGGGCCCCCAATGTATATTTTGTAGATGATAATGCAAAAAATCTTGAAGCTGAAATAAGCAGAAGTAGGAGAATTAAATGTAGTTTATGTGGACTTAAGGGTGCTGCACTCGGTTGTTACGAGAAGAGTTGTCGCAAAAGCTTTCATGTTCCCTGTGCCAAGTTGACTTCTCAATGTCGATGGGATATGGTACGTGATAAAAGATGGAACAACATTTGAAAATTCATGCCTCTTTTTAGATAAAACCATCTAATTAGATCCTTTTATTTTACTCTTTCAGGAAAACTTCGTCATGTTATGCCCTCTACATGCTTCTTCCATGTTGCCCTATGAATGTTCAGGGTCCAAACAAAGGAGTAACAAATGCACAGCCAGAGAGAGTGAAAGCCTTGCTCCCAAACATGACATTACAAGCCGAAGTCGGAATGCTCATGGACTATACAATAAAATAGTACTCTGTTGTTCCGCTCTATCTGTACAGGAGAGGGTAAATTAATTTCATATGACGTCTGATTAGAAATTTTCTTATTAAAGGACGCTTATTTATTAGTTTTCTTTTATGGTCGAAACTGTAGGGTGTTGTTTCTGAATTTGAAAGAGTATCCAAGGTTACAGTTTTGAAAAAATGGGATTCACGTGTCACCCATGTTATAGCATCAACAGATGAAAATGGGGCATGCAAAAGGACCCTCAAAGTATTGTTGGGTATCCTGGAGGGAAAGTGGATTCTCAATATTGAGTGTAAGTTCAAAATATTAAAATAATAAGTGCCTATTTACTAAAAAAAAGCCTAAAGTATTTTCTTCCCTTTTTTTCGTGTTGTAATTTTTTGTTCTGGGGGTGGTTTGTTGTTGCCTAACCAGGGATCAAAGCTTGCTTGAAGGAAATGGGGCCTGTTGACGAGGAGCGTTATGAAATTAATGTTGACACCCATGGAATCAGGGATGGTCCTCGTCTTGGGCGACTAAGAGTATTGAACAAGGTTAGATTTTTCATCCTTGTAGTGTTATTTTAGTTGTTATGTAACCTAGAGAAACCATTCTTAAAAGCACAAGACACCAAAATATCTTTCAAAGTAGAAACAAAGAGAACTCGAATAATCAACCCATCAATGTATGCAAGTTAGATGCTACAGGAACCAAGAAAAACTTCAAATAGTTATGGTAACTGTAGGGACCAAGAAACTAATCTGGAAAGTCTATTGTTGTGCGTGGCAGTAGAGAGAATAGTAAGTAGAAACCATAGACATGAATGTGTTTGTCAATTTTCATTCATCCATTTTCTACTTATCCAATTAAATTCCTGATATACAAACCCTAACATGCGTCCTAGAGTTAGCAACATTATTTAATAAAAATAAGCTAACCATTGGATGGTTTGATGCATATCAACTGAGTTAGCTAGACTCATTACAGTCTATTTCACTAAAATGCTTGCTTGTATGCAAACAAGTGGTTTGTGTTGACCAAATTTCTTATGCAGCAACCAAAACTTTTTGATGGCTACAAGTTCTATTTTATGGGAGATTTTGTGCCGTCATACAAGGGCTATCTGCAAGACCTCGTGCTTGCTGCTGGAGGGATAATTCTACACAGAAAACCAGTGTCTGGTGACCAAAAAGCAATGTCTCCTGATATGCATCCATACCAAACCCTCATCATTTACAGCCTTGAGCTTCCTGATAATTGCAGTCCTTTGAAAAAAGATACAATTTTAACCCAAAGGCGATGTGATTCAGAGGCTCTGGCAAGTTCTACAGTTTCAAAGGTAGCGAATAATACGTGGATTCTGGATTCTATTGCTGCCTGCAATCTGCAAAGCCTTGCTGAATAAAATGTGTGCTTTGAAGTCATTTACTTGTACATGATCCCAGTCTAGTGTTTTCCCTTTTTATCTTTGCTTATCAGATATGTTAAAATATAACATTGATAATAACTGTTCAAGTTGTTTACTGTGCTATAATTATATTTAACAATGTAAAAGAATTGGAATCATTTTAGGGTTTTTTAATGCTCAAGATCTCATTTAAATTTATCCAGCGACGAACCTAGCTAAACAAGTAAAGCGTTTAAACTGGAGAATACAGAATGTTGTAATCAACTGCTCTTGACAGGTATATTGTGGAAAGTGGATCATCATATCAAGTTCAAAGATCGTTTGGTTAGCCATATTATGAATGTACATTCTTTAATTTTTTCATGTTAAACCCTGTCGTGCAAACTGAACACCAAGATACATGCTAAAAATTTTTGCCCCAAATAGATTGCTGTGTTCCGAATAGAAGGATTTATAATCAATTTATGTTTCTGAAATCTCACTACGCTAAGATTTACTGAGTATGGACCCTTTAGGGCTGGTTTGAGCTTGAAAACAAGCAGTTAAAAATATAGTCGCACGAACATGTATTATGTAAGCGTTCATTCTGTACACACTAAGTGAAAAGAGCATGCTGTACATAGATGATATGTTGATACAATGTCCATCCTTTCCCCTGTAATTCATGCTTTTCATCTTTGCCTTTAGCAATCACAGATTGACCTTTAGGTTCATCATCATATTAAGTTTTCTTCTGCGTAAGTTTTGAGATTTTCATGTTAAGAGATTCAAGTACATGCTCTAAAGCTGAAATCTCCTCTTGGATGCTGTCTGTTTGTTCATCCGTTGTTATCATTTCTTCCTTGAAGCCACGTATCCTGCCAATGCCTGCTTGAATTTCTACCTCCATTTGCTCCATTGTAGCATGAATTTCTTTGTTTTCCTCTAGCATGTCTCTGAGCTTTCTCTTCAAAGATCGATAACCATCAATTGACTTCTGGAGTTGCTCTGTAAGAGCCTTGTTACGCTCTTGCAGGGCAACGTTCCCTTCCATATCAACTCCACCACTCTTCTTCTCCTTGAGTTCTGAGCTTGCAGCATGCAACCTCTCCAACAACGTGCCGTTCTGTGCTTTTAAATCACTGATGAACTCCTCCATTTCTGTCAACTCCTGAGCCTTTCTTGCAAGTTCTGAAGCCATAATCTGCTTTTCTTTTCCCAAACTTGAACACATTGCTTGAAGGCTTTGTCTTGCCACCAAGCTTGCATTAAGCTCTTTCCTCAGCCTTTCTTTCTCATCTATGGGCACATCAGGAGAAGGCCTCTTGTCCTTGGGTACTGGAATGTTTGGCCTAAGGTCAGTGTTACACCTCCTAAGCTCAGCTTTTCTCTTGCTAGAGGTTTGAATTTTTTGAACCCTGGACCTAGCCTCATCTAAGATAAACATCATTCCATTCACCCTATTAAACTTGCGCTCTTCATTTTCTTTTGTGCTAGCCCCATTATGATCTTGGATGAGTTTCAACAATAGCTTAACGTTTGTGGAAAGGCCTATTGAAAATAAGAAACATATATTGAATAAGGGTGATCAGTTACTTGCTCATGCCTAATATGATATCTAATGCTTGATTAAATTTCTGACCGTTCTAAGATGATGGAACATAGCATGTCATGGATTGCTTGAGTAACAATTGTTGGCACACACATTTTCAATCCAAAATGAAAAAAGAAATTACCTTCCAAACCGCATTCTTCTTCTGGCGGTTCAGTGTCACTTGATGAAGTAGGTAGCTGGGGAGATGAATGTACTCGGATGTGATCCATGCTATACCCAGAATGTCAACAGAATCAAATTTCAACAAGAATCAACAATTGTGGTAAAAGATATGATAGACCACCACTAAGTAAAGTAATGGAAGAATGGAAGATGAGTAAAACAAAAGGGTCGAATTTTCTTGTGATTTTTCAATGAAATATGTACTTAGAGAGAGATCCAAGAGATATTACTTTTGCAGTATCTGTTCCTCTCCTCTCTGGAAAATTTGATGCTTTTGTTTCTTCATTTCTAATATAGTATATTCCGATATTATTAGCTCGAATGGGAGATTGGTTGGTTCATACTTCATAGTTGATGCGCAATTATTGCTTAGAGTTTGACTTTTTCATTGGCTTTGTCTTTCACCAAGGCCCCACACCAAATTAAAAATAAATGCTCCTTATTCTTAAGATAGACTATAGAAATCTTGGGTAAAATGTTTTTATAGATTAGTTTACTCAATTTGTATAACTACGATAATAAAACAAGAGCAATTGATACACAGAGCTTGAGCGTCTGCTTTTAACCTTGCATGAGTAATAATTTTAGATAGTTTGTTTATTTCAAATAATTAGAAAAATCATATAGTAAAATAAATTACTTAGTGGATTAAGATCTCTATGCACGTTATTAGATTAATGATAGATATAAAAAAAATTCATAAAAGACATTTTTATTTAACATAAAATAATAATATATCAGTAATTTATTAACTTATTTTACTTACAATTGTATAACAAGAGTAAAAGTCTTCTATTTACCAACGTGTGTTGGTCTAAGTGAAAGGGATTGAGATTCCTTAAGCATGCATGTGATTCTGAGTACAACTATTAGATTTACGTGTATGAAAAAACATTATTGGAAGGGATCCTCTCTTAGATGTTTGACAATATCCCGATAGATATAAATTTGACTTGATATTTTGATTAGTTATTTACTTAGATCTGACTCAATCATGACCAGATAATAACTAGGTCGAAACTGGGCCAATCAAATATGTTGACATAATGTATAATCTTGAATATTATGTATAGTTAAATTATAAAATTTTAAAAGTGAAAAAATAAACTAAGATATATTTTACCATGTATATTTTAATATCAATATAAATATAAACTAGAGTTTAATTGATATACATTGTCAGTGTAAAAGATTTTTACACCGTCAACCAATAATATATCACCACGTCATTGAAAATCTTTAATTTTTATCCAAATAACCTTAAAAGTCATTCATTACATGATTTGTGATTGGTTGACAGTGTAAAAAACTTTACACTGACAGTACATACCAATTAAACTCATATATTATCATGTAATGTAAAAAAATATATAATTTAAATACTTACCTACACTTGACAACTCACTCAAAAAATTATGAATATGGGCCATAACAATCTCCTTCGAAAAAAACTCCCAATATTAAACGAAAAATGATTTAAACTCCTGAATCCTATCCTGCATATTCATTCACTCATGAACCTACATGAATGTAGTAAATAGAAGGCAGTACAGAGCCAAAGCTAGAAAAACATTTTCTAGTTTAAATGAAATCAGAAGAAAAAAATTAGGGTCAAGGATGTTATAGATAAATAAAATTTAATTTTCCTTGTTTGCTAAAAAGATTGACAGCTGACGATTTTGAACCAGATTGAGGCTTGATATTTAAAGCTTAATAAGTTTTTTTTTGTCTGTCTTGTTATTCATTACCTACTATATCTAATCAAGAAATGCTTTGACATTGTATATGGCATATTCAGAGGAAACTACTGGATGACAGATAACCAACCCAGGTTGAAAAACAAAAACAGGTGTGCAATGGAGCTCACCTAAGCCCACAGCTTGGAAAGGAGAGATCGAGAGATGAAGATTTAGTTTTTTTTTTTAATTATTATTATTATTATAGAAAAAGACAAATAAAAGTATCAAGAAAGGAACCTGACAATGCTTACAAATTAAAAAAAAAAAACATCAAAGAGAATAAAAAACAACAATATTATATATTCTGAAATACTCGATGATTTGAAACTATGCTCTTGTCCAAAAACTATTTAATATCTAAGCATTTTTCATATCAACATTAATATTCAATACAAAATATCTAGATATGAAATCTGACATATTCAAAATTAACAAATCATAAAATTTATTAGCAGCATAAGCGGTAGAAGAAAAAAACAATACCAATAGAAATGTGAATTAGTGTTTCATATGAAATTGATTCCATACTAGTTAGTATTTTTATTTTCTTATACTAAAAACTAATAAAGAAAGTGTTGTAATATGTCTATACATAGTCATGATTTAGTCGATATTATTATTATTACTTCCTCCATTCTTTTTCTATAGTAATTTTAGTTATTTGTTTTTGTTCCAAAACAATGAATGCTTCTTTTTAAGGTACATAAATGACTAGTGGAATGTGAAGTAAATATGGTTAGAATTTGTAAATAATTAATGATACTATAAATAAGGGAATTTTGATACAAATATAAATAAATTAATGATTTTTTAATCTGTGTGTAAAAACTTTAAATTACCATAGAAAAAGAATGGAAGGAGCATGCAGCACTGTCCTCAAGTTACCAAATCATAAAACCAAAAAAATTGAAACTTTTCTTAGTTTTCTAACATCCTAGCTAGCACGTGGCCTTGAGCGCCATAAACGCCCCTAGAAGCGGCCTCCATCTTTGGATGCTGAATTCTTTGCGCGCTTTCTTCATCGGTTTGTGTATAATTTTATGGTGGAGAGTAATGTATAATTTCATCGGTTTCTTCATCGCTTTTTTTTGTCAACAAAAGTTTGCATATCTGGTCAAGCTTTCCGCTCATATTAGCTGTGAATTGGGTTCAATTCCTAGATCTCCCTTGTTGACAATATGTAAATTCCATTATAAATTCCTGCTGAGGTTGGTGGTATTCCCTGGTCTTACAAGGGGGCATGCCTTCCTCCAATCTAAACTTTATTGTTACAAAAAAAACTTGGTGTTCAAAAGTTTAGGTTAGTTTTGGGTCCCGGAGGCTCACTAAGGCCAGGACAGGCCTCAAAGCTCAAAGAGCGCTTATCGAATATGATTTTAATAAAAATATAAATATTTGATATAATTGTTAGGCAAATCTGATTTTGCCTTCAAACATTTAATTAAAGGGTAAATGCCCATTTTGATCCCTGACAAAAAGTGCGTGGGTCATTTTAGTCCCTGACAAAAAAAAAACTACTTCGTTAGTCCCTGACAATTACTAACTGGGACAAGTTAGTCCCTGACAATTACTATGGGACATTATAGTCCCTAACAATATTTAAAATGAGACTAATTAGTCCCTGACAATTAGTATCGTGGGACAATTTAGTAACGGATACTGACTAAGGGAGTCAACGTAGGGACTAACTTACCTCAGTTAGTAATTGTCAGGGACTAACGAAGTAGTTTTTTTTTTTATCAAGGACTAAAATGGCCCACGCACTTTTTGTCAGGGACCAAAATGAGCCTTTACCCTTAATTAAAAGCGACAAGAAATAACTTTCGTGTTGGATTGAAAAAATTATACTAAATTTTATATCAAACTTACTTTCAAAATTAAAAAAAATACTCTAAGGTGGATGGAATGGCTTTGATACCATGTTGAATTTCATGGTTCAGAGAAGAAAAATGAGAGAAAGTTGAGATAAATTGAAAAGTGTATATTGATTAGAATGGTAAAAGTAAAAATTACAAAGCAAACTAGGCTTATATAATGAAGTAATCAACTAACAACTATAACTAATTCTAACGAACTCTAACAAATCTAACTATCTTAACACCAAACATGAATTACTTTACTTGATATACTCAATTGTCTTCCAAACACATATACACAAGCTTATTAAAAATGTTAATGTGTCCATTTCACTCAATCTAGTCATTGAAAAGATATCAATGTTTCCTTTTGGGAGAATTATAACGAAGACTAAGATATACTGATATCACAATTAAGGATGAAATAATCACACAATTCAAAGTTTGAACTTTGAAGTGAATAACCACATCATTCCTTATATCTAAACATTTATTAGATGCAGGTTCTATTCTATAATTCTCTCTTTTTTCTTTTTTCAATGAAAATCAGTCAATAAAGAATGAATTGAATTGCTTACCAAAAAAAAAAAAAGGATGAATTGAATTAATTAGAGGAAGAAAGGAGCTTGGTTACCATATATTTTCCACTGATGACTAGCCATTTGAAGCTGAAAATGATTATGCTGGAATCTCACATAGATTTTGTCTGTTGATGATCATGATTCATGACTATACTGAATTCTCAGGCGGGGGTAAATTTTTGGACAATGATTATTGCTTTTATTACGAATTTTGACAAATCTGAAGTATTTCAGCACTACGATGAAAGGTGCTGTGAACATTTTAGTTACCACTCTTAGTTATTTTTCTCTGCAACATTGGATCAAAATAAAGCCATGAAATACTCTCAGCAGTGTATTCCAGTTAAGTTAAGTATACTGGACCAACTCAACGTAGGGATGTTGTTTTGGTGAAGGCTATGGTACGATCCACCAAAGTGATATAATGATACACCACCTAAGTGGCACAATCCGAACCATCCAGATTGCCACAGTGAAGTTTATGAGGGGAACTCACTCTTGCAACTTGTATTATCAATTATGTGTGCAAGAAGCAATTTCTTTCGCATTATCTTTAACTTCGGTTTTCTTAAATTTTTTTGGTAGGTGCAGTTTAGCTTTTTTTGCATACACTAATTTAAGTTGGAATGAAATTAAAGGAAGGGAGCTGCTATGATACCTAGAGAAATCTAAGGGTGTGTTTGGATGGGGTATTTGTAAAGGGTGAAGTATTTTAAGAGGGTAATTAAAATATTTCACTCTAAAATACTTTGTTTGGGTATTAAATATAAAGGATTTTAGAAATTAAGGGATTTTATGGGGGTATTTTGTTTAAGGTAAATTTGAGGAATTTGAAATACCTCCTAAAGAGGTGGTATTTTGAAATTCCCTCTCCTTACTTAGGTGGGGGCACCAGCCCCGGGATGCAGACCCCTATCAAACCGGTGGGGCGCCGGCCCCCGGACAACCCGGTGGGAGGCGCCGGCCCCCGGACACTCGGTGGGGGCATCGACCCCTATCAAACCGGTGGGGGGGCGCCAACCCCCGGACACCCGGTAGGGGGCAAGGGCCCCCGGACGCCGACCCCTATCAAACCGGTGGGGGGCGTCGGCCCCCGGACACCCGGTGGGGTGCGTCGGTCCCCGGACACCCGGTGGGGGCGTCGACCCCTATCAAACCGGTGGGGGGCGCCGGCCCCTGGACACTCGGTGGGGGACACCGGCCCCCGAACGCCGACCCCTATCAAACCGGTGGGGGCGCGCCGGCCCCCGGACACCTGGTGGGGGACTCCGGCCCCCGGACGCCGACCCCTATCAAACCGGTGGGGGGGCGCCGGCCCCCGGACACCCGATGGGGGGGCTGGGCCAGGACAATCGGTGGGGGGGCCGGCCCCGGACACCCGGTGGGATGCGTCGACCCCTATCAAATCGATGGGGGGGCGCCGGCCCCCGGACACCCGGTGGGGGGGCGCGGGCCCCGGACAACCAGTTGGGGGGCACCGGCCCCCAGACACCCGGTGGGGGCGTCGACCCCGGACAAAGTATTTTTTAAAGGAATATTTTAAAAAAATCTATTTGAAGGTAATTGAAATGCTTTATACAAACAAAAAATTTAAAATACATGGTATTTGAATTACCCTATCCAAACAAAATATTTTCGAAATGAAAGTAATTCAATTGAAGTAATTGAATTACCTTACATTTCAAATTCCTTGGAATTTTGAAAATACCCCATCCAAACACAACCTAAGGGTTTTGGTATCGTTATTTTTTTGGATCAATGATTGGATGAGTTTAAGCCATGTCATCTTATTTACATAAATTTAGTTTGACTTGTCCTTACACAAACTCAATTTTTAACTCTACTTGTTGCCATTAACCAGCATAGGGACTAGGGGTGGGAATTGGTCAGGCCAGGCCAAGCTTTAGCTAAATAGGCCTGATCTGTTTAAAAAATATCAAGCCTAAATCTAGCCTGTTACCTAACATAGGTTTTTTCTAAGGCTTAACCTCACATTTTTAAAAGTCTAACCTAGCCTGAAAGCCTTTTTAAAGAGGCTTTTTGAAAAGCTTAAATCTGACATTTTTATTAAATAGGTCAGGCCATAGGCTCCTATCGGACGGCCTGACCTATTCCCATCCCTAACTGGGACCTCCTTTGTCTCATCACTCATAGTCCCGTGTTTGTCACTGACTTTGACGAACCCGAGCCACGACGTTGCAGACTGCAGATCCAAGCTCAACCTTTCTGCATTTTTTGCTTCATTCTGTAGATGGGTGTGGGATACGTGGAGACATTTGTTGCATTTTTTTGCTAGCTTCTTTGTTTTGTTTTGAGTGTAAGAGGATATAGGTGGCGCCATTTCATTTCTGATTTTGTGCTTTGTACATGACTTTGCAGCTAATCTTTTTGGCACTTCTTGTGTGATAGATTAGGATTTTATTTAATAAAATTTTTAGCTTATAAAAAATAGTACTCATTCAACCATTAATTGAAAAAAAATAACGGGACTAAAATCCGTATATTTCTCTAGATACTGTAGGATTATTATACTAATTACAAAATCATAGTTAAAACCTCACATTTCGCTTTCATCCACAACCAACATCTTAATTTAGTTAAACTCACTAGAACTGAAAGCCGTGCGATGCACTGGGTATTCTAGTGTTTTGAATAAATATAATTGTTATTTTATATTGTGTTTGTGAATATATATATATTTTTTGGTTTACTGTGAAAAAAGCACTAATGAATAATTATTTTGATAACAGTGTTTGTTAATTGTTATTATAATAATAAATGATAAGTATTTTTTTTGTGTGACTAAAATGATAAGTTTTTGTTAAGCCAGCTAGTATGGAACTAAATGTCATTTTTAGGAAATAAAAAATAACAATCAAAAGCACTAATGATTAAATAATTTGATACATTGATTTGATCAACTTTAACTGAATTAAAAAAAGGGGAAAATATTGACTTGAAAGAACTAGAGCTCCCCAAATACATTATTCAAAAAGCATTATGTATCCTCTGTAACATATTGAATAAAGCAAGAAAAATAGGCAACTTAAAACCGGAAGTTATTTGAACGCCTCTTAATCAATATATGCACACAAAGGACTATCTCTCCTTGTTCCTTTTCAATCCACATCTCAATTCTAGCGGTACACAATAATAGAATGGAAGCAAGTGATGTCAAGGACTTTAATTCTTCTTGTGACAAAAGAATAAATTAATAAACTAATGCAATAGTGTTGTTACTGTATAAAGAAAAACAAATCACTCTCAAGCTGAGTTGAATGAAAAGTTTCAGAAATTATTTTTCAATTGAAAAAGTGGGAAACCAAGAGTAGTACTCTTTGGCCATAAAAGACGGTGAATTCTATGGTGAAGTGTGTATTTTTCCTTCTCACCGGTGTAGGGGGTTTTGACCCTGATGTGCCAGTTAATCAAATTTTTAATTTTATTCTTTTAATTTCTTTTATTATGAAAATTCTATTTTACCCTCTTCTTCACCACCACCCCCATCCCTTTGTCCTCTTCCACCACCAACGATCAGACATCAACATGCCACCACCGTGCCGCCATTCTCATGACGCCGTCGACACCACCGTATGGCTTACCACCGTTCTTTTGCACAGGTAACAACTTTAACTACATCCAACCCAGATCTGCTTCACATTCAACCTATCACCCCAGATCTGGTGTGGTGGAGAGAAATGGAGAGACCCAGAGAGAGACAGGGACAGAGAGGGAAAGGGAGGAGAGCACCTTGCGTCGGTGGGTCCTTGCGGTGGCGGCGGAGGGTGGGTACTGAGAGCACCGCAACGTTATTGTTTGTTGTTGATTTTTGCGTTCGAGAGCACTGCCATCATGCTTTGTGCTTGCCGTCCCCACCACCACGACGAGCTGGCGCAACTCTTCCCTAACGTCGAAAACTAAATCTGTGAATGTATCGATTGTTTGAATTAATGACGGCGACGAAATGAGGTGTTTACTTAGATTCATGATTTTTGTAATCAAAATTTTTTATTTGCTAAGAGATTGGTTGTAATGGGTATGGTACTGAGATGGTTGAGGCTTGTTATTTCTGCTGATGAAGGATTTTGGGTGCAGTGAATCAGTGATGGTGGTTCTTGGATGGTTCGTAAGGTTTTATGATGGTTGGTGGTGAGAGAGAAGGGTTTGGGGCGGTGGTGATGAGTGATGCAGCGGTAGAGGGGTTGGCCGGAGACACAACAATGATGGCAACAGGTTGGTTGGAGAAGAGGATCTGCTTAGACACCGATCTTGGCAGAGGATGGGTGAGGGAGGGGATAGGGATAAGATTGTGATTTTAGTTTTTTTGTTTACCTAAATCACAAGTAGCAGGTGATTATTATTTTTTTGAAGTGTAAAATCTGAACCATCAAATATAATAACAATATATCTAACGGCTAAAATTGGCCCCTCACCGGTGTAGGGTTTTTTGACACACTTCATCCTAGAATTCACCATAAAAGACAGCAAACGCAACTAATTTATATATATATATATATATATATATATATATATATGTGTGTGTGTGTGTGTGTGTGAGAGAGAGAGAGAGAGAGAGAGCACTGTCGTTAGCTCCTTCATCTTGTGACCTTTTCTTCCCACCAATAATTTGAGCTCGTTCACTGTTCTTAGAAGCTCCCTAATGTTAACAGATGCTCTATCACTCTTACTTTCAGTGTTTCCACTTAAGCAAACAAACAGAAAAGCAAGGTCAAAAATTTATGCATATCCAAAAAAACTCTGATGAGTGAAACAAATATTGGGAAGAAAATATATGTTAAAAAGTTGCTTTCCTATATACAATGTAAAATACTTATACTTTGCAGTGTAAATAACAAAATTGTCTTTAAATTATTGAAAATAGATGTACAGATAAAAGTGCTACAAAAAACAGAAGGGTTTGAGATAAGTTCCTAATTTGCTACCCAAATCATTTGTCTCTCCGTGGTACAGGTAAACTGCTTAGTCCTTTTTCCTTCTCTCTAGTTGCCTACATAACCCACATCCTGAGTTAACTCTAGCCTCTCCTTGTTTCCTAAGAATGGTGAATACCACCTGACATTCATCCTCTTCACCACTAATAATTTTTTTTTCCCATTATACTCTTGTTAAAAGCCAAAGGTTAAACAATTATAAAACAACCTAGTTGTGAAAGATATTTCCTTGTTGTGACGTCAAAAATCCCACCAGAGCACCGCGGTGACTTGCCCCTTCCTTGTTTGTTCTAGGAAGAAAGTGACATTCTTTGTGAAGATTTAGCATAAATTCAAGACTGCCCAAATTATTTATTTACCACAATTGTCTTAGAGCATGTTCGGGAAACACACTTTCAGCTTTTTTTTATGCTTTAAGTTGTTTTGTAAATAATCATTATGTTTGGCTATCAAATTATTTTTTCTAAAAAGCTTTTTTATGGGAAAAAAAAGTTGTTTTTAACATGTTTTCAACCATCTCTTTTGTTGGACTGTTTTATAAAAAAGCTGTTTTTTTATGCCCCTGCTCCATGCCTATATGCCCCTTTCTCCCCGTATTGCCCCAACGTACCATTGTTGAGTTACTAAACTATTGTCACTGTATCCCATAAAACAACTGCCGAAAACAACTGCACTTGAATGAAAGATTTTTTTTAGAGAATGAAAGATAAAATTTTAAAAAATGTGTATCTTATATTTATTTAATTTAGGAACTTTTTTTTTGTTGTTTTAACTTTTATTAAAAAAAATAATGTAAAAAAAAGGTTTAAATAAGCTTTTAGTCCCTGGAAAGTTCACCAATTTTGGTTTTAGTCATTGTAAAAAAAATTCTTAGGATTTAGTCCTTATATTTTCGAAAATTTTGTAAATAGTTCCTATTGTTACCCTTGAGTACTAGAAATCATACTAAATGAAAAAATTTGTCAATTTTAACCCTATGGTCCCAATGTATAATTTTATTTCTACTTTTTAGCCAAATTTTGGAGCAAGTCGGATAAGAATGAGAAACCACCTTGATACCCGCTGAGTACTAGATATCATACAAAATGAAGGAATTTAACAATTTTAACCGTATGTCCCTCATGTATGATTTTGTTTATATTTTATGGCCAAATTTTACAGCAAGTCGGACAGTAAAATAAAATTACCTTGATACCCATGAGTATTAGATAACGGAAAAAGATGATGGTAGGGACTATTTGCAAAATTTTTGAGATTACGGGGATGAAAACCTAAGAAAAAAAATCACAGGGACCAAAATCAAAATTGATGAACTTTGTAGGGACCAAAAACTTATTTAAACAAAAATAAATAATATCAAAAGAATTCTAATGTTAAAAAAAACAAATATTATTTATTTTCCCACCAAATACTATAAACAAATAAATTCATATATTTTTTCGTAATTTACTATGTAAAAGTGATTATTTTTGCACCATCCAAACGAAATAGATTATTTTAAAATCGCTTTTCAGCAAACATACCCAAACAAAAATAGATTCTGATTATAATCGATTATTACAATAATCGAATATTTGAAAACAGATTATCAGCATAATCTTTTTTTTTCCAGCTTTCTCAAATACATTCTTAGTCATTAATTACTATTGAAGTTGGCAGTTTTAAAATGTGATGCCTAACAATTTACCAAAGTTACATAAATTTACTAAACTACCCCTAGGTTAACCCTAGAAAAACCCTAGATGAAATGTAGATTTTGAGTTTAGAATTATCTAATTTCTTAACAACCAAATGGACCAAATGACAATATACCAGATGATTTTCGCTCCGTGTTTCTAGGGCCTAACTCTTTACACCTTGCATTATTACTTAACACACCTTGCAAATTTTAAATTCTCATCGTTTTCCAAAACTACCCTTTTTAGTTCTGTTCCCTCCCTCTCCCAACACATCCGGAAACTGACCTAGCTCCCCACCTTCTCCCACACACCGCGCGCCTCCCTCACTTCCCATCCACTCAGCCGAGCGCCTCCCAAACTGTTGGAATCGCACCGCACGCCTCTCGCACCACGGCCACCTCCCACTCAGCTTCAACCGTCGCATTGTCTTCAGGTAGGAACTCATGCATCTCTTCCTCAGATTAATTCGTTCATAGGTTGTCAAAAGCGTTGTGTTTTGTCTCCGTATTATCGTTTCCGGACAGCCTGGTGTAGTATGGTGTTTGAGCTCACCCGGATTTGCGTTTCCGGAAATATTCCGGAATTGGTTTTCCGGACATTTAACGGATTCCAAATGTCGGACGTTACCGAAATTCATTTTCCGGATGCGAGTTCTGAGAACTCGTCCGCAAACTTATTTTCCGGAAGTTATCCGGATTTCAAATTCCGGACGTTACCGGAAATGATTTTCCGGATGTTATCCGGATTTCAAATTCCGGAAATTTTCCGGATTTGAGTTTCCGGATGGGTTATTTTTTTATTTTTTTTTTAAATGCTGGAATTGGAATTGTCTCTAACTGTATTGGCCACTTAGTAGGAGTAGTGATAATTGGACACAAAATTGGTGCCCAACATCGTATAATAGTATTCCTTCCTAGCTATTTATTGTTTTATTCGCTCAAAATAATGGTTTGCATGTAAATCTGCATATTAATTATTGAAGCTTAATATGTAATGGTTTGCATGTAATTCTGCATACTTATTAATTATTGAATCTTAATATGTAGCTTGTAATGTTATTACTGAATTTCTGCGTGTAATTTCTTATGCAGGATGGTGCGTACTCATAGTGGAGTGGGGCCTCCTATTGACCGACAGCGACCGACGGCTTCTGCACGTGCGCAACGTGCTGCTGCTAGTCGTGTAAATCAGATTCAGCAGGATGATGAGGTTGTTGGACAGGATCCCTCTCTGGAGGTTGAGGTACCTGTACAGCTTCAGCAGGAGGATGATGTTCCACCTGTTGAGTCCTTCCCTGGAGGCCCAGAGGATACGGCTGTCCTTAGGTCATATGGTGAGCATGTTGCTCACACTCTATGGAACGGATACGTAAGTATCCTCTATAAATTATAATGTTACTAATTTACAATTTGATTTAGTTTAATATTAAATAAATTGTTATCACTGATATTTCATACGTGTTTATGGTTGCAGGACTGTCGTGAGCTGAAGGTTGTAACACATGGCCGGAAGCTAGCAAGATTCCCATGCAACCACATCGAACTTGAGACTTATGTTAGGGAATCTGGTTTGGGTCCTCTGATGCACTGCTCGCATGTGAATGTTGATAAGGGGTTGATGTCGGCCTTTATCGAGAGGTGGCATAAAGATACTTGCACGTTTCACTTACCGTTTGGCGAGATGACAATTACTTTAGATGACGTCTCGTGCTTATTGCATCTCCCAACCACCGGTGCATTTTTCACACTGCCTCTGATGGACAAGGCCACCGCAAACTCATATCTGGTTGAGTATTTAGAAGTGGAGGAATCTGAGGCTAAATTTGAGACTGATGGGACAAGAGGTGCGCATGTTCGCTTTAATTGGCTGGAATATATCTATCGGGAGCAGTTGGAGGCAGGGGAAGTGGAAAATGCGACCAGAGCGTATCTATTACACTTGGTTGGTTGCACCATTTTTGCGGATAAGAGTTCGACATATGTTGATGTTGCATTCTTGGATCTCTTCCGCGACCTTGGCACCTGTAGAAGGTATGCCTGGGGTGCAATTGCTCTGGCATACCTATACAATCATCTATGTGATGCTAGTCGACATAATGTAAAGCAGTGCGGAGGTTACATGATATTATTGCAGGTATAATTATTTTATATTACATTGCTTATGTTTGTTATATTGTAAACCATTTAGTGACACATTATTATCGTTTCAGGGTTGGATTTTTGAGCATTTCCCAAGCATTGGTAACCGTACTATGGTAGATGGATACACCGAAGATCTACCAAGAGTACAGCGTTGGACACCTGTGAGGGGTGCTGGGGCTATCCATCCTTTCCGGGTTTCCATTGACCAGTTGAGAGCAGATGAAGTCATATGGATGCCATATGAGGGTCATAGGGTACACCGACCATTTGAGGACATCTCATTGTATTCTGGTTTCATCATATGTGGCCGATTGAGGCACCCCTATTTACCTGAGAGAGTGTTGAGGCAGTTTGGCCATGTGCAGAACATTCCTCGGTCACCTCTTGATGTAACGGGTATCATACCGTCATTAGAGGAGATAGATGCTAGATGGTCGCAGCCTGTTGATTGGGTGGTTGTCAGGGGACCACGTGTTACTGAGCCAGCGCAATGTGCCCGCGGATACATTCAGTGGTACCATAAGATCTCCCATCCTTACTTGATACCTCCGGATGTAGGAGCTCCTTCTCGGGTGCCAGACATCCGGCCAGAATTGCAGGATGGTGACAGTTCCAGGAGTTATGGTCAACAAGTGGTGAGTTTAACTTGATTTTAAGAATGATGGGTTACTTTACATAGTTTGTTCTCTATAAGATTGTGTTAAGTTGGAATTTGTTTTCACACGATGTTGTTTGCAATTTCAGGAAAGGTTTGAGAAGATACGTGACTTACTAGAGGAGATGGTTGACAAAAGGATGGTAACCCCTGGTACCGATGCTTGGGAGCACACGCGTTCAGCTGTGACACTAGCTCGTGGGGGGATTCAGTTTGGAAACACGTATCAGAGAAGGAAGAAGACTTGATCCAGGCCTACCACTAGTTGATTACTTGTAGTCACTCAAAGTCCTTAGTTCATGGCATTGTTAAGCCATTTATTTTGTTTATTTATCTAGTTCCATAGTTAATGATGTTAGCAGAACTTTGAAACTATATTTTACTGAATGTAGTAATGTTGCTATCTTTTGCTTTCCAGTAACAGTAAATTATTGATGTATTTGGTTTATTAGATAGTTGATTATGGAACTATTTTTGTCTTGGATGTTTTTTAAACTGGTTAATAATAAAACGACCATTTGAAATAATATAAATTGCAGGATAACATTTGTATGACCATTAGAAATATATGAACTCAAATTATATAATCATAAAATTTATACATCCAGTCAATCACCCTCGCACAATAGAGTGAATCTTTTTACCCAACATATGGAATTTCCCATGCACGAGCATCGGGATAACAGAATTTACGCCACCCGTATCCAACAGGGGGCAACGGGCACTCGTCCTTCAAAAAGACCTGTAAAACAGTAAAAGTAAACAAATTCAAATAATTGATACAATTATTCTGTATAATATTATACAGCAGTAACATCATATTATACCTGTACAAAGTGACAATTATGCACAAGCGAAATGCAAATTAGTCTGTGACTTGAATATGATGATGGTGGCCTACTTCTTAAAGGAAAAAAGGTATTGCTTTGGTGAATGGATAGGGCAACTAGGACAACATTATATCTTGAAGCAATTGCGTAACACATGTCCGGTATGGTCATCCATTTTTCTTGGGACACAACTGTTTGGTTTCCAACATATAGTAAATTGATTAGGTCAACCACACGTTGTTCACTATCAAATAATTTAGCATATTCAACACGAAATTCTTTGAGCTCTTTAATCAAGTCGATGCGGACTTGTGCCCAAGAATCCTCACTCATTCCAAGTAATGCAGCAATGGCACGATAACCACAATTCCCATCAGCTTGCACATCAACAATGTGTTCAACAAAGTGTTGAAGTAGAGGAGGAATTTGATCTAGCATTGGATATGCCCTCTTGCATCTACTTGATTGGCTTGACAGTTTAGGAGTAGGGCGAGTTGATATGCTCTCTTGTACCGAATGAAGTGAATCAACGTGTTCAAAATACGAGGGATCACGTTTAGTCGACCTAGCAAACTTCGCTGCATTACCTTTTGGTGCTCCTTTTGTTCGGACCTGTAAAAACACATAATCAAACAAAATCAATGAAAACCCTTTCTAAATCGTTATACATAGACAAGAATTTCAGGATTACCTTCTCGGGTGGTGGACACATTGAAGTTGTATCTGGATATGCAATTTCACGCAGTTTAGTTTTCATTGTAATTTTTCCAGATAAATCAAGCTCCTGAAATCGATTATTCAATGCATCTAGCTCATGCTGCAACGATAGCTCTGACCATGATTCGTCCAACCCTTGGTATGCAAAGGTTAACCTCCTCCAATGAGAATGAACTGAATGCAAAGGAACAGAGTTACCCATCGTACTATACTTACCAAGTTCACATGCACACGGTAGCCCATGTGTCCTTCTAATGTTGCAACCACAGACAGCACTGTTAATCCCGACAATCTTAACTCGTTCAAACTCATATGCAATATGATTTAAAGCACTCTTTGAAACAAATCCATGCAAAGTCATGTACATACGTACATTAAATCTGTGTTCCACTATGTTTATGCTTCTCTCAAATGATGCCTTTATCTCAGTATGCTGCAATATGATCATGTTATTCATGGCATCCCAACAACTGCACAAGTCCCCCGTGCTATCCTGAATCAATGTCTTCAGCCCCCCATGTGCAGATTCAACCCTGTTATCAAACGCAACAAAAAAACATCACATAAATAGATAGTCATAATAAAAGACTAAATTTATTCTATTGTATATTAATGCCTTTAATATAAGAGACACCTGTTAGTTGTTGTGCTCCCAAGGTGCATCACCGATGTATCCATGCTGCGACAAATTTTTCCTTGTGAGGAATCAACCACGTATTTTTCACGTAGTCACCAAAAATAGGAAAATTGTAACATACATCTTCAAAGTTCCTCAAACGCTCCGCAAACTCACACTCAGTAGGGGAGTCTATAATACTATCCCAAGCATCCATCACAATGTCCCACTTCTCCTTCGGGTGCACTAACATCTTGCATTTGGCCTTCACATTCTTGACAATGTGGAATTGACATAATAATTGAGTTGAACTAGGAAAGACAGTGTGAACTGCGTTCATCAGCGTAATGTCTCTGTCGGTTACTATTACTTGAGGTATTGAGTCCTCAGATAGAAACATACCTCGTAACCTCTGTAATGCCCAGATGAAATTATTACTTCGCTCAGACTCCAAATAAGCAAACCCAATGGAGAATGTCAGCTCTGTAGAGGTAACACCAACAATTTCAAGTAACGGCAACCGATACTTGTTGGTTTTATAAGTGCTATCAATGATCAACACAATGGGGAATGTATTCAAAAGTTTTACGGCATCTGGATGTATCCAAAATATATCTCTAACAACATCAGACATGTCCAGCCTTCTATGCCAACACACATACTTATCACGCTCACATAAATACAACAAATGTTGCATTTCTGTTCTAGGGCCTCTTTCAGATATTCTAATATCTTGCCGCACATTATACAATTGTTTGATGGTGGTGCAATTATTCTTATTATGCTCCTTCAATGTGATCATTATGTTTCTTGGCTTAACCAAGCTCTTTGTCATATCTTCGACCAAAGACCTCTCTTGGACGCTTAGGCGCCCAACATATGCATGACCAACCAAGGTGTCCGCTAACTCATGGTTGTGAAAGCCACACACTACATTAAGTGTCCATCCATCACCATTTTTCAACGGTTTTCCTCTTAATTTGAAAGGACATTCACATTTCTTAGTTCCAGTCACCTTGCGAGCTAACTCCTTTTTGTATGGTCTATACTTTCCACCCCTTTCACAACCAAGAGTCACCACAGTCGTCCTTCTTTTACCTCCTGTGTCTGACCTGTGAATGACGACAACAACACCATTCTCTCTGCCAACTTGTCGAGTCCAATCCAACAATTCATCTCGAGAAGGAAATATCTGTCAATAAAAATTTTAGCATCATGTTATAATGTTCACACATATTCATAAAATAATACTAATAATATTTCAATATTCAACCACCTTTGCAGTAGTGAATGCATCACTACAATCAGCATCTTTTACATTCGGAACATCCAACCTCTCTATGCTCACTGGATTCTGAAAAAAATAAATAAATAAAGGTAAAGGATGAGTTTTAGTCAAGAAGGATAATCAAGGTAAATCATAATTTATTCTTACATCTCCATATGTTCCCATATTAAATGACATGTCCATGTCCTCAGATACATTGCCAAAATAATCATCCATGTCTGAAAACAACATTAAAACTACCACCATAACAAATAATAATAAGAAGAACAAATAATAATAATAATAATAATAATAGTACAGCATTAATTTTGCAGCAGGAAATTTACACCTCCGAAAACCAGTTTCCGTATGCTAAATTTGGAATTCGAAAATGCACCTCCGGATTTTAAATTCCGGAGGCACAAAGTATTTAACTTCCGGAAACGTAATTCCGAAGGCATACAATGAAAATAGGTAAAAAAAGCATCCGGAAACTACATTCCGGATGTGTAAAAGCTAACACATAAACATATTGCGTCCGCAAACTAATTTCCGGAAGTTTTCCGGAAAATGGTTTCCGGAGAGTGTCCGGTGTGTCCGGAAATGGATTTCCGGATAGTTTCCGGAAGTGGGATGCCGGAAGTTTTCCGGAAATAAAATTACGGTTTTTCAAGTGCTTAGTAACGTACTTACTTGCAACTGACGACCGTTTACAGCACGAACCAACGAACCAACATGAGCCCTTTAAACCTGCAACCCACTCTCAAACCAAACCAATTTGATAATACTCATAGAACTCTGTGTGACAATGGTGGCAAAATGGTAGACGGAACGATGGTTTTCTGCTGAGAAGGAGGGGGAAGGAAGTGTGTTTTCGTGTGGGGTGTTGGGTGTGGGTGTTGGGTGTTGGGTGTGGGTGTAGGTGTTGTTGGGTGTTGGGTGTGCGTGTTGGAGGTGGAGGGAACCTGGAATGTTATCAAAAGGGTATTTTTGGAAAGCAAAAATCAGAATGAAGTTGCAAGGTGCCATTAGTAAATTGCACGGTGCTAATAGCAACAGCCGTGTTTCTATGTTGCAATGTAGGCAGGCCCATGAATTGCAATAAATGGTCCTTGCTGTTATACAAACAATAAAAAACCAAAGCACATGAGACATTTCGAAAGATTACTATAGAACTTGCATTCGAAATAAAGATGTATTTTATGGCTTTTTGTATCAATAATGTTTTATTCTCATTTAAACTACATTCCTGAGAGTATCATCCCTGAGAATCTTTCTTTCTCATCTTCATACTTGGGAATAGAGTTTTCCCTAAGTTTCTAACTATATCATTCACTAATTTTATTCCCAGGAATCTTTTATGCTTGAGAATAACTTTTTAAAACTTATACCAAATATGATAAACTTTTATTCCCATGCCAACATTCCCGGGAATATTTTTATAAAATTTGTACTTGGTGGTTAAGGTGGAGAGTTAAGGAGTGAAGTGATAAGGAGGTTAAGGGTTCAAATCTTACTCACTAACAAAAGACTAGCATTAACACTAATATTTGTCTATAAAAAAAGATGTATTGTATTTTCCTCCACCATATCGTAGTAGATACACAATACATCTAGTTGGAGAGGACTTCTCTTTGCCAAATTAATATTTGAAGGGATACGATCTAATAACACCTTTCGGGCAAAAGCATTAACCTTTAAAGGTACAACTTGTTCAAAAATAGCTTGAAAAGGGAACTCTCATGTTAAAAATCACCCAATCAAATTACCTTATAGGTCGATCTCATAGTGTGACATATATATATATATATATATATATATATATATATATATAGATTTTAGTATTTCCCTTCAAAAACACCATATTTATATTTTTATATGTTCAAATTTGTATATCATATTAATGAGGAGGGATCAATATACACCAATGTAAGTAATTTCACTTATACTTAATCACAATTGTTGATTTTATTTTCATCCAACAATAATTATAGTTTTAATAATTTACACCGTTGGATGAAAATAAAACCAACAATTGAGATTGAGCATAAGTAAAAAATGATGTAGACTAATCTTTCCTCTATATTAACATGTCAAATCTGTCGAATTCTAATTTGATCATTATCAAATCATGTCTCAAATTCCCGTTCGAGATTGCCTTTTTGAACATCACATCTTGATATCGTATGTGGAATACTATAGCTCATGATAAATTTTACATAACAAGATGATATGAGGTGAGAGAGAAATAATAAACAAATATGTGGGTCAGGAATAAAAAATGTGGATGTGTAAGTTAGTTGTACAAATATCACACTCTTGCCCATTATTTTTTTCTTCGATCTACTTCGAGGAGTATCCCACTGCCAACCTGAGACGGGGACTAATCTCCCGTGAGAGTTTGTTCGGCACCTCGATGGGTGACATCCCTCCCAGCTGAGATTTTTTCTATACCCAAGACTCGAACCCGAGACCTTAGTGAAGGGACGAGAGACTTTTAACCACTCACACCAACCTCAGTTGGTACGCTCTTACCCATTATATAACTGTTACTAGTGGGTTGAATTTTATCTCCACACAAGATGTTTCAGACTTACACGGCCATTCATGTCCTTTAAGAGTGGGAATTTTTTTTTAAAAGCATCTTTCAAGAGTGGGCTATGAAGATACGACATCATACTTTTCAGTTCACTAACAAAGAAGTTTCTGCAATATTATCACAAAATAGAAAAAAAGGAACTTTCTGCAAGGTTTTGTTTTTTCAAAATATTTTGTTTTTGTTTTATCAAAAAAAAATTATCCCCACAACTTATTTGAATCTTGCCAACCAAAACCAAGCATGCCTATCAAAGTCTCTAATTTACCTTTTTTTAGTACATTAATTTAATTAATTTCCTTTTCTTTCATAGAAGAAATGAAGCAGATGATACATGATGTGATACAATACGACGCTGGTTACAATCATTGACGAAGAGTGGACACGACACAAAGTAAAACGTGCGACAACATTCTATTACTCCAATTCTCAATTTCTTCACCCAAAACCAAAACCCACTCATGACTCATACGTTGTTGTTACTTGCAACCTAGCCCAACGCAACAACGAAGAACTCTTTTTATTTTTTCTATCTAAAAAAATAAAAAATAAATAAAGAAAAACTCCCACCCCGCCGTGGAAGCCACGTTTTCTACGAGTGCTTTCCGCCGGCATCGACGACGGCGATCGCGGCGTTTCTCCGATCACCACCACCAGGATTCAGAAAGCAGATTGGGATCTAACCCTGACCCTGATGATTCTGAAATCCCTGATCTTGGTGTTGCTGCACTCCTTGCTCCTGTTCTGCCATGCGGATCCCGCTCCGAACTGCAACCGGACCAACCCGTTGGTCGGTTCGGAGTCCGAATTCAAAATGGTTCAGCATCAGCTCAGAGGGTATCTCAAAATCATCGACGATTGCTCTTTTAGGGTTTCCAATTTCGACATGCTTCCCGGCTCCGATGTTCACTGGTGGGGTGCACACTCCTCCGATTTCGATAACCTCACCAACGGTTTCATCGTCTCCGATCACAGATTGAACCAAACCTACGCCAATTCCAACTTCGTCGTTTATCTCATGCACAACGTCACGTGGGACATGATCAACGTCCTCGCCGTCTGGGATCTCCCTACCGCCTCCGATTTCGGCCACGTCGAGTTCGCCAACGCCACCGTGAATTCTCCGGCGCCGTCTCCTTCGGGCGACGGCGGCGAAGATGGTGGCCGCGTTCACACAGAGCCGACCATGTTTGAGAATTGTAAGGTTTTGTCGAAGAATTTTAGGGTTCGTTGGAGTTTGAATTTAAAAGAGGATTCAATTGAGATTGGGTTGGAGGCTGCAACTGGGATCATGAATTACATGGCTTTTGGATGGGCAAACCCTAAAGCCACTGGTTCTCAACTCATGCTTGGTGCAGATGTGGTTGTGACAGGGTTTAAGGAAGATTGGTTGCCCTTTGTTGAGGATTTTTTCATTACTAAGTATAGTGAGTGTGTGAAAAACAGTGATGGATCGGCGCAAGGGGTTTGCCCTGATTCGGTCTATCAAGGTTCTGATAGAGTGGGTTTGGTGAATGATACAATGTTGATTTATGGGCAGAGAAGAGATGGGGTCTCTTTTGTTAGATATAGGAGGCCATTGAGTAAGGGTGATGAAAAGTTTGATCACCCTGTAGATCATTTGGCTAACATGACTGTTATCTGGGCTTTGGGCAAAATTAGACCACCAGATACCATTCAACCTTACTATCTTCCTCAGAATCATGGGGGTCTTCCATTTGAGACTTTTGGGCATTTGGTTCTTAATGTTTCAGATCATGTGAATGACTGTACAGGTCCTCTGGATGCTGAAAATAAAGAGGATCAAGATGTCATCATTGCTGATGCTAAGGTTCCACTGGTTGTTACTTCTGGTCCGGCGTTGCATTACCCGAATCCTCCAAATCCAGCAAAGGTTCTTTACATCAATAAAAAGGTTGCCCCTGTATTGAGAGTTGAGAGAGGGGTGCCAGTCACGTTTTCGATACAAGCTGGGCATGATGTTGCGCTTTATGTTACTTCAGATCCGATTGGTGGAAATGCTACGCTTAGGAATCTGACTGAGACTATTTATGCTGGTGGTCCTGAGGCCGAAGGAGTTAAAGCTAGTCCGACTGAATTAGTTTGGGCTCCTGACAGGAACACTCCTGATCACATCTACTATCATTCATTGTATGAGCAGAAAATGGGTTGGAGAGTTGAGGTTGTTGATGGGGGTCTATCTGACATGTATAACAACAGTGTTGTTCTGGATGATCAACAGGTTACCTTCTTTTGGACATTGGCAAAGGATTCCATATCTATTGCTGCTCGTGCTGAGAAAAAAAGTGGTTATCTTGCAATAGGATTCGGAAGTGGAATGGTACACAGTTATGCTTATGTAGGCTGGATTGATGATAATGGTGTAGGTCGTGTAAACACTTATTGGATTGATGGAAGGGATGCTTCAAGCATACATCTTACAAATGAGAATTTGACATACGTGAGATGCAAAACAGAAAATGGCATTATTACTTTGGAGTTTACACGTCCCTTGAACCCATCTTGTAGTCGGGAAAATAGGCCAGAGTGTAGCAATATTATTGATTCCACAACTCCACTTAAAGTTGTTTGGGCGATGGGTTCTAGGTGGAGTAATGACCATCTCAGTGAACGGAATATGCATTCTTTTACAAGTAGTAGGCCTATACTTGTACTGCTGATGCGTGGTTCCGCAGAAGCAGAGCAGGATTTACTTCCTGTTTTGGTTGTGCATGGTTTTATGATGTTTCTTGCATGGGGTGTCTTGCTTCCTGGAGGTATATTGGCAGCTAGATACTTAAAACATCTTAAGGGTGATGGATGGTACAAGATTCATGTTTACTTGCAATACTCAGGGTTAACAATTGTTCTACTTGCCCTTCTCTTTGCTGTTGCTGAGCTTCGGGGATTTTATGTCAGCTCAGCACATGTTAAATTTGGAATTGCTGCAATATTTTTGGCTTGTATTCAGCCAGTGAATGCGTCCTTTAGGCCTCAAAAACAGGCAAATGGGGAGCAGGCATCCTTTAAAAGGGTTCTTTGGGAATACTTCCACGTAATTGTTGGTAGATCTTCCTTTGTTGTAGGCATTGCAGCACTTTTTAGTGGCATGAAGCATTTGGGAGAAAGATATGGCGCGGAGAATGTCCATGGACTCAATTGGGCACTAATGCTTTGGTTCTTAATTGGTGCATTGGCTGTTGTTTATTTGGAATACCGTGAAAGGCAACAAATAAGGCGCAGGATAGTTGGAAGAGGCAATTGGGTGCTTGGTAATCTTGAGGAAGATGATTCCATTGATCTCTTGAACCCAACCAGGACACCTGCAGATAAAGAGTCACAAACCTCTGCAAGAATGGAAGTCCAGTTAGAACCTTTGAACAGATAGATGCATTTTTTTTAACTTCTTATAGAAACTCTCCATATCCACTCTGCAACAATTCTTTTTTGCAAATTTCGCATTAATCTGAGCTGTCAGGCTTCTTCATTAGTTTATTAGGCAATTTTGAGGTGTGAAGGTTACTTGCTCGTCAGTCTCTTTGCTGGACTCATGTTGCTATTTTGTGAAGAGTAGCTTTCCTATAGTCATACACGTTCACCAGAATAGGTTAATACCATTTCTTCACTCTACCTGTTGTATTTTTTGTTTTCCTTATCCCCTCCCCCCTTCTTTTTTACTGCTACAAAGAAAATCTAAATAAAAAAGTCAGGAGAAATCAAACTTTACAAATTGAAAGCTTTCTTTTGGATGTGGTTCTGTTTGATTGTAGCTTAGATATACTTCAGACTAGGAAGGCTATCCAGCCAAAAGCATTGTTGTATAAAGTATGAGATGCAGAAAACTAAAACAACGATCATTTATTGTTAGTTTCAATGTGATTGTCTTCAATTGTCCGATAGTGTCCATGTTGGCCAAGGAATTGGAGCTTTTAGACCCTTTGTGGTGGTTTAGCTCGATGGGTTTCCATTGTCAATATAATTATCCTTCCTCACCATGTGCTCTGGTGTCATGATAATTATTTTTGTGAAATTATGCTCAATTTTTTTTCTTAAAAAAACCGCCTCTTTCGTGTAGCCTATTCATAGGTAATAGAATTCACATGACCTCAAGGGTTGGTCTAGTAGAGCATGACAGAGTCTCGTATCTGACAGGTTGCAGGTTCGAGCCTCCACTAATCTCTTTAGGATGAGATAAATGTGACTCCCTTTGTAAGTGTTCATAGAGCCCTGAGGTTTCGGTACCTTGGACTGGGCACCATCCCTTCACCCTAAATTTTTGACAACCAAAAAGAATTCACAAAATTGTTTGCCCTTGGCTTGTATATTCTAGCATGTTTAGTTTCAAACAGCTTTATTGGTTTTGCCTGCATCATAAATTGATGAGACATAAATTTGAAGTAGCATTCTTCTGATATTGGATGTATGCTTTCATTTGACTGAAGAACACTAAGGTACTGTTTTGAGTGTTTTCAACGTTTAGAAGTTAGTTTGATGAGCGTTTTGAGTCATTTGACATAATTGTGGGTCTTTTGCAAAAGAGGTGTCATTCTTCTCACCATTATGCTCCTATGGTTATGGCCATTGATGAGTTACGGACATGTGTTGAGGAAGGTAATCACGTCGTGGATTATTTAGCTAATATTGCCCTCTGAACCTTGGCCTGCATTGTCTAGTGAACCCCTCCTCACGGGTAGAGATCTTTTGTTTCATAATGTTGGGGTTTATTTCCATTGTTCGATAGCGCCTGTTAGTTTTTGGGTATTTGCCCTCCTAATAACCAAAAAAAAAAATGTGATTGATGATTATTTGATAGTATAAAAAAATTTATATGATTGTTTAACAAAAAATTATATTGATATTGTATTAAAATTAAACTAAAAGAAATAAAAATTATAAATTATTTCATACACCCACGAGTCCATGACAAGAACTCTACAAAGCCCATTAGACTTTTTTGGGTATGAAGACCATTACAAATCCCATTGTATAGCCTTTACAACATAAAAGTTTCCAAAGCCCAACATATATCCGTTCATGAGGAAGTTAAAAAAGGTCGAAGTCGTAAGAACCGGTGCAATCTCTTTTCAAATATGTTTCTATCACTGTCATGTATACGAGAGCAAAATAAGGTTATAAAATGTGGTTTAAGCGCCTAATGTGTGTTGGTTTAATTGAAAGCTGCTTCGATTTCTTAAGTATGTGATCTTGAATTTGATATCTACGTTCATTTGTATCTAGTAGATTAGTCTCCTATCTATTAGAAGGGAGGATACTTTGAAAAAGAATAGTGATTCAAGTGATGAGTGAGCTTGACTTTAAAAGTTTATTTATTTTTGTTTTTTTACAAAATAGTTCGAACTCAAGAAAACATATGGAAAGAGTCAGAGATCTTGTTTGAAGGAACATATCAAACTAAAATGTATACACAACGAAAAGCCTTTTAAATTTTAATTGAGTCTAAGTTGGCTTATAATTTAAGCCATTTTTCTTTTGGTAAGCCAAATTTTATCAAGGACGCATAATATGATGCTCAATTCATAATTTAAAAAAAAACGCATATGATGGTCAATTCAGATAATAATATCATAATTATTTCGGATCTTGTTTAAACTCGCCCCTGTTTTGAAATTGCTTAGCAAACGACGATGGTGGCAGGGTAACAATTATGTGTGTACGAAACTGTTATCGCAGTATTTGATTAATTCTACCTAGGCCTAGGCTTGCACATATTTTCTCCATACACAGGACAAGAAAGGTCAACAATGTTCAGCTGCAAACCTTCATTGATCCCAAGAAGTTATATTTATAGGCAATTAATTGTCAACTCCACCGTCCCTCCCATCAAAATTTATTAGCTTTTCAGAGTTCAGAGACGTACCCTAACTTTTCTTGGTAATGTTATATGCATATTCCAACCTTGGGCAACACACCTTAACGTAGCTAATGGCAATGCTAGCTCAGAGCTGGATATGTGGATATCAATTCCAATGCTTGATTGCATATAGTCAACTAAACTTAGTTTTGCTCCAAACCTAACATAGTTTGCGTCATATAATAATGTTAGGTATGAGTACTTTGTTGACAAGCTTGGTTTCTGTCTGTTGAAATTGAGGTCAACTAATTTTATTTAAATGGCGACAGGGGATCAACGTAGCTGTGTCCTCAATGAGACTACTAGAGTGTCCACTTAAATAGTATCCCAAGTATTATTATATTTTTATTTTTAATCATGGAATTTAGAAACAAATTTGTGTACATAATTTAATAGTATAGAAATACTCCCTCCGGTCCTTATTATAAAAGATAAATGACTATTGTTTTTGGGTCCAAAATATAAGAGACATGTATGTATTTTGACAAATATTAAATACTCATTTCCAATTTTACTCTTATTTGTCATAGGGTTTATATTTACGAGACAGTACAACTTTCAATACAAGTAGGTTTATTCATTAATTATTGAAGGGTTAAATTTGTAAATTTATATGAATATTAATTACAAATAACTTATTTCAATATATTTCCTTGATCTATATGTTTTAGGGTTTTGCCTCTTATATATAGGATCAGAGGGAGTATGTCATAATAAAAAAAAATATCATAGAATTCTTCATTACCAATATTGCAGTCCTATATATTGGACTTACCTAGCTAGCGATAGTCATGTCAAAGCTCTTGTACCCATGTAAACAAATTTTAGGCTTCCCAGTTCCCGTATTAGTTTGAGTAAATATCTAACTTGATCTCTAAAATTTTGAAGTAATATTAATCATATTTCTGAAATTATCGAAATTTTAAATTAGTCCATGAAATTATAAAATAGTAATCAACTTAGTCCCTCGGTTGAAAATTATATGGACTAAGTTGATTTTAAGTTAGTAATATCAGAGACTTAATTGATATCAAATGAGTAAAATGAGAGATCAAATTGATACTAACTTATCATTCAGGGACACTTTTAGAATTTCGATAATTTCAAAGATCAAGTTGATACTACTTTACAATTTTAGGGATTAATAATGTTATTTATAGATCTCAATTTGAAATCACATGAAAAACTGGATATTTATGTAACCAGTGAGTCCCACGGGTCACATTGACCTCTTCACATGTATCAAAATGACCGGTAAGTATAGTAACATAATAATAAGTTAATATATATCAAATCCATCTTATGATACTTTTTTTTTTTTTGTCAAATGCAGATAAAAAGACCATCAAATTTTGTTTTAAGAAAAAATGAATAATAATTTTCATATGAAAAACTGTATATTTATGTAATTAAGATTGTATATTATTACGAATCTATATAAAATTTAAATAAATAAATTTATTACTAACAGGTTCAAGTAAAATATCATCCAAGTATCATATTTCAGCTCTATTTTCAACTTTCAGCCACCAAAGTCAAGGCAGCCATCTCACTTTCCTACGAAGCCCACTTAAACTAGGCATCAACGGTTGAGTTGGGTTAGATATATATATATATATTTTTTATCTTTTTATATATAAACAAAGGATACCATATGGTGTCCCTTATTTTGTGTCAAAAAACATTCCACTAAATATAAGGATATGAAGGTATATTGTATTTTGAGATGAAATACACATACATACATACATACATACATACATATATACACACTAACAATTATATATAATGGGTTTGTTTATCAATTATATATTATATCTTAAATTCTTAAATATGTTCAGATAATGGGTTTTTTTATATCAAAAGTTATTTGGACAATTCGATCAGTTTTTCTTATTTTCAGTATTTGGGAATAATTCCTTTTTTCCTACAATAATAAGGATTTACTGTAGTTTTTCAGATGTAACCTAGAGGAATAATCAATGAGAGAAGCGACCATATTTTTGGTAGGGTCGAGAGAAAAAAAAGTTTAAATGATAAAAATAAATTGTGGGTTCAATTTTGGCTACAAATAGTCACATTACATATAATCTATGCCTAAGACATGTGGCATGTTCTCTTGTAACAGTGAGCTACTCTGATCTTCAAAAAAATGAACAAAGGTAAATGAAGTAATATGAAGACAACAGAGTGATACGTTTAGCTAGTAATATAAATTACACGACTTGTGATAATCATCTGGCATATCTAGTTTTATCACTAGTAAAGTTATGGTTTTTGAGCCAATTGGTTGAGTTTTATCTCATTTAAGCCTAAATTTAGCTTTAATTGTTCTTAAGTAAGATTTTGAGTTTTTTTGTTTTAGGAAATTAAGTAGAAAATTAAGTTGAATAAGGCATTACATGCTATGCTTAGTTTTAGGTAACTGTTTTGGAATTAAGTCGAAAAGTGAAGTCGGAAGAAAGAAGAGGAAGCGAGCTGGAAGTACTAATCAGAATTATTCGCCCCGCGAGCTAGAGGAGCAATTTCGAGGGTCCTCTATGGCGCCCCGTGAACTCGAGGAGCATAAGATGATCATTCTCTGTCTCGCCTCGTGAGAAGACTCTCGTCTAGCGAGACTGTATAATTTGGTTGGGATTATTTTCAGGTTTTGCTCCGCGAAACACTGCTTGCCCCACGAAAGTCTATCTTTTCAGATTAGTATTTAAGCTTGTTTAGTGTGCGAATTTTAAACTATATTAAGAGTTGTGTCTCGCTTAGGTTGTATGGAGCTTTTTTTTTATGTATTCTTTCGAATTCTTGGAGATTATATTCAACATTATGAGGAGCTAGACCTCTTTTCTAAGGAAGCAACGTAGCCACACATGACAGCTTGGTGATAACTATGACGTTTTCTATTCTCTTCTTCTCTTTATTGTTTCTTAATTCTGATTTTGTTGCGTTTAATCAAAAGAGCTCATGATTGACTAGCCAATCATGATAAGTACAAAAGGAGATTAATGATTTAGGGTTTGAATTAAGAACATAACTGACGTTACAAGTTACATATAACAGCGGTCACTCTAGACAACCGTTGTTATAAGTTAACTAGTAACGACAGTTATAAAACCAACCGTTGTTACAAGTTACTTCATCCAATGCCTTGATATTGAATCTAACACATGTAAAAGTGGTCTTCCCAACAACCGCTGTTACAGATTTACTTGTAATAGCGGTTGTATAACTGACGTTACAAGTTAAACTTGTAACGTCGGTTGAATTAACATCGCCTTTATATCCGATGTTAAAAGCCACTTTTAACTGCTGTTATAAGTACTTCCTACACTAATGAAATATAATGAGAGATCTATGCATTCGTTATAGGGATCGAACCAATTGCTTAATGATGTACTTATTAAAAGAATGTACGATTATTCTATTCCCACAGCGTCTCCATAGCGCATATGAACTATGAACTTTTGGAGCTATCTGGTATTCACAATCTTCAATTTCACATAGGACGTGGTCGTTCGTTTAAACTCAGATTTTTTCCAAAACATGAGGAATTTTTTGCACTATTTTCAATTCTTTTATCCCATCAGTTCTTTGGAAGTCAATACCTAAAAATTATTCTAATGCTATCCTTTGGACTTTTTAATTGGTTAAGCTTTTCTTTCAAATAATTTGTAAGGGTTAAACAGTTATGGGATACGTGTCTAATTTCTCGTGGATGTATAGTTTCATGAAACACTTGTATAAAGCGGAAGCTACCCTTGGCTTGACCCGATAAACTAACTATATTGGAGATTAATAATGTTTTTTTTTAACCATTATTTTTTTTTTGTTGAGAAAATTTAACCATTAGTGTTGACTGTTGACACTTGATAAATATTATTTTTTGATATAAATGAAATTAAATATGATTGAATGAAATATCATCTTAATATCATATTCCAAATGATTAAATAAAAAAACACATTTATATTTGCTAGATTATCACTAGTTAATGAGAGTTTCGTTTTCCATTAAAGAAATTTAAAAAAAAAAAAACTCCAAATGTTAATTAGTGAATGCTAGCAAGTTACCAACACACTATTTAACACACTTTTATCACTTGAATTATGTAGGATCCACATGAATTTCAACAAATAGAAGAGAGGGGGTGTTAGAAAAAGACTGTTAGAGGGTTTATTGCTAGCATTTCTCATGCTAATTAATATTATTGCATTTTTTGTTCCTCATATTGGACTAGAGGGTATAATACTCTTACATTCTAATTAGAAATCTAAGCAATTCATATGAAAAATGTCGTTATTAATCACTTATGGCTAAGTGAATTTAAGTTTCATTAATGATTTCAGTTTTTGATTAAAAAATTAAGGGTGAGTGAAATTACACGCATGTTTCAATAATTTGAGTTGAACAAATTTATATTCAGCTTATATAGACTTTCCACATGAGTGTCAAAATGAAGTCCAAGCAGATAAAAGTGGATTCTTGGCCCCTAACACTTTTTAAAATGATGAATGATATAATGGAGAACAAACCTGTTTGATACAAAAGCAGGTAAAACAGTTGGTGACATTCAAAAGCGTAGGCAAAGTGAAAAAGGAAAAAAGGAATTAAAGCTCTATATATGAGATGAGACATGATATGTGACGGTATATTTGATGAAAATAGACATATATCTGTAAAGCCTGAAAGTCTGAAAGTGGCATTTGAAAGCAGAAACATAAAATTTCAGTGAGCTGGGGTATCGATTCTTGGGTTAACATACTGTTATATATTTTGCCGAACGCATCGTGCACAAGTTGTAAAAGGTGGTATATTTATTTATTTATATCTATACAATGCATGCTTTGACATGTCAAAACATACCCTATTAAAGTCTTGCAATTCTTTACGTGAATCGCACATCATGGCTTTCAAATTTCAACATTCTTCCAATTGCTAGATGCTGCATGTATTTATTTATAACTAATAAAGAAAAGAGTTTAATATTTGATACTCAATGTAAAGTTTTTTATAATGTGGAATTGTGGATCAGTCACGCATCATCTCACATGTGACTTTTAAGGTAATTAGTATAAAAAACAAACATTTTTAATGATGTAACAATATATGATTGGTTATGAATTTTAAAACTCTTTATATGCAATATAAATCTATAAGAAAAACAGCCATACATGGTTGTATACTATCACGGTCTGTATGGTACATAAATACAAAAATTCATATTGTATGTATGTGGAGTTAAAAAACTGTTGAAAATGAGTTAACCCAATTGATAGATCTAAACCCCAAATTTACATTACACTTTGTTTATATCCCATCCTAAACTTTGAAATGAGAGTCTTGGAGAAAAGGTTTAAAGAAGTGTTGGTGTAAAGCATATTTCTAATATGTTTGAAATACCAACAGAATCACGTTTTGTATCCGTGAAAGTTACTCACAGAGTCACAGTAATTCATATGTCAACGCGCACTTCCACCCTTTGGATGCATTTTCATATATGCATAACGTGAAAATATTGATTTCTTTAGACCTCCTATATGTAAATTAAGTCGCATCGGCGATGAAAAATAAGTTGATTTAGTTGGGAAATATAGTTTTGTATAAATCACATATCTTGGCAATGCTACTTTAGCCGTCTGTACAGCCTAATAGAGATCGGCAGGCACAATACAGGGGTTTTTACCAAACTGACCTACTTTTAGAAACTATTTACCAAAATAACCTAGTTTTGAAACTATTTACCAAACTAACCTAGTTTTAATTAAAATAATAATTTTTTTTTAAAAAAAAAAAAAAAAAAAAAAAAAGCTGGCAGGCGCCACGTGTCACCACCCGGTGCAGTGGCGCCACTGCCAACAGCGCCATTGGTGGCGCATGTGGCAGTGGCGCCACTGCACCAGGTGGTGACACGTGGCGCCTGCCCCCCACCCCCCCAATCAGGCATTTTATGGGCAGCCCTCCCCCCATTCCTTCGACCCATTCCCCCCTCCCTATAAATACCTCTCCCCAGTTCCCTATTTTCACACACACACACATTCACTTGTTATATTTCCTCTAACTTGTTTATTTTCTAACACTCTTTTAATTTTTTGCACAAAGTTTAGGTAAATGTTACATTATTTCTGATATCATTATTTTAGTTTTGTTAATTATATAATCATTTGTCAATATTCTGTTACTGTTTACTTTTTACACTCTTCTTTATCACTTATTATTCTGGAAGTGTTGACTTTTACTTTTATAATACCATATATTTGTATCATTTAACATGATATTTATTTGTGTTTTTTATTTCACCTTCTACCGTCTCCCCCTTCCACCAACACATATCTGTTAATTCCTTTTACACTCTGTTATAATAAATGTTAAATTTAATTAATTGGTTTATATTCAGAATGTACCAGAATTAAAAAAACAAAGGACATAATTAAAAAAATACAGATAAACAAATTACCAGATCTGTCAAAAAATATATTATAAGAATTAACTTCAACATTAGCATAAAAATAAATGACAACGATCAACGTTAAAAAAAAGTAGCAGAATGTTAGTAAATGAATATAAACCAATTAATTAAATTTAACATTTATTATAACAGAGTGTAAAAGGAATTAACAGATATGTGTTGGTGGAAGGGGGAGACGGTAGAAGGGGTGAAATAAAAAACACAAATAAATATCATGTTAAATGATACAAATATATGGTATTATAAAAGTAAAAGTCAACACTTCCAGAATAATAAGTGATAAAGAAGAGTGTAAAAAGTAAACAGTAACAGAATATTGACAAATGATTATATAATTAACAAAACTAAAATAATGATATCAGAAATAATGTAACATTTACCTAAACTTTGTGCAAAAAATTAAAAGAGTGTTAGAAAATAAACAAGTTAGAGGAAATATAACAAGTGAATGTGTGTGTGTGTGAAAATAGGGAACTGGGGAGGGGTATTTATAGGGAGGGGGGAATGGGTCGAAGGAATGGGGGGAGGGCTGCCCATAAAATGCCTGATTGGGGGGGTGGGGGGCAGGCGCCATGTGTCACCACCTGGTGCAGTGGCGCCACTGCCACATGCGCCACCAATGGCGCTGTTGGCAGTGGCGCCACTGCACCGGGTGGTGACACGTGGCGCCTGCCAGTTTTTTTTTTTTTTTTTTTAAAAAAAATTATTATTTTAATTAAAACTAGGTTAGTTTGGTAAATAGTTTCAAAACTAGGTTAGTTTGGTAAATAGTTTCAAAACTAGGTTATTTTGGTAAATAGTTTCTAAAAGTAGGTCAGTTTGGTAAAAACCCCCCACAATACAACGAAAGCCTAGCTTTGTAGAATATGGAATATTTCATAAGAACCAACTCCAACTAAAATTAGATTATTACAATTAGTCTACTTCACAGGCCTAAAAGCCTAGAAGCAGCAGCTCATGTTCCGATAGGTTCTCTATGTTGTTTTCCCTAAAGATTTTATTTTTCTGTTGTTGAGGGAACTAGTTAACAAAGTAAAAAACTACTATTTATATAGTTAACTCAATGATAAGGGGTAAACCTTTTTATCATAAATTTAATATAAGTTGAAGAATCTTATAATTTATTATTAATTTATTTAGAATTATAAGTTTAATTATATTATGTAACATCGAATGGAATTAGACCATGAAAAGCAATTCAAACCCAATTCAAAGTACATCAGACCCAAATATATATATATATAAACCAATCCAACCAAATTGGTTTAATTTAGATCGAATCGATCCCGACCAGCACTATGTGAAACTACCATTTGCGTGATAAACATTGTCAAAATCAGTTAGAACGAAAACTATTGTTTGTATAATATGCAGAAAGCAAAATGGATAAAAATAGGATTAAACGAGGAATGCTCTTTGCTTTGCCAATGGCAGAGATAGTAAACTGTAAAAAGAAAAGTTTATACATTTTTCTAAAGATGGCTAATAGCTATCACCATTTAACTGTTAATTAAGGAAACATGTTATACTTGTTGAGCAAACATTATTTATTTTCCCCTCGATGTGGTCTGCGCGCGTCTCAAAGTGGGAGGAAAAGAAATTAAGCAAGGAATCTTCTGTATATAGTATTGCCAAACCATTTTTCCACTATCGTCTTCCCCCAAAGCATTCCATAAAAGGAAAGACAGGCCTCTAGAGTTCAGCTTTTAAAGGCACCTATTATGATGATCATGATGATGATAACCTCAATGCACGTCCTATGGCAACCAAAAAGGGGCAATATTTGTTATAAATTATCCCAAATCCAACACTTGCTAATTCGGTTTTTTTGTGCTCCGGCACCCATTGTTTTCTTTTTTATATATATTTGATTTGATATCTAAAAATCACATCAAGTGTCAACTAATTGGGGAAAAACTATATAAAGGATTAAGATTATCCCGATGTCTCTTTTTCTATTTATAAGACTCAAACTTGAAATATTATTTAAAAAAAATCAAACTCCTTATCATTAAAACCAACTAATAGGTGTTGATCCACACTTATTAATTCTAATTATTCAAAACAAATTTGCATAATTTATGTCCCTTGTTTTCCTTTTCGTTAACCTTCGTTTATCATAGTCATATTATGACATTGTTGTTTTTTGAGGCAAGTCATATCATAATCATAGACATAAAAAAAAAAAAAATAAAGGGAAAAGAAATGTAATAAGTATTAAACTATATATAATTAAAAAAGGATAAAAATGAAAGGACAGCTCGAATATACACATACGTCACCCCGCCAGTTATAAAAGCTGGGGGGCACCGACCGAACACGTGGCACAAAACGCGCCGTTCGTCGGGTTTTCAAAAGTAATCAAACGACGCCGTTGGGTGTTGCCTACCACTGCTTCTATTGCTGTTGCCTTGGACGGGGAACAACGGCGTCGTTTTATGCCTTCTCAGGCACGGCAACTCCGGCGGCGCTAGCATCCGTATAAGCGCGAGATTGAGCCCTTGGAAGAAAGGGTGCTTCTTGACGTCCGCAGCACCCCGCTTCGACCCGAGCCTGCGGTTCGGGTCCTTGTTGAGCAACCCGGAGACGAGGTCCCGCGCGTGAAGCTCAAGCGTGGTGGAGGGCGTGGAGGTAGGGAAGGTGAGGGGCTTCTTTATGATGTTGCGCAGCGTAGCCTCGTTGGATGGGCCCGCGAAGGGTGTGCGACCGTACACAAGCTCGTAGATGAATATCCCAAAGGACCACCAGTCGACGGCGTTGCCGTGGGAGTTGCCGGAAGCCACCTCCGGTGACACGTACTCGTGGGTCCCAACAAATGAACTGGACCGGGCGGTTACCGGTTCGGCAACGAAGAGGCGATTGGGCTGAAGGGTCTGGACCTTCCTGGAGCGAAAGAGTCTGTTGGAGAGGCATGAGAATGGGGTTGGTTGAGAACGGGTGTAGGGTAAGAATGCAGGATCATCTGGGGATTCAACGGCTGGGATTGCATCAGAACATAAGGAAAGATCGAAATCAGAGAGCATGATATGACCGTCTGATCTGACCAACACGTTTTCAGGCTTTAGATCTCTGTAGATGATTCCCAGCATGTGCAGGTACTCTAGCGCCACCAGGACCTCAGCCGCGTAAAACCTGTGTACAAGAATAAACATAAGTGCAACAGTTTCACCTCATTTTTTCCAAAACTCAACTCATGAAACAAAGACATATAGAAGTTTCAAACAGTAGGCAAAAATGGTGTGCCTGATCAAGTAATATTCATCAGAGAAACAAAGCCTGTTTTAATTTTCTAATAATAGAAAATATTTCGTTGATGGAAATTTGCGGCTAAGTCTCACAAAGTATCAGCTGCACAGTAATTTCAAAAAAGGTAATAAAGTTATGACATGGTGAGAAAGAAAACAAAAGGAAATTTCAGAGTGGCAGGGGTGAGAAAGTAACTAGTCGTTGGATGAAATCAGAAGAAAACAAATGCCTCTGAGCAACACAATGTGAATGATGATTATTGTTACCTTGCAGAGGAGAGAGGGAAGCGCTTGTGAGGGTGCTTGTGGCGTAGAGAGTGCAAGTCCCCACCGGAACAAAACTCCATGACAATGCAAGAGAAATGAGATGCTTCAAACTCAGCGTAGAGGGTAGGGAGAAAAGGATGATCCAGCATCTTCAGAATCTTCCTCTCCATTTCTGCTCTCTGCGCCTTATTCTTCAACGCTACAGCCTCTTTGTCCACCACCTTCATGGCGTACAAGCAGCCAGGGTCGTCGACGTCGATGACGTTGTCGAAGTCATCGGGGGCGGTAGTGTTGCGGAGGCGGCATAGGTAGACGGTGCCGATGTCTCCGGAGCCGATGCGGCGGAGGAGGTGGAAGTCGCGGAAGGTGAGGCCGGACTTGCGGCGGAAGGTGGCGGAGCGGATGGCGGAGTAGGCAAAGTCGGAGGAGCGGTGAGGTTTGATGGAGAGAGCGGTGTCCGGGGAGGTTGGTAAGAGGTCGAAGGAGAGACGGCTGAAGCTGGTGCTGCAAATGCTTTCGCTGCTCATCGAAGTTCTCTGAGTTGAATTGAGAGTCTCCAAGCTCAACCCAGAATCACGGTCACCACAACCACTACTCTCTAACATGGTAAGAATGAAAGGGTCATAGAAAGAGGGAACAGTGCTTTGAATGCTTAGACAGAGAAAACGAGTTTGCGTTTGGAGAGAAAGGGAAGGGTGGTTGTGTGGTATTTATGCTTAAGATGTACGGAGGAAGTGAAAAAATAGAAGAGAGAGAAAGAGGGCCTGTTGGCACGTGAGAGTCGAGAGAGTGAGGGTTTTGGCATGTGTGGAGGCTTGTTTAGTTTATTTATTTTACTAGTACTAGTTTAGTTGGTGACTTGTTACTAGTACTTTGGTTCCTTGGGTATGGAGGAATGACGAAGGGGGCATGGCACGTGCAGAGGTTGCTTTGGGAAGTTGATTAAGCTATGTGAAACGAGTGGGTGGGTTTGGGGGTGAGGTTGGGGCCTGGGCGTGTGGGTGCAGAGGTTGTTCTGGTCTCTCTCTGGGTGAAGCTTTTTGAAAGTAGTTTCCTTTTTACTGATTGGAATGGCAGAAACCAAGGTGTAAGACTTTAGCCCTTCAGTGGTCAACCCTATTTCTGTCTGACCAGACTCAAACTATGGTTCATCAAGTTCCAGTGAAGAGTAACTCCCACAATATTTCATATTTTCCCATTAAAACTTTTCTAGACCTAACTCTTAAAATATTATTACATAATAATGTTATCAAAAAAATATACTCCCTCTGATCTTATATATAAGAAACAAAACTCTAAAACACACAGATCAAGAAAATGTATTGAAATAAGTTATTTATAATTAATATTCATATAAATTTACAAATTTAACCCTTCAATAATTAATGAACAAACCTACTTGTGTTGAAAGTTGCACTGTCTCGTAAATATAAACCCTATTATAAATAAGGGTAAAATTAGAAATGAGCATTTAATATTTGTCAAAATACATACATGTCTCTTATATTTTGAACCAAAAAAAATAGTCATTTGCCTCTTATAATAAGGACCGGAGGGAGTATTACATAATAAAATCTCAATTTTCTTTTGGTTTGGTACTCACCCTAATTAGTCTTTGGGATCGAGTGAGCCCTCGAAGTATCTCCACGGCTTAGATCCTTAGGACCCGCTATGAAACTAATCCCCGAGTCGGCCGCACGGTTAATAAAGCTTAGTCAAGGGTTGTTTTCATACCCAAGGATCGAACTCGGGCAAAGCTCGAACGATTCGTCCTTAAGTAGTAGTGCGTTAATCATTTGCACTCAACCACTTGGTTATAATAAAATCTCATTGATATAAGAATGAGAAATTATTTCCTTAAAAAAAAAAATTATCAACCGGAAAAGTATATATGTTAGCTTATATAGAGTTTGAGTGAAATTATGGTTACTCTCAATTGATTAATCATAATTTTAATTTATTATTAAAAAATTATAATTAATTAATGAAGTGTATGGATAGCATATCACCAAACAGTTTAGCCTTGATTTATTGTAAGTTTAAGTTTTAATAATTTAATAAGTCAAATACTTCAATAATTTAATGATGCTGTAAAACAGATTAACAAAATATGTATCAAAATTAAATTTTTAATATTAAGAATCAAATATACTTTCAAAGTTCCTCTAAATAGCATTTAAGCCTTAGAATAAGTGAAAAACATGGAATTCGCATTGATTTATATAAGTTAATAAAAAAATTGTTCTGACCTGGGAAGACACTTTTCTGAAATATTGGGCATAACTATCTAGATAAAGTAAGTGGCAGTTTTTTGTTACGGTACATGGTAAAAGCTTTGACTAACCCTCTGTTTGGTTTAATGGAATTATGAAAAAGCGAAGGAAGGGCGATCTACCATGTTAGGGAGAAGAGATTATTAAGTAGGGAGATGGGATTATTATTTAGTGAGGCCTAACTTCTTTCCACTTGAGGGAAGATTTTGGAAAAGAGAATATCATTTTTATTCATTATTCCAGATTTATCCTTTGGACCTCTTTGCCCTACTATTGTAGTTGTGATTATGTTGTGTTTACATCATCATGGATAATTGTAAAAAAACATGTGACTGCAATTTGGTGGTGATAGTGAAGATCATCAAAATCATGACTTTACAACTTTAATTACAATTACAGGCCATATTTTAAAATGTGACACGGAAAGATGTCAAACATCCATTCTGACTCCTACTCCTAAATGATTTATACTCATATTAAAATTAACCAAATTTTAAAGTGCCCCAAATACTACTTTTTGGGTATACACATCATATCATATACTATTAAAAACTATATAAATTAACAATAACAATAACAATAACAATAACAATATATATATATATATATATATATATATATATATATATATATATATATATATAGAGAGAGAGAGAAGGGATCCGGTTACACTAGGTGTAACTTTAAAATGTTACACTCAATCCTAACCCTCCATTCTATGTTCATCCAACGCCTGATATCATTTCATTTAACACACCCACGTGACCTCATCTCCATCCAGACTTCTACTTCCTGCGTTTTCTTCTACTTCCCCACCTCTTATTCTTTCATTTAGTTTTCTTCGCCCAGTCCACAGCCGTGCCGCCGTCGCCCCCAGTCTATGTCCACGCTGTCGTCATCCCCTCTGCACCTTCGTGCCCAGGCGGCGCTGCCGTGTCTCCTCCGCGTCGTCGTACCTAATCCTCGCCGCCAAGCCTCCTCCATGTCGTACCCCAATCAACGCCGCCAAGCCTCCTCCATTTCGTGAAGCCTGACCCACTCCGCACCGTCGTATCCAGTCCGTGAAGCCTTACCCACTCCGCACCGCCGCTCCCATAGTCGCCTCTATACAGGTTTTGTTTTGAGGAACACTTTCTTCCATTTATCCTTGATCCAGTTGCCTCACAAGATTTTTGCATATAATGTGTTTGATGGAAATTCTGAATTGAATCTTTACCAATTGTTTCCTTGTGTTGTATCTCTAATCTGCATCCTTGATCCTGTTACCTCACAGGATTTTCAGCTTAATGGTGAAGGATTACACTTTGTCACGAGGTCAGTGAATACGGTTATTAGGCTGGGCGGTAACCTGGATTCATTTATTACCAAGTATTCAAATTTATTTTGTATGAGGATCATTGTAACCTGAATGCATCTGGTCACACTTTGAGACAGGGTGTAGGGCGTGTTTTTGTGGTCCTTAATCCGCAGAGTGTAGGGCGACAACAACGTATAATGGAAGGCGATAGTGGCGCGAATAATAGAGCGAGAGGGGCGCGGCTTTGGGCTCTCTGTTTTGAGGTTCATGAGCTTTTCAAGTTCTTATGAATAAGGGAGCTAACGTAGAGGGAAAATAGGAAGGAGAAGTTTGGCCTGAGAGGAATGTCACGTGGATAGGTTTAATGAAGTAATATGACGCGTTAGATCATTATAGAATGGATGGTTAGGATTGAGTGTAACATTTTAAAGTTACACCTAGTGTAACTGGATCCCTTCTCATATATATAAATTAATAAATTTGATTAGAAATCACCCTTAATTTATTGGAACCCATTTCTGCTACTTATTTATCTCACATATATAGCGCAACAAACAAGGCCTTTCATTCCACCCATCTGAATTATCAGGGATGTTAGCAACAGCACAAAAACAAAGGAAAGACAGAAAACAAAACAGGAACAGAGAGTGTAATAATTTGATGAACAAGAACCACAAGTGATAGTTGATATCAAATGAAAAGAAAGGTGATGACAATGTAATGGCTGTAGAAGCGTAGACAGTGAGTGATAATGTTCAACCAAATATGCACATCTACAGATGCGAATGTGTAGAGGCTGTGAGTTCACACTTCACAGTGAGGAAATCTTGGGAGTGTGTTTGGACGCAACTACTAATAACCATAAAAAAACATTGTCTACGGCGGTAGGACCAAGACACCAATGGGTGCAGTACGGCATAGCTAGGCCCCGACGTAAGTGGTGACCACTGACCTCACTCGCCTGTTAAGAATTCAGAGTTTTAACCTTTTCAAGCTTGTGAAGCTATTGCGTCTGCATGGGAATCTTTTTTATTCCACAATTTTCTTTCTCTGCTTCAGCCACGCAACTTCTAGGCCAACCCAATTTCTTGCTTCCACACATTGAAAAAAAAATTAATTTTTTTTGGGGGGAGGAGAGTTTTAAGAATATATAATGCGAGTAAAATTATTTTTTTTAATGTGCACCGATTTTATTTTTTTTAATATTAAGAAGTCGTTGGGAAACTGCTTTTCTAATTAATTATTAATTTTTAGGTTAAAATACTATTTTGGTCCCTTAACTTATTTTCCGAATTCAGTATGGTTCCTTAACTTTTAAAATGTTCAATTTAGTTCTTTAATTTGTCTTTGTTGACCTAAGTTAGTCTTCTCTGTCAATAAAGTCAAACAGTGTTAAATGAGTTTCAATTTGGTCCTTTATGTTTTAAATGAGTTTCAGATTGGTCCTTTAAATTGTTAACTTGTTTGAAATTGGTTCTTTTAATTGTTAATGAGATTCAACCCGATCCTCAAAAAATTAACATCGTTACCGACTCATTGACGGAGATGACTAACTTAGGTCAACAGACACAAATTAAGGGATCAAATTGAACATTTTAAAAGTTAAGGGACCAAACTGAATCTAAAAAATAAGTTAAGCGACAAAAATGATATTTATGCCTTTTTATTCAACGAGTAAAAGTAGTACTCTAACTTACAAATCAGGAATTATTTCGGTAAAGTTTCATACATTCAGTCGGATTAGAATTTAGAACAACTTTTCTTACTATGTATTAAAAAAATAATAAATATCATTCTAAGCATAATAGTAAAATTTTATGCTAGAAAATCAGTTTCACTTATATTATTTGAACAATTTGATACCTCATGTGATACCCCATTCACAATTACATACTATATATATACTCTATCTTAAAATACTATACTCACCCACACTCACATTAATATATGATATCTATACGAGATATCAAATTTAGGTGTGCAAATAACACAACTCAATCAGTTTATACCAAATCAGGTTTTCACGATGGTCGATCGATAGACAATATGTGTATAAAATAAATAAATTGTACTTTTTCTTTCACAAAGATTCGCATTTATAAAATAAATTTATTTTTAGGTTTAGTTCTCTTCTAAAATAATAAAAATACGTTGGTAGGAGAATTAATGTTCCAATTTCTTCACGATTTCCACTGTTTCTTGGTCATGTTATTGGTATCCATGCATGTCGGCAACCATTCATATGCATTACGCGACTGTACTGTGATAACCTATACATGCATAATAATGCAAGGATGAAATCTGTTTCATGGAAAATAGCTACACAAATTATAAGAAAACAGGTCGTACTATAATTTTGTGGTCCAATTTCCCTTTTTCATTTTAATATGATGATAAAGTTTATTTTATAAGAAAAATATATTAATAAAGGTACGAGAAGTACTTGAACCCATATACAAAATATAAATCAAAGAATCACACAATTAAAACAAGGAATTAATACAATAATTAAAGCCGACTTGAAACCAATCCTAAAAAGAAAAAGCACATCCTTTGCATTTTTTTTATAGGCAAATGTTAGTCATAATGTTAGTATTTTATTAGTGGGTAGGGTTTAAATCCTCAACCTCCTTATCACCTCACTCCTCAACCACATCCTTTGACCTTAATTGTAACATAAGAGGATGACCTGAATTTATTCAAATATAAGGCTTGAGATATTATTAAAAAAGTTAAATTATTTTGTGACTTCCATTTTTTTTTATTTGCTCTAATCTGTAGTTGGACAATCATTTATTAGCATATGCGGTCATAAAAAGTACTCCCTCTGGGCTCTATTATAAGCAAAAAAAAAAAACCTATATTTTGTGGACTAATATAAGTAAAATCTAACCAATTCAACTATATTTAATGTCAGTGTTCAAAAAATCAAGACAATTAACCAATCCAACAAATTCTCCTTTTACTTTTCCAAGAGCATTGTACACTCCCGATACAATTAAATGATGGTTTAATAATTGTAACTCATTTTTTTTTATATAAATCAAGACAATTAAACTAAATTAACTAATTTCCTTAATAAATGTGAAATTAGTTAATTTTGCTTATAATTGAGTCCGGAGGAAGTATTATCTATCGATAAGCTTGTTAACAAAAAAAAAAAAAAAGGTATCGATAAGCTAGCTATATATATAATACCACCATTGGCGAGGCTGTGGTGGCTGAAGGTGTTTCATGGAAGATTAGACAGATGCTGAAAAGAAAAAGTTGGGTAATAATTTTGTGGTCCTATTTTCTTTTCCTTTATTCTTTTTTGGGATGATGATAACTGATAAGTAACAAATAGTTCTAGGGAGTACTCCAGAATTGTCTTTGGTTCCATAGCTCGTAGCCCTTGTACCAACATATATAAAAGGATATTTGATACTATATATCCTGATGACTTTCTATTCATCAACATGGTTCATAATTAGTTGATTTCAGTGAAACTCGAATTTACTATTTTATTATAGCAAGAAATTAAACAAAGTTTCGTAATAAGACGATTATGATCAGTACAAAGAGATGTATTCATATAAACATGATCAGGACAATGCAACTGAGATTGATTTATTTATTTTATCAAAATAAGACAATTATACCTACAATAACACATCAACAGAAGCATGGAAAACAATTTAAATTTAATGATTAGGGGCATACTCTGAACAACCAAAGCAATTTTTATTTTTTGCAATATGTATAACCAATCAGACTCAAACAAGAAGACAATTACAAATTACAATCATTAATTAACTAAATTAAACAAAGATATCATTAATTAGCTATTCTACTTAATTGAATGAATTAAGTTTTGATGACATTGATGTAAGTTGTTTGGAGTACAAACAAACGGCAATTAAATTGATGCCAATCAAATATCTTTTTCATTTAGTTATGGAAAGCAACGTAGCCAACAGAAAGTGGACAGATTAGATTGATACTAAATATCCACATGGCCAAACAAAACAATGCATGCATGGCATGTTATGATGATTGGAAGCAACAGCGTGGGATGAACAATAGTTTGAGGCGAAAGTGGGGTCCCTCCATTTGATGGGAAATTGATTGGGTCCCAATGGAAAAGAACAATTCTCTAAAAAGTCTACATGATTTTTGAATTATTTGACACACACCCTCATCCTTTTGTTGGAAGTAGAGTGAGAAGAAATTGATGCAAAGGGACCCATGACTGTTAGGGATGGGAATTGTTGTTTCGGGAAAGACCAGCAAAAAGTGCATCAAGTGGAATTGTTGGTGCCATGGGGCCATCGCGTTTTGTTCAAAATGGGAACCCAAATGCTCCGTATTGATGAGGCTTGTTTGTTCGTGAGGTCCATGACAAAATTTGAACCACCATATGCAATTGCAAGCAAACCAAACTTTTACTATTCACTCACGTGATCAGATACCCTTGCACAAGCACATCTAATTAATTCTTATGTTAATTTGTAGGTTGTTAAAAGATGAAGAAAAAAAAAAGGAGACAAAAAATATAAGCTTATTTATTAAAAAATAAAATTCAACATAAAGTTTGAGATAATAATTATTTGTGATCATGTGGTTCTTTTTTTAACTGTGATCATATAGTTACTTAGTTGTAGTTAAGAACCAAATTTTGGGAATGTATGGATTGATGTACTAGTAGTGGAGGAATATTGTAGAAGCATTTTGAAAAATTAACTTCAAAGTTCAAGCAATACATTTACATGGACAAGTTTGCTATTATAGAGTAACTTAGGTTTGCACTGGAAACCAAAAAATTGATTCGAAGGCAAACTAGCACATATGCGGCAAGTGCCTAACAGTATGAGTAGGAGGAAGTAGGGATGACAATGGGTAGGGTTTGGGTAGAGTACTATAGTACCTGTCCCCATACCCACATTTGAAAAAATTACCCGTACCCGGACCCGTACCCTCGTGGGTAGTAACTTTAGTACCCTTACCCGTACCCTCTGGGTACCTAAGTACCCGTACCCATACCCGTTACCCGCACTTTAACAGTGAAAAAAGTAAAAAATAACAAAAGAAAGTTATAACAATTAAAAAACGATTCAAAGGTCTTTTAAATCTACTAATAAATATTATAAATGAAAATATTTAAATAAATAAAAACACCCAAAAAGGAATTATGGATGCAACTGGGTTTAGAAAGTTAAGAATCTTTAGATTAATTTTGGTTTTATAATTTGTATTATAATTAAAATTATATATATTAGTAATATAAATAAATAAATAATTAATTATATATACGTATATATATGTGCGGGTATGGGCGGGGTGGGTACCATAGTACCCGTACCCGTACCCGTACCCATTCATTTTTGCGGGTAATTACCCGTACCCGGACCCTTACCCATTGTGTGGGTAATTACCCTACCCATTGTTGGTAATTTTTGCGGGTACCCTATGGGTAGGGTACAAATTGCCATCCCTAGGAGGAACCAATAATTGACTTGGGTGATGATCCTGACCATACTCTGTGGAGGGTAGACAAGATGATCGGCTAACAGACAATATGGTATCTACTAGTAGATCTAGCAAAACAAAGAAGATTACAAATCAATTACTTGGGCTCAGAATTCTAAACCATAGGTTTTCACGAGTTAGGGTACTAATGACAACTATAATGAGTGGATTCAAATTCTAATTTTACATAAAAGAGATTTGTGGGCCAAGTTTTAACTCACCTGTTGTCTTTTACTTGTTTCAGTGTTTGTCATTTTCTCAAGCAACTCTCTAAGGTTTTATCACTTACTTGATATATATAAATGCTGTTTTCCACAATAATTGGGGACTTCAAAATATAAACCTCAGACCTTAAATAATGAGTCATGAGGTTACCAGTAGTAGAGTGTCTGGCATATGCAATGCTTAACATGTGCAGGTCACTTATTTTGATTTTATTAAGATCCTCTTGACAACTGAGACTTATCAATAATGTATGTATCATAAATCCTGTTTCCTTCAAAATAGTAGATCATCAGGCATCAGCTCACTATTTGTGTCTCTTGTGCCACATTAATATAATACTAAAATTCAGTACACAATCTTAATCTTCCTACAGATTGCTGTTAATATTATAATTAACCTCTCCGAGGTTGCAAACTTGAATTATAATAATGAAAGGTAGAAAAGCATACAAGTTTTGAGAATTAATTGATGACTAAAATAATAACCAGCACTCCTGTTAATTTACCTCTTAAAGTAGGAGTCCTTGGTCAATTCCAAAATTATTATAAGCATATAGGATACAGGGCTGCCAAATTAAAGCATGCATAACTGTATTGGCAACAACTTAATTTACTAAATTCCAAATTATGCAGTTCTCTTCATCTAATTTCCTCATCATCTGCATTCTGCCGACAGCATAAGGGTGCTCTTGTTAAAAAAAAAACATAGTAGTCATGGTTTACGTTAATGGCCCTTCAGTATGTTGATGAGGATTAACCTTATCCTAGACACATGGAATTCAGTGAAACACATATTTTTCTTAATTTCTTTCTTTTTCTCCCCACTGGCGAGGAAGGGTCGGTTTTGAATATTTTTTTTTTATAAGCAAAAATTACAAGTGTGGTGATTGAAAAGTTGCATTGTAAAAGGCCTTGCCTGCTTTTAAATAAGGGAATCTGAATTTTGTGTACTATTAGCTCCGGTCCATATTATAATAGACAAAACCCTAAATCACAGAGATCAAGAAAAAGTCTTAAAATAAGCTAACTGTAATTAATACTCGTATAGATTTTCAAAAATAACCTTTCTAATATTGATGGATCAACTCACTTGCATGGAAAATTAATACATATATCATAAATATTAAATCCTAATATTATAAATAAGTATAATATTGGAAATTAACATTTAATATAAAAGAAATGATCTCATTTGTTTTCATAATATGGATCGAATGTAGTATTTACTTTAATCTGCACTCTAGGATAAAGATTTATCCTGTGAAAACATAATATATATACATTATATTCTTCAGTCCTCAAGTAATCTAAATCTATTTCGATTAAACAAAACAAATAGGAAATTAAAGCAGCTTTCAAGCACATTGATACAAGGACGGTATAGTGCACTATATACAACTTCAAATTGATATCGTATATTGAAGTGCATAAAAAGTTGCATCGTACTCTATATTCGAATAATTCCATTGGTTATGTTAATTTTAATTTTTTTTTAACAAACAAAAGTTTATCACAATGGAAATTTGCTCTATTCTAAAGTCAAAACATATCGTTTTAATGAAGACTTATAATGATTGTTACACTTATGATCACCTATACTAATGAAGGAAGGATAACCACAAAACTCAAATCCAAATTGAGCGAACTCTGATTGGTTCATTACCGAAACAATTTCCATGGGTAGATGGTCTATTTATTTATTTTTTTATCTCAATAATGACGTAACACTTTTTAATTGAGAAGGCATACACTAGTCAAAATGTATCCATATTTCTAGACATATTCATATATTAGCAGATAGCTAGCTATATTCGAACCCTTTTTCATTTGATACAAGCTATATCTTAAACACCTTATTTTTCAATGTTATTTCCATGGTCTCCGTTCTTATTTTTGTTTTGATAAATCTCACCGTGTCTTTTTTTTATTCTTTCTTCTTTTTTTTTTGGTTTGAGATCCTTTCTTAATTAGGAGGTAAAACTCTTTGGTTATCTATTTTTTTTTCATATAGAATACTTATATCTTAATTAAGGGGAATCAAATTCTCTACCATCCAGATCAAGAGATGTCGATTTCACTATATCCTTTTTGAATTTGAACATATATAAACATGTTAAATTAAAATACTGCAAGTGTTTGTTTGAGAGTTGGGAAGGAAAGAGAGGGAAAGGGTTTGAGGAGGAAAGGAAGGGAAACATGATGAGAAAGGAAGGAATGATAGTCCTCCAAAACCCTCTCCTAGTTCATTTTTTGATTATTTGGTTAAAAAATAAATCTCCATGGAAAGTGGGGGATATCTTCCCTCCCCATGTCTTCCCCCTCATTCCTCCTCAAACCCTTCCCTCCCAACTCTCAAACAAACCCTAAAGTCTAAACCATTTAATAATCTCTTCATAACTTGAATTATCTTTCTATCATCGTTCCTCATTTAAAAAACCTCCAACACTATAAAGTTGAACAACATTAACAATACATTCTTTAACACATTTTCTATTATTGAATAGATTCTATGTGAGATCCACTAAATAAAGAGTGAACCAATAGATATATGTAACTCAGTTAGTTCCAAATAAAATTTGTCAAATAACAGAAAGTGTGCTAAAAAAAATTATGTTAATCAGTGCATTATTAATATTTTCTTTAAAATTTAGAAAATCTTGATATTATATAAATAAATAAATAAAGTTTTATAGATTAGTGCAAAAATGAAAGAAAAGAAGGAAGCATCATTTATGAGAGATAGAAACAGTTGCCAATATTCCCGCTGTATTGATAGGCCGACAAAGGTACAAAATATGTCACATAGACAGCAACTCATCATGTGTAAAAAAGTTATATGGTACTATTTAAAAAATTTGAATATAAAACATCACTTGTTATATATATATTTCGATTTTAAAAAAAATAATGTATGATAATAATTCAAGGTGTATAACATATGTTATATATAGTTATACTTACATCAAACATGACATGTATTATATTTGTGGTGTACAATTTTTTTTTTCTTTTTGAAATTTTACCATGCAATGCACAGATTACTTAATTTAATAAATGTAGAATGGATTTAACTAGAACACATTGGGTGACAGTATAATTTTTTTTACACGGTTGGTGTATCAAAATTAAACTCTAAATGATTTAGAAAATGATACATTATACCGGAGGCAAAAGATTATAGAGAACGACTCAAATTCAAAAATGGGAATTCTAATTTTGATAAAGGTCGATTAATGATACTACATATAACATTGAGCGATAACCAACTAATGGTTGGTCGAGGGGTAAGCATCTTGACCCTAGAAGGAGGAGAACACAAGTTCGGATCCTGGTAGTAGATACTCTAGTTGGGATATTGTGAAAACCAAGAATAATTCCCTACTCTAAGTAGTCGATCGACAGAGATGGAGCCACATTGTGGCTTGGGAGGGCAGTGGACCTCCTTGGCTTTTTGCTCTTTCTATATATACTATTATTATTATTTTTTTTTTATTTTATATATATATATATATATATATGTTATCTTCTAACGGTCCATCATAGGTCACTAGTATACTTTAAAAAGAAAAGAAAATTGTTAAAAAAGTTTTGTGTAGATTCAATTATAGTCGATTTTGTGACATGCATGAGAAGGTTCTGTATTTTAATATATTATAAATGTAATTAACGTTTTGAAATATATAATTATGATTATTTTGCATGAAATTTGATGTGTATATATTTATTGGATGAATTTTAGTTTTATTAGTTGGCCCTCCCTATCATCTAAGTCTAGCTCCGTCCCTACCGATCGAGAATTAGTCCTGTAATCGGTCCAAACTCCAAAGGGCTTAAACTTGTACCCCAAGATGTCACCGGAGAGTCAAATCCCTAATCACGATGGTTCATAAAAAAAAATTATAACATTAAGCTATTGTGTTGATGCAATTCACACACACATAATTCCATAATAAAAGTGATAAAAGACTTGTAATATAACAACACACAGGCAAATATAATTCCATAAAATAAGATAAAGTTATAAAAGACTTGAATAATATGTGAATAGACCTCAGTCAACCTGGGCTATTTCTTTAGCCAAAAAAATATGGCTGGCCCAATTGCCCAGAAAAGGTAAGACTAAGTGTGTGTTTTTTTCAATTGCAAACTTAAACTTAAGTTTATTCAACGTAATAAATTCTTTCTTTTATGCTGGATATACTTTTTATTATAAAACTGTCATTATAAAACTATCAGTACTTTTTATGATGAAATACCCTATTCTTACCACTGTAGCAAATACTCATAACTATGGTAATGCTAATAATTAATAACCCCTTTCATTGTCACCAACCAACTATGCACATATAGATTACAGGATAAGAAAACCAAGATTATTAGAGATAAGGAAGTAACTTCAAATGACGAAAAAGTCAAAAGAAAAAAAAAAGATAAGTGAAAAAAACCATTCTAAGTGGCTCAAACAAAAGTAAAGGCAATTTGAAAAGAACAGTGTAGAAGAAAATTATGTGTATGCCAAGAACTGAGTGGACCGGATAATCACACAGAAAGGTTTCTTATCCATTGATAGTCTTACATACCACCAAATAAAATGTTTCAGTCTTTCTGGATAAAAGCGAAGTCCAATTTAAAAAATAAGCTGGTCCAGTGAACTAAAATTGACAAGTCAACTTGAAAAACCTAAAAAAGAATTCTCCCTCCTGTCTAAATTAAATAAAACATACATATTACGGTGGTTAGTTAATTTCATTGAATCTTGTAAAAAATTAGGTTTGTTACCTAAATTACCCTTCATCTAAAACTTCAATCTCCATTAAATGAGTCATTGAAATTTGTATTAAATGAAGGGTATTTTGGGAATAATGTCATTAAATGAGTCAATGGAAAATAAAATTTACTTATATATTGGACCAAAAAACTATGGGACTTTTTTGCTTATAATAGATACCAGAAGGAGTACTTTATAAAAGAAAATTGAAAATTAAAATGCATAAATGATTTGTGACATGACATAAATGTTCAAGGTCAATTTACTTGTGTACCTAAGGTGCATAACTGGCTATCATCATGCTGGTCCTCGATTTCCCTTACAATGCTATAAATAAACGACACTTAATGCATAGTCTTCGATCCAATATTTCTGAGTCAGACTTGGATCTCTAGCTTCTCCCTCCGCAACTTGGAAAATGACTGGACGAGACTAAAAGCAAATGGCCTGGCACCAAAAAGAAGAGCTTGAAAAGTGAAGCATTAATAAGTGAGGCATGACGTTGTAAAAGAAAAGAAAGATTAGAAGAAGATCCCACAACAGGAGTACCAGCAAGCCGTGAAAATGTCCTCAAAACAGAGTTTTATAAAAAAAAAATTATTATTAAAGATGAGTTGTGGTAATTGGTTTATTTTTTAGCACTTTATTGTTAAAATAGTTCTGGTATAATAAATATTATTTGGATACTATCAATCAAAATAATGTTTAAATGTATAATTACCAAATTAATGATATGACATCAAAAAAGGATGAGTCGGCAAATTTTTTAGTATTATAGAATTAGATATCCAAATTGAGTTTTGATGAAGAAAAGTATTTATTTTTTCTTCAACCAAGGTTTGGGTTCTAGTTACTGGCATAATGAGTTGCCAAACATGTTTAATAAAAAAACGAGATTGAGTTGGTTTGACTCTCAAAACCCAGTTTGGAGCCCTCCAAACAGATTGCCAAAACATTCATGCTTTTGGAAACTCATTTATCAAACTAAATTTTGATAAAATGAGTTGTGCAACCTCCCTTTCGATTAAAAGTGGTATTTTAATAACTGATTTATATTTAGATAATTTATTGTTAAAAGTCGTTGTGAACTTGTGATAGAATGAATACTATTTGGCTAGTTTTAATCAAATAACTTTTAGATGTGTAATTATTAAAGATGATTCGAAAGACAGGATAATAAAATTTTAAGAGGATTATGATCGAAGTAATAGTTGAAAATCCAAACTAATTTTTGTGTACCAAGAAGTAAAAATTATCACTTTTCTACCAAGATTTGACCTCCAAACTCAGATACAACTAACCAACAAAATGATTTACCGTGGATATTTCTCTCAAAACTCAATTTGGAACCATCCAAAATAGACACACACTAGCAACAGAAACCATCACTATATCTTGTTTCTCTAATCTCTAGTACCGATAACTTTTTTTAACAAAGGTATACAGAACACATTGTACAACGAGATACCAATTTCGTAATGTGGTCCCGGCCTCCCAATAGGAATGTCGTAGACTTCAATTATAGTCCGAAATTTTATAATAAATTTGTAATTTGAAATTGCTGCACTGTCAAGAGCTATGCAAGCAGTGGAGAGACTCAGAAGTAAAGGCAATGTTTTACTTCAAAGTATTTTTATTGTCTAATCGACTGTTTAACATCACTCTTGAAAATAGACTCACAATCACCAATTAAAACATTCCATGTGCAAATGTCTAAGTTATAATAAGAATTTCACACTTTCAAAACAAAAGATCAAATCATACTCATGACACTTGGCTTAAATTTATCCTACCATTTCCCTCCCCTTCCCTACACCAAATCTTAGACGTCTAAATCTCATTTGTTCTTTAACCTCCTTTGTAATAAAAAAATAAGAATGTATAAACGTAGTCTTCTAGTGACATGTTTATTATAGAGACAAACCTAATATATAGAAAATGGTCTTGCAATCACCAATTCAAAGTGGGGACTTTAGATCAACCATATGATTAACATGTCAGTGATCTGCATTTCCTTTATAAGAGTAGCAATTCACTGTTGATCAATGCTTCAAACCAAGGGTGCTCTGCCATGGAAGAAACTAAATTTACTAAGGCTTGATCGTTATTGTTGAAGCGTTAGTGATTTTGAAAAATGCTAGGAATACACCCATTGAAGTACAATACAACGACAATAACAAAACCCTTTTCCCACTAAAATATCTTGCATTTTCCAAGATAATCATAGCTCAGTTGTAGAAGCTACATTGCAAAAATAGAGTTAGCACAAACTTGGGTAAATGAATCAGTAGGCAGGGCTATGGCTCCTGTTGTCCAAAACAGCTCAGCTTTCCCTAAGTGTCAACTTGATCAAAGTTAATTGAACCATCCTGAAAACCGTAATCTGATTGATGAAGTCTGTTCCTGGCCAATCTGCTCATCATAGCAAGACCTAGATCAAGGCAGAAGAGATCCAGTTACATCAAATATGAAATATATGGTCATCCCAAATCACATTAAAATTGTGAAGTTCCTTGTCTCGAAAATTTATAGCAAATTTATATAAAATGGCAGCATGTAATCCCACAGCAGAGTTTGCACAATTATTCAAAACATGTGAAGGCTCAAGCAAACACAATAGGGGGCTAAGACAATCTAATATAATTCAGGCATACACTTCAATTACGCACTGACTTGGGCTACTTCATTTTAGCCATTGAAAAGTATGATTTATCCACAAACTCATATGCCAAATTGGGATATAATGATTTTGTTGTTGTTATTATTTACATGATCAATCACTTTGCCACCATCATCATTTATTATTATTATTATTATTATTTACATGATCACTCACTTTGCTATGAAACCATATCTGCCAGGATTACTTTTAATTTGGAGATCTTAGAAAGTAGCAACAAGAGAATTGGAAATGAAAAAAGGAGAAGAAATGCATTCCAAAGGAGAAACGTGAATTGGTGCTATAAATTTCATTTTTTACTTGCATAATCTCTGCACATGAAGGCGTTGAAAAAGATGCCACAAAGTATACCTTCAATCATTTTGTAAAGTGATGACCACCATCCATCTGGGGATATTTGGTGTTGGTCTAAAGATTCCTCAATTTCTTTGTCATGCTTCCTTTCCAAAACTCTTTGCAAAGTTATCACAGCATCCTTTGTCTTCTTGAGAATACTGGTTTCATCTTCTATTTCCAACCTTTGCAGGTCATTCTGTGATGAGGTGAGACTGGCAGCAAGAGCAAATTGGGCTGCAGCAGCCCAGCGAGAAGAAGCCATCCATTTCCTCTGGCCATCTAGATGCTTGCTTTCTCCTCTTTCTGACTTGTCCCCACCAAGTGCTAAGCTGCGTAAGTATTGAGCATTTGCAGCTCCTGTACTTTGCACCATCTTAGAGAAAGCACTACCTTCATTTGACAGCAGTTCCTCAGGGGTATCATATTCAAGAACCTTTAAACATTAAAAGCTAGCATCAATTAGCATTGGATCAAACCAACATCAGGGAAAGGATTTTGAGTCAGATTAAAAGCTGTCTGCATTTATAAGGATGACTAGTAAAAAAAATTAATTTTCCTAACTATGAATTTATATTGGCACTATTCTTTTCAATGTACAGACTGGATACACACCAACATCAAATAACTTCTTATGTGATTTTCATCCATCCAGATATTGAATCAAAAAATTCTATCATGTCAACTATACGCACCAAATTTCCAATAAAGAATACAGTAGAAAGAGCAAATGAATGTTGTAACTTTAATATAGCTTAAACCAGTGCCCAAGGGCATGAGAGTTAGCCAGCTATATGGTTTGAAATATTGACTGCATACCTTACCACCATCAAGCAAAATAATCCGATCACAGTCAATAATGGTGTTAAGGCGATGAGCAATAATGAGCATTGTACAGGATTTAAATTCCTCCCGAATTGTTTTCTGTATGAGTGCATCTGTCCTAACATCAACTGCTGCAGTTGCTTCATCAAGTACTAATATCTTCGATCTACGCAACAATGCCCGGGCAAGACTCAACAGTTGCCTCTGTCCAACACTGAAGTTCTCCCCTGCCTCAGATACCTTAACACAGCACACTTTCATTAATAAATACTGGTTTCAACAATGATAGTCATCTCTGAAAAAAAATACAGGAGAAATCACTTTTACTTCTAAAGCACATCCACAATAGTGTGGATATTCAGACACCCCTCTTCCCTTTGATAAAAGAAGACCTAGTTTAAAAAGTAAAGAGATATAGAATGGGGGTCATACGCATTCTTACTTCTGCTGTTCTGCACTATTTCCTCTGAACCAAAGATTACTTTTATAGTTGAGCATTTAGTGCTAAAATAGATTATGGCTTCTGCATAAGTTTATATCACCCATCAGGTTCCTCACTTTGGCCCATTCTCTCCCCATCAGCAGGGCCAACAAGCTACACACTACAGGAAACCTACTCACCCCGCAGGTGGAATCTTCATACCAAAACAGACCAAATACCAGGAATATATAATTATTACTCCAATTAATCATATGAATGTCTCACATTAGACTACCTAGCTATTAAAGCCTTCATTAAGACATCATTCTTCACTCATTGTAATTATATTCACAGAACCATAATGTAGATATACAGAAAGCAAAAGGAGGACAGATACAATAATAATCAAATTCAATTACATGAATCAAGAAGGAATTAAATAAAACTATATAAGTAAAAAAATGCCATCATTTCAATCAATAAATAACACAATCATATATCTAGCAATGCACCATTTAGCATTTACCTCAGCATCCAACCCCAAAGAATTCCTCCGTATCACATCCTTCAAATGTGCCCTCTCCAGAGCCTCCCAGAGGTCAGCATCATTGTGTTCATTAAAAGGATCAAGGTTAAATCTCACAGTTCCTATAAAAAGTTAGATTTGCTTAGAATAATTACAATGTCATCATTTGATTTTTATATTTCAATTACCTGTAAGATATCAATTCGGAATATAAAAGGTTCTTATCTTCCACAACTTACAATTTAGTAATTATAAAACCAGACAGAATAGAGATTAGCCATTTAATCTTGACTGTTAGAAATATAAAAAGAAAAATTGTTGATCCTGACATAACCACTTAAGCTTTTAGGAATTTGGTTTCTACTATCAGAGCTTTTTCAACCATGGGGTCAACTAGCTCACCAAACAATAACAAGTGTGGCAGTTTCCACAAGTAATGAATTTTTTAAATAACTTTCATGTAAGTATATTTATCCTTATCCTTAATCATTTTCTAATTGGATTGTTGATCTCTTAGCAAATGGTGACAAAGGTAACCCCGTTATACAAATGAATAAATTATAAATTTATCATGAGTACAGAAATCCTTCATATACCAATTATCATGCTAACATTTTATCATACCTCTCATAAAATTTTTTCTTTTATAAAAAAAATTAAAATCATATGCTAAAATACAATAGATAAACATATATATCTTTTCATTAAAAAAAATATATATATATATCTTAAATACCTGAAAAGAGAACAGGAGATTGTGGTATAATACCAAGAACTTTACGTAAATCAGCTAGCCCAAACTTTGCAATATCACAATCATCAATTAATATTCTTCCTCTTTCCAATTCCACAATTCGAAATAAAGCATTAAGCATGCTAGATTTTCCTGCTCCTGTCCTCCCAACAATGCCAACCTTATCGCTAGGAAAAATTGTGAAAGTCAAGCCATGCAGGACAGGAGGAAGTTCAGGCCTGTACCGAAGAACGACATCTTCAAATCTGATTGATCCAGATGAGGGCCACCCAGGAGGAGGGCGATTATCATCAATGATAGATGGAGCCTCCGAAGGCAAATCTATATAAGTGCCAATCCTCTCAACTGCATTTAAACTATTCTCAGCCATACTTGCAAGCCTGAGCACAGCAGTCAGCAAACTAGTAATATTCAAAGCATAACTTAGTAATAATCCCATAGTTGATGCGAATTCCTGCTGGTTCTCTGCCCTCCCATTCTGCATTACAGCAAAGGTCGCAGTAAACCATATCATGATGCCTCCCAAAATTTCCAATCGGATGCCAAGCCATCGATTTCCACTCATGTTCACAAGAGTGAACCGTATATTGTTGTCCATGGATTTCCCATTAATATCAGCCATTCGATCATAAGCTTTGTAAGCTCGAATTGTTGATAGACCATTAAGTGCTTCTCCAAATTGTGCATAAACAGGAGATCTGCTAATTGAATCTAAGCGCTTCACTTCACGGGCTGTGCTCTAAAAGGAATAAAATAAGGCTCACATAAGTTTATATACATTTAAGTTGACAAACAGAATAATGATTTCCACTACAGATACTTACGGAAAAAATAGTTCCAGAGTTTGTAAAGTGGTTAACAGTTCCTAAACTAGAACATTGTTACCTGAAGTTTTGTTTTCCTTTTGGGTTTTACTAACAAGTGCCGAGCACTTGTTAAGGAAGACAAAGTAAAAAGTTTTAAATTAAAAAGTAAAGCCTTTTCAATTTCCAATGTATTGAATGCTTTGTTTTCATTTCAAACTTCCTATTTTGACTTCCATAACAAGTTACCTTTTTTTAATATAGATTTAATTACTCTGCAAATCTCTGAACTATTTGAATTTTTTTAAATAGATCCTTGTATTTCTGATTACAAAATTTTGAAGTATTGGGACCTAATTACAAATTATTTACAGGTTCAGGGATCCAATTACAAACTTTTAAAGTATATGGATCTATTTCAAAAATTCTAAATATTTCAAGGACCTGCGGAGTAATTGAACCTTTTAATATAATATTTTCAAGATCTATCACCGAGTAAGGGTAAAAGTTTAAGTGCATATTTATAGTATCCATGGTTGAATCCGTATTTATATGACAAACCAACAACAATAATTGCATAAGGCATACCGCACACATGCTGGTTTATATTATAAAACAATTAGACCAAATTGCTTCATAGTTACTAACAGCCTGTTACTAAAGTTTAAACAAGCTGTCAATTTGGACTTATAATGTGCATTATACTCGATAGATAGTTTTGCTTAATTAATATTCTATTATCTTCAACTGGATACTGTGTAGGGTTTTATTAGATTTTGGGCATAACTCAATCCCAAAAACTAGCTCATGAGATGAGGATTGCCTACTATTTATAAGTTCTTATTAGATACTATCTCTAGCCAATATGGGACTTGGATTTTTCCCAATAGGTTTCAAAAAATAAATGGTTGTAAAAGCAAGAATACAATGTTTATACCTGATAGTATAGATATGCTACATAAAACACTACCAACAATGGCAATATCGCCCACAAGGACATTGTGCTGACAATCCCTATCAGGATGAATGTTGAAAGGAGCTGGGAAACTTGACCCAGAAACATATTCATAAACGGGGCAACATTACGATCAATGTCACCTAGATCCTTTGCAAACCTGTTAATAACCCTCCCGAGCGGATTTGTATGGAAAAAAACCATAGGAGCTCGTAGTATGGAGTGAAGCATGGCTTCATGCAACCTTTTGGCAGCACGAAGACTTGATAAGATTAACCAATAAGAATTTGTTAAAGTCACCAAAACCTGAAAGAGAACATGATAAGGGCAATTCCAAATTAATATCTTCCATAGATGAAATTTGATAGAAATGCAAACAATAATAGTAATTTATCCTCTCGCATAAGATGGAAAACAGACAATAAAAAGAAAGACATGATGTAGAAAAGGGAATGAATTTTTTTAGCAAAATGACTATGACACAACACAACATGATTCTACTTGCCATTTTATAAGAGAATTATACCTGACAAATTGATAGAGCTGCATATATCAGATTGTAGAAGCCAGGATTATAACCCTCCGAAGCACTCTGACCAGTCCAATGGCTTAACCATGTGCTACTGGACACTCGTAACACTTCTGTTAAGACATAGCATGCAAAGAGTACAAAAACCACCCAAAATCCTCCTAATGCATTCTTGTACCTAGAAGGACCCCAAGACAATAAGATTAAATATCATATAAAAAAAGAGTAGCAAGGCCAATGAGAAACAGAATCACCACAAAATTCGCACCATATTCCATTTTATTATACATGTTCATCATCAAGATTATACATAAGAACAGCATTGCAGTTTTGGAGAATGAAGCATTCCATAATATGAATGTGCGTGCATGTGCATATGTGAGCACATTTGTGTGTGTGTGTGTGGGGGGGGGGGGGGGGGGGGGATCATCAGAAGACATCCAGTACGTTATCACAGCAAATAATTGTAAATCACTACATTTTGATTGATATTATACTAATTTATTTTAATCATGTTACCTTCTTAGAACATTCCAACTGACAACACCTGTTTCCCTTTCTTCCTGTTTAATAAGTACAGATTTTCCTTCTTTTGTTTTACTTCCAGTCTTTGCATAATCATTAAGTGCTCCATTGGCCACTGGTTTCGAAGAAGACTTCTGATCAGTGGCTTCAATATCTACCTTTTCTTCTTCATACTCCTCCATCTTTCCCGCATTTTCCATAAGCTTTTGGAACAATGGCCCCTGGTTAAAGAGCTCCTCAAATGTTCCCTCCTCTTTCACCATACCTTCATGGATCAAAATGATTCTATCAACCTGTGAAAGGAAATGCAGCTGATTTGTAACAAGAACTCGTGTCTTCCCTCTCAATTCTCCCTTGATGCATTTATCAAAAACCTGAGATGACATGTAAATCATATTAGACAATGTTAAGATAATATTAAGACTGGAATCAGACTTCAACATCTAGCAACATAAAACAAGATAATTCAACATTCATCAATAGTCAAAACCGAGGGGACTAATTGCAAACTGTATTCAGTATCTCTCAGTCCATGATCATGATCTATTTCACCAGTAGAATAAACTATTGTATATTTTCCATCTTTTGCCGTTGATACATGCCAGCTGTTGGCAGGTACCATGTGCATACATATAAAAAAAAAAGTGTGCTTTTGTAGCGTATAAAGCAAACAACTGCAAGAATAATTTATTAAGTAATTCAAATAATTCAAAAAGAGAGCCATATAGAAAAAAAATGGAAATAGTAGGCTTGTTGCTTAGCATGTATAGTTGAAGAAAGAGAAAATGGCTTTCATGTTTAGGATTAATAAAATAAGGAACCTTTGCCACTATACATACAAAGATGCAAAGGCACTATAAATCACAATTTTTTAGTGAGACAACGAGGGCAGGAGCACGAGGTTATGTAGTCACCCCGGTCACCCCACAAGAATTGCATCCCTGGGATTTGAACTATAAATCACAAATTTAATCATGCATTACTATGTATGTACATGAATGCATAAAAAACATGAGCTGGATCATGAGTAGACATACAGCACTCAAGCATCTGAAAGACTGAAACAATCTAATCCAACAAGACTCGCTAGTAAATATTTAGCAGTCCTGATTTACAAACAAAGGATTACCAAAATAATACAATAGCATAAAATTTACTTTTGAATTAGAACACTGAAGCAATAGAAATAACAGCAGGTCTCTAAAGTGGAACCACTTAGCATGAAGGTAACCTGTCTAGCAACATGTGCATCCAAAGCACTTAGGGGATCATCAAAGATGTACACATCAGAATTTGAGTAGACAGCTCTAGCCATGGATACTCTCTGCTTTTGGCCACCGCTGATGTTCACCCCTCTTTCACCAATTTCAGTAAGATCACCACCCTAGTCATTAAGCATGTGAGAGAAAGAAGGAAGCAAGGGCCACGAACTTATAAATCTAAGAATTAAATGGCAAACCCATTATATCTAGTTAAATGCTATAACTCGTGTATATACTCACAGGCAGTAACTCAAGGTCATGCTGCAGCTCAGTCACATCTATTGCCCTTCCATATCTTATTGAGTCAAAGGCAGAACCAAATAAAACATTATCCCGTACCTGTAGATATAAAATTTATGAGCCATCTCCCCATATTAAACAAAATGAGAGTGATTAAGAGAGCCTTAGTGATTAAGAGGGTGGTTACTTGTAATGCATCCAAAAGTAAAAGTTATAAGAGTAATTTATTAGTCGGGTATTAAAACAAATAGGGACATACAGTCCGCATTTTGTATTCACCATTTTTACAGCCTGTTTAGTGAATTCTTGTTTACATTCCTCCTTATTTACTCTCTTACACTGTTTGGTTTTAGGGAAGAAAGTGAGAGGAAAGAAAGTGAAAGGAAAGAAAGAGAAAGGATAGAAAAGGAATAGAAAATGAGAGGATTGTTTAGGTGTTTGGTATGAAAGAAAATGAGAGGAAAGAAAACCAAAATTTTTCTCTCTCTTTGCTCGGTTGAGTAGAAAGTGAAAGGAAAGAAAAAAAATATTTATGAAATGACCAAAATACCCTCACATAATAATTTTAAAATAAAAAAATAATGTGGCCTTCTAGTCCTTTCACGTCAATTGGTAGTTCTGTCACATGTTCCTGCCTTGATTCACGTGCAAAGCTTTGGCCAGCAAGTTTTCCGTCCATTTTAGAGGAGAAAAGGAAAAGGGTGGGCCCCACATGATTTTTCTCTCCCCTCTCCCCTCTCCCTTTCTATATAAACCAAACGGAGGAAATCTTCTTGATTTCCGTGTTTTCTATGCATTCTTTTTCTTTCCACTGTATTTCTCACGTTCCAAACACAGCGTTAGCCTCTTCCTACGCTCTTCCTATGAACTATTTTAATCTCTATACAGGATTATAGAATATATTATTAACTTACAGTTGCATTAAAAATCCATGAAACTTGGGATACGTAAGCAACTGTCCCTCTCATAACAACAGTTGAATCTGCAGTTGGAGGAAGTTCTCCAAGCATTGCAGATACGAGTGATGTCTTCCCTTCTCCTGTACTGCCAACAACTGCAACTAAGCTACCGGCAGGTATATCCAAATTTATGTTAGACAATGTAACCCTCTCAACCTGAAGAAAGAAAATTGTCAGAGCTTCTGTTTCCAGAAAATTCAAAAGCAAGAACCTTCACAGTTCCTAATGTTGTCAAACACAACAAAATTCCGGGTGACCATAAGATGCTTCTGGGAAGATATAATATTTAAAACATCAGTAACCTACAATTAATTGCAACTCTGCCTCAACAATATATATATGTGTGTGTGTATATATATATATATATATATATATATATATATATATGTATAGCGTGTGTGGTGCAATCATAGGATGATGAAAAGACCATAAACCTTTCCATCCCAAGAAAAGTATCCATTCTTTATCGAGATGGCTGGTAACCCTGGCTCAAGTGGTGGATTTGGTAGAAGTATTCTATCTTCTGCTAAGAGCAACTCCTCCAGACGCTTCAAGGATACATTTGCATTAACCACCTTAAAAAAAAAAAAAAAAAATTAGGCCAACGAGAGTATGAGGAAGGAGAGAGTATGAGAACAGAGGATAAGGCATCCTGCTGCCAAATCAAAGAAACAGAAGAATAGTGCAAAGGAGAATAACCTGAGTTATAATATTAGGAAGCATGAAGAGAGGAAATCGAAGCACAGCAAACAGAGAAAGCGATGTAAAAGCTCTCGCAGGTGTCAAATCCCCTCCAAGCAAGGTGAACACTCCAAATGAAGTCACAGTTACAACAACAGGGATGCTGTTTAGAATAAACATATTAGCCTGCAAAAAAGAAAACAATATAGGGCTGGAGTCAAGTCAAGAAGCAATACCAGAAAATATATACCTTCTGGTTTTCATAATCAACATTTTCCTTTTCCATGCTCAACACTTTTATTTTAAATTGCAATAGTGGAAAACCATCAATCAAGATAATTCAGCATTCTAATCTTCACAGAAGTGAGATCTTTCATTGTGATGTTACTTTATTTAAAAAAAGGGCGGTGAAAGGTAAAGCCCTTAGAAAATTGAGGTAATTCATTAAATAAATTTCTTTCTTTGTTGAGAAATCATCCATATATCATACATCACATATATTACTTTTATTTTTCCTTAGTGTAGATTGATTATGTCATCAAATACATGATTGAGCAGCTAGTCAACTTCAGCTTCGAAGGAGGATAGGTTTAGAAGTAGGTTTCCCGCTGTCCCTCCTACTCCCTCTGCTATTTTATATTAAAACTATAGTAACTCTTTACAGTTTACTGTTTCAAGTCATTTTCAATATTGTGATGGATCTTCACTCAAATAGTTATCTAGAATTTTAGATCTTATCGATTTATCAAACTTCAATTATGTTTTTCATTCACATCATCAACATCAAGTATTCTTTTATTTGTGTATCATTTTTAAGATCTTTTGGACGACAAGAAGCAAACCATTATTGCAGTGGGTCAGCACAGGGATTTTTCTTTTTAAAATTTTGAGAAAGGAAATTTTAAGAGAAAGGAAGTTGGTGAGGAGAGGATATAATCAACCATATTCGTGTAACAATACCAAGTTGTGTCAGATAGGTATTAGATAGGTCCACAGAAGTGCAACCTGAGGTCAGTTGAATTCTAATGGGTGGACATGCATGCAATAGAGACACGGGTTTGTTTAGAGAAACCAAAACCGATATATTCAAGGGAGCAAAGATAAATAAACTGTAAACCAATAATTATTGGAAGATAAATTTCTTGAATTGGTTTCATGACGTACCGCTCCAAGTAATGATGCTTTCCAAAACCAAGATAATTCATCATTTCGGGCACTCAGTACTTTAGACTGGAAACTACTTTCCCATGCATAACATCTAAGCCATGTCAGCATAACAAACAACAGAGCTGTTAGAGAATGTTTTATATAAATAAAAACAATATCATTATACAAAACATGAAGTTAACCATTCTTGACAAAAAGACATACTTTACAGTGTCCATAGCAGCCAAAATTTCATTCATGAGTCCAATTCTCTTGTCTGTACGTTGTAATCCTTCCTTAGACAACTTCTGCATTCTGCTGATGATAAATGTCTGCTTCCACAAAACACATCATTGAAGTTTCAAATAATTCATGTTTTCAGTAAGCTTCCATGATGATGCAAAAAAGTCTGAGACCAAGGATATTATGCAAACAAACACAGTTACTAATCTAAATTATTAGCTTATAAAAGATACTTATTTGGTGCTTCCAAAGTAAAGCTATATCAGAAAACCTCACTACCTTATGGGATGAAACAAGAAAGGAATCAAATGAAAGGTAGGCAGAGAGGAAGGAATGAAATTAGTGTAATGGGATGCAGTAGCTTAATTTACTTTGGCTTTCTGACAGTGTATACACTAATAAATCCGGTGCAGTGCAAGTGAAGTACAAATTATAGTAAGCAGGTTATCTCCTGTACCTGTAATGGAAACATAAGAACTAGCATCAAAGCACCGAGGAGGGAAGCAACACCTAGTTGTTGGTAAAGAAGAACCAATGCAATGACAATACGAAATGGAGCTGACCACAAAGTGTGAAGTGACTGGCATATTTGCTGTTTAAGGGGAAAAAGAACAAATCAAGACATTAATCACAAGAAGGCAGTATTAAAAGTTAAAACATCAATATATTATTCAGAAAATTTATATGGCAGAAGTATTTCTGGAAATTGTTTACAAGAGAAATTATAAAAATATCTAAAATTTTGAGCACCACAGTAACCATCTTCCTACGTATATTCAAACTTCCTAGAGTAGTAAATCCATTTTTCTGTGCTATAACAAGTTTAGTTGACCGAGTGCTCTGGAGTTTGACCCTTGTCACCATCATATAATTTTATTTTATTTTTAAAGTTCAATTTAGGTTAACGAAAATGGTTACCAACATTCAAACCGAACAACTTTTGTAGAGGACATGTTACAGCTATCAAATTTAGTACGGGTCCCTTATTAAGAGCTTTCAAGTCAAGTGATTCTTTCTTACCTTTTAGCAGCAAATATTAGAATAGACAACAGACAATGGAGAAAAAAACGTGCCTGAAGTGACTCAGCATCAGTAGTCATCAAGTTGGTTATTTTTCCAGACGCAAATTGCTTTCGGGCTTCATGAGTAAGCCTTAGAGATTTGCGAAATACAGCAGCCACCTACAACGAAGAAAACAAGAGAAAAATAAATTGAACACCAAAGTCAGAATGTTGAGTGCGACTGAGTGAGCATGAATATCAATATGGACATGCACAGCCACTCATGACACAATACCATGTGAATCACAGGCCAAAAATTATTGCTATAAATAGATTTTCAGGCAAAACAAGCACTAATGCTCCATAATCTGTTTAAAAACGCTACTCTTGGACCCTTGTTGAAGAACTTAAGCATTAAGGCAGATTAGTCTCAAAGCCTAGTTGACTCAGTGCAATGGCGGATCTAGAACTAAAATCTCAGGGTGGTCACAGAATATAATTTAATTGCTATATCATCACACTTAAAAGCAAAAATCTTATATAATTTTAATGCATTCATATTAAAAAAAGAAATATATCCAAAGTTCAAAATAAGTTCTCAAGTAAAACAAAAAATTAATGGTGACCCATTTTATTTAGTTTTTAGTGAGAATAAAGAATGGTGGGCCAATTTTTAATGGGTAACGGTTAAATTTTATTTGAGAGGAGGCAGAAAAAGTACAGCTAGGCAAGGAAAAAATGGGTCAAAAACAAAAATTCTAAATATAAGAAGTGTTAAAAGTGTCTAGATTCAGCATACAAGGCTTTCTATTACAAGCCTAATGGGTTGTCACTAATGGAACCATTGTTGTGCACTTAATGACATAAGCTTTTAGGTCAATTAGTTCTTTGAGAACAAACTTGGGAATTAAAGATGTTGTTAGAGAGCATCTAGAATATCTACAGATTATCTTTAGAATATATTGTGGAATCAATTAGGAATCTAATTGAGGAAGCCAACATAGGATTTTGATTTTGTTAGTGGGTTTGGGCTTGTACTAGTAAGTTAGTAACACTAGTACTTGACCTAACTATTAGCATAAAGAGGGGTATTATGTTAGTTTATGTATCAGTTTCGTACTATCAATAATTCTGTAAGTTTGTCATTGTTAACTCTTTCTCTCTTTTCCTTTCCCTAACCCAAAACCTATAATTCTTTAACACTGTTAATGAATATATGTAAACAAGAAAAATGAAAGAGAGAAAGAATTACCAGTGTTGATCTTAGCCGGTAACCAACACGCATGACATTCTGAAAATATTGAGCTTCGCATAACACCCCAAAGAACTACCAAACAGAAATTCAGAGAGGATCTTAATTAGTCAAATCAAATCTTCCAAAAATTCTAAATACTTAACTGTAATTCCATCAAGCCACCATGGAGATTGGCATAATTTACTCAAAAACCAAAAATATCTTCAACGTTTATCATCACTGTTAACATGCAGAAGCAATTACTAGGGTATAAGAATTGCAGTCAAATCTTGGAATCTGATGCAAATAGTAATATCATCGAAAACGGAAAATTAAGAATTCAATCATCAGAACTGCTGGCTTCACAAAGCATTCAATCCAATCCATACATTAGCAATCAAGAATTTAATTAGATTTTGTATCATACCACTCCAGCAAATATTGAGAAGGCATAAATGTAGCCAATCCAGGCAGGATCACCATTTTGCATTGCCTGCAGACAGTTTATAGGAGACATCAAGTGATATTATGAAAATTGTTATAGAACAAAACAATGATAATCAGGTATTTTGTTAGAGAATTATATTGTCAGTGTGCGTAATACATATTGAGCTGGTATTCTATTTCTATTAGTCTACGAAACTTGACCAGTGACAACTAAGTAAAGGAGCAACTAACCTGTAGTAGCTGATTCAATATAAGTGGGCCCAAGAATTGGGAAATATCATTGCCAATCTACATGTTGTAAATAGAAGAAATATATCAAATTAAACTAATAAAGCTTTCAGCTCAACAATTTAATCGTACAAAAGTACACTTTCAAATCTCCAAAGGTACAGTTTTTTGCAGATTTCACACTGGAAACGTAACATGAGATTGCTAGTGAATCTCTGAACAATTATAGTTTTTGCAACTAGCAGCTCAGTCTAAATTTCAGTGAGCTCTAATACCGACTTATGCTGATACTTGATAGTAGTTGGAAAACATGGTACAGAGGAGAGAAATGAGTTCACAAATTGAGATTTTACTGAATGGTGAAGAGTGTGTACACCAAGCCAATGTAACAGATTGATAAGATGGGTACCATCTAAACATATGCATAAGTATTTTAAGCATCATTCGTGCAGCAGTAGATATAACTAATATCCAATTTAAAATGTTACATTCTGTAAATTTAACAAGTTCATATATTCTTGGCAGACCATCAGAACATCTACAGTTTGGCATGCAGTAAACTCCAAGAGGTCTAAATTTTGTGTATCCAAACCAAACATGGGGCACTAGTGGCCTAGTGCAATAGTTATACTTCTATAAAATTACCACCTGCAACCTTACGACCAAGATGTGGATCATAAATCTAGTCTTATGCAACAATTTATAACAAACAAATTATTTGCCTTTATTGATAACTCATCAGATATTGAATACCAAAAAAAAATTATTGTCTCAAGAAAATCATGGTATTCTCTCACAAATGGACCTGTATATCCTATCAAATTCATGTCAGAAATGATGTTCATCAATGATATTAACAGAAAAAAAGTACATTACCTTCCAAAAGCCTCCCCACCAAAACCTACATGAAGCAAAACGAAATATAAATGAAATGAAAGCAAATAAACACAATAAGACACAATAAAAGCAGCAGTTGTATACTAAACAATAAGTGCTTTCATAATCATGAACTAATTTTACCATGTAGAAGTAGGATACACAAGTTAAACCTTCTAAAATCAACTTAATAATGCCAAGCATGATTTAGTAAGTTGTGCCAACCCCATTTAAAATTCAAGCAGCCAGAACATTCAGAGGTTAAAAGGATGGCCTCACAAAGTCCTCCTGCTGTTTGCATTATTTGTTTCTCAAACTTTTGACTTTTGAGATTAGCGTCCACTTTATTTTACATTGTTCAGCTGCTGGAAACTTGTGTCATGGACTCTTCGAGTGGAAAAAACCCATTGGAGGGCTGCTATTTAAGCTGTAATTTGGTGCTTATAGATAAAAAGGAACGCCGGAACTTTCAAAGAAAAAAGTTGCTGCTGGAATTGGATATGGGAGGCAAGTCCATTGTGGGGCTCCATACAATAATACAGTCACTCAAGTCCCACACCTTGCAATTGGGTCCAAAGATAGATTGGCAGAATATGTTTGTAATATTCCTCTAGTAGAATCTAGTATAAATTGAGGTAATTGAGATGGAGGCTAGGGGCAGTGTTAGAGTATTGAGCATTATCCAAAATACAAAAAATAACAAATTGTTATGAATTAAGGAAGTGTTGACCCTAAAATTAAGGGTGGTTTATTAGGAGTTGATTCGATTCAAGGTGATTGATTGGAGCTTGATTGACAAATGATTCATTGATAGAATATCATTGTAAATCCCTCTAGATCTAGTATAAAATGAGGTGTGGGCTGCAGCAATTCATACATTGTGCTTCAACCTACAGCCTTTCTATATTATCTCCATCTCTCTCCTACTGTGACAAACTAATTTTTTTCCCCGCTCTAACTAGCAAGTATCCCTTCCATTGCATGGGTTTTCTAAATTCTGGTAGAATTTAAAAAAAAACATAAAAAAGAAGCTAATATTATAAAGGATATATGCATAATTAATTTAAAAGAGAATATGAATTTAGAATTTAAAATAAGAGAAGAATGACATGCATCATTCTTTGAGGAAAAGTAGAGTAGGAGATTCAGCTATCCTCGAGAAGACGTACTCTAATTTAATATACAAGGGTAAATTATTCAACCCGGAAAAAAAAACACAGTAACAGAACAAAGAAGAAACTGTGAACTGCAAATCCTTATCCATACCTTCCTCCAAGGCTTGCATTTAATGCTCTTAAAAGCCAAGGTTTCGACTTCCGAGACTCTTCAGCCCAACATCTCTGAAAACTACAGAGTCAAGAGGCACTGTGAAGCAAAATTGAAACAAAATAACTTGTGTAAAAAGAAAACATTTTGAGGAAAAAGAAAACACATACTTGTTGTTCAGTGTCTCAGTCCTATCCCACGTATCTAATTTCCATATGTCTTTCTCTGTAAGTGGTTTTTCACATCCTAGTCTCATGATGGGATTCATCCAAGAAAAAAATATTTCTGCCAAAGGAATCAAAATGAATTACTCACACAGCATACTTACAGAAATGTGATCCAATTAAGTGCATGCTAGATATACTACCAATGGTCTTTGCACTTTGCTGCCTCAAAAAATGGTAGACAGAAAGAAAAAAAAAAAAAAGCCAAAAATCATCCTAACCATGTACGACATAACATAGCCATTTTTACTTGAGAATTGAGATTGTAACATTTAACACCAGAACCATCTATAACAGAAAAAGTAATAGCTCATACAGCCCAGAGTTCGACTCTTCGAAATCTCTTAGCAACAATTCCTAATGCATTTTTCAAAAGTACACATAACATTCTTAACTGCTGGAATGAACATTTTCCCAATGTCTAAATACATACTTGACAATATGTTGGCATGCCTCTCAGGGCATATCATCTCTTCTCCAGGAAGTTCATCATATGCAGCATCAGTAACCAATTCACTCCGAATGGGGGTATAACCGGGATAAGGATCCAAAGTAGGAACGTAGACAAGCAAAAGTATTCCAAACAAAGCCTGGACCCAAAACGAGATAATATATTAATTTTTTTATTGAAAAAAATAAATTCACTGAAGTTCTAACTGAGGAAAAATACAAGTGGGGGGAGTATAAGATACCCACCAAAGCAGGGGGGGGATTAAGATTAGGAAGGATTAATAATGGAGCAAAGCTGCTCAATGTGTACATTAAAAACAGCAAGACCCTCAAAACAAACTAGAACAGAACAGTAGAGAGAAACCACACAAAAATCTTATCCCTAATAGGTTTAGAGGTAAAGAGACACCCTTAAAATGGGACTCTTGCACTCCAACAAAATGCGATAAAGAATTGAAAAGACTGCACACTGCCACCCCCACCAAATGTTTGCCATGTAATTTATGTCAAAAACTTTCTATAACATGTTATAAGTTTATGCAACTAAGAAAGCTGATATTTCCAAAAAGGTCCACTCAGAACCAATCAATAGAGCAACTGCAACTTTAGTAAATGGCCTTCCTTTTGGAAGCTGGGTAAGGGCCGCCACAAGGGTCATCAATATCCTCAAGCTAGCCTCAAAAGTGTATTTCAGATAAACAAAACCAATGGTAAATATCACCCACCACTAATTTGTAACGAATGCTAAATTAAAGAGCACAGAATACCTGGCAGATCACCTCACTGATGTACAAATACAGCACAGATCTGTAAGGAAAACCAAACTATGAGATGGAAAAAAACAAAGACAATCAACACATATGGTTTTGAACATGAATCTGATGAAAAATGTAGATTGCTTCATTTTCATTGGTTGATATGCCTCGTTATACAATAGTACATATAAAAACAAACACAAACGCATGCAAATACGTATGTATGTCATTAGATGGTCCCTTGTTTGAAAATATTGGCTAAAAAAATGGAACCAAAGAAAAATCGTAGATAATGCATGTGATTTACGGGTGATTTACGGGTGATATTACAGGCTTATTATCATAGTACAAAGAAAAGCTACTCCAAAGTCCCTCTAAAATCTTGAGGGACTTCATAGTAGTTTTAATTGCAGATACGAAATAGGAGAATCAAGAATCCTCCTAAGGCTACAAAGGAACAAGGAGTAAATTATTTATGGCTGTTGATGAATCACGGGGCTGTCCTATCAATTTGGATCATTTTCTGCTAAAAAGCTTTAGAGGATCTAGAATATCTTGTTCTCCTCCGTTTTTGCACTCCCACTTTAATCTCTTTGATAAAGTTTACCTTTACCAGGAAAAAACAGATTTTAAGAAGTCTCAATAGACAATACAAATTGTGTCATTATTAGCCAACAAGACACTTAACATAACAAATAAGATATGGTCAAACCTGCTATAGAACTCTGTCACAGAAATGATGAGATTGAACAAAACAGCATCCCCTACAATAGTATAGATCACACCAAATCTTACAAACCATCGGAATTCATGGATGTAGACTTTAGTTTCAACACCAAGCAAAATCAGCAGAGAACACCAAGCAAGAGCCTCAACAATCAATGAAATTATCTGTCAATAGATGATATTACAGCTTTAATTATCATAGTCAAAATCTGCCAAAAAAAGGATTAACCAGAAGGAAGAAAAGGAATTGTGTGCAACACTGAAAGGGTGAGCAGGTTGAACAATCTAAAACACTCAAATATCAATTATATGCAAATTAAAAAAATAGGAAAATTGTATAATAAAAACATATGTGTAGTATCACCTCAAATGGAGCAAGATGAGTCTGCCCATCTAAATTTAGAACTGATATTCCCATGATCAATCTGAATAACGGCTCTGCCACACAATATGCAGCTAACAACCCAAGAATGTAATTATATAGTTTGGACCTTAAACAGAACCTCTTGACTTTGATATCCTTCGTAATCAACCATATCCGGTAAACGCACAGGCCTAGAAGTACCAAATGAGAAATGGAGACGACAAGAGAGTCGACTGCACAAGGAGTGTAAGCACCAAAGGCATTCTGGACTGCCGTTGTCCATACTCCATGTGCAACTGGCTGACAATACCAATCTAATGGCTCAAATGCCATTTTTATCAGCTGCTTTAATGGAAAAGTTTAAGCAAAGCACATCAGCACAAAATGCTCCCCTCTTTCCTCTTCAAATGGAGTAGTCCTTTTGCAGTAACATGATCCTAAAGCCAATAAGCATATACAATTAGTTGTTTCTGCATATGAGCTCAAATGATTGCAAAATCCAAAACAAGCATTCATATTTCACCACTTACCCCAGCCCACATACAAAGTTAATACTTTCAATTTTGAATATTGAAGTCTGAACAGCCGTTATTACCTATAGCTACTCCCAAAGTTTTTTTCTATTTCAATTTTTTAATAAAACCCAAAAAAAAAAAAAAAAAAACTTTATCTGTTTCCTGCATACCCTTGGGAACAAGGGTGCAAAATTCATCACAGAAATTCTCAAAAACTCTCCCATTTTAATGTTATACAAAACTATCTTGAAGAAGAAATCTCAATGATAGTGACAGAAATGAATGAACAACTAACAAAACGCTCCTATCATACAGATACAGTGAGATTATTCTAATATAATAGATTGGATCTCAGGAATCCAAATCCAATCATGTATAATCACACAAATAGCTTATGACATCAAGTTTTTATTTTAAAATCTCCAGTCCACAGTCTAGTTTCTTTCAACTCAGCTGAAGATTAACGTAAATCAACAAAAAAAAGCTTGAAATTCCAAAAAAAAAAAAAGTTAAATTAAAAATATAGGTTTGAGTGATATTTGCAAGTGAAAAAAATGGTAAGAAAACACAGCATAAGGAAAGCACGAACCGAGGAGAAGGAAGAAGAGCGAGGTGGGCGGGGAGTGGTAGCAAGTAAGGATGAATGGAAAAGGTGAAAAGTTTGGGAGAAAAAGACAAGGAATCTTTGAAGATAAGGGAATAGAGAAAGCGAATCTACCTTTGGTTGAATGAGTCCAATTCAATAGAGAGAGAAAGAGAGGCAAACACAAGTGAAGAATGGAATAGGATTCAGTCTCTCGTACTTGTAGTAGTTAGTGTTGTGTTTGTGATCGGTGATGATGTAAGAACAGAACAAAACAAAAAGGTTAATAGTGTATTCAGAGGCATTCCACAGACCAGAGATGATAGTCGCCGGTGTGTGGACAAACCTTCCTTTGTTTTCATTTCACTACAAAGCAAAGAAGGTGTCAACCATCATACGTCATGGCTTGCGATTCTAATATACTTACATATTATTATACTCGATATAAAGGTGAGGGTGTTTAACTGATCGTTTGATATATTAATATAAAATTTTGATGGTTGAGATCATGTCATGGTCACCTGGAGTTCCGGTTGTCTCAAGATTTTATGAATCTAACCCATGTTTCATTGAAATTAATTAATTGAATATATCCATGAAAATGAAAATTACGGTTGCTCCAAGATTGACAAAGTCTATCCATTCTAAAGGCACTAATTTGACATTTCCTGTTTATTAATTGTCCATTGATCGTTGATTGAAGGTTACAATGATTGTGAAACTGAAAAATCCCGAGGGTTCGGATCTGTGACCTTTGCATCTGAGTAGTCAATGAGGGACGCGATTGAAGGCTTGAACAGCCATAATCTCGATTGCCGGAACATTGCCGTGAACGGGCACTGGCTCAATCACATGGTGGTGGTGGATTTAGTCGCAGTGGTGATGGTAGATCCTGAGTCAATACAACTCCGAGAGAATCTAGAGTATGAGGCTTTACCGGTTAGGATTGCAGATAGAATGATTAAGGAACTTCGCGGTAGACGGATTCCTTTGGTCAAGGTCATTTGGGATGAGACTACAGGAGATGCTACTTGGGAACGTGAGGCAGATATGCAGCAGCAGTATCCACATCTTTTCTGAGGTACGTAAAATTCCGGGGACGGAATTTCTTTTAAGGGGGGTAGTAATGTAACATCTGTGTTTTAAGGCATTATTTATATGTTGGATAACTATGTTTAAGACTTTGATTTAAGGTCAGATATGCATGTTTAGGTGTTGGGAACTTTGCATGGAAAGTATGAGATTACCCGGCGTTGAATTGTATAAGAAAGTGTACTAGAATTTCCGTTATACAGTTTAGAATACATAAGAATGCACAATAAGAAATTTATTTTTGTGGAAGAGATTAGGTATTTTTGAAGGCTTAGTCTTATTCCTTCGGTATAGAAGAGTCTATGTTTCAAATTTCAAGTCAATCGGACTTCAAACGAGCTCAGAACGCGAGAAAACGTCGGAACTAGAAGTGTTGGACAGAAACCAGCGCTGAGCGCAGGCTTGTGGGCGCTGAGCTCTGGCCCCTGCCACGTGGCGCACCACGATTGGCACGCTAAGGCGGTGCAGAAGCACCAGCGCTGAGCGCTGGCGCTGGGCGCTGAGCGCCCAGTAAAAAAAAAAAAGAAAAAGAAAAAAAAAGAGAGATTTAAATGTGGAATTCCGTGGAAGTCACCAGAAAAAGCCAGAAAAATCAGTTTTAGAGTGAGAGGGAGAAGAGAGAAAGAAAGAGAGAGAAATTTCCAGAGGAGATTCTGATCAATCCGTTCGTCCTATTGAAAAACCAATTATACCGTTGTGATCCTCGCGACTTCTACTTCATCATCCTACCTTTCTTTTCTTGGTAAGTCTATGTTTTTTATGCCGAAATGCTGTCCGTGATAGTATTGAAGTTATCTCTCAATTCGTTTAGCTGTTTTCAATTCCGTCTTCAGATTTGAGCTACACGTAACGTGTACTTCGTGAATATGTGTTCAGGTGAATTTTTGGAGCCCCGGAGGTAGGAGAACCTCACGAGGCAGATTTGGGGAGATTGGAGTGGGCTCGTTTCGTTGCTCTAAAGCTAGCCTACGACACCTCAGGTGGGGGAAAGTAACCATCTAGCGTCGGAAATGGCTAAGTAACATTTTATTCAATATTGGCGTAGGGCGACCTAAACCCTACTAGTGGGCGAATAATAGACAATATCAATATCACATTGGGGACTATTTAGTGGTACCGATGATGATATGGAGATTGTAGATTTATCGCCGTTAGGTTAATTTTGTGATATCTGAGGTTGTCTGGTTTTATTATATGTGAATATAGTTATTATATTTATTAGAATATGTTAGTATTATTTTATTATATTTATTAGAATATGTTTGAATATGTTAGTATTATTTTATTATTATTATTGTGATTATTATTTATTTTGATTATGGTTGATAACATGTTGTGCTGATTGATAATATGATTTATTTGGAATAATATGCTTAGTGACATCTAGGTGATGATATCTGATATTTTTGAGTGATGCATGTTGGGGAGTGTATGATATATGATTTAGAAGTGCCTAACCTAATTAATTAATATTTTATTATGACGAGATTGATGAGGTGATATATGCTATGAGATAGTGATGAGAGGTTAAGGCACTAGGATATGATTCGATATATGCCGGTAAGATCCATATAGATGCATGTTGTTGATCACAGCCGTGTGTTTGGAACACACGAGGTCAGAAGTCCTCGCGGGACCGTCCCAACTTAGATTTAGGTTGTGCAGCTATAGTGTCATTGCTTTGCATGAGCACCCTCGAGAGAGAACCAGGGTGTGCACCGACGTGTATTGTGCAGCTATAGTGTCATTGCTTTGCATGAGCATTCTCACCGCGGATGAGAATGTGCACCGGTGTTTGGGGGACGCGTCGCTTGGACGACTGACTAACATCCCACAGCGGGCAGGGGATGTGTGACAGGATTGGTGGTGGCCACGTCAGCATACGTTGCATGAGTGCGAAGGGTAGAGGATGATAATATATCTCGAGGATGATTGATTATATAATTCTTTTATATATATCTGTGATGCATGTTTACGTGCCTTTATTGTTTATATGTTACGTACCATTTTCCATATATGATGATAGATAGTTTCTTATCCCCTATTTCTTTTATATGTATGTTTCTTTTATGTGCTCGTTTTGAGAAGACTCTGCGGATGAGCCGGCCACAGAGGAGCCTGATGGGGATGCTGGAGGGCGAGCAGTGACCTCCAGCCATTGAGTTTAGGGTCGATGGCCAGTGCATCTTTTGTGATGTTTTAGTTTCCGCTGCTTATACTATTTTGTATCAGTATGTATCTTTTGGGACCCTACTGATGGAGTACCCTCTTTAGTTTATCAGTATAGTATATTTGTATTTATATTTATATGTGTGTGATGTGATGTTTAAATTTTGTTCTTACCTTTAAGTTTTTAATAATTACGATTAAGTTTTAGATAAATTAGGTTTTTATTTAATGGGACATCGGGGTGTCTCATTTGGTGGTATCAGAGCGGTTTGATTCTATTCAGACTGTGAGGTTAAGGTGTACTGGCCATTTTAGTTGAATCCACATCGGATAACGACTATGCTTAGAAGTTGGGTAGTGAGTCCGAATGTGACATTTCTATGACATATAGTATTTATATTCCAGTTTTAAATTATATGTCATATTGATGTTGGTTAATGATTTCTTTTAATAGGATCATGGCTCGAGGCAGAGGACGTAGAGGACGAGAGAGTAGTAGGACCCTAGAGAGAGTAGCGGGTGAGACTTCTCAGCCTGAGGTAGGAGCTGGAGGTGGAGGAGAGTCATCTGAGACTCTCCAGACTATTCGGGAGTTAGCATTCGTACTGTTGCAGCAGGCGCAACAGAATGCTCAGAGGATGCAAAGAGAGGCAGAGTTACAGGAGCAGCAGGAGAGGAGGAGGGATGCTGAGGCAGAGGATGCAGGATTGGCTACCTTTTCTAAAAGGGAAGCCACCCCAGTTCAGAGGGGATTATGATCCAGAGCGAGCCGAGTGGTGGATACAGGAGTTGGAGAAAATCTTTGACACCATGAGATGCAGAGATGACAGGAAGGTGACTTATGTTGCCTTCATGCTGACGGGAGGAGCAGAGTCATGGTGGAGAGGCAAGAGAAGGTTACTTGAGGCAGAGGGTAGGCAGATTAGCTGGGAGCTGTTTAGAGATTGTTTCTTTGAGAAATACTTCCCGCGGTTAGTCAGACGCGAGAAGGAGAGGGAGTTCATGAGTCTCCGACAGGGGAACATGTCTGTGGGTGACTACGCAGCCAGATTTGAGGCCTTGATACAGTATTCTGAGTTTTATCATAGGTTTCCGGACGAGGATTGGATGTGCCGGAGGTTCCAGGATGGTTTGAGACATGAGCTGCAGAGAGCTATAGTGCCGCTTGATATTCAGAGCTTCCCAGATTTGGTTGAGAGATGTAGTGCCATAGAGGGCATAGATCAGAGGCAGGCTGCTGATCACAGACAGCAGAGGAGTGGAGGACCTATCAGATCAGGTTTCCAGAGGAGAGCAGGCAGTAGCTCACAGGGGAGACGTGGACCCTATACTAGACCCGTGCAGAGTGTTCAGTCATCTGCATCAGTACCAGCTTCTACAGCACCTGTTAGTGGAGCGGGTCAGCAGCAGAGAGGCCCAGTTTGTTTTAGATGCGGAGGTCCGCATTATATTAGAGATTGCACGGAGAGGCCTAGTTGTTTCCACTGTGGAAAACCAGGTCACATGGCTCGGGATTGCAGGCAGAGAGGGATGCAGCAGCAGTCAACTGCTGGTAGAGGAGCTGCAGGTTACAGAGGTGGAGCTGGGAGAGGAACCCCAGTAGCAGGACAGGCCATCCCAGTAGCAAGACAGTCGATGGCCAGACCTCAGGCCACAGGACGAGTGTTTACCGTGAGGGGAGCTGAATCCTCTCAATCTGCAGATCTTATCCAGGGTATGTGCTTGATATCTGGTAGGCTCTCGTCTGTGTTGTTTGACTCAGGTGCTACACATTCATTTATTTCGCATGAGTGTGTGGATCATTTACATTTACCTGTTTCTCAGTTACCTTATACCCTTACTGTATCTACTCCAACCAAGGATTCCTTGACTACCATGTATGTTTGCTTACAGTGTCCTATAGTTGTTGAGAATAGGACATTCTTTGTGGACCTTGTCTGTTTACCTATGCAGCAGATAGATGTTATCCTTGGCATGGATTGGCTTTCGGCTAACCATGTAGTGTTAGATTGTTCCAGTAAAACCTTGTCATTTCTAGAGCCTTCTAGCATAGTATCTGCCAATAAATGAGTATCTATGAGGAGTGATGATTCTCGACTGTACGTGATGCTTTTCTTAGTGGAATCTAAGGAGACTCCGAGTATAGATTCTATGCCTATCGTGAGAGAATTTCCTGAGGTTTTCCCTCCCGATGTTCCGGGTTTGCCCCCAGAGAGGGAAATGGAGTTCACCATAGATCTCATACCGGGGGCAGGACCTATCTCTATAGCACCTTATCGGATGTCACCCGTAGAGTTAGCCGAGTTAAAGAAACAATTGGATGATATGTTGAAAAAGGAATTTATCAGGCCCAGTGTTTCACCGTGGGGAGCTCCAGTGTTGTTTGTTAAGAAGAAGGATGGAAGTGCTAGATTGTGCACAGATTACAGGCAGCTGAATAAAGTGACGATCAAGAATAAGTATCCGTTGCCTAGGATAGATGATTTGATGGATCAATTAAAGGGAGCTTCGGTATTTTCCAAGATTGATCTGAGGTCCGGGTATCACCAGATTAGAGTAAAGAAGGAGGATATACCCAAGACAGCTTTCAGGACGAGGTACGGACACTATGAATATTTAGTTATGCCTTTTGGTGTGACTAATGCTCCAGCAGTGTTTATGGATTATATGAATAGGATCTTTAGACCGTTCCTCGATAAGTTTGTTGTGGTGTTTATAGATGATATCCTTATTTATTCCCGTACACGGGAAGAGCATGAGGGACATTTAAGAACAGTGTTACAGGTGTTGAAGGATAGACAGTTGTATGCCAAGCTTTCTAAGTGCGAGTTTTGGTTAGAGGAGGTTCAGTTCCTAGGTCATGTGATTAACAAAGAAGGAATAGCAGTAGATCCTGCTAAAGTTGAAGCAGTGCTTAAGTGGGAACGACCTAAGTCAGTTAGTGAAGTGAGGAGTTTCTTGGGATTGGCTGGATATTATCGGAGGTTTATTGAGGGGTTTTCAAAAATTGCATTGCCTATGACGCAGTTAACAAGAAAAGGTACAACGTTTGTTTGGACGGAGGAATGTGAGGAGAGTTTTCAGAAGTTGAAGGAAAATTTGACCACATCACCTGTTCTGACTTTGCCAGATCCATTAGGACAGTTTGATGTATATTGTGATGCGTCATACCAAGGATTGGGTTGTGTCTTGATGCAAGAGGGAAGAGTTGTGGCTTATGCTTCCCGACAGTTGAGAATTCATGAGAGGAATTATCCGACCCATGATCTGGAGTTGGCAGCTATAGTGTTCGCATTAAAGATATGGCGACACTACCTTTATGGCGCTAGGTTTAATGTGTACAGTGACCATAAGAGCTTAAAGTATTTGTTTGATCAGAAGGAGTTAAATATGAGACAACGTAGATGGATGGAGTTTATTAAGGATTATGAGTTTGATCTTCAATACCATCCTGGGAAGGCGAATGTTGTAGCGGATGCTCTGAGTAGGAAATCTTTACATGTGTCGGCGATGATGGTAAAGGAAATGGAATTGATTGAACAGTTTAGAGATATGAATCTAGGGATGGAGATGTGTGAGGATAGACTATGCTTAGGTATGATCACTATTACTAATGAGTTTCTGAGGGATCTTAAGGATAAACAGGTTCAGGATCAATACCTGCAAGAGGTGAGTAGAGGTATAGATGAGGGTAAGATTTCAGAGATTAGTAGAGGGCCAGATGGTGTGTTGAGATTTAGGGATAGGATATGTGTGCCAGAGGACTTAGAGTTTAGGAAAATGATTTTGGACGAGGCGCATAAGAGTAAGTTGAGTTTTCATCCCGAAGCCACCAAGATGTATCAGGATTTAAAGAAAATGTTTTGGTGGCCGAGAATGAAGGAAGTGGCAGAGTATGTTTTATCTTGTTTGGTTTGTCAGAGAGCTAAGATAGAACATCAAAAGCCTGCTGGTTTGCTACAGTCCTTAGATATCCCAGAATGGAAGTGGGATAGTATAGCTATGGATTTTGTGGTTGGATTACCACGAACTCCTAAGAAGCATGATGCGATTTGGGTTATCATCGATAGGTTGACGAAATGTGCTCACTTCTTACCTATTGGTGAGAGTTATAGCTTAGAGAAGTTGACTCAGATCTACATCAAGGAAGTTGTTAGGCTACATGGTGTACCGTTAAGCATTGTTTCTGACCGAGATCCTAGATTCACATCTAGATTTTGGAGCCAGTTGCACAGTGCTTTGGGGACGAAGTTGAGGATGAGTTCTGCCTATCATCCTCAGACGGATGGACAGTCTGAGAGGACAATTCAGTCATTGGAGGATCTTTTGAGGGCGTGTGTTTTAGAGCACATTGGCAGTTGGGATGAGTTTTTGCCGTTGATTGAGTTTACATATAACAACAGTTTTCATAGCAGTATCGGGATGGCACCGTATGAGGCTTTGTATGGTAGGAAATGTAGAACTCCATTGTGTTGGTATGAGACTGGTGAAAGCCAGATATTGGGCCCTGATGTGGTACAGCAAACGACGGAACAGGTTAGAAAGATCAGGGAAAAGATGAAGGAAGCGCAGGATAGGCAAAGGAGCTACAGTAACAAGAGGAGGAGACCCTTGGAATTCCAGGAAGGTGATCACGTGTTTTTTAGAGTCACTCCGAAGACTGTAATTGGCAGAGCTATCAAGTCTAGAAAGCTTACTCCTAGATTCATTGGACCTTTCCAGATTCTTCGACGGATTGGTCCAGTAGCCTACCATATTGCCTTACCGCCTAACCTTTCCAATCTTCATGATGTCTTTCACGTATCCCAGTTGAGAAAATATTATCCTGATCCTTCTCATGTACTTGAGCCTGAGTCAATACAACTCCGAGAGAATCTAGAGTATGAGGCTTTACCGGTTAGGATTGCAGATAGAATGATTAAGGAACTTCGCGGTAGACAGATTCCTTTGGTTAAGGTCATTTGGGATGAGACTACAGGAGATGCTACTTGGGAACGTGAGGCAGATATGCAGCAGCAGTATCCACATCTTTTCTGAGGTACGTAAAATTCCGGGGACGGAATTTCTTTTAAGGGGGGTAGTAATGTAACATCTGTGTTTTAAGGCATTATTTATATGTTGGATAACTATGTTTAAGACTTTGATTTAAGGTCAGATATGCATGTTTAGGTGTTGGGAACTTTGCATGGAAAGTATGAGATTACCCGGCGTTGAATTGTATAAGAAAGTGTACTAGAATTTCCGTTATACAGTTTAGAATACATAAGAATGCACAATAAGAAATTTATTTTTGTGGAAGAGATTAGGTATTTTTGAAGGCTTAGTCTTATTCCTTAGGTATAGAAGAGTCTATGTTTCAAATTTCAAGTCAATCGGACTTCAAACGAGCTCAGAACGCGAGAAAACGTCGGAACTAGAAGTGTTGGACAGAAACCAGCGCTGAGCGCAGGCTTGTGGGCGCTGAGCTCTGGCCCCTGCCACGTGGCGCACCACGATTGGCACGCTAAGGCGGTGCAGAAGCACCAGCGCTGGGCGCTGAGCGCCCAGTAAAAAAAAAAAAAGAAAAAGAAAAAAAAAGAGAGATTTAAATGTGGAATTCCGTGGAAGTCACCAGAAAAAGCCAGAAAAATCAGTTTTAGAGTGAGAGGGAGAAGAGAGAAAGAAAGAGAGAGAAATTTCCAGAGGAGATTCTGATCAATCCGTTCGTCCTATTGAAAAACCAATTATACCGTTGTGATCCTCGCGACTTCTACTTCATCATCCTACCTTTCTTTTCTTGGTAAGTCTATGTTTTTATGCCGAAATGCTGTCCGTGATAGTATTGAAGTTATCTCTCAATTCGTTTAGCTGTTTTCAATTCCGTCTTCAGATTTGAGCTACACGTAACGTGTACTTCGTGAATATGTGTTCAGGTGAATTTTTGGAGCCCCGGAGGTAGGAGAACCTCACGAGGCAGATTTGGGGAGATTGGAGTGGGCTCGTTTCGTTGCTCTAAAGCTAGCCTACGACACCTCAGGTGGGGGAAAGTAACCATCTAGCGTCGGAAATGGCTAAGTAACATTTTATTCAATATTGGCGTAGGGCGACCTAAACCCTACTAGTGGGCGAATAATAGACAATATCAATATCACATTGGGGACTATTTAGTGGTACCGATGATGATATGGAGATTGTAGATTTATCGCCGTTAGGTTAATTTTGTGATATCTGAGGTTGTCTGGTTTTATTATGTGTGAATATAGTTATTATATTTATTAGAATATGTTAGTATTATTTTATTATATTTATTAGAATATGTTTGAATATGTTAGTATTATTTTATTATTATTATTGTGATTATTATTTATTTTGATTATGGTTGATAACATGTTGTGCTGATTGATAATATGATTTATTTGGAATAATATGCTTAGTGACATCTAGGTGATGATATCTGATATTTTTGAGTGATGCATGTTGGGGAGTGTATGATATATGATTTAGAAGTGCCTAACCTAATTAATTAATATTTTATTATGACGAGATTGATGAGGTGATATATGCTATGAGATAGTGATGAGAGGTTAAGGCACTAGGATATGATTCGATATATGCCGGTAAGATCCATATAGATGCATGTTGTTGATCACAGCCGTGTGTTTGGAACACACGAGGTCAGAAGTCCTCGCGGGACCGTCCCAACTTAGATTTAGGTTGTGCAGCTATAGTGTCATTGCTTTGCATGAGCACCCTCGAGAGAGAACCAGGGTGTGCACCGACGTGTATTGTGCAGCTATAGTGTCATTGCTTTGCATGAGCATTCTCACCGCGGATGAGAATGTGCACCGGTGTTTGGGGGACGCGTCGCTTGGACGACTGACTAACATCCCACAGCGGGCAGGGGATGTGTGACAGGATTGGTGGTGGCCACGTCAGCATACGTTGCATGAGTGCGAAGGGTAGAGGATGATAATATATCTCGAGGATGATTGATTATATAATTCTTTTATATATATCTGTGATGCATGTTTATGTGCCTTTATTGTTTATATGTTACGTACCATTTTCCATATATGATGATAGATAGTTTCTTATCCCCTATTTCTTTTATATGTATGTTTCTTTTATGTGCTCGTTTTGAGAAGACTCTGCGGATGAGCCGGCTACAGAGGAGCCTGATGGGGATGCTGGAGGGCGAGCAGTGACCTCCAGCCATTGAGTTTAGGGTCGATGGCCAGTGCATCTTTTGTGATGTTTTAGTTTCCGCTGCTTATACTATTTTGTATCAGTATGTATCTTTTGGGACCCTACTGATGGAGTACCCTCTTTAGTTTATCAGTATAGTATATTTGTATTTATATTTATATGTGTGTGATGTGATGTTTAAATTTTGTTCTTACCTTTAAGTTTTTAATAATTACGATTAAGTTTTATATAAATTAGGTTTTTATTTAATGGGACATCGGGGTGTCTCAGAAATGGTAAAACTTGTTGGTAGAACAACTTTCGGTGCAAAATCCCATGGGGCTTGGGGTTCAAAAGCTCACAAAAATGAATAATGATTTCATCCTCGACCTTGAGCAAGAGATGATGGCAACATTCGACTATTTTTTTGTGCAGGTGTATTTACTAAAATTGTAATGGGGGCTATATTGCAAAACACATATTTATAAAATACACTATTAACACTTTAAAATGATGCTAAAGACCCCATGCATACCTGTACTATCCAGTCAATCCAACTCCCTCACATGTGAGGGACTTGATGACACCCTCATGTTAGACAATACCCAATATAAATATAAAAGTTTGGATTTTTTTTTTTTTTTTTAAGTGTAGACCCAAATTAGTCCTTGAAACATTTCGAAAAAACTATTTTTAGTCCCTGAAAAAAATAAATTAACCATTTGGTCCATCAAATTTTCAATTCGGGACACATTAGTCCCTAGATTTAGTTCAGACATCCATTTACTTGCTTATGTGTCCCATTAATCATCATACTTGGCTCATTAGTGGTACTGTGACAAATTTTCGTCATGAAAAATTTATGCAAAGTGAAAAAAGTACATAATTCTCAAGTATTTGAATTTTAAAATTGTGCACATTTGTCACTTATATTACCTAAAACTTGCTAACTATTTACGGTTATCCCATTTTAATCTCATCTTCTCTAAATTCCAAATTTAATATTTTATTTTATCAAGGTTTTATTTCAATTTTTTGATAAAACCCGAAAAAAAAAAAAAAAACTTTGTCTGTTTCCTGCATACCCTTTGGAACAAGGGCTGTAAATTCATCGAAGGATTTCTCAACAGCTCTCCTATTTTAATGTTATGCAAAACTAACTTGAAGAAGAAATCTCAACGATAGTGACAGGAATAAATGAACAACTAACAACGCTCCTATCATACAAATACAGACAGATTATTCTAATATAAGAGATTGGATCTTAGGAATCCAAATCCAATCATGTATAATCACACAAATAGCTTATGACATCGAGTTTTTTCTTTTTTTTTTTGAAATCTCCAGTCCAGTCTAGTTTCTTCCAACTCAGCTGATGATTAACATAAATCAACACAAAAGCTTGAAATCTAAAAACAGAAAAGAAAAGAAAAGCTTTAAAGTAAAAACTAAAGGACGAACCGAGGAGAAGGAAGAAGAGCGAGGTGGGCGGGGAGTGGTAGCAAGAAAGAGTGAATGGAAAAGGGTGAAAAGTTTCAGAGAGAAGGACAAGGAATCTTTGAAGATAAGGGAATATAAGGGAATAGAGAAAACGAATCTACCTTTGGTTGAGTCAGTCAATCAATATAGAGAGAGAGAGAAGCAAACGCAAGTGAAAAATGGAACAGGATTCGGTCTCTCATACTCACTCACTTGTAGTAGTTAGTGTTGTGTTTGTGACCGGTGATGATTGTGAGAACAGAACAAAACAAAAAGGTTAAGCGTTTGGTTCGTGTGGGATGGAATTCAGAGGCATTCCACAGACCAGAGATGGTAGTCGCCGCCTCGCCGGTGTGCGGACAAACCTTCGTTTGTTTTCATTTCACCACAATGTAAAGAAGGTGTCAACCATCATACGTCATTGCTTGCGTATTCTAATATTTCTAATATACTTACATATTAGGGTACTATACTATTGGGTCATTTTATCATGCACTGCCCATATTTTATACTACTCATTATACCACCCAAGATGGTAAGATCTCTACCAATCAAATTGACATATGTACAGCTGACTTTTCAACATAGACAACCCTTCAACCCCTATACTATATTAGCATAATGGAGCCTTATATTTTTGTATTTGCCTGTATACCCCCTACTTTAAAAAATAAAAAAATTAAACAAAGGAGCATATTAAATTATTTCTGATATTAAAAATAATAAATAATTTTTGATATTAACAACAATACACAAAACATAATTAACATTAAATTATTTCTGATATTAAAAATAATAAATATTTTTCTTTTGATAAAATATATAAATACCATAAATACATATATTATACTGCAGTATATAGTACATATAAGCTTTGACTACTGTATAAATACATCTCCAAGGTTTGAAACTTTGACCATCCATATGACAATTTTATTGGCCCACAAATTGTTACAGGGATGGTACATTAGGGGTATAATTTTAGGATGGTACAACTTAGCCCAACCCCTATATCATATTATACTCAATATAAAAGACCCGTAAAAAAAAATACTCAATATAAAAGATTGGAATAAAATCCCTTATTCAATTAGGCGTATTGTGAGTGTACGGGTCTAAGGCGGCAAATTCATGTAAGTAGTGTAATTTAAATCCACAATTACATGATTGGTGTATTTTTTAAAATATTTATGTAACTAGTATAAGTCGTAACTGTGGGTAACGGAAACATATTAAAAGTTGTATCTCATACTCACGACTCATTTTTATATTCACAAAATAAAAAAAATTAAGGAGTCGTATACCCTATATACAACTTATATATTTTTTTGTATCATAAGTCGTTTATAGTGGTAACGACTTTATCATTATATATATATATATATATATATATATATTTTATATTATGCTTTACAAGTCGATCCAAAGGATGCGACTTCATTGTTGATAATTTTTTTGACAAAAAATTGGCCAATAGTCAATACTTATGACTTTATTTATTTTAATTTTTTTTTAAGAAATCATATGGTGACTTTGCTAGAAACATACATCATGTAAGCATATAACCCACAAATCGCAAACACGTTACATGTACAACACAATCATCACATAAAGTCCTCTTAGACGATCACATATACACAAAGTTATAACCCTAATACTTAGGGCTTTCAAGACAACACAAACACAACATAAACCATACTCACTCACAATATTATGAAAATACAAATTTAAATTTTATTTATTTATTCAATGGAGTCGTATATATAACATACGACTTGATCAATTTTTCTAAAAAATAAAATAAAATGTTAAAATTGTGGTAAGTGTTGAATACGGTTTCTTAAAATTTAAAAAGAAAATTTAAAATAAATAAAGTCGTATTTCCCTCCCTCTTCATCTCACGATTCTCACCTCTCATTTTCTTCAACCGCAGTTCACTTCCCTGCAAGTGCAAGGTAAGTCTCTAGTCCTTAAACATTGTAGCAGGGGTTGATTTTTCAGTCTTGACTATTCTCTTTGTATGTGTAGCTGTCCCTATTCTTGTTTTATTTTATTTTTCTCACGTTGAATTCGCTGGCATTTCATTAACTTTGAAACAAGTACCTACTCCAATTTAATTCCTCACCAACTCAAATAGTTTGAACATATTCTGTTGAAAAGAACAAGTCACCGTTAATTTATTGATTTGGTTTTGCTTTTTTAAAAGAAGAATATTAGCTATACGGTCATGAATTTTGTCCCTGTTCAATTGTTATAGTGCTTGCTTGTGTTTAGTTGTAGTTACGGTGTCCAATCGGGGAGGTTTTTAGATTGAATTTAATTTGGATGAATGTACATCATATACTTTTGCATCAGTATAATAGATAAGTTTCCTTATTTGTTTAAGAAAATTGGTAAACATTGTTGATTTGTTATGTACAATGAAAATTAAAAAGGGTAGTATTGAAAAGAAATTTTATAATTCACCCCCATTCCATTATTTACCACTATGACTTCCAAACAATGGAATTAAATGTCTCGTTAAAACTCTCAAACAATAGAGTGTTATATTTTTACCACTCCACTCTACTCTAACACACTCCATTACTAACCATTTCACTCCATCCTCTCCAAAACTCCCAAACATAGCCTAAGGTGTACTGTGAGTGCACAAGTCTAAGGCGTATTGTGGTGGGATCGTGACAATTAATCATGGAGAGTTTTTGAAGAAAAAAAAAATTAGAGTAATGTTATTTGTACACCTGGATTCTGGACACCTGAGCGACACCTAGTTAATGGTGTACAGATTCTTGGTTAGTTTATTACAGTGGATAGTTAACGACGAATTGTGATCCCTTATACCCATTAGCCGAGTTCAAGACATCATTAACCATGATTGTGAACACTATTAACCAAGTTTGAAGGTGTATAAAAAAATAATATGCACCGAAGTAGGATGCATGAGTGGTTGACACGATTCACAATCGTGATTAATAGTGTGCTGGACTTGGTTAATGAGTACAAGGATTCACAATTCGTCGTTAACCATCCACTGAACTGATTAATCAAGAATTTGTATATCAGGTGATGCACAAATGTCGGGTGTACGAATAATATTACTCAATCAGAATAATAATACAAGATCAAAAAAAATGAAAAAAAATTGAATATCCAATGCTTTGAGAAGAGTTCCGGAACATAAGTCACGCAGTCACGAAACCTAGGCTGGATCTGATGTCGGGTTCTTATAAACCATCCTTTCCAAAATAACACGTATGATTCAGAAAACTCAACTAGTCATATGATTCAAAAACAAAATAATAATACAGTATCCTGATGGGATGGGGGTTTTGTTACATCTAAAGCTCTAGTCATGATGGGATTTAGGCTTGTAGTAGAAGGTTAACATTTAGGAAGATTCACTGTACTTTTTTTAATGAAAATTTATTATCTAATTTTGATGTATCAGATTCTATTCTTATTAATAAAATCTTATCACATTCATGTAATATTATAAAGATAAAATATATGACAAAATTTTTAATTATGTATATGCTTAATGGACATGAGTTTGGTTGGATATAGCCCATCAAATTTTTTGGATGCATTTTTTATGTATAAAAAATGGTGGCAAGTGAACAACTACTCTGCACCACGTTGGTCAATTAAGGGGCAAAAGTATATCTTGCATTGTCTTTCCGTTCAAGGATCAAATACACAATGACTTGGGTAAGGGATAAGGTGTCGAACCACTACGCCATCAGCATTGGTTTTTTTTTTTTTTTTTAAACTGGGAATTTTTTGGATGCTTTGTATCTTAGTTTGGAATAAAATCATTTTAGTTTAAAAGAATCTTTTAAATGGCTTCTTACAAATTATAAAAAAAAATAAAAAAAATGGCTTCTTACAACTTTTAACATGATTTCACGGATGACAATTATATTGGATAATGAAAAAATTTCATATACAAAAGATTGTTCTTTATGGTATTTATTTATTTTGTATTTTTTTAGTACATGTTTCCGTATTTTGATTTGAAATATATGTTAACAGTATAATAATTTTCGATTGACAGTGTGGATAACAATAATGTTATTGTTAGCATTTAAATTTGTATACTTCATTTAAAAAAGAAATCCAGATTAATATCATTCACTTGTCTCCTTCTTTCGTTTTTTTTTTTTTTTTAATAGACGTAAAGATAAAATTTCGAGTATAAGAATCACATTTATTTATGAGTTTATTTTCTGCAGGAAATAACATTATGGCGTAAGTGAACAGAGGCAGAAGTGTGAATTTAGTAATTTAGTAATTTATGATGGTGTAAGGCGGTAGAGGTGGATACGATTCCAAAACTTTTGCGCCATCATTGATTGGTGGCAATTAATTAGTTTCCTCTTTCCCATATCAGATTCACATTCCATTGCTCTACTTTCATGTTTTACAAGTTGTTAGTTTTTATAAAGGATTTTTCAAACATGTGCAACATTACACATGTTAAGGAATCAAAAAATAGAAATATTATCTTGGAAAAAATAGCTTTTAGACTTTCAAGAAAATTGAATACATAACTCTCAATACAACATTTCTACTTTTGATTTCTTAACATGTGCAATGTTGCACAGGTTAGATAAATCGTTTTATAAAAACTAGAAAAGTATAAGCACAAGTTTTGTTTTTTTGTTTTTTTACTTTACTTTAATTAATTAATTAATATGAAAATAAATATAAATATATATTAATTTAATATGTACACATATATATTTATTTTAATATATTTTATGGATACTAATTAATCATATAAAAATAAAAAACCAATCATCTTATGATTTTTTTTGTGCTATAAATTTAGGATGTGTTATAAATTTTTGAATAATATTATCATTTTTCAATTGCTCTGTTGAGTGAATATGTCAAAGCTAACATTATGCTTACTAAATTAAAATGATAAGGAGAAAAAATCAATTTGATTCTTCTAATCTTGAAATCTTGCCAAACACACCATTAGCAACAAGTGATCTCTATCTCCCACTAGAATGCGGTTTGTGTATCGGCGGTACTTGTCGCAATCACGGTCTCGATCTACGTGGTGTTTGGATATTCTTTTGGCAGGATTCAAAGGTTCCGAACCAAGACTAGGGATGCTTGGCGCTCACTACTTGTTGACGAGGATAGACTTTGACTTGTATCTTTTGCGAGAAAATTGAAACGGCAATTGCCATATTCATTCTTTTAAAACATCCAAGGGTCATATTTCAGAAAAGTAGGATAAGTTCTTAACTGTTTTTTTTTTTTTTTTGACCTTTTCATTTTGACGCATATAATAATCATCACAACAGTTCTTTATAATAGGAGGCAGGTAGATCATCTTGACCCGAGAGTAGAGTCATCACTTCCCTTGGTATTTCTATGGAAAAAACGGTGCCGTCTATACTGTACCATCCCTTTTCTACACCTCTGTCTACACCACCCAAGTGGGCGTTTGGGAACCAACAAATTTTGCTGGATGTGGACTTTTCAACCTGTCAGCCTTTTTAATTTTTAATTTTTTAAATTTCCATGCTAATCGTATGTAAAACATATGACTTATTTATTATTATTATTATTATTTTTAAAAAAAATGGCCAAGTCGTATGCCATATATACGACTCAAGTGAATAAAATAACGAAGTCGTGATCCATGGATACAACTTGGCCATTTTATTTTTAAAAAAAATTTATTGAAGTCGTGATACATGGATACGACTTATTTTAAATTAAAATAAAATAACGAAGTCGTGATTCATGGATACGACTTGCTAGACAATTTTTTTAAAAAAAATATTAAAATAACAAAGTCGTATTTGCTAGAAATGATTTGTAATAAAAAAAAAAAAATTCTCATAAGTCGTATGTGATGTATACGACTCCTTAATTTTTTCCTTATTTTACAAATATAAAAATGAGTCGTAAGTGGGGGATGCGACTTTATATTTGGTTTCGTATTTGTGAGTTACGACTTACCCTAGTAGCATAAATATTTAAAAACCACACCATACACGTAATTGTCGAATCAAATTGCATTACTCGTGTAAAAAAGCCGGCATTGCTATTATACCCTAAAAAACATTGGGTTTTGATACCCTGAGTCGTGGAACAATGCTTTTGTGACATCATACCCCATCAAACTCAGTCCTTAGCTTTTCTCCTTTATTCATTCCTTTTTTGAACTCTCATTCTCAACTCTCTAATCTCTCTATTGAAAGGCTAATAATGGCTTTGAACAATGGCATCTCCGCCACAGGCAAAGGTTTCATCATCATCAGCTTCGGCGAGATGCTCATCGACTTCGTTTCTACTTCTACCGTCTCCAAAGTCTCCCTGACGGAGGCACCGAGATTCCTCAAAGTCCCCCGGTGGCGCCTCTGCCAAGGGAATCACAACAGAATCACAACGGCTCCGTCGCTATCACCTCAGATCTGCGGCGGTTGTGTGGCCAAGGATGATGGTGGTTGGTCGATAGCTGAAGGTTGACTCAGATCTGCAACGGTTCGAGTTTGGTGAGGGCAGAGAGCGTGGTTGGGGTGGGAATGAGGTGAGTCGATGCTTGTGCCACCATCGTGCCAGTGACCGTAAAGTGGCATGGGTCTGGTGGTTCTGTGGCCGCACACGCTCTCCACCTACTACGCTCTCCACCAAGATACCTCGGCCTCCACCCTCGCAGCGAGACTCGCTAGAGGGAGGCGGAGGCGAGGTCAGCTTTCAAGTAGCCAGCATTTCTGGGTTGCGGCAGCGGCGGATCATTCGGCCAGTGGTGGTTGTGGGGAGGAGGCAGATTGGTGGGTGGTGGGGAAGAAGGGTATGAATGGAAATTGAAAAAAAAAATTATTATCTGTGTTAAGAAATTGAAAATGAAAAAAATAAAAAAATAAAAAAATTATGTGTTAAAAATGGTGGTGCATGCATGTACCACATGTTGATGCTTCATGTAGTCTTTAATCCTTTATAGGTTGAAAAGTCAAAAAAAAAACCAAGTGGCAAATTCACTGGCACACACATAGCCCAGTGGGTGGTGCATTGACTGGTGCAAAAAAGGGTGGTGTATCTTAGCCGGCCCCAGAAAAATCTTACATGTTGTTTAATATAAGTTGTTTGTGCTATTCACCAATTATAGCATGTTATATAGATTAAATTTTTTATTTAAATTTAAATTTATTTCTATTTTTTTTATTGGTTGGTTAACCCTATGTATTGAATTGTGATGAGAGAATAGTAAAAACTATATACAAGCAAATACACCTAAGTTTTGTCCTCTGTGTGCTTGTTCACATCTGTTGCTAATTAATTAAAATTTTAGGTTTTCATATGTAAAATCATGAGGAGTCAATGAAGAGTATGAATAGACAAATGAGAATATTAATGATGTCAAATATGTGTGATAGGAAAGAGAAATAATCATAATCTCATGTTTGAAAATTTAGCGTAGTCTAGTTTTATATATATATAAAAAAAGATTTGTAGTAAATGAGTTTTTTTTTTTTTTTTTAAGTTGACATGAGTGATTGGATTCAAAAAGAAATCTAAATAGGATTTAAATAACTGTTTAGTACTGGAATGCCAACTTGTTTCAAGATTTGGTAATATTTCTATTATAGCATGCATAAATTAATTTTTCTAATTTAAAAAAATCTCTTTGAAACTTAAATATATATATATATATATATATATATATATATATATATATATAACAAGTTTATGAACTTACTTTACCCTTTGCATTTTGACTTCCCTCAATTTTTTTTCTTTAAACTCCGCCATTGTTTATAATAATATTAACCATTTCTTTAGTATATATATTTAGACTGACATAATAAAGAATTATGATACAACCCAGACGAAATGCAAGGCAATAACCCATAGTCTTCATATTTTAAATATATTTCATCTCAATTATAATAATATGTTTAAGAATATATATTTATTTTTGAATTATTCCTTAATTTATTACTTTATTGTTAATCAAATTATTAACAAGTTGATTTGAACACAAAGTTTAAGACTAAGCTCTATTTACTATTGATTTAAAAAATCGTGCATTTACTAAAAGGAGATACAAATTTGTTGAGCTTTAATCGGCATAATGGATAAGTGGGCTTGAAGGCCCACCTACTTCAAATTTCAAATGCAGCAAAAACCTAACCCAACATTTGATCCTATGTGAATACAAATAACATCTTATTAGGGTCCAACTCTTCACACCATAGTTTTTGCTCCCTATACCCGCCCCCCCCCCCCCCCCCCTTTCTTCCCCCCAAAGCTGCCCTTTTTGTCTATTCCTCCCCTCCCCCACACCACATCAAGAAAACTGTCACATCCCTGACTATTTTATGGATTGACGACTGTCCCCACAAACTAATACGAGTCTTTTCAGCGTGCTCTGTCCTCACTCACATACATACTGGGAAGTTACCCAGTAAGCGTGTGAGTGACGACAAAGCACGCTGAAAAGACTTGTGTTGGTTTGTGGGGACAGTCGTCAATCCATAGAGCAGCCAGAGATGTTACAAAAACCCAACTCTTGCGCACCTGGTCCCAAATTTCTGGCGCACCGACTACTCAAATTTCTTCCCCTTCCTGCGTGCTTCCACCACCAGCGATATTCCCCTTCCTGCGCACCTCCCCTCCGACAAGCTCTCTATGGGACACAAGTTCACTGATCTAAATTCCATCACTCAAACTTCCTTGATGAACTGCAAAGAGAAGATAGAATTCGGGTGATGCAAGAACAAAGGAACATGTTGTTAATGTCAATTTCTTTCTCTTGTTCTTCCACCAATCTTTTCACTTTCTAAGATGGAAACCATAAAATAGAAAAAATAAATATAAATCCTAAAAAATAAATAAACATGTGAGATGGAAAAGAATACATGGATAGTAAAAGAATCCAAAGCTCTGAGTACAGATCCAACAAAATTCGAAATTTCTGAGTGAAAAGCATGACCCAATAATGAAATGATAAATGAGATTGAGTAGCGTTGTCGATGAAAGTACTTGCAATTCGATGGATCATGATTGAGAGGTTGAGATAGATATTTGGGAGACATCACCGGAAACATCCGGATTTGTTTTTCCGGAATGTTTCCTAATTTTATTTTCCGGACGTGAAATTCAGTCTCCAAAGTTTTCAGACAGTGATTTTTTTTTTAATTCCCGAGTATCATTCTGAATGTCCGGAATTTAATTTTCGGACTGTTTCCGAAAAATAATTTCCAAAAAGTAACAACATGAACGCAGTAACGCACTAATTAAGAATGACATCTGTTAATCTATAAATAGAAATAACGTACGAGATTTAACAATTCATAAGGGTGTATACACTAATATAGAATTTGCCTCTTCTAAAGTGAGTGTCAATAAAGTGAGAAAGTAAATGTGCATCAATCATTGATTTGATAAAGTGTATAAAGATCCCAACTAACTAGATAATCAAAGGGTAGATTCATTTTTACTTTCTCACTTTAGAAGAATTAAATCTATCAACTTAATTTGAAAAGGAAAAGGATTATTTAATGTGGGTGTCATCAGGTGGCAAACTGAGAAGGAGGGAGATCGTGAAAAATGACTCACATTCAAGAATAATTACTCAAATTTAATATATAAGGGTTGAATACATAGACAATTAGTTGCAAAAAAAATCTAAAATTTAGTATTTATTAATTAGTACATAAGCCTAGAATTAACATTACTTATTAGAAATATTTATCCTCAAAAGGAAACAAATAGCATCTTATTATCTTCCTATTAGCTGCAAATGAACGAAATGGAGTGGGGGAGGAGAGTTCGACTCAGAGCTTGAGAACTTGACGCAGCTGCACAGCTTGAGCCCAAGGCCCAAATTCACAAACCCATGAATGTGCAACAATGGACCCACTTTAAACACACGTATCCATAAATATAAACTGCACGCCCACGGGGCCCAAGTAGATCGGAAAATCTAGCCAAGACGAGCATTAGTGACTAATTATTATCGGGATCTTGCCAACGAGTGTCCTAAAGGTATTGGTTAAGGAATCCACAAAAGAAAAATTTATATTGAAAAACTACGTGTTACACTTTTCGGAATGTTAAATACACCATTTTTCATACAAAATTCCTTTTTTGATTCCTTAAACAATGTCCCAAGGACACTTGTTAGTATTCTCCTTATTGTTAAACAATGTTACAAACACACTATTTTCAATACTCTCTTTAACATATTTTTTATTATTTGATGAATTTCATGTGGGACCATGAATTTTATGTAAGATTCACTCTATTTTGTGAGACCCACATGAATTTAACAAAATATGTTGTTAGCATTTCTCATCATTATTTGTTTCTGTCAAGTGCGTTGGAAATAAGAGCAAGAGCAAAAAGGAATCTATTTTTCAGGACAAGACCATAAAGGAATCTTCGATTTTTCTTTTTGGTATAAGGGGAAAAGGAATCTATTTATCAGACTGTTAAACATAAAAGTTTATCACCTACAACAAAATAATAATGATTGGGTTGGATTGGATTGTTTTTCTTAACGAATGTTTAATGATTCATCTAAAAAACAAAGTGAATTATTTTTTACCCACTCAGTTTTTTTTAGTCTATCCATAACACACTTGTCGCACTTGGCCATCTCCTCGTTGTCGTCGAAGTCGATGCCATAGATGTAATCCATCGTCCATGGACAGTTTCCCTACTCATCCGGTGGGTCAGAATTTTGAGGGTAGTTCGATCACTCTTTCACAGGGGCGGCACACGGGGAAGCTGCTAAAGCTGCAGGCTTTAAGACCCCAAAAAATTTCTAATTTTATAAGGGTTTTAGGTCCGCAAAAAAGACTCAAACTTAAAATATATTTTATTTTTATTTGTTTATTATTTATAATATATTTTTTGTCCTTCTTAAAGTGTGATTGTATATGCACACACAACAAATATTTATATCATCTATAATAATTTCGCTTTAAAAATATAAATATTATAATAAATATAAATTTCAAATATAATATAAATTTTATAAAATATTTGTATTGATTTTAAAAAGGCTCTACTAAATATTAGTTTTAGGTCTCAACATATATTGGGCGGAAGATGCTCTTTTATGATCTAAATCAAATGACGAATTTTGAATTGAATTGAGAAATAACAGAGTACCTGAATGTGAATGACTTGGGGAAGGGGGATCTTCTCTATCTACCCGCACCACACGCATGATACGAGGACGCTGAAGCAATTTTTAGGATTCTAGAATTGTTTTCACCATTCTTTCTGACAATGATCGTAGGAATTCAAACGAATGTAAGGAGATCTGTGAATTTCCTTTCAATTTCAATCTTTTGCTCTTTTATTTTTTTCATAAAATTAAAATAAGCATTTTTCTTAACTAGTTTGAAATTGTCAAAATGTATAAAAAAAAAAAGATAAAGATTTTCCTACACCAAATTTGTTTATTTTTTAAAAACTCATTCTTTATACCTTTTCATTCCAGAATATATATATATATAAAAAAAAATTAGAGAGAGGAAATTTTAGAGAGATTTTTTATTTAGTATGCAAAAAAAAATTAAAATCAAAATTGCAATGTATAATATGTTTTTAAATATATTTTTAAATATATTATACATAAAGGTTTAAAACAATTGCCTCTTTTTCTCTAATAAAAAACTTATTATTTATTAACACTTGCTTGTTGCAATACTATTAGTCAAAAGTAACGGTGTTGTCTAACATGCACACTCTTAAAAGAGGTGCGTAAACGCACCTCTAATATCAACTGTTGATCAAAAGTTATCTAGTCAATTATAGGATAGGCTACCTGTTATTCCAATTTTTTATACATTATTGTGTATTTGCAGGTCTTAAGGAGTTCGTTCATTTCCTCACATCCCTCCCCCCTCATCCACCGCCATCGCCACTACTGTCGACCACCACCACCGGCCACCAGCCATTACCATCATCCACCCTTATCCCTCACCACCACCACCCCAAGCCCTAAAACCAAATCTTGCTTCTTCTTTAACGACAAATCTGCAGACCTACACCTCCTTTGCGTTGTTGCAAATCAGGGTTGCAGTGGGTGGAAATCAAGAAAGACAACAACAGTTGTGCAAGTCGCCGACGATGATATGAGCAGTGACAGAATGGTGGTGGTTCGTGTGGCAGGAATGGGTGTGTGCTCTGGGCTCACAGTGGAGGAGAGGATAGGATAACAAGGGGGCTGTTTTTCTCAATCGTGATTGTGGCAGCTGACGGTGTGGTGGAGGACAACTAAGCTGGCGTGGGACTCGCAATGGTGGGCCGATTGTGATGCTTTGGTAGTTGGGCAGAAAATGTGGTGTGGTGGAGCTCACAGGAGGTTGAAGATGGTGTTTGTTGAATGGTTCTGGCTTTTGGTTTTTTCTATTTGGTTGAATTGAGAATGAACATTTTTTTGGTTCTGTAACTTCTGTTGGTTCAATATTCAATTCAATTCCCGTCTCTACCATTATGAAGATTCGTCGGAGAATGGTGGAGATACGATCGGAGTTCCAACTAATAGCCAGGGTATACATCAAATTATATTATTTGCAAATCTTCCCTCTCGTAAATACTAACTTACATGGATCATTGTTATAAATATAGATAAAATCTATTATAACAAGGGAAGGTGCATAGATGCATCTTTTTTAACAGGGTGCATGTTAGAAGCACCTAAAAAGTAACAAGTTCAACAACTACAACTATTAGTCTATTTGTCACTTGGTCACCAAGAAACATAACTGTCATGCAAAATAATTCTTTTAGTGTCATGTGCCATTTTATGTTAATCAATTAATTCTAGATAAGGTTTTGGCTCATTATTACTTGTATACTGATGTTTACTTTTTGACTACAATTCTCATCTCATCAGCATACAAACTGTGTTGTGGAGATGCAGGAAGAGATTTTAAAAAAGGGTAAAACTTTTGGCTAACTCAAAGCTATTAATTACCTCCATTATAATAATAACTATAGATGCCCCATTTGTACTCCAAAATGAACATTGGCCGTTGGGAGTGCCCCAAGCCCCCAATGGTGGTCTCCCAACAATTGCCATTTTGGTTGCCAGCAAGAGGATCATAGTGGATTTCTGCTACAACCATGGCCCATCAAATGGTGCTTTTGCATGTACCTTCCACATGACATTAAAAAAAGTTATCAAGAATGGGAAGCAAATAGAGACATTATTAGTCGTACGGACAGATTGATCTTATGCCCCTTGCTTAAATCATAAATGCTCTCAAATCTTTGATTTATAAATCTAAATTAAATTAGGAGAATGTAACGAGTATCCTTAGGGTATTGTTTTAAGGAACCAAAAAATGAAACTTTATATGAGAAAATTGTGGATTTAACATTTTGAAAAGTGTTACGTTTAGTTTTCTAACACAAACTTTTCTTATAAGTTTTTTAACTAATGTCCTTAGAGTACTCGTTAGAGGTTTTTGAATTCCATGTTTAGGTGGTGGAGGGGAAGCTGTTTTACACACTTGTTTGAGGGTTATAGATTTATGGATCGGAATTAAGCCTTTTGCCTAATTAGAATTACAATCCTACCATGCATTACATTTGAATTATTATTTTTTTTTAGTTTCAACTTTCAATCGATTAAAAAAAAAACAACTTTCAATCGATAACTTTCCTAATTATGAATAATCACTCCTCGTTATATCATAATCTTTCCAAGACACCCATCATACAGTACCAGGTAATTTTGTCAATTCGCTGGTCTTATATCTTTCTTTCTTTTGGCTTAATTGCAGTTTTGGTCCCTCTGTTATTGGTTATATGTGATTTTGATCCCTAAAGTTTTTTGTGCATATTTGGTCCCCCCCATTTTTCCAATGTTGTAAATTTGGAAATTTTGTCAATATCTGTCAAATTTTCAATGATCAACGCAGAGGAACCACTCCTCTAAGCATACAGAACCACTGCTTTAAGCGCATAGAACATCTTTTTGAGCTTTTGTGGCATATGATCATCTGATGGAACAAAAAAAGTCATGAAAGTGAAGGACAAAACCGGTAAATAGCAGAGAGGAACCTCTGAATCATGTCGAATCAGAGACTTGGAGGATGGGGAAACCTCAGCCACAGGTTGTGTGTGCTTAGAGAAGTGATTCCTCTATGTTGATCATTGGAAAAATTGACAAACATTAGACATAAGGACCAAATTTGCAACATTGAAAAAACAGGGGACCAAATGTGTATGAAAAATATTTTAAGGACCAAAATCACACTTGATCAATAGTAGACATAAAGAGACCAAAACTGTAATTAAGCCTTTTTTTTTACTTACCTTTGTTTTTGTATTCCCTTGTTCTTTAATATATTGTGATTGTGTTATTTGAAAACAGATTTTAGACACCGTGTGTGATATCATATGTATTTTTTTTATCTCTCACTTACTTTTTATTATTTTTTATATATACATATCTCAAAAATACATAAAATAAAATAAAATAAAAGAGACACCATATAATATGTCCAATTTTGTGTTAAAAAAAACATTAATCTTCATCTAAATGAAAGGTTTGGCAAGAAAAAGTAACGCAATCATGGAAGTTGACTGGAACTACTGAAGATGGAAAGTCTAGTGAGATACTTTTACTTTTCTTTCTGTGAATGATATATATATATCATGCATATGGAAAAACATCTGTTGAGAGAGGTCAACCCCTTATATGGATCTTAGTACCTCGAGAGATTAGTCTCTAATTCTTGGCCGGAGGATATCCTGGTTTGCCAAAAAAAATATGAGACCGAAAGCTATAAGCTTAATTAAGTTTGCCTACAGATCACTCGAACTCTCATCGCTGACCTGCTTTTAAATAACCACACACAAGTCTTGAGATATAAATTATTGTGGAAAAACTACAAAGATCATTTCTAAATTATTGTATTTGCTTAATATTTACACATAAGGACCTCAATTATTTGTATTTGCACATAAATATGTTTTATTCAATTTAAAATATATTTATTTTTAATTAATTTTTAAAATATAATTGTTTAAGTTTTATTTTAAAATTTAATTATTTTTTTATGTTATTATTTTTTGTTAACTCCATAATTTCCCCTTAATTGCTTATGTATAATTATGTTGAGTGAAATAAAATAACATAACACGTTAAAATCCTTGAAATGGTGCTACCTACATTTAATTGTATAAATTATTTAAGTAGAAAAACAAGTTAACAAAGTACCCAAGGAAGATGTTAGACATTCTTTTTATTATAATAATTAAGAATTAAATTTTAGGGACTTAAGATTTACTTAGATTTTATTTTTTCTTTCACCAAATAAAAATATATTTTTCATAATAAAATTTCAATTGATAGTTTTTTTCATATTAATTAATAAAAAAAGGATCTTTATGCAAATATGAAAAATACAATATCTTGTTTTGCAAATATATAAGTGCTCTTGACCCTTTAAGCAGATGAAAGCTTGTTAAAAAGTCAAATCGTCTGAATGACAATTTAAATGGTTCAAATTTTATCATGGTTTAATGAACTTTTTGGTCCCTGAAAAGTAGGTGTGTTTTGATTTTAGTCCCTGTACTTTTTTTCCTTTGGTTTTGGTCCCTGTAAATTTAAAATTTTTGGTTTTAGTCCCTGCCGTCAGTCACCCTCCGTTAAGTGCTGACGTGGCTAACGGAGTGCCATGTCAGTATCGGCACGTCAGCAAATATGCCACGTCAGCTGCCACGTATGAAAATGAATTTTGGTTTTAGTCCCTAAAAAGTGAGTAAATTTTGGTTTTAGTCCCTGTACTTTCTTTTTTCATAGGTTTTGATCCCTGTAAAATTAAAACTTTTTATATTAGTCCCTGTTGTCAGTGACACTCTGCTAAGTGTTGATATGGCTAAGAGGCCATGTCAGCATTGTCACTACAACGATCTTTATGCAGCAGTCTTGCTTCCTCCTTCATTCTACAACAATCTTGCTTCCTCCTTCTGCAACAATTTTTATACTTTTTTGAGTTGAGGGCATCATGGTCGCAACTTTGAAAATTCATTGCAAAGAGTGAAAGTGGAAAACATTAGTACAGGAAGAAGTAAAGCGTGGGTCTGAATGGACGTAGAAAAAATGTATTAGATGGTATGGAGAAACGCTTCAAAAAGAGGAAGCAAGATTACTGCAGAATGAAGGAGGAACGATGGAGAAAGAGGAAGAAGAAATTGCAGTCATGTTTTATAAGAAAAAATAGTTATAATATTATAATAATAAAAGTTAAAATAATATAATGGTTAAAAATAATAATAATTAATGTTAATATATTTAAAAAATTAATACTATCACGTGGCAGCCTACGTGACTTAAAATAATGATAATTAAACTGTCGTGACAATGCTAATGTGATGCTCTGTTAGCCATATCAAGACTTAATAACTGACAAGAGGACTTAAATCAACAGTTTTAAATTTACAGGGACCAAAACCAACGAAAAAAAGTACAAGGACTAAAACCACATTTTACTCACTTTTCAGGGACTAAAACCAGATTTTATTTTCATACGTGGCAGCCAACATGGCATAAAATATTAATATTTTTGATGACGTGGGTGCGCTGACGTGGCACTCCGTTTGCCACGTCAGCACTTAACGGAGGGTGACTGACGGCAGGGACTAAAACCAAAAGTTTTGAATTTACAGGGACCAAAACCAAAAGAAAAAAAATGCAGGGACTAAAATCAAAATACACCTACTTTTCAGGGACCAAAAAATTCATTAAACCTTTTATCATTTAGGTGGTGTATGAGTGCACCACCATATCTTCCACCGTATTTCATAACACCTGCTCTTTCCTGCTTTTCTTGTTTCCTGCTGTTCCTCAGTGTCATTGACTCGTTATCGTTAGGCTATGGCCGCTATGCTATAATACCTGCAGCCCAATATTTTAAAAATATAGACATAAATAATACATTATATCATATTATGTCTCGAAGAAAAAAAATAATTGAAAGCTTTTCAGTAGAACAAAGAAAGGCCACCTACTTTTTTTTTTTTTTTGATTAAAAAAGGCCACCTACTTTGATTAAAAGAAGTCCAATTGCACATGGCAAATGGCCAAAAAAGGGGATTTTCTCTTTTAAAAAAACATATCATCAACCAAACAAAAATCTGGAGAGAAGTGCACCAAAAAAAATTTAATCTATAGAGTACACAAATTCGAATACAAGTCCTTGAACAATATAAAAAATCATAGAAATCAATCTAATCTTAATATTCATTTGATCATATTATAGGATTTAATTTGGATGCATCATGATTATAATATTTTTATATTATAAAATAATAATATATTATCATATTAAAAAATATATTTTTTATAATAATTATCTTAAAAATCAATGAATAGTAATTGATAGTCTAATAAAAAAAATTATAGTAACAAAACACCAAGATTTGATTCTATATTATATTATAAAATGTATACAATTACACAATATAGGATTATGATATTATGTTATTTTTTTGTATAAATTATAATTATTTATGCAATTTTAAATGGGAACGAGGTGACTATTTTTTTTTTTATTAGAATAACATTACTAATAAATTTTGCTTGGATATACAATTCACTCACGTGATCTACAAAACCAACTACTTTTAAATTATAAAAAAATTAAAAAAAAAAACTTAAAAAGGTGTAATAACGAAGGGTGGCAAGGTTAGTAACGAGTCGAACTTAGCACTTGAAACTTGGGTTTGACTTGTGAAAAGAAAAAAAAAATTGGGTTACTCAGTTTAAATCATTTATTTAAACGAGTCTAACTAAAAGCTTGAGGTTAACTTGTTAGAAAAAAGTAAAGTTTAAAGTTTAGCTTATTTAGTTCATTTATAACTTAATTATTTTTATATTTATGAAAACTTGCTTTAAATTATTTTTTATGTTTACCAATTTAGTATTTAATAAAGATTTTAATATTATATGATAATTTACAATTTACAAATAGAAATATGTGCTTAATATGTGATATGCGAATTTTTTTTTATAGCCAAATGTTAGTATTTTTTTTGATCAGTGGGAAGAAAAAAAGCAGACAAAAACAAAACTACAGACTAAGCCTTGAAACTCCTAAGGCATTAGCCAAAACAACAGAAAACAACTGTTGGGGGCAGGCTTCCCAAATCTTTAGCTCCTGATCCATAGCAGCTCCATTCTTTGCCATCCAGTCAGCATAGCCATTGCCTTCTCTCAAGGTATGCTGAAACTTCAAAGACCACTGCATGCTATCAAACCTGCGGTTCTGGTTGATTAAGGGTGCAAAGAGGTGAAGAGAGCCTACACCCTCATGAATCAGAGAGATAGCTGATAAGGAGTCCGACTCACAAATCACATGTTTAAAACCAGCCTTCCAAGCAATGTTGAGGCCATGGTAAATAGCTAAAAGTTCAGCATTTAGATTGGAAGATATACCACAGAAACCAGAGAAGCCTGATATCCATTCTCCTAAGGAATTCCTCAAGACACCTCCAAAGCCTGATCTCCCCGGATTGCCATAAGAACTTCCATCCACATTGAGTTTAATAAAGTTCTCTTCAGGTGGAAACCATTTCACTTCTCTAGCAGATTTAGACTTATTCATGCAGCCATGAGCCTTAAGGATTGTGCCATGAAGAGTGTGAATTAAGGATTCCTGACCAAAACCAGTTAGTTTTTTCTCCTTTGTCAGGGTTTGAACCCTGCACCTCCACTTCCTTTAATAACAAAGACCCTTAGGTCAAACCAATTGAGCTACTCCTCCCATTGTGATATGTGAAATTCAAAAATTTTAAACTATTATATTTTCATAATCTAATAAATAAAAAATTCATAACTTTTGTACTGTTTTATTATTTATTTTCAAAACAAATTTATGATCATACATTTAACTCACAAATAAAAAACATTTTCATAAAAAAATTGTTATTAGAAAATTATACAAATTAAAGTATTATATATATATATATATACATACATACATACATACATACATACATACATACATGAGCTATTCTCAAGTTGTTTTAATGTCAAACCAATAAGACATGAGCTTGATTCATTTAAATAATCAAGCACGATTCAAGCTTGAATTTGTTTATTTATTTAAAGAATTGAGCATTTAACAATCAGAGCCAAAATAGCTCATGAGTAGTTAAACCCATTTACACCCTTAAAGTGTGGTGCAACATTATGCATGAATCATAAAATAATTAAGACAAATGTTAACGAGTGTTCTAAGGACATTATTAATTAATGAATACTCCTCTCGGTCTCTAATTTTGGTCCAATATATAAACAAATTTTAACTACTTCTATCCAATTTAATGATGTTATTCCCAGAATACCCTTTATTTACAACAAATATTGTTTTCCAATAACTCCTTTTATTCCCGACAACACAAGCTTGATAAATATGATGAATGATAATTTAGGTAACAAACTTAATTTTTTAAATAAGATTAATATATTAAATGAGATTAACAAACCACCTTAATATGTGTGTTTTATTTAATTCTTGCTTAGAATAGAGATCGGAGGGAGTATATACATTGAGAATGAATATACTTAATTTTTCAATAATTATTTAACTTGTTTGGAATCCTTAAACAATATCCTTAAAATGACGTTTGGTTCTCGGAATGTTTTATTCGCAAGCAAATTACATTCATGTGAATCACATTTCTGTAATATTTTTTTCTCACTTTCACATATGAGAATAGAGTTTTTCCAAATTTCTAACTATCATTCACTAATTTTATTTTCGGACATCTCTTATACCTATAAATTTGTTTTTAAAACTTATATCAAACATGAGAAAATTTTATTTCCATAACAACATTACATTAGTGAGAATATTTTTCTAAAACTTGTAAGAAACAATACCCAAAACCCTCATTAGCATGATTCATATAATTAATGGGGATAAGGTAAATGAGTAAATTAGAAAGAAAGCAGGGCCAAAGCTGTGAAGGAATGGAGGCACATAAAGTGAGGAACGGCGCTGTGTCTGGTATTTCCCGATAAGTCCGGTGATTGTTGGAACGAGGAACACTCTCTTCATAACCCACTTTCACTTCACCCTTCCTCCTTCTATCTACACTTCTATTCCTCTCTCTCTCTCTTCCACATACACTCACTCTATAAATATCACCATATTATACCCCAAAATTTTTCCTTCACTTTCTTTTTGTTTTCTCCTTAGAACATTCTTCTATCTCTCCCCTCTCATGTGGAGAGGGACAAAATATTAAAAAAACAACTATAAGTGTGAATCAAACTCCAAATTCAGCTAAAAAACATGCTTTTATGATTTGGTAGTGGATTTGAGGTCTTAACCTAGACTTAAGGTTGTTTGTTTTAGAAGGAGGAGAGAAAACAAAAAACTGAACATTTTGTTTTTCAATTTTTTTTTTTTTACCTGTTTTGCAGTTCAAGTTACATTTGAGAAGCAAGCAAGACTCATCAATTCTTGAAATAATACAGCATATACAGAAGGTCTCTTATGATTTTTCTGTTTATCTCCCTTTCCTAGTCCTTAGTTAACTCCCTTACTATATGAAGCTACTTTTATCTCTATCTGTTTTTTGTTATTATGATTTTCTTTCAATTTTATGGATTTTTTTTGTTTCTTTGTTGTTTATTGTTGTTGGCAAAATGTGTGAACTGATCTGAAAATGTAATAATGTCTTTTAATGAGCTGAAATTTGCAGGGTTCTGATTTTTTGTTTTCCTTTTTTGTTTTGTTTCATTAATGCAACTCCAGGTACACAGATCTGTGAGCTGTGGGAAGAAGTCACTGCCTCACTGCAATTTTGTAATCAACACTTGATTTATTTCTTTTCAGAGCTTAGCACCGTTCACAAAATCCGATCCAACAATCTTCAAAGTAACTAAGCTAGAAACTTTTTAATCATTTTATGCAAGATAATTGAGCAATATGATAGTTTTGTATTAAGTAATTGTAATTTGCTAAGTACTAACTAAGCCATAATTAATGAACCTTCTTGTGGTGTGAGTTCTAATTAATATAATGTGTGTTATTTTAAGGGCATGGAAAAACTATACATACAAGCAGAAGGTAAAAGGGATTTAACTCAGATCAGCTACCCATCTGCAAAATTTGCTGCTTTAGCTTAAAAACAAAGCACAAAGGCTCAGATTGAAGGTACATAAAGCATTTCTACCATTTCTCAAATGTTTAAAGTTTTTTAATAAACCGCTTAATTATTTAGATTTTAATTACTTTTAAATGTGCTATGCTAACTATGCATAGTCAGACTCAGATCTTATCTACTGTGTAATAATAAGTGACTCTGAGAATGTTGAAAATACCTTCTTCTTTTATTTTCTTTTTGTTCTATTTTTTTATATTTTTGTCTTTTTATCTGGATGATAATAAATATTATTTTGGGGGGTGTTAATGCCTTTGTGCCTGTGATGTTGCTTTTGGTTTGCAGGAGGAGGGTGAGGCTCGGAGACCTACTCATCACTCATCAGTCTTTGCTTTTGAAAGCGTATTTGCAACTTCAAAAAAGCCTTGAAGTCTTTAACAAGCTACTTCTGACTTGGACCGTGATATATCGGTGCGTAAAAAAAGGCCTTTTTATCACTACACAGCCAAAGTACTCTCTGAATTACCGTAATCAATGCAAAACGCATAGCAACCCCACTCTCTATTTCTCTCTCCTTCTCTCTCCACTTACTGTGAAAAAACAAAAAAAAAAGGCAAAATGGGGTTTGTAGCTTCACTAGCTTGAGCTTCTGTTGTTGAAAAAAGGCATGTTTGTGATATGGAGGAGGATGATGAGATTCAAGCACAAGCATGTAAGTTCCCAAGAGTTGGAAATGGAAGAAACGAGCCTAACAAGTTAGGTTCTTCCAGAGGGAATGATGCAGAAGATGGAGAGCTCAGAAAGAGAGGAGGTGGAGGTAGTGATGGTGGCACAAACCGTTTCCACACTAGCACTTGGCACCAATCTTCAAGAATTGTGAGGGTATCTCGAGCATCTGGTGGCAAAGATAGGCACAGCAAGGTGATGACTTCAAAGGGTTTGAAAGATAGAAGGGTTAGGCTTTCTGTGACCACAGCAATTCAGTTCTATGACCTTCAAGATCGACTTGGTTATGACCAACCAAGCAAAGCTGTTGAGTGGTTAATCAAAGCTGCTTCAGATGCCATTTCAGAACTCCCTTCTCTCAATTACACCTCATTCCCTGATACCCCAAAGCAACCAAGTGACGAGAAAAGGCCAAGTGCTTTAGTTACTGATCATCAACAAGGCTTTGATGAGGTAGATGGGGATAACACCAACAACAACTATCATTACCAGAACCAAAACCAAACCAAAGCCAAAGCCAAAGCCAGAACTTTTCTTTGTCCAAGTCCGCTTGTAGCAGCACTTCTGAGACAAGTAAAGGTTCTGGCTTGTCCCTATCAAGGTCTGAGATTCGTGTCAAGGCAAGGGAGAGGGCAAGGGAGAGGGCAGCAAAGGAGAAAGAGAAAGAGAATGAGTCTCACATTGCACACCATCATCACCAGAATGTGAACCCCATGTCCCAAACTGCTTCTTTCACTGAGCTTCTCACTGGTGGGATTGGTAGTACGGTCACAGTTCCTACTACTACTACTGCAAGTCCTAATGGATCAGTTCATCAGATCCATGGTGGTGATGAAACTAATCTATTCAACAAGCCAACAGCAGCAACAACTAGACAGTCTCAGCAATGGTCTTCAACAGTGACACCTATGGTCATGGATTACTTCAGCTCAGGCCTTGTAATGGGACCATCCTCTTCAAGAACCACCCATCAAACTTCTTCTGGTTTTTCAGGACAAATCCAACTGGGAAACAATTCCCTTCAGGTTTCACCATTTAGCACTGAAAACCACTCAGATCAGTTGCAGCATTTCTCATTCATCCCTGACCATATGATACCAGCTGTGGTTACTTATTCTAATTCTCAGCCAAGTGGGATCAGTGACTGCAATCTCAACTTCACTATCTCTCCTTCCCTTGCTGGTTACAATAGGGGGACCCTTCAGTCCAATTCTCCGTCTCATATTTTGCCCCATCATCTGCAGAGGTTTTCTTCATCTATAGACGGATCCAATAATCTACCTTTCTTCATGGGAGGAGGAGCTGCTGCTCATCCAGCTTCTGCTGCTCCAACAATGGACACTAACCATCACCAACTTCAGTTCACACCTGTGTTTGATGGCCGCTTGCAACTCTGCTATGGAGATGGAACCCGGCATTCAGACCAGAAGGGGAAAGCCAAGAACTGAGTTCTTGGGAAGGCCACATTTCTCTACCTCCATCTTCCATCCTGGTAAGATAAACAAAATCGCTCTTTTCATCTTTTCTCTTGTTCTTTTCATTTTCATTCATTACATTTGAGATTCTTGATATAACCCTTGTCAGATTGTTGTTTATGCATGTTTAATTATTTGCTGAACATGTTTTTTCTTCCACATTGATATGCTTTGCCTGTGTTAGACCTTGGAGGAAAATAGGACATAAGATAAAAATTTGATTATGTGTGTATTTTGGGAATTGAAAAAGCTTTTGCTTTTGGTAAAAAAAATGTATTATTATTTGATTTCTTGATAAGTCTAGAGTTATTATTCCTCCATTATTTTATGGTTAAAAAACCTTTTTTTAATAAATTTGAAAGATTATGTTTTTGGATTTACGTGTTGTTTGCAATACCATGAGCGGCTAGCTTTCTTGGTAATCATAAACAAGTTGGCCACTGAACATAGTTTTATGGGATGCTATCTGTTTTTTTGTCTTTTTGTTGATCCCTGCATGGATTGGCGTGTGAATAGGGTTTCCACTGGTTGTCTCCTGGTTTGTTCTTTCCTTGGTTCCCCTTCTCTCTGGCATCACTGAGTCCATCCATGCCAGGTGTAAGCTATTTTGTGGCAAATATAATGTGTAGGTCATTGCCAACACTGTTAATCACTTTGTGCCAAAATCAAAGTCTAAAATAGCTTTTCAATCCCAATTCATTTCACTCCCCAAAGCTGCAGCTCATGGGACATGAATTCTAATCCGCGCATTGTCAGGTCCTGCAAGGCCCACTAGCATAGTTAGAGTTCTAGAATAACCATACCACACACATTGAGGACTTTTTCATATGATGAAAGGTCCATGCACGTAGGCAGCTCTTCAAGCCATGAAAAGAAATGGATTGAAAGTAGGCTAGGGTTGGGATAGAACAAGGAGTTTTTCTCACTTTCTGTAGACTGTAATGAACAAAAATAACGCAGCTGATTTTAGGGGTTAAAAGTCAGTAATTTCAAAATGATGTACCACTTTCTGTCCAATCTACTCTCTAATTGATCTTAGGTAAAGTAATTAGAATCTTAAATGAAAAATGCAATAAGTGGTCTCTCTCTACACATTGGTGAGGGAGAAGGGTAAACTTTTGATCATTGGAAGTTTGGAACTTTAACAACTGAACTAACTAACACCTCCAATGAGGATCCTGCTAACGAGTGCCCTAAGGGAATTAGTTAAGGAACTCATAAAAAGAAAGTTTGTGTTCAAAAAATTAAGTATAACACTTTTCAAAATGCTAAATACATTATTTTCTATATAATTTTTCCTTTATCGGTTCCTTAAATAATGCACTAAGGACATTTGTTAGCATTCTCTTATTTATATATATAGTCCAGGTTTAATTTTTTTTATAATAAAACCAGAAAACAGCATAACACACATTGTTAACCAAGTACCACAATCTAAATGGGGATAGAAAATAAGACATCCTTTTTAAGACAGATAATTTGTATTCTAAAATATAAAGATAGCATTTAAAATCACCTAAAAGAGGATAACCACCAATTTTTAAGTGAATTCCATAGAAAAGAAATTAATATATAACAACCTAAAGGGTTTGTGACGAAAGGGAATTGACATAAGCATCATTTAAAGGATGCTTATGGTCTGAAGCAGTCACCACGAGATGAATAGTAAATCGATCAATATTTCCAAGACAACAACTTTATGAAGTATCTCAATGAGTATGCTATTTATGTCAAGAAGAATGAGCATGGGGATATCTTATTAGTTTGTCTATACTTGTATAATCTAATTATTACATACAACCAACTGATGTCTGAAGTGTTCAACTGAAATATTTGTACCTTTGAAAAGGATTATTTATGAGAAAAAATAGTTCTCTCTCACGAAACTTTTGATTAAGTTATTTTTAACATTAAATAAACTAACTCAAACGTACATAACTAAAGTGTTTGATCCTAGTGACATCACCCTCATGGAGTACTATAGAGTTGAAGTTCTATAATTAAAACAAAGGTAACATATTTCATGATAAAAGGAACTTGAAGTTTGCAACTTGGAAGTTCAAATTTCAAAATTAGAGAAGTTGTTTGGTAGGGATTGTTGAGATCCCATATCGACTAGAGATATAAAGTAGTTCCTATAAAGCTTGGACAATCCTCATATATTGAGCTAGCTAGCTTTTAGAGTTGAGTTATACCTAAAGCCCAAATTCTAAAATGGTATCAGAGCCTATCCTAGATCTTTTACTAGGCTAGTTATTCCTGTGTTTGTACACGTTCCAAATGTCCCCTCCTAGGTGTGTTGAGATCCCTCATCAGAGATATGACCAAACTAGTCCTTATAAGGTTCGACCAATCCTCACATCTTGGCTTGGGCTGCCATGGCGATTTTGAGGGGTTTTTTTTTTTGTTGTTTTTGTGTTTATGACGGGATTGTTATGAGATGATCCCTAATAATTTTTAGTTACAATTTTCTTAAAATGTCTTTCATGTGTTAATGTAGAGCATGTTTGGATGAACTTTGTTTTGAGGGGAAAAAAACACTTATTTTTTAAATAAAAGTGCTTTTAAAAAATATTGGGTGTTTGGATGGGCTTTCAAAGAAAAGCAAAAGCAGTGAAAAACACATTTTAGTGCTTTTTTTAAGAAGCTACAATTTTTAGCTTCTAAAAAAAGAAGTAGTAGAAGAGAGAGAGTGATGATCAATAATGTTTTATTGAACAACAATGTCTCTATTATAAGTCTCACAAAAGCTCTTTTTTATAAAACTCATCAAAAAATGCAAAATAGCTTTTGTTTCTAATAATAGCTTACTTATGCAGTAGGATGACAATATGGATCCTACCTGCTGAGTACTCGCAAAAAATACCCACGATGGGTAGGATAAATACCCACTTTATGCGTATGAGTCTGAGTCTAGGTAATTACCCACAAATTTGAATGGGTATGGATGCTGGTGCGGGTACTAGTACCCACCCGCCCCGCACCCGCATATATATTATATATTATATATATATATTTTTATTTATATTAGTACATATAATTATAATTATATATAAATTTTTAAGAATATAATTAATCTAAAAGTATTAAACCTAGGATAGTTCATTAGTATAAACCTAGGATAGAACATTGGTTCAACACTTACAATTTCATGACTTTATTGTTTTGGATGTTTATTATGATATTTACTCAATTTGGATGTTTTAGATATTTTTATCTAGTTAAACATTTTGGTTTGTAATATTTTATGAGTAAATTTGAAAGATCTTTAAATGGTTTTTTTTAATTGAGTTATAATATGTTTTTGTTATTTATTATTTTTTTCTTAATTAAAGTGCGGGTAACAGATGCGGGTATGGGTACTTAGATACCTAGATGGTAAGGGTACAGGCACTAAAGTTACACCCACGCGGATATGGGTCTGGGTACAAGTATTTGTTACAAGCACAGATATGGGGACGAGTACTATAATACTCCACCCAGACCCTACCCATTGCTATCCCTATGCTACAACACATTTTTTAAAGCTCATTCAAATGGCAATAATGGACATTTTAGGGGGAAAAAATTAAGAAGGAATGGCAATATATATATGAGTTGCATCGGATATTCTCCATACTATAAGGACACAAAAGTTAGAGATAACATGCAACTAGCTAGCAGCCAATTGCATGGTAAAAAATGTTGTTAGGAATTCATGAGAAAGAGAGTTGCCACTTCAATGGAAAAATTGTGATGTATTATTGAATCTTCGATAGAAAAAGGAGGATATGTTCTCCTTCCAAGGGCTCCCTCTTTAACAAAGGGAAACCCCTTTACAAACTAACAAATCAATGGATGATTGTTTACTCTACGATACCATCCATTTAACCATCTAACTAATACCCATCTAAGTAACTTTGTTGGGCCTAACAATACCACCCCTTGAAAGAGAGTTGCAAGAACAATAGAGAAAGAGAAGAAAAACTCTGATGTGTTATTGAGTCTTCAACAGAAAAAGAGAATGATATCCTTGCTTCCAAAGAGTTTCCCTTTTAACAATTGAGCTGTCTCCGTTTCCCAAACTAACAAATCAACGAATGACTCATTCCTCTACACTTTCATCTATTTAACTATCTATGTCAACTGAATAACCATGCATTTATTTTGTGACAATGCTATTAATTAACTTGCCGTTGTTTTGAAATTATATTTACTTGAGACAATCCTTTTCTTGAAGGTGTAATTTGATCTTGATGTTAACCTTTGACAAGTTAAGTTGAACTTGATGTAAAGCTTATTATATAGTAAGAAGCTTGTTATGGCTCTTGTTGCTTTTAGAATTTCAACTCTTTTTCCTGCTTTTTATTTTCATCCTAACCTTGGAGCATCTTGTCCATAGATTTATATGCTTACCTTTACTTGTTAAAGTTAAATCTTCTTGCTTTCACAGTTTCATTATGGTCCAAGAGTTGCAACCCCTCACTTTGCATGAATGTTGGATGGATAACTGGTTGAAATTATTCCTGTTATAGCTTTATTGTATTCATGTACTAACAAAGTAACTATTAGCTACTGGTCATAGCGTGGAGCTATTGTTTTTGTTTTGCTGAAGTAAATTATTGCAGAATTATACTCTTCTTTGAGGACATTATGCTTTTAGTTATTATATCTTAAGTATGATGTGCATTGCCAAGAAAAATTCTTGTGTAGTGTGGTCAGTGTTCGTTTAAGCCACTTGTCTCCTTTTCATAAGCATCTTGGGATTGCTTAATATTTTTACTTATAAAAATCACTAATATTTGTTATTTATAGGAACTCTTCCGTGGCCTTTCTTTTATGTAGGAGCAGCAAGCTGTGTCTCAAGTTTTGCCTTCTTCAAAATGGAGGCTAAGTTCTTGTCATCAAGTGTTGGTATTTCTTCTTGGATCATTTTGACCCATTCATCAATTACATTGAGTATTTCGATATTTAGTAATCTATGCGTGCAGAATATTGTATTTTGGAGAAATGTAAAAGAAATTTGACTGAAGTTATTCTTTTGCTTTCTGCGAATATTTTGAAATTGTACCGTTGGTTGAGAAAGAAAAAAAAAATGCTGTAAATCAGTCCATCGCAAGCAGCTAAATTATTTTCTCATTTTTCTACAGTGCCCTTTCTCATGGCACTTCTCATGAAGTACCTTATGAATCCCATAAACTTAGGAGACTTTTTTCACCCCAAATAATTTGAGTAAGTAGTTTATTGGCTTAGTTGTCGGTTTGAGCTGAAACAATATATATATATATATATAGGGGACATATCAAGTGAGATGGTCTTTTTTATGTGAGAGTGAGAGGATTATATCATAGCCACTAGATCAAACTTTAAACGGTCAAGATTAAACCACAAAGTCATGTGACTTTTTTAAGTGGTCATGTGACATTTTAAAATCATGAAATAACTTTTAATCCTAACCATCCATGTATGGTTGTATGGTCCAGATTTACTCCTCTCACTCTCATATAAGAAGAGCCCTCTTAGAAAATCAACTCAAGATGTTGGCCTTTAAAATATGTAACTGATAGCATGTAAATCAACGCGAATGATAAATGATCTTGTCGAACATGGTTTTTTTTTTTTCATCCAATTTTCATCTACAATCATGTTTATGTTTATGGTCACAAACTCACAATTTATGTTTATGTTTCAAAGTCAAAATAAACTGTGACCCTTAGATAAGACTATGATTATGGATCAAGAGGAGATAAAGAGAAATTGGATGATTTTGTCAATCACATCACTTGATTTACAAAATATCATCAACTAAAGTCCAAAATCTTTTTAAGGCTAACATCTTTGTGGGCTTAGACACAATTATTTCCCCTTTATAATAGAGAAAGCTGAGCCAAATTGTTAAAAATGACTTTATTTATTGTTCTAAAATTGTCACCACGTAGATACACATTGTATCCGCAAAAAGGATTGTGCATTTTTTCTTCTTCATGTTTTTGGTCGAAGGATGGATTTTACGTTTACTAACCCCAAAAAAATTCATTTTGTCTTTTATAGCATGATCTTTTGGGCCAGTGATAGCTTTGCCATTGAATCCTAGTAGCAGGTCCACTATGTTAAGAGCGCTTTTGCAAGATCTAAAATGCAGTCTCCTGCATAGTTCAGGGAGGGCAGCTAAACAAAACCCCTTAGAGGGAAACTGATACAGGCCCAAAAGGAAAGTCCAAAACTAAGATATGGTTAGGCCAGTTCAATAGATTAGCTTGAGGGATACCCTTAGCCTGATTGTTCCTGCCCGGATTGGGCTTGGCCCATGGAACAACCAATGGCCCCCTAATGGCCCAATAACCTTAAAGGCTATAAATGGATGACTCTCACCTTCTCTAGGGGGACTCCCAAGAAACTTAGAATTACGTGAGGCCTTGATTCTCAGTGGGATTCGTAGAAACAAAATAATACATTCTGTCAGGACATATCCACTAAACCCTAGTTTCGAAGTATGAACCTAAACCCCGTTCCACCGCCGGAATACTGATTAATGTCATGCTTGAAGCTTTGCTTCCTATCATAGACCCTCCTTTTGTCCTTACAACCATTCCGGGGATTGGATTCTGTGCTTGCTCTAGACTATTCCAGACTCGTGTGTCCCTTTGTTTCCTGCATCCTCTACAATGTCGATAAAAAGAAAAGCCTAGGTACGATAATTCTAGCTATGTGGTTATAGAAACAGAATAAAGAAAAATCTGAAAAACAAACTGGGATTGTGCTAGAATTGCACAAAGTTAAATTGCTATTCAGACAATAATGAATAATTTATATGCATGGACTTTTTCATCATAAATTACATAAGCAAGCGTTTCTCTACGTTTACACTTGTCTTATTGCCCTTCACATTCTTTCAAGTTTCAACTCATTGAACATTTCTGTTCATTTCATTCCTTTTTCTTTTCTTTCTGTTATGCAGCTTTCTATTTGCAACCTCTCCCAAACAAAACCTTGAGCTGTGTAGTCATTTGTTGGTTACCTTCATTTTTTGTGCAACTGCAATTTCATCAGTTTCAAAGTGTGGTGTCTGTTAAAAAGAGGGAAACCCAAAATATTGAAGAGATCTCCAATAATAATAGGCCTAAAGAGGAATAATAGCAGGGTCTAGACACCACATTTTAATCTAAAATCTTAAGAAAGCTATCACTTTATCCATTACCAAACAACTTAAGAGTTTAAAAAACACACTTGAGTTCTAAAGACTAAAAGCAGCAACATTCTTTCTGCATGTGTGACAAATTATGTAATTGATGTAAAGAGTAACTGATTTAGTTAGTAAGTTGATCAACTTAATTTCCAGTTAGCAGTTAGTTTGTTATGACAGTTAGACTGGCCAGTTTCCTTACTGCTGAACCATTGTATTGTGTATAAATACACAAAGTTGAAGGTTCATTTTCTTCACTTTACAGTATTGTGATAACTAATAATGTGCTTACAAGTAATGTCTAAGTGTTGGACGTGTTTCTTGTTTAAAGATTTTTCACCCACCCGGCCCCTCTTTATGGGTGGATGAAGAGAAGTGGGTGGGGCATCAAAACACACAAAAAAGACTTTCCTTAAAGGATGCAAAAAAGTGTTGGCATTAACTTTAGTTGAATTCATGGAGCCTTTAAATTTACACTCAGACCATTTGTTGCTATGCAAAAGTATAACCAAAGCAATTTTCACTTTAAAATGACTAATCGGAGCAACTTTAGCTTATAAAGGGGTAAAAAGGAAAAAGCCTAGAGCTATGTGCGATTTTTCTTTGCCAAGCTAAATGACATTTTTTTAAAAAGTTAAGGCAGATATTATAAGAAATCTTAGCCATGAAAGAAACGAATGGTTAAGACTTAAAGAGTCCTTATTTAATGGAACAGTTAGCTCTCCTTGTTAAGGAGTGCTAATAAAATCAACAAAAATTCAGGCTTTAAGCCAAAAAAAAAAAACAAAAACACACAAAAGCCTCTATCACAAAGACATATCTAATTGCTTCATTCTCACTATCTCACCTAATAATTTAAGCTTTAACTGTAATTGATTGCTTATCACCCTAAAGGTCAAAGGAGAAGCTCCTGCAAGAGAACCAAAACTCAAACCAAAATCTCAAAAAAGTAGACAAGTTCCACCTTCAGTCTTTTTAGAAAGACTATATAAAGCTGCAAATGCCATTTACCCCACCCGTCCCAAAAAAAGATAAAAAAATAAAAAAATTCAAGTGCCACCTGAAGATGCTAGTGCAATGATGCCAAATTATTAGATAATCCCCCTTTCAAAAAAAAAAAATTTCTTAGATAATCCAGTGGTATATTAAATATATTTTGTCCAGTGGTTCTCTCCCTCTCTGCCTCAAACTCTGTCGGCATAAATATTAGCATGTGGGGGACTTGATGATCACCATTTGCTGTGTCCTATATTATTCCCCCGCATCTACTCTTGCATGGAATTGTTTTATTTATAAAAAAAGAAAAACAATAGGGAAGAATAAAATAGAAGGAGACATCTTCAATTATAATATGAGATTAATTTGGCTCCTAATTAATTATATGTAAAGTCACCAATGTATGTGTAATGAGAAAACAAATTAAGGTATCAGTGGAACATTATAGCCTCAAGTCAAAAGGGGAATGACTGAGCAAGAAGAGTGTGCATGCAAGCTAGTGTTTGAGTCACACAGTCCACACCTCATTTCACGTGGATTGTATAAGTATACAAAGCTAAGGTACCTCATGTGACAAACTGATAAAGTTAGAGGCAAAAACAGCTAATTATCGAATAAAATAACTACCCTTACGAATTATTGTTCGAGAGCAAAAAGAAAATAGAGGTCGAGGTCGACTCTACGAAACATCCTTACCCTGTCATCACAACTGTAATGCCTGCAATTTCTGTTAGCTACGAAACTTAACTTAAGCAGCAAGCAAATAATCAATCAAATACAAGTAAGGTTAAAGTAATCTTTTGGACCCTATACGTAACACTGATTTTCAATTTGGTCCCTATACATAAAAAATTTTTAATTTGGTCCCTATACGTGACACTGGTTTTCAATTTGGTCCTCACCGTTAATTGGTCCCTATATTAGAGGACCAAATTGCAAATTATTATCACATGTAGGGACCAGTTCAACAAAAAAAAATTTGAAATCGGTCCCTACATGTGACAATTATTTTCAATTTGGTCCCTACATGTGATAATAATTTGTAATTTGATCCCTCTTATATAGGGACTGATTAGCGGTGAGGACTAAATTAAAAACCAGTGTCACGTATAGGAGACCAAATTGATAACTTTTTACGTATAGGGACCAAATTGAAAATCAGTGTCACGTATAGGGACCAAAAGATTACTTTAACCTAAAAGTAATAAAACTTCTTATCATTTATTTGTTTCGAAAATAAAACTAATCCTTTTCTTCAAACTTCAAATTTAATCATACTTATTAGAACGACTTTGACTTATGGACACAAGCAATAAAAGAAAATATCTTTTCTCCAACTCAAACTGAAGTTTTTTTTTTTTTGGACAAGACTGAAGTTGAAATACAGTATTTTTCAATCTATATTATGTATAAAATATAATTCTTGATAATTTTTTTATTATTGAAAATATATTATTAAAAAAAATCCGTTTTCTAGTTGTAGTTGAACTCTTATAGGTCCTAAGAAAGACTAGTAAGAAAAAGTTTATGTATATAAAACTGATTTACAAAAAATAAAAAAAAAACATGGTATAGAAAAATAAATGTTAAACCCTATGGGTATGTATGTCACACAATTTATTATTTATAAAAATGTAGTGCAACAACTGATATTGCAAGAATATTTTAGAATGGTTCCAAGCTCAAGTGTAAGAATCTCGAGAATTTGCCCCATCCACTCCTTCCGTTCCTGTTGAACCTGGAAGCACCTAGATTCTAGATAAATAGCATTTCTCAAGAAAGAAATGGCATTGGGTGAGTGAATATCCATCTAATTGACCAAACATATATAACTATGACCCCACCTCCTCCTCATCCATTCTGTCCATAATGTAATGGAACGGAAACTTGTCTGTGTAGACAATGACCAATTCAATTTTCAAAACAAGACTCAACTTCTTCTGGAGTAATTTAGGCCTCAAAATAAGCTCAATCTCCTTGATGTTCTCTTAATTGTTCAATCTTGACAGAGACATCTGCTTGTAAAATGCACCAAACTTGCCTTCAAATACCCTTTTAGTCACACAACTTTTCAAACAGAACTTTATAACATTCATATATATATATATATATCTTGACTATTGATTGTGGTTTGACCAATTTGCAGGTTTAAAATAAATTACATTTTATCCTTGTTTAGTTTACGCACTAATTCTAACAACCGAATAATTAGCGAACGCAATTCATTATCCTAGGTCTTATATTTTCCAATGTGTTTCTGCCTGTAACTTTGTAACAGCTGGTTATTAATGTCATTTGCTTCCTTTGTTTCAAAAAAAAAAACAACCGAATAATTTAGACTAAGTTTGGTTGGGGGGGTAAAACAATGAACTTCCTCGGCGAGGAATTCATCAGAAGAGGAAGAAGGCTGTTAAGCAACATCTATGAGTACAAATATACTTTCAACTATCAAATCCACCGATATGATAAACAAAAGGATATCTACCTACTTTTAGGCATAAAAGTGACCTCCCTTATCATATAAGAGCATCATTATCAATAATAGCCTACCAAAGAGGCCATTTGAATTTGCTAAATGATGTCCAATAGCAGAATAAATTGAAAAGGGTTATTTTAAAGTATATTAACTATATTTGTGTTTAAGATTATTCAGTGAATTGAATTTTTTATACAAAATTTCAAATCAAAGTGCAGTTACAGTCTTTATACATCCATTTTAAAACCGGTAAGGACACCCGGTAAGGAACCAAGAATAGCATGAATGAATTCATAGGAAAGTGGTGTATTTTAGCAAGACCCTTGAACAAATTTATCTGCAACCTCTTGGCAACGTCAGCGGATTGCATAGCACATTAAGGATGGTCACATAAAAGGGGAAGAAAAATTCACAAAATTTCTGGTCATCCACCCCTTTTGTCCCTTTTCATTACCAAGGGGTGGGTCGGTGTCGGTTTTCAATTTGAACGGCGAAATTGAGTTTGCAACAAATAATTTCTAAAACACAATCTCAATAATGCCGTAAAAACTTTTTTTTTTTTTTTGCACAGGTGATGATAATCATACACCGTAACGTGTTAACTATCGCGTGTAAAAAACTATTTATAAAATTTAAATAATCATTTATGAAGTATTCAATACTTATAATGGACAACAACCTAGAATTATTTTTCGGAAAAATAATTTTTTCTATAATTTCAATTATTTATCAGAAAAATGTCTCACATTTAAGAGAACATCACAGAATTAAAATGTAGACATAAAAGATAAAACAAAACAAACTATAATCAAACGATTAAACTTGTATAGAAATAGACGTGTATACATATGTAAACATATCACTAACGTTATTCTTGTACCTCAGCAACCTCTTAGAGATCCGGTCATACAATTTTGCAATTATAGATGCTAGGAGCCATAAATATGTAATTTTACTTTCAGCTATCTGACTCCACCCCATGTCGTTTGCATTAAAGTCCACTACCTATCCCTGGGGGACCATCCTCACCAAATTTAAAGCAGCATGGTAGCGGTTGCGACACGATATAACCACAATGAAAACCACGAACAAGATACCATGTGAGCTTTAAATAAATCAATTTTATCCACCTCAGAGAATATCAGTTACCAACCAGCAACATCAACTACAGAGCTTGAAAATTACCCTTGGCCTTTACTAGACTAGAACAGCTATACACGTTCATGTTGTGTAACAGCCACCTTTATTAAATATTAAATATATGCTATAACAGCTATATGCCACTTAATGATTCCATGCTATACTTTTCACCACTATGGATACCCTTGAAACCAGACAAAATCCCCGAGAGCAGTTCAAATGAAAGAAAGAAAAAAAACATGGCAAGCGCAGGAGCAAGTATTGTATGATTGACTCATCCAGAAGTTATTTAAATTACAGAAGCAAAGTACATTGCTGATTTAACTTCAGAAAATTATATCAAAGGCAAACCAAACTGATACCTAGATTATTCACAGAGGAAGAACTTAAAACGGTAGATGACTACAAACTCAAAACTCTTAGAAGATCACCCTAGTTGCAGGTGTGGACTCTTACAAGTATTGCCTCAAATAAAATCACCAGCAGATGCATTTAGCTTCAGTTCAATCCAAGATAGGTGTAGCTCCTTAATAACTACTCAAATGTAGGCCACAATTTCAGGAGTCAGAGAGAGCAATGATTCAGGAGGCTGAGCCGCTTTCACTTCATGTACGCCAAAAGAAAGTTTGTGTATTCTGATTCATTCTATACGAGGAACTTGACGTTCCCCATTTTGCAAATGATTCCTCATTCCCTGAAATTTTCATTTCAAACAAATAATTAAGAGCTGTATACCTTCATAGAAGGAACAATGGGGTAATTGCTACATCAGTAGAGTCTACTAGGTAAATAAGGAAACAATCACAACATTAGAACTAAAGAATGGTGATGAAAAATTGAGGCAGAATCGGTCCCGAGCAAATCCAGGTAAGCTAGCTGGGAAGTGGGAAGTGAAGTATAAGGCGAAAGGCATTCCATACAACCTTTATTCTTATCAATCTACAGAAAAGGACATGACACAAGTAATGTTTCCTCAATCGCCCACTTCTAAAATATAAAACAACTGGCAGTCACAGATATATCATATACAATTAGGCAGACACTATAAAGCAATTTAACATGAGATTAAAGTGAAACAAGTACGAATATGGATTCCCTGCATTCATGCATTCACGCATTCATGCACGGATTGATCCAAGGGTGCGTGATGCATGAATGCAGAGAATTTAACATGAGATTAAAGTGAAACAAGTACGAATATGGATTCCCTGCATTCATGCATTCATGCACGGATTGATCCAAGGGTGCGTGATGCATGAATGCAGAGAATCCGAATCCAATAAATATTTAAGAGCTCTTGAATTAAAAACTTGCATTACAGAGATAAGAAAATTATATCCAAACCCGAAATAATTCCACGGAAAGACATATTTTGAACAATGAGACTCAGGAAGGTTCACTTAAATACTCTCACTTCCACAAGATTTTCAATTTTCAGTTATCTTTAGGTGGCAATCCATGAATATAATCCGTTAACAAACTTCTTCACATTCAAATATCAATTTGTTTCACAACGCATTTCTATATTAACTTGAACTACAAATCAAACAAAACAAAACTTGCACCAACCAAATTCATCAAAAAAAACTACCTTTAGATCGAACAATTACTTAAGCATCCATCAGAAGGAATTCATCTCAAGGCAATAGGTCCTCCTCTTCACAAGCATTCTAGCCGCAGTCCTATAAGGCTCCTCAAAAGCTGTTGAAACCCAAGAAACATCAGAGGGTTCCTTCTTGGGAGTGGCAGTAGTAGTAGCAGTAGGTGATTGCTGTTCACTGGGCCTAATAGCAACAAGAGTAGCACCTTTCAAAACAACCCCATCAGGCAACTCCAAATGGGGTGCATACCAAAGCCTCATATTGAGTGCAGGAACAAGTGTCCTCTTTGATGCCAAAGAAGCAGAGAGAGGCTTCACCCTCAACTCCTCAAGCTGATCCCTATTCATATGCAACACTCCTTGCCCATCAGCATCTGTCAAAACCAAATTATCCAAAGTCTTATGCTCCGAAATTATCGGTTGTAACAAGTAATGCCTCGCAGAAGCTGCAATAAGAGAGCTAATGGTCCAAACAACTCTAAGTTTGAGACCTCCGTTTGTGTAAAACGAATCAGGTATGCTTCCATTGTCATCACCATTACCACCACCACATGAGGCATCAGCAGCAACAACAACCCCATCTTGTGATTTTGGGTGAATCACAGAAGAAGCACCTAGAATTACACAATTATCCAAAGTTGATCCAAAATCAGCTCTCCATTTCAACAAAACCCCATCATCAATCCCTAATTCCCCACTTGGAAGCTCGATCCTGAGCAACCGAATCTCGTTGAAATTCTTCAAAACCTGAGTCGGGGAGTGATGGGTCACCCCTCCCTGATCTCCGTCGCCGCCGTCTTCGTCGCTGGTTCCGACGGCCAGCGACGATGCCGACGAAGACGAAGAGGAGGAAGATCCTGCGACCAAGGTTGCTCTTTTAGGGCCCAAGAACTGGCCCAGTGCTTGAAGGGGCTTGACGATGCCGGTGAAGACTAATCGGAAGAGGTTCGAGAAGGTTCCGCGTGATTTGTCGGAGGAGGCAGCGGAGGAGGAGGAATCGTCGTCGGAGATGACGCAATCGACGCGAACGACGACGTTTTCGACCTGGGGGACGAGTGAGTGGAAGCGACGCGAAACGACGCAGCATCGACCTAGGGCTTTGACATCGCCGATCTTGTTGAAGACGAGGAGGAGGAGAGAGTCAGGGAGGCGATCGAAGTGGTCAATTTCGGAGCCATCGGGTTCAGGGTAGATTCTGATCGATAGATCTGCGCGGAGGGAGGACATTCTAGAGAAAGAAAGAAAGAAGAGAAGTTCTAGGTTTTTTAGAGAGAGAAGGTTGATAACCCTAAATATAATAAAGGTTTGAAATTTTCAGTGGTTGGGGAAGTGGGTTAGAGGACAGATCTGTGAAAGGATGAAGCATTGAGGAGAATCGGAGTGTGAAAGGAAAAAGGTTTGTGGAAATTGAAGGGTGAAGATAGATGGAAATGAATGGAAATGGTGTGGGTTGGGATGAGATGAGATGAGAATGAGATGAGATGAGAATGAGATGACAGAAGCGCGGTTGTAGTTTTGTCTTTACATTACATACGTTGAGACAGAGAGAAAAGAGATATTATTAAGCGCGTTGAGTTGAGTTGAGGCTTGAGTTGTGTGTGAGAGAGAAAAAGGTGAATGGAATCAGTGGTAGATGGGGAGGGAGTGATTGTGCTTCTGTGTGCGCCTTTGCTGCCTGCCTTTCCCTCTGCCTCTATTATTCTGTATTTAACTCACAATTTGTTACACTAGGAACCATGTTATGCTCTAATCTCGAACCTGCCTTTCTTTGACTAAATTGTTCAGATATTCTTATCCCTCATTACAATATTAGAATCAGATATTCTTACATTTATATATAAAATAAAAATAGATATGGTATTCTATAAATATAATAGTATTTTTCAAAAATTCAATTTAGGGTTTCTGTTATGTTAAAAAAAAAAAATAGAGTTTCTATTTCAGGCCATTTTTATTAGGTACTAATCTTTTCGAAATTAATCATTTTCATCTTCAAACCATTAATTCAAAACACAATAAATTTTAGTTGGCAATACCAAGTTTGCAATTAGATGCATATAGGATTTCATGTTGTTATTATGAAAACAAAACAAATTATTATCATCTTCCTTGTGATTGTTGGGAGCCATGACTTCCCTAACACTCCCAATTATATAGTCATATTACTTGATATTTAATTAAAATTTAGCTTTTTATAAATAAAATAAAAAATAGGGATCAATGAGGAATATGAATAGATAAATGAGAATACTAATATATATGTGTGTCAAGTTAGTTAGTCGAACTATAATTGTATATTCAATATATTAGTTGTATAACTATCAACAACCCAGTTAGTTATTTTCTATTATAACTTATGCCTTGTACGTTTTGTATATAAAGAGCTGTAACCTAATTCTTCAGAAGTTAATGAGATTTTTTTCTCTCTTCCGCATTATCCGGTTGTCCTCACAGAGAGTTTCACCCTTCTAGATTCTTTCGACGAACGTTTCTACTTTGTTGTTTCCATTCTTTCAAACGTTTCACTGAATGTTGGGCATCCACCTACTAGCTTGTGGGGGTGTCAAGTTAGTCACTCTAACTATATTTGTACACTCAGATAGTTAGTTATATAGTTGTGAATAACTTGGTTAGTTATTTTCTATTTTAACTTGTGCCTTGTACGTTTTGTATATAAAGAGCTGTAACTCAGCTTTTAATAAGTTAATGAGAATTTTTCTCTCTTCCGCATTATCCGGTTGTCCTCACATAAAGTTTCACCCTTCTAGATTCTTTCAACGAACGTTTCTACCTTATTGTTTCTATTCTTTCAAACGTTTCACTGAATGTTGGGCATCCACTCTAGCTTGTGGGGGTGTCAAGTTAGTCAGTCTAACTGTATTTGTACACTCGGATAGTTAGTTATATAGTTGTGAACAACTTGGTTAGTTATTTTCTATTTTAACTTATGCCTTGTACGTTTTGTATATAAAGAGCTGTAACTCAGCTTTTAATAAGCTAATGAGAATTTTTCTCTCTTCCGCATTATCCGGTTGTCCTCACATAAAGTTTCACTCTTCTCAATTCTTTCAACGAACGTTTCTACCTTATTGTTTCTATTCTTTCAAACGTTTCACTGAATGTTGGGCATCCACTCTAGCTTGTGGGGGTGTCAAGTTAGTCAGTCTAACTGTATTTGTACACTCAGATAGTTAGTTATATAGTTGTGAACAACTTGGTTAGTTATTTTCTATTTTAACTTATGCCTTGTACGTTTTGTATATAAAGAGCTGTAACTCAGCTTTTAATAAGTTAATGAGAATTTTTTCTCTTCAGCATTATCCGGTTGTCCTCACAGATAGTTTCACTCTTCTTGATTCTTTCAACGAACGTTTCTACCTTATTGTTTCTATTCTCTCAAATGTTTAACTGAATGTTGAGCATCCACCTTCTAGCTGGTGGGGGTGTCAAGCTGGTCAGTCTAACTGTATTTGTACACTCGGATAGTTAGTTATATAGTTGTGACCAACTTGGTTAGTTATTTTCTATTTTAACTTATGCCTTGTACGTTTTGTATATAAAGAGCTGTAACTCGACTTTTAATAAGTTAATGATAATTTTTCTCTCTTTCACATTATCCGGCTGTCCTCACAGAGAGTTTCACCCTTCTTGATTCTCTCGACGAACATTTCTACCTTGTTGTTTCCATTTTTTCAAATGTTTCACTGAATGTTGGGCATCCAACTTCCAACTTGAGTCTAACTATAAACACATACTCAGTTATTTAAATACATAACTGTCAACAGCTCATTTATTTTCTTTTATAACTTATACCTTGTACGTTTTGTATATAAAAAGTTGATTTGTGTTTGATATCCGTATGATTTTTATTATTTGAATATCTTAAATATTATATTTAAAAATATGTTACTCATAATTATATATAATATTTTACTTTAATTTTACATATAAATCCATTAATATAATTTCTCACCAAGTTTTAAATTTAGTAATAAAAAATTACTACATCATCATATTTTTTTACACAACTATATCATCATTATTAAATAGCACATATATCCGTGTTTAATATTAAAATGCTTATCTTTTATCTTTGAATGACAACTTCCAAGTTGTTTTCAGGGCCGGCCCTTGGGACAAGCAACCCAAGCAAGGGCTTTAGGCCTCAAAAAAATTTACTTGCTAGTTAGTAGTTACTATATAGTTAAGTAATATTTTGTTTATTTTTTAAACAAATATTTACTTACTAGTTAGTATTTAATATAGTGATTTACTAAATAGTAATCTTGGTGTAGATACTCTAGTTGGGAGGTTGCGAAAACTAATGATTAATTCTATGCTCTAAGCAACCAATCGAAAATTAGTCTCATAATCGGTCCAAATGGTCGAAATAACCAGAGATGTCACTGGGGAGTCAAAGTCCGTAATTATGATGGTTCATAAAAAAATATAGTAATTTAATAAATGATTTTGCATACCAAAAAACTCGAAAGATAAACTTTAAATAAAAAATTGATAATTTTAATAAAATATTGTTATTAATTTTTAAAATGCCTCGTCCCAAAGTTCGCTTTAGGCCTCAACAGGTATTGGGCCGGGCCTGGTTGTTTTTTCTAAGCGACAAGCAAATGGTAGTGCCCATGTTTTTGCAAAAGCTTCTACCAATTACGCTAATTGTACTACTTTTAACAGTATTCCTTATTGTATTTGAAACACTATCATGAATGAAAAACCTTGATTTTGCTTGCGTCAAAAAAATATTAAAATGCTTATACTTACTTATATTTAGTTTGACCCAAACATTTGTTTAAACTCAATTTTTTCTCATATGGTGTGTGTAAAGTTTTCTAATTTTTAATATTTAAAAATTCTCTCATTTATCCTTTTATATTTTGGCTTTATCCATAGTTTCCTTCCGGCTCCACACTGATTATTATGAAAGAAAAATAAAATCTAGAATAAAGTTAAATGACAAAAATATTTCAAAAGCAGTTGCTTTAACTTTTCAATTGTTGCTTGGGCGGTTACTGCGAGTCCCCACCAAATATATATACGAAGTGGTGGTTTTTTTTTTTTTTTTGTTGAATTTTAACGAGGTGCAACACGAGGACTTTTCAGGAGGTCACCCATCCTAGTACTACTCTCATCCAAACACGTTTAACTGCGGAGTTCTAATGAGATCCGGTACATTAGTGCCGGTATAATCGCACCTAAGAGGTGGCTTTTGTTATGCAACCTCAACCAAAGGTTTCCCCATAGATTTATCGGATTTAATTGCTTTGTATTTAATATAAAATATTTTATACTATCAATTAATTATAAATTATCATATTATTAAAAGTATCATAATTATCTAAAAATTACACATGAAATTATTGTAATTAACTGATTGTATAAAAAAAATTCTATTAATAATAGGATTTAAACTCAAATTTACATCGCATAAGATATACATACTTATCGGCGAACAAGGATTACTAATACGATAGAGTTTGTTTAGTTTTCAGCTTTCTCATACTTCATTTGTATTTGCTTGCTGATGCTAGAGGTATTTGTACCTCTAGGATTGTTGCTTAGTTAATCCCGTTTATATTAAAAAAAAGAGTGGTTCATATAAAATTTCGAGGACCTACTTTCAAACGAGAGACACATTAGTTCATAGATTTAGTTCCGGCATCTATTTGCTTGCCTACGTGTCTCATTAACCATTATACTTGACCCGTGGTCATATATGGCTTATGATGAATTTTCGCCATAAAAATTGATGAAAAGTAAAAAAAACATGCATAATTTTTAGGTATTTGAATTTTGAAATTGTCCATATTTTTCATTTTTTATTCGTATTCATAGGGCAAGCGGGACCACTAACGGACCAATCAACTAGGATGACTAATGAGACACGTAAACAAATAAAGGGACGTCGGAATTAAATCTATGGACTCATGTGTCCCTTATTTAAAAATTTGAGGGAGTAAAATGTTAAATCATGCTTTTACTTTAGGAGAATGCTAAAGAGTACCCTTAAGACACTCTTTAAGTAACCAAGAAAAAAAAGTTTTCATCGAGAATTGATGTATTTAATGTTTGAAAAGGTAAAATAGTTAGTTTTCCAATAAAATCTTGATTTTATTGATTCCTTAAAGAGTGTTCTAAGGACACTCGTTAACATGACCTTTTATTTTATCCCTATGTCTTCCTCTCATCTCGTCGTCCGTAATCAACGACAATCACACCACGGATGATCACACCATGAAGCAGCATTCATGGCCAAAATTTCTCGCTCCTTCAACAATTACGAGTTTCACTTACGTTAGAACCATAAAATATTTTAGGGTAAAAACCTAAAATGGTCCCTCAAATTTTTTAAGTAGGACAGTTTGGTCCCTGAAAAAAATAAAGGACAATTTGGTGCCCCAAATTTCAAAACGGGGGACAATTTGGTCCTTACGAAGGGACCAGAATGTCCCCCGTTATGAAATTTTGAGGACCAAATTGTCCCCCGTTTTAAAATTTGAGGGACCAAATTGTCCTTTATTTTTTTCAGGGACCAAACTGTCCTACTTGAAAAATTTGACTTTAGGTCTTCACTCAATATTTTAAATGGAAATTGCTAAGAGAAAAGAAAAGAGTGGAAATTGACTAGTTAATTGTCATAATTTCTTTGTGAGCTCCAAGTAAGAGGGAGGTAGAAGGTAAGGTGCAAGAGAAAACAATAAAAAAAGTTTGTATTGAGAACATAAGTTATACCCCTCGGTCCACAATATAAGAAACAAATGAGTTATTTCTTTGGGTCCAAAATATAATAAACATGCATCAATTTTCAAACATATTAAATGTTAATTTCCAATATTGTCATTATTAATCACTGTCATTAATTATAGTTAATCAGAATATTAATTAAAATTTTAGAAGGAGTGTTTTTAGAAATTTATATGAGTATTAATTACAATTAACTCATTCCAATACATTTCCTTAGTCTGTGTGTTTTAGGGTTTTGTTTCTTATATCGTGGATCGGAGGAAGTATAACAATTTCTTATACAAATTTACCTCTTTTGATTTCTTAATCGATGCTCTAAGGGCACCCGTTAGAATTTTTCATAAAAAAAATAACCTCTAGTCAATGTGGGACTTTGGTTTTTCTAATACACCCCCTCATGCCTAACACTATTGGGGGCTTGATGTGTGGATAATATGGTGGGTGACTCAACAATAGATCTAGGATAGTTCTGATACCATATTAAATTTTAGGCCTAACTCAATCCCAAAAATTAGCTCATTGAATGAGGATTGCCCACTACTTATAAACTCTTATTGGATACTATCTTTAATTAATATAGGACTTTGGTTTTTTTCAATACCACATGAGGAAACATAGGTTCATGTTTAGGCGCCGATGCAATTCGGTGGGTTGTGTTTGAAGCAAAAGTGGATGCTGCAATTGTAGATCCGAGAGAAGGTAAGGGAGTTTTGGCTTTTTGGGTGTGAATGTGATTGTTGGGGACAATGCTTATGCACCTGTTTCCCTTTAAACTTTATTCATCATGTAGATGTAGATGCTAATGTTTCTTTTATCATTATGGAAGTGGCAGGTGCAGTGCGGGTAGGATTACCGGTAGCAACTAGCAAGTGCAACCTTCAAAACCTAGCCTTTTATTTTTTATTTTACATAAAATATGTAAAAGTTTTAAATTTAGTCTTTAGCTTGTTTTCCTGTTTTCATCTATTCTCTTGTTAGAGTATATAAGTTAGTTTTTCTTTTAAAAAAAAGTAAAAAATAAAATCGAGCTATTTGATCATGTTTACTTAGGATCATGAAATTTATGTGACTTGGGGTACGTCTACTCTATACACTATGTTGAAATAAAGTGCACAGACGCACCATTTTTATTTTTTATTTTTATAGAAGAGGCTACTTATCTTATTAATTCAAAACTAATCTTGGGGTTGAAAACCCTTTACAATCATTGTTAATGAACAAAGCTAACACTGACCTAATACTATTAACTAATTGGATGTTCATAGAAGCATCAAACCCACATTTAGTCAGCACATTTGTTTGATTTCCTAAAAGTATATTACACCATAGTCTGCCAGGAACTAGACTGAAGCAAGACATTGATCTCTACAGCAGAGATTGAATTTGCGGATTGATGGATGAAGCTATAGCAATCAGATTAACCAGTGTGGTTGAATCTGTTTCAAACACTACTCTTTCCAGAGCTAGATTTTTAGCAACTTATAGATCATGAAGCAAAGCACGAAATTCAGCTACCAAGGGAGAGCAAGACCCCAGATTATAGGAGAATCCTGAAACGAAATTCCCTTTATCATCTCTAATAATTCCCCCACACGCAGATATCCAAGAGAGGTTGTTGTGAGCACCATCAACATTCACTTTAAAGAAGCTTGGAGGAGGAGGTTGCCAGCCTACATTCACCATGACTCTACTATCATCAGTAGAATTTGATGGCTGAGAAACTTCCTTATTAATAACACAGGTCTGGTTACATATTTGCTGCCATAATTCATTCATCTCCCGATTTGGTTTCAGACGAAAAAACCAAACAATTCCTATCTCTCCAAAGAGCATCAATGGTGATAGAAAAAAGGGACATCCAGCTCCAGGGAACCTTGCCTATTTCATCTGAGGTTAAGTTCCATTCCAGCCAAGGAACAAGTCCCAAACTTGAGAACTTACTCCAGTTAGCATCATCAATCACTCTGCTCCACAGGTTGACAGTCTCTTCATAGTCTCAGGACATGAGTTGCATCTTGGGCAAATTGAGTTTGCAATCATGTTTCCCATGAAGGACCTTCCACAGTATAGCTTTTAGCCTATTTGGCCCTTTCCACCTCCATATCCTCTTAAAAAGAGGATGCAATCCAGCATCAGTGTCCATAGGATTCCTATCGGCAATTAACGCATTATAAGAAGATCTTAAAGTAAATAAACCATCAGAATTAAGAGACCAACATGGAAAATCATTAAAAACAGAAGGAATAGTGTTTTTTTGCATTCACCTATTTTTCTAATATTATAAATAGTTTAATTTCTATATTGTCTGTATAAAAAAGATTTTTAAATCGTTATCCAATAATATCTTGACAAATCAGTATTATTATTATTATTATTATTATTTCTCTCTCTTAGTTATTAAAATAAAAACATACATGTCAAAATATTATTGGATGTTTGTGTAATACTTTTTACACTGACAATGTATACTACTTTAATTATTTTATAAAACATTAAAGTAGTATGCATTATCATTGTAAGATGATGACTGCCCAAACTTTATAAGCACTACTACCCAGCACAAGAAAGGTGCCGGTGGCAGCTCAAAAGTTCCCATAATTAAGGCGCCTTTAGACAGACCACAATTAAGGCGACTTTCTAACACACCCCTTCACACTTAGGGCTATGCACCTGAAGCGTGGACGATATGGACGGTTCAACAACGGATCTAGGATAGACATTGATACCATCTTGAAATTTGGGTTTAGGCCTAACCCAACTCCACAAAATTAGCTTGTAAGGTGAGGGTTGCACATGCTTTATAATCACTATTACCCTGCAATTAAGGCAATTTTCTAACACACTCCTTCAAAGTTGTTGTGACTCGTGCGAATTGGCCACTTAGAATGTGCCTTCCTCCATTGTTGTTGGAGCACCATCGCAACCACCGATGTCATTGCTTTCATTTTACAAAGTTGCGATTTGTGTGAATTGACCATTGAGAACGTGCCCTCCTCCATTTTTGTTGGAGCACCATCGCAACCACCGCCGTCATTGCTCTCAATTTACAAAGTTATGATTTGTGTGAATTGACCACTGAGAACGTGCCTTCCTCCATTTTTGTTGGAGCACCATCGCAACCACCGCCGTCATTGCTCTCAATTTTATAGCACTGACAGAACAAAAAAAATTTAAAAGTATTAATAACAATGAGTTGACCTAGGATGTGAATGATGTGGGCGGCCCAACAACGAATTTAGGATAAGCTTTGATACTGATATCATCTTAAAGTTTGAATTTGGGTCTAACTCAACCCACACATACGTGCAGACACACACTCTCGTGTGAATTGACCAAGAATGTGCCTTCCTCCATTGTTGTTGGAGCACCATCGCAAAACACACACACACACAACACAGGCACACGCGCACACACACTAGTGTGAATTGACCACTGAAAACATGTTTGTCTCCATTGTTTTTGGAGCACCATCGCAACCACCGCCATCATTGCTCTCAATTTTATACTCGGTGATAGAACAAAAAAAAATTTAAAAGTAGAAACAACAACGAGTTGGAAAATAGTTTAATGTTCTCATACAGTAAAAGTTGAAAGTTAGTGAACGAAAGTTAGTAAAAATATTTATTGAGATTTTATTTATATTTCATACATGGAATCAGTTATGGTACCATCAAAATAAGGCTAAATCTTATGGTGGCTTCTAAGGTGAGGGAGCTAGTAAGTCCCTCACCGTGAAGCATCTTTTTTTTACTATCAGATATATTAATAAATTAATTGGATGGTTATGATTGAAACTTGATAATGGTTAAACAAGTCATCTAAAAAAACTAAAATGACATTTTTATCCCTATCCCTTCCATCCCATCGTTCCTCCTTAATCTCCCACCCCATTATTGGATTTGAATCTTCCATCTAGTACCACAGCGAACAGGTGCGCATCACCTCTTCTTCGGTTTCTCGTTTCTCGATGCCAAGAAGAAAAATTCAAAAATAAACTGGAATTCGATGAAAACTGGAAGCTTCGATGAAAACTGGAATTCCCACATCAAAAATAAAAACTTCATCAAACAAATTTGAAAAAATAAAAAACAAAAGGCAAGAAGCTTCTGGGTTGAAAAAAATAGAAAGGTTAAGCCAAGAGTGACCTTGGTTCCACAACGGAAGAGGACAGTGAAGGCATGATTGGGCGGCGAGATGGTTCTGCTTTGATGTCTTCTTATTGTGCATGAACATCATTGCTTTCTGGGTTTGTTACTTTGCTTTCAATTTCATAACCTTCCTTCAATTCTGGTTCTGTTTCTCATGTTATTGCTTCTAATGTGATTACATTTTCTTCTTCACTGTTCCTGATACAATTTCATGGTCGGCAGTGGTGATAGATGGGGTGAGGATGGTGGTGTGGCTGTGGGGTTGCAGAGGATAGGGGTAAAGATGGGTTTTACGATTTTTTTTTTTTTTAAAACTGATTGTTTACCTGTTAACTGGTGGTACATGGGTGAGGGACTTGTTTACTCCCTCACCTTAGAAGCCACCAAATCTTATTTTGGTTCTTTAACGTTTGTTTTCATTCTAACTTTTTTTTTTTTTGGTAGAAGGGGCCTAAACCCAGGTGGATTCTAGCATGAAGTAGGTGTTTTAGTGGTATACCCATATACCACTAATTTTTGCATCATAGACAATTTTGAACCATTAGATATAATAATTAAATAATAAATGGTCCAGATTTATTGGTCCAAAAAAAATATGAAAACAAAAAAATTTTAAAATATACTACTTTACCCTTCCCTCTTCTCCCTACCATCAAAAACCCTAAATTTTTAATTTCTGCCGCCGTCGCCGTCCAAGTTATTACCGCTCACAAATCCTAATGTATCAATTCAATAGACAATAGGCATCAAAAGATTACATAATAATCCAAAGTTTGTGTAATTCAAGCAAGAAAGCATCTATGCGATGAGCATATCTTTAGGATTATGAGTTTCATTAGATCAAAAAAAAAAATTCTGAGTTTCAGGATGGTAGATCTGGAAGCAAGGTTCCTCTCCTTCCACTTCAATCAATTCCACGTCACCTTGCCACCCACTTTTCTTCAAAGCCTCATAGTACCAAATCCCTCTATCTCTAAATGATCACCGTGTTTGGGGATAAAATGAGATTGAAAGTGAAGCTGCTACCTTCCAGTTTGTTCACGTCAGGCAATGGGGTCAGCTGTGCTTGGGTTTGTCACTGTGAGAACCATGGTGGAGTAAACAAATGAGAGGGTGGGTTGATACGGTTTTGTGTCAATCAAAAATAAAAAACTTTCACAGCAGAAGCAGAAACCAGAAGAAACGATCATCCTTGCTAGCAACAAAAACCACTGCCATTCGCCTCACCATTCACAACATCACGACCGATGCCATCACCGCTCCGCCGCTACCCAGCCATCCCTGCCTTTGGTTGAGGAACAGTGAGGAAGAAGAGCGATTTGGGAGGCGATGGGTGGTGGCAGTCGGTGCGGTAGTGATGGGGCGGTGGTGGGGTTGTCGGTGCGGCGGTGTGGGGGCGGTGGTAGTGCATGGGGTGTTTGTCAAGGGTGGGAAGAATATGTAGATGATAAGGGTAAAACTGAGAATTCTCATTAAAAAAAAAGAAAAAAAAAGGTATTTAGTGGTATATGGGTATACCACTAAAACACCTACTTCATACTAGAATCCACCAAGCACCCTAAACCCATGTTTTCAAGCAAATGCTAGGGTGGGCCATGAGCAAGCTTCTTTTTGCAAAAAAAATAATTATTTTCATTACCAAGTTTTGTCATACAAATAATAGGATTCTAATAATACGATAATATATACTCTCTCCGGTCACTATTATAAGCAAAATTAAACAAAACACACATATTAAAATTACTCTATTTGCAAAGCCATGGAGTTCTAGCTAGGTAGCTCAATTTACTCCTTCGGTCCTTCCCGTGCATGAAATTAACGGTATTCATGCAAGACAAGATGTGTTTTGGATTTGTAATGCTGAGCTGGTTTTGAATTTTTGATCCACATTAGTCTGATAAACGTGGTTCCAACTTCCAACACACCCTGTGATCATTATCTTATTATCTTCTGAATCTGTTCCTTTAATTTTATTTTATTCTGTTAGTTTCTATCACCAACGAATATTAACAAAAGAAATTATCGAAGGTTGGAACTATAAACCGGATTGATAGACTGGAATAATAATAAGTCGGTTGTCGTATCCTGCTTAAAGCATCCCCTTTGTTTCGGTGAGATATAATAAACGAAAAATAAATAAATAAATAAATGCATTAAAAAATAAGTCAAATAACAAAGTAGGGTAGAAGAGAAAGGAATTAGAATTTGTTTAGTTATAGACTTATAGTAAAGGAAAAAAAACACTGATATGATCGAATGTTGACACAAATGGAGGATAAAAAAACAACTTATTTATCTCCTTGTTGTGTCTGTTGCACGTCTTAAAGAAATTTTGATTAATAAAAATTGGTTTGAATCTACCATGAAACAATCTACTTAAAATCAATATATAATAGCATACGAAATGCATATTTTGTATCCCATTTTGGTATCACATACCATGTGCACTTGACATTGTTTTGATAATTTAGACTTGGATCCAAGAAATTACTAAGTAACAACACACGCGCACGTTGTGGCATGTGTGTGTATTCATGGCATATGGTTTATGAACAGTTGAACACTAAGTTTCACGGTGATTGAGATTGTAATTTCCGTACTCATATGAAAGTACAGACACAGCATGTAAACTATATAATCTATTTTACTACTATCAACTCTGGAGCTGAAATTATGGTCAACTCTGAGGGTGTTTCGAGTACAATCCCACATGACATTAGTCTCATCAATAGATTAAAACCGTTATTTTAAGTTTTTAATTCATTTTCATATGATTATTTCAATTTTGTGTTTTTTAGCCAATAAAGATCTTGAAAATAACTTTTTAAGTCTTTTGAAGTATATATGTACAGTTTAGGAGAAAAAATGTAACTGCAAAATTAAAAATAAAATATAAAACCAATATGTGATTGGTCCGAGTGGTAATAGGCTCGGGCTCTTTAAGCAAGTGGTCAGGGGGTTCGATCAATGACTATTGTGTAAGGAGAAAACCTGATTGAGAGAGATATACCCTTCAATATCATATAGTACCTCGAGGGGTTAATCTCCATGGTTGCACATGGGAATACCCTACGAAACCACAAAAAATAAATAAATACAAATGGTAACATTTTTTACATCCAACAATCTTCCTCTCAAGTGTGAGTCCATCCATTCATCTAGTATGCTCCCATTCATCTAGTATGTTCAACTTGTACTGTATCACCGTTAACTCACAGACATCAACGGGACACACTGCCTGACCTCCACATTGTCAGGAAGACTTTCGATACAAGAAACGGGTCACAAAAATCGCACATTGGCTCTGATACCAGAGTTGAGTCGTGAGGGGAGCCTAAAACACCAGGGAGATCTCTACATTGGGCTAAGATGCAAACCATACAGATGATTTGAACACATCTTTCACCTAAAACTTTCGATACAAGAAACCGGTAACAATAATCGCACATCGGCTCTAATACCAGAGTTGAGTCATGAGGGAAGCCTAAGGCACTGTTTGGTTTGCCAAAAACGCTAGCGTTTAGCGTTTAGCGGATAGCGTATGGAAAATTAGCCCCGTTTGACAATAGCTTTTAAAATTAGCATATAGCGTTTTTTCACTAGCGTATAGCGTTTTTTCCAGACGCTACTTGAAGTAACGTTTGAGCTTATAGCGTATCACTTTTTCTTCCATGTTGATCCTTTAATATCTTAATTAAATTCCTTATTTATCCTTCACTAACAAAATTAAATATTAATAGAAATCTTTAAAATTGATTTATTAGAATTAATATCACTATTTATATTTATATTTAAGATAAAAAATAGAAATTATATTTTTATTTATAAAAAAATCGTATAAAAATCATATCAATATTATTTTTATTATTCCATATTATTTATAAAAAATAACTAAAACTAAATAAATATTAAAATTAAAAATTTATATTTTAATCTTTGAAATGATAAATAATTTAAAATAAATTAAAGTGTTAAATTGATAATTATTTTAAAATAAATAAATTAAATAATATATATATATATATATAACTTATATAAAAAAATATACAAACATGTCCATTTATGTAATTTTACATTAATCAGCTAGTTCAACCGCTAGTTTTACCAAACACTTCAAATCCAATCCGCTAGTTTATCGGTTATCCGCTATCCGCTAGCTTATCCGCTATACGCTATCCGCTAGCTTATCCGCTATACGCTATCCGCTAGCTTATCTGTTATCCGCTATCCGCTAGCTTATCCGCTATCCGCTATCCGCTAGTTTTTACCAAACAGAGCCTAAAACACCAAGGAGATCTCTACATTGGGCTAAGATAACCAGTCACAATAATCGCACGTCGGCTCTGATACCAGAGTTGAGTCATGAGGGGAGCATAAAACACCAGGGAGATCTCTACATTGGGCTAAGATGCAAACCATACAAATGATTTGAACACATCTTTCACCCAAAACTTTCAATACAAGAAACCGGTCACAATAATCACACATCGGCTCTGATACCAGAGTTGAGTCATGAGGGGAGCCTTAAACACCAGGGAGATCTCTACATTGGGCTAAGATGCAAACCATACAAATGATTTGAACACATCTTTTACCCAAAACCTTAAGGTATTGAGTGTATGTATGGATCCTCTTACTTATATGTTATTCAAAATGTTCATTTCCATCCAATTTGGGACTTTTTACTCATACTTGACTCTCCAACAGTGTACCTGGTGTGTGATCCTAAACTTCGCAAGAGATAAATTATAAAAAGTTTATGTACTACAAATGATTCGGACAAGAACTTCGATAAAGCAAAATGTAATTTACTCTAGAATAATTCTGCTGGCTATAACAAATAATACTCTAGTTTTGCATCAAAGGTATGACGTCTGAACCACTTTTGCTTTTGCATGATTAATTATTTAAACCAAAGCAATGCAGAGACCAGTTTCGACATATTAGTTGTATTTTCTTGGCAACTTTATACGTATTAATCTGGATTAGGCTTAAAGTGGCGTTCAATAACTTGAATATACATATTGCATCCACTGTCACACTCACAACTACATCATCTCTAAAATAATATAAAATATAAAAGATATGTTAACAAAGAAGTTATAGGAATAGGATCACTTAGCTAAATTGTGCACATGAATGAATCTTAAAAGTGGTAAAGGAGTTCGAAAAGTATCGACTCTTTTTTTCATCATAGTTTTAAAGAAGAAACATACTTTAGAAGATAGATCGCTTGAACACAATGTTTTATTGAAGTCATCCATGAATTCTTTTTTATTTGTTTAAAAAGGTTAATTCAAAAGCATGTGTTATTAAACGTAGTATCATAAATATTAGATAATCACAAGACATAATTATAATTACTTTAATTTTGAACCTCACAGTAATATTGAAAGAATAAGTATGGCCACCACAATTCTACGGTTGGAGATAAATCCTTCTTGGTATCAAATCGTCAAATGCAAGTTGAGCCTAATTTTAAGCTTGAAAGGCACTTTTGCAAATTGCAATTGAAAATGTGCGTACAAATAATATCCTACCCACCTATAAAAAAAATATCTGAGGTCCACTACCAGACATGTTCCCCTTTAGAACCCACCAACATTCTCTATTGGAGGCCTTGACAGGAAAGGCTAAAGAGACTGTTTACTGTTTAGTACAACTGAAAAATGGAATTGGAATTTTTTCCTTCTTTTTTTTTTTTTTGTGTGTGTGTGTGTGTGACCCCTTGATGCAAAGGTCAATAGGTGAAGGACATTAAGTGAATATTTGGATGGATGTTTAATAAAAATGATTTCAAATATAATTGATTTTGCGAAATTAATTTGGTTAGAATTGAGTTTGATGTAATTTATGAATGGATGTTTCTATTTTGAAAACAAGTTTAATATAAAACTTAGTGTAAAATTTTCAACTCAAGTTACTTTTTGTAGCTTTTAGTCAGAATCACTTCTGGAGCCAAAATCAACATTAATCTGCCATTAACCAAACATCTCATTTTCACTAAAATCACATTTGACAGATCATAGAATCAATTATGGACATTTCCAACATGAAACCAAGTACACACTAACTTCTGCTATACCATTACATCAGGGAGGAACGATCATAATAAGCTGTTGTATATGTGGCATTCAATACACTTCTATGATTATAACTTTACAAGCTGCCACTTCATTTGCTTGCTGGTTTTAAGCGTGGTCCAAAATCTTACCAATTGTGTTGTGGAATGACAAGTTGACATTCAAAAAGGACATTTCTTATGAGTATCCCATTTTACACTGACATAGGATACGGCTCATCACTATAGGCTTAACTCTCTATATTTGAATTCTACTTTCCTAAAGTATAATAAAATCATAACTACCCAGTATATTGTTATTTTCGAATTTTCAATCACCAGTTGTTTCTATGGGGTAGCAATAGCATAACCCCATATATAATAATATCGCTCCATTAACGGGACCACGTTCGTCTTGAGTTCATCATCGTTTACGACAGATTCAGGATCCTCTCAAGTTGATAAAAACAGGAGAATGTCCTTTAACATATCACACCCATCTATGTTAAATAAAATTTGATCAATGACTTATATTTTGACACATCATACACACAAAACACATCGTTTCATTAAAACCAATTTCCACCCCTGCATTACATTTTATTTAACATCGACGTCTTTTATATGTCAAACAGGACATTCTCCTGTTTTTATCAACTTGAGAGGATCTTGATCCTTTAGCCGAAGTATAAATAAAAATTATTATTGAATCACCAAGGAACCATTTCATTAAATCAGCTCTTAGCAGTTGATAAAAAAATCAACAATAACCATATAAACAAAAACACTGAAATAATTATACCCCCTTCTCAAAAAAAAAAAAAAAATGCAACTGTTAATAATCCAATCCAATATAAATGTCAAAACGAAATGACTGAATGCGCCTACCAACTGCCAACTAGCAAGTACCAAATATAAAGGATGGAACCCAATTATCCCTAAGGATAAATAAAATATAGTATGATAGACACGTAAATAGGATTCAAACTCTCCAAAAACAGAAGAATCAAGAAAGCTGTATTTACAATTGTCATCTACTTAAACCACTTAATGTGCAACATAAAAGCAAATTCATATACAAATAGTAATAACTAACAAGAAGATTTCTGACACACTGTTTCAATACAATTCTACCCCCAACGAATCATACCCTTTCCCAAGGAAATAATAGGACAGATTCATCTCCAAGACAACCCAATATCTAGAGTGCATGACATTATCAATCTATTGAACTGGCATCCTATAATAACAAGGGCTGCCTGAGGACCACAAACGAACTCAAACTAGACATCCTTACTGACTAAGAACGATGGGAAAAAAAAAAATCAGAGAATGGATAGTAATGTATAAAGTATACAGAATCAAGAATAGGAAATCGTAAAGTTTGAATATCTAGACTAACCTAGAACCAAGGGAGGAATTGTCTGCATGCATAGTCTATCTTTTAAAAGATTGAAAAATATTATACTGAGCATAATTAAGCTGAGATGAGAGTCTGGAGAGAGTTTATGAATCAACATCCAAGAAACTAGATGACTACCAGAAAATGAAGAAAATATGTGCTTTACAATTAGCTAGGAAGAGTAAAATTTCAATATCATCTCTGAAACATATCCAGTTGATTGCACATTATAGAAAGAAAGCTAGAGGGGTCAGTCACATACAGAAAGGGAAAAGAAGTTTTGAGTAAATTGGTGCTGTCGTGCTGATGTTAAAACATTGAAACAGGCAATCTGGAAAAGAATCTTTCAACAGAAGATGGGAGTACAGAAGAGGTAAATGTCGATGAAATGGGATGATTTAATCTTGTTGCATCGTCTCCGTGTTAAATTATATTAGCCAAAATGCAAAATCCGAAAAATAAGCATCTTCCTTACCGGGGCGATAGGAAACCAGCTATTCCCCAAACTCTACAAATGTAGTTTTTATTTGGGAAAAATCACTAAAATTAGAGCAGGATATTATCTAGGTCACCGAAATTCAATCAACTATAGTACAATTTCAGTTGACATACTAAATGTTAAGTTGCAAACAGGGCAATAGGTAAGCTGCAGGAAGTGATCATAAAAAGAATTCAACTTCATAGAATTTAGGGGCTCCAATGAAATCATTTTAAATCACATTGGAAGAGGGGCTTGCTACAATAAAAGCGGCAAGCAAGCATTTCCTCGTGAGTGGCATCCATCACAAGACAACTATGAAGTGAAAAGCATGAACAGAAGTTCTAGAAAGTAAATACCAATGGTTTTTCAGATAATAGGTATATTATGAAGTGCACTTGGTGTGATAACAAGCGCAACCAGAAGACTGGAAATCAAACAGTAAACATACGGTCATATATAGTCGCAAATGCCCTCATGTACAGAAGGATTACAGGAAATGGGAAATAGCAAGAGGGAATAAAATAATCGAGTTTTTTTTTGCAATTTTTCAAATTCATGAGGCAACTTCCCCAATTTTGACCAAGTACTCACAAAACAAGGATAGTAGAAAGAGGAGGTTGCTGGAGAATCTGCATCCTATTTGCATCATCAGGGAAGATCTTTCACCAAGTAAGGAGAATAAGAGGTTGAAGCAGTAGAATAAAATAAATATCATTGCTTTATGGTTCCTCCAATAGGCAATAATCACGTATAAAGATGATCCCACACTAGTCAATGGCAAAACAGTATGAACGGACAGAAAGATCCTAAATTTCTAAGAGAAAACGCAGATGCAGATGAAGAGTAGATTAACAAAAAAGAAAAGAAAGGAACTATAGCTCCCACATACAAATCCAGCAATGGATGATAGACATAATCTTGCTAGCCACTGTTGGGGAAGAAGCAGGAATCCAGTTGAATAAACCAAGAGATTGTTCTCTCCAGGACCAACCTAGAGAAACTAAAGAGAGAATGAGGACATGCTGAGAATTAAATTATCACCTTCAGAAACACCAGAATCAATTCCAATAACTCATGTGGCCATTATAAAAGCCTGGATCAAGTTTTCAGCTGCACGCTTTTCTTCAGGTGTGCCAGATATAAGAGCAATACGATCACCCCGGGCAGATTTGGAGTCAGAAATCTCTACTGTTGCTCCTGAAATCTGAATTGAAACAACTAGGCATAAAATAGACATTCAATGAAGCAAATTTTGCATCATTTCATAAGCAGTAAATGTGCAATGAGTATGAAAGTATAAACAAGTTGATATCCCATGCCCCAAGACAAAGACGTATAAACTTGAGAAAGCCAGATACTTTAGCCATTGACATCCACCAGAACAGGAATATATATGGATAAAACAGCGTGAGCAAAAGAAAACATTTTTCACAAAATTGTTTGCATGGAAGGCTATCATTAGCTGACATCTGAAAGAACTACACTATGGTCTATCAAATTTGGAAAACTGAAAACATCACTGACCAAATAATAGGAAAATCCTTAATAAGTTATTTCTAATTAGTTTCTGCACAAATTGTTGCTTCCGTCTTATGGCATATCACTTGGTATGGTGAAAGTTGGACATCTTTCACATTCCTACAAATAAGCATGATATGAAAGTTTTGATTTTATGGTAAATGACATTTTTCAGTTGATCACAACCCAAGTGTCAGTGAGATAAGCAGCAAGGACCAAATCTGGCATTAATTTAAGATTAACAATAGAAATATGCCTAGACCACGAATTAGTTCCCTCTGCCACAGAATAAAAGAAAAACAAATTCAGAATGTGTGAACAAACCTTCCTTATATTGGCTATATTCGCCCCTCCTTTACCCAACACTTTGCCAACAGCATTAGCAGGAATCAACATCTCCAGAGTTGATGGAGGAGGCAAACTGTGTATAATAAAGGCACAGAAGTTGAATATAAATAACCAGTTTAACATAAAGCTAAGGAAAAAGAAAGGGAAAAAGTTGGTTGTAAAGTATATATAGAAGGCATATAACTTTGATAAAAATATATACTAACCCTCCATAAAGCTTGGAGGCATATGAAGACATAGATCCATATCCATTTTCTCCCATCTATTACAGAGAATCAAACAAGAGAGGATATCAGTGAGATATGTTCAGAAACTAAAAATAGAGATGAGATGTGTAACAACAGAAAGAAGAAAAGAAAGAGCTAACCCAATTATAACATATTGCACTCGTAAAAGAGATACTTTACACAGCACCGGAGGAAAGAAAGTGCAAAATAAAAGGAACAGCTCTAAGGAACGATATCTACAATTTCATTCAACCCAACAAAAAAACCCAAAAAAAAAATATACAGGAAGGAAAAATGCTGAAATCCATCATCATTCACCACTTTATCTGATTCATTATAATAGTATTCATAACTTCATAACAACTATATTTGAACAAAATTGACAAAAAAATCTAGAACATATACCATTCAAGAAAACAACAAGGAGCCAACTAATATCATTTAAATTTGCATTCCTACAAGATTTTCCCATTTTAAATCAATATAAAAGTTATGAAAACATACTTATCCATATGGAAAAATAACTTCTTGGCTGCACATATACTTAAGCAAATTGTCTCTCTTTTATATAAAAAATAAATACCAGATTCTTATCTTTCAGGGTGACAAGAGTACGAGATGTAAAAAAACTCTTTATGAAATTAATACAGATTTAAAACTTCCAAAAAAAAATTTAAAAGTATTCTTCTCCATATATTGAACCTAGAATTTCGAAGCAGAATCAATACCAAAAAGCTATAAACATGTAAACCATAACATACAACAAAATGATCAGTGTAAGAGATTAGCTATGGTTGAAAACATACAGCGAAAAGGTTAGCTGGGGAAGGAGTTAACAAGAGAAATAGTTCATTTTACTGATAAATAATAATCTAGGTGAAGCACTAGTGAAGTACAATTAGTCCAAGCCCATATCCATCACAATCTAGGTCAAGAATATTGATCGTCTAACAGTTATAAACTTATAATAGAATTATATAGGAAGAAAAGAAAAAGAACCGCATACCGAAAATGATCCATATCCATAAAGGCTGCCAGAAGAAAGCATGCCCAGGCCAGTCCCACTTTCACTCCTCTGATCATAAGCCAAAGGAGCAGCGACAGGAGGAACTGAAGGCAGCACAGACGGCAATGAAAGAACAGAACCACCAGAGTACAAGGATTCAGTACCCATAGGGGGATTTTGGCCATTGTCCCTTTCTCTCAATACATCATCTCTCAGTCTTAAGACAATCTGAATTAGTGCATCTCTGACACAATCAACTCTGCCGACCACCTAAATCCAAAAGAACGTTGTATTAAATAAATAAAGAAATTACACAAGAAAAATGATGAACCAAAAATAATTCAAACCTCAACGAGTTCATCATTCCCTTCTGCGCATTTAGGCTTATCACTTCTTGAGATTTGAACATCTGCCTTAGTTCTCTTCCGAATTTCATTAATGATCGAACCACTTTTCCCAATAATACACCCTATTACTTTGGATGGAACTAGGAGCCGGATTGAAACCGTGGTATCATCTTCATCATTTATCTTCCCTTGCAACAGTAGAACAGCTTCAACTGCCATGGATTTCAGATCACTTGACGACTACAAAATACACATAATACATTATTTATTTTTATGAAATAAGAACAAGCACATGGTCAATATACAATTGGAAAAGGCTACTACATGCAGAGCATGGACAATATAAGAGTCGAAAAAATCAATCAACTAGTAAACCAAGCACAAAACTTCATATCAATGATTTGAGGAAGCTCTCATGTTAAACATAGGGGACTAAGCTTTTTTGCTTGTACACCTGTAGATTAACCATATTATATATGATTAATATGGTTAATATGTTAAACATGGTCAACTTGCAGAATGCTCAATAACAATAGACACATGCTGACATAATGAAATTGAAATATTTTCTTTACTGAAGTATCGTTATAGAATCCTCCTCCCCTCCACCCAAAGAAAGTTAAAATCTTGTTTTCCAATATTTCCACATTGTAGTTACCAGTGGAGCTGTCGGTCTCCAAATAAGCATCAATACTCACTGTCATGAGGGATGGCACCATTAGAGAACGAGGTCATTAGCCACAGTAATTCACTAGTATACAATCAACTATAAAAGGAAGTAAGGAACATAAAGGAGTAATATGCAAACTAGAAATCCAGCCAAGAAATATTTAAAATAAACCTGATATACAAAAGTAACAATAAAATGAAAATTATCTATCATGATTTTGACTAAAAAATTGAATGAATGAAAAGAGGAAGAGGTAAGATAAAAAGCGAATTCGGATGAATCTAGATGAATAAGAGCATACTATAGTTTATAATTTGTAGAAAGAAGAAAATTAAGTAACTAGAGATCAAACAATAAACTCAAACTTTTAAAAAGCAAAACACATACTTGAAGCCTAACAACAAATCAAACAAGTTTCCGAAGAGCGAGAATCAACTCCTCCTCTCAATACTCAAGTCTGAAGTGATTTTTCCTTTTTCTTATTATTGCATATAACTTTGGGAAGCGATCTTATAACAATGACCAAAAACAGAAAAAGAATCTTGATAAATAGTAAATTAAAGCTTTTCTATGTGTATAAGATGTATAATGGACTACACCAAGTTAAACAGCTCCCAGTCCCACAACCATACTTAGAATTTATTAGATTTGCAATTATATCTTAAAGAAACAAATGGATGAAGCAGAGATAGTGCACCTCTGTTGCAGTTATAGTGATTAAACAATCATCATGACGAGCCTTGGAATCATCAACATCAATACGAGCACCACTAGCTTCCCTCATACTTTTAATTGTACCCCCACCCTTCCCAATGACACGCCCAATCTTGTCAGAGGGGCACAACATTCTTACAATTAATTCCTCAGATTGAGAAGCGCCAAGACCAGAAACTACCGGAAGGGCAGATGAGTAAAGAGACCATGTATTTCCTGCATCAGCATAACCTTGCAAATCTTGTACATTCGTAGCACCTATAATTTGAGGAACAGTTCTAGGTGGGATAATAGGATCCGGAGCTGGATATAGTCCACCAGGTGGGTAAATTGGAACATCAGTAGGAATGATAATGCTAGGAGGGGCTTCTGGTACAGCTGTGTCAAGAGGGATGTTCTCCTTGGGAGAAAACTTGTACATAATAGATGAAACTGCAAATAATGCTCTTTTTACTGCTTCTGATTCACCAGTAATCTACTCACAAGGAAAACAAGCATATAATTAGATGGAAAAGTTAGCTTATTTCTGTAGGTGGATTTAGATGGCAGCATGTTCATCAAAATAGTGATTATGTTATGAATCTATGCAATGAATAATTCAACGGTAAGTTAAGAAATTTTAAAAATTGTGACATTAAATATACTAACCAACACGAAATTGTCGAACTCCATAGCACATGAATGTGCTGGGTCAGCTGCATCCTTTGCAATAACCTTGATATTTGTCCTTGTCTTAACTCTCAGTTTTTTAATGGTAGCCCCAGCCTTTCCAATGATATTTGCAGACTGGCTTGAAGGAACAAGTATTTGACATTCTTCCTTATCCTTTCGTTTCTTCTCAGAATCTCCAACAGTTTCCATGGCATTTGAAATGGCAGAATGAACCTTGAGAAGAGCATCTTGGGCAGCACATAAAGGCCGCTTAATGTTGAACTCATCATCAATCTCAAATTCTTCCTTCTCTTTAACATAGCAATAGATCGTTATAACTCGGTCCTTGGCACCAGGAAATGGATCTACTACCTTGACTTTTGCCCTGGTCTCTTGCCTTATTGAATTTATCACTTTTCCACTCTTCCCAATAACACTTCCAATAAGTCCATCAGGGCAGAGTATCCTATAAACAATCAATTCATCACTGCCTCTGTCATCTCTGTCATTTGCACGTCTCTTATGGTTTTTGCTGTCCCCATCGTGGTCTCTCTGCGAACGATATCGTTTCCCAGTCTCACCCATTTTACAAATGACCAGCACGACTCCTGAAAACAAAACACATTTTCAGATACATACATAATCAGTTGCAAAACATAGTCTTAGTTTATTTCCACCATACCCCCCTCCCCCATGCCACCAATTCGATAAAAAGCTTAAACGAAACCATAAAAACAATAGTAATGTTAACAATTTGGTTATTGCAGAATCAAAGCTGTGAAATAACTAAAAACCTACATAAGCCCAATCATCTTATCCAGTTATGAGTTAACACAGTAGGAACATAAATTGAGCCGAATCAAAAAATCTAGACTTTACACAGCTTTCAAGCAATGTCTTTTATCATCCGAAGTGTGACTAAAGCAGAAAAAGTTACAGTGGAGTAAAGACTAGAGCTACAGAGTGAGAAGAAAATGGATAAAGGTGGGAACTGTCAAAAAACTAAAACCCCATAATTTGATACCTGATAATTAGAGAGAAGATGATGACGATGAAGAAGAAGTTAAAACCCTAACGAGAGATACCGAGATAGAGATAGCGAGAGTAGGATTCGCCGTAAAACGCAATCTAGCCTGATTTCGAACCGTCTTACGACATGTTTGGTGGTTTGGATATGATATAGACGAATAGGATAAGAGAGCATGTTATGAGTATGATAGGATATGAACATATAATAACTGAATAATATTATAATTTTAATATGAATTTTAAAAATTTTATTTTTATTCTACATGTTTTCATATTTTATTAAATTTTAGTTTTTTTTTTTTTAAAAATTAATTATATAAAAAGATAATTTTTTTTATTATTATCTTGTGATAAAATTACATATAACTTTTAAATTTTTTAAAATATTGTTTAATTTAAATTAATTTTTTATAACTTTAAATATTCGTTTTTTATTTTTACTTTACATATAGGGAAATTATTAGAATAATATTTTATATTTTTCAGTTTTTTAAAATAATATAAAATAACAAAATTAGCCTTGTGACAAAATAAAAAGATAAAAATAATTATTAATTTTTTTAAATATTTTATATTTTATTATATATTTTTTTGTAACCATGTTATATTTTATTATAATTTTTATTATTTTATAAATAAAATATTTTTATATTTTATTATACTTTAAATCACCTTATCATATCCTATTGAGTTTTTACCCGGACTTCTCCTTATGATAGAATTTTAACTAGATGGACAGGATATGATAGATGACAAAATTAGTTTATCCTATCATGCTGTCTCACCAAACAATAGCTTCAGACAAGATATGATAGTTTATTCTATCCTGTTTATATTATCCTGACCATCAAACGAGCCTTTAATGGATTATTTACATATAAGCTACCATATCATCTTATAACGGATAGCGAATAAAGTAAGTGGCAATAGATAACGAATAAGCTAATAGACCAGATTTTAATTTTAAGTATTTGGTAAACCTAGCTGTTGAATTAATTGATAAATATAAAATGACATATAAAAGAATATGTTTATACGCTTTTGCTTAATGAATTTTTTTGTCCCCGAAAATATAAGTCGATTTAGTTTTAGTACCTAACTTTTGTTTGTTTTATTCTTGGTCCCCTTAACATTTTTTTTAAAATAGGTCTCGACCGTCAACTACTGAATTGGTAGACGAAAACGAAAGTCCATATCAGCAGTGACACACGAAAAAAATATTATTTTTTATTATCACGTGGCTTATTAAAAATAATTTTTTTTTTATATTATTAAGGTTAAATGAAGTTTTTGATCCCTACAAATATAAGCCATTTGAGTTTTAGTCTCTATTTATTTTTTGTTTTCTTTTTTATCCTTATAACTTTGTTTAAAATAGGTCTTTGTCCTCAACTGCTGCTGATAATTGCTAACATGGCAGACAAACGTCCAAGTCAGTTGTGACACATGGCATGACACGTCATAGTCATACATTACCAAGAGTTGGTTGGACTTTTGCAAAACTAACAATCTGATTAAGGGAAGCAAAGTGGAACTCAAGGTTAATGTGAGAGATCAGACTACCATATTTGTAAAGACCAAAGATTTTTAGAGGACTTTTATGAAAAATAATATCGATTTTGTTTTGTTTGATCTTTTCTTATTTTCCGATTTGTAATGCTCAAGTATAATTTTATAATTCTAGGATTCACACATCTATATATCTATTTTTGTTTCAACTTCATATGACTGCTGTTGCTTTGGCAACAAAATTAATATATAATATATAATATATCTTTGGTTGTCTTCTAATTATATTAGTTTTATGCATTGGTGCCTTCTAAGGTGAGGGAGCAAGTAAGTCCCTTACCTGTGGATCATGGTTTTGAACCATCAGATATAATGTTAAATTAATTGGACCACTCAGATTTGTTTTCCTTACATGCTTATACCAGTTACATGTAAAATTGTTAAATGGTCCCCTATCTCTTTTCTTTTAAAATATTGTAAATTGCAAGTTAATCCTTTCTTCAACCCCTCATCTCACAGACTCACCCAACTCTCTGTCTCCTTACATCTCTCTTTTATTGTATCATGTACAATAACGGTTGCATTTTCATGACGGCGGTGCTGTGGCTAGTGCTTCGACAGCTGAACGGAACGCTGGTTACGTGCGACTGGAGGAGTGGTCGATGGCAAGGCCAACGATGGTGGCTGGGACACTGCTCGACGCAATAGATCTGGGAGCTTTTTTTGCTGCGTTATTTTTGCAAATAGATGTGTTATTTGCTGCAAAAATTTTCATCCAAAACTCTTCCGTTTGGGCTGAAAGAAATGGCAAATCACAAGGATAAAAGCTTCATCAAATTTGGGTTGGGGAAAAATGTGAAAACAGTAAAAATGGTCGGGCTCGGTACTGGATACCGAAAAAAATGGTTTTATGCGAAACGGATCATGATGACCCGACTAGAGGTAGACGAAGAGGGTCAAATGAAGCTTTCGTTTTAACCTTTAAGTAATTTGAGGTGTCACAGATAACATATCTTCCTTGTTTGACACGATGGTTGGCAACCATTTTTAGGTTAACGGGCGACTACTGGGTAACGAGTTCGATTCTTACGAAGTACATCGTTTTATGTTTAGGTCGTTTTTCTTTAAATTTAATTCTGAAAGTAAAAGGTACAAAAAACTTTCAAGTCGTCATATTAGGGATCGAACACACGACCTAACAACAGTAACAAAGGACACCTACCAAACCACTCACTGCGCAGCTCTCGGGAATTGAAACTTTTTGTTATTTGAACTTAAAAATAAAGCAACGCCATCCCCTATTACAAGACCGGTTACCAGACCCGTTTTGCAGAAATAGCTATACAACTTGGTCTTTTTCATCAAGCCACCATTGTCTTCCTCGCTACAACATCAAGCTGCACTGTCTCGAGATACCTGACCTCTATCCTGTAAACATATATCCAGTCGTGCGTCCTCCACAACACGGTGACCCTAGCCACACATTTCAGATCTGTACATAATGCGCAACAACCATATTTCCTATCACACCGTGGCATCTCGTCATCGACATCGCCATAAGATGCAACTTGAAAGTTAGCAACCGCACCCTTAACCATGCCTCCATTGCTTTCCTCCACGAACCTCCACCATGGGTGGTGGTGTGTGGGGTAGGTATTAGTCAGTTATTAAGAAGGAAACCGTGATCGTAATTTATTATTGGATTTTTATGCAATTTATCAATTTTATAAGGGTGTCCTTGCAAAACTAATATGTTATAAAAGGACCTCCAAGATTACCTATGATATCAGGTCAATTGTTCCCTCATGGGCGAGGGACTTACTTGCTCCCTCACCCTGGAAGCCATCTTATGCATTCCGTTGTACAATTTTTTTTTTTTTATGCAATCTGTCCTCTAGCAGTTTTTTATTTAAATTATTTTTATGTAAATATATATTACATATTTCATACGTTAATTTATGAATTTATGAATTTATAAATTTATAAATTGATAAATGTTAATTAATTAGATACTCAATTAAAATTTTGATTTTGATATTTATATACTTGATATTTGATATTTAACTTTAGGTTTAATTACTCTGCAGGTCCCTATACTTTTTGGGAATTTTCAAATAGGTCCCTATTCTTTTAAAATTTGTAATTAGGTCCCTGAACTATTATTTCATTTGTAATTAGGTCCCTATACTAAAAAAAATTGTAATTGGGTCCTCGAACTTTTATAAAGTTTTCAATTGGGTCCCTGAACTAAAAAGGTTTTTAATTGGGTCCCTGAACTTATATAAAATTTTCAATGGAGTCCATGGGGTAGGGTTCCGTGAAGAGGTCTTAAAGTCTGCTGATGTTAAACGTGACCTGGAATTTCCCCAAATTTGTATTTAGGGTTGCAGGAGACCAAAATGTTGAGTCAGAAAACCAAAACTTGACCTGTGATTGCTTTGCCTCCATCCGAACAAATAGTTCATTCCTTCCCCAATTTATGTTTTACGCTTGTATATCCCTTCCTTTAAATAATTTCGTCCAAAATAGTTTCTTCACTTGCAACTTACTACATCTCACTTCATCTTGTTATATCTTGCTACATTTTATTGTGACAATATCTCAAGATTCATCTTCCACCCAAACTACTCTTACATAGCCAGCTTGGATGAAATCGGTTATATTCCATCCAATTCAACATATCACTAAGGAATTTTATAATTTAGGGACCCCATTGAAAATTTTATATAAGTCCAGGGACCCAATTAAAAACCTTTTTAGTTCAGGGACCCAATTGAAAACTTTATAAAAGTTTGAGGACCCAATGGCAAATTTTTTTAGTATAGGGACCTAATTACAAATGAAATAATAGTTCAGGGACCTAATTACAAATTTTAAAAGTATAGGGACCTATTTAAAAATTCCCAAAAAATATAGTGACCTACAGAGTAATTAAACCTTAACTTTAAAAACAATAATTTTTTATATTACTAAAATATTGTGTTATTACAATGCCACCCGGTACGTGGCACGGTCGTATATAATTTTAAGCGAAAGTCTTATCGAACTGGGAAAAAACCGTGAAAATGAAAGGAATTGAGATGAACCGTCTGAACCGAACGGTTTCGAAAACCGGACGGTTCAGAAGTTAATGTTACTTTTACGTTTTCTTCACTTTTTCTGAGTTCTGATTGTGAATCCCAGGTGACCAGGCCCCAGCCCTCATACTGGACGCTCCCACGTCGTCGACGGTCATCGGCGCCACTTCTCACCAGAGCTCCGCCGCATCGCTGCTGTACTTCTGGAGGTAGATGGTTGCAAAACCCCTCTTTTCTTTCCTTGTTGTTGATACTGAAATCTGAACTGACGACTTCCCTTTTTGTGTCTGATGTGTTTTTTCCTTTTGCTTATTTTATGTCTGATGCGTTTGTTGATGGTTTTGTTGCCTATTGTGTTTGGTGATGGTTTTGGAAATACCACGACCAGCTTGTGGGTGATATTCATATATTTATTATGGTTTTGCCTATTTGTGGGTGTTTTGTGTTTGAGAAAGAGTTGGGGTGTTTTGTGTTTGAAAAAGAGTTGGAAGAATCGGTGAAAGGGATAGGTGTGGTGCTTGAAATATGATAGGGAAAGAAGACCTTCAAACGTGTTGGGTCTGTTTCCTGTCCAAGAGAAATGCTGTTTCCATGGCTTATTCAACAATAAAAATGGAATTCACACAGTGGAAATGTGCTTCTGGGTCCTTTTTTTTTTTTTTGTGGGGAAATTGGTGATATGATTTTGGACTGTTAGTGAATAGTGTCTGACTGAGAAGACCGGATTATGATCCCTATCCTCCTTTGGGATGATTAGTGAATACTAAATAGGACTTTGCATTGTTAGTGATTAATGACATTGTATATGTATATAATTTATTTATTTATTAGTCATCCGGAACCGGTTGAGCCAATTGAAACATGACCCGAAGGTCTCTCCGGTTCGTTCTCCAGTTCGGTTTTTAAAACATTGGATTGCATACATAAACCCACTTGATAGGTTCTACCCAAAAAAAAACAAAAAAAACAAAACTTGATAGGGGACACCTTATTCTAAAATTCAAACTCTCTCTTCTATACTAGGAGCGAAACGGTATAACACTATCCAATACAAGATATTTACCACGGCACAGATCCCTTTATATTCTTCTATTGTTTGCCAAAAAAACCCATTCTCGTAAGAACAGCAGTAGCAGATATTGAGCACTGAGGACGAGGAGCAGTGAATTCGTAAACCGAAGAAAGGTTTCATAGGTAATAAAGAAAAGAAGCAAAGTTGATAATTGTTTTCCCCTTTTATTTGGTGGTTAAACAAACATGTCTTTGTTGAACCTTCTGAATTTGTTGGATCTGTGAATCACTAAGTAGGAGTTGATGGTTCTAACATGCCATCCACCTCTGGGGGTACCCCCTAGTCCCTTGTCTATATTTACTATTAGGAGAGTGATTTAGTGTACATTTATTGATTCTTTCTTCTGTAGTTTTTTATTTTGTTTTCAAGTTTTAGGGTTCATGACTTGGGCCACAGTGCAAACTTCAGGGTTTAAATTCTGCCTTCATAAGTTGTTTGTTGCAGTATTTTCAAGCTGTTGTAGACAGTAGAGAGCTCATTTGGGGTTACAAGAATAGCTTATGAAAATTTATAATCTTAAAAAAAAAAAGTTTTAGCCTATTTCAATAAAATTATTATAGAAACTTCAGAAAATAAGTTTTTTTCAGCTTATTTGGAAAAAAAAAAAAAAACTTGTTGGATAAGTGCTTAATTAAGTCGTTTACCCAAACATATTCTAACTCAGAAGTAAACAACATCTGTTTGACTGTGTAATGTTTTATAAGTTGCATGGGAGAATGCCATCGCTACCTTTCTTGCTTTATCTATTTTCCTTATGGTAAAAAATATCCACATCTTATTTGTAATTCATACATTACTATCTTGAGTTCTTTTCCTGTACTTTACAACCTACAATGTTGTCAGCTTTGTTTTTCCACAAGGTTTAGAAAGGCCCAATATCAAATATTGATATCCTCCTTTTATTTAGATGGTACTGCCAACAAATTAAAATGGCTATGTGATGTCATTTGCAGGTAAGGTTCAAGTGTTACGATGGAACAAGAAGCAGAACAACCATTTCCAGTTCGAGTGGAGGGCTCGGATGATGGTTCTTGCCCAGCTAGTTCATCTCGAGTAAGTCGGGTAAGGAAACTGCTGTTTCGCCAAATGCTGGTGGGGATCAAAGATGGAAGGTTCTTTGTGGGTGGCTTCTACTGCATTGACAAGCAAGGAAACATTATTCTCCAGGATGCTGTGGAGTATCGTAGCACTCGACGATCATCGCCTTCTCCAATGGAACAGAGGTGCCTCGGTCTTATTCTTATTCCTTCTTCTTGTCGCACATCATGTCATGTGGATTGCTCTGTTGAAGAACAATTGTCTCTGCTATCACTTCAGGGAAAATGACTACTTTTGGTTTCATTGTTCTTTTGATGAAGTGTGAACAAAATTCAAGATTTTTTAGTGTATCATGAATCCCACAACCTGATAAAATACAGGAACATGGCACTTGCTTAGGTTTAAACCATGACAGAAGGATTTTGGTTTACCATGAGTATAAAATGTGTTGGAGTTAAAGATTTGATTGGAACAAAAAAAAAATGAAATTGTGTTCATTACAGTGGTTCCATATCTTTTTTGTTACTTTATTCGTTCTGCAGTTCTGCTGCCTCCTTTTTCTGTAATTGAGGGACTGAGTTGGATCTATCAACTAAATTCTATTGGGATGCGAGTGAAGCTAGCACATTAAAAATGAAGTAAAGGTGAATACCCTGCAGTTTGCTTAATAATAAATTAGGAACCCTTCTTGTACAAAAACTGTACAAGTAATACTAGAAGGCCTGCTTAAGAAGCCATAAACTTGATGAAGTTTCTTCTACAACTGATGTGTTGAATTTGGATTTTACATGGCGAAAGAGGGGGGCTAACACTATTTGTTCTCCCTTCTTTCTGTTCTATGTCAGGAATTCGACATTAGTTCTTAAACTCAAAGTACAGAGCTTTTTTATTTTATTTTATTTTCTCTCTAAGTCCAAGGTTCACTTATTGTATGCTGCCTATGCATATGTTATAATTCAAAACCCCATATTATATTAACTAATAAAGCAAGAAGCATCAGTCGAGCCATGAAGGAGCCTTGGTTTTATTTGGCTTCATTTTCATTTTCATTTCCTTGATTTGTGAAAAGGCTTCTTCTTGGGTATTAATAACTTCTGTTTTCCAGGCAAAAATGTTAGAAATTTTAGGTGATTAATTAACTGGGATGTCTTATGAAGGCCTTCTTCTTTAGATGACACAAGAACCAGAGTGAGATTTTGAATCATTAAAAAATCATATTCCTCCACGAGTTTCCCAAACTAATAACCTTCCTCTCTTCTTCTTCGGCCTAGTCCAAGATAAATTCTTTATATTTGGTGTTACACAAGGCTTTTTCATATGCCGAAGCTTGGAGTTCTCCGAAGAGCTCATGGAGCAGCACCTTGTAGGCAAGCGAAATACTAACCCCCCAATAAGTTCAGAAATGAGCATCAGTTATATATTGCGTTTGGGGGATCATCTAAAAATAAAACGAGAATGCTAGTACTACAACTCATAACAAAGTGGATCACAAACAATAATAAATGTATAATATTATAATATAATTATACAGATTACATTGTCATGTAGGGTGACCATTGGTATTTCAAATTGTGTATTTACACTCTTCGTTGACTAATGGATAATTTTGAAAAATAAGGAGATTAAAATTATAATTGATTAGTAGGTAGTATGAATAAGTAATTTGAAACGTAAATAGTTAATATGGTTGTATTAAGCAAATTAAGATTGTGGTAGGCATGTCAATGGCGAGAGGAGACTCTCTTTGAAAAGCCTGACAACTTGGTGCAAGAAATTTGTCACGAAATGCCGCAAAGAGAACAAGGTACTCAAGTTTCATGATCTCCAAAACCAAAGAACAATATCATTGTTGATAGTGTTTCATCCGGCAAGACTACGTGGGTATGTAACAGAATTAATGCTTCACATTTCACAATAGTGTTGGCGCATCCGCGTATGTTAATAATCAAATTTTGGAGGAAATATTTCATGTAAGAGCTACTTGCATGGGTGGCCGAAGGCGATCGCTCATGGTCCCAATTTTTCGGAGACACTAGATAGTATAAAATTTTACATAATATATATAAATGTTATATTAAAATTTATAAATTTATAAAATTTATAAAAAAATTATATACCATCCCTGTTACTGTTGTATCAACTGAGAAAATTTTTCTAAATTGAAATTGTTAAAATCTTATTTACGATCTACTATGTCATAATGTAGATTAAATTACTTTGATTTCTATCGAAAATGATTTTTTTTAAAAACCTTGATTATGATCGAATTATTAAAGATTTTGCAGCAAAAAATACAAAGAGAACAATCTTCATATGATTATGAAGGCACCATTTTCCTGAGTTAACCCTAGGGTATCCAAAATCTCATGACCGGCACTGGCTACTTGGTATCCTATTGGCCAGTTACTTGCGATCAAGCTATCAATGAATGTGATGGGTGATGAAAGCTGTTCCGTTGTAAGAATTGAAGTCAAGTTTGCTGTATACCTAGCTTTGATCACCATTAATAGAAACGCCATACTATCAATAACATTTTGCCAAGTAAGCTCACTGTCTTTTCCACTGGGTTCATGACAAAATGAAAGTTTATTAAATACACTAACTGAAGTTTATGTATGCATTGTCCAAAACTTACATTGACTAACAAGAGCATTCGCAAAGGAAAATATGGATCAAGATTTGCATAAAAAAAAAAAATTAGTAACCAGCAACCAACTTCCTAATCTCCGTTCTATATCCTTGAGCCCAGCCATTCAGTCTAAATCCACTAGTATCAACCCCGACTTTATTGAACAATACAGAATACTGGGAAGCAAAAATATCATCGCTTCATTGCACTAAACAAAGTTGGAAGACCTTTTTGCATGATTTTGAAATTGAGGGACTAAATCACACGTCAACTTAAATTGAAGGGATGTTTTTGAACTTTTATGTTGAATAAATCGAGCTAAAGGTCATCCACATCTTCATATTTGGCCGCGTCTACCATGAAGTACAAAATAGGTGCTTCATGGTGAGGCACCGATTTCCGGTTGTTTTTTTTTTTTTTTTTTAAATATTTTGTAAATGACATTCATGTCCTCTGATAAAAAAAAATACATTCATGTCCCTGTCTTCTTCTCCTCCTTCCACCTCTCACCACCGACCCCTATGCCCTCTTCCCCACCAACAATGAGAAACCTAGCCATCGCGGCCTTTCACCCGCTGCTTCTAGATCGGGCCACCCTTGCACCCTTTCAACCAGAAAACCAACCATCGCGGCCTTTCCCCCGCTGCATCTAGATCCGGCCACCGCTACCAGAAGGGGCGCCTTTCGGTCGTGGAGTGCCTCTATCCGATTATCTCAGCATAGAAAATTATCAATCGAGTTCGTAATCAATTTTGCATTAGGGTTTCTGAATCCTCTGCGTGGGAAAACTAGAATTAGCCATTTCAATGGATCTAGGGTTTTGCAGAGGTGAGAATCGCCCAGTTGACATCGAAGAACCCTGCATTGCACGATGGTGTGGTTGAAGAAATGAATTAAGGTCACCAATAGCTTTCATCCTCTTTTACAACTCCAAGTCTTCCCAGAACCAAAAATTGTAACTTAAGATCTCCAACGAATTCAAACATTTGACTGAATCAATGTTAGCTACTACATTTTTAAGTTGTATTTAATAGCATAAAAATTAAAAAAAAACCAGAAAAATGAAAGCCATAGAAGAGAAACAAGGTCATCACTGGTGAGGTCGACAACCAATGGTGACCAACAATGTAAATCTAAGGCCTTCCTTTTGTAAGGTCGGAGACGAAAGAAAACAAAGCGTACACAGGAAATGGCATCATCATAGCAAATGGTGTCATTCAAATCGTTGAAGTTGGACACGAGGCTTTGGTGGTGGCCATCATCGGAGTAGGTGCCGATTCTGGCGAGACGGGTGGTGGGACGATATAATATTGTAATTTGAAGTATGAAATCTAAAGTAGCAGGTCGGGTTATTTTTGGCGGTGAACTCTTTCGATGGTGGGAGGATGGGATAGGACTGGGATGTGTTGATAGGGTAGGGATAAATCTGTCTTTTTGAATTTTTTTGTTCTACCTGTGTTATCTTTAGCAGATAACAAATTTTTTTTTCGGTCCATTAAATCTGAATCATTCAATTTTTATATTAATATATCCTGTGGTTAAAACTTATGCCTCATCAATGAGGCACCTAATGACATACTTCACCTTAGACGCGGCCTTCATATTTGTCTTTTTTATGTACTTACAAATAAAAGTTAGAATACTCATTTTTAGCATTAGAATAGTCACGGTATTTCATGTACAACTTGAATATAAAAATGATATCCAAAGCTTACCTAAAGTTTTATACAAAATTTGAAGGTTTTTTTTTTTTTTTTTGCTTTACAAAAATTGAACTTGATCGAATGTAACATGCATTATCAAAACCTATTACTATAAGGTGTTCCGTAAACAATGAGGTATGGTACATTCCTGAGAACAGTATCAATGGGAATCGCAAAGTTCACACCTGATGACACTCCAGTCCCTGAAATGCATCAAAAAGAGCACAAAGCATTCTTGAAAGTTAATAATCCACAGTCCTAAATAATTGAATTTCGTTTTTTAGGAAGAAGTAATTGAAACTTAATGTGTGGCCATATCATATTCAAAATAGACCTCTGATTAGCATGCATCATGGGTTAGAATGTTTCCAAAAGAAACATAATGACTCTTTGATAAACCCAATAGATTGAGCCGAAATGCATATATGAAACAAAAGATCAACAAGTAATTTCCCGTAATTAATTATCCCTTCATAAAATAATAATAATAATTAAATAAATAAATAAAGGATGATGATGCTCTGTGAGTTTGTGACCTCACTCAATACCCTTTTCTAAGGAAAGAACTCAAGGAAGATACTATATAGGGCAAATGCCATCTCAACTTATAAACTTGAGAATTAAAATTTGTGAGGCAGCTTCTTGTGTCCGACTACCTTTAAAAGAAATATGGTATACAACAGAGCTTTGCATAAAAAATGGCGCAAAAGAAGTATCAGTCTTTCATTACCTCTTTAATAGGATCTGTAGCAGAAGCATACTCATACAACTAAATGAAGAAACTTCTTATTACCTTTCCTTGTGAAGGTTGATGTGTTTACTCCAATAACATGGCCGTATGAATCAATCAATGGTCCCCCTGAATTTCCTGTTCACATCCGTGCACACACATAAGATCATATGTTTACATAGTCCTATCCAAAATAACATGGAGGATTCTAAGAGTTGCAAACAAACAATATCATCTGAAAATTGGCACTTCGGTAAACAGTAAAATCATCATTTCAGCATAAGATATTCAATGGAAACATGGGCTGGAATAGCTGAGTGATTTCTTATCAGTACTATGTTTTTAGCCATGTTAAGACTATTTTCATGACAACATATCCATTTTCCTCATTCAGGTAGAATGAAGTGAATCTGGAAGGCTTTGTCTCACTCGGCAGCATCTTTGCCAAAAACGGTGCAGTCAGGTATCCAAGATTTGGAGACAACTGGCTGGCATTGAAGATGTTTATGTCATATTTTGCCAGTATATGTATTTGCTCGTGTAGGTTTCTATAAATTAGCCCAGAACCATCGGGTAATAAAACCAATTTTATGGCAGCTGCTATGGTTGCACTTGCAGCGCTGAAATGAACTTAGCCTACGTGCCTAACTGACAGATCATATCGAGAACAGATAATTACATGGACAAACCATATTTTAAAAATCATGATCAGAGGTGTTGAAATGTTAATGCTATCTAGTTTTAGTCAAATATCCAAGAAGTTGAACATTACAGGCGGAAAAGTACAAGTGATCATTTTTATTTTTATTCTGGTCAGGGATGAAACCCAGGGTATCCCCACAGCCGATAGCCGTGGGACTAATCCCTGAGGATGTAGAGTACCAGTTAAGGGGCAACTCCTCTACCCACATATGCAGCTCTATTCCCATCACTAGGATTCGAACCCTGGACTTATGATTAAAGGGCCAAAGCTATTAACCACTTGGACCACACCTTGTTTAGTAATGTGCAATGAGTCAGGAATCATGATACAAACTATACTACTATAGTCTCTCCAAATTAATATCTTTCCTTAATTTTTACTTAACAAATATTTGGGGTTGGGGTCCTAACATAACGGACCTCAAATTAAGGGTGTAGCTCACCTGCATTGATAGCTGCATCAGTTTGAATAGCTCCTTTAATGGCCCCTCCATTTGGTGAAGGTATCTCACGGCCCAAACCACTTACCACCTGTATAATTTACATCAGACAATACACAATGCTCATATATATATATATATATATATATATATAGACACACACATTGGTACATCAAGAAGTTACTACTTGGACTTGAACCTAGGGCCTGTGCCCAATTCCTCACCTAGGCCAACTATTCAAACTAAGTTCACGTGGCTCATAATGCTTGCAGGTTGGTTGCCTATCAATTGGGCATTATACTGAAGAATCAACCGATATTTTTCTAACTGTGAATCTATCAGTCGGCATGACAAAACCTTTATAGGGTAGCACATAAATAATTTCTTGAAATATCGGCCCCCCAGTTTACATCATTCTTTTACAACCATTTTACATGATCAGATAGAGTTCATAACAGATTCAGAGGCTTTCTCATTAAATCCTAACATGTTAGATTCGAATTATTAAAACAATTACCCCTGTTGTGAGTGTGTTCTCATATCCATAGGGATTTCCAATGGCAAAGCAACTCTGGCCAACATGTAAATTGTTAGATTGACCAAGAACCACAGGCTTTATTTCATAGCCATCAACATCAACCTGCAAATAGAACAAGTGTTATGCATTTCTGACAGTGGCCTACAGTGAGAGATGAAAATACAGAAGTTAAATGTAACTTATTACCTTAACAGTAGTTTCATTACATAGAAAAAGGAAGACCAATGAAAAATTCTCTTTACATCTAGGGCCTAATAAGAAACAGATAATGGTAGAATGGAAATAGAAATACCCTCTAATAAATGAATAGATATCATGTTTAAACTGACATCAAACAGGGCTTGGTTATATTACCATGCATTCACTAGCAAATCTTAAATATATTTTTCCAAATAAATGGGAGGCACATGCAGAAGGACGACTATGTGATGATATTTGATACAAGCTACTTTGAAATCACAAGTCAATTAAAAGAGATGCTGCATGCAGAAATGCCTTTGAATTGTTGGGGAAAAGGATGCTATATCAGGCTCAAAGCATTCAACTGCAGGCTAACACTTCCAGATCCATTCCTATCTTAATTTTGGACTATCATAAAAAACCAAAGAAATATCTGAATAGTAGTTCATCATGATAAAAGGTCGCAGAATATTGGGAACCATGTAAGAATAAGGAAGATGGCTTGGCCAAAAAGTTATTGATTTTCAAAGGAAGTCAGTTGTTCCTTACCGAGACAGATTACACATTAAATTAAATCTGTCTGCATTTTTGCACCAGAAAAATATCCAGTTACTAGGCTTCTTAGAAGGTAAACAATGATGTCTACATTATTGTGGGCAATCTGAGGAATTAAGTGTTTGATATACAATATCAACATGCTTGAAAGAAACTTTGGACTAGCAGTGGCTTTCGCATTTCGAGATGGTTTCACATGACCATTTTTAATCAAACTAATCATGGACTTAAGGCAAAATAATCTGTTGAACCCCTCTAAAAAAGCCATTAGGGTGGACAATGGATTAAAACATAAATGCAGGTGTTCAAATACCAAATATGAGGACATGTCATGGTAAAGGGTTGGAAAGGGGGAAAGGGAACAACATATGTATAGAAAAATCCTACAAGAGTGGCGAAGAAAACCAAATGTTCAGAAAAGGAAAAATGAAAAAAGCAGAGTATCGGGATCTATACCTTCAGAACAGCCAGATCATATGCTGGATCAAACCCAACTATCTTCCCTTCCCTGTAAAAGCTATTTCCTTTAGCATCAACAAGGGACACCTGTGGATGGGAGTAGTGCTACTCATATTAATAAGAAGTTTGAGGAAAAATACTGGAAAATAGAAATGTGTTTCTTTCTCCTATCTAAAACAAGAATTTGGTAGAATTACAGCGTAAGGGAAAACCTTACAACGTTGTAAACCATTTGTATCAGTAGCCAGTTTAGCAACAACATGGTAATTAGTAACCTGTCCACCAGAAAGAATAAATAACTATGAATAATTTGGATAAAAAAAAAATATGTGCAATCAAAGCATGGGAGAGTCTGCAATCCTTATTGAGATATTGTTAGCAACAGGCCCTAATTAGGACAGTATATACCAGAAGAAATAAGAATGGGCCTCTGTTAGTTGAGCCTTGTTAGTGAAGCAGTTAGAGATAGTTATTTGGTTAGCTTTCTATAAATAGAGAGAGAGAAGGAAAAGGAAGGCAGATAGTTGGTTGGTGAGTTGTGGGGAGGGAGAGACCAGCCTCTTGAATTCCTAGAAATCACGTTATAAATCATTCTTGTTCTTTTTCCCGTTGAGTTCCATCGATAAGAGAAGGAGAGGGTTAATTTCATAAAATTCCCTATTTTTATACCAGTATCTACCAGATATCTAGTCAAATTATATGCATATATGCCTTACATTTAGTATTCACTGTCCGATTATTTTGATGATAAGAGAAGGAATTTTAAACTCTTGGAACAATTTTCCATATCTCAATCTTAACTGAACTGAAAGCACCAATATATTATCTTGCAAGGTAATAATGTCCTATAAGATAAATACTCCCATAAATTTGAAATGAAAAATGGTCCAAGAGTGTAATAAAAAGAAAATAACCAAGTAGAATGAAATCTAAGCGGGAAGAACAATTTTTACTTTCTGATTTGTTTTTACTTACTATGTGTCCAAATTTATCCCAAATGAAGCCTGAACCAGTGCCTTCCACTTTTGCATCTTCATCCTCATTCAGCATGACTTCATTTGAAGAGGTCTTGGGAACTTTAGTCAATTCAAGATCTTTAATGAACACCACCGAAGGTGAAGTTTCCTGTGACAATCCCATGTTTAATTAAAAAGAAAAAGACCAAAAACCATCATTTGATAATGCCATACAGAACAAATAAATCACTGTTTTTAGTCAAATTAAATGATAAAATGTAAAGAAGCAGTTCGAATATGAAAATGTACAAAAATGAAGTAATAAAAATGAAAACAGACAACGTGGGCACGAATGATTCAAAACCCATGAACCCAAATGCCAAAATTGAATGTACATGAAGTAAAACAAAACACTGTAAAATTTATTCTAAGTTTCAATTTGAAACTAATGCAACGATATAATAGCAAAATAATGAAAAGGGGTGTGATAAAAAAGCGACCTGAAAGAGGTGGACGAGGTGGTCTTCTTCATCAAGTAATTGGTGGGCAAGAGCAGGTGATGTTTTGAGATTAACCAAATTGAACAAAGAGGACACTACGAGGCTGGAACCAGAAAGTAATGCTCCTCGGCGACTAGTAGCAGCAACAGTGGCAGTAACAGAGGGAAGGGTCCTTGTTGGTGTTGAGGATGGCTTTGGCAATGGAGAGAGGTTGCTGTGGAGACAAAACAGTGCCATGGTTCCAATTGAAGCACGCTTACGTAAGTCTTAAAAACATGGTCCTAGGAGGATACAACATACAAGTATACAACCGTCCTTTCGTGCCATTCGATCCGAGTCCTATCACTTACTTTTTTTATTTCGACTTAATTGCAGATTTGCTATTCTTCTGACTTATCAGCGATTTTGATCCTTTTAAAGTATTTTAAGTGTATATTTAATTCCTTTTTTTTTTCAATGTTACAAATTCAATTTTTTTCGTTAAATATTTATCAATTTTTTTAATGATTAAATTCAATATAAAAGAATCACTCCTCTATATGCATAGGATCCTTGGTTAAGATTCTTCCTCTGCTATCTCTTCGGTTCAACATTTTCAATGGTTTTCTATGCTAGTTATTAGTTTTGTCCCTCCTTTTTATGACTATTTTTTATTCTACCACATGATCCTTTACCACATAAACTCAACCAGAGATCTATGCACTTAAGCAATGGTTCCTCTCTGATAAGTGATAATCATTGAAAATTGACAGGCATTGAATAGAAGGACTGCATTTGCAACATAGAAAAAATAGGTGGACTAAATGCGCACATAAAAAATTTTAGGAATCAAAGTCGTAGATGACTGACACTAGGAGGACCAAAGGTGCAATTAAACATTTTATTTTTCTCAACTCAATGCCCAGTTTGCTCAAAATAAAACACGTTAGTTTTTTTTTCCCCTTTAACTCATCATAACTAATTAAGGTCTTTGGCTCCTAAATAGATCCAAATAATATCTCACAAGCTTATATCCTCTCTTAAATAAATAAATAAATAAAATATACATCCTATCCTAATCTATTTGGATATTATGTAAAAAAAAAAACTATTTGGATATATTTAAGGACTAATTTCACTAATTAAATATATATTTAGGATGAAAATAGTAGATAATATATTTTTTCTGTAAAAAAAATGTATATAAAAAATGATATTAACATGTCATTTTTTATTATCACATTTTATTTAATAAAAATAATTAAAGTACTATATATATAATTCTGACAAATCATAACATTAATTTTTTTTTATTTATAATTTATGTCAATTTTTAATTTAATTCTTAATTATATATATTTAAATAAAATAATTAATTTAATTTTTTTTAATTATGTCTCTCTCCATTATTTCTATTATAAGTTTTTTTTTTTTATAAGCCAAAGGGTACAAATAAAAGAGTACAAGTGGTTTTTTCCAATTGATTAAAAAAATAAAAATAGTAGAAGAGGTACTTAACCCACGTACAAAGAATGTAAGGGAAGATAAAATGTAACTAATATACTGATCGAACAAAAGATGCAATCAGTATGATTAATTTTACATTAATCAAACCAAGTAAGAATCCCAAAAACTAGAGGATAACAAATTGCATATTGACCAACAAGTGGTTGGTCCAAGTAGTAAGGGACTTGGACACCTTAAGCAAGTGGTCAGGGGTTCGAATCCTGGCTCTTGTATATGGAGAAAACCTGGTTGGGAGGAGAGAACCCACCTTGTGTGGCGCCCAACAGGTTTCCCGACGGAGATTAGTCACTGCGTGCTAATGATGGTGGATTCTTCGTACCTATATCATGGTTTAAAAAAAAAACATATTGCACATTTTTAACATGTATGAGATATACACATTTGGCATCTGACATAGGATAACAACGTGCAATTTGTACATTAATTAAGTTAGGAGTGTAACGGGTCGATTTGGTTCGGTTTTAGATAAGAAAAAAATCTGAACCAATAAAAAATAGTTCGGTTCGGTTTGGTTCGGTTTTGACATTTTTTCCTACAAAACCCGAACCAAACCGAACCAATCAAGAGCGGGTTGGTTCGGTTTGGTTCAGTTCGAACCCGAAAAATATTTAATTTCAAAATATATATAAATATTAATTATATAAATATTAAAATATATATAAAAAATACATATAATAAATATTAAACTATTAAAATATATATAAATACTAATATATATAGGTAAATATTAAAATATAGTAATTGGTTCGGTTCGGTTTGGTTCGGTTCCAAAATCCTTGAACCCGAGAACCGAACCAATCACCATCGAGTTCGGTTTCGGTTCGGTTCGGACCCCGATCATCAAAAAAATCGGAACCAATTTAATTGGTTTGTTTTGGATTGTCGGATTCATCGGGTCATTGGTTCGGGTCTTACACCCCTAAATTAAGTTGTGTTTTATTTTTTATTTTATTGTAAATGATCCAAACGCATTAGTTTTTGAGTTTAATTGTTATAAACGGTTAGTTTCTTAAAATTTTCTATATTGTCAACCAATCAAAAGTCATGGAATAAATGACTTTTAAAGTGGTTAGGATAAGAGTCAAATATTTTTAATAATTTGTCAAATTCTAATTAGTTGACTGTAAAAAAAAGCTTTATACTATTTGTGCATATTAATTAAATCCTTAGTTTTTAGTGAAAAGAGTGTTTGGATTCTTTTCAAACTAAATGCACACATTGACATATTATCTTTTTCCAACTCATCATATGTTAAATGAGAATAACAATAAGAAACTTATAGAAGATGTTTATAATTATAAGAACCTGTATAAAAAGATAAACAAATATAAAATAAAAAATTGATATAAAACGTAGTGACTAAAAGCTTAATTTACCTCTGAAAAAATTTATTCTTCTAAATCAAATATCTATATTATTTTTAATGACAATTCCCCCTCTCATTTTGATGTCTTTTTTTGTATTTATATTTTACCATTATCATTTACTTATATTTATATTTATAACTTATAATCAACATGTGGTTGGTCCAAGTGGTAACGAGCTTGGGTCCTTTAAACAAGTGGTCATGGATTTGATCCCTGGCTCTTGCGTATGGAGAAAACCTGGTTGAGAGAGGTCAGCCCTTAAATATCGTTCAATACCTCAAAGGATTAGTCTCCACAGTTGCACGTGGATGATCTCTGGGAAACCAAGAAAAAAAATACATATCTTACTTAAATAATCAAAACAACAAATAAAATACCAAAAAATACACACAAAACGAATATACCTAAAGTTTCCCAAACTATTCCACATTTTAAGAAAAAAATAATTGAAGTTTATTAGATAGCCATTCTTTGACAATTATTATTTTGGAAAATTATGCCTACCGGTTGGCCCGGACAACTTTACATTTAAAGAAAAAGAATAATTGAAGTTCAGATAGGCATTCTATCACAATTATTATTTTGGAGGATGATGTCTCATGTCTGCACTTTGCGTTAGTTACACTGGTTTATCATACAAAAACTCTTTCTTTCAATATGCTTACGCTGGATAATATTAAAAGTTAATATATACTTATTTCATTATTTTCATTTTTGTGTGCTTTTTTTTAACAAAATGACAGCTAGGGAAGGCATTCTAAGGCCCAACTCAGAGAATTACTGGGTTGCCCCACAGGGAGAGTAGGTACGACATCTATTTGTAAATTTCAAAAAATTGTTGACACTCACACTGTGTTTGGATCGACAGAGAATGGGACGAGAGAACCACGAACGAGAGAACTATAAGAGAAATTGACATTTTCTTCAGTTTGGCAACCAAAAGAAAACAGGGAAGATAGAAAACTTTTAGTGGGACCCATCCTAAAAAGTTTTCTCTCCATCTATGCGAAGAAAATTGAAGGAGAAGAGAGTTTAGTTGATGAAATGACTTATCTACCCTTCCTTCCCTTCTTCCCCACTCCACTTTGCCTCTGTCGGAGCCCCACCAGACGCAGCTGTTGGGAGGTGATGGTGTCAACCCCTGTTTCATTTGTGTTGTCTTTCCATTTCATCGGCCAAAGTTTATCCAAGCATCGGTGTACTTTTTGACTCTTTTCATTTCTTTTTTGTTTTCTTTAATTTTTTTTAATCAGCTTTTGCTTTTTAATATCCAACGGTCGGTAGGCAGTAGCAATAGAAGGATATCCAAGCATCAGTGGCCTATCAGGAGCAGTGGAGCACAGGCTTGAACATTAAAAAGATTGGTGGACACCAAAAATGGTTAGAGAAACAATATTTATTACTATTTAACAAGAAAATATTATTAGGGGCAAAATTGTCAATACAAAAAATTCATTTTCTTTCTTTCCACTTTTCTATCCAACCAAATAAGGGAAGAGAAAACTCAAGTTTTCTTTCTCTTCTACTTCTCTCCCACTTCTTTCAATCCAAACAACCAAAAAATCTACCCATTTTCTACTCATTTTCTCTCCCTCTTACTTCTTTCTTCTCTAGTTCTTTCATTCTTATTTCTCTCTTTATCCAAACATAGCGTCAATTCCGTAAACTTCATTAATTATACAAGACTTTAAGATTTATGGAGGCAACATATAAGATATAAGAGTTAAAAAATGTTTTCCTTTTATATTTCGTTCTTACAATGATCGTATGACTAAGATAATTTTTTATTTTTTATTTACTAATAGAAACTATTTTCAAATATAATTAAATATTAAAAAGTCAAGTGAGTAAATAGTTAGTAATAAATAAAAAAGATAAATTTAACTTATTGAATAGCGAAAACATAAGTCAATAAATGACATTTTAGATAATTAAGAGAAATTTATTTACTTTTAATAAATTTATTAGGAAAAAGTACAAAAGGAGTACGGGAGACTTGATAGAAGAAGGTTTAATTACTCTGTAGGTCCCTGAATTTTTTGGGAATTTTCAAATAGGTCCCTATACTTTTAAAATTTGTAATCAGGTCCCTGAACTTTTATTTTATTTGTAATTAGGTCCCTATACTAAAACCGTTTTTAATTGAGTCCTCGAACTTTTATAAAGTTTTCAATTGGATCCTCGAACTTTTATAAAGTTTTTAATTGGGTCCCTGAACTTATATAGGGGCCCAATTAAAACTTTTTTAGTTCAGGGACCCAATTGAAAACTTTATAAAAGTTCGAGGATCCAATTGAAAACTTTATAAAAGTTCGAGGACTCAATTAAAAACGGTTTTAGTATAGGGACCTAATTACAAATAAAATAAAAGTTCAGGGACCTGATTACAAATTTTAAAAGTATAGGGACCTATTTGAAAATTCCCAAAAAGTTCAGGGACCTACAGAGTAATTAAACCATAGAAGAATGATACACATCCAAAACAAATAGAATCAGAAAATATAGATTTTATACCGAGAAAAAAAAGATAAGAATAATATGCTATTGTCAGGGGTGTCCATGGGCCTGGGTAGACCCACGAAACCGGCCAACCCAACCCAACCCAACCTAGATTTTGTGGGTTGGTTCGAGTGATTGGGTTGGGTTGGGCAAAAAGACATAGGACCCATAGAGTATGGGTTGGGTAATGGGTTTCAGAATTCCAAACCCACTGAACCCAACCCAACCCATATTACTTAGTTTTGTGTTGATGGTTGTTGAATGTTGATGACTTTTACTTTTTCATTGTAATAATTTAGACTTTTAATTGATGGTTTGTTGATATTTTAGACTTTTAGTTCATGGTTGTTGATGTATTTAAAGTTTTAAACATGTTTATTCATCATTTTTGAGATTTTTCCATGTTTTCTACCCTGATAGACCCGCAGACCCGATACAAAATTGAGCATTTGTGCGTTTCTTGTCAGACCCGATGACCCACCCAACCCAACCCAACCCATAAATGATCGGGTTGGATTGGTTTGGGTTTCATAATTTATTTTGACAAACCCAACCCAACCCACTCACCTTTGATTGGGTTGGGTGCCAAAACTTTCTAAACCCAACCCAACCCGACCCATGGACACCCCTAGCTACTGTATAGCAAAATGGAACTCTAGTTTTTTTTTTTTTTTTTTGGGCAAGAGCAAATGGTACAAAAAGCTACAAGACAGCAAAACTTTTGGAACATCTGCTTCACCTAACTTTGGAAGACATTTCTAGTTGCAGCCTGAAGTCTAATCTGCCTGTTGAATTTCTGAATAAACTCTTCCACTCTTCTGTTCAGATCTTCATCTGTCATCTTAGAATAAAACTCATTTTCTTCTTCTACCTTCTTCACTGTGTTCTTCATCCTCTCATCATTAACTCCATGGAATCTATCTGATTTACTTCGCCGGTAATTAATTCTTGCAGGGTTTGCTTTCTCCTCACCAAACTCTTTATAACCACCATCATCTGCTTTTAAGAGAAGTACTGGCTTTTGCTTTTTCTCATTGGAGCATTCACTAGGTTTCTTCTTAGGTTCGTTTTGTGCCACTATTTCTAGCACACGTTCTGGGATATTCTCACTCTCACTATTCTGATCATCGGTGAGAGTTTCTTTCTTTTCATGCAACAGCTTAGTACCACCCAGTTCTTGCTTGGGATCAATGCATTGTTTATCAACTTGTTGTTCATATTTGGGGACACATGATGATGGGGTGGCATGGTTTCTTGCTTGGCTATGCTTTACATACTCCTCATAGAGATGATCATGTTTCTGTTTCTTGGATGAAGAGAATGCACCATAGTCAGCAGCTATGATGAGGATGAGAGTGTTGGACATGAAGAACCAAAAGATGTTGCTGTTGAAGAGAGTAGAGGGAGAGAGGTTGAAGATATAGAAGATAGAGATGTAGATGAAAAGGGAGAACAAAGAGGCAAAGAAGGACAAATGATCTTTTGCTTTGTAGTGTTTCATATGATCTTCCTCTAGATATGGTGGTTTGGCCATGCTGGAAAGATTGATAGAGCAGTGACAGGAGTGTGAGAAGCTTTTGTGCTGATGAGGCTGAGAGTGTGTATTAATTAATGTGATTTGGTGGAGTTCTAAATGAACCGTAGGGAGAGCTTATATATGAGCTTGGTTGATGATTAGGTTGTCAAATGATTGATCCCATTCAATTACAAATACACCCTTCTCTGATGTGTCAAGTTTTCTTTCCCCTCATCATTTGAATAATGATTCAATGAAACACATTGAATAAAAATGTGCCAGCCAATTTGGTGAATATTAAAACCTCATGATAAATTTGAGATTTTTTTTTTTTTAAAAAAAAAGTTTACCATCATTCCATCTAATAGGTGCAAAAGATTATTTTTTTTGAGACACTGTTGAATTTTTTTTTTAATACACATGAATCTCGAGATCAAACTTTCAAGAACACAATATTTATAGGACGCAAGTTCTTTTGATCCCTCAAAGAATCAACATACATTTAATGATGATTTAAAATCTTGACTTTATATACAATCATATATGAGAATCATATATGGGTGATCAGGATTAAAAGTTGTTTGGTAGTCACATAACTACTTAAAAAGAATCACATACATATTTTTAATTTTGACAATTCAAATAAGATCCATTATTTTTCTCACATTCTTAAAATATAATATTTTTTATAGATAAATAAATACACGTAGAGGATGGATCAACGTAGGACTGCATCCTTGATCATTGATGTAAATTTGTGCAAGGGTTTAAACTTTAAAGTTAGAGAGATACTATATATATATATATATATAAAGAACTTGGCTTAAATAATTTTTTTTTAAAGAACAAACTTATTGCATTTCTTGATGAATAACTTTAGCAGTACAAAGAGGAACTACGTATTTAGTGATAGCCCCTAGGAAGAATGTTGCTTAGAATAGCAGCCTTAGCCTAATGATGAGCAACCTTATTGGCATGCCTTCTAACAACCTGGCTTAAATATTGAAAAGAGAAAATTAAATTGTATTTAATGAAAAAAAATGTTTGTTGCCTTAATCATTTATTTTAAAGGTAATAATTATACATATGTAGTAAAAAAAACTAATATTCTAATTTTTGATAATTTAGTTAATTAAAATAATAAAATGTACTCAACAAATATAAAATCACTAAAGATGTGATATCTATTTTTCGTAGCCTCTAGACCAACATAGCATGATAAAAACATTTTTAATTTTTAATTAGTATTTTAATTTTATTTTTATTTATGTTTTGTTATTTTCATATTTCAAAATATTCTAAAATCCACTTCTCAATATACAATATAATCTAATAAATATCCAAAAGTACAGCTTATTAAATAAAATGAAGAGAGAACAAATAATTTTTTTTGCCACAATTGCTATGAAATAATCAAATTATCAATTTTATCAATTAAGTATTGATTATTATTATTATTATTATTATTATTATTATTATTATTATTATTATTATTATTATATATATATATATATATATTATAATCAATATTTCATGTCATATTATTAAATTATTAATACTTTTTAATGAAATTATTTATTTGATTTTATAGAATGTATATTAATGTTAAAATTAAATTCTCTACCTTCATTAGATATAATTTAATTTTTCTCCTTATATAGAGATACTAAGATAAGAACACTTTATTATTGTGAGAAATTAGAGCAATAAATGTTGACTATTGAATCTTATTTGAGTGATGAAATTTACGTGGGTCTCACTATTTTAGAAATGGGTCTCATTAACTCATGTGGGTCCCACTTGAATTTTGTAGGATTCACGTGAATTTCAACCAATAGAAAGGAGTGTATTAGCCAACAGTAGTTATCATATCTGGTCATGCCTTCCGCTTACACTAGCTATGACTTGAGTTTGATTCCTAGATCTCCCCTGTTGGTAGGTAATATGTAAATTCCACTATAAATCCTTGCTAAGGTTGGTGGTATTCCCTGGCCTTGCAAGGGGCGTGCCTTCCCCTAATCTAAACTTTTATTAACAAAAAAAGAAAAAAGAAAGGAGTGTATTAGAAATGGTGTGTTAGAGAATGTGTTGCAAACATTTCTCTATTATATAATAGACACACAAACAAATGTAGGCGCTAAATTCACGGAGATGAAAGTGATAATACAAGTATAAAAAATTTATGTATTGAACATTATTCACAACAAAACATAAATTATAGGTAACAATTAGAGCATGATTACGTATAAAACTAGATACGGGGATCTAATTTAACAACCAAAATTGCTACGATACATGATAGCTTTCGGCTTAATTTTCTTACAATTATTTTACATGATAGCTATGAAAGTTAAAAATATGCATGAAAATGAAAAGATAGGAAAAAAGGGGAGAGTCAAAATATCATAAACGTCATGATAAATTCGTAATGTTCAAACACGTAGCATGAGTGTCCGCAAAGTCTTCATTCAGCACTGATCTCTATCATGTATGTTTGATAAATAATGTAATTTAATAATTCCTCAAGCTCAGTCACATGCCATCATTATCAAACCCCAATTTTTTACAACAAGCTGAAAAGATGTTTCTATAAGTTATTGAGATTAATTGGATTGTTTCGTTACAGGTCATGGACTTTATCCCTTTCTGAACATTAGAACAAACAGAGTCTTTATAATTATGATAAGCATACCCTATACCCTTATAGAAAAGACTATACCTTGAGGATCGAATTCTCTAGAATTAATACTTGGAAAACAATGATGAGCGTATAAATATTGTATTTCATTAGAGATTCTATCATCTGACATCTGTTGGCCTATTATTGAATTGTGTCTCTATAATTTGTATGATATTTTTGTTTTCTATCTTTTGTGTAATGATTGAGCAAGGATGTACGAAAGCCACACACATTTGTGATGAGAGTTGTAGCCTAGCATTTCTACTATGAATCGGACTTCGATGCTTCCATAGTTATTGGAATACTTTTGGAATTAATGAGGATTGAATTTTTTGGTTAACGAACTTTAAGTTCAAATCTAATCTGATTTATGAGAAATCATGAGTTATCCAATGTAACAAATTTTCTGTTTAAAATGAAAATAAAAATGCTCCCTAAAAAATGTTCTAACTAGCTAGAATCTTGTTAGCTGTGCTGAGAGTGAAACTAAAGTATGTTCTGATCAGAAAAAGATCATCTCCATTTTTGTTTGTTTTTAAAGTTTTAAGAAAATAAATATGTATTATATATAAGTGTGTAGTCCTTCCATATCTCACAATTTTAGAAATGAACATCTCAATTTCTAGTGAAAAATTGAAAAGATCCCTATCCGATTGAATCAACCAATTGTTTGAACCGGGTTTCTAGCTAAGTGCATGTTTATTCGCAAGATTGTTGAATTATCACAAATAACACATAACCCCAGCCAAGCAATCATTTACAAAATTATGCATAACTCTTGTTAATCATGGGCCATATAATTATAGTGGGTGTGGTGGGTCCTTGTCCAACAACTCTTTTCATTCGTGTAAGGCTCAGTTTGACACATGTTACACGCAGTATGAAACGATTAACAAGAGCCACAAGTGGCAAATCCTCCTTGTGCAGCCGCCAAGGTTTGGGTCTCAGATGATCTTAGGCCACGTGTGCCGCAAACACCCTTTATTTTAACTGAGTTTAAATATAGTAACATCCAATTAATTCCAAGATGATGATATTAGATTGTGAGGCATTCATATTTAAAATTGGACCTCAAGGACAGTTTTTTTTTGTTTTTGTTTTTAAAAAGAGGCGGACCTTGACTGATATTTCAGGAGGAGCCACAAACTACTAATTAAAATAATATAATTAAAATTTATATGAATCACATATAAAGTCCACATATGAATGAGACTTCTTTTATAAGCAATTTTTTTTTTATTAAAATGGATACAAGGGGTACCTCAACTCATAAACAATACAAAAGAAACAATGTGTTCCACAAAACCTAACAAAGGAAACACAGCTCTTTTAAGCATGCATCATGCAGCTACCATACACAATATAGTACAATATTAGACTAATAGAATCAGGAAACATATTCAATATTAAGGGGGGCTTACAAAATATTCATTCTAAAAAAATTAATTTTTTTTTAGGGTTGCTGTTGCTCCCCTCACAATACACTAAGGTCCGCCTCTGGATAGGACACCAGGTAAAGAATCCAAAAAAGTATCTATTCATTAAAAATTTAAACATATTATTTTTAATTTTTTTTAAACATTTTTTTTAATGTTTCTTTAAAACATTATTTTTAATGTTTTAGATATAATAATGTTCATACAAAATTATTTTCTTAGATTTCTTAACCAATTATCTTAAGGCACTACTAATACAATAATAATCATTCAAAACACCAAAAATAAAATAAAATAATGATGATTACAATACGAGATATTTGTAAGTAAATTAGTGGGTGAGGGTCTTAATGTTCATAATTTGTAGCTTATAAGCCTAATTATTTCACCTTACTTTCTGCAACATATTTGTAAATAAATTAATTGGTGGTGGTGCTAAAGGTTCATGAATTTGTAGCTTTGTGAGCCTAAAAAGATTACTTTCTGCCTTAATTAGTGCTGATTGTGAAAATCTTCACTACGTAATCTAGATTGAGGGTTGAAGTTGGTGATATTGTTAATTCAATTGTCGGTTCAGATTAAGGATTTAATTTGTATGTATTGTTATTATTTGTTTACATCGTAAATCAATTACAAATTGGCACATCACTAAAAATATTTGACTTTTATTCAAATTACTTTAAAAGTTATTGATATCATAATTTGTAATTGATTGATTACATTAACCGTGCATAACAACTAAACTCTTTAGGTTTGTCTTATTTTGTTTAAAAAAAGGGTTTGTCTTGTTTATATATATATATATATATATATATATATATATAATCACCTTTTTTCTGTTAAATAAATTAGATCAAAACAAATCTAAAATCATGATCCACCTTACCTATTCAGCTACCTCTAATACATCTAATATCAGGGAAGAAGAGCTCTTGGGATACAACATTTTTTTCCGATAAACCAAAATTTTATTAAAGGAGTACACGATGTACTCAAAATGATACAAACAGCAATATAGAAGCTCAAAAGTAATTACAAGTAAAGAGCTTCGTGTAGAAATTTAACCCAGTATACCCCCCACACCAGTAAACCTTTAGTTCACCCACAGCAGAACATAGAACACGTTGCGTGATCAAAGTGCAGTAGTTATAAAGCCCCGTATAATAGGGTTTTGCAGTAACAATAACACTCCAATGATGGCCAGATTTTCGTCTCATCCGTTGATGTTTAGTCTGTTGTCTCTATTATTAATCACTAAAAGGCGGCCATGATTTGGGGTTTGTTATCATAGACTTCTGTTCACGGTCACCAATATATATTTTTATAATTGAATTTTTAGTCTCCTTATTTTAGTGTCCGGCCGACTGTGGTTCCCCAAATTTTTTCGGCTTGATTTTAGTACATACATTTTAAAAATGTGATATTTTGGTTTATTCGTTAAGTTAACTTCCAATAATTAACATTTCAAATTAGTATTCACTTATGGCATCACTTGTTTTTTGTTTTTTTACTGAAATGATATCACTTGTTAGAAAATATATAAGTCATGTTAGAATATTATAAGTCACACCGATAACTATTGGATATTAACATAATGGATTGACCAAATAAAATTGCACATTTTAAAAATGTGTGGGCTAAAATCAAACGGAAAAAACCAGGGGACCAAAATCGTCCAAACACTAAAATAGGGGACCAAAAATGTAATTAAGGCTATTTTTAAATTAAAGAATGTTAAAATCATTAAAGAAGAAATCATTAGATTTACAAATCAATTCATGTTAAAACTTAAGTGAAATTACATTTGAGATCTAACTTAATTATACTTAGCATGACTCTTGTTTAAAAAGTTACTCTTTTTTCGATAAGTAAAAATTTATTATAGATATGTTTACCAAAAAAATAAAAATTTATTATAGATATATCTAGCTAAGCATCAAAGTGATCACGAAGTTACTCTCCTCACCTCTTAGAAGAGGTTAGTAAAATTTCAATCACCTATCCTTAGGGGAGACAATCGAGTGTAACTTTTAAAACATAAGAAATATTTAGTGTAATTAAGTCAAATCTCAAGTGAGATCAATGTAATTTTCCCTAAAATTTAATTAAAATTAATTTAAAAGATGAATTTTTTTTCCAACAAGGGGAGGGAGAGGGGGAAGGGGGGAAGGGAATAAGAAAGAGGTGGAGCGCAATGTTGGGTTAGAACCCACACACTCACATTTTAATTATGTTATGCAACTTAACCAATTGAGCTAACTCTAGGGGAGGATGGATTAATTTTTCTTCTTCTTTTAGGTTATGTTTAGTTCGAAGGAGGGAGGGAGGGAATGGAAGGGAAGGGAGCAACAATAACACTCTTTCTATTTGTTTCACAACGGAAGCGGAGAGATGTTAAAACTAGTTTACTTTTTTCTTTTTCTTTTTTTAATGAACAAAAGGGGCTAAGCCCCAAATAGAAACAAATTAAAAATCTCTATGAAACCAATTATAAGAAGCATATGCCCTTAAGGCATTAGCAATAAAGGCAAGATGGCAATCAAATATCGATATGGTTATTTGAAGTCAGACCAAACTTTGCCAAGACATCAACAACCTGGTTTGCTTCTTCTCACAACAGATGCTTTCAACAAATGTTTAATTTCAACTCCTTTATGCACCTCATGGATACCTCATAGCTGTCACAAGTGCATAGCAAGCATGAGTTCCGCAACAACCATCCGAGAGAATAAATACCTTATAATTTTGGATTTCAAAATATAAGTAAGAATATTTTAGTCAATGTATTTAAAATATTTTAGACCCCTCCTCCCCTTGTTTGGCTTTCATTTTGGAGGTTATGAGGCTGGCTTCGTGGTTGCGTTGAGAGAGTTAAGGAGTGGAGTGATAATGAGGTTGAGGGTTCAAACCCCACTCACTAACAAAATATTAACATTAAGACTAACATTTGCCTATATAAGTGAAAAAAACCCTCCCCTCCCCTTTAAATCCCCAATATTTGAGGGGAGCCAAAATTTTGCTTACATCCATTCCCTTTCTCTCCCCTCCAAAAAAATAAGCCAAACAAAAAAGTTAATAAAAATCCCCCACTCTCCTCCATTTTCGTCCAACCAAACACCAAGTTAAACTACCAAGCAACTTACCAGCTAGGAAAGAGAGATTTAAACTTGGTTAACAAGAACTCTCGCTCAAAACTAAATTATTTTTTAGCAGACATATAAAATGTTTTGGAAGATGCACTAAAGAAATATTGTCTGAGCACAAACCTAATAGCACATATTTAAATACAAACAATCACAAAATTATAACAAATAAAAAAAAAGGGCAATCTATTAATTCCTCTTCCTCTTCCTCAGTTCTCTTCCTTTCTCTGTTCAAACCACCATGAACACTAATTGCGAACCAAGTATATCGGCAATTGAAGAGGCAAGAAAAGCACGTAGAAAATTTTTTTATGGCTTTAGGGTCGAATGATTTAAAAACGTGCGAACATAGAAATGCGTCGCTGCCATTTTTATGTTTTAACTTTAAGGGAAAAAAAAAAGCTAAAAAAGGAATGGAGGCACCCGCTGGAGCTGAATTCAAAAGAAAGCTTGGAGGAATCAAAATGGGTGATTTATTAGGGGTTAAGGTCGCAGTTGGGGAGATCTGCCCTGTTACAGAGGTTAAACAGGTTAGTAGCACTTTTTCTGATAGCCTTATTAGAAATAGGAATCGTCTCATCAATAAAACTGACTTGGAATCGGAGGCTAAGTTGATTCTGGAAATGGGAAAGGATATGGGACTAGTGACAAATGCTGATGAGTCTATAATTGTTAAAAACCTGGTGGATATGGAAATTAGAGATAGAGATCAGTGTTACAAAAGCAATCAGTCAAGGGAGGGTATGGGTGCTGAAGAAGTTATTTAATGCGGATATTGACATATAATGTTAGAGGTCTGGGAGGAAGAATAAAGAAAGGGGCTATTAGGAATCTTGTGAAGGAAGAGAAAATTGATTTCTTTTGCATTCAGGAAACAAAACTTGAGAATGTTGACTATCAGTTATGTAAATGTCTGTGGGGTGGGGAAGAGGTGGGGTGGGTCTTCAAGGAGTCCATAGGTTCTGCTGGTGGGATGTTGTGTTTGTGGAACAAGGAATCGTTTGAGATGGATGAATGCCTCAATGGAACTGGTTTTCTGGGAGTCAAAGGATACTGGGGAGATGATAGAATCCCTTGTTTTCTATTCAATATCTATTGTCCTTGTGATCTTGCGGGTAAAAGGCAGATGTGCCAGGAACTACGCAGTCTAAGATTGAGCAACAACAATACTCCTTGGTGTCTTGCAGGTGACTTTAACTCGGTTAGAAAGGCAGCTGAAAGGAAAGGAAGGTTAGCGCAGGTGGATTCTAGAGAAATGAGAGAATTTTATGACTTCATTGGGGACTTGGATCTCAATGATTTACCGATGATTGGAAGAAAGTTCACATGGTACAGGCCGGATGGCTCATCCATGAGTCGTTTGGATCGGTTTCTAATCTCAGATGAGTGGATGCACAAGTGGGATCAATTATCACAATGGGGATTGCGAAGGACAGTTTCAGATCATTGTCCGGTGGCCTTGAAAACAGTGGTGAAGAACTGGGGCCCTAAACCGTTTAGAGTTTTGAATTGTTGGTTCTTGCACAAAGATTTCCAACGACTTGTAACTGAAAAGTGGAGGGGTCTTAATGTGGATGGCTGGAGCTCTTTTGTGGTGAAGGAAAAACTAAAAATTTTGAAGAATTCCTTAAAGGAATGGAATAAATCAACCTTTGGGGATATTGATGCCAACATAGAAACTGCTGTAAAAGAGATTCAAGAGGTAGATGAAAAAGGTGAGAATGGGTCTTTGCTAGATGTGGATGTCATGAGAAGAAGGGTAGCTATGGAAGTGTTTTGGAAGCTATCAAAAATGAAGGACTCTATAGCTCATCAGAAATCTAGAGTAAGATGGCTTAAATATGGGGATTCGAACTCAAGATTCTTTCATGTGTGTATGAGTAGAAGGGTGAAGGTTAACTCCATTAATGGGTTGCGGGTAGGGAGCCACTGGATTGATGATGTTAATGCAGTGAAGTCAGAAGTCTCCTCCTATTTCAAAGCACAATTTAACGAAGGTAGCTGGTCTAGGCCACTGCTGGACGGAATTGAGTTTAAGAACATTTCTAAACAAGACTGTAGTATGCTGATTTCGGTTTTCACAGAGAAGGAAATAGAAGAGGCGGTGAGGGACTGTGATGGCAACAAAAGTCCGGGCCCGGATGGCTATAACTTCATGTTCATTAAAAAGTTTTGGCCATAACTAAAGAACGATTTTTGCAAATTGGTGGGAGAATTTCACACACATGGAAGGCTTGCAAGAGGTACAAATGCTTCTTTCATCACATTAATTCCAAAAAGGGACAATCCTTCAAGGTTGGCAGAATTCAGGCCTATATCACTTGTCGGTTGCATATACAAGGTTTTGGCTAAATTATTAGCCGGAAGGTTAAGTAAAGTCATCAATTCTATCATCTCAGAGCAACAATCGGCTTTCATGCGGAATAGGAATATTCTTGATGGGGTGGTGGTTGTTAATGAAATAGTTGATTATGCGAAGACGAAAGGTGAGCCGTGTATGCTGTTTAAGGTGGACTTTGAGAGGGCTTATGACTCAGTAAATTGGGGGTTTCTTGACTACATTTTTGGAAGAATGGGATTTGATGAACGTTGGAGAATTTGGATTAGAGAATGCCTTGGCTCGACTACCGTATCAGTTCTTGTGAATGGAAGCCCGACAGAGGAGTTTACCTGTTCCAGAGGGATCAGACAGGGGGATCCAATGGCTCCTTTTTTGTTCTTGATAGTCGCAGAAGGGTTAAGTGGTTTGGTGCGAACTGTAGTGGAAAAAGGATTGTACAGGGGTTATACTGTGAAGAGTTCAGATTCTTCTATTGATTTGTCTCATATCCAATATGCCGATGACACTTTATTCATGGGAGAAGCATCGATAAGAAATGCATTTGCTTTAAAATGCATTCTCAGATCTTTTGAACTTGCGTCGGGCCTTAAGGTTAATTTCCATAAGAGTTGTGTGGTGGGCATAAAGGCGAGTGATGAATTTACCACAAGGGCTGCAAACTTGTTAAATTGTAAGGTGGGCAGAATTCCATTTAAGTTCCTGGGCATTCTGGTGGGAGCTAATCCAAGGAAACTGACGACTTGGGACCCGATCATCCAGGTTGTGAGAAGGAGGCTACAAGGGTGGAGAAACAAAAATCTATCTTTTGGTGGACGTATCATCTTGATCAATGCGGTTCTATCTGCGTTGCCGGTATATTTCCTATCTTTTTATAAAGCTCCAAAGAAGGTAATTCTTTCACTCATCAAAATTCAGCGTAATTTTCTATTGGGGGGGGGGGGGGGTAGTGAGGAGTGTAGGAAAATATCATGGGTCAAGTGGGAGTCCGTGTGTAGACCTAGGAATGAAGGGGGATTGGGGATAAAAGACCTTCAAAGCTTCAACTTGGCTTTGCTGGGCAGGTGGAGATGGAGGATGATTACTGAGAGTGGTGGACTTTGGAGGAAGGTAGTTGGGGTGAGGTATGGTGAGAGTGCTTGTAGAGGCAGAATTTTGGGTAGCCTAGAGTTGGTGAGACATGGGTCATTATGGTGGAAAGACATAGCAAATTTAGAAGGTGGTGGATGTCCTAAAGAAGGGTGGTTCTCGGAGTGTGTAGCTAGAAGTGTAGGGTGTGGGAGTGAGGTTTTATTTTGGAAGGAGGATTGGACAGGTCATGGCTGTTTGGGAATCATGTTCAGCAGGCTTTTTCAAGTGTCATCTTGTAAGGGTGCTAGTATTGCCGAAATGGGCAATTGGATAGGAGAGGTTTGGAGGTGGAATTTGACCTGGAGAAGAAACCTATTTGTTTGGGAAAGCGATTTGCTTAATAGCTTACTTTCTTACCTTCCTAATCGTGAAGCACGACAAAATTCACTTGATGGATGGTTATGGAGAGCTGATAAAACAGGGATATACACTGTTAGATCAGCTTATGAGGCTATTCTATCAAACTCTAACACATTGTCAGGTAGTATATATAAATCATTTTGGAATAACATTGTACCTTTGAAGGTAAATGCTTTCTGCTGGAGGGCTACCTTAAATAGGGTACCTACTATGGACAACCTTGTGGCACGTGGTGTTGTGCTTAATGGATTAATTGCTGGCTGCCCGTTTTGTAATAAGCCACAGGAGGATATTAACCACTTATTGATATCTTGTAATTTTTCGTATTGTATCCGGATGAGTATGTATAATTGGTTGGGTGTGGAAGTTGTGCTACGTACTCACAAATGACAATAAATATGCTTGTATATATATGCTATAATAGTAGTAGAGAGAGTAGCGGAGTAGCCCCTTGTTCTTTTGTTGGGCATATATCTTGTTTTCGCCAACTTTTGAATTGAGATTGACTTATAATTGTTCCTTTGTCACCTGCTCAAGTGTTGTCTTGTTTTACAATGACTGAGATATTGCCTTCGCCTTCGCTTTGAATGGAATGAAACATGGGGCACGAGCATTTCAATGATATCCTTCTTTTGTGATTCAACTCATCACTTTAAACTGCCCATTGTTGTTGTTTACTTTCATTGAATTTCTTATTTATTTTTATTTATTTTTTACAATTTGATGATTAATTATTTTTCTCTTGATTGAGTTGATTCTATTTGACAAGAGAGTCACGTGAGAGAGAAAGAGAGTGGGGGAGGGGATGGGGTCCATGAGAGAGGAAAGAGAAAAATGAAATTTTATAATTTAATGAAATTCAATTAGGTTTTTAATGAAAAATATTGGATGGTGGCTGCTTACTGCTTAGTGCTTATATAATTGAAAGGTCCTTTGAAATCGAATCAAAGAATTGAAGTAGCACGAGAGAGGCTACCTCTACTGCTTTATCTGAAAATAAGAATAGACCTTTCATATGACGGAACTACACCATCACCATCGGAATTGACTTCATGTGGTCCTACAACCCCAACCCTTTTAAAAACAATGTCCCGTTAGCCCTTTATTGAGTTCGTGGAAGCCCCTATGGAATAGTTCGAATTTCAAGGAACACATTTTGATAGATAATTAAGCACTCAAATGAAGATTAATATTATAACAGGTTCAAATGATCTAATTTTGTGGGAGCCAAAGGTCTTAAATATGCTGGCTCCCATCCAAAAACAATCATTTCACTGAATATTCTGCAACTGTATCTCAATCTTCAAATTTTAAAACCATGGGTAGTAAGTGAATCACTAAATCGTCCATGGAAATATAAGAGTTAAACTAGGGAAAAGTACACATAGAACTCCAGAGACCTCTTTTATCCATACTCAATTTTTTTCAATTAATGTAATTCAATTCTGGTCCATGGTTTGTGCACCTAGTGTATGCAGCGTGTAGCCGAGGAGTGTAGCAATTTTGTTTCTTCTTGACGTGATTGAGGTGAATTATGGTAAGGAATCGGCTTTTTATGTGTTTTTTATTATCATGTGATCATTTATATTTTTTCTATTAAAGTTTGTAAAATTTTGTTTCAAATTTTTGTGTCTATCTTTCCTTTTTTTACCTGATAAGCTGATTTATCCTCTCAAAGTTAGAAAATCTGTATCTCCAGGGTAACACACAAGAAATCTGCTGAGAGAACTCCATATGTTCATGGGCTGGCTTCAATGAGAGAGCTGGATAAGTGGTCCCTTAAGTCTTCGGCCGTGATTCATAGAGGTAACGGATTGTTTGGTTGGAAGGTTCGACTTTGGAGTATCACGTTTGGCCAATTGGCCCTAACTTTTTCAAATTATAAAATTTTATCCCTCCATAAATTTGAAGTTTATAAATTATCATGGGATGATCCAGCATCAAATGACAACATTTTAGATTGGTTGCGTTTTTTAAAACTAACATTATTTATAAAATAATTGTTTTTCCATTTTAAAAAGCTAATTAGGGATATATTGATTGTAAATTATTTTAAATACAAAGTAATTTAATTCAAACACAAAAGGAAGTTACATTCTGTTTATTCCTTGATAAAATATATATACCCAAAAGTTGTTGGTCGCACTGGAAGTAGACGGTGCCCCCAGGCGAACTTTACTCTATAAAGTTAGGGTTCGAAACTTGGAGTCATCACTATGGGAAGGACTTTACCTAACCACCATCCCGCCTCAACGGTTAGTCTCGTAGAAACCTGTAGGATACTTGGTGTCCATTATGAGCAATAGTTAAAGAATACAAAAAAGGTAATGTTTTTATTTGAAATTGATGTGGATCCTAATTTCCTACGTTCAAAAAATCATATGTCCATGTATTCACGCATTAGTTTATTATTGACTACAAGAAGTTTTTATTTTTACGTGGCTGAGGAAGCCTGAAGGTGGTTGAGGAAGCCTATAATTTTTTTTTACAAGCAAAATAAGAAAGTATAGGATTGATCCAACAATACGTTGATTCCTTAACTTTGTCCATGGCTAGCAAAACGGTATCTAATATTGTGTTTGTAAGTTAAAAAAAGGAAAAGGAAATAATCTGATGTGAACTATGAAGAACAAAATCGAAAGAAGAAAAAAACAAAAGTAATACGCAGTAATGGTTGGTAATAGTACTATCACTGCTTGTGAAGTTTAAACCTTTCTTTCGGAAAATTAGTTAAATTTTCCAACAAGGGAGGCTAGAGTTCGTAGTACACTAGGAAAGGAAAAGATAGTGGTTACTAGTTAACTATGCAATGAAATTTAATTGGGTATTTCAAAAACTGAAAAAGGGTTGCATGAGTTCATGGATTGAAGTGAAAAAAGAATGTAGGTGTCTGTTGATCATCCCTGTACGTTTGGTCGGCTCCATTACTTTTGTTTCAGGCGCACAAAGTCATGTCTTATCAATGTTACACTTCTATGAATTAACCATTTAACAGTTCTGGAAATGCATATTGCTTTTTATGGTAACCCATTTGTCTTTCACCACCTCACTTCCTTTTCCATGCAAACCAACACTGTCATACTCACATTTGCTATTTGTGGGAACCTAAACGTGACACAGCTTTGGATTTTTCTCTGCACTGCATCCTTCACTGCTGCCACAAAAAAGAGATGCTTTAGTGTTACCTTTACATTCTTCTCCTTTGCCATCAACACCATTCAAGAAAGCATATCATATAGAGAAAGTGGATCTTGGTCTTTCTCTCCAATTGGCTCCAAACTCACAAATCTTGCAATTCCATACATGGTTTTGTCACTTTGAGCTTCTAGCATTTAGCCATTGTCTCAAATTAATGGCTTGTCTGTCTCTTCTCCTTGTTGGGTTCCTTTTGTTTGCTGGTGAAATGATGGCAATGGGAACATTTGGAAGCAATTTACAAGAGGAAGAAATAATGGAAATGGAAAAGGAGGAGTTGTTGGGATTGTTTGAAGTGATGAGTGCTCTTCTAGATTATCCTGACTGGGCTCAAGCACATCCACAGCCATGTACAGACACTCCAGGGCCTGGTATTGAGTGTGAATCTAGCACTGGTGACCAACCAATCTTTCATGTCACAAAGATCCACATTGGTCCTGATATACTCTCCCCACCTTGCAAACCCTCTGCTTACCTATCAGAATCCTTGCTGAAACTCACTTACTTGAAAACCCTTTCAATCTTTAACTGTTTTGTTGCTTCACCAGTCACTCTATCATCTACTCTTTTTGGCCCTTTCTGTTCCTTAGAACACCTGGCCTTGCAGTCCAATCCAACCCTCATTGGAGAAATACCTCCAAGTTTGGGTGGTGTTGCTAGTCTTAGAGTCCTGAGCCTGTCCCAAAACAGCTTACAAGGAAACATCCCAAGACAGATTGGTGGTTTGGTTTGTCTAGAGCAACTTGACCTCAGTTATAATAACTTGAGTGGTCAAATCCCCAAGGAAATTGGAAGTCTGAAAAGTATGACTATTTTGGACCTCAGTAGGAATAAAATTGAAGGGAATCTGCCTCATTCTCTTGGACAACTTCAATATCTCCAGAAGATGGATTTGAGTTCTAACAGGCTTTCTGGAACAATACCTCCTGATTTAGGAAAGCTTAAGAGGTTAGTCTTGCTTGATATGAGTCATAATTTTATTGGTGGGCCTATTCCTGAAACACTGTCAAGTTTGGAGCATTTAGAATATTTACTCATTGATGACAACCCCATCAAAGCAGGGATACCCCTTTTCATAGGGAACCTTTGGAAGCTCAAATCAGTGAGCTTCTCAGGATGTGGTTTGATTGGTTCCATACACAATTCTTTCTCTTCCTTGAAAAACCTTTCAGCTCTCTCCTTGGATAACAATAGCCTCAGTGGATCAGTTCCTCCAAGTTTAGGTTTGCTCCCAAACTTAGACCAACTGAATATCAGCCACAACATGCTGAATGGAGTTCTACAGCTCTCTGATGCCTTCATTGGCAAGCTTGGTAAAAGGTTGGATGTAAGAGGAAACAGTGAGCTTTGCATCAGTGATCAGCCAAACAAGAAGAATCTCTCTTCATACTTGGAAATCCCCTCTTGTGTAAGCATGAGACCAACAAATGACAAATCTTTTGCTGATGGACCACCAGAAGATCCAGCAGGAATAAAGCCATCTTGGTATGAGAGTAGCACAAGTTCAAGTTCATCATGGCTGGATGTACAAATCATCCTGTTTACCTTGGTTTCAAATTTTATCTTCAGTTTATTAATTTTGTTTTTGTGACACTAGGTGTGTATTTTTATAAAATACTTTAACCATATCTATATTTGGGGGTACTAAACTTAATCTCATTAAAGTGCATTCATAGGTTGTTGTTGGAGTTGTCAATGGAAATTATTCATATAAAATTTCCATGCAGTGTATGACAGAACATTAGTTGCTTCAATTAATAGGACTGCATGCAATGGTGAAAAAGAACAAGAGATTTCACCTTTGAACTTTTCTATTTAAATTTTGTATCTTTTGGGAAAAGCCGGGTCTCAACTTCAAAGTTCTGTCCCCGAGTGTTGTTGTCTGTAGCAGCCTTTAGAGAGAGTAGCAGAACTGTTGGTTCTGATACTAATGAGCATGCTGCAAGCATAATAAAGATGCACACCTCAATACTTGTTTTGGGGCAAGATGCACCTTACATTTGAGCCATTGATTTTGTAAAAGACATCAATAACTTTTGGAACTTGCTTGATAGATAAATGTCTAAAATATGTAAATTACAAAGTTGGTCCCAGAAACGACACTAATTGTAAAGTTGCCCACCTTCTCTCTTCACTTCATCATCTTCAGCCCCCTTTTCTCTCTCCAAGATGGAAATGAATGAGCAGGGTGCCATGGAAGATTTATTATGCATAATTACAAAAAGAGGAAGAGGAGTGTGGATGTTGTTATAACAGAGTGAGCTGCAAACTTTTACAAGGAGGCTAAAATACTAGTACTACTATTTAGTTCCAAAGCATTTTGATGAAGTTAGTATAAATTAAATTCACATGGTTGGTTGAAATTAATAAAATAAAGACAGTCGTGTAAATAAATTCCCGTATATTTGAAAGATTTAAAGAAGATGTGGTGGAGTGATTAATAATGGAGTGAAGCGATTTATAAAATAATAATAATAATAATAATAATAATAATAATAATAATAATAATAATATAGTGAGGTGGAAAGGTAAAAACATTTCACTCCATTATTTGGAAGTTTAATGAGGGAATGAAAGCAAATCCCCAATTTGGAAGGTATGAAAATGAGAGAGTTCGGATGACGCTCTCAAACAATGGGCTGATGAATTTTCACCGCTCTACTTCATTACTAATCATCTCACTTCATCCTTTCAAACATAGCTTAAGAGTGTTTGGATGACGCATGTCTCTTTCACCTTACTTGACCACTGGTCTCGAGTTCAAATCTGAGTCTTGGAAATGCGACACCGTTATAACTTTTGAATGAGAGCTTTATCGTCCTTGTGATCCTACTCGGTTTGAGAGATTATGAGTCTTCACGGTTGCACTTGATATGCACGGAACCAAAAAATTAATGAAATACTCCCTCTGGTCCTATATATAAGAGGCAAAACCCTAAAACACACAGACCAAGGAAATGCATTGAAATAAGCTATTTGTAATTAATATTCATATAAATTTACAAATTTAACCCTTCAATAATTAATGAACAAACCTACTTATATTGAAAGTTACACTGTCTCGTAAATATAAACCCTATTGATAAATAAGGGTAAAATTGGAAATGAGCATTTAATATTTGTCAAAATACATGCATGTCTCTTATATTTTGGACCAAAAAAAAGTAGCAATTTGCCTCTTATAATAAGGACCGGAGGGAGTACTTAATAATGATGAAATTAAAATTTAAATGACATAAAATTATTAAAAATACAAGATAACTTCTAATAATAAGTACAATAACAATATTGATCTGCGGAACCAGACAATGAATGGTGCATTCCCTTGTTTTGTTTCCGTTCAGAGGGAGACATAGAGAATCCTATGAGAAATTCCAATCTTTACCTGCACTTCGCGAAGTTTTAGTACTAATTAATTAATATAGAACACAAAATGTACATGGACAGTTTCTCCTTGTTCTCCTTAATTTGCAAATGAAAATGTTTTTTGACATCAAATCCCGACAAGAAGAGGGACACCGTTTACATCTATTGTGTCAGACAACAAATCTGTGTCTAAATAACACGGCTCATTTGCAAATGATTTTCTAAATTACGCAAGATTAGTAAAAATTTTATATGATATAAGAAACAATAGTAAAGGATAAGATACCAATTCAAAAAATTATGCAATGAAATCAGTCAAAAAGTTAATATATAATTTTAGCTTAATTTTGGTACAATGTAAATGTAAAGTTTTTGTTATATTGTGAATCAACCTCAACTCAGCCTATGCCATAATATAAATATGATAAGAGTCAAATATTTTTAATAATGTGATAGTTTATGATTCTAAAAAGTATATGAACTTATTTGAGTTTTCCTAGGAAGTATAGAGATTGTTCACAACAAAAAAAAAGTGTAGAAATTTATTTAAATTTTTCCAAAAAATTCAAGATCCACAAATGTCAAGTAGACCAATAATTTAACGTATACTTAACGAAATCCTCACAAGAAAAGTTTATTAGGACTCAATCACAACTTTTTATATTTATATATTCAAAAACCCAATTACACTTTTAAAATTTAGAGATCTCATTAAAAATTCTCATATAGTTTAGACAACAACCCATTATTTATCCCAATGAAATGTGACAATTTCCATCAATGTATCAATGATTGCTACATTTATAAATTCTTATGTAATGCAGATTTATCAATCCCTCTAGTCTCTGTTAAATGTACTTAGAAACTTCATTCTCTTTTATGATTTTATCCCATACTTCCTGTTCCTGGTGCTCCTCTCACTCTTCAGCTCCATATAATTCCTTTGACAACGGTTTGTTCTTCCTTTCAACTTACTTGTGTCATTTTCATTCCTCCTTAGTACCTGCTTTTTCACTTCATCCTGTTTTCAATTAGTTTATAATAAATTAAAGCATAATTATGTATTTTATATTAGAATGATCAGGATTCTCTTAACACCCAATGATCACTGTTTCTCGTTTGGGGTTTTCCTGAAGTGAGGCTATTTGAAATCTAAGTTCGGAGAAGCTTTGTACTTTAATCTCCTTTTTCGTTTTCCCATCTTGGGTTTCATCAAAATCTGGTTCATAGAATTTGAGCGGGTAAAGTTAGAATTAGTTCTACATTGCAAATTTAAAGATTAATCTTGTGCAAATTCTCATGAGTAAGTGAACATCAGATATATTTATAAAGTTTGCATACACAATCATGCTCTCTATGTTAGCTTTTAGTTTTTGAAATTTGAAGGTTTTACTATTCAAAGTGATTTGATGTTATTTTGAACTCACCTTCAGAAGAAGATCCTGGGGTCAGCATATTAAATATTGGGAAGATGGAGATAACTAATGTTACTGAGTATGAGGCAATTGCCAAGGAAAAATTGCCAAAGATGGTTTCTGACTACTATGCATCAGGGGCAGGGGACCAGTGGACTTTGAAGGAGAACCGAAATGCATTCTCAAGGATTCTGTAATATAATTTTCTTAGACATCCATTTATCTGTTCTAGGTTTCTAGTTCCCTACAAGGCTAAAACTTCATTTTTGTTCAAAATCTGAGTTCACCTTTCCTTTTATTATCAATGACACATTAAGATATTCCACTGTTATTAGATTGTTACTTGTACGTCTTTTCCTTAATCTTTCTCCTTGTTGACCCTTCTCAGAAAATCTATTTGTTTGGTTAAAATAGGTTCCGACCACGTATTCTTATTGATGTAAGCAAGATAGACATGACAACAAATGTATTGGGCTTCAAAATATCAATGCCTATCATGATTGCTCCCACAGGCATGCAAAAGATGGCTCATCCTGAAGGTATCTCAAACTCATTGTTTCCTGTTATATTAGGATATTGAGATTGCACACAGTAGTTTGTTACTGAATCTTACAACAACTAATTATGACATTCCTTTACCTGAGGGTGGAGATGGAATAATCTTAGTAAGATGTATAGATTTCCATAATATGCAGTTTCCTTGCATTTAGTTGAATGAGAAGGTATCTTTTGATCTTGATATAAAGCTTAAGGAGAACCTATGTACTGCAACTAGTAAAATTTCCATATAATATATATTAATAATTGCAAAATAAGTAGCTGAGGGTGAGCCTCGATGCAAAGGTAAGGTTACCTAATAGTCATGGTTGCATACATCTGAGTCTGACCCTCCCTTGACCTCACATTGTAGGAGATCCTCATACTCTGGGCTCCTCTTTTTATTCCAAAATAAGCAGTCAAGGCATTGACACTGATATATAGTTAAATAATGTATCTGTACACCTGTCTATGACTAGCTTTAGTGATCAAACTGGTGTATTCTTATCCCTTAATGTTCTTCTTGTCAAACATAAAGCACAATAACAATGTGAGTACCAGGAAAACAATCTAATCAGTAGTTGAATAAGGAAATCCTTCTATTGGGGCTATGGGATCTACAGGAGTGTAATTAGAATTACTGTAATCATTGTACTATAACTACAAGTACATAAAGAGAGGATCTAGAAGAGGTTTTTGTTACAGACAAAACAAAACGTGCTATTTTTTACACCTCAAACTTCGGAAGTTTTGTCCTTTAATGAAAAGCCACTAGAGCTTTTCCTTCTCAAGGAAAAACTTTGGGTAACTTTTCTTGCATGGACTACGATCATATGACCTGGTAATCACCGCCTCTCCATTCACAACACTAAGATTGTGTGCATATGATCCTTCCCTGACCCCACAATGGCTGAGCCTCATGGACTGGGCCACCTTTTTTAGGACTACAATCCATATGAAACAACAGAATTTACGACAAAAATCTTAATCAATCTCATATATGCATTTCCAAGTGCTTCACCTTGACAATGTAAGACTTGTACAGTTGTTATTTCCAGTGTATACTTCAAATTATATTTCATCAGAGATTGAGCATCCGTTTTGCAGTCCTTGCTAATGGAGAAGTTCCTGGTTCTCAATTTTATTTTTAGTGCCAGCGCATGTTTAACTGCAATTGAGAAAAAAAATATTTAAACTAAAACAAACTATGCAACATTTATGCAGGAGAAAATGCAACAGCCAGAGCAGCATCAGCAGCTGGCACAATTATGGTTTGGTTACCACCATATTTGTTCTCTAATTTAGTTTTATCCCCTAACAAAATATTTGTTTTCCTCATAGCTCTCTTATATTTTTTACTCTAATATGAAACCAATAGAGGCCTAGTTAACTGGGGGAATTTTTTTGTACTTGATCACTTATCAGCAGATTAATTTTCACAATTTGTTGTCACAGACACTATCAACAGTGGCTAATTCCAGTATTGAGGAGGTTGCTTCAACAGGACCTGGCATTCGTTTTTTCCAACTCTATGTGGGTATAAGAGAATTGCTCTCATTTTTGCTTTTCAAGCTTCTTTTTTCTGTGATGTGTCGTTAATCTCCCCCTTGAATAAATCAGCATTTCCTTTTCCAGGGAAACATTTTCATGCAACAATCTTAGTGCAAAACAATGAAACATGAATTCTCTCTCATACAATTTTCTTGGATGCACTTCTAGCATTGCTTTAATGTATTGGGAAATTATGCATGATTCCTGCATACTGCGCCACTGGACAAATTTTTTCTCTCTGTCTCCTCTGATTCGTACCTGATAAGGTCATTACAGTTTCACAAGACATTTCCTTCTTCCACTAAGTGGCAGCCTCCTGCTCCTATACAAAAATATTTCACCATACTTTTCATAATAAATTGTTCCATTTTCCTACAGTTACATATCACTAATGCAAGATTATCTAAATTCACAATTGTCTTGTATTACAACCTTATCTGTTTGCTCTTCTGTTTATTGCCTAGGTGTATAAAGACAGGAATCTGGTTATACAGCTTGTGAGACGAGCTGAAAGAGCTGGTTTCAAGGCAATTGTCCTTACTGTAGACACTCCACTTGTTGGTCATAGGGAGGCTGATATAAAGAACAGGTTGGCAATCATCTGGAAATGTCAGTGGGAACAGTCTTCTACAAAAGTTCACACTGGTTGCCCTAGTTGAATTGATAAGTCTTAAATTTTTTTAGATGCATATATTATTGCCTTGTCTGATGGGGTTTCCTACAGATTTACACTGCCACCATACCTGACACTGAAGAATTTTGAAGGATTGAATCTTGGTAAGATAGATAAGGTGTGTGGCGAGTATGAAATTTTGAAATCAAAGATACTTCCATTGTTAGAATAAAGGTTTAATTAATCTGTAAGTCCTTGAATTATTTTAAAAAATTTAAATAGGTTCCAGAACTTTAAAAGTTTGTGATTGAGTCCCTAAACTGTTAAAAAGAATTGTAATTGAGTCCTCCATGACATTCCATTAGGGTTCCTTAAGTTTCCGTTAAAATTACGTTAAGTGACTTTTCCATTTGTGCTTTTGGGGGTCCTTGAAACTTTGTGGGAATTTTCAAATATGTCCTTCCACTTGTTTCACATGTTAAATGTATCTAGCCTACATAGGAATTAGATCCTAAGAAATAGTTCAATGCTTCTAGTAAATGCAACGTGTATTTACTCCTTATAAATATCAACATGGAGAGTGCAAATCACTAAAACAATTCACAACTATTGAGTGTCTATAATCTCTTTTTCTTTATTCTCTCTTCCTCTTTCCCAACCTAAAATCCATCAATTCAATGTCCATGGATCTTTGTTATTGTTGTTGCTACATGCTGCTTTTGGATAACCTTGCAGACCAATGGCTCTGGTCTAGCTTCTTACGCTCTTGGCCAACTTGACCAGTCTCTCAACTGGAAGGTGATATACTGATATACATCTTTCATGCATATGATCTGTTAATCTTTGACATGGAACATGGAAGTAATAGTGTGCCAAATCTTGTCACAGTATGTGAAATGGCTTCAAACGATCACCTCATTGCCAATTCTATTGAAGGGTGTACTTACCGCTGAAGATGGTAAACATATTAAACAGACACACTTTGATACTTTGCTGTCCATTTGATCTCTGCTAGGATTTTTTTATTTTTTTTTTGAATGAAATCTCATCCCATTTTAATAATGTAGCGAGGATAGCTATACAAGCTGGAACTGCTGGAATCATTGTTTCCAATCATGGAGCTCGCCAACTTGACTATGCCCCTGCAACTATTATGGCTTTGGAGGAGGTACTGTGTTCTATATATTTATTGAAACTTTCCCTGTCAATTGAAGTAGAGATAAATCCCATTTTGACAATCTATTTAGGTCTCCGATGTTGTCATTTTTGGTTTCATTTGACGTCTTGCTGATTTGTTAATTTAGTGTAGAGATAAATCCCATTTTGACAATCTATTTAGGTCTCCAATGTTGTCATTTTTGGTTTCATTTGACGTCTTGCCGATTCGTTAATTTAGTGTAAGTTAATAATGTATTATGCATTAAAATCTTAAAGCTGTTGCATTTTGAATCATTCGAAGACTTTATTTTTTAATGCCTTTTTTCCTATCTCATTCATTGCAAAAAAAAATTTCCCATTGTTTTCGGTCATCTTGAATTTTGTTCTCTACTGATTCATTAATCTGTTGGAAAATGTATTGGTACTAGTTTTCCATGTGTGTTTGTCTCTTAGTTATGTGTGGAAATGCTAGTTTTTTCAGCAAGTCATATGTTAGTTTTACCTCAATATTGCACCTAATGAAATTGAATTTTTATTAAACTGCACCCCTTTTTTGTTGAATGCTCTGAATAGATTGTGAAAGTTACACAAGGAAGAGTTCCTGTTTTCCTGGATGGTGGAGTCCGCCGAGGGACAGATGTTTTTAAAGCACTGGCTCTTGGAGCATCTGGTGTATTCGTAAGTATATGAAAGTCATAGCAAATTAAAGTGCTGAATACAGTTAGCTTGTCTCATTTTATCATTTGACCTCAGTGATGATTTAGCTTATTTAATATTAGTGTAATGCATGAGAGATGTTGTCCTATGTTTCCACAGAGAGGCATATGAACCTGATCTTAGAGATCTCCTCAGAATTTGAATACCACATATGCCAAGGAAATGTTATGGAATATGCTATTTCGCCTTCTTACTAGTTTAAGCCAAAGATATATTATCTGAAATCGGATGCTTCAGAATAGGCAATATAATATAATCAATCACTGATGTGATCTTTCTTTATGTGCTGATGATATGTAATATTATATGTAGTTAGCCGGCCCCATCTTCCTGATATGCATATATTTACCCTTTTATCTCAAATTTCAGATAGGAAGACCTGTGGTGTTCTCATTGGCTGTTGATGGTGAGGCTGGTGTCAGAAAAGTACTTGAGATGCTTAGAGAGGAGTTTGAACTAACTATGGCACTAACTGGCTGTCGTTCACTTAAAGAAATAACTCGTGACCATGTTTTGACTGAGTGGGAACGCACAAGATTTGCTCCCAGGTTATAAGATATGAGAAACTCCTGCTTGTTCACCAACATGCATGGTGGGAGCCTAAGGGGGTTACACATGAAGAACCTTAGCTAGTGTTCGATACTAGTCATATTTTAATATTCTCTGGAAAGTAAGATGAGAATAAAAGTTTCTCATATTGATACAAGGAATAAAAAACCATTCACAAACATAAAATATGTCTTTGAATTAAAGTTAAAAGTTCTATGTTCATGTGAGGGTGCATGGAAAAAAAATATTACTAGTAATGAGATTATCAAAAATGTAGTTTTACTTGAGAATAAAATTTTTCCATGAATCAAATGGCGCCTTAACCTTTGCTGAGATTTTAAAATTCATTGTTATCTGTGTTTATTGTTTAATGTTTGAAAAAGCTAAAGTACTGAAAAATAATTTTTTCTGACTAGATTTTGGTTTTTTCAAAAAAAAAATTTTTTATGACATGGAGAAACTACACAAATATAAAAAAAATGTACTAATTATAAAATATTACATAAAAACACTTTGTTTAAATCAGCTAAAAAAAATTATTTAAAAAAATCTTATTTGGGCCAAGTTGCCATTTGGTCTTGGCAACATTGCAAATGGATATAGTTCCCTATCTCATTCTTCAATCTCATGAGAATATCCAATTTAAAGGTCAGACTATAATTCACTTTCCACAGGTTTAAAGATGAGCTCTCTTTTTATTCACATAGTAGTACAATGCCGAGAAAAAAAAAGATAATACACTTCACATTATTGGCAGCGAAAATATTTTATGAATAACAATTCTTGACAGACAACTTTATTATATTATAAAACGAAAAGTTATTTAAAAAGCTGTCCGAATTTGTTGTCCATAGAACGGTGCCCTATATATAGTCTATACAACAACTCACTGCTTCCTGGTTACAATAAAAACTAAAAAGTGTGAAAGATATGATATGATATGGGAATCTCCTCCAAGCTAAGTTGTGAATGACATAAAAATTCCTATTATGTAAACTAAAAGAAGGGGCTATGTTTATAAGACCATATAACCATAGAAACAACTCTATAAAAGTAAGATGGGAATTAATGACATACCAATGAAAGCAGAAGGCCAATAAGCTTCTTTTAATAACAAAACCTACTAAAAAAATTGTATAGGTAATTTGAAGTCGAAATTTTGACGTATCTCAGCATGAGTAGAGCTATGGTTATACAACGGATTTGGATTGATATCTAGAAGAACAACTTAGTAATTGACTTTGAACAAGTACCACAAGTAGAGGCGCACATGCTTAATCCATGTGGTGGTAGGTTTCAGTATGTATCTTTTACAAGTAATAAAAAGCAACTGATGATCAGGGATCCTCACCATCACATGCACGCAGTAAGGACCAATGGATTTTTTCTCCCTAAGAATCTAAAAATGTTCATGGTAAAACTAATTAAAACTCATGCACACAGAAATTATATATATATATATATATATGGTGCAGTGACTTAATCCAAATTCCAAACCAATAATAACATACTTGAAGGTATCATTTAATCAAACATTTTATAGGCAATCAATTAAGCATTGAGAAAAATAAATTAAACAGACAATATTAAATCATCATTGAACAGAAAAGAATCATGACACTGAGGAACTAATTCAATAGATTAATTTTTAAAAAATAAATGAAGAAACCGTATATTAATCCATCAAGAAAGAAATCAAGCAAGTTTAACAGCCATGTGCATCGAAATTAGCCAGACCTAATTAATGATACATAATTTACAAGTCCCTTACTTATCACAAACATGGCAATGAAATAATTGACCCTACGTCTCTACCCATGCCAAGACTTGTGTGTGAAGAAACTCTAGGGAAAAAAAAAACGGAATAAGTGATTCTAAATAAATATACAACAAAGTTGCTTTCATTTGCTTCCTCCTTGTCACATTTAATTAGGCTAGTGATTGTATGGGGATGCTTGTTGGATCCGATTCTTTCTCTTCTGGAGGAACCGCTGCAGTGATCTTTTCATTGAAAGGCCAGTGCCAGGGATATACAACGGATGATGAGATTGCACCACGCTTGGTGAAGATGCCTCTGTCCTTACTTTTTCCTCCACTTTTTTATTTGCAAACATTAAGATGGATTTCGCCTGCACATGGAACCCACTTATTATTCTTTCATTCCATATAATTAATTCAAAGAATATATACACCAGATCCTATTCTATATATATAAATATATAGCATAGAAATATAGAATATAATAGTATCCAATTATAAATAGTCAGGTATGATGCTCGTGGGGTGTATCTCAATCAGTAATAAAAAAAAAAAAAATTCATTTCCCTATAGATACTGAGAAATTGACCAGTTTGGTATTAGTCTCTACTTATAAAGCATAAAACAAGGCGACTTGAAAAATAAAAAATTAAAACATGCACCGAGAATATTTGTATACACAGTTGCGTGCAGTTTTTGAAGTCAAAGAAGGGGTCTATTTATGAATTCAACTCTGAAGTTTCAAGGAAACTTGCCATCAAATACCTAACGCTTGCTGTCTCTTTCGTTTACCTTTAATTTTCTTCTGCCAGTTTACCACCAACCAGGCGGCAACGACTTTATCTTTTGAAAAATGTTAAATGAGGGAGTTTGTTTTGTTTTTTTTTATCTTGACTTTAATTGATATTTTGTATCATTAATTATAAAAATATTATACTATTTTCATTTTTGAAGTTTACTAAAAGAAATAATAAAAAACAATGGTTTTTATTTTTATTTTTATTTTAAAAAACTTAAATATAAATAAAAAAAAGTGACATTTTTTTTAATTAATAATAAAAACATATCAATTACAAAAAAAAATAAAAAGTAAACTAAACACTTCCTGAGTTCCTCTTCAGCTGAAATTTTCTATCACCCGGTTTCATATAATTCAATGCCTATTTAATTTAGCATTATATTTGCTCATTATTTATGCTTCCCTTTGTTCATCAGCTAACGTTTTTTAATACTAAACGATATTAAGTCATCTCCTTGAGCAATCTCAAAGGCACACCATTCATATTAGCTATGTGCTTTTAAGAAAATATTCTCATGATCTAAAATTCAGACTAGAATAATCAAAGCTGAGACTACAAAAAACATTTAGGGGGAAAATTTTCAAAATTAATAAAAAACATGTATGTAATACTTAGATTAATCACTAAGTTATGAAGCCTATGTACTGTACTCTCCTCCAGGATTTACTGATATATAATCCATGTTTCGGATCTATTGGGTCTAACTAGCATTAAATTTTGGTTGATCTGTTTTATATATAGGAGGGTCTAAATAATAACAATGATCCATCGTATTGAGTGAGTCATAGATAGTGAGAATGGTGGCACTGTATCAGATTACATTGGAGGAGAATCAATTTATCTACAATAACAGATAATTTATGGGTGATCTACACTGCCTTATATATACCTTAAAACATACATTCAGCAAAAAGTCACATACCTACATAGTTACTTCTTTATTATATCCAAAAAATAGCCATAGCCACTCGAATGGAAAAGGAAAAAGAAAAAAAAAACTAATTCCAACAAAAATATATATATACCTGAAGCTCCGTGACATCAGTAACACAAATCTTCCCATCATAGAAAATGGTAAGTTGGTGGTTCTGTTCCAGCTGCTGGTGTTGTTGGTGGTTAATGCTCCCATCAGCTTCTTCTACCCTTCATTGGAGAACAAAAACAAAAACTTAGAATTCATTCTAAATGGTTGTATATATATGAATAGCAGAAGATCATAGATGAATATCATCACCCACAAACCCAAACACGAAAATAGAAAATAAAAAAAAAAACAATAAAAAAAGCTGCTTACATGGGGTGGTTGTGGTTGTGGTGGTGGTGGCCGGAACCGTAGGGAGGAAAAAGGGTTAGTTCCAAGTTGCAAATATTTCGCCTCATCTTTTTTCTTTTCTAGAGAGATTGAAGTTTTAGAGAGAAAGCGAAGATAACGTTAAATGAATCTAAACAGAGAAATGAATGAGAGAAGAGCGAAATGGCGAAATGAATATATAACATGTGGAAAAAAGCGGTGTTGGATAATAAGAGCTTGCAAAACACGTAAAGGACATAGAGATATATTTCGGCGGGGAAACGGTGTTGGGCCGTCGATAGAGCAAGAGAAAATGTGTTGTGTCGACATGTCGTGCTCTAGTATTTGAGCACGTGTTCCACGCTGTTTAGATATTTGGGTCACATGTTGGTGTGTGTACCACCCCAGACGAAACCGCCACACATTTTGTGATTGGTGTCGCTACCATGGCATGCTGTCATCACCGCTTCAAAAAATCAAAATACTCGTGCATGAAATAAAATCATGGTTAAATTATACTTTTGATCTCCAAAATTGTTATTAAATACTCCCTCCGGTCCTTATTATAAGAGGTAAATGACTACTTTTTTTTGGTCCAAAATATAAGAGACATGCATGTATTTTGACAAATATTAAATGCTCATTTCCAATTTTACCCTTATTTATAATAGGGTTTATATTTACGAGACAATGCAACTTTTAATACAAGCAGGTTTATTCATTAATTATTGAAGGGTTAAATTTATAAATTTATATGAATATTAATTACAAATAGCTTATTTCAATGCATTTCCTTGGTCTGTGTGTTTTAGGGTTTTGCCTCTTATATATAGGACCAGAGGGAGTATTTAATTTGGTTCTCAAGTTTTTAAACGGTTCATTTTGGTCCCCTAATTTCTTAAACTTGTTCAAATAGATCATTCCATCAAGTTGACTAACGGCGACGTCAAGTTGACTAAGGAACGACAATGAACATTTTAAAAACTTGATAACCAAATTGAATATTTTAAAACAATTTGGGGACCAAAATGAACATTTTAAAATAATTTGGGGACCAAAATGAATATTAAAGTATTAAATTTAATGTCACATGGCAGTAAAATATTAAACTTAATGCCACGTTGCATTAGGTTTGACGTCGCTGTTAGTCAACTTGACGAAAGGACCTATTTGAACAAGTTTAAGAAATTAGGGGACCAAAATGAACCGTTTAAAAACTTGAGGATCAAATTGAGCATTTAATAACAATTTGGGGGCCAAAAGTATAATTTAACCTAAAAACATTTGAATTCTTTTTTAATTTATTAATTAACGAGGAGCTCGTATTTAACGTTGCAACTTTAATAATCTATTAATTCATGTTTCCGTATGGGTGAATGATGATAGTCAATTGGAAAATGCTAATTCTGTGGGGACTTTTATGAATAAATTATGATGGCAAACGTTGAATTTGATCAAATTCCACTATTGTGGTTGTCTTTTAATTTTACTTCTTTGCAGTTTGAAGCTAGAAGTTAATTTGGTTTTGGTTTCAATTTGATAATGCTGATTTCTTGGCTTACGAATTTTATAAGTTCAAAATGTGGGTGGAGACTGGAGAAGCAGGGTTAGTGGCGAAAATAGTCCAAGCTAGTGCTTCTCTCACAACATAACATTATAGCTAATTGAATTGACTCAGGCAGTCAATTCTATTTAATTTAAAAAATGCTTAATTTTACACAGTATATACCTATTAAATTCTTGTTTTTATTATTTTTGCTGTTCCAAAAATTCCTACCTACTCCTTCCTCTAGATGTGAAAATGTGCCGCTGCTCTACATTGTTATTGATCCTATAGTGAGGGCATTGTTGTTAGGATTCTCTGCGATCTCTATTCTCTAGCTTCTTTCTCATTTGTGGAGTTTTCTCTTTCTTTTGTGGTGATTTAATTCTTGATCTTTAGATATTCTTCTCGTGAAAGATACCACTCTCTTTGTTTTCTTTCTTATGAATTATTTGTAGCAAGTATTTCTTGAATTATTTTTTTAGATCTTTTTCTTTTATATCTGTATATATTATATAGATCGGATAAATATAAAGAGCTTGATCTTGGATTTTTAAAGACACTTTTTTGTGTGTGTTATTATGCTAAATGTGAAAATTCTGACTTTAGTTTTCTTCATGCTAATCACATGTTTTGGCCTTATGGAATACAAAGATCTTCAGGGACAAGGCTAGAATCATAATGATGCAACAAAAAAAGAAAAAAGAAAAGCGAGACTTTAATGCATGCGAGGAGAAAAACTGATCTGGATCGAGATCAAGATATACTGAATATATGCTTATCAAATGTCGGCTACACTATCTTGCTTCCACCATTACCCACAACCCTGATTATGATTTTTATTATATATTTTTGGGTCATGCTAATGAGTGTCCCCATGACACTCTTGAAGAAATCAAGAAAAACGAGTTTTTATTGGAAAACTAAACAGTTCACTTTTTTAATTATTAAATATACAAATTCCCTATATAAACTTTCTTTTCTTGGTTCCTTAACGAGTGTCCTAAGGGTACTCATTAGCATTTTCATATATTCTTTTAGGACATTTTGGTTTTTTTATTTTTAGTAATGTAAAATACTTTATATTTTATGAATGAAATGATTTCTTTATATTCTATTTGATTTTATAAATTTTATTAGGTTTTTAATGCAAAGCATTAAATAATAAATAAATAACCAATTTAGCAATTAAATATAGAGTTTAATTTGTATATACTGTCAGTGTAAAGATTTTTATATTGGCAACCAATCAGAAATCATGTAATTGATGACTTTTAATGTGGTTAGGATAAGAATCTAGCAATTATAATGATGGGTCAATTTCTAATTGGTTAACAGTGTAAAAAAAAATTATACTATCAGTGTATACCAATTAAATCCTTAAATATATCAGTTGCAATTTGATTTTTATAATTCAGATCAATAATAAATAAATAAAAATTAGCAACTGCTAAATCGCATGTGTTTTTGAAGGGGAATTGTAGTTCAATTGATTTCCTAAGACATAGCATGCTAAATGCATGTTATATATACTTTTCAATTGGTAAATATCAACAAATTATATAGCATTTTTCTTCAATTTATAATAGTAAATCATATATATTGTAGTAAATTTACATTTACATATGTTATCAAACATTAGAATTGGTTAGCTATTAAATTTATCAATGAGACTTGTTAATCAGTACCCCGCGTTTGATTAGTTAGTTTTTTTATTTTTTCCTCTCTTGATAAAAAACAAAATTTAAAAATTTATTGGAAAACTAGTAAATACACTTATTAATACAATAATTAACTCTATCATTTTTCCATGAAACCTTACTATTTCAATTCCTTATTACCTAGTACCTTAGCATTTCCCTTATCAATTAATCACTTTTTTGTTGTTATTCTTGATTGTGATTAGCTGAAAGGTGACGTGCCGCAGCACATGTTGGCTTGGTGAATGGTGACCATGCCGACTTGCGAAAAAAAGCAGCAGATGGCGCATACTCTTGTTAATTAATTAAGATAACATTTGACACACGTTATGAATAGTATCCCACAACAGCTTATTGTGACGTTGAAATTAAACTAGAACACGTGCTACTTGAGGAATGGGGACTTTGGCGAATACTACCCACTTGCTGCCCTAATTTGATTGCTGGAAGTGGAGGGCAGCCCCCACCCGTTTTATACAAATGATCTGTTTGGTACAATTAACGGTTCACATGAAAATGAAAATACGCACGGGCCATCTTCTTCCTTCATGTTCTCCTCCTTTATCACATGATCCTAGCTGCCTGGTTGGTCGAGTTTTCATCAACCCATGAGATTTTGTCAACTGTCGCATCTATATAACTAAATCTAGAAGGAAAATAAGAGAATGATATAGAAGGAAAAAATTCATTAGCTACATTTAATAATATCCTCATCATGGGGTAAATCATAAATTTTCTTCTAACAAAATAAATCACCACAAGAGAAATTTTCATTGCCCTCGGTACAGATCTACATCATGCTTGGCGCCATCAAGCGCAATTTCACACTGTGCATTTGTTCACGGACAGAGCTGCATTGATAATGTTTTGTCTCTCTCTTTGCCGTTCACGTCGTGATCACAGTTGCAACAGTCTCGTTATTTGGATCGTTTAAAATAAGATGGAATGGAATGAAACCCAATTCCATTATATTCCAGCCAATATCTTATTTACCCTCCCAATCGGGGTACATATGAGATGGAATTAGATGAAACTAACTTAGGGTTTATTTGTTTTGTTTCTAATTATTATCTCCATTTCTTGTTTTCAGAAATAATTATAAAATTGTCATATTTATTTTTATTTTATATCATATTTTCAAATATTTGTACAGGAAACAGTGAAAAAAAAAACTATTTCATTATTTCCTATACAAATATTTGAAAATAGGAAATAGAATGAAAATAAAGTGATAATTTTGCAATTATTTTTTAAAAAAGAAAATGAAATCAGAAAAGTGAAAACAAAATAAACATGTCCTAATTGTCCACTTCATTCAACTTCTTTCCATCATAAAATATTTAAACAATGATATAATAATTTTATTCCATTCCATTATAATTATAAATATCCATTTGTTGGGGGTTATTTTTTCGGGTGATCTTCGCTTGGAGATTTTCGGTTGGTTTTTTGCTTTGACATTTGTAAAGCTAATACTGTTCTTAGATTAGTTCAGTATTTTATTTACATCTATTTGTCCTTTTGGTTCTCTTTGTATACCCTTGTACTCCTTATCAATATATGTCAAAAATAAATAAATATCCAAAGATAGTTTTGGTTTTCCCAAACCCAAGCCCAGCTAGCAATGTTATTTTAGGCAAACTGTGCAATTGCATGCATATTCGGTCAACCGGTATGTATCGGTTGTATATTGGATAGTTACCAGAATTTGTAAACCATCGTCTTCAACATAAATAACCAAAATCCTTCATGGTAGGTTAAACCTAATTTGAATTTCGTTTTCCAATTATACAATACTAGTTGGGTCCTTTTTTTTTTTTTGGTGTAATACAAGTTGAATCATTTGATTGCACATGACTTTGTATGAACGTGTAGAATTCGGAGACAGCTTTTTTTTTTTTTTTTTTTTTTTTTTTTCATCTTCGGTGTTGTTGCAAAAATTATGGGATGCGTCTATATAGCTTGTTACATGTGATAATTATGTAATTAATTTACATGTAATGTGAACTAATTTTATTGTTACTGTATTTATTTCAATAATTAAGAAATCATTAATTATTGATTGAATATAAGCTAGACAGCTTTTGGCAAGACACAATAGTAGCTTATAAGATAATCAACTGGCTTTTTTGATTAAAAAAAAAATGTAGAAACTAATAGGGCTGTTTGGTATCTGGTAAGAGTTTTTTCTTCTTCTTTTTCTTCATTTTTAAAAAAATCTTATTTGATAAGCTAATAAATGTAATTTATCAAATAAACTAGGACTACACGATTTTTTTGGCAATGACAATCTTAATATGCATTTTTTTATAATCATGTTATAGGTACGAAGTATTCACCACCGTTAGTAATAACTAATCTCCATCGGGGAATATCTTGGGTACACAAGGTGTGTTTTCCCCTCCCAACCAGTTTTCTCCATACACGACAAGATTCGAATCTCTGACCACTTGTTTAATATGTCCAGGTCCCTAACCACTTGGACCAACCACATGTTGGTAATCTTAATATGCATTTACTAATAGTAACAACAACAATAATATATAATAATAATTTTATATATTATAATTATTTCTATTTAATTAATATACACACACAAATAGAAATGTCCTTTTACATTATTTTACACAGAAGTAGCTAGCTACTAATTTTATCAAATACTTCCAATTCAATCAGTTAGTTTATCAACTCTCACCTTTAGCTAGCTGATCAACTAATTTTATCTAATACCCTTTCATCTCTTCAGCTAGTTGTGCCAAACTTAGCATCCATCCTTTCATCATCCGCAAATATAATACTAATCTCAATTTATATTTTCTCTCCCTAATAAGATAGTCTTGCAAAACCTTGAAATGTAGGACTTGGATTCAAGTAATCCTAAGAAAAGATATTAGTGTTTAGTAAATCAGTATATGAACAGTTAGAGTTAAGATGCGCAATAAAAACTAATGTGAGTCGAATTTAGCCTTAAGACTTACGGTGTGTTTGGATAAACAGATTAATTAAATGCTTATTTAATAAGCTTTTTTTTTCAAATAAGCTAAAAATATTTTATTATCACAAGTTTCTCTGATAAGCTTATTAAAATAAGCTAAAAAGAACTTATAGAGATCATAAACTATTTTCATAAGCTATTATTCTCACCTGTCCAATAAAACAAATGCTGCTTCTTTTCTACGACCATGGCCACTTAGCATCTCTCCATCTAATCCACCGGTTTCTAGAACTTTTTTCAGCTAAACAACTCTGCTCGCTTCCTCTTTGTTGCAGATGTCTGTTGTCGTAACTCAATCCACAGCATCGCAGTTTCTGATCCCGTATTATAGCTTCTTCCCTATATGTGGGAATGGAATATCTAGGGTGTTGGACAAAATGCACATTTTTCCACCACAGTTTTAAAGCCTGGAGAAAAAAAGATTAAAGAGCGTGAACATATATTGCCCTCAGTACATGCAAAAAACCATTTGAAAACATAAAACAATTCCTCAACAGATAGATGATGTTCCAAAGTCAACACGCTGGTTCAAATAAAGCAAGCAAATGATTTATTTATATCCTTGCCAACCTATAGTTCTTGGCACACACATAAATGGTGTAGGACTGATCTAATGGAACATTTGGTTTAAAGGCAGGAAAGAAGCATTCCTCAATTCAAATACAAAAATTGATTATGATTCATCACAACTCAAACTGGTTTTCCAGTATCCCAGTCTTAAGCAAAAGCAAAAGCTTTTCAACTTTGAGTTTACTCTTATCATGGAAGAAAATGATGGTCACACCCCACCAAGTGTGAGGGGTATGAACAACCTGGACCATCTAAAAATATTAAGTAGGGTCCACTTGCAAAAACGTCTGTGAGAAAAGTGAGAGAATCATTACTCTATTGAGTTCTACAAAACAACACCAGGCATATTTATACCATTCAGCCCTCCTGACAAATGTGTAGCAGCTTTAGAATAATGTCAAAGATAGTTCTTTAGTTTGGCAGGATAGTACATCAAGTGTTTTAGTATTTTCCTTACTCTATCATGTATGAATCAGCGAAGATATTAATATAATGCAGATTTAAAACACAGTAAGAAGAAGTTATAGCAAAAATGAAGCTTACATGCCAATATATCCACACTGCAACCTTATGAGGCATCAACCAAAAGAAAACTTCATGATCTAACTGTGATGATGAGCACAACTTTTTGGCTTTCAGACTGGCAGTAAAATAGTTTCCATGCTCAGGGTGATGAACTGAAATTGATATGGTAAGATTATCTCCAACAATAGGATCGCTTGCTTTGATATTCCAACTCCCAAGCATATCCTACCATAGTTCAGGTCGATGATTACTAATAAAATGCAAAAAAAAAACCTATCTTAACTAATTGTTAATATCATATCATATCAATTAAACCATGTAGACTAAGCATCGAAGTCAAACCGTGAGATGTATAAGACATAGCGATATATGTAGGAAACATACATTTACTAATCCAATGTCTTCATTACCACCACTTCATTCCGGTATCATTCCACTAACACCGTGAATAATGTTATATTTACTCTCTACAATCTGAGAATGACAGAATATCTTGCTTGCATTCTAGATTAAGATATATCATATAGTGCATTATGATAATTGAAGACCACACCATATCGTTCACAAAAACAATATTAAAAGTTCAGCTCTACAACCATATCTCGATTTAATTATTGTTAACATTTTTCAAGGCAATTTTATCCCATAACAAGTCTAAGGAGAGCTGTTTCCCCTTAAATATATGGCCAACTACACTGCAAACGAAGCACCAAATGGTAGCATACAGAACTACCATATAATTCAATCCTTTTTCCACTGCCAAAACCAAATAGGCAACATCATTTCAAGCTACTTTGGGCAAAGGAAAAGGAGAACAAAGCAGTCAAAAAGCAACAAGCTCATCAACTGACCAAGCATTATTTAATTACTTGCAATGCTATGCCAAAGCATAGTTCATTTTGTGTGTCAAAAAGTATAATTTTCGTAGTGTCATGCTTCAAGAAACACAGAAAGAGACAAGTCATCTCTTGTTATTTATCAGTGGAAACATACTCAATATCACAGAACAAGAACATAGTTTTAGTTTATGAAGACTAACACCAAAAAAAGTTGCAGAATAGTGGGAAGCAATAGAAGATAACTAAAAGAACAAAAAGAAAACGAAAAATACAGAGAGGAGGGGAGAACTGAGGGAAAAACCACTTCTCAATCCAATATACATGTGTGTGTGTGTGTGTGTGTCCTAAATGCTGCAAAGCAAAAGGCATAGACTTGACAATTGACATACCATAAAAGGACTGACATGCAAGGTTTTGGCCACTAGATCAGAGTGTGGATTGAAAGTAAAAGAGGCTCTTTCACCCCATGGTGTATTTGTTACCTGAAACAAAAAAATTTAAAAATAGCAGTGCTGTCAGCTCAGAGCAAAAAGGGTACAAAGGATACTATCAGATCGATACTAATAGCTCTACAATTGCATAACCTTTTCATTTCAATAGATTCTTAAAAGTGACATTACCAATAGAATATGAAAAAGCCATTGTAGCCATACACATTATTGATTTATGAAATTAGAGCTCTAAACTACATATCCTAGACAAACTCCACAGACTGCTTCTCATTCATCGTAAAGCTGCAAAAACAACGCCGTGAACCAAAGCTATAAGCCTGATTCTAATTGGTTTGAGCAAGTAAAATAGAGTTGTTAGTGTAAAAGATTACCCACAAATGACTTGAGTCAGGAACAGTAGCATAAGTTAGAGAAGTCTAAGAAACTAAGAAATGAGCATCTTTGCCACACACCTCAGCAATGCACTTGTTCAAACGTGTAGTAGAGCCTTCAACATCATAGCAATAATATACACTCAACGGATTCTGTACATATCCCACACTGGGAGGTATTGTCAACAGCAAGCTGCACAATTGGGTTGAACATGAAGCAGTTACAAATCAAAACTTCACAACAGTGTAAAAATTTGACCTTAATTTGTTACCAGAAACAAAATAACAGTCACAGAAAATAAAATTGAAACATCAAGCTGAAGTTTTTACAGGGCTATGAAAGAACCCAATGGACAAAAATGGTATATAGAGACAGAGATGAATTACATGGGTCCATTGGTATCGCTAATTTGGCGAGCTTCATCGGCAGAAAGATGGTCGGGCGGCGCGTGAGGTGCACGATCGAGGTCAATGAGCGCGTACCGGACCTGGTATTGGAAGGAATGGTGGACGGGGTGGCGGCGTCGGTGCCAGACCGTACCTTCGTAGAGAGATATGGGTTGAGCTCCGTCAGTGGAGGAGGACGAGGCGGCGCGTGGAGATATCCGCCGGCGCAGTAGCGCTTGAAAGGGAAGGAGAAGGGATAGAGTAAGAGAAGTGATGGAAGTGAAGACGATAGAGCATAGAAGATAAAGTAATTCCATGTTTGTTTGTAGAGGTTTTTGGACATTGAAGTTTCTTCTTCATGCAACTTTTCAGAAGCATTGTAAGTTAACACTGTGGTTTGGCCACATCAGCGTCTATCATCAATCACCAATTTTGATAGTTTACGTAGCTCAGTTTTCTTCCCTTTATCACACACATCCCTGACAAAACTCTCTTTTAATTTTGTTTTAATAAATTCGATTAATTTTTTGTCAAAAAAAATTAAAAAATCGATTAATATTAGGGAAAAAATTAGGTGCTTTTGGATAAATATTTTTTTGGTTAATGTTGGATAAATATTTTTGGTGTTAAGTACTAGTCACCGTAGAATATAATGTAACAGATCATTTAGCAGATTTATATATAGTAATAGAATAGAATAGATAAGAATTGTGTAAATTTAAGACAATGCATGTGATCTGTAAAAAATAAAAATAAAAATAATGCATGTGATTATGATTATTGTAAATACATCTATTAATTTACTAAGCCTCATCCACCATTTTACTGTACGGTAAAATGAGTGGCGGGCATAATTCTATAGTATTTTTTTTATTGTTTTAATAAATAGGTGTAAATATAATTATTAAATATATTTTGTTTGTATTTTATTTGTATAAAATGTTTAACTTTTAATATGTAAAATATTTATTAAGTATTTGTTACAATATTTATTAATTATGTAGTTCTAAAAATTATTGATCTTAGTTTTTTGGGGGTCATTTACTTTTATTTTTTCGATAACAAAGTTGATCATTTATTTAAGTTTTATTATTTATTTTCTACTTCAATATTTAATTATGTCTTTGAAAGAATAATATGAATGTACTAACTTTGTCTTCAAATATTTTGTTTATATTTATTTATTTATTTGCTTTATTTTTTTAAAAAACAAATAGATTTAGATTTTTTTAAGTCGAATGTAATGCCAACAACATAGTCTACCAACCCAAGTGAGTTATGGGGATATACTGTGTAGAAGAAAAAATGTTAATTTCACAATCCCTAAAGGTAATAAAAATTGTTATTTTGTTTGTATTATTGTATAACTTCTTCCCACTTGCATTCCAGAGTTTTATTTAATTAGTTTATTGTTATTAATATTATATAAATTGATTTTCAAGTTTATTATTGATAGAATCCTTTATTTGTTGAAGATGAACGTGAAGGTATTTATTTAGTAATCATTTTTATTTGCAACTATTAATTTAATTTATTTTTGCCACTTTTTTATTTTTTACATGTCAATTGATTTGTTAAATTTTTTTTCTAGATTGTCTAGACTTTGGATGAATGAACCGGTGTTGTGAACATCGTGGCGCAATTGTTTGATTTGAGAGCGGTTAAGAAAAAATAAAAATGGTTTAAGAGTAGAATTATTGTCTATTTGCATATATTAATTTATTTTGACATTTTTTTATTTTTTACATGTTGACCGATTTGTTAAACTTTTTTCTAGATTGTCTAGACTTTGGAGGAATGAACCGGTGTTGCATTGTGGCGAAATGGTTTCGTTTGAAGAGCGACCAGGAAAACACAAAAATGGTTTCATGGTAGAATTTTGAATATGTTGTATGAATGAAAATGTGACGTTACCATATTTGGATAGGCCACCTACTTTGCTTCGGAGTTTGATACATGGAGTAATAATGAAAATAATTTTATTTGTGATAGTAATAATAATTATTATGATAATGAAAATAATGTACAGTAGATTAAAGTAACAAGTAATAAGTATAATATCGATATTGTTATAATAAAGTTTTAATGTATTAAGAAAAAAACTAAATTGTATATGCTATTAGTTTAAAGATTTTTATATTGCTTGGTAATTATATAGTGATGTATTGTTAAAAAATACTCATTCTATAAATTTTTCTACACTATCATAACAAAAAATAATGTACGCATAATATTAACTTTATATTTTTTATACTAATGTAATTTTTTTAATTATCAATGTTAACAACATTATAAAATTTAAAAGAAATTTATTTAATAAAAATTTTACCCGTATATTTTTACAGGTGCTAAAAACTAGTATAGTACATATTTACAAGAAAAACTCAATTTTTTTTTTAAGAATGAGGTATCGCCACTCGTCCCACACCTTTTAAATAAAGGACTTACCTCGTTCTAGTGTCAACCATAAAAGTAGTTATTATAGTAAAGTTCCCTCAAATCAATTCTGTATAACTAAATAAAAATAAGAATAATACAAGAGAAGATATGCTTATGTGTGAGGCTAGGCCTCAGCCCAACTACCGAATTAGTTGGGTTTTATTAAATTACTAGTTGAGCTGGGGTGAAGGTACAAACCTTCATGCTAACGGGGTCATTGAGAGAGACCAAATGAACCCTGCGAATAGCCCAATCCACAAATATGTCCACTTCATATATGGGAATGACGTTTTTAACTTTCATTACTAATTTTATTTTTGAATATCTTTTATATCTAAGAATAATTTTTAAAACTTATATCAAACGGGAAAATCTTTTATACTCATGTCCACATTTTCAGGAATATTAAAATATGGCTGATACTAAATGCGGTCCAGTATTTAATGGTGATGCCTTGTTGATGACCTAATTGCACCATACTTACATTTATTACTGGCAGCTGCTCCTAATGTCCTGTCAAACTTAATTCATAGACTTCATCGCCCATGTTTACATTTGACCTTTGATTCGAGGAATATTTTATTCTCAAATAAACTATATTTATCAGGTATATTTTGACATTCATGAAAAGGTAGACCGAGAATAAAAACTTTCCGTGTTTGATATAGGAGATAAAAACATTTTCATACATAAAAGATGTCCATCAATAAGTTTTGTGAATAAAACCTGAAAATTCTAATGAAATATGAGAGATGAAGTCTATGAACATCAAGAACGGGCCAGTATTAAATGCGAGTTTGGTGCAATTAGGCCACCAACAAAGCATCACCGTTAAATACTATGGGTTAAGACAAATGGAGATGCAGGTACAAACTAAAACTAAAACTAAAAACAAACAAAACAAGCCCTTATTGTGTGAAAATAAGTTGCATCGCTCAACGGCAACGCTACGATAGCAACGTCAAAGCATTGACAGACACACATGACCCAACACATTGAACACAACACAAATCTATAAAACTTTTCCTTAGTTTCTCCGCCCATTCGGCCATTCCTCTTCCTCTTGTATATAATTATATTGGGTGCCCTTTTATTTCTTCTATTCATTTCATTTGCACCCTTGGTTGGTTGGCGAACTTCGATTTTGTGAGTGATTCAATGGCGACCCTTTTCCAGGGAGTGGGAGCTGCCACCGCATTCTCTGCTTCCAACTCCTTTGACTCCAAAAGATTCCACCTCCCATCTCGTAAATCCCTCTCAGGTTTCCTTCAAATTTCGCTTCTTTTATTTTTTTTATTCACAAAGATGCATTTTTTTTTTTAAATGTATTGATCTAATTGAAGTATTGGGAATTAGATGGTGGTGCTAGTTTTTTGGAATCATTGAATTGGAATGGTCATTTGTCATTGGGGTAGCAGCTTCCGTAGAAGTTCAGTTCTTTTGATAGTATCTTTTGTTGGATTTCTATTTCCCTAACTGTTGTTATTGCATTTTGGTTCTATTTATTCTGTATTTTGTCACTCTTTGTGTGTCAGTTTTATTTATCTCTTGTTTGAATCATTGATTGGTTGTTGATGTTGATTGTTGGGTTGCCCAAGTACTATGCTTTATCTGGGTGAGTATTGACTGAAGTGTTGTCTGTTTCATTTTGGGACAACCTTTGATGATTCAGAGAGGAAAGGTAGCATATTGGTTGTCAGATCTGATGCAAGGATGAACCATGTCCTCAAAACAGGAGCTAGTAAGCCTCAAAGGTTGATTGCTAATGCAGTTGCAGTAAGTTATCTCACTCCCATGCATTCCTTTTCCCCTATTGCAGTTTGATTTAGGATTGAAAGGATAGAGTTTGCATGGTGTTGTCAAGTTTCTAAACAATTTGTGGGTTGTTTGTAGACGAAGGAAGACATTTCTACATCAACAAAATCTGGGTATGTTTCTTTCTGCTATCTGTTGCTGCTGTCTTTATCTGTTATACAATTTTAATCATTTTGAAAGTAATCAAGTCTTGCAACAACATGTATAAGGTGAATGAAGCCAAGTTGGTATGGTTATTCTTTTGCTGATTAATTTACCTCTGTCTATTTTAATTTAACTGAAATCAATGCCACTGTTCCAGTTTTCTTCCTAAATTCAAGTCATCTTATATGGTATTAGCTATAAACACTTATGCAATGACTGGCCTCCTCCTAAGAATTTGAGCTTTTAGGAGAATTAGTCATTGACAATACTCAAAGCTATAAGGCACTTAATTAAAAGCGCTATACCTACCCACTGCCTTGAGGTGAGAGGTACTTCTTGCTGCTTGTTGTCATTTCCAACTAGCTTCAGAAACATAACAAAAGTTCATTACTCAGTAATGTTCTTAATTTTTATTAAACTCATAACAGAGAGAAATCATGAGTGGAAACTCCCCTTTTATAAACCAACCGACCAGATTACCCTTGTAATTATCAAAGCTGTCTACTTTACTGAGTGGCATTTTGGGATTTTACAGCCTTTTCCCCTTTCAGATTAAAGGGATCAACAGCCTCAAAGAGGCCCCCAACTTAGTGCCGTTTGTTCCATAAAGGCCCTTGCATAGGCACCAACAGCAGATCATCGCCTGAAACAGGCAAGAGGGAGTTATGGGGCCTTTTGACTACATAGTGGTAGCCTTAGAAATAGCTTTACCGTGGTGCTAGTGAGTATCACAGATAGAAGCCTTAACAAAATTTAGAGGTGGACCAGGTGGTCATTGTAGAAGTGATACATGATAATAATGGGTAATATCCAGAAGAGACAGTGTAAATTATATCTCAGAATCAACATTGTAACTTTATTGTAGTTGATACTTAAGAGTTAAGAGGGTGGCTGGGAGCCGCAAGAGATAAGAAGTAGCTGTTTCAGGTGATATATTTCAGTGCAAAAGAACAACTTTTTTTTTTGTGTTTTCTGTTTCCTTTGGGTCCGATGGAATACACCCACTAGGTTGGACTGGCTACATGGATTAGACAATGTCACAATATCCTGTCGTAAATTATGTCTACAGACAAACCATTTAAATTTATCGACAAATCATTTAAATCTGATGGAATACAGTAACTAAAGAAAATATAAACATGGAAACATGACAAAGGTTGAAAACCTTAAGGACATTTTTGTGACACTTGATTCAGAACCCTAGACATTACACGATTGGTTGAACTTGCTAAAAGCATGCTTTGGTATATTTTTTTTGTTCTCTTATTGGCTGTATTGATTGTAAACATCGAATGATTTGATATTTTGATGCCAATTAATGATGGAGTTGATCAGATATGCATTTAATTCTCAGGCATGAACTTCTCCTTTTTGAAGCCCTGCGTGAAGGTTTGGAAGAAGAAATGGACAGGGATCCACGTGTATGTGTCATGGGTGAAGATGTAGGTCACTATGGAGGATCTTACAAGGTGACTAAAGGCCTGGCCCCTAAGTTTGGGGACCTCAGGGTTTTAGACACCCCTATTGCTGAGAACTCCTTCACAGGCATGGGCATTGGAGCTGCCATGACTGGTCTGAGGCCAATTATTGAGGGCATGAATATGGGGTTTCTACTTCTGGCATTTAACCAGATCTCCAACAATTGTGGCATGCTCCATTATACATCTGGAGGACAGTTTAAAATACCAGTTGTTATTCGTGGACCTGGTGGAGTTGGGCGGCAACTTGGGGCTGAGCACTCACAGCGACTGGAGTCATATTTTCAGTCAATCCCTGGAATCCAGATGGTGGCTTGCTCAACCCCTTACAATGCCAAAGGCTTGATGAAAGCTGCGATCCGAAGCGAGAATCCCGTGATACTTTTTGAGCATGTCTTGCTTTATAATCTCAAGGAGAGAATTCCAGATGAAGAGTATGTATTGTCACTTGAAGAAGCTGAGATGGTCAGGCCCGGAGAGCATGTCACAATCTTAACCTATTCCAGGATGAGGTATCATGTAATGCAAGCTGCCAAGACATTGGTGAACAAGGGGTATGACCCTGAAGTAATTGACATCAGGTCTTTGAAACCATTTGACCTCCACACAATTGGGAATTCAGTGAAGAAGACTCATCGCGTGTTGATCGTGGAAGAGTGCATGCGGACAGGTGGAATTGGTGCTAGCCTGACAGCTGCTATTACTGAAAATTTCAATGACTATTTGGATGCTCCTATTATATGTTTATCCTCTCAGGATGTGCCAACCCCATATGCTGGGACATTGGAGGAATGGACAGTGGTTCAACCTGCTCAGATTGTAACAGCAGTTGAGCAGCTCTGCCAGTAATTGATCAAAAAATCACTTCCAATGAGGGTATGGTTCTGGTAAAGCTATAGCTAGAAACAGAAACAGAAAATCATTTTATCATTTCTCATTTTCTTTCACTTAAAAATCCCCATCAGTTAAACTTGTTTCTAGATTTTGAATATCCTTTGCAACTTTTTTTATAAAATGTTTACCTTTTTCAACCCAATCTGAGGCAGTCTCAAGTAGTTCATCTGCATCATTAGTATAATAGTGGATCTCGTTCAGCTCTACAACTCTCCCATATTTGTACTCGCTGTTGAAGCCAGCAAATAATTGTTATTGGCTTGTTTTGAATTTACTTATACGGATGAACCGATTTGTTTCATGATTGTAAAATAAGCCTATAATCCTTCTTAGTCACAAATAAAATAATCAGAAATGATTTTTGGACACACGATCCCGACACCGTATGTCGTGGCATCATATATCTTCCAGAAATTAAATTCCAGACATGCAAAATGACTTTCTGGAAATTAAATTCCGGAGGTGTAAAATGATAATTCGTATATTTTTATAGTTACCGAAATTTAATTTCCGGAAGTGTAAATTTTTACATGTCTGGAATTTAATTTCCGAAGGTGTGAAACGAAGTGTGACATATGAATTTTTATACGTCCTCGCGTGTGTTCAAATAACAACACTGTAAAATAATACATCATAATCTTCATCTTAATGCTTAAATTTTAAGTTATAAAAAAAAAATTTGTGTATATTTATCTCCATATAACAGTTTCTGAATATTTATACAAACAAGATTAATAAAATAAGAGAATGTTAATTAATGTCTTAAAAATATCGGTTAAAGAATAAATTTTTTATATTAAAAATTAATATTTTTTATATTTAAAGTAAAGGTAAACTTATTTTTTTAATAAAAAATTATGTTATATTTTTTATTCTTTTGCTAATATGCTGCTAAAAAATGAATTTTTGTTGTCAAAAGTGATTTATCTTCTTAATTAGTGTCAACACTCTTAATATTTTGAGTGAAACATTATTTTGGTTACTAAAATTATAGGATAATGACAAGTTGGTCTCCTATATTAAAAAAAATAGTTAAAATATTCCCTACATTGAAAAATGTTCATTACATGATGGTCTCTAAATTCAAAACGTCGTCAAATTAGACGAACATGATGTTTTTTTTTTTTTTCAATTTAGTAGACGTTTTGACCTATTTCTTAATATAAGGAAATAACTTATCAATATATTACAATTTCAAGGATCAAAATAATAATTTATTCTTTTTCTCAAGTGAAGTGATATTAATGAATGAATGAAAATAGGGTAGGGCTCAAGAGTCCGAGACAATGGAGCGTGGGGACACGGACAATTTTTTTTTTTTTTTTTAAGATCAATGACATATCCTATCCCTACAAGATGTTGAAATGGCCCTAGAAATGGTAAGGCTCGAGATGGAGATACAAAGGAGAAAATTTATAGGTTTAATTGTAGTTTTGGTCCTTATAGTTTTACAAATTGGTGATTTTGGTCCCTTTAGTTTCAATTGCTCGAATCAAGTCCCCTTTATTTCAAAATCGAACAAATATGGTCCTACCGTCAACCTACTATCCAATACTTAACATAGGTTGTCGACATGGCTAATCCTTTGTGACGTGACATTAATGTAAGATTAGTTTTATTTAATTAGTTGGAAAAATGCTAAAACTAAAAAAATTAAAAAAGGGTAAAAGGGGGCGCGTGTGCAGAGCATGTCTGTGCATTTTTTAATGTTTTATTTATTTTTTCAACTAATTAAAATTCAACATTAATGCCAAATCACAAACGGTTAGTCAAGTTAGTAACTGCAGGTAAGTATTGGATAGTAGATTGACAACAAGACCAAATTTGTTCGATTTTGAAATTAGAAGGACTTGATTTGAACAATTGAATCTATAAGGACCAAAATCATTTATTTGTGAAACTATAAGGATCAAAACTGCAACTAAGCCGAAATTATAATAAACTGCACCTGTCAAAATCAAACATTATTATGCTCACTCAACTGTTAACATGAAAATTAACAATTAACTTTATTATTTACTATTTGTCACATTTTTTTTTATCTTTTTTGTTTGTGCATTTTTTAGATATTTTATTTGCTATTTTGATAATTTAAATAAAATATGTATGTTTGATCGATTATTTTGACTATTTTATATGTTTGAGTAATATGTATATGTATTCTGTACTATTACGTAATTTTATGTGATTACTTATTGTATTAACCATTTAATGCTGAATTGAAGAGTTATGAACTTATGATTAAAATTTGGAAAAAAATTGTATACACCAAATGCTATAAATAAATAGTAAAGGTAAGATTAAAATTAATATCTAAGTGACATGCATTGACATCAATATATCAAAGGGTGTTATAATGAGTATCTTCTTGGTTAAAGAATCCACTAAAAAAAATTTTATTTAAAAAATTAACTATTACACTTTTTGAAATACTAAATACATATTTTTTTTATTGGTTCTTTAAACAATATTTCAAAAACACTTGTTTGCATTTTCCCGTAGAATGTCACGTTTAGCCGTTCAAGCAAAGTTTTCCTTCCCCGACCAAACGGCAGGCTTTGGAGAGTTGGAAGTGACACAGTGTGCGCCTTGGCCAATTGCAAATTCCATTCCGTGTGAAAGTAGAGTAGTAACCCAAAAAGCGCGTGGTATTGTTTGCATGAATCTACACCACTGGCGTCGTGTTTGCCACACATTAATCAAATCTTTTTTTTCATCATCACAAACACTCAGAGGGAAAGGGAATAAAATCCCTTCTTAAATAAGTTTTACTGATATCTCCTCTCTAATAATAGGGGATTTAGAGGGGGTGAAGAAAGACTTAAAATTATAATCTATATATTAATTAAAATATTTTTATTTATCTATTTTAAAATAAATAATTATAAGGGTTTAAGAGTAAATTTGTTTTAAAATCTCTCTTCTTCATTTCTGAACCAAACATGAAAGTATTATCTTCCCTTCCATCTCATCCCCTCCCCTCCATTAAAATCCCTTTTGGTTTAAAGGAGAGGAGGGAAAGAGAGAGATTTTAATGGAGGGGAGGAGAGGAGAGGGAGGGGAGGATAGGGGATTGATTTTAATTAGATATTGTGTTTGGTTGAAATGAGGGGAGGGGAGGGGATGGAAATAATACTTTCATTGAGGAGGGGATGAGAGAAATTTTAAAACAAATTTACTTTTAAACCTTATAATCATTTATTTTAAAATGGATAAGTGAGAATATTTTAGTCAATACATGTTAAATGCTTTAAAATTCATTCACTCCCCTCCAAATCCCCCATTATTGGAGGTGTTTGGTAACCAGAATATTTTATTTCCGGGCAAATTACATTTCTAGGAAATACATTTTCGGGCATAGAGTTTTCTCACATTCACACACAGGAATAGAGTTTTCCCAAGTTTCTAACTATCAATCACTAATTTTATTCCCGAGAATCTGTTATGTCTGAGAATAAATTTTTAAAATTTGTACCAAACATAAAAAACTTTTATTCTCATTCCAATATTTTCAAAAATATTTTTTTAAAATTTATAACAAACACTACCTAAAAAAGGATCTTGATCCCCTCCATTCCATTGCAATCCAACCGAACATTACCTTATCAAAAACGGGTCCCCTCCTCTCCTTTATCTCTATTCTTCTTCTTATTATTATTGTCTCATGCTTTAAAGTTGAAACCAAACCCTCCCTTGAATCTCAATCATCTCAATTAACCAGCCTTTGAACTTGTATACTCTACCACTTCATTGTTTCTTGTAAGTTCTTTTTCTTTTTCACTTCATATTTTCCCTTTTTTCTGTGTCTTGGTCTGGTTTCACTGTTTTAAACACCCACATAAATTCTGGGTTGTCTTTCTTTTTTAATTCAGAAAATTTCTGGTTAATCTTCATATTTTGGTCTATCTCACTGGTATTTAGGATAAAGTTGAGATTTTGGATTGATGCTTATGAGTTGTTGATTTTAGAGGACTTGTAAATTGTGCTATCGGAATTGGTGTGTATCTGTGAGTGAAAATTATGGTTTTTGGGTTCCCAAGATGAAATCTTGATGAGCCCCAGTTGGTGATAAAGTTACTGGCTTTTGATGAAGAGAGAAGAACCCAACATATGTTATTGGTAAAAATACTTTTTTTTTTAAAGCTGCACACTTTAAGGAGGGGAACTTTATATTTGTTGTATGCTATAAGCTTTTAGATCATTGTGGAGGAGGAATTGGTGCTTATTCTCTTTGTTGTGGTGTTGGATTTGGCGATTCCTTTTATTTGCAATAAACATCTGTGAGGGAATCAGTTCAAGCGAATTTGGAATAGATTCTTAATGCCCTGATTGAAAATTGGGAGTTACTATTTGGTGGGATATTTTCCTAATCCATTTGAGAGCATAGCATGAACTAGAAATTGCATACTAGGGAGAAAGTGACAAGTTTTAGTGTTTTTGAAGGGTTTAGGTGTCTGTCTATTTAAGATTTAAAGATGCAGCGTGTTAGGTTTTCATCTCAACAGGCACCAGTACACAAGCTAGGAGATCCTCAGATGACATTAACTCCTAAGTTTAGGTTAGCTGCGATCCAATCTTCTTTAGCAAATCCATCACCAGACATAGAGTATTCTCTCAGAGGAGAACCCTTAATACCGGGCCTACCCGATGACGTTGCTCTCAATTGTCTTCTTCGTCTTCCAGTTCAGAGTCATTCATCCTGTAGAGCTGTCTGCAAGAAGTGGCATCTGCTACTTGGTAATAAAGAGAGGTTTTTTACCAACAGGAAGCAAATGGGCTTGAAAGACCCTTGGCTTTTTGTATTTGCTTACCACAAGTGCACCGGAAAGATCCAATGGCAGGTTCTTGACCTCACTCACTTTTCTTGGCACACTATCCCTGCAATGCCTTGTAAGGATAAGGTTTGTCCTCATGGTTTTAGGTGTGTTTCGATTCCCAGTGAAGGTACTTTGTATGTATGTGGAGGGATGGTCTCTGATGTCGATTGTCCTCTTGACTTGGTGTTGAAATATGAGATGCAGAAAAATCGTTGGACTGTGATGAATCGGATGATTACTGCTAGGTCATTTTTTGCCAGTGGAGTGATTGATGGGGTGATTTATGTAGCTGGGGGAAACAGCTCTGATCTTCATGAGCTAGATTCTGCTGAGGTGTTGGATCCTCGCAATGGTTGTTGGCGCTCTATTGCCAGCATGGGAACAAATATGGCATCTTATGATGCTGCAGTTCTCAATGGGAAACTTCTGGTGACAGAAGGCTGGTTATGGCCATTTTATGTCTCTCCAAGAGGCCAGGTCTATGATCCAAGAACTGATAACTGGGAAAATATGGCTGCTGGACTTAGAGAAGGGTGGACTGGTTCAAGTGTGGTTGTTTATGGGCACTTATTTGTGGTTTCTGAGCTCGAAAGAATGAAGCTAAAGGTTTATGACACGGGAACTGATTCCTGGGAAGCCATAGAGGGCCCCCCTTTGCCTGAGCAAATATGCAAGCCTTTTGCTGTTAATGCTTGTGATTGCCATATTTATGTCGTGGGTCGAAATCTTCATGTTGCTGTTGGTCATATCTCTAAACTGAACAAAAAAGATAGTTGTGAAGGGAAATGGAGCTTCAGTGTTCGATGGCAAGTGATTGATGCGCCAGAAAGTTTATCTGATCTGACTCCTTCAAGCTCCCAGGTGTTGTTTGCATAGTTTTCATTATTCTGTAATATTATGATATACACATTGTCCGAATAAATATAATTATCAGATGTCTAAAAGTTGTAATAGCTGTGTGAAGGAAAACTTTAGGTAGTTTTTGAGTTGTATTAATGTTAATATCTTGTGGTTGCTTGGCCAGTGTTAGTTGTGCATTAATGATTAAGTTGATATTTACTCCTTGATGAACATTTCTATGGCATGATTCTATTGTCAAAAATTCTAGTTATATTTGTCTTCTGGAGCCAGGGTAGATGCAATTTTTAAAAGGATAAAAGCAAGACACACTTGTTACTTGATTTATTCATGGTTTTTCCTGTTGTCAACCCATTAAATGCTCCAGTTAACTGCAAATTTAGATATCAGAGTGGTAGGTCAACAGATTGGAATTCAACCATGCTAGATATCATCTGGGGAAACCCTTATGTTTGAGATAGGTAGAGAGACTACCAGAATTAAGTCTTCAGAGTTCATCAAATAACTTGCACATAGTTCACAATGTTCAGAATTGTTTTGAGCATGTATGCATCACTTTGTCAAGTTGCACATGTGCATTGGGATGTTGGTCATTGATTCCGAATGGCATAAGGCTATGCTTACTACCCGATTTCGCTTGGTGGTTAGTTGCCTACTAAGTGAGTCACTGAGAGCCGCGTAGATGATGTTGATCCGGCTGGTGTGCAGTGGAAGAGGAGTGGATCACCTCTTGTTGCAGAGAGCAGGACAAAGCAAGTTAACCAAAGTGAGAATATAATGAGATGTAGTGATGCACACAACACTCTCAAAGGTTGGTGAAGTCTTCAAATGCTACAAAGGACATTCTTTCAATGCAATCAATGCTATGTAACAAAATGTTAGATGCTTGCTTGTCAAGAGGGGATGCTGCAGTTGTACGTTGGGGTGATTAAACCAAAGGGTATGAAATTTCTCTTTCACGCATGATGCCATTCTTCTTGTGTAATTAATTAGAATGATGTGTTCCTCGTGCTAAAACATTCATCACTTGAAGCATTTAAGTTGGACGCACTTGGTCAACTTACATAATAATTATTTACCATAATTATGTAAGAATTTTTTCTATTCCTGCTAGCATGCGCAAATGGGTCACCGCATTGGCTTAGGCTTGGTGATCACAAATTATGAGGTAGTTTGGAGGTTGAAACTAAACTCTCTTTTGGGTGAGATGCGTTAGGAGTGGTTGAATATATTGTCTTGATAGTTTTTATGTTTATAATAACTCGTTTGATGGCCCATTGGCAATCACGGTGAAGGGTGAAGCCATCTATGGTATAGTGTATTCTTTGCTTCTGTGTTACTCCTAAAAAAGAGTCAACTTTTTATTTTATTCTTTAATGTGAGAATCGATTATTTATTTAATTTGATAAGATTATAAACTAATTGAGTTATAATATGATTGGTCCAACCCCACGTAAGGGCTTGCAATTCCATGGATGCAACAATTTCGGGTGCACTTTTAGTTGAGTACATAGAAAGCGAGAATCAAATGTTCTTGTAGCTTAATGGCACCTCCCTTGAGCATAAGAGGGTGTATTGTTGAGAAGCTGGGAGTTATGTAGACATTTCTTTTTTCAATTCTTTACTTAGATCTCATTGGGGGTTTCTGAGCTTACTAAATAAGAAAATTAAGGGTGTGTTTGTTTTATTTCCAGTTTCCTGTTTTCAAAATTTGTATAACAAAAGGTAAAATATTAAAAATTATTTTCTTGTATAATTTTTTTAAAAATAATATGGTAATTTTACAATTATTATTGAAAACAGAAAAAATAGAAATAGAAATTTTCATATTTAGTATGAGATAAAGAAGGATTATGAGACAAATGATGTTTGAGAATAAATTTTGTGAATGAAAATTATAAATTTTATTCTTATGTGCAAGAGTAAGAAAAATATATTCTTGGTATATGGTTCACGGGAAACTAAGTAAATGAACGCCACATTTATAAGAGCAATGCTAGTATCGCATTTTTTTCCATACTCCTCTTGACACGTCCTTCATTATTGGATGAATTTCATATGAGACCCTGTGTTTTGGTGGGCCTCATGAAATTCATCCAATAATAGTGTGTTGAAGAAGAATGGCATTTTTCTAATTATAATATTTTTGGAGGAGAGTTTTAGAAACAAGTGGTTATTTGGAGTGCAGTTATTATTATTATGTTAAACAAACCTCACCTTAATAACAAATAACAAATAGAAAGCAAAGCAAAGCAAAGGCCCAATTCCCATTCTAACCCCACAAGTTCTTTAGACTTTAGAGTATAAACCAAAACAAAAAAAACAAAAAACTTTGGTGTTGAAGACGCAGAGAGGATCAGAAGAATAAGGAAAAAGGAAAAGCATGGGTGCGATCACGAGTGCAGTGATAGCAGTAGTTGGAGTGCTTCTGGGTTGGATCACCATTGAAATCGCTTGCAAACCATGCCTCCATCAGGGTCGCGAAGCCATCGACCGCAGCCTCAATCCAGACTATGATCCTGACGACGACACTATTCGTGCCCCACTCAACCCCTCCACCGTCGACGCCGCCCCATCCGCCGACGCCGCCTCTCCCTCTACCGTCAAATCCGTTTGAATACTGATGACCCTTTTCATATTTCCCTCTGGTATTCTCTAAATATATACCCAAAGTTCAGTGTGTTTTTTTTTTCCTTTTTTGAGCAGGAAATGAAAATGACTAATTTCTCCTTGATATCTTTATATGCGGTTTTTGTAGCTATTGATCTGAGACTGAAATTTCTGATTGTATTACTATTAATTGTATTGAAGAATTGAGTGTGGTGATTTGTCATAATCAAATGGAGGTATCAATGAAAAAAGGAACATTGAGAAGAGAGTGCATCACCAAAATTCACCATCAAATCAAATACTATAAGAAACTAAAACCATCCATATGCATCACTTCAAAAATTGGAAGAGTAGTGATTTATTGAGGATTTGTGGATAAATTGCCCTCTTAATATCTGTGTAATTAGTATTCTATCTATAATAATTCCCACTTAAATAGCTAAATAAATGCTTCAAAAGGATAGACAAACGCTACCCCATTAATCTTGAGAAGAAATTGACAAGAGGCAGGGCTGGGAGCTGTAACAACTAACAAGCCTTAGTTACAACTACCAAACCACTGGGGATTCTATTTTACCTCATCGTAATGTTTTTGTTTGTTATTGTAAAGCAAACGGTTGTTAAAAGTTGTTCATTCAATTGATAAGAGTTGAAGTACTTTGCTAGTAAAATTATTTAATTTTTATTGCCAGCCAATTTTTTTTCCTGATTTCTTCTAGTATAGCAGAAGAGAAACAAGAAAAACTAAGCACTAACAAACAAAACAGAGCATCCCATAACAGATAACACAGATCATCAACCACATCTTAGCAACCAAATCTTGGGTTCACGCTGAGTTTGGACTTTGGACTGACTGAACTTACCATTCTTGCTGAAACAGAGCCTTAAGATCATGATTCAGGTGGAACTTCCCAACCACTCCATTGCACATAGTATCTCATTATAGGTAGTGTCACACTCCCCAACCTTCATTTTTTTAAGCCACCCATTTATGACAATCTTTTACTATCTTATTGGGTATCACTAGGGATGGAAATGAACTAAGTCAAGCTCAAGACATAAAATTCAAGCTTGGCTTGTTAAAAAAAAAGGATGTTCAAGCTTGGGCTTGACTTGTTTAGATATATGAAGTCCGAGCTTAACTTGTTTAATTCATTTATAGTTTGGTTATTTTTTCGTTTATAGAGTTTCTCTTTGTATTATCTTTAAGTTTATCAATTTAATATTTAGTAAACATCTTTATACTAGATGAAATAAAAAGAGAGATAAAATGTAATCGTATATGCACATGTCATAAATCTATTATAGTTAGTATAAATATGTAATAAATAAAATTATAACTTACTATGTAATACATATAAACGGGCTATTCCCAAGTTTTTAATATCAAGCCTACAAAGTTTGATGTCAGCTCATTTAAATAATAGCCTCCCTTCATGTTTGAGCTTGTTTATTTAATTAAAGAAATGAGCTTGATCGGGTATTTAACGAGTTTGAATAATTTATGAATAACTTGACTCATTTACACATGTAAGTAGCACCTTCTTCCTTAATTTTTGTTAAACTTGAAAAATAAAAGTTGTTTATAACTAATTTGACTTTCATAAAGAAGGTTTAAATGGAGCGTTACTTATATTGGAGAATTCACATCCTTAAACAGAAGCGAGGAGTTGTAGCAAAAATTACAATCAAGGGCATAAATTATTATAAATGATTCATGATCTTTGATTTTCTCACCATCAATTACAATCTTTGATTTTCTCACCATCAATTTTACTTATATGATTCTTACTAAACGCCTACTTCAATAACCCTAAGAAGCCCTTAGATGCAATAGAAAATTGGGAACCGTTTTTATGATTACCCTCTTTTGGGACACAAATGACGGAAACCCAAAAAAAAAAGACAGTAAAACTACCACCTTTCAAGTTTATGATTAAGGCAAACATGAGGACACAATTTAGGGCAAAACAAGTTAATATTCGCTTATATAAAAATATATAAGAAAAAAAGGGGGGAATAAGTAGTTGAAAATAGAATATCCAGTAAAGTTACCAGGAATGGATCTTTTTAATCTAGAATGAATTTTAACTTGATTTTAAATTATATTTTAGCCTTTTATTTTATCAATTCATCTAGAAATATGTACATAAAATAAAACATTTGAAAACTTCTTGGACAGAAAATAAAAAAACCAACCAATAAAGTGTTAATCGAGTGGAACAACTTGCCCCCATGAGAAAGAAAACTTGGCAAGCCCAAATTCGAATCCTTGTGGAACCACCCACACTGGAAGGTTGAGAACCAAGATAAAATCTTATTCAATCAGCCGAACCAGAGAATAATCTCATAATGGGTCCAAAGGCCTAAGCCGTGAGAATACTCTGGTGGGCCCACTCAGCCCCAAGACCTAATTAGAGTGGATTCCGAATCAAAGAAAGAAAATAAAATAAAAAACCAAGTGTCCTATAACCAGTGTAACAGGAAAAAAAAAGGACAATAATAAACTATCACCTCAAACCTTGGATAGAAAGAGAAGATTCCTACCTCGTTATACTGCCAGTTTTTTGAATTTTCGGATCATTTTGGGGAACAATTTCGAATTTTCAAGAAAATGGAAAAATATGCTTTACAATAAAGTACAATAGTCGATAACAGTAAGAGAGAGAAGTTGGGGGAAGCGGAGAGAGGGGGATTTGAATTGTTACTATACATATGACAAGGGGCTAAACACCAAGCTTCTCCATTGTCATTCAAAGAAGAAACTAAAAATGTGAGACGAGGTAATAAAACATACTATGCCAGGTAATTGTATATTTGAGGGTTGTTCTTGTCCCTCTCAAGATACTCCCTGTCAATGAGGCTTTCAATCCTTTTCTTTAAATCAGCTGGTTTTATTGGAAATTTGAGCTGTTCACAAAAAATTAATTCCCAAAATCAGTATTAATCCAAACAATCAGATAAAGTTTGCATCAAAAGTGATCACTGGTAAACGACATAAGGGAGCATAATGTATTTTAGAACATGATCAGGAGGAGTAACTCCGTAAAGCAGCTTTGCCGACAACCACAAGACTATATACACCATCAAATACCAGGACAACATTATTGACTTGGAACTACCTGGGAATTCACACAGATTCCATTTGAATAAAAATGAAAGGTGATAATGATTTCACCTGTTGAAAGAGTTCAGTAATAAGAAGGGTGTGACTAAGCACTTTCCTGGTCTTCATTATCCTCACAATAGCAGCATCAACCTGCAATGAAACATGCCAACCAGGCAAATATGTTATCGGTCACAATACAGACATGATGTGATATTGATTGCATACAACAGGATTCCCAACCGAGGTATCTGCCCTTGTTTGGTTGCAATGAGCAATCTTAGATATCCAACTTTAAATATCAAAATTATCGTTTTCCAATTTTGTGCACATAAAATATATCATGATTTCTTATATTATGAAATTTACAAATATTTAATAGCACAATAACAATTAAAACTTGTTCCAATTTCCATTTCAATTTATAAATTTATTTTAGAGTGAGCTTTCCCTTAAATTTCCATGTCAAACAAAAATAATAATTTTAAGACGAGAAAAAGAATCGTTGCATCTCAAGTTATTTTTATTAGGGACTACAGAGAGCTCATGTGCGACCAAATAAGTAATTGCAAAACCCTTCTGTAGTTAATGAGTTGAAAATAGAAAAATCTCAAAACGCACGGCAGAAGGGTAATTAGCAATTGCTCAATGGAAAGCATGAGCTCTTAGCAGCATTACCCTTTTTATTATGCTAAATAAAATTTTTAAGGACGTTGATATTAATTATTATGCAAAACCCTTACGTTGAAATAAAATTAATGAGATTAAACTTGGTAATTCATACAAAATAGCCAGAGTGATTCCCAAGCATATTAGATTCTCGTGTATTTGAAAGTGCATCACATTCCCATGTACATTAGGCCTTCTGAGCAAAGAGGAAAGCTTTAGATAAAAGAAAATTGACCTGATATTGTCGGTCTTGGAAAACTCTTTCGGTGGTGCTTGTGTTCTCTTCCACTGTCTCCTTCAACTGAATTGCATTCACCTGCAATCCAGAACACCAAAATTAGTTTGAAAAGGAACTTCGGGAGTGAAAATTAAAAGACTAAAGCCCACTACAAGCTTTAGTGATTGCCGAAGGGCAAAACTCTGGGAACCACAATTAAAACAAAAATGAAAGTTTGAGATTCATTTAATCTGATCCCTAATATTCCTAGGTAATGGGGGTGGTACCTTTATACGGTAAAGAGGAGCTATAAACCCTTCATTAAATACAAATGAGTCATCATCCTCCACATCTCTACCCTTTGGCAACTGTTGCATGTACATCAAAGGGAATCAACATTAGGAAATCAAGAGAGACCATAATTACAAACAAATTTTATAATTCTTTAAATGATTGCAAACACACCTTTTGTAGGACGCGAACTTTTCCACATGCCAGCGATTGCAGAGTCCTTCTCAGTTCCTTGTCCTCAATAGCAGTGGAGTCCTTGATATCTTGAAAGCTTAGTTTCTCAGCATCATTGAATAGCATCAGAACAACAGTCTGGTGCACAAGGGCATGCAAAATTAATCCCCAAGAAAAAGTGCATTACAAGATAGACAACGACACAAATGAAAATATAACATAAAATAATGGTTTTTTAGGCCAACCTGAAATAGGGAGACAGCCAACTCCTTTTTCCCTTTAGGAAATTCTGCCTTTAAGACACAGTGACCTAATGAATTTTGCCACATCAGACGTCTTCCACTATATTTGCTTAGATAGAACTCTTTGAAAATATCCTGAAGGAAGAACAAGAGAAAGTAGAGGACCATGTCAGGGAAGTCACTCAAATATCTAGGCCACCAACAGTCAAAAAGCATTCATTTGTAGCTTGTGCTGAACCTGGTAAACGTTCAATTCATGAGGAAGTCTAACATCCATGGGTGGATATGTAGGCCAGTACCTGCAATAATCCCACAATTCCAGTTAGATTCCCAGGAAAAGAGTAGCACGCAAAAATTATTGATTATAGGTAAGAAAGGGAAAGAACAAAGCTTACCCAGTTGTCAAGACATGAACACTCATTTCAATCCCTGATGGGAGTTTTGTCCTTGCCTGGGATGACTGTTTGAAGGACTCGTTTATTTCTTTTGATAGTTCAATGTCCTGAATCAGAACAATTTTTAACATAGTTGTAACTGTGTAAGAAGCTATGAATAAAAGCTACAGCAAGTCATGAAGTTCGACAGATCATCATTATTCATGTAGTAGTTATACAGAACTATAAAATCAAACACATGTATCAAAGAAAGATACAGAAATCTTTATTCAGTCAGCATGTTTATAATACAAGTGATAGGTAATTTACTATGTCTGTAACATAAATGCTTAACTCATAAAGGGAAAAAACCACTATATATTGCTGCAAATTATTGCTATGCTACAGATGTTATACATATACATAAATTAGCACCGAGAGGAGTAATTTTCTCTTAACATTTTGGAAAGCATTGCAAATGTTGTTCATCCCCTTTGCAAATTAGAATTGCAATAAATTTAAAAAGCAATAATGCTTTAACTGGCAAAAAAGGAATTTATAATTCTAAACCCAAGTTCAATCTCACAGTTGAATCTTAAACAATACAAAGGCCTCATCAGTTCAAATTCCCAGTGAAATCCCCCCAAAGAAAAGAGATGGGAAAAAACTAAAGTAGGTATAGACAATTTCCACCCAGTGCATGCCAACCATGAGTCACGATCTGAATAAAATTTCTGAAATTATGAATTGATTCAAAGATGCATACCTTGAACATTCCTTCCAGTTTGTTCGTGAACTGGCTGCCACACTCAGTCTTCAACTGTATTAATGAAAGAAAACTGTTAATATTACTAAAAATGTGGCTGAGGAACCATCTAATTGTTTCAGAAGATTTTTCTTAGACCAATAATTTCAAGAGTTAAATGGCAAAGAAAAGCCTTAACCTTGGAGATCATAGATTTCTCAGCGTCAATAGAAGCACTCTTTCCTAAAAGCAGTCTTTTTGCAAGATCTTTCTTATAGAATGCTTCAAACACATCCTTGCCCTTTAACACAATAAAAATGTTGAAGTAATCTCACCAGTGTCAGTATGGAGAGAAAGCAGTAGAAATGCATGATAACACTACGAGCATAAATGAAAAATACAGAAAACAAGGCATAACTGACAGCTATTCCAACAATAAAACATTGAGCATACCTGAATGAACCTGAATAAAACAAGGACTTTATCAAGTGTACCCTCCAATTCCTCTTCAGAAGTACCCTTATTACCTGCCCGAAGCTTCTCATCCAAAAACTTGGCAATCAACTCTGCTGGTCGGTTCTGTCATGGCAAAACAATAGCATAATACAGTCAGTTGATTTCAAATCATACACATAATAAACCTGCGTGTGTAAAAAATCACTTGACCATAGCTAAGGACTAAAAGACACATCATAGCTGTCTCATAATCCTTCTCATGGACTTAGTATAGTATGATCAAATTGGGATTGCTAGTCATAACAAATCATATAGCAGATAAGCATTCTTTGCCATCAATATCAGGATGAGGATCATTTATTGTTAAACCTTCCTTTCATATCAGCAGAAAAAATGCAATATATTAATGCAAAGATGAACGAACCGATACTAACAAACATAAAAAGACTTTTAGCAAGAGAGAATATATGTTATAAGAAAAATTACAAACATAATTTAAGTGATTCTTTTGATTCACTACTCATCCTTTGTTCTCCCTGCAATAAATTTCTTGAGTGCAGCACCATCAGTCTACATACTATACATGGGTAAATAACATGCTTTTGAGTAGAACAAGAGGTGTTTTGGCATTGAGTGCCTTGACTTATCATTATGGCAATGGTGGTAACCAGGAACTTCAAGAGAAAGGAAAGGGTACCACAAACCAGAAAGCACCAGATGAGTTGACCCAAAACTTATTGGCCACAGCTTTCTATCATTAGACATCACTAAAACTTCACTACGGAAACTAACCAACAAAAAAGATGAAAATGGCAACAGAAAAATGGGAAGTACCTGACGAAGATTGATAAGATGCTCAAATGCATCTTTAATGGTGTTACTGAATGATTCATTCTTGAAAAAGCTTTCTTCCCATATTGTGTCAAGAGAAGCCTTAAATTCCAGAAGGGATGAAACCATATCCTTATCTTTCTCTTCATCCATAACAATGCCTTGCCCAGTTCTCCTGATGTATGAACTAAGAGCCTGCCTTAGTGACTCAAGGGCATTGACCCTTGAAAAGAGTGAGTACATTCTCTGAAGGTCTTCAATACGATTCCCATCCATAAGCATAGAGAAACCCTGTAATACAAGAAATAAAATAGAAACAATGGGAAAAAAGAATTCAAAATAATAACACCAGAGAAATCTAGCTGTGGTGATCAGAACCTTATCAAGAATGGCAGGTATATGACGTTCAAGAAGTTGCTTTTCTGCGGTTGCTATCAATGGCTTCCTAGTACTTGCATCCAAGTAGATCAAACATCTTTCATGTTCCTCTTGCAATCTTGTCTGCAAAAATGAGTTCCCAAAAATATCCCCATGGTAAATATAAAAAGTGGAACATGGGAAGGGAATGAATTTACAAAGAAAGACATGATATGATTATTAAAGAATTTCTAACAGGAGCACATAGCAATGGCAATAACTAAAGCTAAAATACAGGGGGATAAGGAAAAGGAAGCACCTCCACATGCTTTAAGTAATCTGGAACATCTGATTGCTGCATGTATTTCATACCTTCAGCAGCATAAAATTCAGATGTGCATTCAAGGAACGGCTTCTCAAAGCTTTCTGCATAAATTCCCAGAGCAGTAAACATCTTTAAAAGATGGTTTAGAAGAGTTCTATCCACTGCTTCACCTAATCTGGAAAACCAGACATAAAATTGAAAAATGTAAGATAAGCACGTATTGTAGCATTTGATGGTCTTATAATTCATACACAGAAGGATCAGGCAGCTAAGTTTTTTACATTATGAGAGAAAATTTAATGCCTAAAATCACAAATAATGATCATGAGAGGAAAAGAGGTCTATAAAATCCTGGGATGAAGGTGTCACCCATTGAAACAGACTCCAAATAGGGTTAAATTCATTTCAATATAATGGAAAGAGTAGTCTAGTCCCTAATCTCGAATGCATCCTGATATTGAGACCTCCCAAGCCAACATTATTTACTAAATTATCCTTTGTACCTCAAACATTAACAATGGCTACAATATATTTTACAACAGTAAAACTACACGCATCTATTGATCCTAGACAGAACATGCTCAAATTTTTTTTTTTGGCACTCATCCACTTTTCCTAACACTTGCCTTTACTAGTATGTACTGTGAAGCTAAATACAAAATTGCAACAAGAAAATGAAGCCCTATATTTTATGCAATGGACACAAGATGTTAATAAAATCCAACTGTCGGCATACTGAACATCCAAAGGTTTCAAAAGATTAAATAACAGTTGTTCTGTGATAACAAAAGTCGGTATAAAATTGTCATCCACAAACTTCTGCTGTGATTAAGCTAGTAGATGTAACATCGTAACTAACGTCTGCATATCAACTGACACAAATTTCCTAATTTAAGGGGGGGAAAAGCCTAAATCGGTATTAAAAAAACTACATGCTGAAATATTGAAAGGAGAAAGTTGCTATAATAAAATTTCTGTGTAATAAAATGACAAATATAACCTTACAATTTATACAGGAATTATAGGAGAGATGCAACATTGGGGTTGAGACGGGTGCAACAGCAGTAGGCGACCAGTAGCAGATTATTTTGTGGACATTGCAGGGAAATCATTTAAAAAACTATGAACAAACCCATTCAATCATAAGAATCCCATTCTAACCCTGCCAGACCTCTTCAATCCTTCCCCTTCAAGTGAGTGATGATTCCTAGCTTTTGGTAATAAAAAGCATAAAGAGTGGCCATCCTAGGTCATTTTGCTAACCTAACAACTAAATGTCCACCCCCCTAGAACTGTATGCAGAATGGAACAGCCATCCCACAAATAAAACATGCCTGGTTAATAAATTTTTTTGGTCATATCAAAGCAATCAAATGCAAAAATCTCAGAATTATATCTTCCAATTTTAGTTCAACACATCTTACAGTTCTAAACAAAAAGATAAAAGAAAACATAGAGAGGGGTAGAATGTGTTAAGTCCTGACCTTGAACAGAAATCAAAATGGTAATTTTAGTTTGGAGAACAATATTACCATGCTCAATAACGTAACTGCTGGCTACCATATTCTGTAAGTATGCATTTCATTCAACACGGGAATGAACTTTGAAAAAGGAACAGGGGCACAAACATAAAACCCTATCATGAAAACAGAGAGAAGAACCGAAGAAATGCACCCCCACCCCCATACATGGATGCCATGGAATGGAATGTTTAAACAATGGCCTGCATATATACAAAGGTCTACCAGTCATTTACAAAACTGAATATGTGAAACATGGATTTACCTTTCACTTTCAATCATTCGTAGAAGACCAGTAACAGTTTTGTGTTCTACTTCAGGAGATAATGAAAGATGTTTGCGGAAAAGTTGTAAGCCCATGTCCCATAATGACCGTATATTTGCTGTTTGCTTCACATATGTCCTATCCAGATACAAGGCTATTCCTCGAATCATCAACATTTGATCACAAAGATCCTGCCAACATCTCTCAACTAGAGATAGAAAAACAACCAAATCTGGACTTTGGCCGACCAAAGACTGTAGTGCTGCAGATATGTGTGCTTCACATTCCTTTTCAATCCGTTGATAAAGATTTCCACCCATTTTATAAAGGCAAAGATCACTCACAGCCTACGGATATTATGAGTTTGCCATGAAACGCTAATGAGCTAATGCATGATAATATTCACAGGCTAAATCAACCATATTACAAATAATAATAATAATAATAATAATAATAATAATAATAATAATAATAATAATAGGCGAATTTCCACAATTACCTGATAAAGTTTCTCCAAGTCACAAGAATCAGGTTGCTTCAAGAATATAGCACAAATCGCAGACTTCAATTTTGCCCATGTATCCTCCTCAAAATTTGTAGGCAGTGTTGGTTTAGCTTTAAAACAAAAAACAGGAAAGTGTGAAAAAGAATTCAGAAGTCATCCTATTCATAAGCCAAATTTATAATACTACTGTAGCCCAACCTACAATCACCATTTTGAAAATGCTAGTATGGCAACAACAAATAGACTCATAAGATTTTTTTCCCTCTACTTGGGGTCGCGACCACAGCTAAAGTCAGTTTTAAGTGCGAATATGTACGGAAAAGGCGGTGATTGAAATGCAGAAACGAACCTAAGATATGAATGAAAAATAGAGAAATAGCAATATTAGTTTCCCCTTTACATATTCAAACCTTAATGACATATAGCAAACATTCTTTCCTTCCTTGGGCAACAATCATACTACCTTTGGCAAGTTTCCATTTGTCCGAAGTCTCCGAACCAAAGTGATTCGCCAACTCGGCATCGTCGAGCTTCTTGACTTAGATAAGGTTGAGGTGCATATCTGATTCACGTCCATCAACACGAGCTTATATCCTGTGTCGGTCATTAATGTGACATCACCAATGCCAACTATTTTGCTTGTGGCACAATTTCCCATCTTGGCCATACCAAAGTCACCACTTCGATAGGATGAGAAAAAACCTGTGTGGACTGATGTGGAAGGAAACAACTGAGTCAACTATCCAAGAACAATCATCACAGGCAACGTTGAGGTAGTTGTCTTCTCATATGAGGAAAAGGTCATCTTTTGTCGCCAATGTTGTAGTGCATTTCTCTTCTTTCTTCTTTGGGTCAATTTGGTCTGACTTGACATTGGTAACCTTCTAATCTCTTTTGAGAATTTGGCATTAAGGTTTTCTCGTGACCCAACTTGCCACAATAGTAACAAGCAACTCTGGAACGAGATTTAGATTGCCTTCGAGATTTGTCATGACCTCAACTTCTACTTTTTCCATGAGTCTCACTTCTCACACAATTTCTACAATGTTAGCTTCAGATTGAATGGTCATGCCTCATTCCTTCCACCTAGCTTCTTCATTCAATAGGTTGTATGTGACGGTATCCATGGTGAGCTTTTCTTCTGGGGTTGCGTTTCTAAGAGTAACAAAACAAATTGTCCCAACTCTCTGGCGGGGAGCTGAGGAGTAGAAAGACTTGCAACTCATCATTAATCCTCATCTCGATCTTCATCAACTGATTAATGAGCCCCTTAAAAGTGTTTAAGTGCTCGATCATACTCTGACCATCCATATACTCCAACTTCACCAATCGTCTCACTAGGTGGGCTTTATTCTGAGACGTCTTCTTTTAAATCATGGACTCGAGTTTCGTCCATAATTCTTATGCATAGGTTGACACGTGCTCGAACAAGCTTCTATGGATATACTGGCGGATCATGGCTATTTCTTTGCAATTTAAGAGCTTGCAATCGTTATCGGTTTTTCCTAGGGGCTTATTTTGGTTCGTGATTGGCTCGTGCAAATCCTTGCAATATAGGTGGTCCTCCGTCATTAGCTGACAATAGGAGTAATTCTCAGCGATGAGTTTGAACATGTCACCATCATGAGTGAGAATACCCTTCATCTTATATCATAGAAGATGAAAGCCACAAACGTGGCTCTGACACCACTATTGGAAAAAGGTGGTGATTGAAATGCGGAATCAAACCCTTTCCTTCTTTGTGCACTTAAGATGGGAATGAGAAATAGAGAAATATAGAGATAGGGGCACAATTTTTTACGTGGAAAACCCTTAAAAAACGAAGGATTCCAAAGGAGAGTAGGTCCAAATCGTCCACTATAATGAATTAATGATAGTAGGATTACAACAACAATTTCTTAAGTACAAGATAAGGATTTTACTCAACACCTCACCCAAATAGAATGGATTACAATTGCAACTATCTCTCGCACCTAAAGGTGGATCACCCTAACCAATTTGGTGGAATACTCACAAGTTTGAGAGACTGATGAACTCTCAAACTTCTTCACACGATGGTGCCATTCTCTCTTTCTTTATCTTTCTCTCACTCGAAGGATCCCACTTGCTTGCTTGGATGCTCCACGACTTCACAAGGCTCCCTTTTTATAGTAGTGGGAGGTGGCTTCTTCCAAGAATGGGCAAGTGGATTTTAAATTCCCTTCACCTTTCCAAGACCTTTGAAAATTGCTATATCCTTTTTTCAAGGATGAATGTGAATATTATCAATAGTGAAGACGAATTCCAAGAGCACAACAATTTTCTATATATGGAACCATCATCAAAATTGTCTTGATTGTGGTGCCCCATCAATTCCCAGCGGTATATTCTTATATTAAGAACTTAAAACTTCACATTATTATCACTATATCTTACTATATAGTAATATATAAACTTCATATCTTACTATATCTTCTGATCTTCTCTGCAAGCAATGCATTTCCCCCCCTTTCAAGGACATCTGTTGCTTTTGGCTAATCTGGTTTTTCTTGCAGATGCAGAAAAGAAACTGAACTCTCTGAGATTGTGTTGTACCTTTTAAAGCATGATATGACTAGAAGGAATGAAGAATCTTGTGAAGCAGTTGAAGAACAAATAATAGACTAACAGAGTTTGGGCCAAACTGCTTACAACAAACAGATCAATATAAACACAATTGAAGTCCTCTCATCTCAGATAACCACATAAAAACTCACTAAAGAATTAAAAAAACCAAATTATTACACAAACCATTTCCAAGCTAGCAAAACCCTCAACAACAATTGCAGGGTTTATCCTGATGAGATGAAATTACCTAATCACGGAAATTGAAGTTTGAAAGGGAAATGGTAGCGGAAGGAGGGTAAAGTGGGAATTAGACGCACCTTTGTGAAGCTTGATAAGGAGCTTCTTAGCGGGCTGGGGAGGGGTAGCTTTTTTGCGAGACAAATTGGCGGCGATGAGGGAGCGGGAGGAGGGCTCGTCGGGCTTGAGATCGTCGTCGAGGGCCATGGAGGAGGGGTCGAAAACGGCGTCGTGGTGAAGGCCGTGGTTGGAGTCGAGGGCGTGGGACTTGGCCTTTTTCATAGGGGGGGAGGGGTTGGCGGCGGCGGAGGAGGATGAGGTGGATGAGCGTTTGGTGGGATGAGACATGAAAGTGATCAACAGATCATTGTGAGTGAAACCAAAGAACAAAGTGGAGAAGCCTTCTTCAGCTTCAGATCATGAGAGAGGAGATCAGATGGGATGGAAGTGGAACACTCGCACAAAACTCCCGTTTTTTTTTTAATCCTTTTTTTAATTATTTTTTGTAAGAAATATATCTCATATGTCTAATATAGAAAACAAATTCATACATTTAAAAAATAGGCAAATTACATATTTATGTGAAATTATAATGTATAAAAAAAATAAAAATATTAGCTTTTCAGTTTTCATTTGGACATCACGATCAATGTTCTTTCTTGCCTGGAGTAGATCCTCCTAAGAGTAGAAGATGCTTGTGTACATGATAAATATATTTGGATACACAATTTAGATACTTTATATAGATATCGTAGAGCTTATGAATATCTTAGAAATGATGAAATGCATGATGAGAGAGAAGAAAACAATAAATAAGTGTGGAAGAATACTTTTATATGATGTTGGACATCATTTTGTGTCCAAATATCATTACTCTTGTTATGCTATATGTATTCAACATTATTTAATATTGTATTTCTGCAATTTTTTAGAATGAATTAATATCTTAAAGTTCGCTCATTCTAAGTATGAAGTTATCCCTTTTTTCCTTTAAAATTTCAATTTCAAATTATTTTTTATAATTAATTTTTAAATATTTTTAAAATTTGTATAATATCAAAAAATTTAGTTTTAAATTCTATTTGAATGAATTAATTTTTAATTTCATTTTTTAAAATTTATTTATATTCTATCTAAATTTTAAAAGACCCCTAGGATGTAAGAATGCTTGCTAGAAAATTTATATTTTTGGTAAGGACTCCTAAGCCTCCCCTTGAATTAAAAGAAATAAATTATATTTATGCACAACAAAAGAGTTCGTACACATGGAGCTGAATTTGTTTACTTTTTTATGGAAAAAAGGGGTTACACATTAAGCTGAATTTGCCAGATACCTCGTGCTGCTGGTTAAGATTAGAGGGATTTTTTTTTTTTTTTGGATCAGACAGATAGATATGGACGATGTTTTGGGCAACAATTCGGGTAAAGGAATTAAATCTGCTCACGGCTCAGCCCAAACTGCACTTTGAGATGTAGCTTGGTTGAAGTAGGGTCCTTTTTACACATCTTTCATAAGTAGACTAGAATGCCACTAGTTATTGGATCCCACGAATGAATATCCATATGAAGGTAATGGGCCACAAATTTTTTTTTTTTTTGGTTAAATATGTTGTTAGTCCCTTATTTTTTACAAAAAAAAATCGATTTTAGTCCCTCATTTTAAAAATGTACTTTTATAGTTCCTCGTTTTTTAAAATGTGTCGGAAGTGGTCCTTACACCAATATTTTTAGTCCCTCAATTTTGACAATCGCACATTTTCAGTCCCTCATTTTTTACAAAAGTTCGATTTTAGTCCCCTTTTTTCAAATGAAAGTGTGGTGTAGGGACCATTTCTGACACATTTTAAAAAAGGGGACTGAAAAAATACATTTTCCAAACCGATGATTAAAACCGAACTTTTGTAAAAAATAAGGGACTAAAAACATATTTAACCCTTAACTTTATTTGGTCAACTATAATTTCGTATACATTTGTTTAAAAAACTTTCGAACGGGTAAGATGCTCATGCTAACTTTGAGTTCGAATAGGCCGAAAATGTTGTGGCTAGCAAATTGATGGCCTAGCCCAACCTTATGCGGGCCACAAATTAGTCTGATCTATTTATGTTTTTATATATAAAAAAAACCTTTTGACTTTTCAACACTTGCAAATTTTAAGAAAATAACCATTTTGGCTCCTACTCTAAAATTTGTTGGACAGGTTAATAACTATATATCCAATGTCTAGTAACAAAAAAAACTATCCAATGTCTAGAATTTCTGAAGATGAGAGAATACACTTAGGTTCTGATTCAATATGGATCGAAGAAGCTAATGTGGAATCCGAACTGAGTGCATTTTCTCATCTTCTCAGCATTGGAGAGGAGAAATTTTACCTGCTGAACCAAATTGTGGAAAACTGCATCTTCTCACCTATTTTTCTTCTCCCAATTTCTTTCTCTTCATTTATTACCCAACCAAACATAAGCTACAAGGGATAAAAAAAAATAGTGCCATTTTGATCATAATAAAGTCCCCCATTATCCCAGACTGGGTTTGTCTCAATACAGACGGTGCTTCCAATTCAAGCGTGTTCCTTTCTGGATGTGGAGGTTTGATCAGGGATTGCAATGGTAGATGGGTGTGTGGTTTTGCCAAATGCGTAGGTTCCTCTTCTGCTTACATAGCTGAGCTTTGGGGCGTGCTTGAAGGTTTGAAGCTTGCGAGATTGAGGGGCTTCAACCGTGTTATTCTCCAGGTTGATTCAAAAACAGTAGCAGATGGCTTGTTGGTTCAGTGGGGCGGACTTTGGTTCATCAGATAAGGCTCCTTCTCTCTAGTGATTGGCATATTAAAGTAACCCATATCTATAGAGAAGCAAATAAAGCTGCAGATTTTCTTGCTAATTTAGGATGTAATTTTAGCCTTTCTGTTGTTATTCTAGACTCGCCTCCTCCGGGCCTAGGCCAAGTTTTAATTTCGGACGCTAGAGGGGATTCTTCCCCTAGATTAGTGCCTGCTTAGTTTTCTTTGGGCTTTTAGCCCCTTTTATTACCAAAAAAAAAAAAAAAAGTCCCCCATTATCTTTTCACCAAAAAAAAGAAAGGGTTAAATATTTACGTTAAGAATGCATAACAATTAATATTCATGTTCATATTGTCAACGGATGTCTATTAAAAGTAAAACACTATTTTGTCAACGGGTACGAATTCTTCAATGTAAATATTTTGAATTCATTATTTTTAAATTTTAAGACTTGATTTCTTCCACTACTGTTTTTTGTCATAACAAAATTTATAAAATAACTAATTAGTTTTATAAAATATTAGCCAGAGATCCTTTTTTCCTGCTAGGAATAGGAATGAGCTTCCAGAATCCAGATTATTTTCAATCATTAGAAAAAGTACAAAGTGCAAATTCAGTTTTCATAGCAATTTTTCATGGCACGTGATCGTGGAAGTGGGATACTCTTCTCCTTCCCAGTTCCTACTTTTGTCAATAATTAACAATAACAATCAAATTGACCAGATTCCAAATTGCGTGCTATTTGACTTAGACCACTGAAATTTCAACTGACACAAGTCTCCTAAGACTGTTGTTGCTCATAGAAAAAGAAAAGAGAAAAAGTCTCCTAAGGCTGCACTGCCACATCTCTCAGAAACGACAGCTTGTGCCTTTTCTATGATGGCTATATAACACGCACTGCAAATTCCTCAAAGCTAAAGCCACGTACGTAGATATAAGATGGGGAGTAGGTTACGTGGTGAAGGTCCGAAGATAGTGCAAATCGAAACCCGGTACGTGGAGACCGACGCTATTAACTTCAGGGACGTTGTTCAGAGCCTCACGGGGAAGAACTCATCCACGGCTTGGATAGGAAGAAATAACAATAATGCTGCCGAGTCATCATCCGACGTCGGAACTGCTGCAGTCACTGCTGCCAAGCCAGAAGAGAGCGCTACCTTACCTCCTTCCAACGTGCCCTTTAAAGACTTTGATAGATTGTTGTTGGAGTTGCCTCCCATGGTCATGGAGGACACGCCCTGGCTGTAGGAGGAGCAAGGTTAATTCGCAAATCATCGTCCTTCTTTTTGGCCTTTCTTTTTCTCCTTTTACAAATTTCTCTATTTTCTTATGTAACTTGTAATTTTTGGAGGAAGGACAGAAGTGTTTTATAAGAGAGAATTCAAGAATTGCGGAGTGTATTCTTTTCAAGGGAGCTGCTAGGATACCCATAAAAATTCAACTGATTTGATACAGTTAAACTAATTGACCAATAATTAGAAGGAGACTCATTTAATGCATCATGTTATTGATAAACTTCTGATTTTGCTATTTAGTCCCTGATAGTAAAATGGTATTTTTACCCTGGTAAAATTTAATAAACATTATATGAATTTAATAAATATGAATTAATTTAAATTTTTTAATTAATTTGTAATTGTGTGGCGATTTAGAAATGTCTGAAACCTAAAAGACCCTTCTTCTTCTCCCTGTCTCAGTGTTTTTGGTCATCGTTTTCGTCCATCATGATCTCCTCTTCTCATTCTTCTTATGGCAACTCTTTCCCTTATCCACGAAGATAAAAACAACATAAACTTAATAAAATATCAATAGAAAGTGTATTTAGAAGAATGGAGATGGGTTTTCTCTATTTGCTGTATTTCTCTGTACATTGTGTCCTATGTATACACGTTGCATAATAACCTTATAAGGATGACACCTAAGTCCTAAAGCCAAAGCCTAAAGAGATATTTACCCCAAAAAAAAACTAAAGAGATAGATTAATTTGATTTTGAATATAAACAGACTCTTTTTTTTTCGACTGAATATAAACAGACTCTGTTACAATTATAAAACATTATCTCAATCAGCAGTATCTCAACCAGTTTGTTATTCAGATATGTTGCTTCATTTCTCGTCATATATTAAAACTCATTCCACAAATCTTACTTAAAAACCGAACACAAGAATCATGCCCTCCAACCACTCTCTCCAATCCGCTGTAACACGATACGGGATTCTCCTGATGGTGGCAACAATGGTTATAGTTTCCTCTCCAAACAATCCACATCAACTCGATCGAGACTCTTAAAAGATGGGGTACCGATGCTGTCGGTGCCGCAGCACGTCAAGGCGATGGATTTATGGCCCGCCGCATGTGAGGATCAGAACAACATCCGCGGGAGGGAGCCAACAGGGTGACGAGGGACGAAGGTTGAAGACAAGAAGAAAATAAACATAAAACATATTTTTGGTTTTTAAATTTTTAAATAAATTTTGTCAAAAAAAATTTCCAGTTAAATATTATTAAAAATGAAAAAGGTATAAAAAAAATTTACTCAAGGGCTAAAGTGCAAAATCTGAAACTTTCAGTCAAAGGGGTGCTCTGACTCTATTAAATGAAACACTGTATAGGTATTGGTCAGAATATAACTGTTCCAAATCAGTCAATTTTATGGGGGTACCTTAGAATTTCCCTCTTTTCAATAGATAACTCCATCTTATATCTTGTTGCGAAATATATTCTTAATTGAATTCATAGACCCGAAAAAGATTGTTATATAGTAACTTTAAAAATAGAAAGTGTGAGAATAAAAGTTATTATTCTCTATACACAAGAGGAAATATTTGTATTTTTTTAGTTTTTACCAACCAATTAATAACATGTAGCCTATTAATAATTTTAGAATTAAAAGATAGTAATTTAAAAAAAATTATTTAATTTTTTGTTTAAAAAAAAAAACTTAAGGGACAAGGGCCCTTCCTAATCAATACATACATTCGTCCCCTGTTTATAGGTATATTTAGAGAACTTTAGACTTATTTCTAGAACGTTCCTAATTAAAAAGTCATATATATATATATATATATATATGCTAGTGTGTGTACCCGTGCAATGCACGGGGTGTGTCGGAGATTATAAATTCTTATATTTTAATTGTAATAGCTCAATAAAATTTTGACAAAAAAATGCAAAAAAAAGGGAGATGCTTTTGGGAATTTCGATAATTTTAAGGATCAAGTTGATACTATTTCACAATTTCAGGGACCAAATTAGGTATTTACTCTAATATAAAATGATGGATGAAGAATAAAATAATGTGAAAAACTATACAACTTAACACCTCAACTTAAGTCTTTCAAAAAAAAAAAAAAGGAACCTCAACCTAAGGCTACTGTTCATCTATAGTAAACTTTGGGATGAGGCGTAGTAAAATATATATATGCACTTACTTCAGGAGTAACTCTTGTCAGAGTTACTCCGCTTAATAACTCATCGGGGACATTGAATTTCAACAATTCAACCGTTGAATATTGTCATAATATCCTAACAATCACGCACACAAATTTTAGAAAAATTAGACATTCATAACCATATAATCTCATAGTCGACATTTACTCATATTTTTAGAAAACCCTTTATACGTTCGATCGAATTTATTCGATAAACTATCAAATATTTTTAAAATTTTGTGAAACTTTGAGGAATTGATCTACTCAATAAGAAGTTTTAATTTGACGATCGGGTTATTGAAAATCAATATCTAGTTACTCCTGCAATAAGTAGATCCCTACCCATATAATTATAATTATATTTACAGTTTTTTTTAGATTTTTTACATAAATATTTTGATAAATCAAGATTCGAGAGTCATATTAAAACTCTTCAAATTTTAGTGTTTTTGTGATAATATTCGCAATTTGATCTTCGGTCTATACATATATAAGCTCCATTTATTTTATGGCCATGCATCTTAATTATGAAATGATATCATAGGTTGCTCCGATCATGAAACACCAGACTCTTTGCAAGTGCTTGTGAAGACTTGTTGTGAATGAATTTTTTTGTAGCTTCCTCTTATGACAAATGAAGTTCTTACAATAATCTCCTTAATTAGTCAAATATCATGGTAAGTACATGTTGAAAGTGTGACAATGGCTTACTTTTTTAACTCCGCAAAAAAGCACAACCATCGTGCTTTGTTTCTCTCCTCTTTGGTGGAAGAGAGAAATAGGGAATAGAGAACGAAATTGGTGGGATCCACCTCAATTTTTTTTCTCTCCCCAGATGAGAAGAAAGTAGAATAGGGAGGGGGTGTTTCATCTAAAATTACTTTTGTACCCTTATTTATTTAATAATTTAAATAAATTGAATTAAATTAATCAATTATTGAATTAAATTAAATTGAAATTGATAAAGTAATTATATTAAACTATAAATTTCATTAGTTAAAATAACTTAAATAAATTAAATTAACTTAAATTATTTGATTATTAATTTAAATTAACTTAATTAATGAAATTAAATATTTGTATATTGGTTTTTTAGTTAAGGGTATTTTTGTCTTTTTAAAAATAATTACATTTCTCTCTTCTCACTTTCTATCCAACCAAACAACACTACTAAAAAAGTTGAAATTTAGTGATGAAAATTAGCGACAAAAACACATTCGTCGCAAACTGCAATGGATTTAGGGATGAATTGTGTCTTGATTTATGAATTATGATATTAGGGTGTTTGCTATGTAGCGATGGATTCAGCACGGAAATTAGCAACAGAAATACATTTGTCGGAAACTGCAACAGATTTAGCAATGAATTGTGTTATGATTTATGATATAAGAGTGTTTGCTATTTAACGATTAATTCAACAACGAATTATGTCCGTCATTGTAGCAACGCCATTTTTTTTGACGGACTTCGTTTTGTCGCTAATTCTGTCGTTAACAATTTTAGCGATGATTTTTTTCTCTTTAGTGATGAATTTTGTACGTCGCTGATTTCAAATTTTCTCTCATTCTCTTATATCAAATAATACATCAAATCTACTCTATTTCTCTCCTCTTTCTCTCTTTTCATACCCTTTCTAAACACTAGAACGATTAAAGGATTAACATGACTTATTTATGACAAAACTCTATTGTGCATGCATGTGAGCTTTCTGATAGATAGCTAGATAGATAAATAAATAAATAAATAATAATAATAATAATAATAATAATAATAATAATTTAGTTTCAATCGTTTCAGCTCAAGTTTTTAGCCAAAAATCAAACATTACCAAACAATTACAAGTTAAGTAATGAACACATTAATGAATTTCACATTATATCTTTACTAAAACTTTGACACTTTGACACATTATGCTCTCAGATTTTTTTTCGACACTTTATGAGAATAAAAAAAACTGACACATTAAGTTTATGAATTTTTTCTACTTCATATTCTTCAATTTTTGTCAATTATTTTTTAATGCAAGATATTCACATTCACTAACACTTTGAAACCTCAATGCCGACCCAATGAGTATGGTTCAGTTGGTTGTGTAGGCTAAGTTTGTAGGGGAGGACCTTGATTTGAATATACAGAACACATTCTTGGGCGTCATAAACCTTAACTGTGACTAAGCACCCGAGCGGAGATTAGTCCCATAATGGGTCCAAATGATCTAAACTTGTGGAGTTACCTTGTGAACCTAATGTGGAGCCGAAGACCTAATTATGGTGGGTTTCAACCCAAAAAAAAACTCAATGCTGACTTGGTTTGGATGATATATAACTTCTCTAAACTATAAAAAGTATATTTTTTTAAGAGAAATAAATAAAAACACAGCATTTATATTATTTTAAAGTGATATTTCTATTTTTTGTAAAAAAAAAAGTGATATTTATTTTTTGTTTTTTAACTCATCCAAACCTACTAAATTAAGATCAAAAGTTATGTAGTTTGAATATCCTAAAACTTAGGATTTTAAGAATATTAGTGGCACATATAGTCAATTTTGAGATGGAAATAAATGGAAAAAAAAATTAAATAAATTTTAAGAATTTTTTTACTTTTTTTACACTAAAATTTATCACATTAATGATACGTTGAACATTTCTAGCTAATTTTAATCCTTTATCAAATTTAATTTTGAAAAGTTCCATTGGACCCTGGATAGGGTCAAATTCTGCTTGCCAAACGTTAAGGCCCACTAGGCCAGAAACTGAAAGGGCCGAACAATCCTTTTAGTCAAGTCCAGTATAATTTACACTCTCAAATTTGTTGGCATTTTGAGTTGTCTCTAACAGGTGCCATATAACTTAGCTACCACAAGATCTGTTTATAAGCCTTAAAGGAGGTTCAAGGTCAGAGAAGGAAAAATGAAATTGAATGTACACGACTTTCAACCTTTTTGTCCATTCAAAATGTTCAAAAAGGGATTAGGTTAGAACAAAGATAAAGGAAAACATAAACATGTTATATGTCATATGCGTTAAACATAGGTTGTGCGTTAACACGTCTTCGAGCAAACATAAACATGTGATGCGTGCGTCAAAATTCCCTTTTAGTGTGCATATAGCACCATCCCATACCCTCCACCGATCCTTACTTTTACAACAAATTGTCTTTTAACAAAAAGAATGTTAACACTATCAATATTCTTTCACACACAAATGGTGCATGAAGGGAAAAAGATAGCCTTGGTCTCCCTTACATGTATATGTTCGTATAAATTATGAGCTTGAAGTAGGGGTGACAAACGGATGTATCAGATGGATTTTGATTCGGATTATAATGGATTGGACAAAAATAATCCATCAATCCATTTCGATCCATTAAAAATGTATTTAAAAATTCCAATCCATCCATGACCTATTTAATAAAAAATATCCAACATATCTATTAGTCATTTTTATATGGATGGATTTCCGACCCATCTATTTAAAAATATATTATACATTAAAATTTTAGTTTAACAATTTTTACAAACTAAATATTTTCTCTCTAAAATTTTAAAGACCTTTTTGCAAAACTGAATTTGAAGGATCTTAATTAAACCAATTGTAGTTAAACCTTCAATATTTTTTACTATCCAAAACATTTGGTTCCAAAAAACCCACGTTAACACTTTGATTCACAACAGAAGCACCCATATTTGATTATTCAAATAGCTATAGAACAAATCAAACAATAAAGAATTCAATATGCATTCATGAGCTCATCACAAATGCACACGCACAGCACAAGCAACTCCAGGTAAGTTTCATCAGTTGGAAAAATAGTTATACCTTTCAATCTTCCAGATTATATCAAAACTATGGGATTTACATTCAAAATAGTTGGTTCAGGTTCACGTCATTTGATTTAAGCACAGAGGATGGGAATTCATGGCTGTGACACCCTTCTACCCATACATGTTATAAGGCAAATAAATATAAAACAAATAAAAGAAAAACATGCATTTAACTGTATTAGACGAAACAATTGTCCATGGGTAGAAAAGTCTCACATGAACTCGTTTACAACGCGGAAAAATAACAAAATAAGTTTAATCAAATAAAAAACATGAACAAATAAATAACCCAACCCCGATGTCACAATTCAGAGCTGGTATAACCGTTCCGGAATTAAATCCTCGGAATACAACTGGAAACAACTAACTAAACTAAAACAACCCTACTATGAGTGGCGGCTCCTCAGAGTCACTCCTCTCCGGGCTGCTCGTCATCCTCTGCAAATGCCAATCAGGCCAAACACAAACAATACAGGGAGTAAGATTCATGTAATCATATAAACAGCAGGGGAATAGTATGCAAGGTAAACATACACATAAGCATACATCAACATCCAACAGCATCATAACAACCAAGTATGCTATGCTATGCAATGCATCAACTACTCCGCTACTCCAACTATGCATGTGGATCCAAACTAACTCAGGATGAACGACTTTGGAGTTACATATCCGTATTGGCCATAAAAGCACCAACACCGGCAGTTCACCAAACCTTGGGTGAACCCCATGGATAGCCAACGCATCAAACCGTGGATGCCTCATCACGGGGGGCCTCGGTCACCAAACCTTGGGTGACCTACCGTGGATGGCCAGATCACCGTACTCTCGGGCGATCTCCCCTTTGTCGAACCTCCCCCATCAACTACTCCAATGCTTTATGCAAATGGCACAACAACAAACAATCTCAACCACCTCCTTGCTTGGGCCATGAAGCTCCCAAGACTTTCAACATCAAGCTCAACGTAACCTTAGACCCAAACCGTGGGGTCAAGGCTCCCTTGGCCAATAAGCACCAAGGTTCAACTCAACGTGCTTGGGTCTATAAGCACCCAAGACTTCAACTTATCAACGTGCGGTAACCCAACGGATACCGACTTAACATTTGATTATCTAATTATCTTATATAATTAATAACCAGGTTGTCTAATCTTTATCTTTGATTATTTATCTCAACTTATCATCATAGGGGAATGGGGTTTTAAAACCCCTTAAGTCCTTTAATTGAATCACTGTCCAGGAGGTCAGCACGGTCGTGCTTAGACCTTAGCACGGTCGTGCTTGGACACGTGAGGGCGTGCTGCCCTTTTAAGTGAAGCACGGTCGTGCTCCCTGTTCAGCACGGTCGTGCTCAGCAGCACGATCGTGCTGTTCAACCTGCTTGGCCGTGCTGGGCAGCGCGGCCATTTTCCAGAATTTGAGTGGGAGCACGGTCGTGCTCCCTGTTCAGCACGGTCGTGCTCAATGCACGACTGCACTGTTCTGGGCAGGGACAGAAACAGTATTCTAACCAAATTCTAATAGATTAAACACCTAACCTTATACGTTTATTAAACCTAATTATTCCATTAACAACTTTATCAACATTAAACTCATCAAACAGTAACAACAACAGCAGTCAACCGTCCAACATCATTATGTCAATAACAATAACATAGCATCGTATAAACAACCATCATGTTCATAGGCATATAACACTACAATAACCAGAAACATACTATCACAAATTAATTGCCATATTACAACAACATGCATACAAAAACACCGGGGTCATCGGGAACCCCGTTACCTTACACTACCCACTGCCTAATGAGTACAATCCCACTTCTCCCCATACCTGGATTGAAGGTAGCTCTAACACTGATCCTACTGGCAGACTGGTACCGTTCCCAAGCGGCTCACTCCAATGACGAACCTTGGGCAAACAAGAACACAACCGGTTAGTCTCCAATCCCAAAAACACGAAAGGAAACTAAAAGGGATGAAACCATTACCTATTAACGATGAGGCAGATCAATCTAACCTCCTAAACGGTCCTCAAAACTCCACCACGGTGATGAACGAAGGAGAAACGGCGCAAGAAGGAGTTCTGGCCGCAGCTGCACCAAAAACAGGGTTTCACGTCAAACCCTCGGGTCTGTTTACGTATATAACGTTCGGACCTGAGCACGGTCGTGCTTACCATTCAGCACGGTCGTGCTCCACTTAACGTCAGCGAGATGCGGTCCACGCATTGAGCACGGGCGTGCTCACTATTGAGCACGGTCGTGCTCAACTTAAAATCAGAAACACGCTTCTGACTTTAAGCACGGGCTTGCTGGCTGATGAGCACGAGCGTGCTCATGTACCAGAAAGGGACTTTTAGGCTAAAATCCCACTTAGCCCTCAACCATCAAATTTAAATAAATAAAAATTAACTTTATAAAACATTTTACGAAAAACGGGGTGTTACAATTCCACCCCCCTTATAAAAATTTCGTCCTCGAAATTTCTACATACCTCAAACGAAGAGATGTGGATACGCCTCCATCATCTGACTCTCGAGCTCCCAGGTAGCGCTTTCCTCAGTTGCCCCGCTCCAAACTACTTTAACCAAAGGAATCTCCTTGCCTCTTAGCTGCTTCACCCTCCTATCTTCGACTCGAAGGGGTAACACCTCAAATGTCAAGTTCTCTTTTAACTGTATTGTATCGGGAACTATCACGTGACTAGGGTCATGAATGTACTTCCTAAGTTGAGACACATGAAAAACATTGTGGAGATTTGACAAGAACGGTGGCAAGGCTATTTGATAGGCGACTTCGCCGACTCTTTTAAGGATTTGGTAAGGACCAATGAACCTCGGAGTAAGTTTCCTCGCCTTCATCACTCTACCAACCCCAGTCGTCGGGGTAACTCTCAAGAATACATGATCACCTTCCTGGAATTCGAGCGCCTTCCTCCTTTTATCATGGTAGCTCTTCTGCCTACTCTGTGCAACTCTCATCTTTTCCTGAACTAACCTGATCTTTTCTGTTGTTTCCTGGACTATCTCTGGACCTAGCACCACACTATCACTAGGTTCACTCCAACACAAGGGTGTCCTACATCTCCTCCCATACAGAGCTTCATAAGGTGCCATCCCAATGCTGGAATGGAAGCTGTTGTTGTAGGTGAACTCTATTAGGGGCAAAAACTTGTCCCAACTTCCAGACTGTTCTAACACACAAGCCCTCAACAAGTCCTCTAAGGACTGGATGGTCCGCTCAGACTGCCCATCAGTCTGTGGGTGGTAAGCTGAACTAAGCCTAAGCTTTGTCCCTAAAGCCTCTTGCAAACTATTCCAAAACCTAGAGGTAAACCTCGGGTCTCTATCTGAAACTATGCTAGAGGGTACACCATGAAGCCTAACTATCTCCTTGATGTACAACTTAGCTAACTTCTCCAATGGATACTCCATATTCATCGGAATGAAATGGGCAGACTTAGTCAGTCTATCCACAACAACCCATATAGCCTCAAAACCAGCTGGAGTCCTAGGGAGTCCAGACACAAAATCCATGGAGATGCTATCCCATTTCCACTCTGGGATACTCAAAGGTTGCAACTTACCTGAAGGCCTTTGATGCTCTATCTTAGCCTTTTGACAAACTAGGCACGCATACACGAACTCAGCTACATCCTTTTTCATCCTAGGCCACCAAAACATCCTCTTAAGGTCCTGATACATCTTAGTAGCACCTGGGTGCACACTTAATCCACTCCTATGACCTTCTTCTAAGATCAACTTCCTAAGCTCAGGGACATCAGGCACACAAACTCTATCCTTAAACCTCAAGATGTCATCACTGCCATCCTTAAAACTTAGGTCTCTACCCTGAGCGAGCAAATCTCGCTGGTCTAAGAGAAACTTGTCTAACTTCTGACCCTCTCTAATCTCATCCATCAAACTGTTGGTGACCTTCAAGGTACCAAGCCTAATACTCTTAGGGGTAAACTCGCAAGCTAGACTAAGGTCTCTAAATTCCTCAATCAAATCCATCTCCCTAACCATCAAAGCGGAGACATGCAGGGTTTTCCTACTCAAGGCATCGGCCACCACATTGGCCTTTCCTGGGTGATAGGTCAGCTCGAAGTCATAATCCTTTAAAAACTCCATCCACCTACGCTGCCTCATATTCAACTCCTTTTGATCAAAGAGATACTTCAAACTCTTATGATCACTAAAGACCTCAAACCTCGCTCCATACAGGTAATGCCTCCAGATCTTCAAGGCAAATACCACAGCTCCTAACTCTAGGTCATGGGTAGGGTAGTTCTTCTCATGGGTTTTCAACTGCCTAGAAGCATAAGCAACTACCTTACCATTCTGCATCAGCACACCACCTAACCCTTGCTTAGAAGCATCGCAGTAAACTACGAAGGGTTCACTAGGGTCTGGCAAAACTAACACTGGTGCTGACGTCAACCTATTCTTAAGGGTTTGGAAACTCTCTTCACACTTAGAGTCCCACACAAACAACTGTCCCTTCTTGGTGAGTCGGGTTAAGGGTAAAGCTATCTTAGAGAAACCTCCTATGAACCGCCTATAGTACCCGGCTAACCCCAAGAAACTCCTAATCTCGGTTACAGACTTTGGCGCTTCCCACTGGAGCACCGTCTCTACCTTAGCTGGGTCCACTGCTATGCCACCCTTAGAGATGACATGTCCTAAGAAGCTCACTTCCTCTAACCAGAACTCACACTTAGACAACTTAGCATACAACTGCTTCTCCTTAAGGGTCTGCAAGACAACCCTCAGGTGTTCCTCATGTTCCTCCTTACTCTTGGAGTACACTAAGATGTCATCTATGAACACTACCACAAACTTATCCAAGTAAGGGTGAAAGGTCTTGTTCATGTAGTCCATGAAGACCGCAGGAGCATTGGTCACACCGAAAGGCATAACCAAATACTCATAGTGACCATATCGCGTCCTAAACGCTGTCTTCGGGATGTCCTCAGACTTAACCCGAATCTGATGGTACCCTGATCTCAAATCTATCTTTGAAAAGACGCAAGCGCCCATCAACTGGTCCATAAGATCATCAATCCTAGGGAGGGGATACCGATTCTTTATGGTCACCTTGTTGAGCTGTCGAAAGTCGACACACAACCTCATACTACCATCCTTCTTCTTCACCAACAACACAGGTGCTCCCCACGGAGACACACTCGGCCTAATGAACTGCTTCTTCATCAGGTCCTCCAACTGTTCTTTCAACTTAGCTAGCTCTAGAGGAGACATTCTATAGGGTGCTATGGAGATTGGCCCGGTGCCAGGCACTAAGTCTATGGTAAACTCAACATCTCTCTCTGGGGGTAAGTTATAAACGTCCCCCGGAAACACTTCAGGAAATTCTCGCACAACAGGCAAGCTGGCGACATAAGGAGGGATGCTCTCTACTTCCAGGGAAGCTAACATCATGTATACTTGGGCTTCGTCTTTCATCGAAGCTTGAACTTGGCTGGCAGAGAGAAGGTCCGGATTCTTAGACTCCTTTGGAGTTCCAAAAATCAGGGTTTTATCAAAACAGTTCAGGAGGACATGGTTGGAAGATAACCAGTCCATACCCAGAATGATATCCAGGTCTTTCAAAGGCAAGCATACAAGATCAGCAATGAATGTCCTATCATTTATAACTATATGACAGTTCTTGCATGCATAAGAAGTAGAAACAGGCTTATTTGTAGGTGTAGAAACCAACAAATCATACTCAAGGAAAGTAACAGGCAATTCAAGACTCTTGACCCTATCATATGATATGAATGAATGAGTAGCACCCGAATCATACAACACAGTTAATCGAGTTCCATCTATAAAACATGTACCTTGAATCAAGTCATCAGACTCGGAGGCTTCACCTCCACTAAGAGTAAAGACTCTTCCAGTGGTCTTCAGTCGGTTGGCTTGAGACTTCTGATTCTTGCCGGCGCTGGGAGGCTCGACCTTGGCTCCTTCACACTCTCGGCTGATGTGTCCCGGCTTGCCACACTTGAAGCAGATAACCTGTGTCTCCTTGCACTGAGACGAGTAGTGATCCGTAGCACCACACTTGCCACACCTCATAGGCCTAGAGACGTTAGAGAACCCGCCTCTAAACCCATCCTGCTGAAACTGTGGCTTCTTACCACTCTGCTTGAAATCTCTGCCGGTCGGAGCATACCTCTGCTTACCCTTGTCCCTCTGATCAGTCCTCTTGCCACTCTGGCTATCTGACCCTCTGGAACTGGCAACTCTGAACTGGCTGGCATCTTCATAGATCCTGCACTTGTTGACCAAAATAGGGAAGACTCTGATCTCCTGGTAGCTGATGGCCTGCTTGATCTCAGGTCGGAGTCCAGCCTCAAACTTCACACACTTCGAACGGTCATCCGTCTCATGCTGGTAGGGAGTGTAGTACCTAGCCAGCTCCTCAAACTTTGCAGCATAGTCACCAACTGACAGCGACCCTTGCCTCAAAGACAAGAATTCCATCTCCTTCTTGTCTCTGATATCCGCTGGAAAGTACTTCTCCAGGAATCTCTGCCTGAACACAGCCCATGTAACCGCTGTGCCCTCAGCCTGCATCCTCAGCCTGCAGTTATCCCACCAATGCTCTGCCTCCTCGGTCAGCATGAAGGTAGCAAAGATGAGCTTCTGCTGATCGTTGCAATCCATGGCTCTGAAGATCTTCTCTGTCTCCCTCAGCCACAACAAAGCTCCTTCCGGATCGTACGCGCCCTTAAACGACGGAGGGTTGTTCCTCTGGAACTTATCCAGTCCCTGGAACTCAGCTGGCCCACCGTTGTTAGGGTTAACCTGCCCGATAGCATTGGCCAGAATTGCCAATGCGTCCGCGATCGCCTGATCGTTGCGTCCTCTACCGGCCATTAGTTCCTGTACAAGTCCAACACAACTCTTAATACAGAAACTTAAGCGAGTAAAAGCTACAGGCAACTAACTTAAAACATCATTATCTATACGAGTATAGACAATTCACACAAGAGTCACACAACAGACTCACAACAGACTCATACCACGTCCGAACAAGGTCGAACTGCTCTGATATTTGTAACATCCCTGGCTGCTATATGGATTGACGACTGACCCCACGGACCAACACGGGTCTTTTCAGCGTGCTTTGTCCTCACTCACACACTTCCTGAGAAAACTTCCCATGAGGTCACCCATCCCTTAATTGCTCCAAGTCAAGCACGCTTAACTGTGGAGTTCTTAAGTAATGGCTACCGAAAAGAAGATGCATCTTGTTAGTATAGGTAGTACCAATCAATTCATATCAGCCTTCCTCAACTGTATAGTCCCATACCTACACAGTCTCAGGATCCCTCTCATTCGGGTGTGTAATCGGTTCATTCATGTATCCCTCCGCCTAGAAGCCTGCCAGGAGCCGCTCCTTGTCCGTGCCTTCTTGCACCGGCGACCACTCCCCGCCCTCGTCGGCACCCGGGTGTTTACATGCCCACCAGCTTCCGCTTGGTTCGTCCCCGAACCACACCGTATTGGGAGAGGTGCCGCTCTGATACCACTAAATGTGACACCCTTCTACCCATACATGTTATAAGGCAAATAAATATAAAACAAATAAAAGAAAAACATGCATTTAACTGTATTAGACGAAACAATTGTCCATGGGTAGAAAAGTCCCACATGAACTCGTTTACAACGCGGAAAATAACAAAATAAGTTTAATCAAATAAAAAACATGAACAAATAAATAACCCAACCCCGATGTCACAATTCAGAGCTGGTATAACCGTTCCGGAATTAAATCCTCGGAATACAACTGGAAACAACTAACTAAACTAAAACAACCCTACTATGAGTGGCGGCTCCTCAGAGTCACTCCTCTCCGGGCTGCTCGTCATCCTCTGCAAATGCCAATCAGGCCAAACACAAACAATACAGGGAGTAAGATTCATGTAATCATATAAACAGCAGGGGAATAGTATGCAAGGTAAACATACACATAAGCATACATCAACATCCAACAGCATCATAACAACCAAGTATGCTATGCTATGCAATGCATCAACTACTCCGCTACTCCAACTATGCATGTGGATCCAAACTAACTCAGGATGAACGACTTTGGAGTTACATATCTGTATTGGCCATAAAAGCACCAACACCGGCAGTTCACCAAACCTTGGGTGAGCCCCATGGATAGCCAACGCATCAAACCGTGGATGCCTCATCACGGGGGGCCTCGGTCACCAAACCTTGGGTGACCTACCGTGGATGGCCAGATCACCGTACTCTCGGGCGATCTCCCCTTTGTCGAACCTCCCCCATCAACTACTCCAATGCTTTATGCAAATGGCACAACAACAAACAATCTCAACCACCTCCTTGCTTGGGCCATGAAGCTCCCAAGACTTTCAACATCAAACTCAACGTAACCTTAGACCCAAACCGTGGGGTCAAGGCTCCCTTGGCCAATAAGCACCAAGGTTCAACTCAACGTGCTTGGGTCTATAAGCACCCAAGACTTCAACTTATCAACGTGCGGTAACCCAACGGATACCGACTTAACATTTGATTATCTAATTATCTTATATAATTAATAACCAGGTTGTCTAATCTTTATCTTTGATTATTTATCTCAACTTATCATCATAGGGGAATGGGGTTTTAAAACCCCTTAAGTCCTTTAATTGAATCACTGTCCAGGAGGTCAGCACGGTCGTGCTTAGACCTTAGCACGGTCGTGCTTGGACACGTGAGGGCGTGCTGCCCTTTTAAGTGAAGCACGGTCGTGCTCCCTGTTCAGCACGGTCGTGCTCATCAGCACGATCGTGCTGTTCAACCTGCTTGGCCGTGCTGGGCAGCGCGGCCATTTTCCAGAATTTGAGTGGGAGCACGGTCGTGCTCCCTGTTCAGCACGGTCGTGCTCAATGCACGACTGCACTGTTCTGGGCAGGGACAGAAACCGTATTCTAACCAAATTCTAATAGATTAAACACCTAACCTTATACGTTTATTAAACCTAATTATTCCATTAACAACTTTATCAACATTAAACTCATCAAACAGTAACAACAACAGCAGTCAACCGTCCAACATCATTATGTCAATAACAATAACATAGCATCGTATAAACAACCATCATGTTCATAGGCATATAACACTACAATAACCAGAAACATACTATCACAAATTAATTGCCATATTACAACAACATGCATACAAAAACACCGGGGTCATAGGGAACCCCGTTACCTTACACTACCCACTGCCTAATGAGTACAATCCCACTTCTCCCCATACCTGGATTGAAGGTAGCTCTAACACTGATCCTACTGGCAGACTGGTACCGTTCCCAAGCGGCTCACTCCAATGACGAACCTTGGGCAAACAAGAACACAACCGGTTAGTCTCCAATCCCAAAAACACGAAAGGAAACTAAAAGGGATGAAACCATTACCTATTAACGATGAGGCAGATCAATCTAACCTTCTAAACGGTCCTCAAAACTCCACCACGGCGATGAATGAAGGAAGGAGAAACGGCGCAAGAAGGAGTTCTGGCCGCAGCTGCACCAAAAACAGGGTTTCACGTCAAACCCTCGGGTCTGTTTACGTATATAACGTTCGGACCTGAGCACGGTCGTGCTTACCATTCAGCACGGTCGTGCTCCACTTAACGTCAGCGAGACGCGGTCCACGCATTGAGCACGGGCGTGCTCACTATTGAGCACGGTCGTGCTCAACTTAAAATCAGAAACACGCTTCTGACTTTAAGCACGGGCTTGCTGGCTGATGAGCACGAGCGTGCTCATGTACCAGAAAGGGACTTTTAGGCTAAAATCCCACTTAGCCCTCAACCATCAAATTTAAATAAATAAAAATTAACTTTATAAAACATTTTACGAAAAACGGGGTGTTACAATGGCCTTGGGTGTGGGTTTGAGGTTCAGGTAGTCAGAGTTGAGTGGCTGGAAAGGGTAAAAGCGGTAACAAGGTCCGTGGATGGAACCAGGTGTAAAATGAGATGAAAAAAAAAATGGAATGGATAATAAGTGATCCACTTCTTATTTTATGTTTGATCCAATGGATTTAAGAAAAGTTATTGGATGGATCATAACCATCCATTAATAAAAATAATCCAACACAATCCAATCCATTTAGAATTTTTTTTAATTATTTGATGAATTGGATGGATTTTGCTATGGATGGACCAGATGGATAACTAGTCTGTGGATCATTTTGCCAGCCTTAGCTTGAAGATAGCATTTGTTTTTATTTTCATTTGATATATTTTCACTTCAATTATAAAAATATTACATTGTATTTATTTTAATTCTTGTTTTCAAGACTTTGTGAGAGTTATTTTCATCATTTCTTTTACAAAATCTTAAAAATAGAAGTAAAATGAAAATAAAATGACACTTTTATAATTATTAGTGAAAACATATTAATTAAAAATATAAGCAAAAGATAAACCAAATACCCCCTAGCTTTTCTGTAAAATGTATATGCAGAATATTCTTTTAACTTTATCCTCAGGGGATGCAGAGAAAGAAGGAGAAATTATGTACTATATATGAATTACTATTTTTTAATTTGTATTTTTCAATAATTGAAGGATATATAAATTATAGCACTTTTCTTACATTTTAATTTTGTAGATTGGGCTTTAGCCCCTTTGAGCACCCCAAAAAAAATTGTAGATTTAAATTTAGATTTAAATCTTCAACATAAAGTACCCAGGAGGGTGATTTAGGTAGTATGTAAGCTTGAAGTTAGTGTTTAAAGGACCTTTGTGAAGAGTTTTTCCCCCATAATTTCTTATATAAAATCTTGAAAACAGAAATGAAGTGACACCTTTAAAATATATTAATTAAAAATCAAATAAATAAATAAAAAACGAACAGAACACCCCTGGTTTTTTATTTATTTATAAAATATATATGCATGCAGATTCTTTTAACTTCATATCTGGGGAGGCAAATAAAAAAAAGGAGAGATTGCGTACTATGAATTGGAAGGATTTGTATTTGAGGATATATTATACAAATTATAGCACTTTTTCCTACACTAGCTAGAATTTTGTTGATTTAAAATAGATTTAAATCTTTAACATAAAGTGCAACCTATGGTGTCTTTGAGTCCTAGCTATAGTGTCAGGCTGTCCAATTAGTATCAAACCAAAAAAAAAACCGGGTGAAACCTCTTAACAGAAAAAAAAAAAAAAAAAACCTTAAACATCAAGCACTTGACCATAGGTATCTCTTCAAAATTTATTAATTTTCACGCGGATAATGACAACATACGCGCTTTTTATCAAAGGACCTTTTAAAACGTAAGCTTTTCTTGTTATCAGCAGTGAGATCACATGCAAGGCCCAGGGTGATGCCATTTACAACATTATAAGTTAACAAGAGCTAAAGTGAAAATCTTCCCCTGCAACTTGACCGTCCCTCTTCGGGATCAAAAGTGGGCAAAACATCATCAACATATTTATCGGCACACCAAATCTATTGGTTCACTTCCAGCTACCCGATGGCTGTCTGCATGCAGGGCGAAGCCAGGAATTTCCTAAGAGGGGAATCAAGACTAAATATACATAACATAAATAATAATAAAAATAACTAATATATAGAAGCAAATTAAATGAAACAAGTTTGATATTGATTAACAACTTAATATAATATAAATTGTTCAAATAAAATTTTAGTTAACTTAAGTATATACCTAAAATCTTCACTTCTTTAATTACGCACGATGATGCTTCATGGAGTAAAAATCATCAATTATCATATAAGTGGTAGAATTTTGAGCAATCTCCTTTTCAGTGTAAACAATCATATAATCAGTAAGAAAATCATCTTCCATCTTGTTTCGGAGCTTTGTTTTAATGATTTCATAGCTGAAAAAGCTCTCTCAGTAGTTGCTGTTGAAATATATAGGTATATATATAAAAAATATTTGTAAAAAGCTAGGGGAGGTCATGGCCTACAAAGGCCCCCCTTGGCTCCGCCCCTGTCTGCATGTGTTGATTAATTTATATGGTATCTACTTCAAATGTTTAATTGATATGCATTAATAATATAAAAACTTCTTAAACCGGCAAATCAAACATAATTTGACACATTATTAAAAATAATTGACTTTATCTTAAAAATTACTTATATCATAATTTGTGATTAGTTGACAGTGTAAAATTCTTTAAACTTACTTAAATGAAACTCTTACCATTATACTGCATACCAATTAAGTAAACTGTTACTTAAAATTCATAAAGCTTGATAGCCATATCATGCTTTATTTTCATAACCATATTTATTGTCCTTTGATATCTACTGGGGCGTTTCTCACTATTCACGAGTACTAAAATGATTTATTATGAAAGGTGTTGCTAATGAGTGTCCTGAGCATATTGGTTAAGGAACCCACAAAAGGAAACTTTATATTGGGAGACTAAGTGTAGTGCTTTTTAAAATATTAAATACATCATTTTCCCATACAGATTTTCCTTTCTTATTTTCTTAAACAATGACCTAAGAGCACTCGTTAGCATTATCCTATTATGAATTTAGTTGCTTCATACTTCAATTTTATTCTTATTAATAATTAAAGTCTGATAGAAAATCATTATGGTGCACCATTGTACCACAGTTGTTTAAAGAACATTATAATTAATGGTACTGTACCATGTCTCTACTGGTTTACAGTTTACTGCATCATTTTCGGTTGCATGGAATAGGAAACTGATTGAGAAATCAACCTCATCCACAAGCTTATTGCGAATCTAGGAGGAGGAAGCAAATAACTTTTTGCTAGGGTGATTGTCTGTTCGATCCAAAACTTGTGAAAGAGAACATGAACACTTGGTTTCGTTCCATTAATTTGACCACTTATTTTGGCCAAACTGAATTCAGAAAATCAGAATGAAGCTCTATGACCATGACCCAAAAGCACAGATAATTAGATCATATACAGAAAATCTATATGGATGAACCCAGAAAAGTTGCAACAAGGTGCCGACCAGACAAGGATTCTGATTTCTGAGCAATGACACGCACACATCCCACTACTTTCTGTTGATTCAGATTATCTAATAAATTAAGACATTTCAACCAGAAGATATGTATCTTCCAAGTTCCAACTCATACACATGTAGACCCTTCTCATTCTGCCCCCCTTCCTTTTTAGCTCAAAGTGTTTTGGAAGGTATATATCATTCATTAATAATACCAATTCTGTGAAAGTAATGTTAAATAATGATCATTATTTTGTCAGCATATATCGTCCAAATTTCCTGTCCGTGACTTAGAAATTAAGGATCTAACTTCTTTTTAATTAAACAAAGTATACTCTCTTGTTGGATCGTTGAAATTAGAACAAGCTCAAGAAAGGGGTTAGGTGTTGTGAAAAAATCCTTATTCTCACAATTAGAGTGTGCTTCGGAAAGCTGGAAAAAAAAGATTATGCTGATATTCTGTTTTTAAATAATCGATTATAATCAGAATCTGTTTTTGTTTGGGTATGTTTGCTGAAAAGCGATTTTAAGATAATCTATTTCGTTTGGGTAATGCAAAAATAATCACTTTTACATAATAAATTACGAAAAAGGGTATGAAGATATTTGTTTATAATGTTTGTTTTTCTTTTAACATTAGATTTTTTTTATATATTTTCATGAATTATAAAAATTGAATAAAAATTCTAACTTTTTTCATGATTATGGAAATAATGTGAAAATATATTATTTTTTACAATAGTTAATTTAAAAAATATATATATTTCAGTTTGCACTTCATTGCCAATTGCCATCGACAACTACATGGTACACCAAAGCCTCCAAAATATTTTAAACTCAATATATGGGTACAGCAAAGCAACAAAACCCACCACCGCCACCAAATTTGCCAGTGAACCCTCCCTTCCTATCTAATCATACACATCCATAAACTTCACCATCTCTCTCCAATCCCAAATGCCCACCATTTGTTTCTCCATCATATTCACCCTCCTCACCATTTCCACCCTATCTCGTGTGGCTCACTCTGTGGGCGTGAACTGGGGATGTACAGGAAGTTGTGAAATTAATGTGGTTATTGAACTGGGAGGGTTATTACGGGTAATGAAAGGTGTAACTGGAAAATAATCAAAACTCAAACATCAAACAGTCCTACCGAGTGGATGGTAAAAAATAGCTGAAAATCCTCTAAAAAAAGCTTTTTATAATGTTAAGCTAAAAACCTAAACACACTTAATTGTTTTCAAAACAGCTAAAAAGATCAAACAGCTGAATGGGAAAGATTATAATCTTTCCCAAACATGCTCTTACTATAATTATTTACAAGAGAGTGGGTCTAAACATAAGTTAGAGTTAAGAGCAATTCAATCATCTCAAGTCTTTTAGACCCTTTTCTAAAGTCGATCTTTTACATATTTCTTTTAAGTAAGATGAAACTATCCTTTTGTTGAGAGAACAGTTCAAGTATTTAAAAACCAACATGTGGAGATGTGGTTGGTTCGATTGATAATATAGATGTTTAATTATTATTATTATTATTATTATTGAATATCCACGAGTTCTCATGAACAACTTACTTTCCTTTAAATAAGCAGACTGGCCAATTACTCAAATAGTATATGTGTGTGTTTGATTTCATGTTTAAAATATCTATCATTGATTCTGACTTCTGTCAAATATGATTTTAGTAAAAATGAGGTGTTTGATTACTGTTAGGTAAAATTGATTCTGCCTTCAGAAGCGATTTTGACTAGAAGCTACAAAAAGTAGCTTTTGCTTTGAGTTAAAAATTTTATACTAAGTTTTATATCAAACTTTCTTTCAAAATAAAAACATTAGAACATAAATCACCTTCACTTTAAACTCAAGTCTAACCAAATAAATTTTACAAAATCAATTTCATTTAAAATTATTTTTATCAAACTCTTATCCAAACACACGTACCGCTTCACGTTGTCCATACTCAGAGCCAACCCAACAACGAGACCGACATAAAGGTGAGGCGAAGAAGATGGCGGTTCCTTGAGGACTCTAAAATGGCTATCTTAGGGCCTGTTTAGTTTGTTTCTAGTTTTCAGTTTTCATTTTTTGATTTCAAAGATAATTACAACTAAAATAATTATAAAATTATCACCTTATTTTCATTATGTTTCTTATTTCCAAAGATTTGTACAGGAAACACTGAAAACAACTTTTTGTTTGTTTTCACTGTTTCCTCTACAGATTTTTGAAAACAAGAAATAGAATGAAAACAATGTGATACTTTGTAATTATCTTTGAAATTGAGAAATGAAAACAGGAAATTATAAACACATGCCCTTTAATTTTCACATTTGAATTTCGGGAATATTGTCATTGACAGAAAATTATTCTTAGATGCTCTAAATTGATAGGATGATGCATATTTAATGATTTATTATTTATAAAATAAAAACCAAAAATTTTATTCCCAATCAACAAGTTGGTCTGAATATATTCTTTATCGTATAACAAAAAAAAAAAAAAAACCTTATCCATTAACCCAAGACTGCTTTTTGATGCGTTTCTTTTGCCAAATTGACTAACCAAAAACTTCTTCAGCGAAAACTATTGTAATGATCTTTAAAGTTTAAATACGTCTTTTTGTCTTCTTCCCAAAGGTACTCCTACGAATACTTTATTATACGTACGCTTGACAATGACTTCTCTTTTTATTTTTATTTTTTTCTCTTCCTATCAATTAGCTTCCATTGTAATGCAGTTACACCAGGCTTGTATCTAACGGATAGCAAACAATCGAGCATTAGATAACCCATCAAGTTTTAGCTAGCAAAGACTTTATTAGTCCAGAAAATTGTAAAGCTAAATTGGCTAAACTTCTATTACTTTCAGTGGAAATGGACATGAAAGAGATTAAAAAATATTATCTTAGCAAAAAGAGAAGAATCTTATCAAGTAATCAGGCGTGTTTAAGAACTCAAAATTTTGATAAACTAGGTTTCATAAATTTAATTGGTTTTTATTAAAAGTTGCTTTATAATTTGATTTATATTTAGATATTTTGATAAAATTTATTGACCAGTTTTGGTCAGTTTGATCGTAAAAACAATTTGGACCTCTAACCAAAATTGGACAGAAGGCCGATTCCCGATTCAATCGATCTGACGAGCCGATTCAATCCGCTTTCATAACATTTCTTTAAATGAATACCTAGTACAGGAGGAAACACTCCATCACAATTCACAAGCAGAAATGTTTTTTGAACACACGATTCCGACAACAATAGGCCGACACCACATTTATCAAAACAAACACTTATTGGACCCAATTAAAAAGAAACACTAAACCATATAAATATACGGTGTCAGACACAACATTGTTGTGTTCAAGTAACACAGCTGACTCACAAGGACACATGTTTTAAAGACATTAGGATATTCTTTTTTAAGAACACATTGTCCAAAAGTTTGAAGTTTAACTTATCCTAAACCATTTTTTAGAATTAGTTTTCTTAATAAACCTATGACTAAAAAAATTTTAAAATACCATAAAAGTTTTTTTCCCCTTAATTTCTTAATTTGAACATCAAATTTTGGACACCGTACGTGACATCGTATATGTTTATCTCTATCGCTCATTCATTTTTTATATACTTTATATACATGTTTCTCCAAAATATACTAAAATAAAACATCTTATAGTGTTCCCATTTTTTTTTTAACTAGAGTCATTCCTCATTGTTTGTGAAAGAGGAATTTTCTAGTGTTCGAACTTTCCAACTGGCATCTAACTCAAATACGGATGTATCACTTAAATTTGCAATCTTTTAGCATCTCTTTGATTGATGAATGTTTAGATATAAAGTACAAACGAGAATAAACGATGCATGAATATTCTGTTGTGCAAGACTCCATTAATTTTCATTATTGCAGTTGCTAATGTCGGTGATGATTCTATATATATTGATTAAGTATTTGAATTAGTACTTACATTAATTATTTTTTAAAAACTTTGATAACAAGTGTCCTAAAGGGTATTAATTAAGGTTTTCAGGAATTCATAAAAAACAAAATTTTCTTGGATAAGTATTTGCCTTCTTACAATATTAAATACATTACTTTTCAATAAGACAAGATACCATAGGTACATTAGGTGTTGTTTTCCACTGACAATAATGAAAACATAACATGTATAACAACTGTTATACATGTTCTATTGTCATTGAGAAACAACACCTAATATACATATAAATATAAAATTGTATCTAAGTTTTGTCATTTTCACTATTACTTTTTTTTTTTGACAGAAAAATTTTCTTTATTACTAGTTAGCATATTTTTCTTACTTTTTTCAATGTTTAAAATGAATATCATTTTTTCGGCTAATACATTCCTGGTAACCATCAAATGCTATCTCCCAAAACATTGATAAAACTTTCAACACTATATTGACATCAAGAAATTCAGCAATGGTAAAATTTTAAAATAACCAACAAACAAATTATCTCCCAAAATATTTTTTTTGCTCCTATTATTTCCCAACCTAACCATCTTTTTTCAATCAATAGGCTGCTTCTTTTATATATATATATATATTAATATTAGGGGAAAGTCAGCATCCTAAACCCCAGACCCCAGTTATCGACTTCTCGTGTTGGTTGTTACTTTTTTTTTTTTTTTCAAATTGATGTTGGAAAGTCGTCTCTCCATTTGCAGATTCCCATTGTTACCTTCTTTAAAAATTTCAATAATTAATAAAGAATTTTGATAATTAAAAAAAATTAGTAGTTTGGAGAACAATAAGAGAAAGTGTATATGTTGGGAATTATTATTATTTTTGTTTGTTTCAAGAATTTTGCCATATAAAATAGGATTTGGATACTGTTTCCCTTTTTTCTCTCTCATTTTACCTCTCACGTTAGAGTGAAAGACACAAAAAAATTAGGTCTACTAAAACTTGTTTCGGTGTTTTTCTTTCTCATAACATAAGAGGAAAAAATAAGTGTCCAAATCCTATAAAGTATAAGGTGTAATTTAATTTTAAACGCACCTTGTGGTTCTAATACATAGATCTCCGAATTTGGATTCACTATATTCACAAATTCACGCGGTCATTAGATGCATTGTTGGATTAGTATTGTTTTAGTTTTTTCAATTTTTTAAATACACACAAATACATCCAATGTTGTATATTAATGAATGCGTGAGTTTAGTGAATTGCAGGGACCCAAATCTGTCGTTATCCCTCGCCCATCTCTATTCTCTCTACTTGAATTGTTTTTTTAGATAAAGCAAATCAAGGGTTACGAGCACGAGAGAAGCAAATCCAGTGGTGTAGATTGCACAACTGAATTTGCTACAGGAGGCAATACGATCCAAAAAGAGCACTGGCGTAAACTGATAAACATTGACTCTGAAACCATTTTCATACAAGAATCACTATTTCTGATACCGAGAAAAAATATTTCAACCATGTTAAGAAAACAAATAAATCTTTTCAAAAGTTTTGTGTCATCTAAATATCTAAATATAAATCCTAAATGGATGTCTGAAGTCGGATACATGTTCCATGCTTTTGTTTGAAAATGATACAACACATGTTACATGAATCTGTGATTGTATATACTGCTACGAAAAGGATCCATTTCCATAAAATGGTTCAAAGTTTTCATCATGGAAGGCATCTCCAAGTCAAAAGGGGTCAATTCCAGCAGACCTATTTGCCTTTTCACACAAAAGCGCTATATCTACACGGCTCCTTAGTGCCACCCTAAGTGGTGTAATAAACAAGAGCATATATATATATATATATATATATAGATAGATAGATAAATTAGTTTAGTGTATGGAATCTCTCATCATTAAGGTCGACTAAATTTCACCTTCCCTTAAATTTTGGGATCCTGCAATGACTTGCCTCTAATATTAAACCAACTAGTGGGATTTCTCTTTGCTTTTGTTTGAAGAAAGTGGCTTAAGGTTAAGGGTATTCAAGTCAAAAGGAAAGTTGGAAGTTGACGTAGGTTGGAAAGAGACAACCTAGTCCAAAAGAATGCAGTGTTAAGAATATATATATATATATATATATATATATATATATATATATATATGGGAAACCAAGCCAGTTTGAGAGGGCCTTGAGGGTTGATAGGCAAAGGCAACCAATACTTCTAAGGCAAGCTAAGACCCTCTAACAAACAAAACACAAATCCTCTTATTTACCTCTTCTCCCTCTCTGCCTCCAAAATATTCAAACAAGAAAAGAAAGGAATTCCACAGAATGGAATAGCCCTATATCTATCCTTTCTCTGTGCCACTTTGGAATTCTACAATTTCAAAGTTTCTTCCTCTGTCACAATGGCAACATTCATACCAACAACGGCTATTAGTTATATTTTTCTTGCATTTTTTCTCTCAGCAGGTGAATTGCTTGTTCTGTTTTGCTCTCTTTTCTATGCTTTTTGTATATACCATATTGTGCATTTTCTTTCTTAATTTATATCTATAATAACTTGAATAATATTAAGTCATATTAACACATTTCATTGATTGTGCAATCACAGGTATTGGAATTCTCCCACGTGTTGAATCTTTTGGAATCAACTACGGCCAAGTAGCTAACAATTTGCCACCACCAGACAAAGTCCTTGAACTGTTGAGCACCCTCAGGCTCCCAAAAACAAGAATATATGACACCAATCCACAGATTCTGAGTGCTTTTGCTAATTCAAACATTGAAATCATTGTGACAGTAGAAAATGAGATACTAAGCCAGTTAGATGATCCCCAACAAGCACTTCAATGGGTAAACAGCCGCATCATACCCTACCTACCTGAGACAAAGATCACAGGTATTCAAGTTGGGAATGAGGTCTTCACTGATGATGACACCACTCTCATTCAGCACCTTGTGCCAGCAGTGGTTAACATTCATAATGCACTAGCTAGGTTAGGCTACTCAAACATCCAAGTCTCAACACCAAGTTCCTTAGCAGTGCTTCAGGAATCTTACCCTCCTTCAGCTGGTAGTTTCAAAAGTGAGATCTCAGGGATCATGTATCAATTTTTGAACTTTTTGTCAAGCACTAAGACCCCTTTTTGGATCAATGCATACCCTTATTTTGCTTATGAGGATGCTCCAAATGGGATTCCTTTGGACTATGTGTTATTTAATCCTAATGCAGGAATGGTTGACCCTTCTACCAAGCTACACTATGATAATATGCTTTATGCTATGGTAGATGCAGTTTATTTTGCCATTGCTAAAATGGGTTTTAGAGGGATAGAGGTTAGGGTCTCGGAGACTGGTTGGCCATCAAGAGGAGACCCTAATGAAGCTGGTGCTTCACCACAGAATGCTGCAACTTATAACAGGAATTTGTTGAGGAGGCAAATGGCAAATGAAGGGACACCTTTGAATCCTAGAATAAGGTTGGAAGTGTACTTGTTTGCATTGTTCAATGAAGATTTGAAGCCTGGACCAACCTCAGAAAGGAACTATGGCCTCTTTCAACCAAATGAATCTATGACTTACAATGTTGGATTATCTGCTATTTCCACCACATCAGCATCAACATCAACATCAACTTCAACTTCGTCCTCTTCAATCTCTCTTGCCTCCTCTGCCATTAAGACAAAGGTAAAACCATAGATTATATATAACAATTGTTTAGCTTATGGCAGAACTTATATGATAGAAAGAGAACATGTATAGCACAGTTTGGATTTTGGAGAAGTGTGGTAAATTAATGTAAAGAGGGGTACGTGTGTAATTACAGATTGACACATTTGTAATTAAATAATTATACATTAAAATATTTTCAAGTATTCTATCTTGTTCTTTTACATAGATAGTTATTACATTTTGACTAATGTCAATCTAATTATCTTCTTTGGCCCTTTTATGTTCCTTATGTTCCTTATCTTAAATTTTTTTTAATGTGAAACAGGAAGCACCAAAGGAATACCAAAGCTTGGTCTACTGGATCTTTGTGTATTTGCTGATTTTAACCCTTTCTGTGTGAAGAACATTACAATCCTGTGAACTCATGTCTATTTATTAAGTACAGTTGGGACTATACTTCTTGCAAGTGGCTAAAAGAGACCCCAGCCCCTAAACAAAGGCACTTCCTGAATCTCAAGTTTGAACACTGCTAAAGGACCAATTCACTTTCCAAACGATTGGGCAACAAAATCAGCAATACGGCTCAGAAAGAAAGGAATTCAATGGGAAGAATGGAAGATTACCCAACATGATCATCAGGTGGCACTTACCCTACCATTAGTCACATTCTACAACAAACATGTGGCGGTGACGTGAACTTGGGCTTATTTTAGGTAGATAAGGGACAAAAGCCACCTCATTCTTTCAATACAAGAAGTTGCAGAGGAATAATTTCTAGTTTCACTTTAATTGCTTTAATTATCAAATACGAAATATATCTTGTATGTTGCTGATTATGTAAAGTTAATTCCATCACTTTTTTTTTTTCTCTAAAAAGGATATTCATTTATTCAAATTGGTAAAATACATCGAAAACAACACAAATTCAACATCCCTAAAAACCGAAAAGGTTGAATTTGCGAACAAACTCACAGCACCCAGGTTAATAGCATAACACGGCAAAATGGATACAAATGTGACAAAATTAAAGTGATCGAAATACCCATGCCTCCGGATCTGTAACGTTGACGCCCAAGTCTTGATTGAATCTGTAACGGATCGAAGCTGATCTGTCAATCTGAACCAAACGAACATCGCAACAAAACGACGAACAAAACACCACTGCACACAAACGACGAAAACACGAAAAAAACACGAAAGAAAAACCAGATCTATGTGGAACAACCACTTATTTAGATAAAAGGAGAGAAAAACGATGTAGATAGGTGATTTCAGGTCGAAAGATGACCCAAAACCACTCCCTTCCAATGGATGAGAAAGAAGGAAAAGAGGAGTAGAGGAAAGGTTGAGAGAGAGACGGCTCTAGGTTTTTTTCCATCACTTTTATTTCTACCTCACATCTTGGGTATATGTTATATTCCTTAGAAAGACAAGTGAATTAATCACTATTTTTTATATATATTTTGAGAATTAATTAGTAGATATATTACCAACTTTTAATTTGAAAGAGTTTTTTTAGTATTTGATTAACAGCTCATATAATTTCATACTAAGGATAGTGATTAGATAAAATTCTTCTCAAAATGACAATTTCATAATTCTAACTCAGCAAATAAGAGTTTGGACATATATACTTTAATTATAACAAATAATAAAAACCTATTAATTTTGAATTTCATTAATCTAAAGAAGAAAAAGGAGTTCCTGCTACGTGGAGAGAGTACTGAGACCAGCCTTCTCTGCCCCATGCATCACCTTATCGGTTGTTAGATAAAGCTCTCTATTTTGGAAGGTGGAATCCATAACTTATTCCTATTTACCTATAAAATTATAATATGTCCTAAGAATTTTTATTGGGTACATTTTTAAAGCGGTGCATTTTCAAAATTATAATATAAGTCCGAACTCCGAAGATTATTGTTCCTTCTCTCTTGCGCCTTTTGCCATCTTGAGTATGCTATAGTATAAAGTTCAATAAAAATGTATGTTATAATGAAAAATTAAATAAAGGGTACAAAGTTAAGACTTTTTTTGGTTATCATGTCATTGAGATGAGGTGTCCACCATACAAATGACCAGCAAACTCTAAACCCTAAACCCTAATTTCCTTTGAGAGATTTGGATGGTATTTAAGATTTATCCCCTTATGACCAGCAAGTTTTATCCATACATATGAGTCACGGGTTCAAACCTTCACCACATACAAAGTTAAGACTTTGTTTGGTTATTTTTTCAATCGTGGGGCGGTCCTGCTTTATTCTCCTGGCCAGATATGAGATAACCATCAGCATAAGGTCATTGCCGCCCCTTTTACAAAGGTGTCTTTATCAATAGTTTATTTATTTTCTTCTCGTTCTATTTTTATTCTGCCTTCAAAAGGGAACAATCAAACCTCAGCCTATCAGAAAGTGATGGGGATTGGTCTAAATCTTTGACATCAGCTAACGTGGTGCACATGAGTCCCTCAAATTCTGAAGCTGACCCCCCTACTAATTAAAAATTTATTCTTTTTCTTTGGGGGCATAAAATACAAGGCCTATTTTGAAACGAATTGCACCAACAATATTTGTGTCATCCTATTATTAATTTCCTGCAGACAAGTGATGTGGCAGCATTTTGTCCTTATAGTGAGATTTAAAGTATAATAAGACGTATCCCAAGTAGGGGTCCATGACACATAACTTCAGCATGTGAAGTGCTTGTCCAGGATTAGACTCTGAAAAAAATGTGATCCTTGTATATTCTTAAGGTGATTATGACATTTCAGAGTCTTTTTCATCTGTTAACTTGCTAACCTATCGATTCATAGCTCAATTATCTTGAACTGTCATAAGCGAGTTTGTCCATTTCCTTTGTTCATGATATGTTTTCTATTATTTGCTCTCTCTCTTGAACTGTAGTCATATATTATGTATAGCACTAGACCTATCACACCATGTAGAACTTCAACATGTCTTTGCTAAAATTTTAGGGAACAATGGTGATAAAATTATCTTGATCATTTGAAAACTTGAATCGTGCAGTACCTTTCAAACTTCGTTTCAACAACTGGATATTAAAGGGGGAGCTTTTTTCCTTTCTTTCCCTTATCTAAAATGTGCAATCATGCTTTTAGCGTCTCAATGTCTTTTTATTTATTTTGGTAAGCGTCTTAAGTACCTTCACTTTGAATCTTTTAACCCAAGAAAGTGATATGTGCATGAAGTTACACTAGTTCTTAGGTATAATTGGTAATATCAATTAACCTTTAACCTATTGGCAAATGGCAACTAGCGAACCTGCAAAATGAATGTGTGCATGGGTGGAACAAAGTCTTTAAATAGATATAGGGTCAAGAAGCTCAAACTTTTTAATTTTTAAATAGATGTATCCTTTAAAGAAATTATTATATTTTTCATAAAATAAATATTATACTAATATATGATTAATTATGTGAGTATCATACATTCTTAATTATATATGTGAATAATAAATAAATAGTCCAACTTAGAATGTCAAATTGGCTTTTACAAAAATGTAAACTTTTGTTTATATAGTTAAATATACATTTCTAAAAGTTTAAACATGACCCCCTTCTAAATAGGCCCAAAACTAAAAGGGATCCGGGTCCCTGACTTTTTGGGGGGGAAAATCAGATGACTTTAGTATATTTTGGGAGAGAAAAAGGTGAGAGAAAAATGGGAGATAAGATGAGAGAAAATAATATAGGAGAGAGATAGAGAGAAAGTCAGGTGACATTTCCCACCAAAAAGTCAGGGGATTGGGATCCAACTAAAAGTAGACCAGGTCACATAGGCTATACCCTATTCCTACCTCTGTTTGTGAATTTTTTTTTTTTGACTGAATTTGGTGAACTTAGTTGCAACCTAAATTTTCACTGTTTTAAGTATTAAGAAAAGATAATGATTTTTTAGAAAAGAAAATCAAAATTAGTAAAATTATAAGAAAAAAGGTTCAATAAAAACCATGAAGGCAAAAAAGCAAGTAAAATTATATATACCAATTGTTTAATTTTTTTTTTTAAAATAGTACTGAAAATAAAAAATTAAATTATTTTGTAAGGTTCTTAAACTATTTGAGAATTTTCAAATAGATCCTTACATTATAAAAGTTTGTAATTAAATATTTGAACACATAACAAATTTGTAATTGAGTTCTTCATATACTTTTTCGTTAGGGTTTCGTTAAGTATCCATTATGATTATGTTAATTGTTAAGAGATTCATCCACCCGTCAATATTTGTAAATCCCTGAAGTTTTTGAAAAAAATCAAATAATTACTTTTAGGAAAATTAAAATAGGTCGCTATACTTTTTAGAATACCAATAAAATCCTAATAAAAAAATGATTTATTCAATTATAATTTTTTTTACATGTTCGAAACCAATTACAAGTTCTGAGGGCTATTTGAAAAGATTAGTCATTGATGATAGATATCATGAGCTATATGCATAGTTAATGATTATTTTAAGTAAACAATTATATACATAAATCATTTTAGAACATGGGTAGGAACCTACACAGAATGCACGGGTAATCGACTAGTTAAATAAAAAAAATAACAACATATCATTGATATAAGTGATATTGTGATAACAAATTTAGACTCCTAGAGCAAGTAATTAAGGGTTTGATCATTGGCTTGCATATGAAAAAAAATCTGGTTATGCGAGGTTAGTCATTCAACATCTTTGAGTTAGGATTAGTATTAATAGTTGTGTTTAGGGTACCCAAAAAAAAAGAAAAAAAGAAAAAAAGCCCCTAACCTATAATAAAAAAGTAATAAAATCGTTAAGTATCGTGCTGTCTCTCCGGCGAGGAAGTGTGTGTGGTATGATCGTGTCTTTGTCGGGCATCATCGCCGGCGAAGTGTTGCGTTGATCCTTCATGACTTTGGCTAATGCCTTATTCTTATGGGTAAAGCACAGTTCCCATTTGCAACTATGTCCCACACATCTCCCTGCAACAAGAACCTACTCTTCCAATGCATATGATGCATTACATCACAAACTCACTCTCTTATTGAAATCATGCAAAAACCCCTCTCAAATCCGTCAAATTCATGCCCACATGGTTAAGACTGCTCTCAACAACGTTCCTTTCACTCTAAGCAAGCTCCTTGCAGCTTCAATCCTTGTAGATATCCACTATGCAGCCTCCATTTTCAGTTACATTCAAAACCCAAATCTTTTCATGTTCAATACAATGCTCAGAGGCTATTCTATCAGCAAGTTTTCATATAAAGCTTTGCCCATTTTCAATGAATTGAGAAAAAGTGGAATGGTGTTGGATCAGTTCTCTTTTATCACTGTGCTTAAAGCTTGTGGTAGAGATTCAGAGGTTGGGTTTGGACAAGCGATTCATGGGATTTCTATGAGGTCTGGGAATAATGTGTTTGTTGATGTTAAGAACACTCTTTTGCATTTTTATTGTGTTTGCAGAAGAATTCAGGATGCCCATAAGCTATTTGATGAGTTTCCTGAAAGAAATGATTTGGTATCATGGAACACTTTGATGGGTGGATATCTTCTTGTTTCTCAGCCTAAATTGGTTTTCGAGTTGTTCCGGAAGATGTGTTGGAGTGGGATTGAAGCCAGTGTTGCAACTGTCTTGAATCTTTTGTCAGCAGCTAGTGATCTAGGGAGTTTTGTTGGAGGAAAGTCTCTCCATGGTTACTGTATCCGAATTGGACTTAGTTCTAATTTAAATGTTGTTACTGCTTTGATTGATCTGTATGCAAAAACAGGTCATATCGATTTGGCACGTAAAGTTTTTGATGGCCTTGCTGTAAAGGATGTTGTCTTATGGAATTGTTTAATAGGCAAGTATGCAAGAAATGGCTTGGTTGGAGAAGCAGTGTCTTTACTTAAGCAAATGAGGCTTCAAGGAGTGGAACCTAATTCTTCTACCTTGGCAGGGCTGATTTCGGCTTGTCCTGCATCTGGATCTATACAGGTAGTTCGATATATAACTAGTTTTATTGAAGAGAAGGAACTAGAATTGGATGTGGTTCTTGGAACAGCTCTTGTTGACATGTATGCTAAATGTGGCTTTCTAGATAAGGCTATGGACATATTTCAGAGGATGGAGGGTAAAGATGTTAAATCTTGGACAGCCATGATTTCAGGTCATGGAATTCATGGGCAGCCAACTAATGCCATTAGGCTTTTCAATAGGATGGTGAATGAGGGGTTTAGACCGAATGAAGTCACTTTTTTGGCAATTCTGACTGCTTGTAGTCATGGAGGGCTTGTGATTGAGGGTTTGGAAATTTTTAAGAGTATGGTTCAGAAATATGGCTTTTCACCACAGGTTGAGCATTATGGATGTCTTATTGATCTTTTGGGTCGATCAGGAATGCTAAATGAAGCACATAACCTAATCAAGAGCTTGCCCATTAAGGGTGATGCTACCGCATGGCGCACACTGCTTTCTGCTTGTCGAGTCTATGGAGATGTTAAATTGGGGGAATGTGTGAAAGATGTACTAACCACCATTTGTACAGCACATCCCACTGATTCCCTCCTCATTTCTAGCACTTATGCTGCTGCTGGAAGAATCTCAGATCTTGTAAGAATGCAAGAGCAAACAAATGTTATAGTAGACAATAATTATAGGATGATTGAAACAGCTAGAGAAACTATGGTAAGGGAGGCTGGACTCAGCACAGTTGAAATTGATAATCAGGGATTAGAATACTAAAGGTTCAAGGACAATGCTGTCTCTAGTACACAAAGTGATGGTGGCCCCTATGGTGCATCAAACTCCATATGACACATGTAGGGGAAAAAAAAATAACATCCTGTTTTGGTTGTATCAAACTTGTGCCCCTTGAGCTACAAAACTAAACTAAGCCTTCAATGAAACTTAATGAGGCTAAAACCGAGACATGAAACATAAATCAAACAAAGGCTATTGCAGATGGTGAAAGAGGAAATCCTAATATTTTCATGATGGAGCTCATACTAGTTTCACTTGAGATTGTGTTGTGAGTTCAGCCTGAGATGCTCATTGCTGCCAAGGCAATTAATGTAGGAATATAGGAATAACTTTTTATCATGTATATCTTTATTGGGTCTATAAACAGACCTACAATGTTAACAGTTAGACAATTTTTTATGATTGATAAATACTTTAAATTTAGAGAGTATATAAGACTTGAGCCAGAGGAGAGGAGCACGCCGGCCTAGAGGAATACTCTATAGGCTATTCAGAAGAGTACCCTGCTAAGAGGAGCACTATTGGGGTTACGCTATGCATCACTTTATTAGTATGAGAAGCTTGACTCTTGCCAATCGAGTATTGGTATGTCTTTTATCCTCATGAGTCAAGATTGTTTCTTTAGCTTGTAATATGTAATCCAAAGTAATCTGCTTTCACATTTTCTGCCGCTGTTTAAATATCTTACTTTATTGAATATCAGCATGTTTCTACTCTTTTCAACTTTACCTGATTCTTCTCTTCTGTATATGCTCATTGAACTTCCATTTCAATTGAAGATTAATGCTTACAGTATCTATTACCAGTTTTGTTAATTACTAATATACCACTAATTACCAAACATGGTTGATAAACTTGCTGCTTTGCTTTTAAGGACATTGGTTTAGATATTACTGTGAGAAGGGGCATATAATGCATTTTAGTGTTACAATCAAGAAGTTCTATGTGCAAATTATGGAGGTTGCATTGATTTCCTTGTGGAAGATATGACGGGGTTATGTTATCATTAGTCTGTATACATCAGGATCGGTTATGCTTCTACAGTTTTCAATTCAGAACTCCATTTTTATTCCTGTTGTGATGTTCAAGAGAAGTTGTCAATTCTCAGGTCGAGTGAAAATAGAGCTACATCATTCATTCATTAATATATATATATATATTTAATGCAAATTCATCCATATTTAGAGAACCTGAAACATGGTAACCAGATTTGAGCTGATTTCTCACAGGGAGCAAGAGTGGGAAATATATGGCAAAGAGCTTGCTGAAAGGATTTTCTGCCATGACTTTTCTGAACACTAATGCTGAAATGGCTCCTCATTTTTGGAAAATAAACTTCCTGAAAAATGATCATTCACTAACTGAAATGACTCAAAATCGTTGTAAGTGAATCAAGTTGTTGTATAGTGACTCATATAGAAGGTCGTGAGAAGAATCTCGTGTGCAAATAGCATGACTTCACCCGAAATCATGCTTAATTTTTCTAGTTGTACAATTGAAATTTTATGACAATCAAATTGTGGATGTCCTAACTGTAACAACTACAGAAGATAGGTAAGGTTACATCCTTTAACTGAAGTATTTGGATACCATAATTAGCATTGAGCTTTCATATTTGTGGGCATGGAGAGCTGTGCAGATGGCCTTGTGTTCTTTAAACCCAAGGAACAAACTGCTATATCTTCCCGGTATCAGTTTCCAATCAAATACAGCAATATGTCATTTAGAGGACAAACAATTCGGCCTGCATCCAATTCCCAGGGAAGATTTGTTGCCCCCAAAACAAAAACTTCATCGGTCCCTGTCAAACCATCCATCTGCAATCTAATTCAGATGATTAATTTTTGGAGAAAGCATGGAAGAATACATATGCCACTCCATTGTAAATTGATACTGCATTTTAATTTTTAAGTTGCATTCAACCAGTATGCTAAAAACACAATGGTATAATACCAGTAACATTAGCATTACTGGATCATGATAGGGTTTGGGCTAAGGTGCACCACCCAATTGGTGCACCACCCACTACACCACTTATGTGGCTAGTTTTGGACTAATGAATATTTAACTTACTTTCAAGTTGAAAAGTCAAATGGCCACATTTACAAAGGATTGGTGGAGCTCTTGATATGTAAGTGGTGTAATGGGTGGTGCACCATATAGTGATTTGATAGAGACATGCACATTGAATTCTCAAATACCTGAAAATTATGCATTTTTTTAAAACTTTTCATTAAATTTCACTGCAGATATTCATCATAGGCCACACAAGACCACTAAGAGGCCAAGTAGGATGGTTAATGAGACAAATGGACGTCGGAACTAAATCTAGGGACTAATATCTTGAATGCCTGGTGCCATTGGTCAATAGAACAAATATGAGGCCATTACCCATGGGCCAGAGTCCGCACTGTTCAAGTGGGTTCTATTCTAGATGATCTTCTTATGGAACGGGCCTTGCTATTTCATTTGAAGAGTATTATTTCAATAGGATTGCTTCCTTTTCCGTAACAAATGAGCAACTAAATAGAAAAGGCTCCCAAGCACTTATTACTATTAGATAACTGTTGGTAAAGGTAAATTTTAGTATATTCATGGGAACGTGAAATGTGAATAAAAGTTTCTCATGTTTAATACAAAATATAAAAAATTATTCACATGCATAAAAGATGCCCAAGGATAAAAGTTATGAATGAAAGTGAAAAATTCTATTACCAAATGTGTGACTAAAAGAAATATTCCAAGAGATCAATGGAAAAGTTTTTGAGAGTTAAATTACTCAATTACCTCCTATTAGTTTAAATCTGAGCGTTCCCCATTGGGTTCTCCCTCTTCATCTACGTTATTTCATGCCAGCATTTGACAATATCTGAAAAAGGATTCTAAAAGAAGGAAGAAAATGTATTTTGAACTTAAAGTGTGCACGCAATACTTTTCTTTTCGGAGCACATAAATAATGAGTAATATTATTTGTACACCTGAATTCTGGACACCTGGGTGACACCTGTGATATCTAGTTAATACAATTCAAATATATTGTTAGTTACATTCAGTGGATGGTTAATGAGTTATGACATCTTGTTACATCCATTAATCATATACTGAACGTGATTAACAACATATTTGAACTACATTAACCACAATTTTTTAGGTGTTCAAATATACATGAGGTCATGTATATTTGAACACCGGAAAAATCATGGTTAATACAGTTCAAATATGTGGTTAATCACGTTCAGTGGATGATTAATGTGTTGTGACACCTTGTTACATCCATTAATCATCCACTGAACGTAATTAACCACAAATTTAAACTACATTAACCAAATATCGTAGGTGTCGCTCAAGTATCCAAAATTCAAGTGTACAAATAACATTATTCTAAATAAACATAAAGTATTTGTCAATTGTCATAGCACACAGAAATCAGGCTCCCATTAAAAGCAGGATAAAATTTTGCAAAATAGTAAGAAGTGTGATGACCATTCATATATGGTTAATGAATTTGGAAACCTATGCAAATATTTTGTGAAAAAAAACTTTATAAGGGTATTTTCAGAAAAGTAAATTATGTTCCTGAGAATATCTCACGGCCATAAAATTTTTTGGGATTTCAATATATTATTTTCAGGAAAGTAAAGTGACAACCAAACATTTTTTTTTTTTGCTAACTTTCCCATATGGCCATATGTCTCGTTCCGAGGAATATAGTTTACTTGGGAATAAAATATTCTATTAACCTTTGTCATGATTGATATTACCCGGTAATGAAGTTTATCTGACTGGATTACACACCCATGTCATGATTCTCATTGATGGTTACCTAACAACAAACTGGACCAGAAGACAATACAAAGTACAATGTTTCCATGGATTGTCATGGACCAAAATCATAAGAAATAATTGGTTATGTTGGAAAAAATGCATAGCCATGTAAACTTTAAAAATATTACCGAAAGAAATAAATTGCATGTACTGTTGCAAGTGGTAACTAGGCCCCCTCACGAAGAAAGTGTCGTGAAAGTTTTAAAAAAGATCCTGAGGAAGAACAAAAGATTAAATTTTGCCTTATACTTTGCTGGGAAGAAACTGGGGATAGAAGGAGAAAAGTTATGAATGAGTTCAAAAGATGCACCTTTTGTAGTCATAAGTCTAATATACAACTTGATTCTCACATAAAGTTTGCAATAGAGTAATACACGGGCATTATATATATTGTTCAGAAGAAAGAACGCTAAGAAATTTTATTTTTTGGCACGTTATTACAGTGTGGTTTCTTTAGTTTGTGAAGAATAGGATTATTTTTCAAAATGGTTCATTTGATATGCCTTTATTTATTAATGTTCTTAAGGCTCATTCATGGGGTTGGTTTAAGGCTAAAATAGGGGGTTCAGGGCTGTGTTTGTGGGATTGGTATGTCTTTCCAGTTGCAGTGTATCTCTCTTTAACCTTATCTATCTATGTTCCGGACTTATATATATATATATATGTGTGTGTGTGTGTGTTAAATTACTCTTTAAATACTCAATAATGTTATTCTCTTTTGCTTAGTCAAAAAATAAAATAAAAATCACGGGCATAGCAAGAGATTTTTCTTGCTTTACAATATTACAGATATATAATAATATATTATGTTAGTTGTTGCGTGTGCATTTTGTCATGTGATCACCAAGAGGCTTGTATACTTGCTTTTATCTTGTTTGGTGATCTATGGGGGTTTTTGCAAGGTTTTAAATTGTAGTTGTGGTGCGGTTTGATGTGATCATATTGCGGCTGATGCGATCTACAATCACAGTCCGATGCAGTTGTGGTAACTACCGCAACCGATATGTTGTGGTCGCATCACGTGATGCGGTCCACAATTTAAAACCTTGATTTAACAAAGCTTTTATTCATGACTTGGATTCCATATTGTTATTCCCTCTAATATTAAAATGTATTATCTTCGACATTTAGGTTATGTCAAAAAGAGGAAGCTAAAGTTGGCATAGCATGTTTTATGGCATTCAGTAGTTTGGTCTATTTGGTTATATAGAAATAATAGTATTGTTTTCTGTGATGAATTATTTGATTTAGATAGTTTGATGGATTTAATTAATTTAGGTCTTGGTCTTGAGATTTGAATGACTGATAAGGTTAAAGCCTTAAAGGTGTTGTCTCCTTTTGAAATTGGTCTCATATTGGTCTCTTATATTGTACCAAGTTAATGTTTTAAAGCATCCTTTAAAACTTGTGTTATTGAGTTATCCCTTATACCTCCCTTAATACATTTTGTTTATTTAAATATATATATATCTTACGTTAGCCGAGATAGATATTCAATGATATTGAGCAATACATATCAAAAAATTTATTTAGAGTATGAATTGTTGAATAGCCCTAAGCTCGTGTGTCAGTGTGACTTTTAGTAGAAGACTGGATTCTAGAAGCTTGGACAGAGTTCAATGAACTTGGCAAGCAATACCAGAATATTTTCAAAGTCTCATACATAGCTTTTAATTTAGTCACTTCTTGCTTCTTGGGACTGATGTGGATACAAGTGCAGTGAAGGAATGATCAAATTCCTTACTCTATGCTTGAAGGTCTAAAGTTGGACTGTGGAAAGCAAGTTGAAGAGAGGCAAAGATTTTGTCGTTGAAAATAATTGCCTACCATTAATTGTTTTAAGATGAACATTCAGCTCAGCTGGCCGAAAAGCTTTTGAAGTGTTGCTTTCAGTCAATAGAGAAACTGTTCATTCAGAAGTCTTTGAATTCCATTTGTTCCTTGTGAAATATGGCACCGGAAACTTCGTTATGGTTTTATTACTTTCATGACATGAATAAATGGATATTGGTGAACGAAAGTGACACCACAGACTCACAGAGGGCAAGTGCTTCTTCACTTCCTAGCTACTAGTTTATAGCTGGGCAGGAAAAAAGCAGAGCAATACATGCTTGGGGGCTGAAGTGGTCGAGAGTATGGACTTTCTCTACCCAACTCTGAATTGACAGTGCCTGCTTTCCTTCATATATACTTCATGCTTCCCACTCTCTGTTATTGATTCCTACAAAATGAAAAGATGAAACAAAAGACTAAAATGGCTGTAATTTCAACTAAAATGTGATAAAATAAATAATGAGATAATGTACATTCTTTTTTATTTATTACAACTCATTTATATTTTGGGTATTTTGGTAATTTAATAAATATGTTTTTTTTTCTCTTACTTTCTACTCAACCAAACAAAAAGAAAGAAAAACTTTGGTTTTCTTTCTTCTTATTTTCTCTTATACCAAACAACCGAACCACCCTCTCATTTTCTATATATTCTTTTTCTTTCCTTCCCCTTTTTTCCTTCCATTTTCTTTTCTCCCACTTTCCACTTTCTCTCCTACAACGAAACATAGGGTAAGCTTTCTTAGAGTATATCAAATGGTGCATATTGAAACAACCTATTTTGGGTTCTTAGATCTGATCACCACAAGTGGGTCTCACTACATCGCATTGTATTTAAGCAACTCATCTATCTTTTACTCTAACAGTATAATTCTTAAGCAACCCGTATTTTTATCTGTTATGTTGATAAACGACATTAATAGTGATTTAAATGAACTAATTATTTATGGTTACGTCCATTTTTAATTAACAGATGTTAAAACTGGTAGTAAATTCCATATTTTCCGGTTATGTACCGACTCTTAAAACCAAGCACCCAGATCAGGAATGATTCCCTTATATAAGGAAGAATGCTTAAATTCAAGCAACTAAATTTGCCACCTAAATTAGCTCCAATAGAAGGAGAAAAATACACAAAAGCCCCCTAGTTTTAAGAACTCACATAAGCAATAGCGTTGGAGTGGCTCTTATGCTCAAAACAAGGTTTATGAGCTTGACACGAGATCATGAAATCTATTCAAATTATCCCAAAATTACAGGTCCAACACTCACCCTCCTCAAGTGAAAGCAATTTTTTAGTATTCTTGTCAACCAAGATTTAAACTACCAGAAATTCATGGATTACTTGCGGATTTTTCTGCGGATTTTTTTCGAAGGAATTTTCTACAAATTTTCCAGAAATATGTTTTTTTCCTATAAATTTAAATTCGTAGAAAATTTTGTAAGAATTTTTGATATTTCCTACAAATTTTCCTTCGAATTTAAATTTTTCGCAAGAAAATCTGCAGAAAATTTCCTAAAGATTTTCAAATTCACAGGAAAAAAGTACCCACTAAGATATTACCTATAGGTGAAATTCGTAGGAAAATCCGTATGAAACCTATTTCCTGCGAATTTTTAAGCAAAATCTGCAGGAAAATCTGCAGGTAATAAGAAGATTTCTAGTAGTGAGTCTTGTCAATGTGCTCCACAGTATGAGTTTGAGCCAAACTCAAGCATCAGCCACCATCTAAAATTACTTGCCCCAATCGAATCATCGACTCTAATATCAATACACAGGGGAGTCCAAAAGTTGAAAAAATCTCCACCGATAAGATAAGTGAAAAATTGCATAAGTGGAATCCTAAATCTTTACGGCAATGAATTTGTATATAGGTCTTCTAATTTATATATTCTTTCACTTAACAGATCTACAGTCAGAGTTCCAATGCTCACACTTATGAGTTATGTCTCCAAAAGGTCAGGGCCCTGCTGACTTATGGCGGTGCATGCATCATTGGTGACAGTAGGTAAGATAAAAACATGTAGTTAATTAGAAATATTTATTTTTTGTGTTCCTTCATATTAATTTGAAACAGATATAACATGCAGAAAGGCCATTTTATAATTTATTGCTGGTGGACATTATGTCCTTTTCTGTCGAGGAAAACAGACCTTTCTTTTCGTTTCGCCATGCATATATTTACAATCCAATGTGTGCTTGGGGGTACAGGTGCCAAATTTAGCCAAACAAGATAACCAAACAGAAAAGCAGAAGAACTTTTGATGGCGAACAATGTCAGTTATTGATGCTTCGCAAGTTGGCGTTCATTAGTATGAGAAGATAACACCACGCAAAAAGTACATAAAAGGAAACATCTAAGGTGCAGTATCTACATCAGATCCAAGCCTACAGAATGGGGATTCTTTGGTAGCGAGATATGTAAACTCAAAACGAAACACGCATTCACGTGTATAAGGAGCTCCCAAAACTTATGCATTTACTGTACTTGGAATTGGAGAATGTTAACCAGTATCCTAAAGACATTGATTAAAGAACCAAAAACAAAAACTTATTATTATTGGAAAGTGTTGCAAAAAACACTTGCTTTTATTGAAATCCTTAAATAATACCCTTAAGACACTGGTTAGCAAGACCCTATGAAATTAATACTTGTTGAAATTTCAATTTCATGTCATTTAACATACTTACATTAAAAACATTGGAAATCTTAAATCTTCCATGGAGTCAATGTGGTTCTGGTGGGTGTGGGACAAAGATAGTAGGAGATGTTAGGCGCAGGGTTCAAATGACACTCTCTACTTATACATAAACATGTGGCTGTAGTGTGCTTATTGTTATTACCATCGGAAATTATACATATAAATACTAGCTAACGAATAAGATTTAGGGTCTTGCACGAGTGTCTTAAGGACATTGATTAGAGAATTAATAAAAAATAAATTATATTGACAATATAAGTTTAACACAAAATTTATTGAATTTTTTGGAAAATAAAGAGTAAAAATTATGTAACTTGCAAGTCACAAACACACTCATCGAATGGTCAAGCGAATCCAAATAATTATTTTTATTTTTATTTTTCATTCATAGTAAGAATTATGTTATATCTAGTAAATGTTAGGTTCAAATTAAAGACATGTGAGAATATATACATGTAAATGGATAGAGATTTCGTGTCCCGTTTCCCTATACAACATTATGTTCCCCACCAATATCATCTTGCTACATGATCAATTAAAATTTCATGTAATGTTAGAAAAGTAGGATATGTGATAAGATGATATTGTGAGGACGATGTGTGGTATAGTAGAATGGGATAGAAGATCTTCATCCCATGTAAATACATGAGAATGGGTATCTAAAATTAATTGATTGAAAAAAGCAACTATTGTAGTTTTGATAGTTTTAAGTAGGCATTAATAAAGAATGAGAAAAAACATAACTCGGATTGACTAAAAATTTCTTTATATTTCACTCCATCCAAACTCAATTGTAAGCCAAAATAACTAATTTCATACTCATTAAGGAAGTTAGTTAATTTAGTTTAATTGTTATATAAAAAATGAGTTATAATTACTAAACTGCCCTTTAATTGTATCGGGAATGTGTAATGCTCTTGGAAAAGTAAAGGATAAAATAGTTTGATTGGTTATTTTTTTGATTTTTGGAATACTTACATTAAATAGAGTTTAGTTTGTTGGGTTTTACTTATATCTGAGTCCAAAAGTTATAGGTATTTTATTTTGCTTATAAATGAGTCCCGAGGTAATACTAATAAAAATAATTAGTATACTTTTAATAGATTTGGAAATTCGTCAGAGATGTCTATATGGAAGTGAAGTCATTTGGAGGAAAAACCCTTCTTTACACTCTATTTGTTATAAAGGAAACAACGACGACAAAGTTAGCGAAGAGAGAGTTACTAACGGCTTGTTTGATGGTCAGGATAGGATAGGGGTGGGTAGGATAAGAGAGAAGGATAAAAGTATGATAGGATATGAGCATGATAAATTGTTATATTATCTGACGTTTGGTGTCCACCACACAACCAACTTGACAACATTACAATTTTAGTATGAATTTTAAAATTTTTGTTTTTATTCTATTTTTGTTTTATATTTTGTTAGATTTTAGTTTTTTATAATTTTAATTTTTTTTAAATATATAAAAAGACAAAATTTTCTTTGTAATAAAATTATATATAACTTTTTTAATTTTTAAAATATTGTTTAACTTAAATGAATTTTTTTATAATTTTAAATATTCATTTTTAGTTTTTACATATAGGTAAATTATTAGAATCATATTTTATATTTTAAGTTTTTTGAAATAATATAAAATAACAAAATTAGCCTTGTGACAAAATAAAAATAATTTTTAAAATAATTATTAATATTTTATATTTTATTATACAATTTTTTTTAATCATGATATAGTTTATTATACTTTAAACTATTATTTTATTATACTTTAATTATTTTACGTATAAAATATTTTTATATTTTATCATACCTTATATCACCCTATTTTATCTTGTTGAGTAACTTGAGTTCTAAATTAGCCTTCTGCTCATGATAGAATTCTAACCAGATGGACAATATATAATATGTGGCAGGATTGATTTATTATATCATGTTATTGCTGGCTCACTAAATAATAGTTTCAGACAGGATATGATAGTTTATTCTATCATGTCGCTCTTATCCTGACTATCAAACGAGCTCTAAAGAAATAAGACGTTTCATCCATTTGGCATACAAGAGAAAAAATATTTGTGGACCCCACATCTTTTTCTTCTTCCCAAAACTGAGAAGAAAGGGAGTAGAAATTGTGTTCCTTTTTTAGCCCTGTTCATGTGTCCACTTTATTTTCTTTTTATGTTTATAATGTATTCACTTTATTTTAATTAGGGGTAGCCTTTTCCTTCGAATAAAAATATCAATTCTTTTTTAATTTCTTTTCCTTTTTTTCTTATACCAAATAATACCAACAGGGCCGATCCAAGAGCGAGTGAGCCTAAAACAAATTTTGAGCGATGCCTTTTTATTTGAAGTGAACTACTTGAATTAGATTATGCTTTAGATTGGCCCTTTTTGTTAGCATGTGTAGTTTTTTTGATTCATAAAAACTAAGAGTAAATAATTTTTTTTTTAATGGGCCTAAAGCTAGGGCTTTAGTAGCTTCACTCTTAGGTATACCCTGAATACCAAAACTCTATTCCTTTCCTTATCTCTTTCTCTATCTCCGTTCTCACATTTTTCTCTTTTCTCTTTTCTCGCTCTCTCCTCCCTAACCAAAGTTACCAAACATAGTGTTAAGGAGATTTCTGACAAATTAATGCTACCTTGTAATGACCAAAGGACAAAGACAATACTTAGTTCAGGCATGTATTGACAAGCTTATTTGTGGGATGATTGCAAAAAAAAAAATTTGCTATCCCAAAGGACACAGATCATATCTTCGGTTGAAGTAAATTAATTCTTTGGCATGTGAATTAAGAAATGGTTCTACTTCCTGCAAGGTGGTGATGAAAAAACATGCTGACAAATATCCGAGACGATATAATGGGCCATTTCCCGTGTTTTTCTAGATGAGTTATGATATTTGAACATTCAATTTCAGATACTATATGTAATATTATTTATATTTATTTCTATCTCTCGCTTACTTTTTCTTCTTTGTATACATACATCCCAAAAATACATCAAAATACCAAAGGGACACTGTATGATATCCTAAATTTGGTGTTCAAATATAATTTCTCTTTCTAGATTCATACATTCATACAGCATAAACATTCAAACAAAATTGGGTTGCTAAGAAAATTCATAAAATATGTAACATAATAAGATGTGATTACTGATTAGAGTTGCATTGCATTGATGATATATAGAAGGGAAGAAACTGTTACATTTCAAAAGCAAGAAAAATAACTAAGATAAAAAGATAAACAACCTATTCATTTTCAATATATATATGTCATCTCTTTGAAAAATAGACACCCCAAAAAAAAAACGAAAAAAAGCTTAACACGTGCCAAAATGCAGGAGAATTTAGAAACCCTGTTTGCCTCATTAGCCAGAAAATGATCATTTCTCAAAGGGCCCTAGCCTATTATCAGCCAGCCTTGAATTATATGCGGCTTTCTTGAACTCCCACCATGTGAACTCTTTGTACAAACTCTCCTCTTCTGTTGACATGAGTGAAGGTAAAGGTGCTATCTTTTCACTCAAGGGTGGTCCTCCAAAGTAGATCATTGACAACCTTGACTTTGTTGTGTCAGCCAAAACCCTGTGCTTCACGCTTTTGAACCTCCCATTAGTCATAACCTGCATCAGTTTCAGCCCACACCCACATTACTAAAGAAAAAATATTAAAAATAATAAAATACCATTACCCAGCTGAAATATCAATTTTTCGGATCAAGTTGTCATGTGAAAACTGAAATATATATAATTTTTGTTAAAAAAAATAATAGGCCTTTCTTAAAATAGTATTTATTTCCACACATAGAAAATATATTTGTAAATAAAATACCCATGTGAAAGTACTTGTGGAGGATGTGACACGTCATGAAGATAGAGTATGTATAAGGATTTTTAAAATAGCTATTATGTTATTTGAACATCAAATTTTGGATACCCTACATGATATTATATATATTTATATTTATCTCTCACTTTTTATCTTATTTATATATATATGTTTCTTGAAAATACACTAAAAATACAAATGATATACCTTATGGTATCCCAATTTTATGTACAAAAACTATTCCAATTTTTAAAAACGAGAAATTACATACTAAGAAGAAGAGTGATGGAAAGGTGATGATGGTTGAGATTTTTCTCAACCAAAGTCAAATAAACACGTCCTGAAGTATTTTTTTAAAATCTATGTGAAAGGAACTTATGGTCAAGGTAATTTTGAAACATGATTTACAGAATGAAAGTGGTTCGTGGCTGGATTGGATATTTAATGGTACCTGCATAGTGTCACCAACATTGATGAAAAAGGAAGTGTTATCAGGTGGGACTGAAACCCAAGTGCCATCTCTGAGACAGATTTGCAGGCCCGATGTGCTGTTAGATCTCAGTACAGAAATTATCTGTGGGTCTGTATGCTCCCCAAACCCAATCAAATTCCCTCTATTCAATGCTTGCACCTCTGGGCATGGTGGGTAGTGGTTAAGTCTGAAGCAGCAGTCACTTCTCTCATCCTTCACTAACTTGCTGAACACATTCCTTTCCCCAACCCCCAACCCATCAGCCATTAATTCCAACACTTCATGACACATCTTCTTCACTGCTCCAATATAACCTTCCACAGCATAGCTGGAATAAATAAATAAAAGTTTAAAACAATGAGAAGAAAAACAGATGAAACAAAAAGACAAAACTTAATACAATTCCATTGGTAAATTTGGTGTTGTCAATAAGACATGTATAATAAGATGTGTAACGGTTATTACACATGTACTCCCCCGATTCATATTATAAGAAAAAATTTAATGGAACATATATATTAAGATGGTTAATTAATCTCATTTAAACAGAGTTACACATATATTATTGTTATTAAAAAAACAATATGAAACTATGAAATTGTATCTGAGTATTGTCCGAAACAAAAACAGGGGACTCTGTTTTGGAAACTTTACCGGAAACTTTCTGGGTTTTCTTGGAAAATGAAGAGTGACTTGGGGCTGATGACATCAGGGTTTGTTGTAAGGAGAAGATATTCAACCCAACCCACATCACCGTTGGAACCAATCCTCTTGCTTCCATAACCAAAAGGGTCAGGAGGACCGGCTCTGTCTTTCTCAGACTGAGGTTTCCTGAAAAAGCTGAGGGCTTCGTTTTCCAAATTGGTCATGAAGTCCATTGGAACACCGTGGTTCACGAGTTTGAAGAAGCCAAACTCTTGGCATGCCTTGACGATGAGAGTCTTGGCATCAGGGTCCGAGAGGTCAACCTCTGGAATTGGTATGGAGAAGGTGGTGGTTGTAGGCTTGCATGATTTGACAAGGACGAAGTTGTTTAATGCTGGTTGAGACAGAACAACCATGGTTGTTGCTGCTAGTGCTATTATTATCACACAAAAAAGAAGAAGTGAAAGAAAGACAGAGGTTACATAGAAATAGAAATGAATGGGGGGATTGGTGAGAATTGGTAATGCATGAAAGGCAGAGGCGTTACGAACTATATAGTGGAGCCATCTGGCTCTCATTGTCTCCTTGGCATTTATAGTATCGAGGGTGAGAAAGAGAGAGGTATATATGTGTAATTTTAATTTCTTTTTCCCTCTCTTTATATATGATATATGTACTATGTAAAGGTTGATTCGGTTTGAATTCTTGGAGGTAGATGTTTATTTCTCACTTCACACTTTACTAACTAATGGGTAGCCTAAGACTTGTAGCGGATCTGGATTCTTGCATTCAAAAAATCACATATTGATTCATGTATTAATATATTGTTGGATTATTCCTAAGCTTTTTAAACACTTTGATTGATCTAATGTTAAATGTATGTATGAATGTGTGATATTTTAAATATATCAAATTCATTTTCTTGTAACTCAACTCACGTATGCTCCAATCCTTATGATTAGAATAACAATAAGTTATGTGTATAAGATTATTGAGTACCACGAAACATTAAGAACACACTTATTTACGCATCTAAGATGCAATCGAGAATTCTACCTCCAAATGGTTAATTTAGTAGAATAATAGATATTATGTGTTGTGAAGACAAATATACGACCATGAGCTTGAATTTTAATGATGCCTAGTATTTGATATTATGGTGATAAAAATATTCTTACATTCTTAATCTCAGCGTGCGTGGATATCCTCTTTGTGATCTAGAGCAAATCTACAAATTAGTCAACTTGTGCACTATCTGACTCTAAACACTACCTCACGGTAATAAAGAAAAGTAAAAATCTTATACCTAAATATCTTATATTTACGAATCTCATGCCTAAGCACCTAATATATATTAATATATAAAATATATGCTTGTGCCCCAAACATTTTTGGTGATTCTTTTGAACAAAATTATAAGGGAAATACATTGTAGATACATTTCAACCAATGCATGCCACTGAATTATTGGTCGCAGTTTACCCTCCGAGACGAAGTGGAAGAAGGGTTCTCGATCGAGGAAAATGATCCATTGATTTTGAAAGAATTGAACGAGAAGCTGTAGAGTCGTAGTATGAACAACTTATGTCAACTTTTCCACTGTGACCCCTAAAATGGCATATGTGATTATGAGAATAATTTTATTATTTTTGGGTGGACAACCACGACAAGTGTAATGGATCAATATAGCGGATTATCAACATTCAAGCTAATTAGGAGGATATTATATATTAGACCCATATATTTGAATTTAATTTTGATATCTTATCAGTGTAAAATCTTTTACATGATCAATTAATTATAAATCGTCTTATGTGTTGCTTTTAATATAGTTATACTAAGTGTCATACATTTTAATGATATGTTAATTTATGATTAGTTGATAATATAAAAAATATGTATACTAATAATACATAGCAATTAAATTTCACATATTTTGTTGCTCCGTTTAATATTTTGATGAAATTCTGTACGCAACTACATAATATAGAGCATCTTTGTTTTTTTCCTGTTGTTATGTTGGAAGAAAAGGTGGTTGAAAAAAAAATCAAATTATTGGCTAAAAATTAAAAAAGAAAGACAAAGATAATAATATACTTTAATTTCTGATAATAAAATTCTTGAAGGAACTTAAATTGTGAAAATTTCCTACGTGGACGTCATAATCTAAGTTATTTTTTACGACATGTCATAATCTAAGTTAGGGACGTAGCCATTTGGAGAAAAGAAGAAGCCTTGATTATTATTATTATTATTCACATAAAAAATTATGCGGTAGACATTATTATAGACACTGTTTCTATCACGTCTGACGTCACCACCCCATTAATATCAAGTTCTCTCCTGTCCCCCCCTCTCTAATTTTTTTCCGTCTGAACTCTGAAGTATTCAGACGATCGACATTGTGTCCATGATTGTTGCATTTACGACTCACGATCACAAGTACGTATCAATAAACAATTACTAATATTAATGTAATATATATATATATATATATATATTACTGTACTTGTATTTAAAATGATTTAAATAAAAGTGGTTTACATACGTTATACAAATTCTCATATATCATTCTAAATTTTTTGAAACAGCAAGTATTATAAAAAATAATTAAAATATTTAATACTTTCTTCTGGATTATTATAATTACTATGGAAAAAAAAATATAAAATTGTTCATCTGATTCATCTCTTTTATGGTTGGCACTAGGTAGTATTATTGTTCATTTTGTTATCTTATAAAATTAAAATATTTTTACATAAACTTCATAAACCCAATTTATGTAAATTAAGGTAAAAATATATATTATATCAAATAAACTAAATTTAAATTTACATAAAATTCAAATCAGAAAAAATAACTAAGCTACAAATATAATTTATTTAATATTCTTATTTTTATTTTATCTGTATAAAATTAAGCTCATAAAATTTGTTAAGTTTAAATTCAATGTAATTAATACTTCGTTTGTAATTTACTATGTTCATCGTATAATATAATTTTCATATAATAACTTACAGAATAATTTTATAAAATTAATAAACGGTTGTGCACTTGTGGGGATAAAGGGGTCCTCCAGAAAACATCTTAGTAAGCACCACTTCATTTTATTCAATGTGACTTCGTCCACTCGTATTATTTAATTGCAAAGGAAACCATCGATTCTCCAATCCTTTAATTTATAATTAAAAACCAAGAAAGGTATATATAAATAAAAAAAATAAATAAATAAATAAAAAAACACCAACATGAGTTGGTCCAAGTAGTAACGGGTTCGGATCCCTGGCCTTAAGTAACTAGTCATGGGTTCGATCCCTAACTTTTGCGTATGGAAAAAAAACTTGGTTAGGAGAGATCAATCTTTATTTGTCGCCCAGTACATAGAGAAATTAATCTCCGCCGGGATAACTTAGGAAACCAAAAAAATATAGATAAAAAGCACTTCCAGATTTTTATTATGTAAGTCTTATCACTATTCTTCTATAAATTCAAGTTAGAACTAGAGTAATATAATGGTTAATTTTATTACTGAAATTATTGATACATTTCTAAGTACGTAGAAAAACTAAATTTATATAATCATATCATATGGTATAAATTAAAAAGCTCCTTAATTAAACTTGAGTGTAGTTCTATTTTATTTAATCAACTAATTTTGAACGATAAAAGTATATCAAAATAATCTATCTCCCTCTCAAAATCCTCATGTAATTTACCCTATTTTATTAGGATATTGAATTTTGAACTTACTTATATATTAATATATGTCAAAACTTAAGTTTGGTTTATTTAGCATTTGTAATTAAATCATAAATCACCTTATCCTTTTAAAATTTCGAAAATTTATAAATATTAGTTAGATTTCTAAACAAAAAAAAATGTAAATTCATATCAATATATTAGCTAGGATATTGAATTTTGAACTTACTTATATATTAATATATGTCAAAACGTAACTTTGATTTATTTAGCATTTGTAATTAAATCATAAATCACCTTATCCTTTTAAAATTTCGAAAATTAATAAATATTAGTTAAATTTCTAAATAAAAAAATGTAAATACATATTAGTGCTTGTCTATATATATGTCAGTACAATATATTATAAAACGTTCAATTGTATTTGTCTCATCAAAGACTCAAAATTTTAAGTACATATTTCGGTACGTACGATTCCTACAAGTTCAATATTTTAGGAACAAGAGAAAGAGGAGTGCGATAAGAAACAAGAGAAGGGGGAAGGGGACAAATGACACAAAACTAAAGGACTAAGAAAATATAAAGGGAGGAGAACTTATAATCAAACCGCCAAGGAGCCTTTTTGTCCACGCGCACATCCTTAAGGCAAGGTGGTGTTTGTTTCATAGAATGATTTATTTGTTTCATAGAATGATTACCCGCTAAACTTCATTTCTGGAAATTTCATTTCCAAGAATATTTCATTTCCAACCCTACATATGGAAATAAAATTTTATACTTTCATTCACTAATTTTATTCATGGACATCTTTTATGCATAAGAATAATATTTAAAAACGTGTATCAAACATAAGAAACTTTTATTCTTATACTCACATTCTTGTGAGAATATTAAATTAAAACTTGTCCCATACCCTATCTGTTTCTTATCCCAGCCTTAGTTTATGCAGTACACGAATGTAAAATTCCTTACTCATTCTTGAATTAGTATACGAGCAGGACAAATTTTCTTGGATATATTACAGCATATTGTTCATACTACTCGATACCGTGGCTGACCTTTCAAAGAACTAACTTCGAATAAATAAGTCAAGAAAATGCCTTATTCATGAAGACAAATGGGCTGAAACAAAGATAAATTGTTTTCAACAATACAACAAAGATCTATAGAGAAATCCACTAGGAGGCGATTATAATAAATGGCGTTTGACCAAAATTTGTTATGTGTTAAGGATCGATTAAAAAGCTAAACTGTTACATATAATATAAGATGAAAACAAAAATCTATATACCTCCAACAGCAAGCCTTGGCCTTGCGTATATCTTGTATATTGACAGAAATAGACTATATCTCAGGTATAATTAACAGTCAATTTCTTCGCATTGGTATGCATGGTAGATTGGTTTTTTTTTAATCTCCTAAAACGCTTTACTAAAAGTAGCTCCATATAGTCGACATTCCATCAAACTTTTTGGTATTCTGTAAGGAATACGAGAGTTTATCATTCTGATACCTGCTTATAAGTTATAATATATATTGTTAATGTATTTCAATCGGTAGTGCAATGTGCCATCAGCAAACCATTGTATTCTATTTGAGATTTCAGTCAATTATTTTTCCTTCTGGGAATTAACAACTTCATTTTCCAGCTATCAATATTTTTATCTTTGAATCCTACTAAAATTTAAATATCCAAAAGTTTTAAAACAAAATTACAGTATAGACTTAATCTTGTTGGTGAGGCCGGGTGTTCCCTTGAAAACACAAGACATTATTAACAAATTAACTAAAAGTTTATGATAAACAAGAATATGTTTCGTATACTTTAATTCATCTGTGTACATAATGTTCAACTATTTATGCTACAGCTTGTACAATTGTTCTAATCACGTACTATCCAAAACTACTATCCCAGTTTAATTAATTAATCCACCAAATTAGGTTCTGCAGTTTCACTAATTAACTTTGCAGTTTCACCGCTCCTCTTCTGATGCAAAAAAATCAGGTTCTGCTGCTGGTTGTTGATGCAACAAGTTTTTTTTTTCTTTTTTAAAATAAGACAAAATATATATTGATTAGGGGTACAAGGGATATCCCAATCCGTATACAAGAACAAACAAGTAAAAGATAGGAACAATATAATTAGAATGCTGGAACATGACCTGCCCAGCATTGATATTACAAACTCCTAAACCAGAGTGAAGGATGGGGACATGTTAACTCTGACAGGTTGGAATCTTATGTGTATTTTTATTTATTTATTTTTAATGGAAAAATGTTTAGATTATAGGGAAGGCACGCCCCCTTGCAAGGCCAGAGAATACCACCAACCACAACGAGTATTGCCTACCAACATGAGAAATCTAGGAATCAAACCCAAATCACAGCTAGTGTGAATGGAAGGTTTAACCAGATGTGTCAATCCCTATCGACAAAAAATGATATATATATATATATATATATATTTGCTTGGATTGTGGACAGTAAATTGCATAGGATTGTATAGGTGCTGCTGTCCTTTTGAACTATTTACTCGTATACCAAGGATTGTAATTGTTACTTATGTATTGGGTTTTTGGGTTATCCTTAAAAAAAAAAACCACCAAATTAAATCCCTTTGTGCTAAAATATCAGAGTTACTTATGCATAGATGATAGATCATATTCACACTCAGGTTGTGCTTTGACAAACTAAAAGCTGCTATGATAAACGCTCTATATAATTGGTACGTGGATAATTATCGATTCAAAAATCAAAGTTTAATTTGGATCCTGCACTGTGGTTACAGATATCGATCCTAATATTTGTAGTTTAAAACGTAAGAGGTTGTTCTGGCAATATTATTCGAATATATGTGATGTATTGGTAGATATGTCTAGTTAGTTAGTCAGTCAGTCAGTTACAAGTTTGAATCGAACTTATTAATTTTTTTATTTTAGACTGCAATAAATAACATCCTTGTATAAATACTATAATCGTGATGTGAATGATCTCCCTTTAATCAAATCGTGTAAATAAATAAGTCGATTTGCAGGCAAATTAAACACCTAGACTTCAATTAAATTTTTTTAATATTGTCCATTCCATTAATAATAGACCACAGCATGGTGCCAAAAAAAAAAAATTTGACCACATCATTAGCTAGCTATACGGCCTATACCCGAATATTAAATAGTGTTTCGAAGCGATGCTTTTTGCAGGCCAATTGTTTATAAGTAATGCTTTTGTACTTGTCCCTATAACATATATAGAGAAACAAGACAGGCATATGGAAATGAATTATAGTTTTGCTTGGTCAAAGAAGACCAATGTGAACCTAGGGAGTGAACATTCTCTAATGTGCCTAAATTCAAACGCGTATGGACAATAGCATATATATGGAAAATGGTAGTGATCACTTTCTTGATTGGTTATTTCTTGATCTAATGATAATGATACTCCTGAGTGCATCATTGATTAGTATACAGCTTTCCTTCCCCGTTTGAACAGCGTATAGTTATATGTAGCCCTCTAGGAATTAGATTAGACCTTTCAAGTTTCAAAGTTTGAACCGTTTCGGTCAATGCCTAAATTGATTTGTTTGATGTAACATAAAAAATAGTAGTACTACCATCACATTAGCGCCCACAATTCCACTTTCGTTGCGTAATTCTTGGGACATTTTATTTTTTTTTTTGGGGGTTAAATCTTATAACTACGACCATTCCATAAGGAAACTTACATCTGATCTGCACAAGCCCTAAAAATATATTACTGGCTAGCATTTGTGGGAAATTGGCACACCAGTGTCATCTTAATTATAGATGCAAGCTAATCCCTGTTTTCTTTCTCTTTCCTCTTTATGACTAGAAGAATTAATGTTCGATTTGCTCTTAGAGCATCTCCAAAGCTCGTTAACTACTCAGTCCTTATGAATAAGCAACGGTTGCTTATCAAGTTTATGCATTGGAGCAATCCTATACGTGTCATTTGCTTAATTTTGGAGTTGCTTAAAATTAAGCATCGTTCCTTATATAAGGAACGGTTTGCTTAACACTAAAAATTTAATTTCTTGCATATTTCTCTACCAAAAAACATAATCAACCAAGGAAAAGGAGGGGAAAGATAGTATACACCAGAAGCAAAGATGAAGAAAGGGATTGATACCGAATAAAACAAATCTTGGTTTTCGTTTCTTGATACTATTATCCCTGTTAAATTGATTTTATTCCAACTTTCCAAGGATGAGAGATAATGCTAGTGTAATATGTATACTGGTGTTACATCCAGTGTTTCTACTGTTATTTTGTATATGGGTTAGAGTATCCCTTATGCTCTCAATTGATATACATTTTTGCTTGTAAAAAAGATGATTGAACAACATTTACCATACGACGTTGTCTAAAAAACTCCATTGCAAACTCGTAAGTTCCGTCCACACTCAATTTGAGTCATAGATTTATTATTTTAAAAAATGAACGATCTAGATCTATCAATGTTTTTTATAGGCAACTTCTTTAATCGATTTGTTTTTTTCTTTGTCTTTTGCATTCTGGCCAACCCTCCTTGGTTCCACTTTGACGTCCCCGTCCCCCCCCCCCCCCCCCAAAAAAACCCGCCCGCCTCCTCCCCGTCGGCTTGTCACTTCGTTTTTCTTTTGCATTCCGGCCAGCCTTCCTTCGTTCCCACTTAGCACCTTCCACAGAGATAGCGCAAGAATACAGCTTGAGATACCAGAAACTTGTCCAGCAGTGAACACTCAGAAATGCAGAACAATGTTCTTCATCATCAAACAAGAACAAAACATCCTCTATACAATATCAAACAATGAACAAGAACAACACCCTAGAATAATGAACACCATAATAATTAATAGACCCAGAACAATGAACACACAAATTGGTAGTCCAATAACTTAATCAAACAAAAAATCTAGAAATCAGAACATCAAAATAAATTAACAAATTAAGAAAAAAGAAAGAAAGATATGGAGGGTGATTCTCTTCGACTTCCAGAAACTTCCAGTCTCCACCTCCGATGATGACCGCGCTGACGAGCACCTTGTTCTCCCTTCTATCACCGCTAACGAGCCCATCCTCTATCTCATTTGGGAACAAATCGCCATACTCGCCACCACCGTCAACCCCGATTGTTGTCTCCAACCATGCATGGCCAATATTCAAGCTCTGGATTTGCAGATCTGATGATTTTCCGTTTTCTCCTCTTCATGGTTCACAGATCTGGTCCGGATATGAGGATTCCTAACATGATTGTATGGGGTTTCAATGTAAAATGATGGCTAGAGGTAGGGGTGTGCGTGGGACGGGACGGCTTGGAACGGGTTGAGCTTGACTTCCACCCGGCCCTAAATGTTGACCGGGCCGGCCAAGCTTTTGATCCCGAACCCATCCCTAAACCCGAAGGAACCTGATCATTGCGGGTTCGATTAAGACCAGGCCTTGATAGGACGGGACCAGGTTGGCCCGAACTATCGACATAAGTTCGAATATGTTGACATAAATTAAAGATATGCATTGAATGATGACCTGAACAAGTAAATTGACAATGCTCCACAACCGTAAGATGACAGTCCCAGGAGTTTGCTTCAACTTTGTATAAAAAAATCATGCAAAAAGGAAGGTCATAGGCACTCATCTGTTTTTTTTTTTTAATTGCAAATTGAGTCTTATTAATAATAGCAACTAATCAAAAGTACAAGATTTGCAAAGAAAAGCTAAACCAGTCTTAGTACATCAAGACTTAATAAAACTATTACAATACCCTGCAACCACTGAGACTAGCAAAACCACCTGCTCCAATTGCTCAACATCTCACGAGTATATGCATTCATATAAATAGTAATACTTCTCTTTTACCACCTGCATATCACAAACTTGTACTCCTTGCAAAGTTGCAAGCCAACTAATAAAAGAAAATGTTTGACACATAACCAGTGCAGTTATGAAGATATAAATAGTCTTGCAACGACTGTACCATAACCAAAGCACAAACTGTACCAACATCAGTGCAGGACAGAATTCAAATTATCTGTAAATGTATACTAATTAACTGTCTACTAACAAAAAAATTTGTTTATCAGTCAATTTTCAAGAAGTGCTTAAATTACATCAATAGCAACTGTAGTTTGAGAAAAACAACAAGTGCAGGACAATAAGCTGGGAGAAGACAATATCGAAAATGAAGACAACCATGAAAGTATGATATCTATATATGCAGGACAAAAGGAAAAGAAAAGGACCCAAGACTCAAAGGTTTCCACATATGGAAAAGACAAATCTAGACTTTGGGCTATAAATTATAAAAGATAAAAACAGAAGACGTTGCTTACTAGTCCTTGCCGATGAAGAACAGAGGCGTGCGGCGAAGATTTGACCGAAGAAGATGGTGCGGTGAAGACTGATCGACAGAGAGAGAGGACGGGAACGGGACGGTCAGGCTTCAGGCGGAACGGGACAGTCAGACTCACGGCGGAACTGGACGATCGTAAAGGACGGTGGAAGGGTTAGGGTTTACGACCATTAGGTGAGGGAGAGGGAGTGAATTGTTCTAACTTGTTGTAACTTGTGAATGTGATGTGAGTGACTGAGTGTGAGAGGGTTGGGCTAGCTCTTACGAGATCAAGGTGTGAAATATCAGGGGAAAAAACAGAGGAAAGAGTTGAATGTATATCTTGATTCTTGCTTAAAAAAAAAGAACAAAAAAAATAGAAACCAAATACATTGGAAAATCAAGATCCACAACTTTTTGCATCTCAGCTTTGTGAGAAATGCCTTCCAAAGGTTCGAACTAGGACGAATCAAGCGAGAGAAACGGGTTGAGGTGGTGAGCCCGAAGAGAGACCAAACGAATTAACTCAGTAAACTTGTTTCCAAGGTTGAATAAATGTGACAACTCGAGCCTGGCAGACCATTGATACACTTTCAAAACCCGGTGTAGCGGTGGTGCCGTCATTGATGGTCTCCTCAACTCAGTGGCGTCGATTCATTGTGAGGTTTACCCGTCGTTGAGGAGGTCGAAACGCTCCTTACTGACAGCGGCGAAGAGGCCGGAGATGACGTCGAAGGTAGCGCTCCTGTCACAGTCGGTGAACACGATTCATCCCACACTCGCTACCGAGGTCATAGGTGCTGGAAGCTTCAGCCTCCGCCTTCCGCCGACTCTTCCAACCTAACCCTTTGTCTTCCTCCTTGTGCAGATTTTTTTGGGTTGTGATTTTTCTTTTATTTTTTAATTGATTGTTAAGTAAAAGTAAAGTGGTTAACAACTTTTTTCTTTTATCTACCTCTTCGGTTTCTCATGAATAATCTCGGCCATCCGATTTTTATATCATTAAATCAAGGGATATTAATGATGGAGGATGAATCCTCAACTCTTAGGAGTGAGGATTAAAGACTGAGCCTACCGTACGTCTTATATATCAATCTTTAATGCATACATAAATGATTTTGTGCACCTAATATAATTTGGTGTATCTTAATCACAAAATGAGAGCAGCTGCTAAGACAATAATTCAGAATTCGTTCTTCTTCCACATCATGAAGGGTCAGATGGAGCAGCTTTATTCTAACCTAACCTGTTACTATCATTTTTTAATTTTTATATATAATATACACAGAAGAAAGGCCGTCTGTTACTCCAAAAACATGCATCCCCCTTGACTGAGTAGGCAAGAAAATAAGTGAAGTTAGAGGCAGCAGGCTGACAGTAAAATGCATATTGAGTGGTCTCTGCTGCAAAACCCTGTGCTTGACTAACTGATTGTGATGAAGCTGAGATAGACTTCTCTCCTTGTGTGTTCCAGTGTCTCACAGCTTCCTATCTGTTTGGGTAATGTGCTGTCCGTGGTCTATCACCATGTATTATATATTTATAGAGAGAATCATTATCCTATACTCCAAGGAAAGGATATGAGTATGACAAAGAAACAAGTACACTGCCAAGCCAGTTGGAAATGCCAATGACGGTATGAACTAAACTAACACTAGCAAAGAAACTTCTACAGGAAAAATGAAAGTTTAGTTCAGCATGGTAAGAAAGGTAGACCCTTATTTAGCATCTTATTAATTAATCATCAAATTAATTTAATTAATTACATATTTATAATGGATGAAGATCTTCTGTCCCACTTTCCGCTGTTACATTCCCTGTCCCTAACCAATAACAGCTTGTCACTTAATCAAATAAAATTATAACTCATTAATACTTATGTACATCCCCAATATTTGATTGATATGGGACATCGAGACACCATTTTTTAGGACAACGGATTCTTATTCATTTATAATTATAGCAATGCTACTTGGCACGTACAACTGTTTTTTTTCGAGTAATGATGGGGTGAACACCCAAATGGGATACCTAGTTAATCATGGGTATAAATATTTGGTTAATTCAGTTTAATATATGGTTAACCACGTGCAAATATTTGGTTAATTCATGATGACTCATTAATCATATAAAGAATTGAATTAACCATATATTTACATATGATTAACCAAATATTTACATGGTTATGGTAAATAAGCTCATTAACGTGATTAACCATATAATGAACTAATTAATTAACCAAATATTTATATATGATTAATCAGGTATCCCAAATGGATATCCTATTTGGGTGTTCACGTATAATTACTCTTGTTTTTTTTCCCCTCCAAAAAGGAGTATGAACATATAGTCTGTACTAATGAAATGGAGAGAATATTGACAAAAATCATGGATGGCTGAAAAGTAAAGAAAAACGCTTTTTGGTAAGATGCGAATTTGTATATACACTCGGGAACCATTGTGATTGGTCAATTTGTTGCGTGTATATTGTCAAAAAAAATATATATATATATGACTCACAGTTACAATATATTATTACTTTTTTTTACCTGATTGGATGAAATTTATGGAGTAGTATCCTTCATTTTCTTCTCTCTTAGAGAGATGAAGATAATAAATAAAAAAATTACTTTTATCAGTAGGGTTCTCTAAAATTTACTCTTATTATCTTTCTCTCCTGAAAAAAGAATAGAAGAAAATGAGAGAATCCAAATCCGGAATTTATTTTGTCTCGTACGAAATTTAATCAGAAAATAATTGTAATTTGACATTTTAAGTATTTTATTTTTAAATATATAATTGTTAAATTCATGTTTTGTGGTTTAAATTTTTTTTTGGGAAATTATATATAAAAAATATTAAAAATTATTTGATTTGAATCGTCGATCGCAAATTGTAACAGATACATAACTTAATCGTTATTATAGACATTACAATACAGATAATGACGCTTAAGTGTAAATAATAAATATATATTGTTTCCTACAAAATTTTAGTATTAAAAATATAATTTAAAAAATTATACATGTATGAAGAATATAAAACAACATAACATTTGAATATAGCCATTAAAGTTTTATTGTAATATTTTTTTCAAAGCAAAATTATAAGTTAACACTAACGATTTCTTCTATCACTGCCTCAGTATTGTACTTCTCCAAACATTTAATAGTAAATTCACATTTTCAAAGCAACAATTGCTTTCAACCTGATTAATCATTTCTAAATGAAATTTATTTAAACACTAAATACGTCTCCATACTCTTCGTAATGAGTTAATTCTCCACATTTCCCAGTGTAAGTTAACCATTTTTAGAATAAATATATATTTATCTATTATATTTTTATTTTTATTTTTATTCTATTTTAAAATATATTTGATTTATATCTTCTCTTTTCCCTTGCAAGTCAACCGTTTTTCTAAAATATATTAATCTGTCATATTATTCTTTTTCCTTCTCTCTTGAAAATGTATTTGATTTATTTCTTTCCATTTCCCGTGCAAGTAATCCATTTCTAAAAAAAATATTTATCTATCATATTAATCTTCTTCTTCTCTCCTGAAAATTTATTTGATTTATTTATTTTCTTTGGACACTGTAAGTTAACAATTTTTATAAAATGTATTTACCTATCATATTATTATTTTCTCTCTCTTAAAATCTATCTGATCTATTTCACCTTTTTTCATTTTGCAAGTTTACCATTTTTAGAAAATGAATTTATCTATCATATTATTTGTCTTCTTTCTCTTGAAAATATATTTGATTTATTTCTTCTCTTTGTTCGGTGTAAGTTAACAAATTTTAGAAAATATATTGTTCTATCATAATACTTTTTTCTCTCGTGAAAATCTATTTGATTTATTTATCCTCTTTCAATCTTTAGAAAATATATTTATTTATCATATTATTGTTTTTATTCTTTCTTTAAAATATTTTTGATTTGATTCCTTGTATTTTAAATGATTAATTTCGAAATAACATTAATTCTCACTATCATGCATAATATTTTGAATTAAATGATTTGAATTAAATGAGCAGTTTTCTCTAAGGTTGACACATGAAATAGCATTTAATGAGAATATTCCTAAATGTATATAGTATAGATATCCAAGAGAGTGAAATTATAACAAAATAAATAAATTAATATATACTATAGTGATGGATTATAATAGAAGTAGACTTTGATTGATCTAGTCAAATTTCAGGATTTAAAATTTTGAAATTATCGCTTTAAGAAATTAAAAGCATTATATAACAACGGTTTCAAACTTCTATAGTAATTAATTAAGTTAAACATAAATTATAATCAACAATAAAGCTGGTAATTAAATCAGTTTAGCAGTCACAGTACGTACCAAGCCAAAGTCTCCATAACAAAATCTTGGGCATGGTGAATTCACCAAAAAAATTATCTTTGGGATGGCACCTACGTACGAAGCTTGAAGATAAATGTCAGATATAATTCTTGAGATTTTATGATATTTTTTTTGGTATCTAGATGTAAATTGATCGTAACTGTGGAAACTAATATTTTGAGGTACTGAACGATATCGAAGAGTTGACCTATCCCAACTAGGTTTTCTCTCCGTACACAAGTGATGAAAATCGAACCACTAATTACTTGCTTAAGATACCCGAAGTTATTATCACTCAGACCAATTTGTAACGTGTATGATGTATAATAATTAGTCATATGAGACAGTACAGTTTAAACTTTAAAGTAAGCATGAGAAGGTGATGGGTTCTTTTATTCGACAGTCTAGAGACATGTTTGCAAGGCTGGGCATTTGACGGCCCTTATTCAGGAACACAGGAAGGTGCAGTTGGTATTACAACATATTGATATTTGCCCATTTCATTTCACACTCTCATACAGTCACACACACTCCTTGTGGGGTTGCCTTAGATTCCCCTCTCTTTTTATCAGCAAGCAAACGTCCCTATTGATTCCTTTAGAGGAAGAAACACCCCCTCACACGTGGTGAAACTCAAGATGATTTTCATACAGTCCCTCGCCGAGGTTCGAACACGTAGACATGCAAGGAATGTCATGATCATGAGGTTGTTAGATTGTGATGTGGCTACTCCTCATGCACTTCTTTTGGTCCTTTGTGTCTACATTATTTGTATACGGATTTGGCTTTGCTTAGAGAATGCGTGATCAGCCTAGCTGTTATGATGTCCAGGTTGTCCATTATCATCTTACCACTCTGCATCTGCAGTGTAACTCACTTCCTCACTCCTCATCTCAATGCACAAACAATCCTTAATATTATTTTTAAAATATGATATTTATCTTCTTCTTTTTTTACTTATTTTTCATACATTTTATTTCAAAAATATACCCAAAAACATAAAATTATATCATAAAATATCCCTTTTTAAATATTCAAGAAACATTACTCATATGAAAAATGATTAATGCATACATTCTTTTTATATATATATATATATATGAAGACTTTTTTTTTATAAGCAAAGAAATGTATATAGTAATGAGTACAAGAGGTACTCACCCATATATATATATATATCGATTTTTCTAACATATGTAATATTGCACATGTTAAAGAATCAAAAAATATTCCATTGGAAAGAGTAGCTTTTAGACTTTCAAAAAACTGATTACACAACTTTCAATACAATATTTCTATATTCAATTCCTTAACAAGTATAATATTGCACAGGTTAGAAAAATCCTATATATATATATATGAAGACTAAGACTAGAAGACTTAATAATTCAAGCAAGTCGCATGTACCTTCCAGAAATGAAGGTGACTTAAATCCGTGGATTTCACATATGCATAAGTTCGTGGATTCCAAAACTTTTGAAGTCGAAGGTTTCCTTATGTAAGGAAGTTGAGCTTTGAATCAATCAAACACACACACACACACACACACACACATATATATATATATATATATATATATATATATCTGGACTCAATTATAAGAAAAAAAAGTACCTATATTTTTTTGGATTCAAATATAAGCAAAATCCAACTAACCCAAGCCTATGTAATGTAAGATTTTCAAAAATCAATAAAATTAACCAATCAAACCAATTTTTCCTTTACTTTTTTAATAGCATTGCATATTCCCGAGATAATTAAAGGGTAGTTTAATAATTATAACTCATTTTTATATAAATCAAAATAATTAGACTAAATTAACTAACTTCTTTAATAAGTTTGAAATTAGTTATTATTGTTTATAATTGAGTTAGGAGGTACTATTACTCTTTAAAAGCCGAATGATGTCGTTGAGTTGTCTATCTATTTTTAACTTTAAACCAAGGGGCCATATATTGACTGTACATAGCAAAATAGCAATGGTTTGGTCCTGCCTGCACCACCTGCTTCGTGTGCTGTGGCTGTGACACTTACCTTTACCTTTAGAGTAAAGACCCAAAGTGGTCCCTCAAATTTTTTGAGGAGCTCAGTTTGATCCCTAAAACAAAAAGGATAACTTGATCCCTCAAATTTTATAATGGGGGACAATTTGGTCCCCAAATTTTATAACAAGGGACACTTTGATCCCTCCGTAAGGACCAAATTGTCCCCGTTATAAAATTTGAGGGACCAGTTTAGGCCTTTACTCCGTACCTTTATTTATATCATGGAGGGCCATGTATATTCTTTCAGAACGGTTTACACTACTTTAATGGATTATTTTTTTTAAATAACCCTATTTAAAAAATTAATTTTCAATATACCCTTCTTTCCCAAATATGTACTAAAATACCCCACTTTTAATTTTAGGTGAGAAGTCGCATTTTGAAACAACGACTTCTCACCATTGTTTTTTTTTTTTTTTTCCTTCTTTGAGAAATCGCATTTTGGACTTGCGACTTCTCTTCTTCTTTTTTCGTTTTAAATTTTTTATTCATGAAAAAAGTTTTGTTAATTTTTTTAGTTTAATTAATTAGGTTAGTTTAGTTAAGTATTGTGTTAATTAAGACATTAAGAAGTTAATTTTACTACTAAAGAATTTAATTATGGATAAAAAACATTAATTAAAAAATTAAACATTAATTAGTTAGTTAGTTTTAATTTTTTTTAAATTAAGTTAATTAATTAGGTTAGTGTAGTTAATTAGTTTTAATTAGGGATTTATTAAGGCAAATTTAATAATTACAAACTTTAATTGAAAACACAATCGGCCATACATAAATAAAAGTTACATGAAATTTCTATTGTTGAGAAGAACTTCCGGCACGGTTGGGGCAATTGTTCTTGTTATGACCCGGCATCCGGCAGATTCCGCATCTTTTTGGCTGGCCTGCTTCCCTCATGTCCATTTCAGTACGAATCTGAGCGGATTGTGGACGGCCCTTAGGATCTCTCCGCATCTAGACGTTGTGGATCACTGTGGGTCCGTGATATTGTGGCCAGTATCCCTCGTTGCCGACGGTGCCAAATTTTTCCTGGTAAACGTTGAACACATGTTTCAACTTGTACACATCTGCCACTTGTTTGTAACAGTCGAGACTCGCACGTGCACAAGCAGCAAGGACATGCGAACATGAGAGGTGCAATGCCTGAAATTTTCCACAGTCGCACCACTTTTCATTCAAGTTCACCTGGAAGTTGCCCCCAATCCGCCCCTCTCTTGGGTTTGCCAACTCTTCCACCAATAATTCACTCATTTCCCGATCGAATGTACGCACATAGTGCGAGTTGGCAACTACTCGATCCTCCTCGATGGACTTGTTGAGAGCCTCGGTATATGTATGACCGACTCGGATCATTGCATCCGCCTTCTGTCCCTTCTTGACAAAAGTTTTAACCAATCTGTAATAGGTTGTCTTAACCAACGCAGTGATTGGAAGATTTCTAGTTCCCTTCATTACACTGTTAACGCATTCTGCAAGATTGGTTGTCATGTGTCCCCAACGACGCCCTCCATCCCAAGCATGAGTCCATTTATCCTTGGGGATACGATTGAGCCACCTAGTGCCCTCTGCGTTGTCCGCTTCCAGATTATTATAGTACCAATTGAAGGTCGGCTAAGTCAAGGCGTATCCTGTATCGTTGGAAAAGTATGTTGTCAAGTTTCATTAAAAAAAAAGGACAGATATAAATCACAAGCTAAATGAATTCGGTACTTACCCATATTAACCACTTGCCTTCGCTGGTCCTTATTCTTGAAGCGCGTGTTCCAGTTTTGTGCAATGTGACGGATGCAGTACACATGCACCGAGGGAGAGTCTGACCATCCACTACCGTGTCTTCTGTAAGCACTTTTGATTGATTAACCCTATCCGAAATCAAACATTGGTCAACTTGGGGGGTAACGTGCCTTCGCAAATTACGCAGAAAGAAAAACCAAGCGTCCGCTGTCTCCCCCTCGACGATGGCAAATGCAAGGGGGAATATGTTGTTGTTCCCATCTTGAGCAATTGCCATCAAGAGGGTCCACTTGTACTTTCCGTACAACCAAGTGCCATCAATCTGGACAATGGGTTTGCAAAATGGAAACCCTTCGATGCATGCGTCAAAGGTCCAGAATAGATGACCGAATATGACCCTGTCCCGCACTAATTGTTTGTTAGGGGTATAGGCCAGCATCGTCTCCAAGTCAACAATCGTGCCTGGGACAAACTCTTGCATAGCTAGGAGCCATCTCGATAGGTCATTGTAAGATTGTTCCCAGTTGCCGTAGACCCTCTCGATAGCCTTCTGCTTGGCTATCCACACCTTCCTGTAGCTGGTGGTGTACCCTATTGTGTCCTAATGCGTGCACTTAAAACTGACACTGTAATCGAGCGATCCTCCTTAACATGTCCCTTGATGCTTTCACAGATCATATTCGAGTCAAGCTTCCGATGATCTTGTGATAGTGCTGCTGCTACACACGTATGGTGCTTTCAGTTTTCGGATCTCCCAAATTCGGTCCTTCGTGCGGATAGCTCTACACCTCCACATGCATCCATAATGCTTACACTCGGCTACAAATCTCCCCGGATCAGACTGCATCACCTTGAAGTCCAGAGAGTTGGTGATATGGTACTGCTTGATCGCTGACAGGAAATCTTCTTTTGTGTGGAACTTCATGCCAATGCGATGTCCTCCCCTGACATCATATTTCTCTAGAGAGGGCGTGGTCAGAGCGTGACCGTATCCCCCCTGATCCACAGCCTGGTCGAAGTTCATATTATGCATGTGTGGGGGCACGTCGTGTGGAGGAGCAGTGGATAAGGGGACTGCCTCAGGTTCGGCATTGAGGGCGCCTTCGTCGTCTGATTGAAGAAGATTATCGTCCTCATTGTCGCTGAAAGGACCGACTTCTTTGTTGTGAAGTCCGGCTACATGACTTACTGGGGGTGCCGGTGTTGGTTCGAGTGGCAGTGGTCTGTAAGACGGGGTTACTTGGTCAGATGAATGGTATGTTTGCGGGGGGTCAAATGAAGGGTATGTTTGTGCGTGGTCAAACACTGTGGGGTGACTATAAGATGTCGTTGCCCCCCAGTCGTAGTGTGAGGCAGAAGGAATGGTTGGATGGTAGGGTTCTGGTTCAGAAAAGTTTGTGTAGAAGTCTTGTGTATGGGCATTAAGATCAATGGCTTCAATATTAGACGAACAAACTTGGGGGTCAACATTGTAAGCATCCTTCATGTTAGTGTATACCTCGATGGTAGTTAAGCAGGATTGAACATGCCTTGATAACTGCAATGGTTGAAAGGTGGAGGCCTGAAACACACGTTTCATCTTCCTGTGGGTGAATGCATAGTAACCATGGAGGATGCTGCGCATCAACTGGGCCTCAGTGTGAGGGGCCAAGCTCCAATTACTTTGACTGGGAAGAAGTCTGCGCTGAACTGTTGGGTGTGGTGCCCCCAAAAAATCAAAATGACCATGTGCAACAAGACGAGCCAACTGCCGGTGACGATGATCAAGAAGATGTCCCGCAACGCAGACAACTTCCATCACGTATGAGACACTGACCACGTTGTGGAACTGAACACCACCTTGGGGGTAGTTTTCTATATTTATGGCGTTATGGTTAATTTATGGTTCTGAATAATGTATTTAATTTTTGCTTTGTGTTTTTAATAATAATGATTAATGTGTTTAATTTTTAGTATTATGTTTTTTTATTATATATTTTATTCCTAAACCTCAAAATTAACATACTAATTAACTACACTAACCTAATTAATTAACTTAATTTAAAAAAATTAAAACTAACTAACTAATTAATATTTAATTTTTTTAATTAATGCTTTTTTTCCATAATCAAATTCTTTAGTAGTAAAATTAACTTCTTAATATCCTAATTAATACAATAATTAACTAAACTAACCTCATTAATTAAACTAAAAAATTAATAAAACTTTTTTTATGAAAAAAAAAAATTAAAATGAAAAAAAAAACAAGAAGAGAAGTTGCAATTCCAAAATGCGATTTCTCAAAGAAGAAAGAAAAAAAAACATTTATGAGAAGTCGTTGATTGAAATAGCAACTTCTCACCTAAAATTAAAAATGGGGTATTTTGGTATATAATTAGAAAAGGGGGGGTATATTGGAAAATAATTTTTTAAATTGGGTTATTTAAAAGAAAAATCACTTTAATGCAATGCCCTCTCATTTTCTCTTTCTTTGAAAGTTGAAATTTGAAAAACCATGGAATTGATTAATATTGCATTTGGATCGATGTCACCTTTGAAAGCCTTCTATAGGCTGTGTGTGGCTGTGTGCTGCCAATGAGCATCGTGGGATTGCTCAGACATTGACATATAGTACATCCCACCCGATGGAGATATCACGCGCAACATCGTTGAAAGATGAAAATTACCCACACGAACTCAGACTAGAGTCCGCATATAGACGCAAAATTGATCATTACATTACATATATCATGAGCTCATAAATTAAACAGTTATTTTTCATAAACAAAATAAAACAATAAGAGATATGCAGTTAACGTTAGCTATATACCATGAAATCATTGCTTTTTGTCTTTAAAAAAAATGCCATGAGAGTTAAAATGCTTTCAAATTTATGAAGGAAAAAAAAGTTGCATGACATATCAGTAGGGCTTGGCGTAAATATACAGTCCTTTTGATTGGATTTTGATTAAATGGTACACACGTTAAACGTATGTTTTCCACACGCAAAAAAATAATGTGTGATAGAGATTTCGAGATAATTCTCACTGCAAATTTGTGTTTATACAATGTAGAAAATGTTACATTAATATTGCATTAAAAGAAAGTAAACTCATTTACTAATTATGTTCAAAAATCATATTTCCCGAATAAAAATCACAAAAGTGATAAGCATAAAAAAAAAATCACAAAAGTGATAATCATTATAAAAGGATTGACCATTCCATGAAAGCGATCATTTTAAATTATGGGACAATTCATTGTCAAATGTCAAATTAAGTGTTACGTGGACAAACTTTACTTAAAATATCGGGGTTCAAAATCCATTCAAAGCACTTTGTAGAGTCCTATACTCAATATACATGAGGACACCATATATATATATATATATATATATAATAGGCTTAATTATTGAGTTGGTCCCTAAACTATTTGGTAATTTTCAAATAGATCCATATACTAAAAATAATTTGTAATTGCTTCCTCGAACTTTTATAAAGTTTTCAATTGAGTTTCTGAACTAAAAAAGTTTCTAATTGGTCCTTGAAGTTATATAAAATTTTCAATAGAGTCCCTGAGGTAGGGTTCCGTGAATAGATCGTTGAGTTTGCTGATGTGAAACGTGACCTGGAATCACCCCCCACCACCCCACACACACAAATTTGTATTTAGAGTTGCAAGAGACCAAAATGTTAAGCTAGAAAACCAAAACATGACCTGTACCATTTCTCCTCCATCTTAACAAATAGTTTCTTCATTCCCCGACTTATGTATCACGGTTGCATATCCCTCTCTCTAAATATTTCATCCAAATAGTGCAACTTACTACATCTCACTTCATCTTGTTATATCTTACTGTATCTTATTGTAACAATGCCTCAAGGTTCATATCCTCCACCCCAACCACTCATAGATGGCTAATATGGTTATCCAGTTTGGCTTAAATCAGTAATATTTCGTCTACTTCAACATATCCCTATAGAATTTTATACTTTAGGTACCATATTGAAAATTTATATAAGTTCAAGGAATCAATTAGAAATTTTTTTAGTTCAGGGACCCAACTGAAAATTTTATAAAAGTTCGAGGACTCAATTATAAATTTTTTTAATATAGGGACCTATTTAAAAATTCTCATGTAATTTAAGGACCAACTCAATAATTAAACCTATATAAAATTATTTCATTGAAAATTAGATCGATAAGACCGCCATTTAAACTAATTGCAATTATTTCATTCCTTGTGTTTTTTAAAATGACAAATTTCTTTTCACAAACAATTAACCATGATATCATTATTATCACAAATATAGTACTGTTTACCCAAAACTTCTATTATAATTGAATAATGATATTTGAACACCCAAATTGGGACACAATACTGTGTCCCTTTGATTTTTTATGATGTACGGTTGAAAAACGTGTATATAAAGAAGATGAAAAAAGTAAGTAAGAGATGGAGATAAACACATATGATATCACATACAATATCAAAAACTTAATGTTCAAATAACACAACTCATTACAATTTTGCTACCTTTTTCTCTCCTGTTCTTATTATGCATTGTATGATTCACGACTGCTTCACATAAACAAGATTGAAGGAGATCAAATTATTGCTGTAGCCACTACTAAAAACTTCAACTTATGACGATAGTGTGTACCACCATAAGTTATGATACTAAAAGGAAGGCATAAATGACAAATGAAAAAACAGCGACACTGTCCGCTAATTCCCGTGTTGGGTGGCCTAGTTTCTAGACTTTTTGCTGGATATATATGGGATGAAAGTTTTCAATCATATCCCCATAGAAACTTAGCTTCTGGGATGGAATTTTGGGATATTGAAACTTGTTGAGTTGGTGGGCCGGCTGTAATCAATTGTATTTTGTATCCTTGATATTCTTTTGCATGAGTTAGAATATCTTTGATACTCTTTTTAATATATTTTTGGCTTATCAAAAAAAAAAAAAAATCTTATATACCTATTAAGTTTATTTGCTACGGTGGAATTAGCGGTGGGCATTGGTTTTATATCATTTTTTTTATCAAACTGGTGCGAAACCGGTTTAGAATTCTGACCTGAATTCTCTGCTGTCAATTTTTTCTTTACAATTACCGTGCATTTTCATAAAAACCATTTAAATTTTTTGTTTAAATTCGAATATAAGTGACGGCAGGAAATTCAAATCATAGAGTTACAGTTGCAGAGAGAGAGAAATAATATATTTCCTGTTATGCCACAACAAACACTAGTTTGGATAGGGATTGTATCTTTTATTTGTCTTGTATTTCCTATGGTGTTATGAGATAAAAAAAGACTTAAACGAATGAGAATACGTTTTAATTTTTTATTTACCAATTATAATTATTGATTTTTATATTAGTTTTAATTCTATTTTTTGGGAATTGTACACGAGAATTCATTTGTAAATCAAAACCGATGCATTTCGGTATTAATTATGTTAACAACTACTGATGTAGGGAAGCATTTTTTTGGGAAAATTGCATAATTTTCATACCTGTTTCCACCATATCTTGTAAGGGGCCCAAGTAGAAGGACTCGGCCTATTATGAGAAAGGCCCGATCCGTTTGGGAGCCTGCCAAAAGAACTTGGATCATGTATAACTGAGTTTCCTCTGCGCGTTCTCGGGCTCGACCAAAGCATGATTGGGATCCTGAGCCTCGCCTGACTACAGAAGGACGCCTGAGTAAAATCATTCAGCAATGTAAACCGGAAGTGATGAATCTTTCAGAAGGGCCACGTAGGACATACACGAAAAGCGTGACTCTCCACATAATATCCCGACGCTTGGCCATGAGACCCACCTATGTAACAAAATCACACTCCCCATGCTCCTAGGAGGGCTATAAAAGGGAGAGCAACCCAAAAAGGAAGGGTTGGGCAATTCTCAAAGACTTGGGACCAGAAGACTAGGCTAGCGAGAGAGAAAGAGAGCTCCGAGAGACTTTTGTATTTTATTTTTCTTGTCAGAACAATACTTTTACGGTTAATTAAAAATTGATATCATAAGCAATTTAAATGGGTTGAATTTGTAAAGATACATCGTGATCTTAAACAAATTACATGGTAACATATCATTGCATGAAAGTATAAAGACTTTTTTTGTATTAAGCAAAAGTTTAGATAATTGGGGAATGTACACCCCCATGCAAGACCAGAAAAGATTATCAACTTCAATTGGAATTTATAGTGAAATTTATATATCACCTATCAACAAGAAAAATTTAAGAATCGAACCCAGACCATAACAAGTGTGGGTGGAAGGATTGACCAAATAAGTCAATTGGTAAAGTACAAACTTAAATTTGAACATTAAAAAAAAAAAAGCTTAAAGATTTTTTACATTTAAAGTGTCATAATTAAATAAAAATATTTGACAAGTGCTAGCAATGCACTCTCTAACCAACTCTTTCCAACGTACTTTCTCTTATTGATTGAAATCATGTGGGTTCCACTATTTTGGAATGAGTCTCATTAATTCATACGGGTCCCACTTGAATTTAGTGAGACCAACATGAATTTCCACCAATAGAACATAGTGTGTTGGAAAGATAGTGATAGAATGTATATTATTAGCATTTCTCAAAATATTTCTACGAGAGTAGAATACTTTTAATAATATAACAGAGAATCATTAAACAAAATATAAAAATAGTTAAAATAACAATATATCAATTTTAAATCCTTAAAAATATTTTTTATCCATTATAAATATTCTGAGTATTGATTCTGTTTCATGAAAGGTCCATGTTAAAATCTTTATTTGGATTTATGAAGTTATAAAAAAAAAATTATCTTGTCAAAAAAAAAATCTTTTTTCATATTCTTTAATTTCCAATAATGAACTGGACATTATTTTCTTCTTTCCAATAATCTATATATTTCAAGGCTTATCCGAGGAAAAGCGTCGTCACTCTCAATATTGTCACTAATTCAACTAGTATTTGCAAATTATCAACTTTTGAGATTGCATAACAATTAAATCTAAGTTATATATATGTAAACTAAGTAGATAATTTCAATGGACTTTGACTTCTGAAACCCAAATCATTTAGGCGGGGAAACAGGCCCAAACTGAGTATACCCATATAAACCTGAATAAGGCTATAGCTTTTATGAAACGGGTCCTCAACAGGTTGAAAAATGAAAAGTCCAGCCTCCTTGCATTGGTCTGGTTGGTGACAGTAAATATTGGCTCAAAATAGTCCAAAGTGACATCCCTGATTTTAGTGATTTCAGAATCCACCTGATATAGGCGATGAGGAACCGAGCATAAGTATTGTGAAAGTATACTATACACACAAAGCAGACTCTGTAAGGAAGGTATTTTTTTACTTTTAAAAGAAGAACGATTTGTACATTTGTTGTAAGGCAGAGGATCACTGCTTTTTAAGAGTGAAAATTTTATTTTGGTTCATTAACAAATTTTTTTTCTTCATGAATTTAATATTCATAAATCCAATTTTTATAATTTCATCCCTTGCTAATCTCAAAATTTCCATCAATTTTGTCTATCTGTGAGACAAGTTTTAATTAAATCTTGATTTATAACAGGGGCTAAATTGAGACGAAATAATTTTTTGTAAGCTATACTTTCATTGCTAGAATGATTCCCACATTACACAATATTTATAATGAAGAAGGATCTTAGTTTTTCCTGCGTTTTGCTTAAAGGAATTTCTTTATTCTTTAAAATAATAAAATCAAAGACAGGGTTCCTGACAAAACATATACATTTCTTTACCTGTCTGCCAAGATTTGAATCATAATGCTTGATGACATTTCACAAACTATAATAGCAACAACGATATTGCCTTTACCTTTGGTTTTTGTGCTGAATGATTTGGAGGGAACATTCATCTTTATAGTTCTTCTTCTTCGTGGAAAAGGAAGACATCTTAAGTATGAACCGAATAGTTGGCTGTCTTTGTCGTCTACGGATTTATGTGTCAAAGAGAAGGCCCGTGCCAAGGACCAATATTCCCACAAATCTTGATGCTATAAGGTCCTGCTTCGTTGAAAAATTATATGGTGGTAACGTAGCATTTGAGAGACTGAAGGAGGATTTCCATAAAGCTCAAGTAAATCCAGCAACGCTAGCCAACACTGAGATTCTTTTAAAGGCTTTACTTAAAGAAGAGCATCTTGATTTAATGAAGCTTCAGGTTTGTGACAGGCTAAGGGTTTATTTGCTTTCTTTTCAATTTCCTATTTTCATTGCTTATTTTTAAAAATAATTATAAAATTATCATTTTGATTCTGTTTCCGTAAAAATAGAAAATGAAAACAGAAAATTAGAAACAAAACAAACATGACCTGACATATTTACCTGTGTGCTATTTTTCAGTTTTATCGTTAACAATTTAAAATAACATTAGAAAGTATCAACATTTTCTGAAATCCTACTTCAAAATTTCATAAAATAAATAACAAAATTTCCTTCATATTGGTTGCTGATGAAAGTTTAATTTACGGTTTTTTTTTTTTTTTTACAATTTTTCTAACACTAAAATAAATATGCATATAACTTATACCTAAATATAGGAATTTTTTTATAAGTACCAAAAGGCACAAAAAAAATAAAGGGTAGGATTTATTTATCTATATTTGAACTAATAAGAGCTCTGTTATAATGCATTGAAGCAAACTGGTGGCGAAGCTGGAAATGAGTAGAAGCGAAGATTCTGCAGTGAAAATACTTCGTGCGGCAAAAGAGGACAATGCGAAGAAACCACTTGAAGCCTACGAGATTGAAATGTTACTCGTAGAAATGCTCATCTATAAGGTATTCAACCTCAAATTTCCATTTTCAATAATAACTTATTTGAATGGCAATGTTGTTGTTTGTTTGTTTGTTTTTTTTTTTTGATAAGCAAAATGATTTAAAAGGGTACATACATGAGAATGGCAATGTGGTTATTATCTAAACTATCTCCAATTTTATGGACCTGTTAAAAACAGAATTTACCCTTAAATCTCAACCTAATAACTTTAACTACTTAATACTCCCTCTGGTCTCTATTGTAAGCAAAAATTAAATGGGACACACATATTAAGATAGTTAGTTAATCTCATTTAAAAGAGTCATTGAGAATAAAAATTAAGTTTGTTACCTAAATTATCCTTCCTCTTATTTATTAAACTTGTGTTGTTGAGAATAAAATGAGTCATTGGAAAACTAAATTTGTATTAAATGAAGGGTATTTTAAGAATAATTTCATTAAATAGGATGGAAGTAGTTGAAATTTGTGTATATTTTGGACCAAAAAATTATTGTGGACCGGAAGGAGTATATATGTGTGAATTGGGTTAGGGATTCATCAGAGTTAGATTAGACCTCACAGCTCAAATAATATAAAAAAAAAAAAAAAAAAACTAAACTAGAAATGTACGGGATATGGAAGCGCCGGCTAAATCACTGAGGATAATTTTAACAAGGTCCACAAGGAGGAGAATCTAGAAAAGTTGTGCCTAAACTCTGGACAAATTGAATCCGCCAATCTCTATTCTTTCAGCCGCAAATTCTTGAGAACAAGCGGTATCTCTGCTGGTTAAGACCAATCTCTATTTTTGTCAGGTTTCTATTTATAAAATGTTTTCTTATATTCATTTTTTATTTTCTAAAAAAAATCCATTTGCAAATTTTTTCATGTTTTTTGCCATTGCTATTTTCATTGTGTTTGGTACGCCATAACTTATCCGTCTTCTTTCCCTTGCTCAAATCCAGAGAAAGAAATTATCAAACAAGCTTCTGTCAAAAAAATTATCAAACAAGCTTCTGTCAAAAAAATTATCAAACAAGCATATAACTAATTAAAACCAATAAAATTTTAATCACCCCAGCTCTGTTCAATTTCCTTCATTATGAAAAATTAATTCAACGACTAATATTTGATTAGAGAAATGATGGAAGAAAAAAGAGGTCATTTTGATGGACTAAATTGATTTATCCATTTAGAGTGTGTTTGGGAAAGCTGGAAAAAAAAGATTATGCTGATAATCAATTTTTGTATAATCGATTATTGTGATAATCGATTATAATCAGAATCTATTTTTGTTTGGGACTGTTTGCTGAAAAACGATTTTAAGATAATCTATTTCGTTTGGATGGTGTAAAAAAAATCACTTTTATATAATAAATTACGAAAAAGGGTACGAAGTTATTTATATAATTTAATAATATTTGATGAATTTCATTATTTTTTATTTAAAAAATATTAATTTTCTAAATGTATATTTTTTTATTTCAAAGTCTTATAAATTTAAATTAAAAAATATATCAGTGTGTTATATAATAAGAAGTGCAGTATTCTTCCTATTGACACAGATACTTTGCACAATCAACTGCACCATCAATGAGTGCAAATGCAGTGACGAGAGTCCCAGGGCCAGGGGTAAGACCGGAAGAATCGTTTGAAGATGTAAAATAATCAGAAGCAAATAATCTACGAGTCCTCATTATGAGATGGTTGAAAACAGCTTCTTTTCCCAAAGAAACAGCTTTTTCAAAATTTAAGTTAAAGCCCAAACACAAAAGATTTTATATGAAACAGCTTTTATATGCAAAAACAGCTGAAATAACAAAATTTAATCCTTCCCAAACACACACTTATCCATTATTTTATGCCAAGAGAAATTCCTTATATCTGTCATCTGATAATCTGATATTGACAGGGAGATTTCAAAGAAGCCTTGGAATGTAAATGCTTGGCAGATGAATCAATTAAAGATGCGCGGCGCCCACTGTACAAGGTACATGCTCCTTAATTTGTTCTTAGAGAAATGCTATCCTGACACAAAATTTTACACACACACACACACCGTATAGTGCCCCACTATGCAGTATTGTAGCTGTACAGTGCAGCACTGTAACAGGTTTTTTTTATTTTTAACTTTAGTTTTTTTTTAAATGTTATTTTTTATTAGATAAATTTTTTGGTTAAGTATGTGTAAATATCTGGTGAATCATGTACAAATATCTGGTGAATTCAGTTCATTATCTGGTGAATGAGTTTTTTGAGAAATAAAATTTTTCGTTAAGTGGTGAATCATGTACAAATATCTGGTGAATTCAATTCATTATCTGGTGAATGGATTTTTTTGAGAAATAAATTTTTTGGTTAAGTATGTGCAAATATCTGGTGAATCATGTATAAATATCTGGTGCATTCAATTCATTATCTGGTGAATGGGTTTTTTTGAGAAATAAAATTTTTCGTTAAGTGGTGAATCATGTACAAATATCTGGTGAATGGGTTTTTTTAAGAAATAAAATTTTTCGTTAAGTGGTGAATCATGTACAAATAAATGGTTAATGAGTTTTTTTATAAATAAAATTTTATTTTTTATAAAAAAAACGAAAATTAAAAGAAAAAAAAAGGGTCGCTACAGTGCCGCACAGTGCAGCTACAGTGCCGCACAGTACGGCATTATACGGTGTAAACCGTATGATGTAAAAACCGTGTGTCACGGTATCACTTCTCTTGTTCTTATCTACCTTTGGGCTCCATTGCTACCTAATAAATGCAAAATTACAAGCCTGCTTATCCCTGATAATTTATTCTATGTTGCTATTTTGGCGATTAGCTTAGAGTCTGTTTATTTAAGATTAAAAAATAATTGATTTTGTTATAAAATAATTTAGTTATTATTTTTAGAGATTTTTAAAAAAAAACATAAGTAGATTTGTATTTGTTTACAATCATAAAAATCAATTTTTTTAAAAGTAATTAGTTATAAAAACTGTTTTTTTTTTTCAGAAGCAACTCAAAGTTGCTTTTCATTTTAACTCAAAAATGATTTTTTTCTGCTTCTGATTATTTTCAAAAGCAAAAACAAACACACTAAAAACATAAAAAAATCATTTTATTGTTAAAAAAATAATTTTTTTAACAAAATAAGCAATAACAAACGGGCTTGACTTAAACATCATTCCTAAAACACAACACCCACTTGATACATAGTAGATACATGACAAATGTGTTATATATACGTATCTTTAGTACAAATTTTATAAAATTAATATATATCAGTTCACGGTTCAAGCAGTGATCCAGTGTCATGAACAAGTTGATTACTAATCCGGGTTTGATAATATTGGTTACAAGGCTCCACATGCCTAAGAAAGGCATGAGAAGTTCTGTCTTCCTTTTCACTTATCTTCGGTCATGCAATTTGCTAAAAGATAGAGCCGTATTAATTTTTCTAAGGAACCAAATGTTATTTTGATGTACATTGTCATTTTTCATAGGCAAATGTTAAAATTAGTATGTAATGTTAGTGGGAGGAGTCACCAAATCCTATGACTGACGCTTCCTCGAACCAACTCATCTACCTTATAACTTCCTTTGATACATTGTCATTGTAAAATATTTTACATTGTCATGAACCAATTATAAATTATCACACACACACACAAATATATATATTTGTGTGTGAGAGAGTTTAATATTGATACGATGCAAGTGTAAAGTATTTTACATTGTCAACTAATTACAAATTATTCTTTGTGTGACTTTTAAAACAGGTATAATAAAAAACAAATATTTTCTGAAGACGTCACAATTTATGATTGATTGACAGTGTAATTTAATTAAACACAGTAGAACATTTATGAAAAGTGAAACATTTTTTTTAATGATATATCAATTTATAATTGATTAATAATAATAAAAATCTTTAATTGATACTTGATAGTGTATATCAATTAAATCTTATTTCTAATTATATATAGGGTTTACCATTTACTTGTTAAATGAGTCGTGTGGTTGTGGACAAAATCGTAATACTAGTATTTTTCCAGCGAGAGATATACCTCTCATATTAAATTTAGCTTATATTTGCCTTGTTGAAAATTTTCACAGGCAATTATTCACAAAATGTTGGGGAACACGATAGAAGTTAAAGAATTCTGGGAAGAGTTCGTTGAAGTATATGATCCAATGTCTCCACCCGATTTCGAAACATTTGAAAGAAATGTGGACCGACTAAAAGAGTTTGCAGGGGAAAAGTAAATAAATGAATCTGCAAATATGTATCATTTAATTTGATACATCTTTACTACACTATTTTGAAAATTTACAAAATAAAATTCCCACATGTAATATTATTTTAGATTAGAAGAAGTTTATAGTGTGACTCAGTTGATTGTACAAGCTGAATTTGTAAGTAGGATCTCAACTAGAATCCCACAAAACACGTAAAGAACAACATACAGTTCAGTTCGGTTTGGATTGGATTGTTTCCTTAAAAAATCTGATCATATTAAATACAGTTTGGATTGGATTGATTGATTCATTTTTACCGACTCATTACTACATATTTTTATATTACATCAAAATAATCGAGATTACAAGCTAAATTGAACAAAATCTTAAACTTGTATATACTTATTGATACATTCATGTAATAATATTTCATAAAATATGTATGAAATAAATAAATATCATCATCTCCATGACATATTTTTTTATGTTTGAAACATCAGGAATAATACAAACTTTAGTCAAATCTAACTAATAAGTATTATTTAAAAAAAGACAAAAAAAAAAAAAAAAATGCAGAAAATAGAATAAGCATATCTTAAATTTAATAAACGTACTTTTTTTTAGTTCAATTTTTAAAAAATAATCTAAAATCTGATCTGATACGATCGATTTTTGCAAAACAAGATCAAAAAAAGTCAAATAAATATTAATTTGGTTTAGTTTTCAATTTTATTTTGAATTTATTTAGAGATGAATAATGAATTAGTTATGTTGGAGGTACGGTTCTCGAATAACTGCCCGATTTGACCTGGCCTTTCTCTAAGCCCTAAGGATGCTGCAGCTCGGCCCACTTAATCCAATCCAAAATAATATATATTTTATTCAAAAGATCCGTACAAAGGCACGAGTGGCACAATTACTTGGAAAATTATAGGTGGCCCGACATTGTCACAACTTGATATAAACGTGATATAGCGGGTTTCTTTTAACCCTTTTTTTTTTTTTTTTTTTTTTTTTTTAAAAGTTTTTGACAAATTTTAAAGTTTCTTTTATTCAAAGCATTAGGCTATTGGTACACTAAAAAAAGCATTAGGCTGTTAGCACATTTGGAGAGGTATAAAAGTGATAATCAATCACTAGTTTGGCTTCCCTATTTATTAAAATATATTTTAAAAAATAAAATGAATAATTAAAGAGAACTGACGATAAATAAATAGAAATAAACAAAGCCAAAGAGAAACAATAAACAGAAGTAACAATATATACTACCTCACGTTCAATAAAAATTATAAAATATTAGATTTTTTACCCGTGCAATGTACGAAAGAATTATGAATAAAAATAAATATTTTCGATCATTTTAAAAATAATATTGATACTCAAATATAAAAAATAAAAAATTAAAATTACAACAAATAAATATTCGTGTAGTAGATGGATGATAAATAGATAAAGGGAAAAAATGATAAAATTTATTGGTATTTCATTAAATAAGTATATTGTATAAAATTTGGCTCTATTTACTAATAGACAACAACGATGTATGAGGGATAGGATTTCATTGTATTTTGAAAATATTATTCATACTTAAATGTAGAGAACAAACAGATTAAAATAATAATAATTAAGAATTTTTGTAATAACAGTTGAACTAAAAGAAAGTTGAAAAAAATAGTAAGCTTACTGTCATAAATAAATGTAAATAAAATAAAACTCTACATAGACAAACACTAAACAGCATTGATAACAAAATTAGTTCAATAAATTTATTAAAACACTCAACATATTCCCAAATCTAGCCATTAATTGTTATTTTTCTTTAAAGATGTTAAATGTATTTTTTATAGTTGTTATTTTACAAATTTACCCTCAATTTTTGGGGAAAATTAGGGAAGTTTGTTTGATGGACTTTTTTTATATTCTATTCATATCTTGACAACTCATTCTTATACCCATGCATATTTATGTAGGATTTTTGACTTTGACATCATATAATATAAAAATAAAAATAAAATATGTAAACATTAGATAATGGTATAAAGCTATATATCGGGGAGGCAATGCTTGTGTAGATTGGCCGGCAAACTCGAGTCTTGATATGGAGCTTGGATTTCGTGCCTTGGAGGCTCCACCTGAGGTCTTGTTTCTCTTTTATTTAGTGATAGGACTGGAGCTTGTGTACCCGCATGTAGTTTTTGCTTCTTAGTTTTCTTTTTCTTTTGGGTTTTTGCCCCTTAGACCACCAATATATATATATATATATATATATATATATGAATTTTTAGATTTTGCTTCTTAAAAAACTAAAAAATAGAGCAAATATATATTAAAATATGTATTATTTTAACGAGTTTAATTTTGATAGACGGACTATATAAACTTTTATTCACTGTTGATTAATCATACATTTACCATATAAATTAAATATTTTAATGATGTGACAAGTGTAAAAACAATTACACTTGTTTTGACTGGAAAACAATAACACTTGTTAATTGATACTAGTACTACATTAGAGGAGTATTGGTCATGAGTTTGTTACCGCTGAAGCTACCATTATTAGCTTCTAGATGTGCTTCTGACCTCGACCCAACTTGCAAACAAGTATACACTAAATCAATTTTCCAAAAACTAATTAAGAAACATACAAAAGAAATTCTTATTAACCTGTTTGCTTACTTTTTTTTTTAGAAAGCCTGGGTGCTTACATTAAGAAACAAAAAATAGATAAATTTTAGGAATTAGTTGGTATGAGTTATTAGTGTAAATTTTTTTATACTATAATCATAAATTATTATGTTATTAAAATGTTTGACTATTATTCTAATTATCTTAAAATTCACAAAAAAAATAATTTAGGATTGATTTACAGTATAAAAAATTTTACATCCAACATTATCAAAGTTAATTGAAAAACTAAAACTTAATTCTTAATATATCAAATATCTTTCCATCTTTCAATAAAAGTGTGCTTCTTTGGTTCATTAACCGAATTCCTTCCTTACTCATAAGTATTTACGGTAAAAAAAAAAAGGATTTTTCAACTGCAAATCCCGTCATATATTTTGTTATGCAACCAGCCTAGGAGAAGGTCTAATGAATCCGAGTGAAACATGATAGGATCTCATATCTATCTAATAGGTTACAGGTTCTAACCCCTGCTAATTTTTTTGAGTTATGATATTTTGACACCAAAATTTGACACCACGGGAGGACATTTTAGTTTTGAGTAGACTGTGAACCAATGAAATAAAGAGAGAAAGAGTAAAGTGATAAACAACTTATTAAAAACTAGAGTGTCCCCCCATGATGTCAAATTTTGATATCAAAATATCATAACTCAATCTCTTTGATGCGAGGTAAATGTAGATTTTCTTTGCAAATACTCATGAACCCCGAAAGTTTTTCTCTGCTTTGGATTTAGGGAACGTCCCCTCGCCCTAAATTTTAATTCTATATATAATAATAATAATAAAACTTAGAAGGAGGTCCCACGTAGGTAGGAACAAAATTTATATGGATGAAATTGACAAGTAACCGTCTTGTCTTGTGGGTCATCCAACGTAATCATCGATCCTTAATCCTTACTCTCTAAAACAAACAAAGTTGAATGGAAATCCAAATCGATGGAAAGAAAAACATCACTTCATGGGGAAGCTCATAACTACTACCAAACCTCTCATCCTCCAATCAAAACTCCTCTGTTTTTCTCTGCTCTACCTCTTCACCACTCTCTTCCTTGCTCTTTACACCACTTTATCTCAATCCAAATGCTTCTTCAGATCATCCCCATTGGATCCCATTCAAAATTCTCTCTTCTCTTACCCTTCTTCCTATGGAGAACACAAGTATGCTGTCTCAACCACTCGTTCCACCTGTTCTTCCCCTGTCTACTTTTCAGGTAAGGCACACTACCCGTGCTAAAAAAAAGTGATTTTTTTTTGTTTATATGATCAAGATAATAACTTTTTGTTAATGGGTTTTGGTTAATGAATTCAGATTACTGGGATGTTGTGAAGGAGATCGAGAATTCCCACAAGACTCATTCAATTCCCCTGCGGTATATGCAGGGGAATGCTGATAGTTTTGGTGGAAATCTCAGCACCCTTGTGAGATTTTCTTATTTTGATCATCAAAATGATAGCATTGAAGTTCCCTGTGGATTTTTGAAGAAATTTCCCATCAGTGATTCTGGTCAGTTCCGCATGAATTCACTTGTTATATGAGTGCGTGTGTCAGTGAATCAGATCTCAATTCACGTAAGAAATAATTCAACCATCATGTTTTATTGATCATAATGATTATAATTTGCCACTGAAATTCATAGATATGGAGCCACAACATTGGCCCCAGAAATTATTTACATTAAGGAGGTTATAATGCCAATGAAATCAATAATCATGTTCAAGTATTATTAGTATTATTTTATAGTTTGGTTTTAGATAAAAAATATACATATGCTTATCAGCTTATGTTATGTGCTTTGTCTCTTGATGTAGATCGAATTGCCATGGAAAAGTGTGACAGTGTTGTTGTAGTTTCAGCAATCTTCAATGACCATGACAAAATCCGGCAACCAAAGGGCCTTGGGTCCAAAACACAGGGAAATGTGTGTTTCTTCATGTTTGTAGATGATATTACCCTCAAAGGGCTTGAACATCATGGATTGATTTCAATAAATTCAAGAGAGTACAATATAGGTGTATGGAGGATTGTGAAGGTTGCAAAAGAGGATTTGTATCAAAACCCAGCAATGAATGGGATTATACCAAAATATTTATTACATAGGCTATTCCCAAATTCTCAATTCAGCATTTGGATTGATGCAAAGTTGCAACTTGTGGTTGATCCGTTGTTGTTGATTCATTCACTAGTTATATCTGAGAATGTAGATATGGCCATATCAAAACACCCTTATTATGTTCATACAATAGAAGAAGCAATGGCAACTGCGAGGTGGAAGAAATGGTGGGATGTCAATGCCTTGAAGGTGCAAATGGAGACATACTGTGAACATGGACTGCAACCATGGAGTCCTAGCAAGCAGCCCTATGTGTCAGGTAACTAACTATACATTTTGTCATGAACTTTAGGTAATCTTAAAGTCTGCAAAGTAGTTGTCAGGGTAATAATCTAATCCAAATTAACAAAGCATGTAAGTCTATAATATCATTAACTGATAAGGTTTTATACAACATATAGCATTTGACTGTTGCAACTTGCAATTGTACACTTAAATTTAACTAGTTCCAATCTAGAAGAGTGTGGTGAGATTGGAACCCTTTCTGTCTAGTTATTATTTTAAGGAACGTGAAAAGTTTTGCACAGCTGTTGACAATAAATATACTATGGCCTTTAAGCCCTGCAATGTATGGGTAAGGCTTATCCTAGGAAGGTTTCTTGACTTTCTTCCATATGGGGTAGTTTACTTTTGTTAGCTTAGTTGTTACTTCTGTTGGCTTCCTTTGTCTAACTTCTAACCAATTATTTTCAATGACAATTGGGCTGTAAACTCATCCGAGGTCTTACCTAAGCTTTTTGGCACCTATTCAAGTAGGAAGAACTAATCACATGGATAATAATACTTAATAGCCTCATATATTTTAGAGATGTGGACCAAGAAATTTTTTGGATGAAACTAAACTATTAATAAGAATGATTTATCTAACCTATACAACATTGCACATGTTTAGAAATCAAAAATAGAAATGTTGTATTGAGAGTTGTGTATTCAATTTCTTGAAAGTCTAAAAACTACTCTTTCCAAGACAATATTTCTATTTTTTGATTCTTTAACATGTGCAATGTTGCATATGTTAGAAAAATCCTAATAAGAATGAAGACCTAAATGACCTGTCAAAGAATTTAATTATTAATTATTAATATAATAAAATGATATAGTTTAATCCATGTATCTCATCCCACTAAATGAAAAATACTTTTAACAGTGGTAGCTCAAGCTCCCATGCATTATAGGTTTGTTTGTTTTTTGCCTAATTTTGTCCCTTCACTGAATCATAATTAGTTTCATTTGGCTCTCCCTGTGTTAGCTAGCTATTTATATTATTTTGCATTGGTACTGTTTAATATTGGCCCATGCAGATAATGAGGGGATATCAATTTGCACACAAAATGATGCATTCTTCTGTGCACAAAAAATTGATGGTTTTCTCTATTAATTAATTGGTTTTGGCAGATGTGCCTGACAGTGCTCTAATATTGAGGAGGCATGGATTGGGCAGCAACCTCTTCTCCTGTCTTATGTTCAATGAGTTGGATGCATTTAACCCAAGAGACCAATTACCCTTTGCATTTGTTAGAGATCAAATGAAGCCCAACCTGAAGCTGAACATGTTTGAGGTGGAAGTTTTTGAACAAGTGACAGTGGAGTATAGGCACAATCTCAAACGCAGTGATGGGACCACTACTGTCAAGGAAGTGTCCCCTTCAAGAAGAACCAAAAGGGCACCCCCAGATTTGTTGTACGTGAATGGCAGCTGCTGTGGCAGGTGCCAGAAGTATCTTTCCACAATGTGGGGTGAAGAATCAAATGATTGATGGACCCATAACCGCAGAAAAAAATAGTACAAATCAGAGCAGAAAAGATGTAAAAAAAGAAAAATTAAAGAAAGGTAAAAGTACCTAATAGTTGGATTTGTCTTTAAACTGGGTTAAGGGGATCAAACAATGAAAAGGAGTAAAGGAAAACAAAATTCTTTTATTAATGGCTAAAATATATTTTTGGTCCTTTATCTTTTGGGTAAAATTTATTTTGGTCCTTTATCTTTAAAAAGATTCATTTTAGTCCTTTATGTTTCAAAAGTGATCCAAAATGGTCCTTTCTGTAAGCTCTGTTGCTTGCTCCGTTAATCATAGCCTATGTGAAAGGATCATTTTGGGTCACTTTTGAAACATAAAGGACTAAAATGAATCTTTTTTACCGTCACGTCACCAGTTTTTAACGGAGTATAGATGAGAGATGACGGAAAGGACCATTTTGGATCACTTTTGAAATATAAAGAACTAAAATAAATCTTTTTAAAGATAAATGAACTTTAATCAAAAGATAAAAGATCAAAAAGGTATTTTAACCTTTATTTATAGAGAAAAACTGACAGCCTGTTAAAGGTTCACAGGAATGTTCGTTACATTTTGTGTTTATTCGTTTCCAAATATTCTCTATGCTCAAATTTTATAATAAGGTATATGTTGCTGCTATAAGGTGTACAAAGAATAAGAGGTTCCGTAATCCCAAGGTAGCTTAGAATGAGGAAAGTTTGCAAGATCTCAAATTAACGTAGCCTTCACTCTTCCCCTGTCGCTTTTGCAACATCTAGATGAAGCAAAGAACCTTTTTTTTTGAAAGGCGATGAAGTAAAGAACTTAAAAGAAACGTAATAAAACCTTTTAATAATTTGTAATCATAATGACGTTTATTTTTTTTGATATCAACAAACTTATTTCATTTCAATAGAAATATCGTCAACAATACAACTGGAATATATCATAATGACGTTTATATTAACTGAACAGATATATTTAGAATATTTTTCTGTGTCCTTGCCATTAATTGTTCTTACAGCTCATGCAGCTTTTGCAATTCGCAAAGGATTTAAAATGCACCACAACGATAATTTAATATTTTACTATTCATTTGATAAAAAGATTAGTGCGACAGTGTCCACTACAGGAGTACAGGACTACTAGTTTAGTGAGAAAATTAGATTAAATGAAATGTTTTATAAGCAAACTATTGAACTTATAAATCATGCTGATATTGTCCCAAAAAAAATATATAAATTATGCTGATAACTAATCTACGTACACCAAATAATTAAAAAATTACATTAAAGAGTAAAATTCCCATGTTTATGTCATTTGACGCATGCAATTGGCTTGAAATTGAGCTCTCAAACTGAAATGAAAATTTCCAATTCCAATTGTTTTGCTTGGTGTCCCTGTTAGAATTAAAATTCTAAACTTCAAATTTAATTCCATAAATCTGCAAAATAACTATTTTATATTATTTTCTATTAATATTTCTATCCTAAATCCTTAAGAATTACCTATTTCTGAGTATAAAATTTAAAAACCATACGTTGTACTTGTATCTATATATCACAAAAATCATGAGCATAGTTCACCGGTTTTTCACCATAAAAATGTGATGTGATTTGACTGATATAACTCACCCATCCCATTATCCCAATCCAACTACCACAAACGTCGGTCCCACAACATTAAAAAAAAAAAAAACACCTTCCAATTCGTAATCATCTTGAAAATAACCTAAACACTTTGGTTCTGTTCCTCTAGCACTATTCCATTGATCTCACTCATGGCAACCCAACAAATAGCACAACACAGAAACCAAGCCGAGATCTACCAAGGAGAAGGCATATGCATGCAGAAGTCACGCCTCCTCTTGGACGAGATTCTCCTCCCGAGAGGGTTGCTCCCATTAGACGATATCATCGAGATGGGTTACAACCGCACCACGGGATTCGTATGGCTGAAGCAGAAGCAGAAGAAGGAACACAGGTTCCAAGCCATTGGTCGAACGGTGTCGTATGAGGCGGAGGTGACGGCGTTCGTGGAGGAACGGCGCATGAGAAGGGTGACAGGTGTGAAGAGCAAGGAGCTCTTCATATGGATCACCATCTCTGAGATCTTCGTTGATGATCCTCGTTCCGGTAAGATCTCGTTTGCAAACTCCACTGGGATTGCAAGGACCTTTCCTCTCACAGCTTTTGCTATCCAAGAGGACCATGACCAACAAAAACAACACGTGAAGGACCGTAACACTCGCAAAAAATTATGATATATAATTTTACAGGTTGTCATGCATTTTGATCTTATGTTATCTTTCGAATGAGATATAAAATAATTAGCTTGATAATTTCTTTTATAATATGATGATCCTTGGGGCTTTGCCCCCCTCCATTACCAAAAGGAAAAAAAATAATGAAAAAAATCCCAACACATGATTAGTAGCTAGCTAGATATAATTGTCATTGATGTGATGATTATATATTGAGAATCAAAACTATAGAAATTTTAATTGAATGAATACAAAGTTATACAGTTAGAATGAGCTAGTTTTAATTGGAGACTCAAGTGGCCAATTTAATTAGACTGAATCTCTAGTAATGGTCGATCAGTTTCAATATATGATCTCTTTCGAAAGCCATTAGTGAGATATTACCTTCTAATAGAAGCCATTAGTGATATGATTGTTCACGTTCAAAAATCTACTTGATCCGAGCATCATAACAAATTCATACAGGTATTGTTGAAATAATCATCTTTCTCGTCATAAAACTGCAGAAAAATTCTAAGGAAGATAAGGTTTACAATATAGTAATATATATCTATACAACCCATTTATGTAAATGGCGAGATTGTTTAGTTTTGTCACCAAGCAACCAATCATTGTGCATTTGTGCATCAACAACCTCCAAAAGGGGACATGCATGCCAACATGATACAGCCAAACCATAATTTTTTAACATATTAATTAACGCATAATGGATGCAACTATTTCAGTTTCTTTGTTGTCTAAGACTGTACTGCCAACATGCCAACATGAGTTATTTGTTACTTACCTGCTTTGCCTTACATAATGGATGGTTGTTGGAGGTACCCCCAAGGCCCCAAAACCTATCCCTTTGCAAGAAACTCATGACATTACATCAAAAACATGCTTGTATGCCCCTGTTGCAGGGACATTAATCATAAATCGCAAACACTTCCAATGAAACATTTCAACAATTTCCACAAGGTTTCCTCAGTTTAATTAAATGAACATCAATGAAGTAATTTGAAATCTTTTGCCAATAAAAAAGAAAAAAAAAAAAAAAAAGAGTTCTTTGACTTAATAAATGTCATACATTTTTGTACCCACAATGTCATACAATTGGTCACGGGTGTGATAAAAGTCGCATGCAATTTTATGCAGTGTGAAAATGATAAGGATTTAATATCTCATTTTGATATATCACATGTATCATCAATCATATCTTGCCACCTATTTTAACTTTTTATAATGATAAGAAATTTCAACTTATGTGATCAAATATGATTGAAGGGGACAAATGTGACACACCAAAATGAGACTACAAATCTTCATCATAAAAAAATCGAAATGCATGCGCTTGGTGAATGGTGATTATAAAATGAATTAAAAGATGGAGGTTCGAATATCAAAACCAAAAATCTAAAATGTAATTAACAAGTATACCATGAAACAAATGAGTATATAAAAGCAAAGGCTTTCCCATTCTTGAATCTTGAAGAAGGAGAGCTAAGCTAGTGGATTTTTCTTGGCAAATGCTAACCATTGATTAAGGATGCAAAGATGAAAATTATATACTGGGAAGTCATGTATTCCATTTTTTCAAAGTCTGAAAGTTAACATCTCTCAATGCAAAATTTTTATTTTTTATTCCTTGATCAATACCCTTAGGACATTAGTTAGAAATACCCGTTTTTCTTTTGAGAAATTAGAAGACTGTTGAATGATCGTAAAAGGAGTTAATTAATTCATGTTGATCGTACTCCCTCCGGTCTCTATTGTAAGCAAAAATTAAATGGGACACACATATTAAGATAGTTAGTTGATCTCATTTAAAAGAGTCATTGGGAATAAAAAATTAAGTTTGTTACCTAAATTACCCTTCCTCTTATTTATTAAGCTTGTGTTATTGAGAATAAAAGGAGTCATTGAAAAACAAAATTTGTATTAAATGAAGGGTATTTTGAGAATAACTTCATTAATTGATAAGAAAGTAATTGAAATTTGCTTATATTTTAGACCAAAAAATTTGAAATTTTTTACTTATATTGTGGACCGGTGGGAGTATTACATACTAATTCATGTTGACTGTATTTAAGAGCTATACATATTCTTTTTTTTGTGTTCCCCGCCCGCCCATTATCAAAAAGGAGTTGGACATATACTGGCCTTTATAAGTGACTGATGTTTCTTATACACAAACTATATATACATAGGTAAATACTAACTAGTGTCCATTAGTTAAGGAATAAAAAATAGAAAATTTACATTGAAAAGTGATATATGTGATACTTTAAAAATTCAAAAGTTACAAATTTCAATAAAAAATTTCTATCTTTGAATTTCTTAATCAACGTCCTTAAGACATTGGTTAACAAGACCTATATACATATACTGATCAAAATTATTGGTGTTCATCGATACTATAACTTGGTTTGATCAATAAAAAACAAAGCTTGGTTTAAAATCTTTTACCAACCAACACGTGGTTGGTCCGATAAGTGGTAACATGTTCGGACCCATTAAGTAAGTGGTCAAGATTTCGACTTCTAGCACTTTTATATGAAGAAAATCTAGTTGGGAGTAGGAGTGTAAATGAACTGAGTTATTCATGAATTGTTCTACCTCGGCTCATTAAATGTTCGATCAAACTCGTTTAATTAATTCAATAAACAAATTCAAGCTTCATATTGAGTTCGATTATTTAAATGAATCAAGCACAAGCATTCAAGGCTCGGCATTTATATCAAAAAAATTAAAATTATACATATTCTACTTTTTGTATGAAAACACTTTAGTATAGCTTTCTAATTAAAACGCATGGTTCAGGAAACCCATTTTTCTTTGATAATTGAAAAGGCTTTTTGATCAAAATAACCCACTTTTAGAAACTATTTATCAAATAACCTACTTTTGAAATAATTTACCAAACTAACATACTTTTTGACACAATGGATTAAAATATATTTTTTTTGCTGACGTAATGGCGCCAGCCACATGGCAGTTTTTGATTGGCCAAAAAAAAAAAGCAGAAAAATTAAAAAAAAAATGGCAAAAAAAAAGGTCAGCGCCACGTGGCGCCAGTCAAACTGGTGCCATTGATCTACCATGTGGCAGCATCCTACTGATTCGTCGGTTTTTTGTAAAAAAATTTAAAAAAATGTTATTAATTAAATTTTAAAAATGTATTAATATAATTATATTATTATTATTATTAATACATAAATATATTATTAAATTTTATCATTAATTATGAAGCTAAATTATTCTTTTGGTCTCTAATTTGTTTTAAATATTCAGTTTGGATAAAATTTCAGGAAAAATGTTAATCAATGGGCAATGGAAAAGGAATTAATGGGAAAAAAATATTAATAACTACTACCTCAGGACTTAATTATAAACAAAAAATAACTAATTTAACACTTATTAAGGAAGTTAGTTAATTTAGTTTAATTGTCTTAATTTTTGTAAAAAAATGAGTTATAATTATTAAACTACCATTTAATTGTCTAGCCTAATAATCAATGATAAAATTTAATAATATAATTATGTATTAATAATATTAAATTAATTAAATTAATTAATAATTAATTAACATAATTATATTAATATAATTATATAATGATAAAATCTATTAATAGAATTATAATTAATTAATAATATAATTTCATTTTTTAAAAAGTCTTCACTTAATTACATTTTTTTTAAATTTTTTTTTCAAAATAACTGATGAACCAATAGGAAGCTGCCACGTGACAGGTCAATGGTGCCAGTTTGAATGGCTCCACTCATCAGAGTACACCACGTGGCGCTGACCTGATTTTTTTTTTTTTTTTTGCGATTTTTTATTTTATTTTTTTATGCATTTTTTCTTTGCCAATCAAAAACTGCCACGTGACAGTCAATGGCGCCAGTTTGAGTGGCACCATTACGTCAGCAAAAAAAATTAAAAAAAATTTAGGTTATCCAAAAGTAGATTAGTTTTATAAATTGTTTCGAAAATATGTTATTTTAGTAAATAATTTTTAAAAGTTGGTCACTTCGATCAGAAACCGAATTGAAAAGGTCGTTGAAAGATCGTAAAAGGAGCTAATTAATTCATGTTAATTGCATCACAGACTAATTCACGTTGATTGTGTTAAAAGCTATACATATTCTTGATTTTGTGTTCAAAGCCCGCCCATTAGCAAAAATATAACTAGACATATAGTAGTGGCCTTTTAAAAGGGATTGATGTTTCCTATACATAGGGAAATGCTAACCAATTTCCATTGGTTAAGGAAAGAAAATTTACATCGAAATTGAAAAATAATATATTCAATACTTTAAAAATTCAAAAGTTGCGTATTTTAATAAAAAAAATTTATCTTTGAATTTCTTAATCAGTGCCCTTAAAACATTGATTAACAAGACCCATACATTTATTGATCAAAATTATTGATGTTGATCGATACTATAACTTGGTTTGATCAAGAAAAAACAAAACTTGGTTTGAAATCTTTTACCAACCAACACGTGGTTGGTCCGATAAGTGGTAACATGTTCGGACCCATTAAGTAAGTGGTCAAGATTTCGACTTCTAGCACTTTTATATGAAGAAAATCTAGTTGGGAGTAGGAGTGTAAATGAACTGAGTTATTCATGAATTGTTCTACCTCGGCTCATTAAATGTTCGATCAAACTCGTTTAATTAATTAAATAAACAAATTCAAGCTTCATATTGAGTTCGATTATTTAAATGAATCAAGCACAAGCATTCAAGGCTCGGCATTTATATCAAAAAAATTAAAATTATACATATTCTACTTTTTGTATGAAAACACTTTAGTATAGCTTTCTAATTAAAACGCATGGTTCAGGAAACCCATTTTTCTTTGATAATTGAAAAGGCTTTTTGATCAAAATAACCCACTTTTAGAAACTATTTATCAAATAACCTACTTTTGAAATAATTTACCAAACTAACATACTTTTTGACACAATGGATTAAAATATATTTTTTTTGCTGACGTAATGGCGCCAGCCACATGGCAGTTTTTGATTGGCCAAAAAAAAAAGCAGAAAAATTAAAAAAAAAATGGCAAAAAAAAAGGTCAGCGCCACGTGGCGCCAGTCAAACTGGTGCCATTGATCTACCATGTGGCAGCATCCTACTGATTCGTCGGTTTTTTGTAAAAAAATTTAAAAAAATGTTATTAATTAAATTTTAAAAATGTATTAATATAATTATATTATTATTATTATTAATACATAAATATATTATTAAATTTTATCATTAATTATGAAGCTAAATTATTCTTTTGGTCTCTAATTTGTTTTAAATATTCAGTTTGGATAAAATTTCAGGAAAAATGTTAATCAATGGGCAATGGAAAAGGAATTAATGGGAAAAAAATATTAATAACTACTACCTCAGGACTTAATTATAAACAAAAAATAACTAATTTAACACTTATTAAGGAAGTTAGTTAATTTAGTTTAATTGTCTTAATTTTTGTAAAAAAATGAGTTATAATTATTAAACTACCATTTAATTGTCTAGCCTAATAATCAATGATAAAATTTAATAATATAATTATGTATTAATAATATTAAATTAATTAAATTAATTAATAATTAATTAACATAATTATATTAATATAATTATATAATGATAAAATCTATTAATAGAATTATAATTAATTAATAATATAATTTCATTTTTTAAAAAGTCTTCACTTAATTACATTTTTTTTAAATTTTTTTTCAAAATAACTGATGAACCAATAGGAAGCTGCCACGTGACAGGTCAATGGTGCCAGTTTGAATGGCTCCACTCATCAGAGTACACCACGTGGCGCTGACCTGATTTTTTTTTTTTTTTTGCGATTTTTTATTTTAATTTTTTATGCATTTTTTCTTTGCCAATCAAAAACTGCCACGTGACAGTCAATGGCGCCAGTTTGAGTGGCACCATTACGTCAGCAAAAAAATTAAAAAAAATTTAGGTTATCCAAAAGTAGATTAGTTTTATAAATTGTTTCGAAAATATGTTATTTTAGTAAATAATTTTTAAAAGTTGGTCACTTCGATCAGAAACCGAATTGAAAAGGTCGTTGAAAGATCGTAAAAGGAGCTAATTAATTCATGTTAATTGCATCACAGACTAATTCACGTTGATTGTGTTAAAAGCTATACATATTCTTGATTTTGTGTTCAAAGCCCGCCCATTAGCAAAAATATAACTAGACATATAGTAGTGGCCTTTTAAAAGGGATTGATGTTTCCTATACATAGGGAAATGCTAACCAATTTCCATTGGTTAAGGAAAGAAAATTTACATCGAAATTGAAAAATAATATATTCAATACTTTAAAAATTCAAAAGTTGCGTATTTTAATAAAAAAATTTTATCTTTGAATTTCTTAATCAGTGCCCTTAAAACATTGATTAACAAGACCCATACATTTATTGATCAAAATTATTGATGTTGATCGATACTATAACTTGGTTTGATCAAGAAAAAACAAAACTTGGTTTGAAATCTTTTACCAAACAACACGTGGTTGGTCCGATTAGTGGTAACATGTTTGGTCCCATTAAGTAAGTGGTCAAGATTTCAACTTCCAGCTCTTATGCATGGAGCCATCTAGTTTCGAGTAGGTGTGTAAATGAGCTGAGTTATTCATGAATTAAACCGCATGGTTATAAATTTATGTTTTAAAATAAATAACAAATAATGAATAATGAATAATAAAGTAAAAAGGTAGTGTTTCAGTTGTTATTTTTTTTTTTTTGGTTAATTAAAAGTTGAGGTGAGTTGGATCCCGGGGGCTCGTCAGGGTCAGGATAGGCCTCAAGATTCAAAGAGCGCTTACAAATGTACTTACAGATTACCCACCTTCGAGGTCCTCATATCGGCAGTGGGATTCGAACTCACCACCTTGTGGATTATGAGCCTTGTATCAACTGGACAAACTTTTATTGGCTGTTATTAAAATCTTTATACTAAATTGATAAACTTGAAAAATAATTAAAGGAAAACTTTTATAAATTAAAAAATACTTAGATTCAGGTCCATTGACACCAGGTGTCAAAATATACGTTTGCACCTGCTTCTAACCGTTGATCTCAGTTTGATATGTTGAAGATTATCATTTTTAGTAGAGAGAGAGAGAATAATTAAAACTAACTTTAATAATGTGAGAGAAAATTAAATATATTTCATGGAAAGAGATATGTATCTTTACCTTTCTTTAAAATTATATCATTTATATATTAAAATATTAATATTTTATATTTAAGTTTCTAGATATTTATTAAATACTCTTCATTGAAACTTCACTTAGTTAATTTTAAAAGTTTTATTATTTGTTAGAGAATTCAATATATTAAAAATATTTATGCTTTAATATTTACGGACTAAGGCTTTACAATATTTTATGAATTTAAAATGTTATATTTATTATTAATTATCATTTTTCTGCATATAAAATAAGATTTTTTGACTCAAATATAAAATAAAATTAGATAATTGTTTTTACTAAAAATACAATAATGTCAAGGAGTAGAATTGTTATCTTTATAATTATTTACTTTGTTTTGCTAAATTTTATACAATAAAAATATTTATTTTTTAACTACAAATTAAAATTTTATAATTTTTTTATGAATTTAGAGTCTTATAATTATTTAATGGAAATTATATATTTAGATAAAAAAAATCAAGATTAATCCGGATATATTAATATGATAACTTTAATGGAAAAGGTATAAACTTTTAATTTCTTTTAATATATTTTATTAGTATCCATTGAAAAATCAGTATATATATAATTATTTATTAGTATACCTTTAATAAATATCTAGAAACTAAAATGTAAAATATTTAATAATATAAATGATATAATATTTAAAAAAAGTTAAGATACTTAGTATCTATCTCCATTAAATATATTAAATTTTTTCTTACCTTATGAAAGTTATTCTTAAGTATTATGTCTCTTTAACTAAAATTGATAAGCTTCGGTCATTGAATCAAACTAAAATCAATGGTTAAAAAATAGTATAAATGTAAAATTTGATCGTTGATAAATGAACTAAACTAAATTATAAATGAGTTTAACAAGTCAAGCTCAGACTTTACTGTCTTTTAATAAATCAAACTCAAACTTTAAGTTACCCTCATTTGGATAAATGAGCGAAGCTTGAGCAACTCATTTTTTCATGAGTCAAGCTCAAGCTTCGAGTGCTCGACTCGGCTAGACTCGTTTACACCCCTAGTTGGGTGGGAATAACCCTTAAATATCGTCCAAGTCTTAAGGCAAAGATTAGTCACTGTTTATGACAAGATGGATACTCTGTACTAATAACATGATAAGAAAAAAAAAATCAAAATCTCTTACGCAAGATTATAGTAACTCCTTAAACGTGGAAGGAATCATGGATGAAAACTTTTAAGATTCTTCGTAAATAATGTAATGGGGTGGCGCGAACCGCAAATTATGAGAACGTGTAGACCCCAAAAAAAAAGCTCTGATTAAATAATTTGATCTGAACATTTTAAAGGCCAATCCATAATCAGCACCTTCCCTATAAATAAGTCTATGACACAGCCATAATAAAGCATAAAGAAAAGAATGGCCTTTCGTGATTGCAGCTTCGCCTTCTTTCTAGTCTGTTTTCTAAGCCTGCAGTCAACACTTGGTATCGTGGTTGACATACGAAACGACTTGCCCCACGACACATCGGACCAACTGTCACTTCGATGCGGCCAGGGTTCTTCGTTTATTCTCAAACTGGGTGATCACTACGACCAAACTCTCACAACGGATCAAGATTTCGAATGCATTGCCACGTGGTCGACCTGGTTCACCACTTGGAACGCATACGATGCCAAGAGTGACCAAGGCCACGACACCGTTTATTGGTCGGTGAAAAGGGAGGGTTTCTACCGCAGCTTCGATGGATCAAAGTGGGTGCTCGCGGAACACTGGTACACTGAGTAATGAAAAGGGAAATGTTTTTTATATTATTGATGTTTGGGAAACTCCATAGAGTGTGATATATTCAATTATTATCTGTGACCGTGAAATAAAAACGCACCTATACTCGTATCATATCCATTAGATCAAGGTTTACGGTTTACCTCATGTCATGTATAAGCACTTTCCATCTAATAAATCTTGAAATGGCGTTAGCGTTAATAATTCATTATAGTTTAGCACATTCGAACTTGAACACCACATCAGCTAGCATGTTAGGATTGCATGCCTTGCAATTAACCCAAGACTATTCTAATCGCCTTTGAGGCAATAGTAAATTATTTTAACTAAACTCATTTTTTTAATAGCAACCACTATAATCCCGAAGAAACCAACGTTTTTCACCTGACTCATACTATTTATTTTCTAGCGCCGTTGAATGTTTTAGGAACAATGACTTAAAGTCAACCTGATTTGAAGCATAGGCATTCAGGGCACAAATTGTGAGCAACAGTCACAAGTGAACATCTAGTTTTTTCAATTTGAGATCATTTTTGTTTATTTGTAATGTGAGAGAGCAACTTGACACCCCCTACAATTTTAGAGGACCAAAACGGTGATTAAGTCATGAAAAAGTTCTCCTGTTCATGCAATTGTAACAAATCAATGAGAGTAATGTAACAACTGATAATACATCATTAAAAGAGTTAAACTCTGATATAATTATTGCAGTAGATAACTCCCTGATTTCCCCGGTTAAAGGTCGTTGTAAAACCCGGACTCCCTTCATAGCTTCTTGGGGAGTTTGTCCCTAACTCCGGGGGTAACCTCAGTAATCCGATCTTATATCCTCGATCAGTACATGATTGATAATGGTAGTTCCTGCAACATAAAGTTTGTTAGTGTGGGATGGAAGGTAACGTAGTTGAGGTTTTGTCAAATATTTGTAAAGTCTGTTTACTTTGAGAGGAACTGGTATTTCAAGAGGTATTGTTTCCATGTAACTAATATTGGTAAAGCCGAATATGATCTGATCCCTAAATATTATCACTATAGAGGAATTCTAACAAGTAACTTATTAATCTGTCCAAAAGTCATAAAAAAGATCTCCGGTGAAAAATGATCCTCACCCACCTTTGTCTCTGGCCAATCTTTGAACTACACTGGTCAGAGATTTAGAAAGATTGAAGTTAGGGTTTTTTTTGTATTGTGTCTCCTATTATTATAGTGTGATTGAATCCTCCCTCATGATAAGTCGTTATGGAATCAAAGATTAATATGTCATTAGATATTCAACTAGCAAAATATATATCCAAGGGTAGTAACAAAATATTCGGAACATGAAAGCATATTTTGGTAATAAATGAAGGGTGTTAACCCGATTTTTATAGTTTGTTTCAAGCCGAAAACTCCCTTCTCGGTCGAGATCAATAGACTTTAGGTGAAGATTAAACATGGAGGTCGTCGGGATGCCTCCTCTCTCCTTCTTCGAATCGTTGGATCGCTTAGGTGATTGAGGCTTATGCCCCATTGACCACTCCTGTGCAGCCCTTGGAAGCGACTTGTCTTCTTGTGATGGCCATGATGTTTGGCAATGAAATTTTATTGATTTCTAAATACGACGTTAATCCTCGTAAGTGGACTCGAGAGGATCACTGGTCTCTTGGATGGGAGGTTGGAGCTTCCCACTTGTTGGTTGCAGGGTTGGACCGTGGAGTGTTATATGAACACCTAAACCAACTGAGGTTGACGTGAAGAGTGGTTAAAGGTCTCTCGCCCCTTAATTAAGGTCTCGGGTTCGAGCCTTGGGTATGGAAAAAACCTCAACTGGGAGGGATGCCACCCATCGAGGTGCCGAACAAACTCCCGTGAGAGATTAGTCCCCGTCTCAAGTTGGTGGTAGGATACTTCTCGAAGTAAATCGAAAAAATGAACACACAAGATGGACACCCAAGAATGTGTGTTAATAGCACACTTATATTTACACAATTGTCATTGTGTTTATTTATACAATTACCACTGTATCTAGGGTGTCCAGAAAAAATGTCCCAAATGGGTGTTCAAATATCATTAGTGTTTCAAAATAAATAACTGGAGAAGCAGCCACAGGCATGGCTGTCCTAAAACTGAACTAGTCTCCGCCCTGACTCACGGTCACGGAGTCACTGTGTCTCATGTGTCATGTCTCAACAAATTTTTTACCACATATATACGTTTTTTTGTTAAAAAAAATATTTAAATTAATTTCTTGTTTCTAAGAATTACAAAATTATGATTTGATACCTTGTTACCTAAATTAAATTATTAACTCTGCATTTCATCAAAAAAAAAAATTTATTAACTCTGCCCTCCAGATAACCAGTGGTACAATTACGTAAGTAAATTGCATTGCCCTTTGATTCATCATGTACTTACACTTCTGCCTCGATCTTCATTAGTTAATGTGGCCCCACGGGAAAGAGATGTTGGTAACATTGATGAATCTATTAGTACCTATCCATAATAACAGTAAAGCAAGAAAAAAAATCGTTATCTTTCCATAATCATGAATGCAAACGCGTAAAAAAAATAATTCGGTTTACAATTATATATAATAATAATAATATTAATATTTCGGTTTACAATTATATATAATAATAATAATAATAATAATAATAATAATAATCTCGACCCAATCGTGATGGTCACAATAAAAGTGAAGAGTTATGATATTTGAACACAAATTTTGAATATCGTATGTGATATCGTATATATTTATCTTTATCTCTCACTTACTTTTTATTTTATTTTTTTTAAAACACAAAAACTGATGCCATTTCTTATGAGACCCAGTTATATGATCACACGCATTGGGTCAGACAATGGACCCGCTAATTACCCAATCACAACTTGGTAGAGGAATCTCGTAGGAAGGGCCTTACCCGAGTAGGCCTGCCACCTTATCCATGCTGACCATGCATGGGTTCTACTTCATATCCAAACTGACTAAAAAAAAATATTGAAAACCGAACAAATTGAATGTCTATTGAATTTTGTTTATCAGATTTTGGATTTCTTTTATAAAATTAAACTAAATCAAACAAAACCAAACCACTTATACAAAATTTAATAAATGTTTATTTATTTTTTGTATTTTTCATTTTTTATTTGTTGGTTTTTTCCTAGTAATATTTACTAGTTTTATTTGATGTAATTTTTTATTTTTATTTTTAATGTTCCAAACATAAAAAAGATGTTCTAAAACTAGATGAAGATATTTATTTATTTTATACATATTTCTTGAAATGCTATTACATGAATGTATCAATAAGTATGTATATGTTTAAGATTATAGTCAATTTAACCTGTAATCTTGATTCTTTGATATAATATACATATGTAATAATGTGTCGATATAAACCAAATAAACCGATCAAATCCAAACAACATTTTAAGGTCGAATTGTATTTTTTAAGGAAACAATCAAAACCGAACCAAACTTAATATTATTTCAATCTTTGGATCATATGACTAACCAATCCAAACCGATCCACAAACACCAGACCAAGCCAAGTTGCATGCCTTTGTCACCCTACCAAAAACAATTTATAATAAAAAAAAAATTGAAGGGAATTGTTTGAAAATAAGCAATTACATTGAAAAGACGAAAGCAAGTTGCGATTATTCATCTGCATGATATACAAATTAAGAAAACTTCGGAGCTCCCTCTTTTTAGGCAAAGATACTGATATTTTCACAACTCAAGCCTGGCTGTTAATGAAGTATTTAGATTATTACAACATAACTTGCGTCAATTTTGAAGAAACTCATCGCATTAATCTCTCACTTGTAAAAAGTATAAACACATACATACATAAGCCGGCGCATGAATACCAGCATATGTTTAGAGTAAGATCACTACATATACAAAGCCTGACATGGACAATTCAAAAATCCAGAGTCATCGTGCATGCAGATTCATGCAACAACTTAATTGATTGATCAAAATAATTGACATTTCATTATCTTTCAAATAATAGAAAGCTAAAATCCAGCAACAATGTTCACTTATCTTTTACTCTGAAAAGAGTTAAGGAAATAATTATGTCTTACTAATGCTCAACAAGCTTTTGTATCCCTCAAGTTTGTAGGCAAACTAAACTGCACTACAGATTCCAAAGGTAGACAAGAAAATTGAGATGACTTTCGGTCTAAAACTGTTATTCAACTCAGATCTAATGATATACTAGTATGTTACAGTGCTTCCCTGTAGATGTAACCAGCTAAAAACTCTTTATTGATATCTAGAACAACTCCTCGAGAATTCACAATTTCACACTGATTTCATTTCTCCAGGAAACTCCAACTTCAATCCATATAAATTCTAATGAAAAAAGTCACATTACATGTAGTTCAACAATGCAGAAAATTCTTTCTCCACCTGTTGCACGTTCTACATTGGCAGTAGTTAATTAACAACCCCACCTGAGCTGCACCCTTCCAATGGATGCGTTCTACCCTTTTTGTAGATAATGTCACTATGTCAGCAGGGACAAACATTTCTTGTGAGAATATAGTATTTAAAGGGCTTTTACACTCAACATAGAAAATGGCTCAGATATGCACATAACCATTTTTTTTTGAGATAACAAATTTGAAAGGACCTTGATACAGAGAAGACTCCATTGATTTTAGATCACTGCCAAACTCACCCACTTGTCTCCTTTTGATCAGTTTTTATTTCTTTATCTCCATCAGGATGAAAATATCGAACCCCAAAAGTTTTGTAGTCCCATACCATTTGAGATATTTCATCTTGAGGAAGACTTGAACCTTTTTGCTTGACAGATCTGAGCAAGTCACAGAAAAACTTGGGATCTTCAAGTTTTATATACTCATACAAGACCCGCTCGTGATCTGGGATCCAGTTCCTTGGGAATGGAGTGTAATCACATGATGGAATTAAAGACATACGCGAAAACTGAACACCTTCAATTGCATCAACCAGCCCCATCCTCAAAAGATCTGAGTATTCAGGTGCAGAATTTTTACTGCTCTCCCTCAGAGGATGGCTGAGATTTCGTGAAGCTATTCCATACACTTTGGCACGAGACTTTAGCCTGTACCTAGCAGCATACAATTTAGCTAAAGAGCTACGAATCACATAGGCACAAAAGCCAACAACTTTTTTACGATTATCAGCATATCTATACCAATCAGCCATGGTCTCAAGGAATTTATTCATTTGGGAGTTCGTATGAGCTTGACCTGAATACAGCATAGGAGTACATGGCAATGGCTCAGGGTCTTTATCACCCTTCACAAGATCAAGCTGCCTAAACTGGCGAATACATTGTTGTAAGCTAGCAGTAACTGAAAGCAAGGTTCCCACACCCTTTTCACTCACTATGTTACCTCCAGAACCAGTGTAACGCAAGGTTGGATGTATCACCCTTCTACATATTATATGATCCAAGAACTGAATTCCCCTTGAAATATGTTCAATCTCTAACTTGGAATTATCCAACCTTATCCCAAATGTACTCTCACAAAAATTAATAATTTTTTTCCTTATTTCCACTGCATCCTCTCTAGGCCCCCGGATCCCAATCAAGAAATGACCCCCATATCTTATGTAATCCATCTTCCTAGTTTTTTCTTTCCCACTAGATGGAACAAACTCTGGCCATGCAGGGTTATGACAACCATCATCAATTGAATACTTCCATATTGAATCAAACTGACAAGGCCTAAAAAACTCAACAATCATTTCCTCCATCACATGATCTAATTCATTAAGGCAAACATTGGCAAGTAAAGGACTTAAAATTCCACAATGACCATAAGAGGGTACCTTAGCAGCCTCCTCAGGAGCAAAACTGAAGAATGTTCTTAACCAATAAGGATCCGGTTTCGGCTCATTCTCATTGAGAATCTTCTTCTTAGTAGCTTTCCTTTTCTTATGCTTCTTCAACTCTTCCTTCTCTTCATTTTGTGGTGACACACCAATGATGGGTTCTTTGAGCGCAGATTTGATCAAACCCAACACTTTCTTATCCTTGGCACCCTTTTGAAGACACCCCATCACCAAATTTGGATCCACATTGTGAAGAATCTCACTCAAATCACCCTTTAAAAACCACAAGTAACCCGCAAAGTTACTCCGAATGGTTCGAATCACGGTGTGGGCGCTTCTACCGGGTCGAAAGGCATGCGATTTCTGCGAAAAGCGGGGTTCAAAAACAGGCTCCAGAATCATCAACAGAACCTCTTGAACGACCCTGTCCTGAAAACAAGGCTCGTTGGAGTCGATCATGGCTTGAAGTTTGCGTTTTGAGATGGGTTTGAGGAAGGTTTTGTCGTTTGGGCTGCGAATGAATTGGTGGGTCTTGTCGTTCCACGCGAAACGGCCACGAAGGACGGCGTTTCGAAGGGAGAGAAGGTTTTGGAGGACGTGGAAGTGAATGGCGTTTCGGGGAGGGAAGGTGCCGGTGGTGTGGGCGCAGGAACGTTGGTAAGCGAGGAGCCATAGGTCGAATTTGGAGAGGAAACCGGTTAGGTTAGGGAATGGAGTGTGTTTGGGGGAGGAGAAGGTTTTGACCCAGAGAGAGGAACATATTTCGATTGGGTCTTGTGTGAGCAGAGAGTGAGGATCTTGTTCTTGTTCATGTTCCTGTTTGTTGTGTTTGAGTTGGAAGTGTCTGTCAGAAGGTTGCAGTGAAGGGGTGGAAAGAGGGGAGAAGGAATGGAAGGAAGAGAGGGCGGCATGGCGGGAGTGAAGCTGTTTGATGATTTTCCTCACTGACATTTTTCACATGCTACTTCTTCCCTTCGTGGAATTCCCACATGTTGTTTTGCTCACAGCAACAAACACTTATTTCGTTCAACAAAAAATTGAACCATGCTCCTCCTACACATTTATAGATCATTTTACATCTTTTTCATTATTTAAGGATTTGGGTCCCTCTTTTTGTACGGATGGAGAAAGAAATAAAGAAATTGAATGAATAAATTTGTTTTTATCTCTTTCTTTTTAATAGATTAGGCTTTTATAAAGTGAGTAAAAATATAAAGTGGAAAAATAAAGCTGTACATATTCTTAATTAGTTAAAGTAGGTTGAGATCTTAATATATTTTAACTAATTAAGGGTGGAAACATCGATCCTTGCTTTTTCATCAAGTTAAAATTGGACTAATATAATAAGTAAACATAATACTATATGAGTTTAAATATTATAAATATTTGAGGTATAACTTATAGAAATAAAATAATTAAAATTAAGGTATATTTTATAATATATATTTAAAAATTGAACCAAAGATTGAATCATTGATGTGTTCGAGTAATGGTTCAATTGGTTCAATCAATTATTGATCAAAAAATATTTAAATCGAGATACAATCAATTCATGGTTCAATCGATTTAACCAACTGTAGCATCCCTGGCTGCTCAACGGATTGATAACTTCCCAGGAAGTCACCCATCCCAGAATTGCTCCAAGTCAAGCACGCTTAACTGTGGAGTTCTTAAGTGATGGGCTCCTGAAAAGAAGTTGCATCTTGTTGGTATAGGTAGTATCAATCAATTCATATAAGCCATCCTCAAGTGTATAGTCTTATACCTACACAGTCTCAGGATCCCTCTCATTCTGGTGTGTTATCGATTCATTCATATGTCCCTCCGCCTAAAAGCATGCCAGAAGTCGCTCCTTATCTGTGCCTTCTTGCACCGGCGTCCACTCTCCGCCCTCGTCAGTCCGGGTGTCATATGCCCACCCGCTTCCGCTTGGTTCGTCCCCGAACCACACCGTACTGGGAGAGGTGATGCTATGATACCATTTGTAACATCACTAGTTGCTCAACGGATTGATGACTCTCCCCACAAACCAACACAGGTCTTTTCAGCGTGCTTTGTCCTCGCTCACACACTTCCCGGGAAGACTTCCCAGGAGGTCACCCATCCCAGAATTGCTCCAGGTCAAGAACGCTTAGCTGTGGAGTTCTTAAGTGATGGGCACCCTTCAAGAAGATGCATCTTGTTGGTAAAATGTAGTACCAATCAATTCATATAAATCATCCTCAACTGTATAGTCTCATACCTATATAGTCTCAGGATCCCTCTCATTCTAGTGTGATATCGGTTCATTCATGTGTCCCTCCGCCTATAAGTCTGCTAGGGGCAGCTCCTTATCCGTGCCTTCTTGCACCGGTGTCCACTCCCCGCCCTCGTTAGCCCCGGGTGTCACACCAACCAATTTAATTTAGTTTTTAAAGCATCACTTTTCTATGGTAAATAAAGGAATCCAAGGTTAAAAATATAATTAAAGATTTTTTAAAGTCAATTAGGTGATTCCTTTTTAAAATAATAGTAAAGAGGTTTTCAACTTACAAATTTTAACTTATAACTCGATTTAGGTGGAATTAGGATGGTGTGTATGAGTGTGTCTCCAAATGGTGATTGATGGTGTGGTATACCTACAAATCACTCAAATTTTACAATCAAATCTTAGTATGCATACACCTAAAACAAATCACCACAAAACCTAAGATCTACATTATGTCATATTATCAAGAATTTATAGACTTGAACAAGTACATGGATCCATATCTTGTTATTGGTAAGTGTTCTTCAATAATGGATTTGATCGCCAACTATTGTGGCCATCAAGCACGAACAAAGAAAGGTAGTCTTACGGTTCTTCCTCAACCAAATCACTTTAGTTCTTCAATGGGATTGTCGTCTCTCTTCCTAATAAGGAGAAGTGAAACTACGTTGTGATTTGGTATATTGAGGATCATAATCATTTCTAACGTATTTTAATCTATTAGGGTTCTCAAAATCCCCTAATGAACCAATATGGTATCTACTCATTAAGCTCATATCACATTGTGAAGTCTACGAGCTAACCAAATTAGACCACTTAATAATTAGCCCAATAAACTAAATTAATAGCTAATATAATTATCAATTAAATATGATGCCCAATATTAAATAGAAAATATAAATTTCCTAACATCTAATGCTCAAGTTAGAATTGTGCAGGAAAATTACTTTGCACCACCCTTTTTTTTCTTGTCTGTTATGAGCATCGAGCATGGCTAATTATATTATATTATATATATATATATATATATATATATATATAAATGCTGATACATACATTCATTGTTGTGACATGGATCCGTTTTGTGTGGCACATCGTCTAAAGAGCCATCCCTAGAATGCATTGCATGCATGAACAAAGTACACGCCACGAAACTCAAAGGGCCTTTAAACATCGTATTTTTGCTTTCCCCAACGATGCAAATTCACATGCTTTTCTCTCATTCTCCGGCACTCGTGCACCCACCACAGGTTTCACCAAATCTCAGCATCCACCTTTCGATCATCAATTCTTTGAAATACATTGACAGAAAGAAACATATATGCTTCAATAACAGACATCTCTCTGTCTGTAACTGATTTGCACCCTTAGAAGTTAATATATATATATTTCAAATGGACGAATCTAGGTAACGAAAAAGGGACAAAGAAATAAACTGATCAAAAACAAGAAAAGGAAATATACTGCAATATCAAATTATTATTTTTAAAAAAAATTCTAACCAAGAAAATTAAAATGAACAGTTAAAAGGGAGCACTTCTGCAAGTGCATCTGTGCATGCATCAATGAAGATTGAAGAGGATGCAACCAAAAAAATATAGGAATCAAAAGCTTCACTGATTTATTGTTGTATTGTACCTTTCTGTTGATCTCTACTTATTGTCTTCTATCACATGTTACAACATCAACATAAAGTAAGAAAAAATTGAAGGAAACAACGAAAAAAGTCATCAAGAAAGTGATACAATGCAAGAGAATGATCAAAAGCAATGACCAATTGTAGCAGCTTCCTCAATCCTCATCTTTTCTGATCACAGTAAATTGCATATATAATATAACTGTATATATATGGTGACCACCACAATTTTCATTGGACCTTTTATTGTCCCTCAAGGTTCTGCAGCAGTGAGATGACAGTGGAAGAAGGACACCGAGTTGGGTTGATCATTGTGGCAAGGTGAGGAACCAGAAGGAGGGACAAAACCCTTTGGGAGCATTACAGAGAAATTAGGCCTTGACTTGAGGTTCTTGACCATCTTCTTCTTCCTGTGCTTCTTGTTCTTGTTTCTGTTCATCTTCCTCTTCTTGATCATACGCTCTTCTCTGCTCGATAACTTATTAGGTTCGGTGTTCTTGAGGTAGAACACTTGGTGGTGGGCAAGGGTTGTTGGAGAAGGGTTGTGGGGTATGATTTCTTGGTTGGGGGATGGTGAAGAACAAGCAGTGTAAGAGACTGCCAGGAAGAGAAAGAACAAGGTGATGATGCACAGACACTTGAAGGGTTGATTGAGATTGGCCATGATCAGATTGGAGAGACCAGTGAGCTCTGTGGAGCATTTGTGTGGAGAGGGAATGTGAGGATTAACGGGAATTCCAATGGGTGGTTGTGGCTTTTGAGATAAAAGAGAAAAGCCAAGATGAGTGTGGAGATCGATGTACTTAACAGTTAACACACTATATATTAGAGTTTAATTAGATTGTGAATAAAAGAGAGTAAAATATCAAATCAGTTATCAGTCTCAACTTGTCAGGTCGATCATATTATTCCACCACTTTATGCTAAGCATGACCCAAAATTAAATCGCTCCCATGATTTTTGGCATTCGCCACTAGGCAATAGGAACAACTTTTTGCTTTCTCCAAAAATGATGTTTCCGTATTCTCAATCAATCAAAGGTTGGGGATGTACATAAATATTAATGAGCAATAATTTTATTTTATTAAGTGGTAAATTGTACATCATTGGTGGGAGAAAAAAAATGTGACACGAAAGTGGGACAGAAGATTTAAAGTGGGACAGAAGATTTTCATCCAAGTAACAGATACACTTAAAAGATATGTTACGGGCCACATTAAGTACTAATTTGACACCTACATGACAAATCATACCTAAAATGATGTAGTTTATAACATATATGTAATCTTTCAAATTGTCACAACTAGACATAACACAGGTTCTTAGGCTAGATTCTTAAAGTTAAGAATGATTCTTACAAAGAAATATCATTCGAGAAGGAGCCGAGTTCTTATATAAGAATAGTTATTCTATAAGAACCTAGTTCTTATGATTAAAACAAAGATTTCCTTCATGCAAAACCAACCAAAAGAGGAGAGAGAAAAAGTTAATAACCCAAGTTGAGTTCTACCATTAGACTAAAAATTAGTGGAGGTTCTTAAATCCTATGTGGCATTGTAGGGCCCACTAAAAGAGAGTTAATAACTCATATTGGGTTCTAGTATTGGAGATGCTCTTAGTTCTCGACTTTATAAAAAAGAAAAATTAATTAGCCTTTGATTTTGATAATTGTCGATCAATTTAATCCCTAATATTAATAATTTATGTCAGTTAAACCGTTTGTTTAGATAAAATAAGATGTAAATCTTCATCCTCCAAACTCACCTTCTTACTTTCACATTCATGGTTGTTGGAGTATGAAAAATTTGTTCTTTACGAATTCCTAATTACAATCAACCAATGCCCCCAAATTTCCTCAATTCACCTTCTCCAAATCTCTAGAAACCAAAACCCCAAAATTGTCCCAATTCGTGTTCCTAAAACTTAAAACCAAAAATCTCAAATCTTTTTTGTGCAAAAAACCTTTTACAGAAGGATCGTGGTTGAGAAATAATGGGTCGTGGAAACTTGTCTCACTTTGTCTAATCACATATTGAAAGAAAATGGAACAGGAACGGGGGTTCTAGATCTATTATGGGCTCCATTACAAGGGAGCTAAGGGTAATGTAAGCTATTATGATTGTGATTTGAGAACATTGAATGAAATTGTGCTGGTTCGAGACCTAATAGGCTCCCTTACATAGATGGGCATAAAAAAACTATTATAGATCGTTTGAAAGAGAACATCCAAATCTAACGGGTCATTCAATTCACGGTAGGTTAGTGACCGGCCACAACAGCATACTCTATTATTAGCTACCCTACAGTGGAGGTCATTTGATCTAGTGCACTTTCATGCTAACTTCCTTCAATATGCGATAAGCCATTGAGGCAAGTTTCTATCATTTGTCATTTCTCAAACTTTCAAGCCATTTGATCCTTATTTAGGCTTTTGTAGAAGGAGACTTGGGGCAAATTGGGGATTTAAAGAACATGAATTAAGTCAACTTTGAGGTTTTGGATTTTAGGGATTTAGAGAAGGTAATTAAGGGAAGATTATTCGTTAGTTGTTATTGAATTTCTCATGCTCCAACAATAATTTTAATTAAAAAAAATTAATTAAATGACACACCTTAATAGTTTGTAACAAAACTTTTTCCAAAAGGAAATTGCTAATTAGTACGAAACGGAAATTCGTACATTGATCGTGGTGATTTTTGTCCAATACATATTTTAGTTTCATTTCTTGATTTGGAAATTGCCATAATAGAATGAAATATCTTGTTGTCACGTTAGTTCGTAAGAAGTTTGTAGGAAATGCTTTGCACTATATAGTAATACAGATGCATTGGGAGCCTTCTCCTATGGGAACATTTAAGCTGAATACAGATGGTAGTTTCCTAATTGATTCCTCCTGCATGGGCTCATTAGATCGAACTCCGGCAGTTGGTTAACAAGTTTCTCTAGCTTGGAAGGTGATGGAGATGAGTTGTTGGTTGAGATCATAGCTGTCGAGAAAGGTCTCACTCTTGCTTGGGATATAGGTCAGTTTGGTTTGAAACTGATGGCCTAGAAGTGGTTAATCTCCTTCATAATCGGGAAATCATTGCTTTTCATGTGCATGCTGGACACTTATTGAAGATTGTAGCCATGCTAAATAGAGAGTGGAGTGTTAAGATCGATCATGTCTATCGGGAAGCCAATTTTTGTGGGGATTTCTTGGCTAAGTTAGCTATCAGCAATGGTCGAAGCTTTTCTCTTTGGAAGGACCAGCTCTCTGGTATGGGTTCGTTGCTTCTTCGGGACATGCTACGGGTCCCTAGTTTTAGTTAGTTTGGTGTTTTGTTAGCCTCTTTGTTTTTCTTTCCTCTATGTATTTCAACAAAAAAAAAATATAGCAATACTCTTTCTAGAAAGAAGTGTAGTTACAAGATTAACACTATTCATATTTCAAAGCAAATCATTTGATAACAACTAGATCACATAACTTTATTAAATGATGTAAATTATACTCACAAATCACATAATTTATTAAAGTATATTTTCTTTTACAGCTTACCATATACATTATATTAATTGTTTGGAGAGTAATAATAGTTATAATATGTATTTCTGATTGAAATTTATTTAGTATTACATATGCAAGTCTCTGAAGAATAAGTAATTATATGGGAAATTCCCATTTTGTCAACCAAGCGACCGTTATTCACGTTATATGTCTCCCTGTAATTGCAAGAAAAGTAAAAGTCTCCTTGTAATATTTTCAAATTTATATGGAAAATAAAAAATGCATTTTAAAGTTATTTTAAGACAAATTGTAATACAGTCAATGCACTGTTAAAGAGAAAAAATAATGAATAACATTAGACAGTAATTGAAACATCCATTTCCCCGAACGCATCGAAGCTTTGTTGGATCTCATCTCATGATGCTACATAGGCATAGGCATACCATCCTTTGCAATCGAATTTGGATCCAATTGTGGTGAATTTGATGATCGGATCCACCACCATGTCAAAGACCTTGCCCTACTCCAGGAAAGACGTTGACTATGATAACGCCAAGTTTCGTCCCCGTTCTTTCTTCAAGGTGATTGAATTGAATCCCTTTTCCACTGTTATTAGCTTCTTCGATTTGATGCATCCAACTCGACCCACGATTTTATTCATCATTTCTGTTACTGCGTAGCTGCAAAATAGTAATTTTAGATTCCCAGTGAAGTTTGGTTAGGGACCCTTTTTGTAAATGCTGAATTTTTATGGATAGCTTGTCTTTTGGTTTGCAATATTATGTAGATTTCTTTGTGGTGTTTGATTTGGTGGACAGTGAGTTATACTTGTTGGCTTTGTTGCAAAATTAGTTCTTGTTATCCTTTTTTATTATTATTATCACAGTGAAGCATCTTATTGTGTCTTCTTGATCATTGCCCTTCTTTTTAAACCACATTCTGCTTTGACTTTCTAGAGATGATTTTGATTTTGGTAACTTTTGAGCATTTTGATGTTAGAATAAGATCAAAATGTGGTACATAGATTAATCTGCAACGTTTTGGGGGGCAATGTTCAGAATCCATTGCTTTTGCAATTTTTGCTACTATATAAGTTGCCATCTTCTGGAGCATTCAGAAATCTTCTCGAACATAGGTTGCTTATGTGCTTCTAGTCTTCTGGAACTTGATGTTGCATATCCTTCTGTATGATATTGATATTAGTTTATCTCGACATGGCTAATAATTTTTATCTTTGAGAATTGTTTCCTAGCTGCACAACTTTTCTAATGAACATCATACATGTATCTGTTGTACAAAAATGGGCCCAATACATGTAAAATTCAGTCTAAACTCTAAACTTAATCCAATATATGCATAACAAAAACCTAATATCTGTTTTCTCTTCCCTCCTTGATCTTATATAATATGTCAAGAAACTTAAAGTATGATTTATTCTGAGTATGATCCTTCTTATATATAACAAGTTATTTTCTGTCATTTACTAAAGAAAAAGGACAAATATTTAGGGTGTCTTTTACTCATGTCTTTATTTTCCAGGTTATTACTCAGAGCTTCCTCACCAGTAACGTAAAGCGTGATTGTATTAGCTGTAGTACAGGAAAGTTTCTACTCTTGCTACTGATCTTTGGTGTGGCATATCTTATGCTGACACATACAAGTCCTGGTCGTGTAGTTTCTCGTGATCAAGCAATTGGGAACAGAAACACTGAAGGAGATAGCAGCATTACTAATGGTGATGGCAGATTAAAAAGGTTCTGGAGACGGGCTCCAAGGCTTCCTCCTCGATTACCACCTGATGCTAAGGGGACTAATAATGGTATTGGTCGTGTTCCTGGAAATCTAGATGTCAGATCTACATGGATTACTAGGCAACAAAAAGTGAAGGAAGCTTTTATTCATGCATGGTCTGGGTACAAAAAATATGCCATGGGTTATGATGAACTCATGCCGCTCAGCCATCATGGAACTGATGGATTAGGAGGATTAGGTGCTACAGTAGTGGATGCTCTTGATACAGCCATGATAATGGGTATTGATGAAGTTGTTGCTGAAGCAGGATCCTGGATTGAAAAACACCTTGCTGAGAGAATTAGCAAGAAAGGCCAAGTAAATTTATTTGAAACCACAATACGGGTTCTGGGTGGTCTTTTAAGTGCATACCATCTAAGTGGTGGGGAAAAAGGACTGAACTTAACTCATTCAGGACCTAAACCAGCTGTTTATCTAGAAACTGCTAAGGATTTGGCTGACCGTCTGCTATCTGCTTTTACAGCCAGTCCAACTGCTATTCCATTTAGTGATGTTATTCTTCATGACTTGTCAGCCCATCCAGCTCCTGGTGGACTGAGCAGTACGTCAGAGGTTTCCACTTTACAGCTTGAATTCAACTATCTCAGTTCTGTATCTGGTGATCAGAAATATAGTTTGGAGGCAATGAAAGTCTTGGATCACATAAAAACTCTTCCAAAAATTGAAGGGCTAGTTCCTATCTACATTAGGTATGGAACTGCGTATAATTTAATTAGTCTAGCTGGCCATCAATTTTCACATGGAGTAATTCTTGATAAGCCTTTCAATTTGTTCATGTTCAATTGCTTCTTTGTTTAGCACAATATTTTGTCACTTTCAGGCCAGTGTGCCTTGTCTTTTCTTTTATTATATTTCGACTAACATTAAGATATTTCTATTAACTTTATGCAGTCCTCAATCTGGTCAATTTAGTGGAGAAAACATCAGACTGGGATCTCGTGGTGACAGTTACTATGAGTACTTAATTAAAGTATGGCTTCAGTGTGGGGCTAGTAGCAATACTAATACATCATATCTACATGAAATGTATACGGAAGCAATGAAGGGTGTCAGGCATCTTCTTGTTCAGAAATCAATTCCAAATGGATTAGTTTTTGTCGGAGAATTGCCTTATGGGTTGAAGGGTGGTTTCAGCCCAAAAATGGATCACCTGGTATGCATTTCTCCCTAATTTGAAGTTTGACACTGCTTGAAAATTTATTTAGTGCTTTAGTTGCTTGAAAATTTCATTCAGTAGAAATAGTGAAAGGGATATTTTGTTATAAAATATTTACTTGTCTGACAGTCCTAAACATGGTTTGGCTTGTTATTAGAAATTATTGATTTGTGTTGGGTGTACTTGAAATATCAAATGCAAATATTTTATCGCTTCTGTAATCATGATGTTCCCACTCAGTGGTGTCATAAGGGAATATATAAAACTAAACAGCAGATGTTCCTGCACAAACAACCTTTATCTCACGTACCATGGTATATTATATGCCTGCATAATGGTAAGACATGCTATGCTGTGTCTATGGTTTAAAATTAATTCCATAAACAACATAAAATATCCATATGATATGTTTTATGTATCAAGAACTGCATTTGCCTCATATACTTCATTATACATTATAGAAAAGCATTTTGGTTTTTTACAACTTGAGCATATAGTGATATTCCATTTTGTTGCATGGGGATGTCATAATTGTACTCAGCAATGGCATTTGAATAAAAATTGTTCCTATATTCTGTGGCAGATATTACAAAAGAATGGTGGGAAAATAAATAGTCAGCACAGCACCATCATTTACTGAACTGTGGATATTCTGATTGGTCCAAGATACTTTTACATTTGCAGTATTACTTCAGAGTTGTAAGATGGGTTTATATAATGGCTTTATGCTCTTAAAATAAAAGGGTCTTTGCACCAAACTTTTGGTGATACTTTTGATTTTTATAGATTCCCTTCAGTTGTGAATTTAACACTTTGATTACAAAATGTCGGTTAGCAACTCAGTTAGTAGAAAAGGATATTCCCCTTGCATCTTAACTGATTATAAGTTTTAGTTATTCTCTTATTATAATTATTTTTCGTAGCATTTTATTTCCCTGAAAGCGAATTATGCACTTTGATATTAATTAAGCGTTATGTTGGTACCTGTTTGATGTTGGCATTGACCTACAAACATTGATGTAAAATTTGATGTCGCCCATTCAGGTGTGTTTCTTACCTGGCACTCTTGCACTTGGTGCTACTAAAGGCCTTACAAAGGAACAGGCAATGAAAAACAATATGCTTAACTTCGAAGACCTGGAAAATTTGAAGCTTGCAGAAGATCTGGCTAAAACATGCTTTGAGATGTACTCAGTAACTTCTACTGGTCTAGCTCCTGAAATTGCTTACTTTCATACTGAGGTTAGTAGGATTTTTATGGCCTTTTACTTTAATTAGTTGATAACAGATCACACGCAAATGCTGCAACGCATCTCATTATCTCCTTTTGTCTTCTGCTCTATGGTGCTGTATGTGCAAATTATTTATTTATTTTATTGAATTTTTATATAGTGAGTAGGGAAAATTGACATCTAGTTTCTGGTTTACCTAGGAATTTTCTGAACAAGGTCTTGATGGAGGAAATAAGAGCTCAGAATATGTGAATGACATCATAATAAAACCTGCTGATCGTCATAATCTTTTGAGACCCGAGACTGTGGAGTCGTTGTTTGTTTTGTACCGTATTACAGAAGATCCAAAGTATGCTTTCCCCCCTCTTATGTATAAGGTTAATTTATTTTTATTTGTTATGACCAGACATAAGAAACAGTTAATAAAGGCTTACCTTTTCTTTTCATGATTTTTCTGAAATAATCAGATATATATATCTTGTCTGACAGATACCGTGAATGGGGTTGGCAAATCTTTGAAGCTTTTGAGAAGCACACAAAGGTTGATACTGGTGGCTATTGTTCTCTGGACGACGTAACTAGCATCCCTCCTCAAAGAAGAGACAAAATGGAGACTTTCTTTCTAGGAGAAACACTTAAGTATTTATACTTGCTTTTTGGGCACAACTCTGTTATTCCATTGGATAAATTTGTTTTTAACACAGAAGCACATCCTATACCAATCAATTTGAAGAAATGAGTTTTATTCTTCAAAAGCTTTCAATAGACAGATTTTTGAAATCCAGGCGAGATGCTTCTTTGAAGATACTGATGCATCTCTTACATTGAGCAAGGGCACTTCTGGTTGTGAAGGCACTGATTAGCTGGGTTCTCAGAGATTACAAGAAGTATCAAATACTGTTTGAATCATACAATACATCAGTAAACACATTTCAGGGCACTTGATTATAAGACTTATCCTTTTGGACTTATAACCAGCCCTATCTTGATGAGATTGTAAAATTTTGTTTCAACAATCATAAACAAAGAGCAACTTTTGTAATTGAATTGTATAATTTTCCAATATCTTGCTGTATGCTCAGCTTTTTTTAGTATTTGAATATTTGATTACAACATTATCATTACCTTCCTAAAGGTCATGTCATCTTCTTGTCACATTGGTAACATCATGAACTCAAATATTCACTATTGCTGCAAAGAAGAAAGAGATGATCACCATCTCGAATGACATTTATGTCATCTATCTCTGCATTCTCTGTATTAATTACTTTTGTGGGATTGAAGCCTCCAAATTTCTCACCTGCAATTTTGCAAGTTAATAAAAGTTAGAAGGAGAAGATAAGAGAAGTACAAAGTTCTACTGTTCTGTGTTCAGAACATTGCATTTTGCCAGATCCCCCTGCCCAGGAAAAAAAAAATGACTGATCCTTTTCTGTGTATGTATTTAACTTTTGCTACAAAATAATGTTATTGCTTACCTGCAATCTTGAGCAGCTCTTCTAATGAATCAGGTAGGATTATCAGCTTCCCATGCTGTCCCTTTGAGGTACTTCTGCATCCGCTTAGCAAGTGGATTGTTACTCTCTTTTTGATGAACCTTACCGCTTCTCTACCACTTGGACTGTTAGAGTTTCTGGAAAAGGAGTTTGTATAATTTTTCTCTAATGGGAAGTTGATATATCTAATACCATCTTGTTTTCTGTTTCTGGTTGAGTCATTCCTGTCATGGCTAAGGATTTCTGGCTCTACCAACTCTATTCTATATTCATCTGATTTCTTCTCATTTTCACAACTCATTATTTGGTCAGAGATGCTCTTGGTTTTTAGCTGTTTTACCAGAGGTTTTTGTGTGCACCCTATGGCATTTGGGTTCTTTGCATTTGCGTCTCTTTCAAGCAGAATTTCAACAATGTCAAGATTCTCTTTATGTGAAGCAGCATGAAGATCTCTTTTGCCATCCTCAGGAATCATGTTATATTTAGTGATTAAATGATCATCATCAGTCACATTAAGCAAGCTAGCCTCTGAGTCTCTGAGATTTATGCACCTCCCTTCCTGCATATGAGAATTATTTGTACAGGCATGAGAAGAGCTTCTTCTTGTGTTGCCTCCATCAAGCTGTTCATGAAGAACCAATCCAGGATCTGTACCTGGATATTCAAAGCCCAAATCTTCATGTCCCTTTAATCTCTGTCAATATGGATATAACAAATGATTAGGAGCCTATTATTGAGGATATGGGATATGCAACAAATGAAGCTTATACAATATTTCCCTCCATATTTAATATTCTAATTACCATGATCAGGTTTTCCATTATAATTTGTGCATCCCCTGGATTTGCTTGTAAAACATTCATTAAGGATTCTCTGTTGAGTCTTAAAATTTGAGAAAGCTCTTTAGTCCGAACTGTGAAAGGCTGTGGTATATGGTACAAAATTCCAATCTCTCCAAACGTATCAACTGCAGTTGCCTTCCCGAGAACCTGAATTGTTGATGTAGGGATAGGAAGTTACATTCAGTTGTTTCATTGTGTAATTGAAGGGAAACTATGTGTAGTTTGATTGAATACATGACTGACATACTTGATCATGCCCATCAATGCAGCGTACGAGATCCTGCAACAAGTAATCATTTGCAAAAAATCTTTTATTAGTTGGCATTATTTAACATTCATTCATGGTTACTAAACCATTCGTGCTGTAGCTAACTCACCACTGCACCTGAAACCAGAATGTAAAGGTCTGTAGAAGACTCATTTTGCAGTATCACATCTTCCTTGGGTGGGAAATACTCAGCTTCAATTTCTGAAACCTGTTATTACAGAGTTACTTGGCTCAGATATTGCAAACATTAGTGGATAATAATAAAAAACAAAAAACAAACAAACAAGGCTTTTGTGAGGTATTACCAGTTGGAAAAGGAAGTCATGGGAGACTCCTTGGAAGAGGTATACCTTCTGCACAACAGGAAAAAAGAGATGGTGTGCAATGCTTGAACGAATTGCCTTTGGCAGATCATTTATTGTTTCTTGCTGCTTCAATCCTTCTGTTTTGAACCTCAAACATATGTGTGACAACATTTGATTATGTATGTGATGGGGCAGCTGATTTCTTGTAGCAAATTCAGAAGCTGTTCTGACTGTATCCCTCTGTGGCACCAAAACCAAACTTCTCTTCATTAGAATGGAAGAAATAAAGTTCCTCTTATCTGAATGAGTTTTATTTTTAAGAAAGGAAATAATTAACTATTGCTAAATATAAAATTAAAGGTCAACATAACAAGAAACTATCTTCAAGTGTCTAGGTTTGAACTCTAAAGTTTCAAATAAAATGTATAATAATGTGGGACCTACAGAATATTTAAAACAAACTTTTGGAACATTGTCCTTGATAGTGACTTTTAAGGGTATTGTTTATTGAGAATCAGAGTTTAGCCTAAGCATGTAGAATATAAAACTGTCTTAGCAGGTGAGTGGCAAATTGAGCAGCAAAGTAGTAGAAGCAGCATAAGTTTGAGATTACATACAAAATTTCTGGTGCGGCTGCTCCAATGAACCACAAGGTTAGTCATGTTTCCAATGATGTATGATGTTAAACCCAAGTTGAACAGCATGTAAAAGATATCAAACAGCATCTCCCTGGTGTTCTCAGCATGTAAATCCCCATAGCCAGTGGTAGTAAGTGTGACAATGGACCAATATATTGCAGTGACATATCTGTCCCAAAGACTTATTTCTTTGAAATTTGGGTACATTGCACCAATCCATGTTCTTTTGGAATCAGAGTACCTATCTGCAATTAGATAGTTAATGCATCCTGCACAGTGTACTGCAAACAGTGTTACCTGAAATTTGGTGAAAGTGGCAATTCAGTTCAAGGAATCACCTTGAAAATGTAAGGGAAGAAAACAAAAGGTAGAGCTTTAAAACGGCTTACAGCAATGAGCTTTGTGCACCTAGTCCAGAAGTAATTGAAGCGAATGTCCTTCTCTAGTCTGAAGCAAAGAAAAGGAGCTAGTAAGTAAGCACTGTCCTATTTTCTTATAATTACAAGTGTTGATGAAGACCAGTTTCAGAACCATGAAGTTAAACATGACATGATGGCAAACCTTGCAAACAAAGAACTGACTCGTCTCAGACGCCATAATCGAAGCATGTTTAGGACTTTGAAGCCAAGATTACTGCTATAATTAGTGAAGAGGAGGGTGATGGGCTGAAATGGTGCCGTTGAGCAGACATCAAACACAAACCAGGTAGATAAGTACCTGTAAGCTTGGTGGAGGAGGTATATGGAGTCAGAAAAGCTTCTTAAGAGATTCATTTTAGTTTAAAGGAAGAAAAGTTGATTGCATTTTCACCTGATTGCAATTCTCTTGGGATCATCAACAAGAAGATAAGAATGGCTATCAAGATATGCCACAAAGAATGTGAGCATGATGTCAATGGCAAAGAAACCATTGACAATGTTGTCTATGATGAATAGTGTGCCTTGCTTGTAAGGCAGAAAGGCAAACTCAAAGGGGCAAATCCATGCTGAGTATATGACTAGAACAACCAGTAACATCTCCCAAGCCCTGTAATATAAAGTGTTATGAGAAGAAGCAGACACAATATTCATAAGAGTTATCATATTGTGACTGTGCAAAAGGGTGATGACATCACCTATAGTGGGAATTGAAAGGGGAGATTATGTATCTTCTAAGTCTTGTTTCTTGGTTCATTCGGGCTCCAAGAGATGGCAAGAGATCATTGGACAAAAAGCTGCTATGAGCATAACTGCCCATTTGAAATTCATCCATCCAGAACCTCTGGAAGAAGTTTTTGGCACAAGAAAGTGACATGTTATGAGTTTGAGTCCTCAATCTCAAGGCTACAGTAGAGGTAGTTAATTTCATGGGGTTGAGTTGAATCCTCAGGAAATGGCCATATATATAGTTAGGCTATTGTTGACTTGGATGTTGAAACAGGTTTAAGACCACTTTTTTCTGACTTTTTTCCTTTTGAAGCATGTGATAAAGGCATAAACAAAAGAATAAAAGAGTGGTAAAAACGTGGAGGGAAACATCATCCATCCTGTCTCAATAAATAAAGCTTTGAGAAAATGGAAGGGAAGAGGAGTGGCAGACAGGATGAAAGTTTCTTGAATGCAGTTAGTTGCAGACAATTTTTTGTGTGTACATATGGAGGTGGAAATTGATATCATTATTATATGATAAATATAGGTAGCTCCTTGCTTTGGAAGAACACATTTAGGATGAAACTAATTGGTTAGTGTTACATGTGGACCAATAAAGTAGATTCTAAGGGATAGTAACACACTAACACACACTTGTCTAAAACTCACTTAACAAAAAATCCTAATTGTTAATTCTGCTGATAATTACAATCCCCTTCATATGTTAATCCATCTCCCTTGATCTTTTTTATCTTTCTATTCTTCTGATTTGAATCAGCAGACATTGAATGATACTGATTACTGCATGCCGACCTTAATTAAACCTTTATGATTGTTTGTGGCCCACATATGATTTGTTGATGATAATCTATTGGTTATGGAATAATATATTATGAGGTAATGTAGAGAAAACTTCTAGAATTATTAGAAATATTTTTGTTTATACATATTCTCTCCATTCATTCCTTGTTATCCATAAGCCACCTGGTAGGAAGTCTACAGCAGCCAAAGGAACTGTAGTTTTGTGTGAAGTTTGATGGAAAGGAATAAAGTAAGAAAAAACTACTTACAAGTTCCTCTTATCTGAATTCCTTGATATCTCTCATAGATGCATTAAATCATGAGCATGTGAAAGATGGTCATTATCTGAGTACTGGTCCCGTATGAGGGAGTATCTTAGAAGAATCTTTCCCAAGAGATAATGGAGAGCCACTTGCTGGGGTTCAAAGGTTGTGCAAAAGAGAATTTGTTAAAAAGCAGAAAATGTGCTAGCCAAATAGGACATTTACTCTAGTCTTGTAATTCTATTCTCCAAAGTTGGAGTAGCATGCTGCTACAAATTAAATAAAATACCCCAATTTGAATAGAACCAATCGCAATCCCCCTACCCCAACAAACCAGTATATTACTAACTATAAATAATTTATATAAAGTTAATCAGCATAAAATGTCGTATAGAAAAATGACATGCGAAAAAATAGGACTCATTTGGGTTTTGATGCCCTGGAATCAGAAAGAATGCTGTATATACAATGAGTAATGTTATTTGTACATCTAATTTGAAATACTTTTTTGACAACTTTATTTTTGTAATGCAAAGTATACATATTACTATTTATATGGGAAAGTCGCTGAAAATGATTGTTGATAAACATTTTCGATATACAATTCGGTATTTAGCTGGAAAAATGGAAAGGATGCTATACAAATAGGATAGTCAAAGTTATGGACATAGTTCTTGTGTTGTGTTAATATAATTATTAAGCAAATGCTTGGCATTAGTTAAGGAATAAAAATAGAAAGTTTGCATTTGAAGATAAGCATTCAACGCATAGTAAATTGAAAATTTGTGATTTTTTATAAAGCCTTTCTATATATTGATTCCTTAACCAATAATTTTAAGATACTAATTAACAAGACCCTAATTATTATTGTTACAAACATGGAGTTTGGGGGTTTCGACTTTACAGAAGCCCCACCTCCCGTGGGAGGCATGTTACCAGGTAGACAAGGTACAAGGATATCAGGTAGACACGGTTGTCAATGTTGGCAGATTAATTAAGAAGTGATTTCCAAGGCTAATCATCAATTCAATTCTTGAAAAATTACGATGTCCATAAATAAGTTTTTATTTTTTTTAGGAGAATGTTAACGAGTGCCCTTAGAACATTATTTAAGAAACCAAGAAAGGAAATTTTATATGAGAAATGATGTATTTAGCATGTTGAAAAGTGTTACACTTAGTTTTTAAATACAAATTTTCATTTTATGGGTTCTTTAACCAATGCCCTTAGGGCACTCATAATGGGTCTTGCTAACAAGTGCCCTAAATGCATTGGTTAAGGAACCCACAAAAGAAAAGTTTGTATTGGAAAACTAAGTGTAACACTCTTCAAAATGCTAAATACACAATTTCTTATACAAATTTTCCTTTCTTGTTTCATTAAATAATGCCCTAAGGACACCTGTTAACATTTTCCTTTTAATATTAATAAGTCTTTCAAAAATTTAAACCATAATTAGCACTACTAGAAACCTTCTTATTACCTGTAGATTTTCATGCGGATTTTGTTCAAAAATTTGTAGGAAACAAGTTTTATGTAGATTTTCCTACGAATTTCTACATATGGTGTTGTCTAAGGCACCACCCACCAAAGTGGTGCAATGGTACACCACCCAAGTGGCAAAACTTCTTCCATTAAATTTGTCACGTGGGTTGGTCAAATTATCAAAAGGTGGGGTTTATTTTTTGTAGTCAAAATGTATATTAAGTGTATTTTGCAATCTGACCTTTATGTATTTGCATGTTTATTGTATTTTATTTATATTAGAATTTTTTTGGAGTTGTGTTATTGTGACACACAATATAGACAACATACGGTGACAACATACTATAGCAGTACTACTATAGCACACTTTTTTTTTTAATAAAAAATAAAAAATTAGCTTTTTTTAATACTAACATTTTTGTTAATTAGGTGCAAATATTTGGTTAATCCTGTGCAAATATCTGGTTAATTCAGTTCATTATATGGTTAATGGGTCATCCTGAAGCTTACAATCATTTTCCACAACCATGTAAATATTTGGTTAATCATATACAAATATCTGGTTAATTCAATTCATTATATGGTTAATTTGTGTGGAAAATTATTGTAAGCTTCAGTATGACCCATTAACCATATAATGAACTGAATTAACCAAATATTTGCACGTGATTAACCAAATATTTGCATGGTTGTAAAAAATGATTGTAAGTTTCAGATGACCCATTAACCATATAATGAACTGAATTAACCAAATATTTGCACGTGATTAACCAAATATTTACATGGTTGTGAAAAATGATTGTAAGTTTCAGGATGACCCATTAACCATATAATGAATTGCATTAACCAAATATTTGCACGTAATTAACCAAATATTTTCACCTAATTAACCAATTTTTTTCACCTAATTAACTAAAAAAGCTATAAAAAAAATTAAAAAAAAGGCCAAAACACTGTTTATTTATACATGTTTTCCCGTATTGTTGTCGAATTATGTGTCAGAATAACATTTCTGATTTTTTTTCCTTTTCTGTTTTTATGGCCACCCCCCAGCATCTCACCGGTGCCGCCATCTTCTCCGACGACCGTCGCCGTCGCCTCCACCTCACCACCCCCGCACTCACCCCCACACCACCATCAACATTGCTTTCATTTTTCCGCCACTTTTGTTTCTCATTTGAATCTGCCAAAATTCCTGGAGCTTTTCTTCCAGATGATGAGAAGCTTTTCTAGAGCTTTTCTACCAGATCTGCAAGAACGTGATGATGAAGAAGAAGGGAAGAACGTGATGATGAGGAAGAAGGTGGGTTACCAAACCTGGATTACGAATCAAAGACAGGATGGGTCATGAATCCAAACTTGCCGAACCGCCGCCGCCATGAAACCCAGATCTGCAGCCAAATCTGCCATTACCAAACAAAAACATGCAAAAATGTTAGTGAGTAATTTTTTCCTGTGAATTTTAAAATCTGTAGGAAATTTCCTGTAGATTTTCTTGCGAAAAATTTAAATCTGTAGGAAATGTCAAGATTTCTTACGAATTTAAATCTATAGAAAAAAACCTTATTTCTGAAAAATTGGTGCAAAATTCATAGGAAATTTCTGCAAAAAAAATCAGCAGGAAAATCCGCAAGTAATCCATGAATTTCCAGTAGTGTAGGTTGGTCCTTTTAGGAACTTAATTAATAACAAAAAAAAAATTCAAATATAATATTATTTTAGATCTTTTAACGATTTAACCGATAACAAAAAAAAAAAAAAAAATCAAAGAACTATGGTAACACCATCTTCTGAAAACTGAGTTGGGGATTTTCTCTTATTAACCATGAATCATCCTAAATCTTCTTACAATTATGTGGTTAAGGATTATTGTGTGAAACTCTTGAGTGCGGTTTTTAGTTCAGTATGAATCATGATGCTCGTGAAAGTACACACTGCTAAAGACTCAAAGGATGGTGACAAACTGACAATGCAGGGACATATCTCTTGTTCATCCGTCATATAATTAAGCAGAAGTATATCTCACAAACTCTCTACCATATGTATTAGTCTCAAGTTGTGGTTTAGATTCTGACTCCTAGTAGTTCCACTAAAGCAAATTGCGTTTGGGGCATGAACTTTTTGAAAAGAATAAAAAACAAAGAGGCACACATCAAGTTCCTGACTTCCTGGTTGTTGCCTTGTTGGGGTGTCTTACGTGGTAATGAAGTCAAACCAATTTTCTAATCATTTTCATGAATATTGAAGAGTCCTAAAGAGACTCGCTTGGAAAGTATACATATAGAGCAGTATATAATGTCATGAAAACATTATTTTTTATCAACAAAATATGTTAATCAATTAATAAATTAAGGATTTTGCTAACGAGTACCCTAAGGACATTGGTTAATGAACTCACAAAAGAAAAGTTTGTATTGAGCAACTAAGTGTATCACTTTTCAAAATGTTAAATGCATTGTTTTCCCATACAAATTTTCTTTCTTAATTCCTCAAACAATGCTCTAAGGATACCCGTTAGTATTATCCAATCATGTATTTTGACAACTTTTCTAGTAAGTTTTGAACAAAGTTCTTTTAAATATGTAGAATGCTTAGGCCATATGAATTAATATACTTGAATTTCATGAAATGATTTTATGCATTTTAACTATGTAAGAAATTTTATATTTGATAATTAAAAAACTGTGTAAAATGTAAATATCTTTTTACATAGAGCTTAGTCAATTTCTCCTTACTCCAATAATCACATTTTATTTTAAAAACAAGATAATAACATGTTTAAAAAAGTTAAAAGAGAAAAAACACGTAACTATATGCATTATGCAAGACTTATGGACTCCTGTCCAAGAAATGATGGGCTAACGCGTAGAATTTATTTTGTGCCTTCCTCTTTATAAAAAAGTAAAAGATCCAAATCTAATCCTTAATCAGCATTTTACCTTTAGTATCAAAGGGGCTCACTTTTGCAAGCATTTACCACGGGTATCAAATGGGGCTCACCATCTTGCCTCTGACCAAGATATGTACAAAGTGAACCTGAGCCCCCATTTGATACCCGAGCAAATGCATATGATTAGTTTAAGTTAAAATGTTTTTTATTATAAAAAAAAATCCCATTAATTTCAAATGAATATGATATGTTTGATAGTTATGTCCCAATATACTTGTATCCTCTTATCTGTACTTTTTTCATATCATCATATGTTAGGAGAAACAAAAATAATTATAGTAGAAACCCACTACTATTCATGTAAGATTTATTTAGTTTTACACTTTTTTTTTCTCTCTTAACATGCCATGATGTGAAAAGTTAACATAAGATGGATCAATCTTCAATCTATATATATAATGCTTCTTCTCATTGGTTCAAAAAAAAAAAAAGTAGTTTGGATAATGGAGGAAGAAATTCGGTACATGCTTATCTTAAAATTATCTGAATCATCAATCCAATCACTGTGCATTAGGCAATTCTAATGGCACTTGGCAATAATCCGTGTTCAATACTTATACCAACTAAACAGGAATATTACAAATTTACAATAATAAAAAATAAGACAGAACCCTGCCAACCAATAACTAAACAGGAACATTACAGTAATAAAAAAATTAAGACAGAACCCTGCCAAGAAGTTCATAAAAAAAAAAAAAAAGTTCATAAAAAAAAAAAATACAGAACCCTGCCAACACTACAAGAAAAACAAGATTTAGCGTCGGATAATTAGCGTCGGCCTCGACACCGACGCTATAGTGTGGGCCAAAGCCGACGCAAAGTGGACGTAATACTACCCATCATCTTTTTTAATTTTTTTATTTATCAATTAAACTTTGCGTGGGCCAGGCCGACGCTAATGTACGAGCTTTAGCGTCGGTTTTACCGACGCTACACTAAATTTAGACCTAGCGTCGGCTAAGCCGACGTTATATTGTGAGAAACCATCCGCCGGAACCCTTAACCTTCTTCCCTCTTTTATTTCATTCATTTTAACTATTATGTTCTACCTCGACTCAGGACATGCGCAGCCCCAGCCCTACAGCTGTCCTCATCGCCGTCGCGTGAACGCTTGGCCGTCGTCATCGCTGCTGTTGTTGTCCCACGCCCATCGCCTCCCACTCTCGCACGTCGCCCTCTTTTATCGTCTTTTCCTCTTCGCACCAGGTAAGTCCCCATCTCTGTTGCTCTTTTTGTTTCACTGCGTCAACATCTCTGTTGCTTGGTTTGTGCGATTGGCTTTGAAGAAGTTCAGTTCGGTTTTGCTAGGGATTTGATTTACTATGTCAAATCTCTGTTGAATTCAATTTCAATTTATGAAATCATAAAAAGCATATGGAACTGGTAAAGTGAAAACACTTTACTGCGTTGGTTGATTCTTTGCTTTGCTCTGAATTTGTTGCTTTTGATCATATTTGTTGTGAGAAAATGGGTTGGAAATACAAATTCCAAATTTTAAAAATGGTTTTGCTTGCTGGGCATTAGCGTATTGGTGCCTGAGGTCTCCTGTTTGAATGCTCTATGGTCTTGACAGATTTTATCTACATGTGAGAGTTTGTGAGATTTCCAATAAGGCAGTAACACGGCTCCCTACTTGCTTGTTGTTTCAGTTATGAGCCTTCACCTTTTTTCATATTAGATGAAGTTGATGCTGCATTGGACAACTTGTATCTATGATCTAGTTAGGATGCTGACGATGACAACAGGGTATTTCAAAGTATTTTGATCTCACTGAAGGACAACTTTATGGCAAACAGAACCTTTGATTGGAGGTTTGCAGGGACTCTTAAAAGGGTAACCTTCTTTACATTGTTAATTGATTTAACTATTTATCAGTTTTGCCTTTTTCTTTTCATTATATTGTTTCCATAAGTCCATTGTATCTACCAAATTGCATGGCATACGATACTTTACTTTCTGCTGCTGTTGGAGAACTTTCACAATTGATCTGACCAAATGCCAGGAGTCCTAATTGAATTCAACTATAGGCTATAGTGGATAAGCTGCAGGGTATGCACATAATTTGGTAATTTTACTTTTGAAATTTTGAAAGTTTTGCCCATAACAACATAGTAGTGAAATAATAAAATTGAAATATGCGGATTCCATGGTGATTCCATGGTATGAAGGCATGTTAAAGAAGTTGTTGCTTTTTTCAGTATTTTATTTATAACGTGTTAAGTTCATATAAGAAAAAGGCTCAGTGATGCAATCCATTCTAAGCACAAACTATCAGGATCAAGATTCAATACAATTGAGAACCAACTAGTTTGATCAAGCTGATAATAGTAGAAAAACATAAATCCCAGTCCTCAAGATTGATGAGCAATGAAAAGCTTAAAAACAGGGACAACATACGGTTTTTGAAGATACGTTTTCCAACATTAGCACTGCTTTAATCAAATCCGAGGCTGGAAAGATGCATTCTTGGGTTTTCATTAAGTCACTATAATGGCATTCAGTATGTGTCTCATCGCTCAGTTAGATGTGTTGACTCTTGTGATATATTATAATGACACACTTTTAGGAGTGACCACAGGGAACTCTTTTAGGCTTCAATTCTCTGATGATTCTAATGTACCTCATCTATTAATACCTCAACCCTACATAGATTGCACATCAATTAATCCATCGAAACTGATATCTCTTGATATGACATCTTTTAGTTTTACTTTTAGTGGTCTTATGTCTCTTATTTAATGGATTATTATAATGCATGAATCATTAAGAACCACAATCACTATATCCTTAAGACTCTACCTGTCTTTGATTGCTTAATTTTATGAAGGGTTGTAGTTGAGATGTTAGACAATATTTTGTACTGCTTCATAAGCATTTGATAATTAGTATCCCATTTGAGAAAAAAAGTATGTATATATCAAATTTTTAGTTCCATTGAACATTCCTCATGTTCCATGCAATTTGTGTGAAACTGCAGTGACTCCTTTTGGTTTTGGGAGCAAAAGCAGATCAGTGGCCATTTTGTGACAAAGAGAAGGTGCCATTTCATAATCCCAATGGACAGTGGGTGGCATAAGCTTTTTATTTTAAGATGCTGATTTATCGAAAAATTGGTAATCAATATCATTGAATTAGGTGAGATTTTTTTTATTTTTGTTGTTGAAGCTATATCATGTACAGGTTGTATCTTGAATTATGATAATGTACCTTTAATATCCATGATATCTAGTAGCTGTTGAGTTTATTGTTTCAAAGGACACGGATTTTTTGCAAGAGTCACATAGTTGGAGGGGATTTCTTGAATTTTAGCTAAGACTAAACTAACGAGGTGGAAGTAAAATTCTGATAGCTTTCTTCTTAATAGCTGAACTACCACTACTATGAAATAGATGTCAAGTCAAACAATAAAAAATTTATTGAAAACATAAACTCATAGGCTATTTCATTGCATATTCATTTAAAACAATGAAGTAAACTTTTGGAATTGGAAACCACTTCTTATCCATTTAATTAAGATTCTAGTTTCATTTGATTCTAAATCATCACTGATATTGTTATTTTTTTCAGTTTCATTCTGTCTTGGATGACCTTAATGTGTAGGTTCTGTGCTTTTTAGCCTTGGGCTCTAGTGCGTGTGTCCTGTGTTTGGGGCTATCATTGGACTTTGGTTTGTAGTCCTTTGTAAACTTTGATGATTGAGTATATGTGGCAAGGTGGCAAGTGTATCATTGTATCTCTGTATATGTTTAGACACTCATGTGAAAATGGATTAATAATGCTTAAGTCATATATTTGTTTCTTATTATTCAGTAAGGTAATTGCTTGCAACTTTAAGAGATTAAGCTTTTTATGGTTATTTAGTATTATTTTTTTAATGTGGATAATTTTAATGAGAAAATTTTAGTTGTATGTGTTTATGCCTGATACTTGCTAAGTTGGCTAGGGTCATCACACTACCAACATACCGAGGGAAGCTTGCAGACTTTCATGTTTTTCTTTGTAATTTTATACACTTTTAAGTCATATAGATAATATTCTATTAAAAAAATTCTTAGTTGCTTGGTTCATACTTGAAGTGACATATATACCTTTCACCTGCTCAATAGAACAGATTGGTTCTGAGTGTTTTCAATATAAAGCTTTTAGACATGGTAGTGTTACTCTTATCTTTCTATCTCAATATAGTATTCCTCTCAATGCAATTTGCAGGATCCATTAATTCAGCATCATCAATTTTATATATATATATATATATATATATATATATATATATATATATATATATGTGTGTGTGATGGAGAATCACAAGTTCACAACACAATATGCGGTGTACAAAGCTATAGGGTACCTTACAAGGGTGCCTATTATTGTCTGCTGCTGGTTGCTTTTGGTTTGGTCTCTACAGGAGGGGTGACCGAAATATTGAGGATTAAGAGCTTTATGGTGGAATGGTTGCTCTGCAGCTTTGTGATATACTCATGTACTCTATTTTGGTTTCTTACAAGGTTGCTGGTATTTCTAGTGATTTTTTAAGAGGGGTGCAGAGTTTGGGTGCAGAATTTGTGGTTTTTGGTGTTTCTTTTGTACTTTTGGTTTGGCTTGGTAGTAGGCAATGACATTTGTAAAGTGAATATTGCTATTTAGTTATAATAGTATTTTATTTACATTTGTTGGTCTTTTTTTTTTTTTTTTTTAGTTTTGGTTTTGTATATGGGTTTGAGTACATCAAGTACTCCCAATTAATATATGTTTGGTTTATAAAAAGAAAAAACAGAGAATAGCTTTGGTTGCAATGAGTCTTCCTTGGGACCATATTGGGTTTAATTTAAACAATGTTATCATTATTTAATTTTTTTGTTGTTGGTGAAAATAGTTTAGCGTAGGCCAGGCCGACACTAACTAGCATCGGAAAATGGCCGACGCTAACTTTAGCGTAGGCTAGTCCGACGCTAGTGAGCGTGGGCTTTGGCCGACACTAACTTAGCGTCGGTCATTTATGGATGGTCTTAGCTGTCGCTTAACGTGGGCTTGGCCGACGCTAAGTTAGCGTCGGCCACAATTTGTTGACACTAAACGTTGCGTCGAGCTATTTTGCATCAGCCACGAAGCTGACGCAAGGCCGACGCTAAAGTGGCCATTAGCATCGGCTTTTGCCTGGTAGCGTGGGCTTTTGGCCTACACTAAAAGCTGAATTTCTTGTAGTGCAAGAAAGAGAATATTTGTCTTGTGGGAAGGGCCATAGACAAACTGCAAACAAGAGTAGGTCGATGGTCCTGTAAAAGGATGCTCATAATTCATCATGTGTTGTATGTATCCCCAAAATTTTGCAATGTTTGGCCATCATCATCTAGTGGTCCTGTTTAATTATTTAGCACTACCAAATTCTGTTATTTCCAGCAAAATATATTGTGAACTTCCGGTGATGATCAACGGATTTGGGTTTCCATAGCAAAGGATCGATATTGGTTTTGTGTCCCTTTCTAGAGAAACGGAATATTTGGCATCTCTAGGTATATTGTGGCCATATGTATATCGTATTACGACTGGACTCAATTATAAACAAAAAAACACATATATTTTTTGGACTCAAATATAAGCAAAATTTAATAAACTTAACTCTATTTAATGTAAGTATTCCAAAAATCAAGAAAATTAACCAATTAAACCAATTCTCCCTTTACTTTTCCAAGAGCATTGCATATTCCCGAGACAATTAAAGGGTAGTTTAGTAATTATAACTCAATTTTTTTATATATAAATCAAGACAATTAAACTAAATTAACTAACTTCCTTAATAAGTGTGAAATTAATTATTTTTGCTTATAATTGAGTCCGGAGGTAGTACTGATTATATAGCAAAGTTGTCATTTATGATCATGGGGTTGAGTATAGTGGTACTCAAAATTTTAAAAATTTATAAAGAAAAAACTAAAATTTTAAATATTAAAAAAGAAAAGATAATTATTAGCAGGCCATATCCTTTCCATCTAATATTTTTCAGCTCTTTGCACATTTTGTTGTTGTAGTTAATTAAGAGGTCTATTAAGTTAGGTGGGAGGATAACGTGGAACGTTGTTGTATGGTGCATTTGGGAGCTTAAAAATGGGATAATATTTCGAAACTATACTGATTGATACTATTATTTTTTTGTTGGATATGATTAAAGTGTACTCCTGAAAATGGTTCTTAGCTAGATCTTCGACTCTTGAGTGCTCCTTTTCGAATTGATGTATTGACCCAATCCAGTATATTAATCTTTAGTTGAGTGGTTGCTTTGTAACTTTGACTGATGTTGTATTTGGTTAGTTCTTGAGTACTACCTGTAAATGGGTTTTTGAGTACCCTTGTACTTATTATAATGATATATTTTACCTTTTTAAAAAAAGAGAGAGAGTTTCATATAGTTGCGACCCTATACATGAGAGTTATAGTTCCGTAACTATACGTACTTTGAGATACCTGTCAAAAATAAATAGAGTTTATTTTGATCACCGTCGACATAAAGATTTTTATACCATCAATCAATCACGCACTACCTCATGCATGTATGACTTTTAAGGGGTCCGTTTGGTTTAGATTTTGATATAATTGATTTTGGAATAGTTGATTTTGGAAGAATTGATTTTGAAAAATGGAGTTTAAAAAAATTGATTTGTGTTTGGGAATGATATTTTAAAAGTGAGTGTAGAAGAATTGATTTTGTTTGGATGATAAAGTAAAATCACTTTTAAGGTGTAAATATGTAGAATTTTGTGGGTACTATATCCAGAATCAATTATTCTCAACGGAAAAGCTAAAAATTTTTGCTTTCACAAAACTCCATTTTGACTAAAAGGAATCAATTATTTCCAACGGGATTTTGTAACCGAACGCTCCAACTTACAAAAATCACTGTAGCAACGGAAAAATGTGCCTCCAACACCGGTTGGTGTTCATGACCAAACAGGCACAAGATAGTTATTATAAAAGTAAAAACTTTGTAATGATATGACAATCCATGAGTGGTTGACAGTGTAAAAAACCTTTATACCGTTAGTGCATTTCAATTAAATCCAAATACAAAATAGTAATGTCACATAAATTAATGAAAATATTTAATTGGTATACAGCGCAAAAAAGACCCCTTTTCATTAGAGTAGTGAGGTCGTAAATTAGATGGATCACTATAGATTATTAAAATATAATATAACAATTTGCCAGTTATATATAATTTAAAATCTACGTGCATCGTAATTATGTTTAAATTTTTTGATAAGCCAAAAATTGTATTAGAGAGAGTATCAGGAATATTCTAATTCTTTTACAAGTATACATTAACACGAACAACCATAGAAGTAGACCACTCACACCCACAACAAAAACCAGCATAATCTTTTATGTTTCCGGAACATTATCCTCAATGTAGGTAGAAAATGGCTAAACACATTTGTGCATATCTTGAAAAATTCAAAACATGTCCTCATTCACCAGTCACTCCCCACGAACTGCATGTGCACATGATATGTGCCCTCGTCCTCGTCCAAGTAATGATGAATTGAATTGTATGAAACAAAAGAACAAAACGAGGGCAAAACAGGGAATAGTGGAGGAGTTAGTTGCGTTCAATGGGTTAGGAATTTAGGATATAGCATAGCACATTCACATGCTAATTGCTATAACACTCCAGACCCCTCACGAGAGACCTTCAGAATTGCCCTACCCAACATCAACATACCTGATCATGTGGGTCACACGTTTTTTTCTTTTTTCTAACAACTGAAACACTATAAAAGAATGTTTTAAAGGTTTTAAATTGTGGTTGTTGCTGTGTTGCATTTTTTGTTAGTGCGATCACAACATGAATTTGGATTATAAAAGTCTTAATATTGCGGTCTCAATTATGGTTACGAACCTAGAATTAAAACGTTGAGTGTCTCTATGCATAATTCATGTATATATTATTAGGATTTTTCTAACATGTGCAACTTTGCACATATTAAGGAATCACAAAATAGAAATATTCTATTGAAAATAGTGACTTTTTAATTTTTCAAGGAATTGAATACACAACTTCCAATATAATATTTCTACTTTTGGTTTCTTAACATATATAAAGTTGTACAGGTTAGAAAAATCGATATTATTATATGCAAAAATCTCCACATAAACTTTAAGCGGAAAAAATAAATTCACTGCATAGCGCATTTAAGCCAAATAGGGCACAAAAGAAAAGTCAAAAGGCTTTCACGTACGTGCTCAAAATTGTTGGAACAAAATCACACGGGGCAGATATTCTTCTCAAAGTGGTATTGGCCAATGGGGCCATTAATGAATGACATATGGGACCAATGTGGTGACTTCCTTTGCCGTCAAGGAGGGAAGATGCTAGATGCCCTTGAGCCTGACGCCTCCCATGGCCTTGTTTTGTGGTCTGAAAGCCAGTTCCATTTGCATTTAGTACTCTTTCAATCAAGTCTCTTCCTCTCTTGTCTCGTGTGTGATTTTTTTTTTTAATAATAAAAAAATTGTATTAGATAGATGCATTTGCTTTCTGTTTTGGTCCACATCAAGATGTGGCTTGGAGGCTAAGCACTTACCCTATTTAGTACTCCCTCCGGTCCTTATTATAAGAGGTAAATAATTACTTTTTTTTTGTCAACAATATAAGAGACATATATACATTTTGACAAATATTAAATGCTCATTTTCAATTTTACCCTTATTTATAATAGGGTTTATATTTACGAGACAGTGCAACTGTCAATACAAGTAGGTTTGTTCATTAATTATATAAGGGATAATTTTGTAAATTTATATGAATATTAATTACAAATAGTTTATTTCAATACATTTCCTTGATATGTGTATTTTAGGGTTTTGCCTTTTATATATAGGACCAGAGGGAGTATTTACTAAGCCATCACTCACTTTGTTGTAATTCAGATATTGAAGAATACTCTCTCTGGTCCTATATATAAGAGGCAAAACCCTAAAACACACAGATCAAGGAAATGCATTGAAATAAGCTATTTGTTTTTTTTATAAGCGAAATAAGCTATTTGTAATTAATATTCATATAAATTTACAAATTTAACCATTCAATAATTAATGAACAAACCTACTTGTATTGAAAGTTGCCCTGTCTCGTAAATATAAACCCTATTATAAATAAGGGTAAAATTGGAAATGGGCATTTAATATTTGTCAAAATACATGCATGTCTCTTATATTTTGGACTAAAAAAAAGTAATCATTTGCCTCTTATAATAAGGACCGGAGGGAGTATTTAACATATTCTCTCCCAATTTTTAAAAAGGATATTAATCTAACACCCTTCAAAATATACAGTAATTGCATATATCAATATTGAAAAAACTTTTATGAACATAAAAAGAGATGCCATATAATGTTTCTTTGATTATCTGATATATATATATATATATATATATATATATATATATATATATATATATATATATATATATATATATATAAAGAAAATAAATAAAATATACGATGTCAAATTTGATATTCATAAACTAGGATTCAAATCCGACATTGCACCAGAAAAAATCACATGGTGCCAAATATTAAACTACCGCTTAAATAGCAAAGTTATTAAATATTTCATGTATGTAAATATTGTTAGAAGAGAGTTATAAGGTGGTCAAGGTGGTTTGGGTGAAGGACATAGGGATTGGAGTGGTATGGAGGTCATAGGTTCAAATCCCCACACTAACATAATATACTAATTATAACATTTGCCTATCAAAAAAAAATTGTTAGATACTTTTACGGAAGAGATGTATTATTTAGCACGGAACGAATACAACACGAATTTAAATGAATCAATAAAAACAAAGAAGAAAGTTAAAAAGGCAGAAAAAGAGGGAAGATAGATGGCAATAATGAAAAATAGTTGCTCTAAATAAACCCTCATGCAAGACTTACGAAACTGAATTTGTAACATCTAGCAATATTATTTGTGGAAACTTGAGACAAAGGGGAGAGGAGAGCAAGAGAGTTTTAGTGACTCCATTAGTTGTTTTTGCTAAAAACAGTTTGACAATCATTAATTTCTTTGAGTGAGAATTAGACTGCTAAAATAATGATAGGACAAAAGAATGAATGAGAAAACATCACCACCAAATCTTTCGTAAGGAGAGAGGATGGAGAAAAGTTTTCCTCACGGCCGGTGGTGCCAAAGCTAGCTTCCTTGCTAGAAGTAGTGTGGTCCATTTAATTCTTCAACTTGACCTTTTGTTATCACACATTTCACTGGTCAATAATGTTTGCGGGGTTCTTATCAAAGCATCATGCAGTAATTCCTTATTATTAACTTGGTTCATATGAGATTAATTACTTGACGAAGCTTACAACGATTTTAATGATAGTATTTCTGTACTCTTGATTATAACCAACAATAATTAAGGACATGTTTCCTTTACATATGTTAATTAGAAGGGAGGAGTTCGGAAGGAAAGGGATAGGGAGGAATTTTCTTTAAGGGTCTGTTTGTGAGTCTTGTTTAGAAGGGAAAGTAAAGGAAAGTTAAGGTTTATGAGAACTTCTCCCTTGTTTGCGAGTGTAAAAATTTGGAGGGAAAGTTTTTTAGGATTTTAAAAACCCCCCAAACCCCTCATCAACTCAATTTTTTGGTTTACCCCAATTTGGGGTTTTTTGGGGGGTTTACCCCAATTTTTAGAGGAAAATGAATAATTTTTTTTGCATTAGTATTAATTTTTTTTTTGAAAAGTGCATTAATATTATTTAACAAATATTACTTATGTTAATTTTCTAAAATAAAGGTAAAATTGTAAAAGTATGTTATAAACCCTCCGTTTACTTTCTTTCGTACAATATGCACTCACAAACAAAGGGAGGGATAATACTCTCCTTCCCCTCCCCTCCCTCCCCTTTCCTTCCCTTTTGATCCCCTCACTTTCCTTCCCCTCCAAACTCCCAAACAGACCCTAAAGTAAACATTTTTTACTAAGGGTTTATTTAGAGCATTGGTGGATTATGGATTAGTCAAAATATCCCACCGAGCTCAAGTGGTGAGATGGAGGGAAGTATAGCTTACTAATGTACTCCTTCTTAAAAATGGTTGGTGTACGTTAGCAAACTCACTCTTGACATATTGGCCATGCTCGATGCAGACATGCAGTACTACTCCAATCAGGAGATAAAGAGTGACAGCAATATGGCGGATTGGCACCATGTAAGGCTATTCTCGATGCAGTACAAGGAAATATATAATTGCATGTTTCCACTTAATAGTTGCTAATAATATACTTTTTTTTCTTCATTCTTCAAATAATTGCTTCACGTCGTGGCTGCTTGCTTGCACTTTTCTGTCAACTGATCTAGCTAAAAGCATAAACTCCCTCTCCCACCCAAATGTCATTCTATCTTTAGTATTCTTTTTGTGTGGTACTAATTAGTATGGTCTTTTCTTTTCTTTCTGTGAAACTGTAATTCATTTGTTTTCTTCTCATTATTTGGAAAATCCACACCATGCATACATTAAATTAAATGGTCCAATTCATCTCATGAAAATCAATATGATTATATCCAATTACAAGTTTTCTGTAAGTAGTGTTAGTGCGCCCATGCGTCTGATGACTCTTGATAGCTGTCATGCATAGCTTAGTTTACGTTATCTTTATTTCATTTTATATATGGTGCCTCCGTGCCTTAAAAGCTTTGACTGAAGGAATTATACTACCTGATGGAAAGTTAAACTTGATCTTTACATTTAATTAATTAGTATTCATATATCTTTTATAAGTTTAAAACATTTTTCTATGCAAGTACTTTAAGAACTAATAGTTTTTAGAAATTGTAGTTTTGATGTATATGTAGTTAAGTTTATCACATGCATCATAAGGTGCTTAGAACATCTATAAATACCTATTTACTAGTTCATTTGTAAGCAAGTCAAATGAAGGAAGACTAAACCAAGCCAAGAAATCAATTGAAGTGAAGTGAGTTTCTTATCCTCTCCACTATTAATTTCCTTCACTACCACCACCCCACTCAACACAAATGCATGTTAGGTATGAAGTCAAAAAAGGCTGCATTGTGGCATCTGTATTCTATATATATTTAGTAAGAGCACAGCAGCACCTTCTGTAGTGCTTCTCCATTACTCCGATTCAGAATCACTCCGGTTAGGATCTTCAGATTAATGATGACTTCTAAACTTTTAATGACAGAGGTGACCTTCTATATATCTGGCTGGCATAATAGCCATTAATTATGACTGGTACATGATTGTTTATCGTACGTCCAGAATATGAATAGGAAGAAAGGAAAAGATTTTAATTGTTTCTGATAAACTCCAACCTGCTCTCATAATGCAATAGTTGAAAAGCAGATTTTCCGATGCAATTTTGGGTAGTGAGGACGCACTCGCCTGCCCTCTTGCTAATCACAAAAATAGAAAGCATCTAGCTGCTACTTGCTGCTGACAACCCACTTGGTGGTAACTAGTGGTGGCTATTACCATGTTAGTACAACTCCGAGGATAAATCTTGTCAAGCATGCGTGCTTTGTTGATGATGATTTTTGATAAGTTGATAACCTCACCGCACGTAGTGATGGTTGTACAAACATTAACTCAATGAATATCATCTCAACTTTATTTTGGTGTACATATTGCGTAGAAATGAAGAAGCACACGAAAAATGTTTTTGGGAAGTACATTCTGATGCAACCTACTAATATTGCATATCACTTCTGTCTTATTAAGTCTTAACCTCGGTTGATTGGTATCTACCAATTCAAAATTTGAATTTCTTAAAGAATACATATTCAAGGTTTTAAATTGCGGTCGCGTTACGTTTTCAATTATTACGGACAATTACGGAAAAATACGGTCGATGCGACTGCAATAACGGTCGTGATGTGGTTTCGGCGACTGTCAAAACCAATACGTCATGGCACAAATATCGGTTTCGGACCCAGATTTAAAACCTACGTTACATGGAATCATCGTTTAATAGTAATTTATGTCTCGTGTGTTTTAATTTGTTCCCCTCCAATAGTCCGTAGCTACTTTCTAAAATAAAAGTAATTGTTAGTTGTTATACAACTTAATTTGAATAAGTGACTGTGCAATGAAGAAAGCATTGGATACAAAAAAACCAGATCAAATAAAAGATCAACCAAGTAAAAGGCCAAAGACCAAATTTATGATAATACATACTTCTAGGGTTAAGAATTTATACATGTTATAGCCTATATAGCCTAATTCGCATGCTGCCGGTTTGAATTTTCATCCAATCTTTCATAAAAAGGATAACAGAAAAAGAATCTCCTAAACAGAAGGTGGCCTATTGTTGGAATAACCACATTTGAGTGGTGAGTGTGTGATGGTGATTTGGTGAAGTGATTAAAGTCCCACGTTGAAGAGATGGGAGAAAGAATAATGCTTTGTAAACTTGGTGGACTTTAAAGTCTAAAGGTTCCAATCCAAGTGTTTTGTGTTTCGTACCATAGTGGTTCAACTTCAACTATGAATGCGAAACTTGCAGAATATTTACTAATCAATTCATGGGATCTGTAAGACACCACTTCCCCATTTCTGCAAATTTTCATCGAGAGATATACTGCTTTTGACAAGGATGTAATTCTGCATGAGTGTTGAGCATTTTATATATCAAATGCTTCAACCTAGAAGCCTTTTTTTTTGTAACTTGTTGTCGCTATTAACTTCTGGAACTTTATATAATTATATATCGTCCGACCAGAAAGAAATTTCTCATAATGCCCGCTAGTGCTTCATATTTGTCTTCTACGTACGTCCTTCCTACAGGTTCATTAAGGATTGACATGATCTTCATGCTTAGAATTTAGAAGTGGCAAATGGCTGATAGGACACGACAAAAATGGTATACTACGTACGAAAAACTACTAACATCAATTTGTTACCACTTGATTGGGGATGCAAAATGATACTCCCTCCCCTCCCATCTTTAATATAAAAAACAAATGGGTACTATTTTTGGTTCAAAATATAAGAAACATATCAATTTTCACACATATGAAATGTTAATGTCTAATATTATCCTCATTTATAATAAGATTTATATTTACTGGATATATCAACTTTTCATACAAGTGAGTTTGTTCCTTAATTAGAATGAGTATTTTTGGAAATTTATATGAATATTAATTACAATTAGCTCATTTCAATGTATTTTCTTGATCTGTGTATTTTAGCGTTTTGTTTCTTATATTAAGGACCGGAGGGAGTATTTGAAACTTAAAATTAAATTTCTTTGTTCTTGTATTAATAGCTTCTATTTTTCTTCTATTCAGTATCATTTATTCCTTTCCCATGATTTAATCTAATTTCATTCAAACAATCGTGGGATGTGTCCACAAGAAATATGGATCTTCTCCGGCTCACATTCTATTTATCTTCTCTCCAATTAGATCCAATGGCTAATATTTGCTGGCCAGAACTGTACTGGCATTAGATTAAAAGGAAGAAAAAAAACACATTCATAATACCGCATATGATATCATGAGTAAAATCAACTGCTACAACACCGAAGAAGATCCGAACTCATACACAAGTAATTGAGCTATCAAAGCACTAGGAAACATTATGCAAAGATAATTGAAATATGTACATTATGTGACTTGCTATTCAGTTAATGAGAGCTTAGTTAATTTCACCAAACATCCCATTATCCCTCCTCGAGTGGCATGTTCCTTTTTATAGGAACTAGAATTCAATTTCAACTCAAACAAATCAGATAGTGCTTGATAGCTTCTGAAATTTGTGACATTGCGCACTATATGATATATATATATATATCGACATAAAGATAAGGAATAAGGATCATTATGCCCGACAAGCAGTATCTGCTATCTTTCATGGAATTGCAGATACTTACAAATGCGCGCAGATGATGAACCCTATGAAATATGAGATGACAGAAGTGATCCATTTAATTTTGAGGTACAATTAAGAGGGCTAAGACTAAAGAGGTAAGTTGCATTTTGCTAGCATGCCTGCACGGAATATGCGTTAATATTCTGTTATTTGCACGGATCAACTTCTGCTTAGTGGATAGAGCACATAACAGACAGGATTAGAATTAGCGCTTCTTCCGGAGTTTGTATGGGGTGGGGGTGTCAGGTATTCTTCCTAATTTCCAATTAGAATGTGCCAAATCAAGATTAGGGTCCTTCCATGTACCATCTTAATGATATTCTCCCATATATATTAGCACATGCATATATGTGCAAAACGATTCTGTTATTTGTACACCAAAACTTTGTTTATGATGAGATGAGATTTGGTTTGATAGACTACGACAATGTGCCAACCATTTTCAGAATTTAATGTAGCCTTCTAGGTTTCCTATGGTAATCTTGTTTAACAAAACCAAAGACTTTTTGACAAAGAAAAGGTATATTGGTAAATTGTTGAAACACTGATAAGAAATTTGAGTAAAGATTTGCTTGTCTTGTTTCCTATTTTCATTTATCATTTTCATTAATAAGTAATAATTACAACAAAATTATAAATTATTTTATTGTTATTTTTTTTCTTATTTTTAAATATTTGTACATAGAATATTAAAAACATTTTTTGTTGATTGTATTGTTTCTTGTATTAACCGTTAGAAACAGAAAAAAAAATTAAAAAAAAAGTTAACAATTTTATAATTATTTTTAAAAAAAGTAAATGAAAAATAAAAATCTAAAAACAAAATAAACAAGTCCTAAGAGTGAAAGTAAGTGACGGTGTGAAAAATAAACTGGACAAGAGTATAAATAAAAGAAAATACGAAATGAAATGACATGAAAGTAAAGATGCTGGCAAGGTAAATGTGTAAGAGATGTGAGGTGCAAAATGATTTAAAGAAATCTATACTATATACAAATACAAATAACCTCATTGATTACTATTCCAAGTGTCAACCTAATAGCAACTTAACATTTAATACACCAATTATTATTAATAATATTATTATTATTATAGTTCTCATATGACTTACAAGATGATTGGGAATTGTTTAGCATTAGTGTTAAAATAAATTATATAAAGAAATGATTAATCAATGATATACCTTTAATGTATAACCCATGGCACAAATAAGTTTTCAGAAAAATAGTATGATAGATAAATAAATCGTTAGATTTTCAAGAGAGAAGACAAAACTAACATGATAAATAAATATGTTTTCTAAAAAATGTTAACTTGCATAGGAAAAGAAAAAAAAAATCAAATGATTTTTTAAGAGAGAAGACAAATAATAATAATGTAATAAATAAATAAATATATTTTCTAAAAATGATTCACTTGTACGATTAAAAGAGAATAATTAACTATAACATATTTCCAAGAGAGAAGAAAAAAGTAATATGATAGATAAATATATATATATATATTTTAAAGATGGTTAACTTGCACGAGAAAAGATGAGATATAAATCAAATAGATTCTCAAAGAAGAAGAAAACATATGATAGATAAATATATTTTCTACAAATGTTTAGCTTGCAACGAGAAAAGAGAATAAATAAATCAAATATATTTTTATGATAGAAAAAAGTTATAATATGATAGATAAATATTTTTTTTTCTAAACATGCCTCACTTGAACGAGGAAAATTTTCAAGATAGGATAAAAAAAATAATATAGATAAATATATGTTCTAAATATGGTTAACTTGCACGGGAAAAGAGGAGAAAAAATCAAATAGATTTTCAATATAGAAAAAAAAGTATTATGATAAATCAATATATTTTCTAAAAATTGTTAACTTGCATTAGACAAAGAGATGAAATAAATCAAATAGATTTTCAAGAGAGAAGAAGAAAAATTATATGATAGATTAATACATTTTTTTAAAATGGTCAAATTGCACTATCTAAAGAAAATGATTAAATCAAAATAAATTTTCAAGAGAGAAGAGTAATAATAATATAATAGATAAATATATTTTTTAGAAATGGATAACTTGCACGGGAAATGAGGAGAAATAAGTCAAATAAAATTTCAAGAGAGAAGAAAAAATTTATATGATAGATAAATATATTTTAGAAAAATGGTTGAGTTGCACGAGAAAAAGGAGATATAAATCAAATAGATTTTAAAATAGAATAAAAATAATAATATGATATATAAAATATATATTTTTCCCAAAACGGTTCACTTGCACTGCAAAAAGGGGAAAATTAACCCAAATAGATTTTAAAGAGAGAAAAAAAAATATATTGATAGATAAATATATTTTCTAATGATGGTTAACTTGCAAGGGAAAAGAGTATAAATGAATCAAATAGATTTTCAATAGAGAATAAAAAACAATATGATAGATAAATATTTTTTTAAATACTTAACTTGCACGGGAAAAAGAGGTGAATTAAATAAAGAATATTTTCTATATAGAAGAAAAAATAATATGATATATAATTATATTTTCTAAAAATAGTTAACTTGCATCTGACAAAGAGAAGAAATAAATCAAATCGATTTTAAAGAGAAACAAAAATATCATATCATTACGAAGATCACAGCAACGTATTTAGTATTAGTGTTTAGATAGATCATTTGTGGAAATGATTAATCAGGTTGAAAGTAGTGATTGCTTTAAAAATATACGTTTACTATTAAATGTTTAGATAAGTACGATAATAAGGTAGTAAGTAAAGAAATAGTTAGTGTTAATTTATAATTTTGCTTCGAAAAGGAAAAAAACAAATTCACAGTAAATTTTAATGGCGATTTTCAAAAATTATATTTTTATATTCTTCATACATGTCTTATTTTTTACAATTATATTTTTAATACTTAAATTGTGTCATACTATCTATTTAAACTTTAATGATTATTTTCAACAATCATATATTTAAAAATAAAATCCTAAAAAATTAACATATTCCCGGTGCATGGCACGGGTCCATCAATCTAGTTTAAACAACAAAGCAGGACGATAAGGTACATAAATGTAAAAGTCTAAAAGACATGAAACATAAATGAATTTAAAAGACACAGGCATTGAATAAAGAGTATGTGAATTAGAAAGGGAAGACATACTTGATACGCAAATCGGTCAATTTATTTGTGGTTTGGAATTGGACTTCCCGATTTCATTTATTTTGTTTGGTATATTATACTCCCTCCGGTCCTTCATATAAGAAATAAATTAATACTCTTTTGGTCCAAAATATAAGAAATATGTATTAATTTTCACACATATTAAATGTTAATTTCCAATATTACCCTCTGTAACACCCTGTTTTTCCGTTAAGTACTTTTGTATGCTTGTTTGGTTGATTAAGCCTTAAGACTTAGCTTGAGGGCTAAGTGGGACTTCCAGGCTCGAAATCTCTTCTCTTAGGCTTGTGTCTTGTGACTTTCTGAGTCACAAGCACGGCCGTGCTTGTTAAAGAGCACGGCCATGCTCGTTGTTAGTGAGCTTCTCGCTGACGCTGAGTTGAGCACGCCCGTGCTCAACAGTGGGCACGCCCGTGCTCAAGTGTGAATTGCGCCTCGTAGACGCTGAGTTGAGCACGCCCGTGCTCAATAGTGAGCATGACCATTCTCAAGCTCGAGTCTTTATAAGCAGAGCGTGACCGAGGGTTACGTCAGAACCCTTTTTGGCACTAACGGCTTCCCCAGTGCTGCTGCAACCCTTTCGTTCCCTATTTTCTCTAAACTCCTTCCGTTCTTGGAGCAGTGGAGACCCTTAGGAGCGTCTAGTTAGTCGGTGCCAATCGTTGTAAGGTAACGATCCCTTCCTTCTTGGTTTCCTTTCCCTGTGGATCTGGAAAGTAATGGTTGTCCCTGTTGTTTGGCCAAGGCTTGGAAGTTGTTCGAGCTGGTTGAGGGAACGAGTCCAGTTTGTCGTGGTTGTGTTGCAGTTGATTCTTCATACCAGGTATGGGAGAAGAATAGTGCTTACACTAGGCTAGGGAGTAGCGTAGAGATTTGGCACTTTTTATCTCAAGAGTCTCTATTTTCTTCACTGAGGATCATCAAGTATTTATAGATGGAATGCTTTGTTGTCTTGAATGTGACACCCTCTCAAGGATCATCACAAAGTTACCCAAATGCGGAAAATTTAATTAAAGTGCTGGTTACTTTCGGAAAAATAAAACTTTTAAATTAATAACTTTACTGCGAATCTGATCCCGTTTTATTATTGTCATAACTGTTACGTTTAACCATTGTTAATGCCATGATCTGCCTGGTTGTATGGTTTAATTGTTATAATCATTGAATTGTTCTTGATGTGGTATGCCTATGGTTTCTAATTACATGATACATGTCAATGATATATAAATAGTTGAATCTGTTCATGATATGAATATGACTGTTATGTTGATGTTTGTTATGAGATTGCTATTGTCTGTTGTTATGTTGAATGTTGAGTGGCTGATGTTGTTAATACGTTAAATACATTAATAAGACTCTAATTGGTTTAATTAGGACTCTTAATTAACATTAGAATTAATGGGTTAATTCCCATTAAGCTTCATAAGACATGAACGGTTAGTGAGAGGTGAGGATTGAGGCCAATTGGATTAGTCCAAGGACCCTAGGATCTGATTTGAGAGCATTAGGGAGTTTTAACTCCAAGAACATGTTTGATTTCTGCCCAGAATAGTATGGCCCTGCCCAGAAGCACGACCGTGCTGAACAGGGAGCACGACCATGCTCCCCAGTTGCTTTCTGGAAAGCAGGCCTCGCATTGAGCACGGCCGTGCAGGATAGTGAGCACGACCGTGCTCCACTTAAGTGGCCGCACGACCGTGCTGGGGTGAGCACGCCCGTGCTCCCCTGACTGGTCAGAACCTAAGATTAAAGGAATTACGGGGTGTTTCACCCCAAATGTCCCCAATAATATGATAAAACACCAATCGAACGATGATGAGTTATATAACTTAATTAAAGGATAATTAAGATGACAAAGAGTAATAAGCTGGTTAAGCCGGTACCTATTGGGTTACCGCAATTGTTGCGCTTTGGTGCTTTTTGGCCAAAGTAACCTCGATGCTTTTTGGTCGAGGTGTTGTTAAGTTGGACCTTGGTGCTTTTTGGTCAAGGGGGCCTTGACCCCACGATTTGGGTCTAAGGTGTTGATGTTGATGTTGGTGATAAGTCTTGGGTGCTTTTCGGCCCAAGCAAAGGAGGTGGTTGACTTATGTGTTGTTGTGCTCACGCATTCATACGTTGAAGTTGATTAGTGGGGGATGTTCAACATAGGGGAGGTCGTCCTGTTATGATGATCTGACCCAAGTCTCGGGTGGTCCATGGTTTGGTGAACCGTGCGCCCCCAAGGTGGCGTACCCCGTTATGGTATGTCGGCTATCCAAGGGGTTCACCCATGGCTTGGTGAACTGTCGGCGTTGGTGCTTTTATGGCCAATGTGGATATGTAACTCCAAAGTTGACTTCCTGAGTTAGTTGGATCCACATGCATTGATGGAGTAGTGGAGTAGGGTTGCATTGCACCGCATAGCATATGTGAACGATTAACATGCTGTTATAATATTAAATGATGATGTATGATGTTATATGACGATGATGCTATGCCTGATATGATGTATATTCATCTTATTCCCTATTCCCATGCCATCGTGTTTACATGATTTCTTACTCCCTATTTTCCTGTTTCTGTTGTTGCGTGTATCTCTTTATGCAGAGGATGGTGAGCAACCAGTGGAAGGGTGACTCTGAGGAGCCGCGACTCTAGTTAGGATGCTTAGTTATAGTTGTTAGTTGTTTTCAGTTGTTTCCGTGATGTATCCGCGTTGTTTTGTTGAGATGTGAAACCTTTTAATCCAAGTAATTATCCCTCATTTATAATAAGATTTATATTTACGAGATATATCAACTTTCCATACAAGTGAGTTTGTTCATTAATTAGAAGGGGTGTTTTTGAAAATTTATATGAATATTAATTACAATTAGTTCATTTAAATGCATTTTTTTGGTTTGTGTGTTTTAGGGTTTTGTTTCTTATATTAAGGACCGGAGAGAGTACTATATACTATATAGAACTAAAATTTCAATTTTAAGTTTAATTCCATGGAAATAAAAAATAATTATTTTATATCATTTCTAAATTCTAATTCTTATCTTAAACTCTAAGAATTACTAATTTCAAATATAAAAATTGAAAGTAAAATGTTATAATTATTATTTATTAGATATTTTTGTAATTCTTATTATCAATTTCAAATAAAAGATTTTTTTTTCATTTTTATAAAACGTTGGTAAAAGAGAAAATTAAAAACATTTTACTATTATTATTATTTACTAAAAAAAAGGGTAATTCACTCATGCACATGATTAAAGATAACTAAATTATACGATGAACCCTTACAATTCATATGATACTTGAGTATGAAAAAATCATTCATCAACGTCATGATTGTTGCGTGAACAAAAGATATTTAATTTTCAAATAGGATTTTTTATATGTAAAATGAAATTAAAACCTTTTTTAAAAGGATTTTTTCAATTTTTTTTCGTTTTTTGATATTCTTTTAAGAAAAACAAAGATACAAAGGGGCCAAAAAAAACGTAGGGGTTTTTCATTAGGGACCAACTTTTTACACCTTACTTTTTGCTTCTATACACCTTGTTTTTCTTTTTTTAATTTTCCTTCCAAAAATACCCTTTTTACTTTTGCACCTTATTATTAATTTTATACATCAAGAAATTAAATTTCGGTAACTCTAAAAAAATACGAAATGCCATTTTACACGTCGGAAGTGTTCCGGAAAATAAATTCCAGACGTGTCACACGTCCGAAAATTAATTTCCGAATGTGTGAAATTTACACTTCCTGAATTTATTTTTCGGTAACTCTAAAAATATACGGAATGTCATTTTATACATCCGAAATTTAATTTCCGGAAGGCCATTTTACATGTCAGAAAATTAATTTCTGGAAGTGTTCCGAAAAATAAATTCCGGACAATACAAACATAAAGATTCTATCATAGGATGAAGGGCATTTTTGGAAAATAAAAATGAAAATTTTCACATTAGGTGTGCAGAGCAAAAAAACCAGATGTCAAAAGCAAGGCCCTTTTCATTATTAGAAGTGAGTTACATTACCTCTATAGGCCCAAAACAGATGTGGCCCAAAACTTCAAAGGTCCATCCTAGCTTCCTTATTCTTTTTATATTTTTACCATTCCTGATTTTTGTTTTATAGCTTAGCATACTATATATTTTTAGAAGAAATCTTACTCAGGTGTAGGCCTGGTAAAAGGATCTACGGGCCAATTGTCCATTCGGTCCATTCACAGTAAAATCCATCCAATCCATCCAATAATAAAAAAAAATACTAAATGTATCAGATGGTTGGATTGTTTTTATTAATGGATGGTTAATGATCCATCCGATATATTTTTTAATCCATTGGATCAAACAAAAAAAAGGAAATGGATCATTTATGATCCATTCAAAAATTATTATTTTTTTGTCCAAACTGAAACGATTTTCACGAATAACAGCCCAAGGTATTCCTTTCTTCTTTCTTCCTAGTTCCTACCAATAGTTTTGTTTAGTTCCCTAAAGTTTCGGTTCAAAGAGCATATGAGATTTGGCCCATGGGTCAAACTAAGATCTTCATATATAAAGTTGTTTATGTTTCTTTGATTTATTATGAATATAATAATGATTTCGTTCATGGTCAACACATTCTCATCCCATATTTTACAAAGCAAACTCAACCACGTTAGATATGTAACTTCAAATATTTCCTCCATTTCTTTCCTTTTTTTTTCTATTCATTTTTTTTAAAAATTCTACCTTTTATATTTGCTTGAACGAGAGATTACTACTACTAGTTGACATACTATGCTGTTAGTGAGCCTAAAATTTGCTAATTTCTTCTTAAGGTGGCTTAGTCTAAAATTCATGTATTTAATTAATGTCCTAAAAATTCTAGAGAAAGAAAAAATATTTAATATTTTTTTAGTGGAGTAGATAAAATATTTAGTATGTTAAAATTGTTAAAATAATTTTTGGTGTAAAAAATACTTTTAAATGGATGGGTTGGATATCCATCCATATAAAAATGACTAATGGATGGGTTGGATGGTTTTTTATTAAACGGATCATGGATGGATTGGATTTTTTTTAATATATTTTAATAGATCAAAATGGATTAATGGATTATTTTGATCCGATCTATTACAATCCGAATCAAAATCCATCAGATCCATCCATTTGCCACCCTTACTCAGGTGACCCAAAAACCAAGCCCAGCGTACTCTAATTTTGCATTTTTAACATAAAGTGACAATAAAACATGCACACACATGGAGAAGACAGATCGGGCCGTGGGAGAAAAACATTCAATAAAACAACATTTCTAAAAGGCCCATATTGCACCTAAAGAAATAAACAATATAAAAAAAGGGCATAAAACAAAAACGCACTGCAACTAGTGAGACGATATCAAAATCAAAAGTCTATTTAACAATCAGAAAGCTTGTTTTCCTTTGTTTTTTCCCCCCCTTTTTCTACTTTTTGTTCACTTAGGCTTGGATTATAGGCTGAAAATTCTTGTGACAAAAATGTTTAATCTTGGGTTACAATATAATAATTTAATTGGGCCAAGAATCAAGGTCAAGAAAATTGATTTTTTATATTTTGATTTTTTTTTTAAAGAAAGAAAAATAGTTAAAAACACCCGGACAAAATTAAGGGTTCCCATGCTTCATATACAAAGTGAAGTAATCCAACTAAGACCTTGCTAGAATACATGATAAATATGGGAAATGCATCTTGGTATGAATTCAAATTCGTACTTACACCCACGAAATGAAGTGATTGGTCAATGGGTTAATATCATTGTCAAATAAAACAAAATTCTGGCCCACCTTGTATCTACACTCTTGGAGCTTGTTTGGGAATGATTGATTTTTAGACTTTTAGTAGTTTTTTTTTTTTGTTGGAAAAAAGCTATTTTATTAGAAGATTGTGGTGTTTGGGTCACTTGAGAGATAGGACTGTGATACGAACCCTTTTCGAGCAAGGGGAAGCTCCTAAGAAATTGGGGGAAAGGAGTGAAATAGAAAACTAAAATTTCTGTAATTCTTCTCTCCTTCTTTCATTAGTAGTGATACTATTAATAGTTACATGGAATTCCTACAAGAGTGGATCATGAGCCAAGTGGCTACATCAAACTTCTTGGTGAATAACAGAATGATAAAGCAATCTAACAACAGAAACGTAAATTGCCAATGTCTAACAGAATGGAAAGGTTTTAGAATTTGGCATGTGTCTATCTTTTGGGTCTCTCTGTTGGGCTTAATTGAAGGATCCAACTCATTGACAACTTGTAACCCGGTAGCCTTATTCACGTGCGTATCATTACTCCACTCATCCACAACAACCTTGTCCTCAAGGTTGTGAATTAGACAAGCCCCCATAGTTGCAGAATTATCGTTCAAAGTGTGTGCTGATTGAGGGTGACCTTTCCGGTGATCAAGGAAACATCCCCCTGGATCCCATTGTCTGAAATGATCACTACAGAAAGTTAGAAATTCACAAACTGATGCATGGCCTCCCATTGATATTAACACAAGTGGAGTGAAGTCTGTTGCATCGGGAACATTCACCTTATACCCTTCACTAATGGGGAATGTAACAGCATCCAAGACAAGGTTAGCCACTTGCTGCAGGTTTGATGTTGGCTCACAATAACTTGACCAGAATTCAAACAACCAGTTAAGATCACCCAAATAAAGAGTAACTCCTCTTCCCATACATCTTTTCACAAGGCCTCTAATCTCCACAAATTGCTGGTCAAATTTCTCCTTGCTAATGGTCCTGAAGTAGATAAGAGGAAGATTCACAATTTACACATATTTCAAGTCCCTAGGAAAAATACCTATATCAAACATATCCATCACTCCCCTAGAAACTCCTGCAGTATTAGCCAGAACCTCCCCTACAATAAACATGTTGCTACCCCTCTTCACCAATTCACTCAACACACTTGTCACAACATCATTGGTAACAATGTCCTCTGGTTTGAAAATTGAACCCTCTTCCTGACCAAAAGGTAGAGATGGAAACAAATAACCAATGCCAAGAACTACTTCCATTGGAACATCTTGTTCAACTCTTGTTTTCACCAAAAGGGCACTTGGTTTGGATGTTGGTAAATGGTTGAATGCAACATTGAAGCAAAGCTCAAGAGATGACAAAAACACCGAAACAGAACCACAACATGTATAGAACCAACCAGCAAACAAATTCAGAACAGAATACAAATTAACTTCCAGATACCAAGCATCATGGTAAGGATTAGGCATGGCAGCAACAAAATCGTTGAGAAGCTTATCAACATTCTCTAATGTGGATGGTGCCTCAAAAACAACTGTGATAGTGATTCCATCCCTCATTCGCAAAGTTAGTTTACTTTTGAGAGCAACAACTGCAATTTCCCGATCATTGGAAGTCTTAACCTTTACACTAGCAAGCAAGAGAAAATCCAGAACTGCAACAGTCCTAAATTGCATTAATCCTAGCGCAATTACCCCATCAAGATCCTGAACCGTTTGTGCAATGCCTTTAAGGCCATCAGCTTCAAGATATACAGCACATATGGCAGCCATAATTTCAAATAGTAACGTAAAATGAGGAAGATTAAAATTAAGGCAGAGAGAAGAATTTGTAGGAGGAATACATGGAGGTGTTGTCCAAACCACAAACAAAGCACTAAGTGGATTGTCCAAGTCTAGAAACATCACGAACACTCCACGACCACCCCACCCAACTCTCCTTAAATGAGCATCCCTGAAGTCTGCTAGTTCAATAAGTGGACATTGTTGACTCAACAAATTTTGAGCCTGTGTATAGCTCCCAATCAGAGGAAATATGTTCTCCAAACACATACAAAAAACAAAAGTGGATGTAGATGGCGCTACTTTGTCATGGAAATTGGGATTGTTGGTTTCCACAATGGCTTGAATAGGAACAAGATAACCAGAACCAGGGAAGTTAATGTGGGATGTATACCTAGGGTGAATCGGCGACATTGTTGGGTTTGGTGACGTGAGTGGCCCTGGGTCATATGGTTCAGTGTCGAGTAGAAGCGTATTCGCGACGAAGGTGCTGTAGGGCGGTGGTGAGGGCCCCGAAATGGACGTTGGAATAGAGGTGGTACTGGAAATTAGTGGTGGGCGCAAGAACTCAGAAGCGGCCGGTCGTGGTCCAGGCGGAGGTTGAACGGGCGGAGGTACGATGTCTGGTGGTTTCGATGGCTATGATGGGGGGTGGTTGTTGTCCGATGGCGCGAGAGGGCCTGGGTCATAAGGGCTGGTGTCGATGCTCGGCGTAGCGGCAGCGGTGTCATCTTCACCGATAAGAGGCAGCGATAACCAATGATGACGGAACTTGTTAAAACAGAGGTCCGTGGAGTAGTGCTCTGGCCGTGCCGGTGGTGGCAATCGGCCCAGAAGCGGCATGAGTTGTCACCTCGGAACGGCAACCCCATCTGGTGGTTTCTTCGGTGGCGGCGGTGGCGGGGTGGCGTGAATGGAGCTGAAAGTCTGTCTGGTGGCTTCCTCGGCGGCAATGCAAGCAGGGGTGATGGAAGGTGTGTGCTGTCTGGAAGGTCCGTAGCTTTGAAGGAAACGGCATCAGAATCAACAATGGGATCCAAACCATCATAAGGGTTTGGTTCTGTTGCCTTTTCGTTCCCCAGATGGATCCACCGGTCATCGTTGTTTTCCTCACCCTCACCCGCTTCCAATAGTGGCAAAACGTCTCGGTACTTAGAATCCGAACTAGAATCTAAATCCAAAGTCTGAGATGGTTCGGTTGCAAGAAAACAGAGCTTTTCATAGAGGGGAGCGAATGTCGTTGTTATCATCGTCGGCTCTTCTTCCTCATCTGAAATCGGTAAAAGGTGCCGCCACTCAGGCTTGAAACGCCATAGAAACACAGTGGTGAAAGTGTCCCAACTGGGCTCTGGATGACAGTGAGACCACCAGCGCCACCAATGGAGCGGACGGCCTCTCAGTGTCGTCACAGCCGCTGTTACCTTCGTCTCCTCTGGTGTGCCGCACTCCTTGAAGAGTTTCTCGGTGCAAAGCACCCACCAGTAGGCATCTTCTTCTCCATCAAACATCAAAATCTCCATCTTCATCTTCAACCTCAGTGCAGCGGGAATGAGATCGAAATGAAAGCACCAATGATACGAACCCTTTTCGAGCAAGGGGAAGCTCCTAAGAAATTGGGGGAAAGGAGTGAAATAGAAAACTAAAATTTCTGTAATTCTTCTCTCCTTCTTTCATTAGTAGTGATACTATTAATAGTTACATGGAATTCCTACAAGAGTGGATCATGAGCCAAGTGGCTACATCACACTTCTTGGTGAATAACAGAATGATAAAGCAATCTAACAACAGAAACGTAAATTGCCAATGTCTAACAGAATGGAAAGGTTTTAGAATGTGGCATGTGTCTATCTTTTGGGTCTCTCTGTTGGGCTTAATTGAAGGATCCAACTCATTGACAACTTGTAACCCGGTAGCCTTATTCACGTGCGTATCAGACTGTTAGCTGGATTATTACTGATTATGCTTTACTGAGAAAAGTGTTTTCCCGTATGACCCCCAATTGTGGGTATGTACTTATTGCATACTCAATTTAAATTTATAAGTTACGTGGGTCTCTACTTATTGCACTTGCATTGTGATATTAATTTTTATACATTACTGCTTACTGCACGTAAGGGATGTGTGTATTGAAATCATATATTATTTTTATTTAACTGAAATATATATTGTTTTTATTTAACTATTGTAAAAAATAATATATTTTCACATGTTTTCTACAATCATGAAAAATGTTAGAAATTTTATTATTTTTTATAAATAAAAAAATCCGATGACAATATATATATATATAAAAAATTTAATGCTAAAAAAAACAAACATTATTCACTTTTCCACCAAATATTAAAAATAAATAACTTCATACCCTTTTTCGTAATTTGTTATATAAAGGTGAATTTTATTTTATTTTTTGCATCACCCAAACTAAATAGATTATCTTAAAATTGATTTTCAGCAAACGGACCCAAACAAATAGATTCTTAGATTATAATCGATTATCAGCACATTTTTTATTTTATTTTTAGCTTTCCCAAATACACTTTTTCCTAATTGATTAAAATTATTTTCGCACAGTTTGGTTTCATACTAGATATCGGCGCTCGATAAATAAAGCCACATACAAAAAATGTTAACTGATATTGCTAGTCAAAAGTAACACATAAGTGTTGCATATCCATACTAAACAAAGACGACAATTTCCTTTTACCCACATGATATGTATTTATAAAACATTAGTTATAAGCTCATGACCTAAAACTTCATGCCCACATAATATGAAATGTTTTTGTAGCATTTTGTCGAACCAGATGTGCACGACTAGAACACAGATGGTAGTATTAATAGGATTTAAAATCCTGAAAGCAACATATAAATTTTCCAACCTGATAATTGGTGAAGGATGGTGTGGATAACTCAATAACTCTACGTATGGGACCAGGGATGGAGCCACCTTGTAGCTTAGGAGGCCCTCCCTGGCTTTTTTTCTTTCCATATATGATGAATCCAGATTCCCTCCGGTATAAATCCCTGCAGTATCCCTACAGCTAAAATCAACTGCTCTGATATATAGGAGAGAATAATCCAATAGCTCTACAGTGAGATTTTAAATGTTCCTAAGCTTACTGCATGCGGCAATTTGAAAAAAAAAAAAACAATTGTTGCACCGTGCAGCAGCAGGAGAGGATCCGGATTGATATAATATAGTATATACTCCAAATCATCACCATTCAATTTGTTCTAATCTAATGGTCTATATTAATTTATTAAAGAACTCATTTAACTCCCATTGGATTAACATAAATTGAAGGGTGAAGATTTAGAGTTAGTGTTTTAAACTTACTCTTGGAGTAAGTAGATATATATATTATCATATAATGGTCTATTGTGGGTTATGCAGGAAAGCATTATGTATTTTGATAGATTATTAATGTAATTAAATTTTTTTTATATAAAACATTTTTAAACTTATAATTATAAATATTTTATATGAAATTTGATGTGTATATATTTATTGGATGAACTTTAGTTTTATTAGTTGATCCTCCCTATCATCTAAGTCAGACTCCGTCCCTGTATGGGACCTTGAGGTGAGACCTAAAATAGCGGGTTGATTTTTCTTGATCATATGAATCAAGAAAATATGGTTCTTGATTCCATTCATCCTCCACTGTACTCCCCTTTTTTCATAGGGTTTGTTTGTGAGTTTTGGAGGGGAAGGGAAGTGAATGCTTTGAAAGAAAGCAATGGGGAAAAGGATTGGGGAAGGGAGGATACTCCCCCACATCTTGCATATGCTTATTTTTTAACCAAAATCATAAACCTCAAAAAACTCCAATTTGGGGGAACTAAACAATTGAACTAGAGGAGGATTTTGGAGGGTTATCTTCCCTTCCCCCATCCCTTCCCCCTTCTTTTTTCCAAAACTTTCCCTTTCCCTCCCCTCCATTTCCCTCCCAAACTCACAAACAGACCCTTAATCTTTTAATTCTCCAAGAATCCGGGTTGACACCACTTTATTGCGCCATCTACGGTTTCAATTTTCGTGAATTAGTCGAGGTTTAGTTTGTTTTTTATTTTTTTAATTAATATACTTTTACTAATAAACATGTATGATAAAATTCAAATATTTGTTGTGGTATCCAATAGAATAAGGGGCATATAAGTCAAGATATATTATACAGAAAAAGCAGCATAGGATTCGAACTTGCGTTTTTAACTCGGAAAATTGGGTGTTTGATGGAGGGATACGGATCCTCTCCTGCAATAATCATCTACAGCCTCTCTACAGCAGCATTTTGAGCTGTTTGATGCATCCAACGGTGGAGATTAAAATCCGAAAAATAAACTTTTTCATCACTGTCCCAACTCTCTCTTCTTGTTACCGCATAAGACTTCACCTCACCATACTCACCTCGTTGTGATTCTCCACCGACCACCGCCATATTTCTTGGGCAGCACAAATAACCGCTTCGCCGCCGAGTTAGCCGCCATTAAGAGAACTTCCATGTCAGCCGTTGGGTCCACAGATCGAATTCACTCTCCTCATTGGGAAGAAGATATAGAACCAAACTCCAACTACGACCTGTGAGTAGAGAATTGGAATTTGCCAAGAAGTAAATGGGGCACTCCAACATGAGCTCAACAGCATTCACGTGTGCCTTATATTGTTTCACTTCACCTATGGGGAAGATAACCCTTGAAGCCTTTGTGTTATTCATCAAAGGGGGAGCCAAAGTGTATGAAATGAAATGTAATCATCACGAGAAACAATAACAAAAATTTCCCTAGGAAGAAAAGAAATGGATTGAGAGAGAAAATGAGGAATAGAAAATTGAACTAGTTAATGGTCTTGGTTGGTGTGAGAGCAATGTCAGTAATGGCCGCCAGGGACGGAAGCGCATGGTAACAGGGGAACACACTTGGGACAGTGATGAAAAGTTTATTTTTAGGCTTTTAATATCCACCGTTAGATGCATCCAAATGTTCATAATACTACTGTAGAGTGGCTGTAGAGGATTATTGCGGGAGAGGATCCGGATTCTTGATGGAGGGGGTGCTGTCATAAGATTTTACTTGAGGAGACCAAAAAGATAAAGCACTTTATTTAAAGAAACCAGGTTTAAAAAATTATTTTTTTCAAAATGACTCTAAAAAATATTTCGGGGTACGGGTGTGAATTCGGGATCGCGGCCACAGATGAGTTCCTTTTAGATAAATACCCATTTTGATCGGTGACAAAAAACATGATGTCTATTTTAGCTTTTGACAACAAAAAAAATATCACATTAATCCTTGATAATTACTAATATGGGACAAGTTAGTCCCTACATGGCTTCTATTAATCATCGTCTGTTACTAAAATATCTCACGATACTAATTGTCAGGGACTAATTAATCTCACTTTAAATATTGTTAGGGACTATAATGTCACATAGTAATTATCAGGAACTAACTTGTTCCATGTTAGTAATTGTCGGAAACTAACGAGATAGTTATTTTTGTCAAGAGCTGAAATGAGTACCGTATTTTTTGTCGGGAACCAAAACTAGCCTTTACCAGTTCCTTTTTATTTTAAGGTACATTATTGCCTTTTTCTTTATCTGAAAAAGGATCTTGGATGTTAACGCAACAAAAAGCAAGCACGGAGTGGAAACAAAAGAAAATTGAGTAATAGAAAACGTGAATTCGGCCGAAACATGTATCTCAAAATTTTATTTTGGATTCCTTGTATCCATTTCTTACACAATTTATTGACTTCATGCAGTGGTACTGTAACAGCGTAGCAAAGTTTGTATTAACTTACAGAGTTACATTAATATGTTTAGGATTAGTTATAACGAACTGCAACTCTCAATGTATATTCCTTCGTATCGTTCATTTCCAATGGATTTCATTCACAAATAATTAGACCCGAATTAGTATATAATCATCTAATCGTACTCAAATTTGTTATTCATTAGAATAAAGTGTGGGAGATAAAACTCAATATAATGCGACACTCACCAATGGTTTAGTAATGACACAAGTTTTCATCTTTGAATATTTCCAACCACAACGTACTACTCAAAAGCAGTGGAACCTCTCTCCAATGTACCCCAAAAGAAAACAACAAACATTTGAAGGTAAGTAGCTGGAACCCAAATCATTGGGTGAAGATAGAAGACTCGAATCTCCACACCAATTTCAATGGACCCCAATCCACTGCTAACAATAGCAATAATAGTGCAAATGAATAAAACTATAAAACTATAATGGTAATGCTAACGAGTGTCTTTAAGACACTCTTTAAGAAACCAAGAAAAAGTAAGTTTTTATTGGAAAATTAAATATTTTATCCTTTAAATATTAAATACATCAATTTCTCATTAAGCATTTATTTTCTTGGTTCCTTAACGAGTGTCCGGACACTCATTAGCATTCTCCAAACTATAAAAGGGAAAAAAAGTTAAGAACTTATACAAATTAATTAATGTTTTGGTAAATCGGGGGAAAGATGGTGAAAATTGGGCGGCGGCGGGAACAAGAGAAGAATGAACCAAGCCCAAGCCCACCTATATTATTTCAATATGATTTAGCCCACTCAAGAAACTCCTTCACAGGCCCACCTAGACTGCTGGAAGTTGGAACGTATACCTGCCTTTACTTAGGAATAGGACGGGAATATTGATTTAGGAGAATTTTTTAAAAAAAATTTCCTTCATGAAACATATAATCATAAAATATTTTGAATACAGGATAAATTAATACAAATACACATAGTATCTCATTTTCTTAAATTTATTAAGAAAATGGTAACTATTTCTGGTATATTTTACCTTGGTGAAAAATTTACAAATAACTCAGATAATCAATTAATAATCACTTATTGACATTTAATTTATATCAATATTTTTATATATATATAACTAATCAATCACACAAACTCGGAGCCCGCTAGGTTTCTAGGCTTCCTTTGTTCTTCACCACCTTTTCAAGAGGGGATTTGTGCGGCTAGTTTGAGTTTTGTTGTATCAAGAGCACGTTCAACATGAGCTATGTTTTTCTCTCCTTTTATGAGAGCTATGCTTTTTAGGAGTATTATATTTTTTCTTTCCGCTTGTGAGAGCTATGTTTTTCTCTCCATTTGTGAGAGTCTATCCTTGCTGGATGAAGAAGACGAAGGAATTGTTCTCTCCATCTCTCTCCATTTTTTATTGGTAAGTTATGGTTTCCAGGACCTGCCAGAAGCCATAAGTATCATTAGTTGGAACTGCCGAGGCATGGGTAACCTGTGTGCAGTTTCTATCCATATATACCTCGTTTGGTGTTATTGGTCATACGCGTTTTGTTGTTTTCTCATTTTAATTTTGGTTTTTTTAGTTTATGCAAATAAAGTCGAAGACAATTGGCAATGCATTGAGTCTTTCTTGTAGGTAGCTTGAAGCATCGACTTCGATCACAATTTACGTGATGCGGGAGGATATTTCTTTAAAGCTAAATTTTATAGTTACTCACCCAGACTCCATGTGCAAAAAGAGAAAGTCCTAGGTCTCCTTCAAGTAGACCAAGCTAATTATAGGGCTGTTATTTCAAATTGTAGGAGTCTTATATCATCTTGTGTTAACAACTCTTTGGTAGAGTTTGATAGGAGGAACGTCCATGTTGTTGCTCACTCTTTATTAGAGGTGACTACATATATTACTATTTTCCAAATTCATGATGATGTTAACGAATGTATTGCGTTTTCCATTATTAATGAAATTGTTTAATTTTTCTTTTGTAAAAAAAAAAAAATCAATCACACAATATGTAATACGTGACATTTAAGATAAGAATCATAACAATCATTTGTTTTTTATAATGAACAATCAAATATTTTTAATCATATAATTTATTGAACTTTCTATATAACCAGAACAAATACAATTGTATCAAGTGGGGATTATGTGAACACTGAGCACTGTCGAGTGCCGTAATACGGCGATGGGGGCGGGCCCGCCGTGAGACCGGGGTCTCAGAACCCGTAAAAAAACGTCTATAATAAATAAAAGAAATTAAATAGCATAAAATAACACTCTTTTCTATAATAATAATAATAAAAGAAAATCTGTGTCCACATTATAGATCAGAAGAATTTTATAATCGAACTTTATTTAAATAAAGTGGTTTTAACTTGAGCATAAACAGCAAAAAGACCACAGTCCTGCTGCTGAGAAACTTGGATATAAGGACACTCACTCCCCTTACTCTCTATGCCTCTCTGCTCCTCAAAAACAGAGTACCCTACACGTATCAGATAAACACTGCTAGAGAGAGAAAGAGAATATTTTGGGAGTGCAGATGGATCGGAGCTCCACAAGAATGAAATGGGTACCCATGTTCATGCTTCTATTCCTGCCCCATTTGGCCCTCACAACCCCTGCAGAAGATGGTAATGTCCCTCTTCTTCAATGTTTACTCTTTCTATCTCTTTTGCTTTCCCTGCTTTACATCTAAGGGTACATAGAATTTGGCTACTTTTTTCAAGCTTTCCTTTGTTTGTTTGCTGAGATCTGATATACAAGTGTTGGTTTAGCATTTGTTGCCTGACATATGTGCTTCAATTTGTGTACTATTGTATGATTTTGGTGGGTTTTTAGTTTTTTTTACCTTCCCATTGTGTGGTCTAGTACTGTGGTACGAAGATAATATGCTAGTAATTCATAGCTCTAAGTTAATTTTTTCTTGCAAGACTTTCTGGGTGTGGGTGGGGCAAATTCTGGGTCTTGTTTTTGCCACCTGACTCTTCTACTATTTTTAAGTGTGGTGAACTGAAACCATTAAGGATATACCAATTATAGGAACAAGAGAGTGATCCATTGGGTTCAAACTTAGAACTGTTCCCTCTTCTGAGGCTTGTTGAGCTTGATTATTATATAAAATGTTTTATGTTTAACACTTTAACTTGTTTGCAAGTAAACACAGTTATGCTGTTTGACTTTGCCTAAGGTTTAACGTTTTTCACTTCTACTTGAAGCGAACTGAACTATTATCATTTTCAATTTGGACGATTCTGGTCATGAATTTTAACCCAAAAAAAACCCCCACCTTCCTCTTTGCTATGGCCTATGAGTGTTTTTTTCTCGGTGATTTTCTAACCACCCCATGGTGTTTTTTTGGGTCTCCACCGACTCTATATTTTAATTTCATTTTTTATTTGGTGTAGAGAGCTTTTGATTTTACGTCATTCCCTATTTCTTCTTTCTCCATACTCCATTGTGTCTGGAACGAAGTTAAATTTGTACCAAAATAAGGAATGAAATTAAAATGCCCCTAGTTGTAAGTGTTTTGAAAGCGAATGCGTCGTATAAGCACAGATAGTTGAAAATAAAAGTAATTTTAAAATTTATGTTGAAGAAATTCAATAGCAAGTATGGGAAGTCTCACCTTGATAAATAATATTCTAAGTAAAAATTATATAAAAGGAAAGAATATAAACTAATTTTCTCAAGATTTTAGATTAAAAGGTTGTGTTAAGTCCATTTATGGGATTTTTTTATTAGCCTACTGGTGGAGATATTCCGGACCTTTGGGTCCACATGAAGCACAAGTACTTGAAAAGAAAAATAATTTTCAAATATATGTGGAGATTCAGGTATAAATGCTACTATTTAAAGTTTCTGATTTAGCATTTAGGTATTTTAAAAGTCATTTTATTTGCACAATTCGTAAAATTAGTTAAAAGCAGTTCTATATATTTCTACCAAAAGAAGGTAGCTATAGCGGTTTTTTTTACGTAGGAAGTGTAATTTTGTTACACAATTACGTGTTTGGTGTACTTTCTAAAATATTTACATAATTAGTGTAAGTCTTAATCAGAGGTAACGACATTACATCTAAAAGTCGTATCCCAAATTCACGATTTATTTTTATATTCATAAAAAAAAGGGAGTCGTATATCATAGATACGACTTATATTTTTTATTATTTTTTCCTCCTAATTTGTATATATAGAATATGACTTTATTATTATATATTATTATTTTTTATTTATTAAGAAGTTGTATCCAATAGTTACGACTTTACTATTTAATTTTTTTTTTATATTAACAAGTCGTAATCACTAGATACGACTTTAGTATTTAATATATTTTTTATTATTATTAATAAGTCGTAACTTATAGTTACGACTCCAACATTTTTGTATATATTTTATTTATATACTACTAAATCTATAGTGTTAAATTTATGTACACTTTCCTTAAAAATAAAATAAAATAATATTCACTTTAAATTTATATACTATTTTTTTTGGTAACCGTGTTATATGTATGAAGGTATCTACCACCATTAGCAGTGACTAATCTCCGTGGAGAACCTGTTGGATACACAAGGTGGGTTCTCCCCTCCCAACCAGGTTTTCTCCATAGATAAGAGCCAAGATTCGAACCCATAACAACTTGCTTAAGGTGTTTAAATCCTCTATCACTTGGACCAATCACATGTTAGTTTTAAATTTATATACTATACTGATAAATTTATATTTATATACTATTAAATTTAAATGTATATTTCTATCCTTTATACTACTGACAGTGCATATCAATTAAACTCATATAAATTTAAAGTGTATATAAATTTAACACTATAAATATATAAATAAAATAGTATAAAAAAAATGCTTTGTTAATAATAAAAAAATATTAAATACTTATGTCGTATCTAGTGAATACAACTTGTTGGTATATATAAAAAAAATTAAATAGTAAAGTTGTATCGAGGATACGACTTCTTTATAAAAAAAATATATATATAATACTAAAGTCGTATTTTATACATACGAATTAGGAGTAAAAAATAATAAAAAATATAAGTCGTATCTATGCTATACGACTCCCATATTTTTTATTTTATTTTATGAATATAAAAATAAATTGTACATGTGGGATACGATTTGTAGATATAGTATCCTTACTACCAATTACGACTTACACTAGTTATATAAATAATTTTAAAAGTATACCAATCAAGTAATTGAGCCACAAAATTACACTACTTTTGTAAAAAAGCCTAGCTATAGCATTATAGAATTGGTTATACGAGTTTAATGAATATAGCTAAATTAACTGATTATTTGAACTAAAATAAAATTATGTAAGTTAAGCTTTTTAAAATTACAAGAGTTGAGTGTATATATATATATATAAGTATATACTATGGATGCATCTAAATCTAAAGCACACAGTAAAACATCGCCATCCTGCAATAATTGACGTTTCTCGCATAAAAGACGAGAAAACCACCAATCTATAAGAAAACAGAAATCCCTCCCAAAAAAAAGTGTAGATCGATATAGTTAAGTGTTTTATTATAGGATGACCCTAGTAGGAGAAGAAAATCATAACCAGCATAGAGAATAGAGATACACCAAAGTAGCTAGGTAAGGGAAGTCAGCACATGGGTCCCAAGTAAAAGACCTGTGTGTGTTACTTTGTGTTAGCCTAGGGATGCGAAATGACCTTATTGACACAGTGTTCCCGCCACTCAACGCAACGCATGCTTTATCAACCAATGTGTTGACAAAAGTGCGAGGACCTTTCCGTAAAGGACGCAAGCACCCCAAGATACTTTTACTATTATTATTTTGTTGTTTAGGTCGCTATCATCTCATCTATTCCCATGCCTAAGCCATGTTCCGTAAATGATATATATAAAAGCACTGTAAGAAAAAAAACAAAAACAAAAACCTTTTTCTTGCTCCCTCAGTCAAAGTGAAGGAAGTGGGAGTGGTTACTTGGGACTCCACGCGCTCAACGCGGTTTCTGGTTCATGTTGGATTGGATTGGACCAGACCTCAATTTGTTCCCAGTCAACATCATCCTTTTGTCGTTTTTGCAATTGGGAAAATCGTCCTTCTAATCTTCCCCATGCTGCATGTCATGGCAAGTTGTCATATACAATGATAGGTTTTCTGAATGCATGCTACCTTATTTTGTTCCCTTCTTGTTACTACTTGTTGTGTCTTGTGTTCAATTTTATTTTTATTTTTTTCATCTAATCAACTTAGCAAGTTGGCATTTATCAAGATTAGGGGTGGGCATTGAACTGAGTGTGGCTGAGTTAGAATTCAATTGGATGAATGACCTTAGTTTGTTGGCCCAAACTCAACTCGAGCAACTGCAAGTCATTATGTCCATTCACGATATAAACGAGACAATTATTGATTATTCAATTTATGAATGGTAATAATATGTGTGGTGGTAAAGTTGTAGGCCATAACACCTTTAAGTTTTAAAATTATTGTCTACTATTAGTAAGAAGAGTGGAGACCATTTGACCAATAAAGCAACAATTGTGAAATGATGTAAATGTAAATATTAACTAATTAGAAAAAGATCTTTGTATGTAAATTTTAATTATAAACATGAGATGGGGGGGGGGGGGAGTTGAGATTTGAGCTAAAATTTCAAGTTCAAATCCAGCTTATGGCTTAGTTTATTAATAAGTTAACAAACCAGGCTTTGAGTAGTTCTCAAGCTAACTTGGCTCCTTATGGAAGCTTACTTTGTTAATTTATTGTTCCAACATGGGCTTTCTCATTCTTGAGGCCCATTCTTGGATAAGGTTATCCAAATTGAACTAGCAGTCTACCACTACTCTTTGGTTTCTAGTTGTTATTGTTGTGAATGACATAAATTCGAGAGAATGGTGTAAGTAAGTTGCAATTACAACAAAACAACGCAGATATTTCATATTTGGTACGTTTTCGTTCATTCATAACATAAATTGATTTCCATTATAAATTTGGTTGGAGTTGCCTGAGGATTGGGTTGGGTTGGGGCATGTGCTTGTGGAGACAAACCTTGACAATGATTCTGCTGTCCCTCTTAACTGTTTGAAAATACCTTGAGAACGAAATGTGGCCCCGCACTCATCACAATCACTTTATTATTGGCAATTTTCATAAGAATAAATTATTCACATGATATGCTTGATTCTTCTGTCTTGTGTGCTGCTGCAATTGCATGAAACACTAATTGCTATGGAGTAATTATTTTGGATTTGAGGATCTATATTTTCATCAATTATATAAAATGGTCAATTGGTATGATCATCGTTAGTTATGATGGGAAATATAATTCTATTCTGCACTTGATGAGTTGATTAAAGCTCAGTCTCACCTCTTGTTTATAAGATAGACATTCATTTTCTTTCTCTTTCTTTAAAGATAGAAAAAGATAATATGGTGTATATAAACAATAAAAAAGGATAATGCTTTCTATAGTCTAATGATTAATGAATATATTCAAGTGCAAGAATAATCTTTTTGCTCCTTAATTTTATATACTTTCACTATATACTTTATGTACTAAAATGTTTAATAAATTACAGGGCTAGTGGCTAATGGGGATTTTGAGGCATCCCCATCAAACGGGTTTCCTAGTGAGGCAATAGTAGAGGGTCCCACTGAAGTTCCCAGCTGGAAATCAAACGGCACCGTTGAGCTGGTTGAGTCAGGGCAAAAACAAGGTGGGATGATCCTCATCGTACCACAAGGTAGACATGCAGTGAGGCTGGGCAACGACGCTGAGATCAGCCAGGAGGTACAAGTGGAGAAGGGTTCCATTTACTCGGTCACGTTTTGTGCGGCTCGCACGTGCGCCCAGTTGGAGTCCTTGAACGTATCAGTGGCACCTGCATCACAGACCATAGACCTGCAGACATTGTATAATGTGCAAGGGTGGAACCCTTACGCGGTTTCTTTCAATGCGGAGGAGGACAGTTTTAGGTTGGTGTTTAAGAACCCCGGTATGGAGGATGACCCTACTTGTGGGCCCATCATTGACAATATTGCTATCAAGAAGCTTTTCACTCCAGATAAGCCCAAAGGTATCATGTTTATAATTGCATATTATCTTTTTATAATAAATAAATATATGGTAAACAATACATTTATATTTTGCCGACAAAATAAGTGAGATTGTTTGGTGATTTAATGCACTCTATTCCTTTAAATGATTCATTAAAAAGAAAAAACTATAAAAGAAAGCTTGTAAGGGCCTAGCATATTAATTTTGTATAACAATATAAGAATGTTATTCTATACATATACAAGATACACGAATTTAATTAGCGGATTTTGAATGCACTCTTGTTTGGTATGATTTCCTTTGTAGATTTTTATACTTTTATATGCCCCACAAGATAACAATCGCTTTCCATTATAATAGCTAGTAAGAAGCACTTTTCTTTTGTTTTGGTTAAGATTTTTATTTTTGTAATCATCATTAATTCGTAGTTTTTTATATTCTTGTAAATAATTTTTGGTACAATAAATAATTTAAAAGGTTAGAAGAATTTTACAATTAATTTATTTAAGGTACTATTTGTAGAATGGACGATATGAGATTCTATTACCTTTTCTACTTTTAATCGACTTCTAAGCTCCATCTCATTTTTTCACACGAGTTTTCAGATAATAGAAGATTCTACCAAAGTTTTCTGATTAAATAAGCCTTGGTGGTGACTACTCTTATATCCAATCCTTTTTTCATGACAATTATTATTGAGTTGTTGTTTTGCTATAGTTATAATTCTTGTAATTGTTATTTTGCTATGTAACATGTGCCACTTTACCTAGCCAAACTTAACTTTGGATACATTTGCTGAATGGTATTAATGTTGATTGTGTAGATAACGCAGTACTCAATGGAGATTTTGAAGAAGGTCCATGGATGTTTAGGAATACTTCACTAGGTGTCCTGCTTCCCACCAACCTAGATGAAGAAACTTCCTCATTACCTGGTTGGATCGTTGAATCCAATCGAGCCGTCCGCTACATTGATTCAGATCATTATGCAGTTCCACAAGGCAAGAGAGCCATTGAGTTACTCTCAGGAAAAGAAGGCATCATATCCCAAATGGTTGAGACCACAACTGACAAGCTATACAGCTTGACCTTCTCATTAGGCCATGCAGATGACAAATGCAAGGAACCTCTTGCTGTTATGGCTTTTGCAGGTGACCAAGCTCAAAACATTCATTACACCCCAAATTCCAATTCCACATTCCAAATTGCTAACCTCAATTTCACTGCCAAGGCGGATAGGACTAGAATTGCTTTCTATAGTGTTTATTACAATACCAGAAGTGATGATATGAGTTCTCTATGTGGACCTGTAGTGGATGATGTCAGGGTATGGTTTTCTAGATCCAACAAGCTTGGTGGGCTGGGCTTAGTAAGGCTTGGGCTTCTGATTTTGGGTTTAGTTTGGGTTCTGGTTTAAAAGGTTTCGTTTGCTTTTCGTTTATTTAGCTAATTATACTATTACTATGCCTAATAGCTATGTTGGATTAGGGGTACGAGTAAAGTCACATTCTCCAAATCTGTTGTATTGTAATTTGTATGTGAACTGGCCTTTAGTTTTTGCTATGAGAAATGAAATTGTATTATCTGTGTCATTTATGCTTTGCGGGTAAAGACATTGACTTTAGAAGAAGATTGTCTTTGTAACAAACAATGTGACTAAAAAGTCTAAAAGGAGTTTTTTTTTTTTATCAAGCGGAGAGAAAGTCTAAAAGGAGTTTGATGCTTCTTAAGTGCATCTCCATATGTATATCCAAAATATACTCAGCGATCGAATCAAACTTCTAAATGAATCTTCACAAGATATGATGTGTGATACATGGAATGTGGTAGCTGATGTGCATCTCGGATATTGTCGTCTGGTTGAATTGATTATCTACAGTGAGACGAAAGTAGGCTTGAATTTTGCTTTTGCTTGAAGGTAAGGGTGTAAATGAGTTGAGTTATTCGTGAACTGTTCAGGCTTGACTCGTTAAATGTTGGATCTAAGCCCGTTTTTTTAATTAAATGAGTCAAGCTCAAGCTTGAGATTGAGCTCAATTATTTAAATGAGCCAAGCTCAAGTCTTACAGACTCGACATTAAATGACTCGTGAATAGCAGGTGTTGTGGTCTAAAGTTGTTGCGGTGGTTTTTTGTTGGGTGGAGTTGCTTTTCTAGCATGAGACTATATATCTCAATAAATAGATAGCGGTCATTTTTTTTTTTTTGGGACTCATGCTTTTGTAATGGCTAAGCTTAAATTGTATATTTGGACTCATGCTTTTATAACGGTCAAACTATTGTACATTTGGACTCGTACTTTGTAATAGTCAAGCTTAAATTATATTTGGCAAGTGCATGTCTTTAAGATGTTTTAGTTAAGCTTTTGATATTATTTTTTTGTAGAAGTCAATAAATCTTAAATTTCACATACCATATAACAAGTACACGTCTCTATTTTTATAGATTATTATATAATGTTAAAATCTTTTAAGTACTAAATAGATAAAATTAAAAAGTAATTAAAGAAATATTTCATAAATGAAAAAATAATTTAATTATAATTGGAGTCTAACATGATTTATGAACATTGATGATCTTGTTGATAAGTTGGTATTTTATAGTCTTAAACTAAAGGATTATAATGATTATTTGTTGTTTTTCAGTTATTTTTGAATGTATGCTCGTCATTTGTCTTTGATTTTTGTAGATTAAAAGAATTGTTGCACTTGGCGTAAAATCATGCCAAAAAAAAAAACTGCATTTTTAAACTAAAAATGGTTACTTTGATTTAGATAGAGGCATGTAACATGTCCAAAAGTAAGTACTGAGTTAAAATAGGGCTCTATCTAACTCTCTAATAGTTTCTTAGAGACATGATCCTATCTCATGGAGACACTCTTATAAATTTTTATCTTCATATCATCAAGTATCTAAAATAATAATTAACTATTCTATCATCTCCCAAATAAATTTACAATTATTCCATTTTATCATTTATTACTCTACTTTTCTTCTCTTTTGGTTTCAATTTAGTCTTCTAACTAATAAATGTTTCGATTAGGTGTGTGTTTGGATGAACGTTTGATAAAAGTGATTTTGAATAAAATTGATTTTATAGAATTGATTTGGTTAGAATTAAGTTTGCAATGAAGTGATTTATGTTTGGATGTTTTCACTTTGAAAGCAAGTTTGATGTAAAATTTAGTTTAAAATTTTCAAGTTAACGCAGAAGCTATTATTTCTTGCTTTTGCTGCAACGCACTTTTGATAACGTGGAATCACGTTCCCCCCAATTGCCAAACATATGGGTCTAAGAACAGGATCCACGTCTGAGCATGGGATCCACATCTGGCAAGGAAAAAACGTGGAACCAAACATAGCCTAGATCTTTTAAGTTACCAACATTACACCACGTTAATCACTTTTGTCAGATTTGTTTATAGCGGCATTAGATTTCAATTGTTAGTCGGCGAAATCTCATCAAAGACCCCTATTTTCCCTCTTCTCTCGTGGAACCTGGGATTCTTCTTCATTTTCATCTTCACGTGGATCACAACCCATGAAGATCTTCAAGGGATTCACTGCCTCCTTTCCATTGCTACTCAATGGGTGAATTTTATAGTTCATCAAACTCATCCCCTGTTAAAAGCACAACAAAAGCAATGCATAATTTGGAATATGATCAAAATGACGGGTGCCTATTTGCTTCCAAACAAAATAGTAGAAAAACAAAAACTAGATGTAGTGTGTGTCCTTTCCCAGGAACAATTTACAATTTCTAGCATTCCCTAACATTATATTATATATAGCTAGGAAAAAATTTAGCAACAAAAAGAAAAAGAAAACTCTAAAGTCATTGCTCCGTTTTAGGTGCTAGTGTTTGGCTGAATAAAGTAAACCAAATTTGAGGAAAGAAGGCGAAGAAACAAATGTTTGGTGTAGGGGAAAATGGAGAGTGAAAGACATGAATTTAGATGGCAATAGGAGCAGTAAGCTTGATTGAGAATGCATATATTGAAGCACACGACTAAAGCCACTGCTCCTTTTTGGGTGCCAGTGTTCTTCTGTTCCGATTCCAAGGCCTCATTGTAGTCACAAAGAGGAGAAGAAGAAAAGAAAGAGGACAACAATGAGAAATAAATGCAGTATATTAAATGTTCGTCATGCAAAATTCAACATTTAATATACTGCATTTATTTCTCATCATAGAAAGTGATGGAAATGGCGAAAATATCGAAATTGGTAAGTATTAGTTTTTTTTTTTTTTGTTTGTTCCTTTTTACAACTGTTTTATTGATGAGTGAAAATGTATTATTGTTATAGCAAATCCAATGATAAGGACAAATGTAATAATGTAACATTTACAATTTAGAAAACCTAATCAAAATATATTTATTAGTAAAAGAATAACTTAGAAAAAAATAAGATAAGGATTATAATTGTGTTTTAGTTGCGGGTGGGGTAGCTCAACTGATTTGAACTAATGGTATGAGAAGTTGGATATGAATGACAATGAGTAGGGTTTGGGTAGGGTACTATAGTCCTCATCCCCATACCCGCGTTTGAAAAAAAAAATACTCAGTACCCATACCCATACTCGCGTGGGAAGTAACTTTAGTACCATTACCCGTACCCTCTGGATACCTAAGTACCCAGACCCGCACTCGTTACCCGCATTTTAACTAAGAAAAAAAAATAAAGGACATTATAACTCAATTAAAATGCCATAAAAAATATTTCAAATCTACTTATGAAACATTACAAACCAAAGTATTAAACTAAATAAAAAATATCTAAAACATAAAAAATGAGTAAATATCATAATAAACATCTAAAACAATAAAGTGAGTATTTACCGTACCAGTCGTGAGTATTTTTTGTAGGTACCCATTGAATATGGTCCATATTGCCATTCCTAGAGTTGGAGGTCCAAGGTTTCAATCTACGATAAAAGAGAAAAAACCAACATACTAACATTTACCTATAATAAAAAATTTGTGTTTTAGCCTTTTTTTTTTTTTTTTAATAATATTTTTTAGCCTTTTTTTTGTTTACAAAAAGTTTAGGTGAGTTGGGTTTTCGGGGCTCACCAGGGCCAGGGCAAGTCTCACGGTTCAAAGAGCGCTTACAGATTACCCACTAACGATGTCCTCACATCGGTAGTGAGATTTGAACTCACAGCCTTGTGGGTTAGCGTTTTTTTTTTTTTTAATAATGCTCTCTCCGGTCCTTACTATAAGAGGCAAATGACTACTTTTTTTTTGGTCCAAAATATAAGAGACATGCATACATTTTGACAAATATTAAATGCTCATTTCCAATTTTACCCTTATTTATAATAGGGTTTATATTTACGAGACAGTACAACTTTCAATACAAGTAGGTTTGTTCATTATTTATATAAGAGATAATTTTGTAAATTTATATGAATATTAATTACAAATAGTTTATTTTAATATATTTTCTTGATATGTGTATTTTAGAGTTTTGCCTCTTATATATAGGACAGAGGGAGTAATATTGTTTAGCCTTATTTTTAAACAAACAACATTTAACATTTAACCCACAAACGATTAAGTGGAACAAATAACGAAGTTTTGCACTATAAAATGATGTGAGAAGTGTGGAGAGTAGAGAGAGAAAATTAGTGAGGGCGGGGAAAATTTCTTCCGAATTCCCTTTTTCTCCTCTCATCACCTCAATGGAAGGCGGCCAAGAGGGTCTCCCCTCCGCCGCTGCCTCGCCTCCTCTTCAAGTTGGTCACGATCCCGATGCTCGCCCGGACGATCTCACCGAGCCTGAAATTCATGCCCTGATTTCAGACGAAGAACACGATCATGTCCATGACCATGACCATGACCATGATCACGATCACGATCACGAGCATGACCATGGCGAGGAACATGATCACGATCAAACGGCTGAGACCGGTGTCTCCTTGGAAGATCTCAAACTCAAGATCATCAAGCAGGCAAGCACCACCTCTTTCAACTATTTTCAATCGATTTCTCTCCTTCGTCTGTTATGTTTGGGAACTTTTTCCGTCAACGCTTGATTTTCTGCTGATTCAAATTTGAGCCAATTTTATTGTTGTTTATTAAAACTAGGTTTTACATTTTGGATATATTATCTCTGCTTATATTAGTTTTGCTCGAGCGGATTTCTTGATATAAGTCATTTTTCAGGTGGAGTATTATTTCAGTGATGAAAATCTGCCAACTGATAAGTATCTGTTGGGTTTCATTAAGAGGAACAAGGAAGGGTTTGGTAAGTGATAAGTTTTTTCAGTAATGTGTTGTAAGAATAGGATGTCTCTTGTTTGCTTTCTGCTATAATGAAGTATCTATTCCTGTTTTTGCTTTATTGTTATTATTATTGTCGCTGTTGAAGAAATTGGGTTGTTTAGGGGCTAGGGAGTAAGGAAATGAGAGAGAGTGACCAAGGTTTTAAATTGCAGTCCGCGACAGCAATTGAGGCATATTGAGGTTTTGCTAGCCTTTGTGATCGCACAACTACTGCACTTGATGTAGCAATAGCTGCATTTTAAAACCTTGAGAGACCATTGTAAAATGAGAAGTGAGAATATTATCGAAAGTCGCAATGTGATTGATGTGATGACACAAAAGACAACTTAGAATCCTAGTTCTAATTAAATAAGGAAACAAATTAGGAAATATATATAAGAAATGAATTCTAAGAAATCTAGAAATCTTGTAAGGTACTCTAAAATATTTTAGGATTCAATAAAGATATTGTGATATAGTTTTCACATATTCTAACAATTATTATCCTCGTTCCATATTATTTATGGAGTTATCATTGTTATTCACCCAAAGCTCCATGCATGTATTTATTTATCCTATTATGTAACTCCTATTTATGCTGGTCATGCAGTTCCTATATCAGTGATTGCTTCTTTTAGAAAAATGAAGAAGCTCACTCGAGACCATTCATTTATAGTTGCTGCAATGAAGGAATCTTCACTACTTGTATGGTTCTATCTTTCTTTTTTGTTAACATGAACTGCATTGCAATTGTCTTCAAGTTCTAAGGAAAATTTTCTCTCATGTGGACTACAGGTTGTGAGTGGTGATGGTAAAAGGGTTAAGCGGCTGAATCCACAATTTACAGATCATAAGGTATCTACTTCGATGAGCATGATACTTTTTTTATTCTGTTCTTTGTTGTTCTGCATCTTATTCTTGGACTCTAGTTATATACTGTTTTGGTAGAGAATTTGCCAGAGGATCATTCAAAGGAGAACATTCATCGAATATTCAGTGAAGCTGGAAAGTATGATTTCTTCCTAATCTTGGCTTTTCTTTCCAGTTTCATTAAGGATGTTAATAATCTGTTCTAATATGCAGTATAAAGAGGATAAGCATTCATGACCCGCGTCCTACTAAAGAGTCTTCAAGGCATATCAAGCAAGAAAAGTTCATTAGTAATAAGGTGCGGAACTGTCTTATGCTAACAGCTAGCCTTAAATATGGAGTGATTTTACTTCTTTCATTGTATTGTTCCTTTTACTAGATATTTTGTTTTGAATATTTGAGTTGTCTCAGTAATTAAATATAATATGGCCGTCTTCAATGTTTTTTCCCTTTTAAAATTTTTATGATGCATTTTTTCTTTAAAATATGGATTTGATTACATGTTTAGTTGGTTTCATATTCTCTAGGTCCAGCTATAGGGTACTAAGTCAACAATTGCATTCTCAAGTGATGCATATTGCATCTTAGGCTGCAAGAGTTGCATCTCACAAGCCCTACTGAACTCCACTTCCCAAAACAATTAAAAAAAAATCCCTTCTCGTTCTTGCTCATGAACATGATTCATTCACTCCACCACTTCTGTTGTCGACGTTGTAAATCTTTAAGGTCACTTTGGTGATGACTCTGAAAACTTCCTGTAGCCTTGATTCTTCTTGTTGTTTTAAGGGTGGATGAAGAAAAAAAAAGTTTACAGGATTGTAGTTTCAACCCCAAACTAAGTGAATGTCCACCTTGTAAATAATTCTTCTGCAAAATGGCTAGGGTTTTTACAGCTTATTCATTATTTACTTTTTTTTTTCTGGTTAAGTTGGATAACAATTTTGGTGATTGATTGGATCTGCCAAAAGAAATAGTGCTATACTGCAGCTTGAGCTCCATTTGCAGAGTGTCATTCACCTTCCACCTTGATTTAGTTATATAAAAATATTCTTTGTTGCAAAAAGAAACATTGCTTTTATTTTTAACTTTCTATCAGTAACATCAATATTGCTGATTCCCAAGGAGGACTGTAGTTTGTAGACTGATGAATGTCTGAATTTGTCATGAGATGCTTTGTATTCAAAATTTATCATCATTATTATTCTTGGGTTAAATTTTCAGCTCTTTGGACCTCATTTTGAAATGGTATTAGATTGATATGACTATCCTGTGTTCTTTCTTAAACTACCCATAAGATGATCTCAGTCTTGTTTTGTTAGCTCATACTTGTTATATTCTTCTCTGCCGTTGGTGCCTTTATTTCCTTATCTAATTTTGCTTTCACTCTCATTGTCTGTCTATTTTACTTCTGTCTAGTTACATGCTCTTGTGGAATATGAGACCATTGAGGCTGCTGAGAAAGCTGTGAGTTTCAGTTTATATATAATAATTAATAATTAATATTATCATTGGTCCTTTATTTCCCGGGTGGTTAACTTAGTCTTTGTGAATCCTGGGTTAGGTGGCTATGTTAAATGATGAACAAGACTGGAGAAATGGCATGCATGTCAAACTTCTCAAGCGAATGGTTTGTCCCAGATTTTTCTTCTTCTTCATCTTACTAATTAACAGTAAGAGGTGTTGATGGTGATTTTATGATTTAGGGGAAGTATGGACACAAAAAGCAAACTTGGAAGGGATCTAATGCTGAGAAGAACAGCTCTAGCCATGTCTCTGAACAAACAGGAGATGAGGAGAATCATAGCTCAAATGAGCATCATGAAGATACACCTGATGAAGAGGTATCTATTACATATGTTTTTTTTACTGCTGGCAGCATCCTATAATGTATCTATTAGTAATTTGAAGCCTGAATAGTATTCGCCTTGGGTTTGTGTGTTAAGGATAAAAAGCTTAGTGTTGATTATATTTTCTTAGTGTGGATATTAGTATATTACAGTTTCTTGTAACCAAGCATGTGCAAATGTCAAGATGTGATCGTATCACAGTTATTAATAATGCAACTTCTTGAGTTATGTTTTCAATGCAATTTTATATATATATATATATATATATATATATATATATATATATATATACACACATTATTTCTCTTCTGTGTTATGGTTAACACAATCATGTCGTAAAGATTCTGAGTCACTAAATATATTTAAATATATAATGTGCACTATATTGAGTGCTATGCAATGTATCATTCATTTGCTATAGCAATGAATTGCCGTGTCACTGTGATTGCAATTTTCCTATTACAACTTATGGATAGTATTGATTTCTCTTTAGCCCTTTGTCTTCTGTTCAACCATTGCTGCCTTTTTTTGGTGAATTCCGTTGTTGCCTTTTTTTATCCCCCCTGAAAATTGCAGAATTATAGTAAATGCAACTAACTTGCTGCATATCCTCTGTTTTTAGCAAAACCACGAATAGTGGCAAACTTATTAAATATGAATTAGCTTACATTGGTCCCCGTTGCTTTCCTTTCACTACAGGATGGTGAGCATTTGTCAAAGGATAAAGGTGGGCAGAGGTGTAGAAATCAAGGAAGATCAAGAAAACACAAATATCGTGCCATAAATGGAATGGGTATCTTTTCTCTTATTGTTGCCGGTTTCATTGTATTAATATTTATTTTTATTTTAGAATCCTTTCTCTTTTTGATAACTTGTAGCATTGTTCCACCAGGCCATGGAAGTACTTCATCTACACATGCTGCGGAAGCATCAAAGCCGCCTCCTGGACCAAGGATGCCAGATGGAACACGGGGCTTCACAGTTGGACGAGGTCGGCCTCCTGTCCCTGCTCCAAATTAGCCAAGATTTGGCACTAGACATAAAGGATTGTATTTAACAGTATTTGTCAATTGTTGTAGTGAAGTACTAGTTTTAATTTGGGTCGAAGTGTGTTTGCTTGAGTCGACATTGAAGGGTTTGTTGGACTGTTAAGTTCTGTGGCTCAATCTTGTGAAAGCTGGTGGTGTTGGTGGAGCACAATGCACATACCCTTTTTCAGATTTATTAGGCTGGGAAAGACAAAACTGTATTTTTGTTGTGGCAATCCTCACCTTAGGAGGAATCTGTGTTGCAAAAACTCCTTATGAGAGTTCTGTTAATTGGAATGAAAGCAACATATTTTGATATTGATTGAATTTTTCTTGGTTGACATTTAAATGTTCACTGTCGTGGAAACAGTGGGACTGGCTGGAAAAAAGTCATCTCTCAAGCAGAACCCCCCCTACATAAGTGAGAAAGGAGACAGGTAAATCATGCACTACGCCTTATTATGCTCTTGAACATAGAAAAAGCTTCACAACATGAACAAGCAACGTTTTATTTTAATTTAAATGTATTAAAATCTTAATTTGTCAAATGGCGGATAATTTTTCACTTGCTCAAGGGGGAACGACGGATGAGCAATCCCCATGATCTCAAATCTCTAGGTTTTATTTGCGTTTTAGACAAATGGAGAGGGTTTTTTATTTTCCATATTTTGAAGATTCGAACATAAAGTAGTAGAAGACTAGAAGTTAGTTTTTCTTTTGAAACAAAAGAAAGAACAAAAACTTGTGATCAATATATGTTGTAGTTCTTTGCAGATTCACATGAGCTGCCTTTTATCGAAATTGTTACGCTTTGTTAATTAGTTTTTGGTCTATATGACAATTTTTTCAAAGTTTTTTATATGGCTTAGATTTAAGTATCTCTGGACAAGATTTATCCTTTCATTCCATTTAATGAGGATTTACTTTCTGATGACAAAGTAATATGATCTTGGAAAATACTTATTTATTATAAACGATAATTTATTAACCTAAACCAATAAGTAGAATATCAGAGTTTTATACCAAAAGAAAATAATTGAATATCAGAATTCAGAAAGTGGGCTTCTGAGGTTTCCAAAAATTGAGATCAAGAAAGAGTTTTACCAAACTCTGCTTGCGAGCTTGTGAGGTCACGTAACAAATGCAAACCTCCATCAAAGAAAGAATTGAGAGCAAATTGCAATAAGATATTCTCCATGACGAAGGTCGGAACATGTATTCAGCACATATATCCATTTGATTATTGACATTTGATAACCAAACGCAAAAAGAAGGCAAGTGACCTTGAAAGAACAACAAAATGCTTTGCTTTCATCGAAAGCACGTAACGTGAGGGGCCCACGTGGATAATATACGATCGCTATGCGATGATATCGAAGTAGGTGCAAAGACAAAACAAGAAATTCGCAGATTTGACACTTTCCCTCCCTTCTTTTCTTATATAAATAAGTGCTTCTACCTCGAATATTCCCTTTCTCCATGGCCATCTCCTTCTTCCTCTTCTCAGATCTAACATGGCTTCTCATTCTCGTTTCCTCCCTCTCCATTCCTCCCTCAACCACCTCTGTCTCCCGCGACCCTCTTCCTTCATCCACTCCCATTCTGCCCCTCCCAATGTATTCTTCTCTTCATCTTATTGTTTATTATTATGCGTGATTTATGTGATATTGTTAATGGCTTAATCGCGTCTTTAATTATTCTGCAGCTGCATCTATTGATTTTCCAACAACGATACAGGTGTTGTGTTCGACGTAATGCTCTTATTACGAGAGCCTTCGATGAGGTACACTATTATTGCTTCTCTGGAATCAATAATTTTATGGATTTACTCTTATAATAAGTGCTTGATAATATTCTGCAACCATAATCTTATAATAATTTCCTTCCTTCAAAGTGGTACAGTACTACCTCTTGGGAATAGCAGCAAAGATTGAGTTTCAGAGATATTAATTTCTGACTTTAAAGCGTATCTAAAGAATCAATTGTTATTTTAACTACCTTGTGAATTTAGTTTAAATGCATTTTTGTATGCTGGTGCTCTTGAATCTTGATTCTTCCACTAGTTACTTTAGTGGAACTCGTGAATGAAATATCTAGGTCACGTTTATTGCTAGCATTTGAGTAAACAACTTAATTAAGTGCATATTTAATGTTTTTTTCTTCCAAATAAGCTAAAAAGAGCTTATACTAAGTTCATATGCTATTTTAATAAGTTATTTTCGTAACTTTATTTTCGTTAACTAGCTCAATTAAGCTTTTCCGAGATTCCCGTATGTCCATTTCCACATGGATACATTTTCAGGGTTCATATCTGGAATTTAACTTGATGAGTCCCTTTAAGGCTTTTGCTCATTGCTAGTCCCTAATTGTGATTTATCTATACTGATTCAATATCATGGCATTTATTATGTTTTACAGGATTCATTTGACATGCCGTTGCTTGATGACTGGAATACTGATGAGAGTTCTACTGCATATGTGCTCTCCTCCAGTGACGGGGAAGACAGTGATGGCGAAGTCTTCCTTACTCCAGTGAATGATGTTGATTTGCCTTCTGTTTCTGTGTCAAATAATGATGCTATAACATTGGCTGCTCATCGCCTTGCAACCCTTGGGAGGGAACGCAAGAAGCATAGGCAAGTATGTAGAACTTATGCAAATAGTTTTGTTTTGGATATCCTTGTTTTTCACTCCGAATATTTCATATATTATTAGATATCATATCGAAGCTCTACAACATATATTATACTTTATGATGAGGATTTGAAGATTACTTGATGTCAAAGATGTGCATGAGCTAAATGAACATAAGATTTCACTTAAAGTTTAGGTTTTTGTTAGAGCTGGATATTCAATTTAATATGCCTTTCCATTTCTGTGTGATGCTACATTAACCCAGTTCAGTTTTTTTTAATGTATTTGCAGGATCAAACTTGGTGTTTTCATCACTATGGGGCTTATAATCGTCTTGACAGTGCTGCTTTTATATGTAGATTGGTGTGCGTGGAGAATTGTTAGACTGCCCTTGTCACCTTTTTACTTGACCCGTCCATTTCTGATTTCAGCCATTTTGGTTTCTTTTGCTGGCTATGTTTGTGTCCCAATTTTTCGTATCTTTAAAGTTGTCCATGTAATCAAGCAACAAGGGCCTGTTAGACATCGCTCGAATAGGAGGACACCTACATTGGGTGGTTTGTTTTTCGTTCCTATTGGTGTAATTGTTGCTCAAGTCATTGCTGGTTCCTCATCTATAGAAGTGTCTGGGGCAGCTGGTGTGACAATTGCATTTGCAGCAGTTGGTTTACTTAATGATATGTTAAGCCTCACCAAGAACCATAGAAGAGGTTTGCCTGCACTAGCTGAAGTTCTGTTGGAGGTGACCACTTTTTTTTTATTAAAAAACTGTTTTTGGAGTTTTAATGTTCTTATTGAATTATTTACTTTTGACACAAATCCTTTTTTGGTCCCTCCCTGATAGTCTCCTCTTAATTTAGTCCCTCGATCAATTTTTGCAACCTGATCCCTCACTAATCAAAATTCGCCTTGATTGGAAATATTAAGTTGATACAAACTTTTATATGTGAGACACTAGATTGCAAACATTGATCTGTGAGGGACTAAATTGAGAACAAAAAACTAGTACAGACTAAAATAAGTTTTTTCTCTTGAATTTTTAATTAACAATTTTTACAATAATTTATTTTTATTAAATCTGCATTTTGATACTACACAGGTAGCTGTTGGAACGTGGTTTTCCTTTTGGTTGGACATCACTAGTGTATCTTCACCCTATGGCATGTATACCTTCTTGCTACTAATCTGATCAACATTTTTCTGATGGTAACTCACATATCTGTTCTCATCAAAAGCATTTTTACAGGCAGTTGCTGACGTGGCTTTTTGCCCCTTCTATACCTGAGTTAAACCAATAATTAAAAAAATGACAAAGATTTTCTTTTTGTTCAGTTTTTTTTTTATAGGCAAATGTTAGTAATTAGTATGTTAGGGGTTGAACCCATGACCTCCTTATCACTCCAATCCTTATGCCCCTCCCTCAAACCATCTTGACCACCTTATAACTCCCATCTTTTTGTTCAGTTAAATACACTTCAAAGGTTTTTAATATTTCCTGTCAGACATGTTTTTAGTAGAATGTACAACATGAATGGGTTTTGGCTTTAATCAGGGTTTTGGCTTTAATGATATAAAATTTTGTTTTCGTACAACCATCATTTGGTCTTACCCATTCAACTGGAAAAATGTCAAAAATGGTTCTAGGTTTGGGAACTAGTTGGTCTCTTGTCACTTCGTACTCTCTTGACTCAAATTGAGACTTCTGTTCACTATGTTAAAGTAACATAAGTACATAACATCTTTATTCAGACATTCAAGTTTCATAATTATTGAAAAGGAAAGAGGTGAAAATCAAACAGTAATTATACATTTTTGTTTTCAGATAGAAAGTTACATTAGCCATACTAATCCCCCAAACAAGTTATATATTACAATTCACAATTCATAACTCCAAATATCCATCAATATTCAGTAACCAAGCTCGGTTTCAAGGTTATACTATCAATCATAATATCTTGAGCAAGTACTTTCAGCATATTAGATTTAGTTTTAGTAGAATATTTTATTTAATATAGAAATCTGCTAATGCAGTAGGCTGTTAAGTTATTAGTTAACATACCTAGGTTGCATAATTTATTATGTAATGTTGCAGAATATTTTGGGCAATCTTAAAGGGGGATAAATAAAGTGACAGTTTAACTTATTTAGTTTAATGAGCAGTTATGGGATTTTATCTTTAGATCATGAACTGTCTCTATTTGCTGAATGCTGTGTTCTGTTCTACTTTGTTTTTATTTTTGGTTACAAGTTACCTACTTATTTATTTGAATGTTGATGTATTTTTGTTCATAACTGGTATCTTTGCCTTTTGTATGATACTGCGTAAAATACTCTCATGTGGTAGAACTAGAGTTTAGGTGCTACCCAACGGGGAAAAGAGGAACTATTTTATTGTGCCGATGCTCTGTGATTGCGATGATTTCTGCCTTTTGTGTATCATTAATCTATTGGCTGTTGCAAAAATGCTACTTGACAATTTCCGCACTTGAAATATGAGTACAAGATAATTGTCTTTAAAACAATTCTTGAAAACTAAAAAAATTGAAGTCTTCTAAGAACATTTTTTATGTTAAATCCTTTTAATAGGAAAATTAGATGATGATGCCCATAATGGAGATTCTTGTTTATTTATTTATCTGTTTGATTGACCTGGCATCAAGTAACTCGTGCCTCCTCCTTCCCCTTATTTCTTTACTTATATGCAGGAAGATGTTGGTTCCACTACCGCTCGGCCTTGTGCATTTGGGACGATATTACCAACTCTTGACTTCATTTTGTTTTGTTTCCTTGGGACACGGTGTGAAATTAGCAGATGCTCTTGATGGACTAGCTGGAGGTACTGCTGCGTTGGCTTTTACTGGAATGTCAATAGCTGTGCTTCCAATATGTTCTGGTTAGTAGCATATCTTTTAAGTCAACTATAGACTTCAAAACCAACTATCTTTAGGCCAGACATTTATTAGTTATTCGTTTCATGTTCAATATATCAGACTAAAAAAAAAAGAATAAAACAAATAGAATATGTAGTAAATAATACTCCCTCAGGTCCATTTTAGGTGTCGTTTTGGTGAAAATTTTTGGTCCATTATAAGTGACGTTTTTTCATACCAATAAAGTATTAATTGCTGTTTTTTCAGCATTGTCCATAAAAAAATCTTTCAAGTCTCAACTACTCATGAAATTTAGATTGACATGAAAGTGGAGTAATTAATTGCTGGAAATTAAATAAGTATTTAGTGAAAAATTCCCACAATTAAGGCTTACTTGAACATGCTGATGCAATTGGGAAGAATAATTCACTTGATAAAGTTGGTCTGCTTATGGCCTTAATTCATTACTTTTTGTGCAGTTTCTCCATTCTTCATGATAAGCTTTCTAAAATGACAATAACGACTTTCATGCTCGATCAGACTTCTCTCTCTCTCTCTTTTTTTTTTTTCAATTCTAATGCACGTTGACCTTGACCATTATCTCTCATCACTGTCTGGATCTAAATACGTTGTCTTTTTTTTTTAAATATATTATATTACTGCATGCCTGTTGTCACTTGTCACTGGTTAGAAAGGGAAACCTCAGTTCTGTTTTTAAGACTGATGAACAATGCATTGCCTGCTTTTTACTAGGATAATAAAAATGGTCTTTTTTTAGTACTATATAATGAATTATTAATTATAACATATATTTTATTTGATATATTTGTTATTGATTTGTAAACATGCCAAAGCAGAGCTTTCTATATTTGGAGCTTCGATGGCTGGATCTTGTGTTGGATTTCTTCTTCACAACAGATACAAAGCATCTGTATTTATGGGTAATACAGGATCTTTAGCACTTGGTGGTGCATTAGCTGCAATGGCTTCATGTACTGGAATGTTCTTCCCGCTGTTCATTTCTTCTGGAGTTTTCATTGTTGAGGCATCATCAGTTATCATTCAGGTAAGTTCCATGCTTGTAATGCTTCCATACATTTATTTTGTCAGAAATACTTTTTTTTTTCCGGGTATGCTCTGTAGTCTCCAGTGTCCATCTAAGAAATAAGTCCTGGTATTTGTTTCCATATTAACTTTAGGCTCCTCCACTCAAGTGCATTTGACAATTTCCCCACTCTGTGGGACTGCCACAATTGGGAAGGAGGGGCAGTGGTATTTCAATAGTGCAATACTACATTGAGTTCAAACTTTTGGTACTCTCTAATTTAACATAGGTTACTGGTAAAAAAAGTGTGAGAAGGGGGAAAGACACAAAAATTCATAATCTATTTTGGTTTCACCTGTTACGGTTCAAATTAAATTTACTTTTTTTTTTTCCATGTCACCTGTGGTCTAAACTTAACTGTTAAAAGGTTCAATGTCACTTTATAAAACAAAACTATCTATTTTCATTGTACCTAATACAGCTGAAATTTAAATTGCTTCCTTTTTCATATCAAATATGGTCTAAACTCAACCGATAGTGTATTTTGTCCAAACAGAAGGAAGTATTATTTTCTCTTGCTTCTCTCTGACATAACAATGATGGGATATTTGATATGCTAAATTTAAAAGTGCCTTCTAACGTGCTAATTCCGAATCGTGGGCTGCATCTAGAAATATTATTTCCACTTTCACATTCATTCCTTTTGTTTGGGTTCTGACTTCTCGTTAAGTCCTGTAAATATCATGCTTCTAATTCCTGGTTGTCTGACCGAGAGAGAGCTGTCAAATGGGCCGGTCCTAATCCATTTAGCCCTGGCCCAAATGGGTCACAGGGCCAAAAAGCCCACATTAAAAAAAGCCCACAGGGCTAAAAAGCCCTAAAATACACTAAGGACCAGGGCCAGCCCATGGGCCATAATTTTTTTGATAGACCTATTTTTTTTTATTTTATAAAACTTGACAAAAAGAATAACAACTATAATCACTCTAACATTATGTAATAATTCATTTAACCTATTAAATTATCGATTTAAATATGTATTACATGCTATAATTTTTCCTTCACTAACCGCATAACCACTTAGGTAATCCAAGTGAATTAGCTGGAATATTATTTATTGCAATAATTTGATATCAATTATCTATTTTAACAATTCATTTCATATAAAGACAAGGATGAAAAGAGAGAAAACAATGCTTTCTCTTCAATTTTTTAGAGAAAACTATAGCATTTAATACATATTTGAATAATTAATTTCATAGGTTGAATGATATTATTACATAATATTAGAGTGATTGTAATTGTTGTTCTTTTTGTCAAGTTTTATAAATAAAATAAAATAAATAGGACTATCACAAAAAATTATGGCCCATGGGCTGGTCCTGGCCCCTAGGGCTTTTTAGTGCTTTTTGGCTCTGTGGGCTTTTTTTAATGTGGGCCTTTTGGCCCTGTGGCCCATTTGACAGCTCTAATTATGGGCTAAATGGGCTGGGCTATTATTGTGGGCTAGATGGGCTGGCCCTAGGGCTGAGGGCCAAACTGACAGGTCTAGAGAGAGTAGGTTTCTACATTGACATCCTTTTGTTTCAAAGTCTCTCTTCCATGGCACTTAGGGAATGTCTCTAATTTCTCCTGACAAAACGTCCAGCTATTTTCAGTTGTTATTGAATGTATAATGTATTATCGTGTCCGTACTATAATGTATTCGTCTTGTGTGGTATTTATGCGTCCTACCTGGACTATTCGTTTTTGTTGTTATCATGCTATTTTTCTTTAACATGCTATGTGTTACTTCCTTGTTAGTTTCTGTACATGTAGAATGTAATTTATACACTATTTGCCACATCATATACTCTTCCTGATCTTTCTCTATCACCACATCAATGCCATCTTCCATGTCCAAGTCTTTGTACATTGAAATTGCAACAATCCAAGTAACGATAATTTAATTTGTTAGACAACGATTAAAAGCTTCTACTGCATTTCAGCACCTGTATCATAAAAATTTAAAAACACTAGTTATTTAATGCAATAGCAGGGCAATACCATTTCTTTTATGCATCAAGTTGGCTTGAAATGACCATTTACCTCTCATTATCTAGTCTTACTTCACATTGTTTTTCCATTCATTTTCCCTTTTTCTCGCTATGGTGTTTGCATTTTGCTCTGCTAGAGCTATGGCACTGAGAAACTTGGAGTGTGTTTGGTTTGATAAAAATAAAAAATGGAAGGAATGAAAATGCTGGAAGAAGGAAAATGATATGCTTGTGCTACCTAGGCATAGCTAGTGGATAGTGGAAAGGGGTGGCTGGTGTCTGAGTTTTAGGTTTGACCCATTGTAAACTAAACAAAGAAAAAGGAGACCATCCTGCCCCAGCCTCGAATCTCTTTCACTCGGCGACCACTACTCTGACCTCTCCTACTTGCTTGGCGCTTCGTCCCATCTTCTGGCTGCAAACATAAAGCTAATTCTTTAGCGTGTCACATGTAGAGTCATTTTGTATTGATGTCGTATCTTTTTTGACTTCATTCTGTCCCTTGAATAATTATTATCTCTTATCAAATATATTCTTAAAATGTACACATTTATGTACCGGTGTACTTTTCATGTTGGCTAAATTGGGAATTGAAAGATGGTATCAGTTGTAATTTTCATGGGTTGAAGTCCATATTTTAATAGGTTATTGCTTTCTCTTCTATTCATCAGGCGTTGTACTTGAAGATAACCAAGGGCTTGCAGGGAGCAGGGTGGCGGTTTTTTAGAATGCCACCCTTACATCATCACCTCCAGTTATGTGGGTTCAGAGAACCAAATATTGTATTATGTGCATATCTTATATCATCCGTATTGGCTTTGCTTGGGGGCTATGTGGGTCTTGTTTCAGCATAAAAATCTTAAAGAGTTTCATGTGAAACTTCTCATTCTGACTTGATAAGAGTATCCTGATTTTCTTCCTCATCTGCGTATGTGCCTCCAGACGTGTGTTTGGTGCCAAGCTACATTTGATATTTTCGCCTTATAGCATTTTTGGATTATATAGTTTGCAGGTTTGGCCTAATATAAAAGTATTTTTTAATGTTCAAACATATGCATGGTGGCTTCTATTATACATCTTACTATTATGCACCTAAGCCATGTACTTCAAAATTTACTTTCTGTTACAAGTTTATAGTATTTAGCATGTTTGGAATTACTTGCGTTAAGATTGGAATCGTGTTTTGAGTGAAGCTACTCAGAATAGCTTTCGCGTTTAGAGCACACGTTTTCCTGAAATGGAGTTTTAAAGTCTTAATTGCAAAAATATTTCTAATTTGTTTTAATTTTTTCCCCAACAGCTACCTCCTCATTTTTTTCTTTTTTTTTCCTCTCTATTATTCTCCACCACTGCCGCAACTCCACCATAGAGAGTGGCAACAGCAACCACTTGAACGTTTGAGAATCAAACATACTAGAGATTGATTGTGTTTACGTAATTTAGAACAAACCTCTAAAATTGCCAAGCCAAGGTCGCGGCGATCCCGTAGGATTTATAGGCCCTCAACCTCAAGCAATCCAAATCGGACCACAAGAAAAATTAACAATATCAAACACAATGGAAACACATCACCCGTGAGATCCTTAGGTTTATGAGGCCGAAATCAATTGCGAAGGAGGATCTCAGTGGCAGCATGAAAGAGATCCTTGGAACCTGCGTCCTTATTGTGTGCCCTATAGATGGATTTTAGGAAGGACCCTGCCATATTTCCTGATTGTGATGTTTATGCAATTAGAGTCAAAGCGCCTCAAGATACATGCCCATGGCGGCATGGCTGGCGGCGTCAAGGATTGAAGGAATAGATAGCACTGCAGCTACTAAGGTTAAATGCAAAAGAGGATATTACAATGATATGGATATCAGGAAAAAAGACTTTATGTACGATAATGTATATTTTAGGGGGATGTATTCAATTAGGATTCTAAAAGATTATTTTGGAGTAAAAAAGTCTTGTAGATTTTAAAAGACTATTAAAAGTTTAATGATTTTATAAGACTTTTTTTAAAGACTTTTATGATCAAGATTTTGTAGATTGGATTTTAAAGGATTTATATTATAGGAATTTATATGATTTCAAAAGACTTCATGGACTTATAAGATTTGAAAGGACTTATAACATTCAAAGTTACAAAAGTTAATGAAAAAGATAAGAAATAAAATGACAAATTTTTAATGAAGAAAAGTAAAATCTTCTTAAGTTCATTTCTCCACATATTTAAAGTTATGTTAGCTCTCCACACATTATTATCATCTCGTTCCTGCTCTTGGGTTTGGACAATAGGTTCGGACAATAGGTTCAAAATTATTGTCTTCATTAACTCGTAATACTGAAGATGAAGATTCTTCTCTTGGTTCAATTGAAAATTCATCGGAACGATAAAATAAAAAATAAAATAAAAAGTAAAAAGTTTAATTTTTCTAAACTTATCCTGGTTCATATATAAGACAACCAAGATGTTAAACTATGAACTATTAATTTGAAACGATCATCAGAATATTATTTTCCAATAAAAATCAATCATTAATCCATAGTCTTGTGTTCAATAAGTTATAAAAATTTAGGTTGGAAAATAAGCAAAGAAAACTATGCAAATAAAGTATAACCAAAGTGCATCCTCCAAATTAAGCAAAGAAAACGGTCTGCAAATAATATCCAAATAATATCCAGTAAAATCCTTTATCAAAAGCACAACCATAATAGTTCAACCAAAGTACAACCAAAATAGCACTAAAAATATATATCTCAATAAAAAAAATTAATATAACTATTTATTGTAATATTCTTTTTAAAAAATATTTGTAAACAATATTCCTATATAAAAACCATCACTGCCATATACGTGTTTGGTTTTTTTATTAATTTTTATTTGCTTAAAAAATAGTTATGGTTGAAGTGGATAGATGCGGGGAAAAAAAATGGTGGCCATTGTAATACACTGACGTACATCAAGAAGAAATCTAGGCAAAGTATTTGAAAGCAAAAATCCAGAAGAAGCATTACAATATATATATATATATATATATATGTAATATTAGAGAGGCAAAGACCAAAGAGAGGCAAATAGGAGAAGTTTGTTGTGTGTCAATACCAGGAAGAAATAGGACGGCCGTCGAACAAAGAAAGTAAAAGAGAAAAGGCTGAGGGGTTGGAGTGGGATTTTGAGATTAGTTTGCTATTTATATTTCTCTATAAAAAGTCTCATGAAATCCACCCTAGATAGGAATCCATCGAAATCAGGGAATTTTTGAATACCACGAGACTTTTTATTACTTGTAAAATGTCTTGATTGAATACCACCAGATTTGGACTCTCTTTTTACAAAATCCTGATAATCCTGATTGAATACCACAAGACTTTTTTAGATTATTTAAAAATCTTAATCGAATACCTCAAGACTTTTTTATCCTAAAACAATCCATTAAAATCTTTTAAAATCATGATTGAATACACCCCCCTTAGTTTAAATTTATAAATTATCGTTTATCTATTGCAGATAAGTGGTCATCAAATCTAATGATTAGTTGATGGTTTTAATCTATGATATATTTAATCATATATTAATAATTAATTTATTTGCAAAGTACATCATAATTTAACAAGGTGCATAATAAAACCCACTTCTAGGTGGGGGGGTGGGGGCATTACTCAACTCGCGGCTGATGCACATTCAACTCTCGCCAGTGAGAACAGAAATGAAATATATTAAAAAATAAAAATAAAAACCATTCTCAAAAGAATCTCTATTTTGACTTTTGAGGGAATTATATTATAAGAGAGGTCCATATAGTTGCGTGTCAAAGCTAGTTTACAACTTTACAAAGTCATTAGCAAAAAAACGATAATTTTCATCCACGAAATCAAACTTTGGCTTTAAAATCATAAAATTGTTTCTCTTCTTAGCTAAGTAAATTTTTTTTTTCTTCAAATAAATGTTAACTGAGCATTTCGTGTCAAAAGTATTCAAATTAACTGACATTTTCATATCTTCAAGAAAAAAAACTCAGTTTACCGGAAAAAAAAAAAAAAACTTTCAAGGTCTCACCATCTCAAATGGTGGACAAAGCAAAAGCATACACCTGGTTGTCTTCTACAACACAATACACAACTCGGTTTTTTTTTTTTTTTTTTTTGTGACTACTTAAACTTAAAAATCGTGACCAACGGTTAGGTGAATTTGTTTCATCTATATGCATAGATTCAACGATTGAGCGACGGCTAAATCTCTAACTATACAATTGAGGATGCCCCAAATTTCACTGTAGATCTACAGTAACCGCCAGGTGTCACCTACCCATGGGATTTTATATTTTATTCACTTTTATCTACTTACCCAATGGTCAACCGATTTCTATGCCTATTAATTTTTTGGTTCCAATCTATTCCATGCTACCATTACTAGAGTCTCTGAATCTCTGATCAATGAAGCTTGCAAAGCCTGCACCGATGGTACGTCCTCTTTATCGTTGTTGCATTTCATCTCTCCCACTTCCACTGGGCACTTCCATCTCTTTTCTTGCTTTATTTCCCATCAGCACAGCTTACTCTCTTCCTCTCTTCCCTTCGGTACCTTGATGTTACCTCTCTTCCCATTGGACTCAAGCTTTCATCCCTGCAGGTGCCAGCTGTGTGACCGACCTTTTCTTATTTCTTCCCCAATCGCCGGCAGTCTTCTTTCCTCACATGGAAAACCAGGTTCCGTTCATTTTTCAATTCTCTTCATCTTTCTCTTATTTTGTTTGGTTTCACCGTTGATGCTTATTTTTTTATCCACAAAAAGAACTGGTGATGAAATATTAAAAGGGCTCTCTGAGAAATTCAATTTTGCTGCTGCCTTATTAATATGACTCTGTTTGCTCGCTGACTAATTTCATCATTGCTAATGTGGCAATGACCTCGATTCGGTTAGGAGGATCTATTGATAACTCACTACATTCCGCTGATGTACCTGTGGATCAAAACGCTCAACTTCATCTCAAGGTATCATGCATAAAAAAAAACAATTATATTGACTACAGATACTTTGACCCTATCTTTGTTGTGTTGTTATATGATAAATGAAGTCTTAATCCACATCTGTTTGTAATATACTCAAGCAATCTTGAAAGTATGTATAATCCACAGCTGTTTGTAATACACTCAAGCAAAAAGATTGGAGTCCACCAAATCTAAACAATCCGAGAGTGATATAACTTGAAAGCATATTGCTAGGTTACTCCCTTCATATATAATGCTGGTCATGTAAATTTTGGTTTTGTTTATAGTCCATATATGATTTCAATCTCAAGATATAACTTGAAAACATTTTACTTTTTTTTTTAAATATGACATATTACTAATATTAATATTATTATTATTTTAATATCAAAATTATTTTTAACTCGAGTATGGAGACTATACAGTCAATAGAATTATGTTTGCAATCCTACTACATAGTGTGATTGTGCTTCAGTGCCTCAATGCAATTTTTCATAATTTTCTCTCAATTTACTTTAATTTTATTATGCACCTTTACACGTAAAACCAGGATATTCATTCAAAATAAATTATTCGAGAAAAAGTTAAAAGTGTCTACTTCTGTCTAAGTAGTTACCTATTGTGTTCCTAACTAGTGGTTATTCGTTTTGAAATCACCAATAAAAGAGCAGGAGAGAAATTCTTCTGGAATATGTTAAGAATGTACAACCAGAGTTTGTGGAATTATCTGTGAAAAGAGCACCTCAACAGGTATGGTGTTGGCTTGCTAACATGGTATCTTACCAATGCAATCTAATGAATATTGGTATCATCAATCATTGTGAAAATGGATATTGATTTTGTATTATGTACACTTAATGGATGAAACTTCTGTTGATGGTTAGGTTGTGGATGCAATGTGACAAACAGTGACAAATATGATTGGAACATTGTCCCCTCAATTTTTTGCTGTGACTATCACCACTGTAAGATTTTTATGAGTGTTTTTCCCCCCCTGCTTACATATGTTTATTACTAACATTTTATGTTAGTTCAGTTTTTCTCCCTTCTCAATTCTCAGTTCTGTTTCACAGGTTCCTAACATTTCTGATAAGCAGTTTCTGTTGAATTGTAGCCCTTCCTTTTTGTTTTATCTAGCTCCATGTGTCTTACTTACTCCAGTTGAATCATTTGGCTTTTATTTAGGTAGCTGAAAACCTTGCACAGCTCATGTACAATGTCATGATGACTAGATACATGTTCAGGAATGCACAATACCATTTGGAGTTGCAAGAAAGTCTGCAACAGGATGCTCTTCCTGATGTGCAAGATAAAAAGGTAACAATATTCCCCTCCTTCTCTCTCTGTTTTTTTTTTTGGGATTCTTTGGTTCCAAAGCTAGGTGCTAGAATAAGTGGAAGGGTGCTTTTTAATCACTTGGGTGTTAGATGACTCTTATTCAGACCTATTGGTCCAGTAGTCTGCTATCCTTTAGTCTTTACTACCTTCCCCTATTTAGAATTTCAGCTGGAAGAGGAAGGAAAAAATTATGAGGGATTTCCTTTGGTCTAGCATGTTAATGTAGATACCCTGAGATTGAAACCATATATGGTTTCCTTTGGTCATGTAAATTTGGTTCTGTTTATAGTCCATATATGGTTTCAATCTCAAGGTTGAAGCTGAAAGTTGACCCTTTTGGCTATGACTTCCACATTCCAATATTTTAAAGAATAATAAACTAAATGAACATATATGCACATTTGTACAAACCAAATTACCTGAATTGCTAGCAAGGGCCTGTGCATGCCTTCCAAATTCAACATGCCACTGTAAGGTATAAGCTCCTTCTGGTACTCCCAGCCACAGTTAAGTCTGCTACACCAATCTCATCAGCATCTGTTTTTTGTGACCTCCACATCTTGCATGACATCATCACATTCCACTCTGGTGCTTTCATTTTTATTATTTATTTTATGTATTTAAATTTTATTTGCTTATACACACGTTGTTGTTCTAGAGGTTGATGACGGAAAGGCCGTTGTTTAGGTGAGCGCTTAACTACCTGTAGCATCCATAATCATCTGTAGTTCTTATCTTTCAGTTATTGTCTTTAAGGTTTAAGTGCTTATTGTTTACACAAACAAAAATATTCAAAGATCCCCCTGCCTGTCAATGTTTTGGAGTAGCTTTCTTTGTAACAAATTCCTTCTCTGTTGTCTACATTGTATGCATGTAGATGTAGTGGCTTTAAAAGGGCATATGTATTCAGGGTTATTGTGCCGTAGAAGAAGCACTCTTGGATTCACAAATTACAACGCATGGATATTTGTTTAAATTTTAATAATGCGCACTTGGTATAGGCTGACTATAAGATTGATAATTCATTTCATATGATTTTACATTAACATTTTAAGAGATTTATTTGCCACCTTTATTATCATGCTAACTCAATCATGTGTAAACTCCAAACTTAACCACATCTTCTATTGCAGTTGGAGCATTCTTTGCCACTACAATACATTCATGTGTTCAAGGATGGACATTTTGAAACAACTCCAGCTTCTCACTCTCACTCTGGAGGTTAAATTGATTAGGAATTTGGAGTTTCTATTTATGTCCACATCATGTTATTCCTTGGATGGTTATGGGAGTGACTTCAATTTCTTCTTTCTTTGATTCAATTTACAAATAGTCAAATACAAACATTAATATTAATATAGGTGTATTATATTCATGCTCAGCTGCCTCTGCTTGTGATTTTTCCATTGACTCATTGAATCATTTGATAGTCTATACTTGAACATGCAATTGGATAGAATAGAAGAATTAGAAATTGGCTTAAAGTGTTTGACTAATGTACTGATATTTATTAATTTGGGTTTTTTTTTCCTGGACTTTGTGCAAACTTTCCGTTTTGTTTTGCTTCTGTGCAAATGCCAGCACATGTAGTATATTGAGCATGCACCATTGTCTGTTAGTATAATTTTTTAATTGAAATTCTTGGGAAAACAATAAAAAAATGCATACTCCAGTGAACTAACAATGAATTAGTTCAATATTTACATAGAATTTACATAGAACTCGATTCAGCACAGGTAGGATCATTTAAGTTGTATACAAACCTTCAAATGTTAGGTGCTGCGTGAAATTATTACATTTTCATGTTGCCGAACTAGAAAGCACTTTGAATTTCTACATCCAAGGCATAAATTGGACATATGATTTAGGATCACCTTTTTTTTATATTAGAGTTTAGAGATTTAGGATAACTTTGTTAAACTATCAAAACACATTCTGCCATGGTTGTTTTTCTTAGAACCATAGTAGTAAGTAGTGATATGATTTCTACTGCCTTTTCTCGAATTATCAAATATTTAATTAGCATGTTGAAACTCTTTAAGGAGGGAGCTACTCACCAAGAACTATATTACCTCCTCAAAGATGAGAAGGATGTGCATTTTGCATTTGGAAGCATCAAAAGAAATGGGATTAAGCAGACAAGCCATGGCATGATCTCCGTTAAGGTATACAGTTTGAGGATTGGATGCTCTTTCTTTTGCTATGAATTTTGAATTATATTTTTTTTTATTTTGGTTTTAAAAAAAAAAATAGTTTTAATGCTTTGGATTTGATAAAGTTGGGATTTTGTTTTCTAAAAGTAAGTGATCTTGTGATGCTACACTGTGTTTTGCATTGCATATTGATTTTGAAGTTCTTAAAGTTGAGGTTTTTGGATTTAATTGATTATCAACATGCATTTCATATTTTCATAGTTTATGATTTTATTGTCCTTGGTTTGTGATGATAGTTATTGTCTCCTTAGTCGTAATTTGTGCAACAAGGTGTAAAAGGGTGGCTGACTTTTTTTCCGCAACTAATTTCTCCATCCTTGGTTTTCTTTTCACTTTCAGTTGTTCTCTACAATTGATGAAGGAAAATGCTCTCTTCACTCTTAAATCTTTTACAAACTAGAATGACTTATTAAATGGATTATATACATTTAAGGATTTTCGTGTTTCAAAGGAATTTTTGCTCACATAAGCATCTTTTGATTTTGGTGGTTTATAGGATTTTGTGATGTTACACTGTGCTTTAGCCCTTTTTTCCTTTGCTATCATTCTCATCATGCACTTCAATTTCTGAATTTTTATCTTTTTATGACCTTTAACATGAATGATTGGAGGCTTAGTATCAACAATGATGATTAGGAAATTAGTTACGTCAGCATCTAGAACTGTTGCATTTTTTTACATTCTCAAGTTCACTGTGTGAAACCATCTGCAGGCCAATTTCACGTTAGTGATCTTCTATTTCATTAGAGTTATCCTCAAGAAGGTCATCCGTTTTAATACTAGACAAACTCTGGCTCTCTCTTGCCACTCTAGCAACTTTTATGCCCTTAGAGTGGATATTCTCTTGAACAACAAAGTGTAAGAGTGTAGTCTTGCATATGTTCCTTTTATATTAGATGATTTCAGAAATGTATCGATTTAAATGCTTGTGCACCACCAGGAAATGTTCTATCATTCATACAGTTGCCAGATTTGAGAACTGCTTCAAGAAGCTTCAGGAACAGCCGACTGTTTCTTAGTTCCTTACAAGCAACCTCTAAAATTGCAAGAGACGTAAAATCATGAAGATGCAGCAGTGGGGAGTAACTGAATGATGCGAGGCAGGTGTGTATGGTCAGCAACAACAAATGATTGGAAAAGACACATTCTATGAAACTTATATACTTTATGTAGATTTGAATAAGGTCTTTTGATGTTTTTGGAGATTTCAATGTAAGGTTGTTTATTGTCAAGGTGAAAGGGTAAGAATGATTGTGTAAAAGGTGTAATGTACTGATGTAGAGTCAGTATGATAAATAGGATCTATAGGTGTTAGGATTGAAAAGTTATGTTGGCAGCTGTATCGGGTTGAGAGACTATTTGTAATTTTGTTGATATCCAACTTTGAGCACATGATAGGGAGGATACTCTTCAAGAATGTTCTTCAATCATTCCTAGAAGGTGGGGAGTATCCCATTTTGATGCTTAAGCTAGATAGATCCTTTTAATGAAAACTTCTATTTATTGAAAAAAAGGAAATTAGTTATGTGGAAGATATAATAGTTATTTAGAATATGTTTTCTGTTGCTATTTTGTATATAATAGCTATTTAATTCAATGCGGGATATCTTTAATCCCACATGATCCCTTTAATCCCATATTATGTGAAGGCATGCGAAGAAATTTTGTAAAAGGACGCCAGGGTTGTAGTGCCTTAGATATGCAATAACATTCTTACACCCCTTCCACATTTCTAAATGTTATCACAAAAGGGTTCTCAAATACAGTAACTAACCTAATCCTTGGATGAAACAATTTTTGCTACCACTACTATCAGCAGTAATTCTGTGAAACAACTAAAGCCAGATGTGGTTTTCCCATATTTACTTTTAAATGGAAGGTTTGATATTAACATGAAGCTTTTATACTTTATCTCTATTTTAAAAAAAAAAAACGTCTTCTTAGTATGAAGTTTTAAGTTTATACCATGTTTTCCTCATTGTTTTGCAGGTTTGATAGACATGGGTATGTAATTTTCATTCCTTTGCACAGAATTATATTTATTTTAAGTTTGTTAAAAAAGAAGAATTTTTCATTTCAGTAGTGGCTATATTTGATTCTAGAACGAGAAGGGCGAATGCTCTATTTGCTGGATCTTATTATTGCAAAAGGTACGGAATATTGATGAGCATTAAACTTAAATGAAAATATTATAGATTTTTCTTTGGCCTTTATTTTGCATTTTGATTATCCTTTTTCATCGATATTTTTAAAATATTTGGCCATTAGATGGGGTGTAAGGAGAGCAAAAAGAACTTTATTTGACCAAGGATTGTTAAAGTTGTCCAAGGAAAAGAATTTGAGTCTTAACAATATTGTTTGGTTTAAGGTCTATTTTGATAATGAAAGATTGATTTTAGCAGAAGTCATGAATTACGTGATATAGTCTTGGATGGTTATAGAAGATGTTATCATGTATCTCTTGCCTTTTGGTTTTACATTAGTATATTTTTGTTGGTTGAACACATTTCTTCTGAATAGATAAGCATGAACAATTCTATATTATTTTATAAGCATCAATGGTTCTGACTTAATTTGTATCCTTCTTAATATATAAGCATAACCAAATTTACATGAATACTTTGAATATTAAGTATTATCAAGTCAATAATTATGCCACATATAATATACCAAATGGTTAATGGGGAACATAAAAGAGAAATGCTTAGGAATTCGAAGTAGGATTTTTTTTTTTTGTTATGCAGAAATTAGGGAATGGAAGAAACAACTTTGGATATTATAATGGAAAGTTGGGGGTTAAAATATAAAAACTTTCATATCACAAACAAATTTACATTAGTTAGTTTTGTTCTTATGGGTTGAACTTATTTCTTCTTGATATATAAGCATCAATGATATTATTATTTTATAGCCTTCTAATATGGTTTTCTGCTACTCCAAATATCATTGCTTCTCTAATATGATAGACCTCATTCTGATCACCAATTTTGCATAAATACAAAATTTCTTTACAAATTAAGTATTGTTAATTCAATAACTATGCCACATTTAACATACCAAATGGTTAATCAGGAACAGCTTAAAGAAATGCTTGGGATTAAGAGTAGAATAAAATTCATTTTTTTTGTTGTGGAGAAAGGGTGGAATTGAAGAAGCAAACTCTAGATGTGTTATTCTATGATGCTGATATGTCAAGGAACAAAATTTGGTTGCTATTTCCATTAGACATCGAGTTTTTTTTTTTTTTTTTTGACAAAAGCAAACTTATTTCATTTCCAAATAAATAAGTTCAGCAATACAGGTTGGGATAAAATTAAAGACATGGTGATTAGCATACAACCTTGCCCTCCTAGCTAAGCTATGAGCGATACGATTAGCTTGCCTCCTAATAAAACATTAGACATCAGGTTGTCTATGTTATGAAATTTTAAATCATGGTGGTGTTCAATTTTATGGTCATCATTAGTTGTCCTCTGTGTTTGCAGCAGGGGAAGCCAATTTACTTGCTCAGTATTATCATTATCTTTTCTTGCTTCAAATATGAAGAACACACCCTTCCCAATTTCCCACTTGCAGGTAAATCGTCAAATTGTTTTTGCATGTTCCCTACAAATTTTGCTTACATATTTTAATACATGTGCGGCTGTATATTGAAATAGCATAATACCTCATTTTATTGAAATAATTTTGAAACATTGAAAAATAAATTTTATATGATAAGTCCTCGTGCGTGACGCACGGGCACCTACACTAGTAAATATACATGCATCAAGTATTTAGCATTCTCAAAATAAGAATTTATCCTTGGGGATGCGGAGCTCGTTTAGATGTGTTAGTTTAAATAAATAAAAAAATATTTTTTTAAAAAAGTATTTTTTATCGCTGGTTCAATCATGATTCAATCACGTTGAATAATTAAATTAAGAGAAATGATATTTGGACACAAAAATGATGTTCAACACTATATAAAAGTATTCATCCCCACTTAGTTATTATTTTCTTCTCTCTCATCATGTATTTTATCACTCTCAAGACACTCATAAGCTTCACGGTGTCTATACAAGATATCCAAATTGTGTGTTCAAATATTTTTACTCAAATCTTAAACTAGTGTCTTCATGGATTCAGTGATCACTCTAATTTTTAAATATTGTTTCTCTCTATGCAACTTTTAGGGCTCATTTGGTGGTTAGGATAGGATAGGGATAGATATGATAAGAGAGCATGATAGGAGTAGGATAAGATATGAGCAGGATAAGCTGTTATCCTATCCGACGTTTGGTGTTCATCTGATAACAAACTGGATAGCATTATAATTTTAGTATGAATTTTAAAATTTTTTATTTTATTCTAAATGTTTTCATATTTTATTAGATTTTAGTTTTTTTTTATAATTTTCACTTTTTAAAATTATATAAAAAGAAAAAATTACCCCTTATGATAAAATTACATATAATATTTTAAATTTTTAAAATATTGTTTAACTTAAATTAATTTTTTATGATTTTAAATATTCATTTTTAGTTTTTACTTTATATATAGTTAAATTATTAGAATAATTTTTTATATTTTTCATTTTTTAAAATAATATAAAATAACAAAATTAGCCTTGTAATAGAATAAAACTAATTTTTAAAATAAATTTTAATACTTTTATTATTTAAAATATCTTATATTTTATTATACCTTTTTTTGGTAACCATGTTATATTTTATTATACTTTAATTCTTTTTATATAAAATATTTTTATATTTTATTATACTTTAAATTACCCTATCTTATTCTGTTGGGTTCTAACCTAGCCCTCCTTCATGATAGAATTATAACTAGATAAACATGATATAATAGATGACATGATTACTTTATCTTATCCTGCTGACTCATCAAACAGTAATTTTAGATAGAATATGATAACTTATCCTATTTTTTTCCCCCTCTAATTGAAACATCTTCATTCTTCCCCCTTAAATAAACATCTCCCCTTTTTTGTTTCATATTTCAAAACCCCACTCCCCTTTGTTTTTGTAAGAACCAGATTCCAAGATTCCATTGGACTCTTCAATCACGGGAATCCTTATCAGTTCTATGGACTGTTTCATTCGTCTGTAAACAGAAAAATGAAGTGTACTGTAAAAGCAAACAACATTAATATTTTTCTCCCGACATAAACGAATGTTTTGGCCAGTAACTTCATAGGAATGGATTCCTCTCCATTTACTGGACCATTCCAGTAGGTGAGAGAGGGACACATATATTAAAATAATATTATTTTAATATATGTGTTTTTATCTCTCATAATCGACCTCTCCATTTACCGGAGAGGATCCGGTTCCAACTTGATATTGGTTTGTGGTTATGGTACGTCCCATCATGTTCAGCTTTCCTTTTACTTTCTTGTTTTACTTTTTACCTTCAGATAGTGGCCAGGCTACGATCCAAGACTTTAATCGGAATCGAGGACTAGACTTCGGACTAGGAGAGAAATGATAGCAATCCACTCTCTAACATATTTTTTCTAATACACTCTCTCCTGTTAGTTGAAATTTATATGTGTCCTACAAAATTAAGTGAAACTCATATGAATTAATGAGATTCATTTCATAAATAGTTGGACCCACATGAATTGTATATCCTAGTCACGTATTCTTTTTCTCTCTCTCTCTTTTACCTTTTCTTTCTCACCGTTCATAGCTCCATGAATTGTATATCAATCTCCCTTTTGCTAAAAGATAATGTAACTATAAGTTTATTATAATTTATTCATATTAATTACTTTTATATTTATGTAAGTTTTATCATTTCATTTCAATCAGTCTTATTTTATTTTTCCCCCCATATATTTATACGATGATTATGTTACATTCCTCTAGAATAAGAAATGTGCAGACAAATGATGTACATCCACGGCCTAAATTCCTTGTTAATTAATCTAATTGTAATCACCCAGTAGCCAATACTAAATTAACAAGCTTCACACTTATGAAGGAAATTAGTTAATTTAGTTAATTCTCTTGATTTATGTAAAAAAAAATGAGTTATAATTACTAAACTACCCTTTAATTATCTCGGGAGTGTACAATGCTCTTGGAAAAGTAAAAGGAGAATTAGTTGAATTGATTGATTGTCTTGACTTTTGGAACACTGACATTAAATAGAATTGAATTGGATAGTTTAATTTGAATCCATAAAATATAAGTAATTTTTTGCTTATAATTATGTCCAGAGGGAGTACCAAATACCAAGGGCTTTATAGAATATGACATCCGACATTGAGGAAGCATTGGTGCAAAGAACTTGCTCCCATTTCCTACAGCATAACATGTTAAATTACATGTTAACGGGCGGCTTCTACAGTCCACCTGTGGACCACATAAATTACCTGTTATAACAAATCAAACATGTTACATGGTACGACCCGAAAATCGTAAAAGACGCATGAAGCATCACTCATTAGTTATGTTGTGCATGCATTTGATATAGGATTGAGGGACTATTCTTTAAGGGCCTTTTTGTGAGTTTTGAAGAGGAAGGGAGGGGAGGGGAGGGCTTTGAGAGGAAGAAGGGGGAAAGGGATGAGGGAAGAGAATGATACTCTCCCACCTTGCATGTGATTTATTTTTTAACAAAAAAATCAAAATTATCCAAAATCCTCCAATTTGGGGAACTAAAAAAATAAACTAGAGGATGATTTTGGAGGGTTTTGGAGGGCTATCTTCATTTCCCTCATCCCTTTCCCTCTTCTTTTTTCTCATGCCTTCCCATCCGTTCCCCTCCCAAACTCACATAAACCCCTAAGAATTAAGACTATTTTTTGTTTCTGCATTTGCATAAGTAAACATGAGATAGCAGTGCAGTGATGTAATATAACTTACATTGAATATGTTATAAATTAACAATTTTTTGGTCATCCGAGGAAAAGAAAGGGAAGATATTATATTAGCCTTGACCAAGAAAGAGTGTTTGTATTTCTTTATTTGAAAACAAAGTTGACATTTTTGAGTGATTTTGCGCGCTCCACTTCATTTATCAATGGGCGATGAAAACAAATGCGCCCAATATAAGAATCCTCATAACTGATTAACCGGGTCATTAGTTAAATTTGCTTAGGAGTGTACAGTGTAAAATAAACCCACCCATTCCTCGATTCTATTATCTGTACAAATAATATAGTAATATTGACACACGACACTCATATTTTGTATTATATTTTAAAATATGGAATATCTTAATTTCTTTTGACTGGAATATGGAATATCTTAATATCCATTCACACCAACGTTAATATATTATGAATGCTTTTGAAAGAACTCAGAGCTTATGAGAATAATTACTTGTAAAAGAAGACTTATTCAAATAGTTTATGAAAATAGTTTATGATCTTCTTATAAGTTTATTTTAGCTTATTGCAATAAGCTTGTCAGATAAGCTTATGAAAATAAATTGTTTTTAAGTTATTTGAAAAAACTTATCAAATAAACATTTAATTATTTCACAAAACAACTTTACCCTCCAAAAATAGTTGAATGAGAAACAATTAATTTTTCCCAAACGTATGGGACCAACTTAATGCAGCATGCATGTAGCATTACACCACAGCGTTTACTGCTTTCCTATCTGATCTGTAGACTGTAGCAAACAATTTCGACCAAAGGTGACAGACTCAGATCACCCATCTTCCTTGGATACATGTAATAAGAAAGTGCTAGAATTGTCACCACTCATGGAAATTTCACTTCTCTGTTTACATATTAATAAGAAAAGGGTTTCGCTGCACTTTGTTAATGAAACTAATTTAGATTTAAAATGTAAATGTAAATTGAAAGTAAAATAATAGGATACTTGTTAAACAAAACTCACAAGTACTATACTTGTATAATTTTAAGGTCTTGCTAACGAGTATGATAAGAGCATTTTTTAAAGAATCCAACTAAAATAATTGTTTACTAAAAAACTGAGTATATCTTCCCTTTTTTAAACAAATAGTATATATCTTCCTAATGTCTTGATTACACCACTTTTCATATATAAACTTACCGTTTAAAATTTTTTAAACAATAGACATTTGTTAACATTTGTCTAATTTTAAAACAACAAATATTTAGACAAAAGAGATAATAGCCGAAGCAAGAAAAATAGTAATAAATATGTAACATTTGTATACTATTCTGATGAATGAAACATGGCATTGTGTTGATAAATTCTGCAGTTGTTGAAAGTTAAGCTGGGTCTCACAATATTCATAATTCATGTTTAAAACATTTATAATGCAATACTATTCACACATCAATCATTGTATCGATATGATTTAGCACTGCCCCTACACATTCGCATCATCAGATTAAAAAAAAATAAAAGTGAATTTGATTCAAGAAAATATAGCTGGTTTCAACTTTCAACACGTGAATGCTCCCGCACATTGTATTTAATTAATCGGTTTACCCATGCAGACCCAGAATCCATAATAGTAGTAAGTTAGTAACAAAATAATAATAAAAATCAATGACAAATCATGATTAGTTAATTTTCTCATTGAGATGTTTGTGGGGTCCCTACACCGCATGATATCTCACCTTTTTTTCTGGACGTTGCCCCCTTTTGTTCCCCTCAAAAACAAAATCGTGCTGTCGAAACCATTTTAGATCACTACAATACAATTCTACAAAAGAGAAAAGACATATATACCTGTATCCCAAAAGATAACAACCGCCACCTCAACGAATTTGGTGTCTTTTTTGTTTTCTTTTTCTAGTTTTATTTGATTTGATTGCCAATAAGCACCCAATCATCCACCATCCAATGACCTCTCACATTCACATACACAAACTTTAAACAAGAATAATAATAACACTTTCAAACGGCAAATCAAAAATAAAAAACCCATAACCCCAAACTTAAAAATAACACATTTTTCGTGACGGCTAAAACCCATAAAAATTAAATTAAATTAAAGGAATAAGGGGTTAACCTCATATATTATCCTGTACGAAAGCCAGAAGAATAACGAAGGGCATTGTTGTCATTTCACGAGCTGCTCCACTCCAGGGAAGTTAGGATATCGTGCACAACGCCTAGACAGAAAAACCCTGCAATCGTCTTTGGGGCAAATGGTGGGCACATAAGCGATCTCATCACAGCCGTCCGTTCTGTCCCTCTTGAAATCAATCAACGTCGCGAACAACGCTATGAAAAGAACCAAATGATTCAAAGCGTACCTCTGGCCCACGCACTGGTGGGGCCCAGCCCCAAACGCTAGAAAATTCCTTTATATTTCTGGTCCTCTTGCCTCTCCTCCGAGAACCGGTCCGGGTCGAACCGGTTCGGTTCGGTGAACCCTTGAAACGACGACTCGAACGCCGACGGGAACACGATCGTCCCCTTCGGAACCGTGTACGACTCCGTCAACGGGAAATCCACCGCCGCAATGTGCGGGACGAGAGTCGCCGGCGGACGGTACCTCACCACCTCACGCGCCACCGCCTGCGTGTACTTCATCTCCCTCAGCTGCTCCGCGGTTATCAGCTCGTCAGATTCCGGCGACCAGATTCCGGCAACCTCCTCCCTCACCTTCGCGAGCACCTCCGGGTGCACGTCGAGTAGCGCCACCGCCCAGAGCAGCGACGAAGTCGACGCGTCCTGCGCCGCGAAGAGGAAATCGAACAAGTAGCCTCCGATCTCGGCGTCAGAGGAATACGGCGGCGGAGAGTTTTCTCCGGCGAGCTTCGCCTCCTCGATCTCGCGTAGCGTGTCCTGCATCCAGTAATCAATGAGGCACGAAGGCTCTTCCCCTCTCTCCATCCTCGCCTTGCTCATCCCGGTGCAGCTGGCTAGGGTTCCGGCGAGACGGTCCACGGCGAGCCTCGCGTTCCGAAACGCCGTCCCGGGAAAATCGACGGGGAGCTTCATGAGTCCAACGTTGAAGAGGAAGTAATCTCGCTCGAACCGCTCTCGAGCTTTTGGGCCCAAGTAGGGGCCCACGAAAACGGTCTGAGAGGTGTCCAGGTTCATGTCACGGGCCAGAATTCGTATCGGAATCGGGTCGGGGGCCTGGCGGGCCGATAAGTCGACCCATGTCTTGAGATGGTTGAGGATAATGATCTGCTGCAACGCGGTGTAGGTGGAGAGGGCTTTGGGTGTGAAGTTGGGTGCAATCCGACGGCGGAGATTCTTGTGATCTTGGCCCATCATGTAGATGAGGTTGTGTTCACCGAAGAGCTTCTTGCCGAAGGGGTGGCCCACGAGGAGGAAAGCATCGGGCCTGACATTGGAGAAGACTTTGTGGCAGAGTTCGGTGTCTCTGATGAAGAGAATGAAGTTGCCGATTATGTAGTTGGCGGAGATGCCTGTTGGGGTGGACTTGGCTAAGGTGGATTGGAGTTCCCAGAATTTGGTTGGGTGGCGGACCAATGACATGGCGTTGCCCAAGAAGGGGAACACGAGGGTTGGGCCTGGGATGGAGCGTTTCTTAAGAAGGTACGAGATCTGTTCGAGGAGGATAAGGAAGAGGATGAAACAGATGAAGTATGGGGTCAGCTGGGTTAAGGAGGAGGAGAGGGAGGGAATGAGAGTGGCCATGTTGTTGTTGTTTTTGTTTGCAATGTCAATGAGGGAATGTGAATTTATTTGATGCTTGCAGGGTACCGATTTTAGAAAGAAAGAAATAAATGAGGTGGGAAAAACTAAACTCAAATAAGGGTCAGTCAGAATGAATGGGGTAAGGTCAACAATGGGGTAAGGCGAGTGTTCAAGATTTCAAGTCAAATTTGAGTTTTCAGAGAGCAAGGAAAGGAAAGGAGACTAGGAGAGGGTAGGTATTGTGAAAAATGATGGCTACTGTGTAGGTGGAAGTAGAAATGGAAGAATAGGTGAATCGGGAAAACAACAAACAATAGATAAATCATAAATTATGCCATTTTATCTTAAACAATTACTTTTTTTTAACAACTCAATTTAGACATCAGACACCGTAGATTATTTAAATATAGGAGGATGGTGATGTATGGTATTTCGAGAAACAGTAAATATATAGTACGCAGTTATGAGAGTGTGTTTCATTTAGGTGTCCACGATAGTTGTACAAAATTATCTTAAATGTTACACAATTTATATGTAATAATATATTATAATAATTAATTTTTAAAAAAAAAAACTTCAAAAAATATTATCCTGGCTTCTGTATTGAAATATTATAATAATGCCGCACGTTGTATTATTTTCTTTTTCATTATTTTCTTTCATCATTACCCCTTTTCATTGATGGAAAAGCGATATACAGCTAATTTTATATTTGTTTGTTAATTACTAAAAACCTCTTCTTCCTTTTGTTTGTTTTTTTTTTTTTTTCTTCTTTCGTCTTTCGGTTGGCAGTTGTCTCACTTGTTTGTATTATCGTTAGGTCCTTGTGTTCTGTGACTATCGCCTATTAAATATTCACATCTATACAGATAAGCTACTGCCCACATTGTATGATTTCGACCATCAATATAATTTTTTTTCACAATGTTTATTAAAATTATTTTTCAAAATAATATGTTTTTCATGTCACCGTTAATTTTGTTACGGTTAATTAATAATTTATAATAATATTTACAAATAAAATATTAATTAAGAATTATATAAGAATTGAACGGAAATAGACCTGCCCCTTGGTGTGACTCTAAACTAATAATATTATCTTAGAGTATTACTCTAGATAATTTTTTAAGTATGGAGAATGTTAATCAGTATCCTAAGAATATTGGTTAACGAGACAAAAATAGTATAAATTTATTGAGAATTAGTATATTTGATATTTAGAAAAAGTGGGAAACTTAGATTTCTAACAAAAACTCGTTTATTTTGTATTCTTTAACCAATGTCCTAAGAATAATTGTCAATAATATCCTTTAAAAATTTATTTTTTAATCCAATAAATAATTATAAACATCACGTATCACATCTTAATTGGATTAGTGCGATCCTATTGAAGTACACATGCACAACGTTTAAGATATACTTATGTCTGTTTCAAAAAAAAAAGATATACTTATGTCTACGCATGAAATTTTCCATAACTGTCCTTGGTCCCTTGAATATTGTTGATGATGACCCCATGCTCTGCCACTTATCCAAATTCATGTGCACATCAATAAATAGCAAACCAATTACTACGTGCGGCATAATCTCTTATGTGGAATTAGGATAGATTTCAATTTATTTTTGGAGTAAATGTTCATTGTACCTACATCGGAGTGGTAGTTTTAGTTGCTTTGGTCTTTCAAGAAGTTACGTGTTCGGCTGGAGACAGCAGTGCGGCTACTAGCAAAAAACATGTCATCGGAATTAATAACTTAATATAAATTAGTTAGCATGCACCGGTTTTTTACTACTTTTAGTATATATTTAATTATTTATTTATTAATTATGTTTCTATTATTTATTCAAATTATAATTTAATATGATATAGTACATAATACATATGCAACATGTTATAACTTTTAATTATTTATTGACATTTAATTTTAAAAATGTTATGTGAAAATTATAATTTTATGAAAAGAAAAACCTTTGACTAAATAATGTCACTATTATGCATGATCTTAATTTTTTTTTTTTGAACAAATCTTAATTTTATATTTTAATCTATCAACTTTTTTCCTTTTTGCACAAACCCATATAGTAATTGAGACTAAGATTTCTTATCTATCGGACGTCCAATTCTTAATTATGAGTAATTAATATATAATTTTAGTTTTGATATATTTTTTTTATCCCGTCAACCAACTATAATTCATCATATGTGTGACTTTTAAAGACTTAAAGTAGTTATGATAAGAGTCAAGTTTTTTAATGAATTGACAACTTATGATTTGTTGACGGTGTTAAAAAATTGTACACTAGCAATAGATATAAATTAAATCCTTAAGATACTTTTGCTAAAAAAATAAAATGTATGTTAAGAACTATTGAAGAGGATGTACAATTACTTATCAATGTTTTTTAAAAAGTATTTATCCTAAAAGGGAAAATAATTAAATAGGAATGAATAAATATTTAGTGGGTTTCATAGCTATAGTAATTGGTTAGCATATTTGGAAATACATTGAAAATCAATAAAAATTCAGAATTATAATGGATTGTTAAAAAGAATATATAATTACTTCATATTTTTTTATAAATATTTATTCTGAAAGATAAAATAATTAAATTTAAACGAACAAATAATTGAAAATTTTGATAATTACAGCAATTAGTTAGCAGGTTTGAATATACATTAAAAAGTTATAATTAAAGAACTTATTCATTGTACACTACTGAAATTATTACCCAAAAAATGTACACCGTTGAAATTAAGATAATTACAAGATGTACAATTATTTTTAATAAAGATTAAGATAATTTCTATTAAGAATAATTGAACATTGAACATAATATACAATTATTCAACAATTATTCTTATGCTTTTTTAAAAAGCTACAATTTCTAACTTATAAAAAAACGAGATCCACTATAAGAGAGTAAAAAGCAGTCATGTTTTATTGGACAGTAATGTCTATACAACAAATCCAATAAAAGTCATTCATTTTAAAGCTCACTCAAAAGTAAAATAGCATCTACTTATAATAATAACTTCCACTTCTACTTTTATATTATAGAAATCCTTTTTTTTAGTCAATCCAAACAGATCCTAAATCCATAAAAAGTGATCAGAACATTTCACAGTATAATGATTAATTACCAGGTTTGAGAATTATTTTATTTTTTATACATTATTAGTATAAAAAAATTTACATTGTCAATTGATCACACGTCACCCGATATGTGACCTTTAAAGTACATTATAAAAGCCAGATTTTTTTACATTTACTTTTTATAAGAAAAGAGAGAAAATTACGTTCTTCTTCTTCTCTCTTTCCCTATATCACATCAATACTAAGTTGTAACAATGTAAATGAAAAGTATAGAAAACGGCATGAGAATAATATTTTTGAGTAAAAATTCAATTTGGTTCCTGACAAAAAATACAGAGATATATTTTGTCTCCAAGAAATGAAAAATATCGATTTGAGACATTTTAGTCCATAAGAATTTTAAATGACGTTCAAATAGTCTTCTTTAGGATAAATTTTAGGGACATTTAATCCTTACTATGGACTATTTTGAACGTCATTTCAAATTTTTGGAGACTAAAATATCTCGAATCAATATTTTCTATTTCTCGATGATCAAATATGTCGAGATGTTTTCTTTCAGGAACTAGTTTGAGTTTTTTTTTTTTTTAAGCCATCGAGTACGAGCTACAATCATGGCCGGCCTAATTTGATTTCTCTCTGTTGTCGTTTCATCTCCCTTGTAATCTCTCTTTGTCTCTATTTGTATGATCTCTCTGTGATCAATGACCGCATGACCACCAACATCTCCACGAGTCATAACCCGTGACGGCCTCTCTGTGACCGACTGACCATGCGGCCTCTCTGTGTCGTGGCCAACATGCTGCAGACACATGTCTTTGCGTGAGTTGAATTCTTAGTAAAAAAAAAAATGCGTGAGTGTCACTTTGTTCTTTAAAAAGACATCACCTCAAAGTTTGTTTTAGGTATCAATAGATGTTGGCTGGTCCCATCTACAATGAGTATAATATTATTTCTCCAATCGTGCTTAAAATACCCACCCATCTGATTTTTTTTCTTCATTCAGCACAACAGTGTTAATTAACATTCTTCAGAAACACGCTTGAGTGCAAGCCTTCCTTTTGGAAAATTCCGGTCCCATCATCCTATTATTTTTTTCCCGTTGGGAATATATAGATTCAATTCTTTCGGTCTGAAATTCCCAACATTTCAAAGGCAAAGCAGATAAGGTTTCAAATTCCCATTCGTGTAGGACCGGGCCTCTTTCTAGAACATCATCTTTCCTTTTCTTTAATAATACTTGGTGAGATCATAAAAAGCTCATAGGGCTCTTCCACATGCAGCAAACATGACCAACCGATGTTACTACATAAGCACATACTTCAGCAAAAGTCATGGTCAGCATAATGTTCTTCAAAGATTTGCTCCTGTACAAATATATTTTTTTTACTAATGAAATAGAACAAAACATGTGGCAGTAGGCTGGAAAGAAAAGGGAAGAATAAAACAAAGTTACCTTTTCCCTTAATTTAAATAATTAATAAGAAAAAGAAATGAAATTTCATTAGTTTGTTTGGAAGTAATTGTTAAAGAAAGCCCTTTTGATATTAGGGTTGACCACCATCCTCATCAGCAATGGTATAACTTTAAAAATAGCCAATTATTTTCTTCTTCATTTTTTTATTTATTTAGCAAATGTTAGCATGTTAGTTGTTAATTTTCTCTTTTGTCAAGGTTTGAACATTGGACCTCCAACACCTTAAACCAGTGTTATAAAAACCGGCTCGGATCGGTCCGTTTGACCGGTTAGACCGGTCACCAAGCTATCCGGTTAAGTCATCAGACCGTTTAAGACATCAACCCGGATTGACCTGGTTGACCCTGCCGATTTTTTGTGAAACTCGATTGACCCGGTCCGAAAAACCCGGCGACCCGACGGGTTTTTATTTTTTATTTTTTTATTTTTTTTTATGAACTGTATTTATATTATAATGTACAATGATATATTGATTTCTGTACTGATAATATTCAAGTAATATAATGATACTGATTTGAACTGACATAATACTGATATTATACTATACTCAACATCACTCTCCATAATACTGGATTGTTTTTTAGTCAGAGGTGTCTTCTATTGAATCTGAACCACAATCTGAACATGTTAAATTATGTTGGCCTGTGTATGAATATTTTTTTTAAAAAAATAATGTATACCGAGTCAACTCCTGCCAAATACTATATATATATACATAAGTCAATCATAATAATTCATATATTTAATATATATTTGTTCATCCGGTTCAACTAATGACCTTGATTGGTATTTGTTTAATTAGATACTTTTTTTATGGTAATGATTTTGAATTTGGAGCATGGACATGTTGAATTATGTTATCATATATATGAATATATATTTTAAAATTTTTTAATATAGACCGGTTCAAACCGAGTCAACCAGTGACCCCCAGTCGAACCTGGTTGAACCAGTGACCCATTAACCCAATGCTCTGACCGAGTCGATCACCGGTTCGATTTTAATAACATTGTCTTATTTTCTTTTTGCGAAAACATAAAAACAATGATACATATGTTAATTCATATAGAGTGATGATATTTGGACAACAAATTGTTGTCCAACACCGTATATTTATACAATACACCCTTTATTAATTATTTTATTTTCTCTATCCATTTATTCCATTAGTTCAAAATACTAGTGAAAACTACCGTGAGTCCCGTATTGTTGGCAAATTTGGAGATGTCAAAATATCATTTCTGATTCATATATAATCTAAACAGCATTACGTGTCTGAGTCTCAGTAGAGCGTATGAGTGGTCAACTCCTCAAATTACCTTTAAGCACATATGAGAGATACTAACACACTAGTAAATTACCACAAGTTGCTCTTCTATCTTCTAGCATGTAATTGGATCAATTATCGGGCTATGGAAAACAAGGAAGAGGGAAAGGTGCTATTACATGATTGCATGAGGACATCTATGAAATATGGGCATTTCAAATTAAAAATACAAGGTTACCTAAACACAATTTAAAATGAATACACTTTACAGTTAATTTTTTATTATCCATTACTTTACATTCTTACCTAAACTGAAAAGGACAGTCAAATAAAATTTTATCATTAAAAATAATAAAGATTATAGGCTTTATAATTAACTTCCACGTGATAAATGGCCTCTCAAACTACTCAGAAAATGACAATTTACATAAGGAAAATTTATATTTAAGTGCTTGTTTGGTTAAGATTTTGGGCAACTGAGACGTGATTCTAGATGTGCTGAAAGTGATTTTGAAAATTTTGAAGGTGTTTGTTCACAAAATTGATTTTAAGAAAAAACAATAATTTCTAACTTTTTTCATTGAGTATAATTTATTTTAATTGTGTGATCCACAAGTTCTTTATATATTTAGTGTTTACACTTCAAAAGTGATATTCATTTATTATCTAAACAAAATCAATTCTTTTAAACTCACCTTTAAAATAGTGTTACAAAATACAAATCAATTTTTTTAACCTAGTTTTTTTTAAAATAAATTCTTTTGACATTAAGTTTTTCAACATGAATTATATTAAAATCTAAATCAGACGAGCCCTTTACACATGTTTTCTCTATAACCGTCACAAATTAAACAGCATTACCTAGAGGATCTTCACCAAGTGCGTGCCACCACATTCTTCGTTACAAAACAAGAAATGGATGGCTTAAGCTGTCAAGGCATTAGCATCTTTCTTTTTTAAGTGAAAGTTGTAAGTTATTTAACCAGCCGCATCATTCTTACGGTTTTCAAGTGATCAGTACACCCAACCCAGCAATGATCTTAGTCACAATGGCAATATTGTCAGATGACTTTTACTTTTATTGTGAGAGGTTTGAATTTTAGAATTATTACTTTAAGGGTATGTTTGGGAAGATGTGGTGGGATAATTAGTAATAGAGTGGAGTGGTTAAGATAGCTTGACCCCTTGTTTGAGAGTTTTTTAAACAATGGAGTGGGATGGTGGGGGATGGTAACCTAAACCACTCCAAACCATCCAAAGCATCAATTTTTCATACCCTCCAATTTGGAGGGTTTGGGATGGAACACTTCCCTCTTTTTTACTTTTAAATGCAAAATTACAATTTTAACCCTTCTAAACAAAACATTGTTATGAATAATGAAAAATAAAAAGGATAGTGTTGGAAATAAAATTTGTAATTCACTCCACTCTATTACTTAACATTGTTACTTCCAAATAATGGAGTGGGATGCCCATCCATTCCTTCATTAAAACTCCCAAACAATGAAGTGATATACTTTTTACCACTCCACTCTAAATCACTCCATTACTAACCATTCCACTCCATTCCTCTTCCAAAACTTCCAAACATAGCCTAAGAGAAATTTTATTCAACTACTACCTCATTCCAAAATTGTGTGAAAAAAATATACTTGTAATTAAAAACGACATACTCAAACGAGTTCTTATGAAAAATTGAAGTCAAATGAAAATATTGTGGTGGCAACTTGAAACTGGTGGCGAAATAGTGAGGACTCTATTCTCTTACCCCTAATTTCGGTCATAAAGCTCATATTATTAAAGTAAAAAGGGGGAAAAAAAGCTTGGGGTAGAAAAAATAGATTCCCACAAAAACAAATTGTCATCGTCACAGCATGCTCAACCATGCATCAAGAATCCAAAATGCCTTATCATGAAACAATAAAATATGGAATGCCCACAAATCATGATTGGATTAACAAAGAGCAAAGCTACTTAAAGAAGAAACAGTTGATCCACGCAAGAGAGGGGCTGCTTGACATTTTATTTTATTTTATTTTTCCTTAATTGATCCATAAGCGAGAAAGAATTATTTATCAATGCACATCAAATTGTAATAATTTGCCAATAATGAGCATACTTGATGGTGATCTGAACTTTATATTTTAAAGAGTGAAAAATGAAATAAACTATGTAATTTGAAATATAAAACGTTAACATATTATCAAAGTTTCAAACAGGGTTGTTGCCTATAGAAGTTACTACTTTGTGACGTACAAGTCACTATTACTTCTTACTAACATGTTCAATTAATAATGCTCAAGGAAGAAGATATTGCCAGAACCATAATCAGTGATAAGAATGTGTTACTACTCCCTTCATTAAGATTGAAGATACGTGCAGATCTCTAGCTTAATTAAGATATAAGCTAATTTATATCATTTATGTCAGATAAATAATTAATGTGACATTCTTTTTTTTTTATAAACTAATGTGACAAGTTGTTGAATCCTCTAATTTGCTGCATATTTCATTTATTTGATTGGTATAGCGTCAATTCGCCAATTAAGACAATTCGTTCTTTTCTTTTCTTTTCTTTTTTCTTTTCTTTTTTTAGGAACCCACCATAATTAGGGCCTTTGGCTCCCCAGTGGGTCCACGGAGTATCCGCTCAAATTTAGATCCTTTGGACCCGCTATGAAACTAATTTCCGCTCGGATACTTAGTCACAGTTAAGGTTCTTCGTCCCTCCCCAAAGATGTGTTCCGTGGGATTCGAACTCAGGTCCTCCCCCATAAGCTTAACCTATGCAACCAACTGAGCCACACCTGTAACACCCTGTTTTTCAGAATATTTCAATTAAACTGATTTTGGTTATGTTGGATTTATCGTTCAGGGGCATAGTGGGATTTTTGGTTAAAATCCCTTTCTGGTACCTGAGCACGCCCGTGCTCATTAGCCAGCAAGCCCGTGCTTAAAGTCAGAAGCGTGTTTCTGATTTTAAGTTGAGCACGACCGTGCTCAAGGATGAGCACGACCGTGCTCAGGTCCGAACGTTATATACGTGAACAGAATTCGAGGGTTTAACGTGTAACCCTACTTTTGGTGAATTTCAGCAGCCACAGTGCGACCAGGAAGAGTCTTTTCTGTTTTCTTTCGTTTTGGTCAGTTTGGAGGCTTTGGGAGACTGTTAACTCCTCCGTGTTAGTGGTTTAGGTAAAGTTCCTTTCCCTATCTTAGTTTCCTTTTCCATTATTGTGAATAGGGAACTAACCTCTGGTATTTTGTTGATCCAAGGTTCGTTTTGGTGTGAGTCCCCGTAAGGGGAGGAACTGTGACACCCTTCTACCCCGCATGTTAAAAGCCAATTAATTTAAAAACAATTAAAGGAAAACATGCAATTATTGAATAAAATAACAATTGTCCATGGGTAGAAAAGTCCCACATGAACCGTTTACAACGCGGAAATGAAATAAATTTTAAATAACGAAAACATAACAAACCAATAAAAATAACCCAACCCCGATGTCACATACAGAGCTGGTATAACCGTTCCGGAATAAAATCCACGGAATTACAACTGAACTAACAACTACGAAAACATAAACTAGCCCTACGATGAGTGGCGGCTCCTCAGAGTCACTCCTCTCCGGGCTGCTCGTCATCCTCTGCAATGTGCCAAACAGGCCAAACACAAACAACAAACATATATAGGGAGTAAGAATCGTATAAACATATTAGCATGGAGATAGGCAGTAAAGTAAACAGCAAGCATAGCAGCATCACATCAAACATCAACATCATCATTATGCTATGCAGTGCAATGCAGTCCTACTCCGCTAAACCATCAATGCATGTGGATCCACTAAACTTGGGATGAACGACTTCGGAGTTACATATCCACATTGAGAATCTACTCAACGCCGGAGAATCTACTCCTTGGATAGCCAACGCATCAAACCAACGAATGCCTCGTCACGGGGGCGCTAGGAGAATCTACTCCAACCGTGGATGGCCGGATCGCCGTACTCTAGGACGATCTCCCCTATGTCGAACATCCCTAAACAACATCTCCGATGCAATGCGTATGCAACACAACAACAACGGTAACACCACCTCCATAACTCCAACGGAATCGACCGAAGGTAACAGCGGGATCAACCGCACCAACTTGCCTCGCGGAATCTACCTGAGGACTTAAGCGGAATCAACCGCAGTACCTGGGGCAAACTCTCGGCCACCAAGGTACGTAACAACAACACCTTAGACCCAAACCGTGGGGTCAAGGCCTCCTTGGCCAAAAAGCACCAAGGCACAACTCATCAGCTTACGGCACCCCAAAGGGTATCGACTTAACATCTCACCATCTCATCATCTTTATTTATCTTTATTAACATTTACCAAGTTGTCTAATCAGTTATCATCATGGGGAAGTGGGGTTTAAAAACCCCTTAAGTCCTTTAATTGTATTCTGTCTCAGTGGGTTGAGCACGGTCGTGCTCATAACCCAGCACGGTTGTGCTTAAGCACGTGAGGGGCGTGCTCCCCTGTAAGTGAAGCACGGTCGTGCTTCTTAATGAGCACGGTCGTGCTCAGCAGCACGATCGTGCTCTTTGTCCTGTATGGCCGTGCTCAACAGCGCGGCCATCTTCCCAGAATTCAACTGGGAGCACGGTCGTGCTCAACGCGCGACAGTGCTGTTCTGGGCAAGAACAGAGGCTGATACTTAACCAAATTTCATAATTTAATCCATTAAACGTCCTAAACCAGTTATCAGACTTTTTCGGCATTAAACTCATCAATATAACAACAACCAATTCAACAGTGGCATCAACCAACAACGATAACATCATGTTCATACCAATTGCAACAACATAACTCAACCAACAGTTTATAAACATAAACATAGCATATTCACAATCACTAACATGTTATCATAATAACCAACCAATCATACATACATAACATGCAACAACCGGGGTTATGGGAACCCCTTTACTTTACCCTAAACCCAAACCTATGTAGATACTACCCTTCTCCCCATACCTGGATTGAAGGTAGCTCTCTAGGATTTCCCCAACAGCAACCGGTTCCTCTCCTTTAGGCGGCTCACGCACGGACGAGCCTTAAACAAACAGGTTGAAACGGTGTTAGTTTCCCAACCAAAAACGAAAGGAAACTAAAGAAAAGGAACGAAACCTTACCTATACACGAAGTGCAGACGAGACCACGTTTCCCTAGTGTCTCCAATACTCAAAACCACACTGAGTATGAAGGAAAAAGGGAAGAAGGGAGGTTGCAGCCGTACTAGGGTTTTTAGTAGCAAGATAGAGTGTACGGCGCAACCCTGAGTCTGCTCAACGTATATAGGCCCGGACTTGAGCACGGTCGTGCTCATCCTTGAGCAAGGTCGTGCTCAACTTAACGTTACGAGACGCGGTCAACACGTTGAGCACGGGCGTGCTACCTGTTGAGCACGGTCGTGCTCAACTTAAAATCGGAAACACGCTTCTGACTTTAAGCACGGGCTTGCTGGCTAATGAGCACGGGTGTGCTCATGTACCAGAAAGGGACTTTTAACCAAAAATCCCACTAAGCCCTTGAAGCATAAATTCAACTTAATACAACCAGCTTAATCAAAATTAATTCTGAAAAACAGGGTGTTACAGGAACCGGTTCGTTCGTTGGGACGTCGTTGGAGCTACCTTCAATCCAGGTATGAGGAGAAAGGTAGTATTTACATAGGTTTGGATTTAGGGTAAAGTAAAGGGGTTCCCATAACCCCGGTTGATGCATGTTATGTATGTATTAGTTGTCTAAATGTCTTGTATAATAATCTGATATTGTTGTTATTCGCTGTATACTGATATGCGAATATGTTGATGTATTCATGAATAATATGATGGCTGTCCTATGAGTTTGGTATGATGATAATAATGGTTGTTAACATGTTGTTGATTGGTTGATGTTGTGGATAAATTAGGAATGCTTTAATTCTGTGATTTTAATAAATTAGGTAGATAATATCCTAGGATTTAATGATAGAATTATGTGATCCTAATATCATGGGATTTATCTTCCTATTATCTCTATTTCTGATTTTGTGGGATTCTAGTTTCCTTTGATTAAGGAAACTGATTCTCTACTCTCCCTATTTAAGTTGTATCTCTGATCATACCAAATCAAGCAATAAAGAAATTATTTGCTACATGGTATCAAGAGCCCTAGGGTTCGATCATAGCTTCTGCCATGAATTACAAAGCTGCCATGATGGGGTCTTCGACCCCTTCCACCAACAGTAGCAGTGGCGGGACCTCCTCAGATGGAGGTGGCGAGCAGCAACCTACAGGGGCCACTCTGATTCCGACCTCCGATGGTGGTGCCCAGCAAGGAACTCAGCCAGCAGCCATCTCTGTTAGCGATCACTCTCTCCAAATTACCATTCATAAATTGAATGGAAAAAATTACCTTGAGTGGTCTAAATCTGTGCAGCTGGTGATTGATGGAAAAGGGAAACTTGGATACTTGAATGGAGAAGTGACAACTCCAGCCACCAGTGATCCGAAATACAGGCAATGGAGGTCCGAAAACTCGATGGTTACAGCATGGTTGATCAACTCTATGGATCCAGTAATTGGTAAACCCTTTATGTTCCTACCAACAGCCCGTGATGTATGGGATGCTGTGAAGGAAACATATTCAGATCTGGATAATCACTCGCAGCTGTTTGAATTGACTACACAGATGTGGAAATTGCAGCAAGGTGAACGTGAAGTCACAGTCTATTACAATGAGATGATGACTATCTGGCAGGAGCTAGACATGTTTGAAGAAGAAGAGTGGGAAAGCAGCAAGGACAGTGCCCGCTACAAGAAAAAGGTAGAAAGAGGACGGGTATTTGTCTTCCTTGCAGGACTGAACAAGGACCTGGATGAAGTTCGAGGGCGTATCTTGGGAAGGAAACCTCTACCATCTATTCGGGAAGTGTTTTCTGAAGTGCGAAGAGAAGAGGCAAGGCGCCAAGTTATGCTGAAAAATGTTCATGAAGGATCAGCACTTGTAGCCCGAGGTGGAGACTCAGAAGGTGAAAGGCGTGGAGGAAAACAGAATAGATGGTGTGACCACTGCAGAAGATCAGGGCATAGCAGGGAAACCTGCTGGAAATTGCATGGAAAACCACCTTCAAAGAAAAAACCAGGCAATGATAACAAATTTGGAGGAGATACTCATGCATTCCAAGCAAGCAGTACTGATCTAGAGAAGCAATCTTCCTCAGAATCTCTCCCCTTCACAAAGGAACAAATAGAGCATTTGCACAAACTCTTCCAATCTCACTCTTTAGGAAATTCTAATCCATCTTGTTCTATAGCCCAGTCAGGTAATCGTTTTATTGCTACCATTGCATGTACCGGATCTAATAGCCCCTGGATATTAGACTCCGGTGCAACCGATCACATGACAAGTGTGTCCCAATATTTTTCCTCATACATACCAAGTGCAGGAAACCAAAAAGTGAAACTTGCAGATGGTTCTCTAGCTATTGTAGCTGGAAAGGGAACAGTTAACCTTTCTTCCTCTTTGAGTCTTAAGGATGTCCTACATGTTCCTAATTTATCGTACAATCTTGTGTCTGTTAGCAAACTAACCTTGGATCATAATTGTCGAATTAATGTCTGGTCTTCTCATTGTGAATTTCAGGATTTATCCTCGGGGAAGATGATTGGGGGTGCTAGGCATAACAATGGTCTCTATCTTCTCTATAACTGCCCTACTCTTGGAAGGCAAGACCAGCGGACCTGTTTTAACTCTGTTTCTGTTTCTAATAAAGACATTTTGTTATGGCATTACCGACTAGGACATCCCAATGTCCAATATTTAAGACATTTGTTTCCAAAGTTATTTATGAATAAAAATCAGTTATCTTTTTAAGTGTGAATCTTGTGAATTGGCAAAACATCACCGTGCTGTTTTTCCTCCCCAACCATATAAAAAATCTGAACCTTTTACTATGATACACAGTGATATTTGGGGTCCCTCTCGCACTAAAACAGTTTCTGGAAAACGATGGTTTATCACATTTATTGATGACCACACTAGGGTCAGTTGGGTCTTTCTTTTACATGAAAAATCTGATGCTGCTCTTGTATTCAAAAATTTTTATCACATGATCCAAACACAGTTTCAGACTCAAATTAAAATATTTCGTAGTGATAATGGAAAGGAATTTTTTAACAATATCTTGGGTAATTTTTTTGCTGTGAGGGGCATTGTGCACCAAAGTTCTTGCACTAATACTCCTCAGCAGAACGGAGTGGCTGAAAGAAAAAACAAACACCTCCTTGAAGTTGCCAGGGCCCTAAGTTTCCAAACAAAGGTCCCTAAGAATCTTTGGGGGGAGGCTGTTTTAACTGCCACCTATTTAATAAATAGGCTGCCCACAAGAATTTTGAACTTTCAAACTCCCTTGCAAATGTTCACTACTTGTTTTCCTAATTCACGGCTAATAACAGATATTCCCTTAAAAATTTTGGGAGTATGGCTTTTGTGCATAATCATGATCCCAAGCGTTCAAAACTTGACCCCAAAGCATACAAATGCATTTTTGTTGGCTACCCCTCTAATCAGAGAGGATATAAATGTTTTGATCCAATCTCAAGAAGGATGTTTGTGTCTATGGATGTCACCTTTTTTGAAGGGACTTCATATTATCACGAGGTCCATCTTCAGGGGAAGAATGGGAGTGAAGATGGTGATGGTTTTTTAGATGTATCTGATTTATGCTTAGAATTTCCTGACACAAATTGTGAAGCAGGAAATGAGAAGTTTGAGGAAACAAATGAATTAAATGTTCCTAGTGATTCTGCCAGTGAGCAGAATGATGTAATGCCATCTCAAAATGAACATATTGATCAAGAAAAAAGGTGGAACAAAGGTCTTGTATATTCAAAAGAGCACCAGGCAGCAAAACGAAAGAAGGACATTGTTCAGCAGCAGCACCACCAAGCATCAGATCAGGGGATGGATCATGAAATTCATGAAGATTCTCAACAGGATCTTGAGAAAAATCTCTCAGGTAACTCTCAGTTAAATTCTCCTAGTCATGATGATCTTCCTATTGCCCTTAGGAAAGGCGTTAGATCTTGCACCACAAGACACCCTTTGTCAAACTTTGTGTCTTACAAAAATATTTCAAACTCATATTGTGCCTTTATCTCACAAATCTCTAGTGTCACTATTCCTAACAATGTCCAGGAAGCTCTAAATGTTCCCCAATGGAGGGAAGCTGTTCTTGAGGAAATGAGAGCCCTAGAGAAGAATGCTACTTGGGAGCAAGTGGATCTACCAAATGGGAAAAAGATAGTTGGTTGTAAATGGGTATTTACTCTGAAGTATAACTCGGATGGGTCCTTGGAAAGATACAAAGCTCGCCTAGTAGCTAAAGGATTTACACAAACATATGGAGTAGATTACTCTGAGACTTTTTCTCCAGTGGCGAAGTTAAACACTGTCCGTGTTCTTCTCTCAGTTGCTGCCAACCTTGATTGGCCATTAATCCAGCTAGATGTAAAAAATGCATTCTTGAATGGAGAGTTAGAAGAAGAAGTCTACATGGAACCTCCACCCGGATTTGCTGAAAAAATTTGGGAATAAGGTATGCAAGCTGAAAAAATCTTTGTATGGCCTCAAACAGTCCCCCCGAGCCTGGTTTGAGAGATTTACAAAATTCGTAAAAGGGCTGGGATATACTCAAGGTCAGTCAGATCATACATTATTCATAAAAAGGTCTACACAAGGCAAAGTTTCAATCTTAATTGTCTATGTAGATGACATAATTTTAACAGGAGATGATGGAACCGAGATGAGTATATTGAAGCACAATCTAGCCAAAGAATTTGAAGTTAAACACCTTGGACAGCTTCGATATTTTCTTGGAATGGAGGTAGCAAGATCAAAGAAGGGCATAGTAGTCTCACAACGGAAGTACATCCTAGATCTACTAAAAGAAAACCGGAATGAGTGGTTGCAAACCTTCAGACACTCCTATTGAAGTCAAGACTAAACTCGGAGATGTTAAAGATGGTGTTCCAGTGGACCCAGGAAGGTACCAAAGGCTGGTTGGAAAGCTCATTTACTTATCTCACACACGTCCTGACATTGCTTTCGCTGTAAGTATGGTGAGTCAGTTCATGCACTCCCCATATGAAGAACACCTTGAAGCTGTCTACAGGATTCTTCGATACCTAAAAGGCACACCAGGAAAGGGCCTATTCTTTGGAAAACATGAAAAGAGAGGAATTGAGGTATATACCGATGCTGATTGGGCAGGGTCCATCACTGATAGGAGGTCAACATCAGGTTATTGCACCTTTTTATGGGGTAACCTTGTCACATGGAGGAGTAAAAAGCAAAGTGTTGTTGCTAGAAGTAGTGCCGAAGCAGAGTTTAGATCAATGGCTCAAGGTGTGTGTGAGGTTCTGTGGCTGAAACGGGTACTAGAAGAAGTTGACAGACCAGTGACTTTGCCAATGCAATTATATTGTGATAACAAGGCTGCTATAAGCATTGCTCATAATCCAGTTTTACATGACCGAACAAAGCATGTTGAAATTGACAAACACTTCATCAAGGAGAAGCTTGAAGAAGGAGTGATTTGCATCCCTTTTGTTCCAACCTCTCAGCAGATTGCAGATGTCCTAACAAAGGGCCTGTTGAGACAGCCCTTCGAACATCAAGTCACCAAGTTGGGCATGATAGATATCTTTGCACCAACTTGAGGGGGAGTGTGGATAAATTAGGAATGCTTTAATTCTGTGATTTTAATAAATTAGGTAGATAATATCCTAGGATTTAATGATAGAATTATGTGATCCTAATATCATGGGATTTATCTTCCTATTATCTCTATTTCTGATTTTGTGGGATTCTAGTTTCCCTTGATTAAGGAAACTGATTCTCTACTCTCCCTATTTAAGTTGTATCTCTGATCATACCAAATCAAGCAATAAAGAAATTATTTGCTACAGATGTGATTTTGGAGTTGTTGATGTATATTAATCCTTAAAACGCACTGTAAATGGACTTAGGATTAATATGTGTAAAAACCTATAAATTGGACAAAAACTCAGTCTCTGTTCCTGCCCAGAACAGCACTGTCGCGCGATGAGCATGACCGTGCTGAACAGGGAGCACGACCGTGCCCCCAGTTGAATTCTGGGTAAATGGCCGCGCTGTTCAGCACGGCCGTGCAGGACAAAGAGCACGATCGTGCTCCTGAGCACGACCGTGCTGCTGAGCACGACCGTGCTCAATGAGAAGCACGACCGTGCTTCACTTACAGGGGAGCATGCCCCTCACGTGCTTAAGCACGATCGTGCTGGGTTACGAGCACGACCGTGCTTAACCCACCTGGACAGAACAAGATTAAAGGACTTAAGGGGTTTTAAACCCCACTTCCCTATGATGATAACTGATTAGACAACTTGGTTAATGTTACTAAAGATAAATAGAGATGATGAGATGGTGAAATGTTAAGTCGATACCCTTTTGGGTGCCGCAAGCTGATGAGTTGTGCCTTGGTGCTTTTTGGCCAAGGAAGCCTTGACCCCGTGGTTTGGGTTTAAAGGTGTTGATATTGCTGTGTACCTGGGTGGCCGAGAGTTTGCCCCAGGTACTGCGGTTGATTCCGCTTAAGTCCTCAGGTAGATTCCGCGAGGCAAGTTGGTGCGGTTGATTCCGCTGTTACCTTCGGTCGTTTCCGTTGGAGTTATGGAGGTGGTGATGCCGTTGTTGTTGTGTTGCATACGCATTGCATCGGAGATGTTGTTTAGGGAAGTTTGACATAGGGGAGATCGTCCTAGAGTACGGCGATCCAGCCATCCACTGTTGGAGTAGATTCTCCTAGCGCCCCCGTGACGAGGCATTCGTTGGTTTGATTCGTTGGCTATCCAAGGAGTAGATCCTCCGGCGTTGAGTAGATTCTCAATGTGGATATTTAACTCCGAAGTCGTTCATCCTGAGTTTAGTGGATCCACATGCATTGATGGTTTAGCGGAGTAGGACTGCATTGCACTGCATAGCATAATGATGATGATGATGATGTGATGTTTGATGTGATGTTGCTATGCCTGCTGTTTACTTTACTGTCTGTCTCCATGCTAATATGTTTATACGATTCTTACTCCCTATATATGTTTGTGGTTTGTGTTTGGCCTGATTGGCACATTGCAGAGGATGACGAGCAGCCCGGAGAGGAGTGACTCTGAGGAGCTGCCACTCATTGTAGGGCTAGTTTATGTTTTCTTAGTTGTTAGTTTCAGTTGTAATTCCGTGGATTTTATTCCGGAACGGTTTATACCAGCTCTGTATGTGACATCGGGGTTGGGTTATATTTATATTGGTTTGTTATGTTTAAAACTCATTTCTTTTTCCGCGTTGTAAACGGTTCATGTGAGACTTTTCTACCCACTGACAATTATTTTAATTATTTCAATAATAATTGCATGTTTTCTTTTAATTGTTTTAAATTAAATGGCTTTTTATATGTGGGGTAGAAGGCTGTCACAACACCCATTGGGTTTTAAGACAGTTAGTTCATGAACATATTCCAAATACGAATACACGTAAGTTTCTTTTTTTTTTTTTTTGAAATAGAATACACGATAAACCTATTGCTCGAAGCCTCCAACAAAATCCAATGACATCCAATTATCCAAATATAAAATAACAAGTTTGGAAAAAGAATGTTCAAATACATATTTTTATTAATTTAGAGATAGTGTTAAACAGAATTCCATAATGCCTCAATTATGATTCCTTCCGCAGCTCATCTATAGTCAACACCAATAAAATTTTAAGATAAATTATACTAACTTTCCTTAAACTTTTGAAAATAATATTCCATCCAAAATTTATCCAATATATTATTGCAATCCGCTCCATCATTTTTTCTTCTTCTTCCTTGATGGTACTTAGGAACCGTTTGATTGGTAGATCCCCCCGAAAATCAAGACTTGAGTCCTGGGAATGATGATTCTTAAGAGTGTGTCTTATAAGTCTTAGATATTCATGAAAATATTTCTTGGATGCCCATGTTTGGTTTAAGAGTAACTTTCATGGGTTTGAATTAGCTGCGAAAGATTGATTATTTCAATAATTGATTATATATACACAATTCATTATTGTTATAATCGATTATAATAAAATCAATTTTATATTTTAGATTTGGATGTGTTTGTTAAAAAGCGATTTTAAGGTATTCAATTTCATTTGGGTTGTGTTAAAATTCACTTACATATATATTAAATTATGGAAAAAAAAATGTACTGAATTATTTGTATAATTTAATAATATTTATCCTATAGCTAGTTTTGTGTGGGTGAAATAAGACAAATGTTATTGGTTCCAAAATATTCTAATAATTTTTTAAATATGCTCCAAACTTCTAGCTTTTCTAAATAAAAAGAAAATCTCATAAAAATAGTTATTTTACAATTTAATCTTTACTGATCAAAATTCAAACTTCTACTGAAAAACAACTTTTACCGTGAGAAACAGTTGTTTTAAGTAAAATTTAAGGTGAATTCTTCGGTGCCCAGCCAATTTTTTGGGTAAAATTTATCTTGCACCCGTGGCCCAATCAATTTATGCCAACTCAATTAAAATGTCCATGTCAGGTCATACTTCTAGTTTTGTGATATAGCCCATCCAACTTGTTATTTTACGTTTCTGACCCAGGGACCTATTTGCAAAATTAAAGTAAAAATCACATTTAACTTTTTCTTGGGTGGTGCATTCAGGGAGAATTCTACTCTCTAGATCAGGACTTTTGGTTCGAGTTCTGTTTTCTGTGCTCTAGTTTACTAACACCTTTCACCTTAGTTTTAGGCCAAGTTCCAACGATAAGGGCTTCTTTGGTTTGTATTTTCATTTTCATTCTATTTCCTTTTTTCAAATATTTGACAGGAAACACTGAAAATAACTTTTATTTGTCTTCACTGTTTCCTAAACAAATATTTGGAAACAGGGAATAGAATGAAAACAACGTGACATTTTTATAACTATTTTTGTTGTAATTATTTCTAAAAATAGGAAATGAAAACAGAAAACGAAAATATAAACCAAACAGGCCCTTTAATAAGCCCTAGCCTAACAACGTTCTCTTCATACTTTAATTGTTCCAAGTAAAACAGGATCTTGATAATTAAGAGGAATTTGTTGTGAAAAGATCATTGGAATGTATCATCCTTAGGTTTGATATATTTTTACGTCATCTTGATTTTTTGGTCGACACCCAATTTTTTCCTTATTCAAGGATTAGAAATTAGAAATGGATTAAAAATGGCCATCATATTAAGTCATAGTTTATTTTGGTTCTTGAAGAGACAACGACTTCTTGATTGACTACATAAACCTGGACAAGTATTGTTAAAATATTGTCAGTAATATTCTCCAAGTGTTGAACTGGTAAAAAAGATTGTCATTTATGGCCAAGGTCATTAACAAGAAGCTAATGACAAATATTGAAGAAGGGTTTGTTATAGAGTTCCAAGCCTTTTATGGTGACTCCAAATATAAAGAAGAGGCTCGACAAAATTAACAGCAGAATGGTACCATCATACTGACTATAGTTCGTCCAAAATGTGTGTATTTGAACTTTTCTCATTTGCAATGTTTTCGGTCTGTTTGCCACGGCCGCAAAATGCTTCACTTGTTCCTGTGTAACTTTAAGTAAGCTACAAAATCGTGGGGGGTAATCATGGTAAAACAATGAAATATATGGACATTCTGCTAATGGAAGGTTAGTGAAATGACTCAATTAACTGTAATATCAGGCAAACTTTGGGAACATTCTGTATTTTTTTTTTTTCTTGTCTTTCTGTTTTTTTTTTACCTTGAATAATTATTTATTTGGTCTTCAACTGCTTCAACCCGCCCGCCGGCCCGCCCTATCTGAAGGCTGCAACAAACAGGAATGGGTGATATATTTTACTGGTCGATTTTGTTCGAATCAGTTTTTTCACCAAAATCCAACTGTAACCGATCAAATGTCCACCCCTACATGGTATAAACCTTTTTAAGACTCTTTCCTACTATCGAGGATTAGCATAGTACAAATCCATTTCGGGAATGTTCACGCCGAGGAATAGTGACCTAAACATCGTTATTATCTAAGGCAGTATTAGAATTGGGAATTATAAAGAGAAAATGTATTTTTGAGGAATTGAATTTTTTTCTTTAAATGCCTCAGAAAACTTAATGTGGTATCACCCGTTGACGATGGCGTAAGCAATCAAAGGCCAGTCCCAACCTATTTACCTTTGTCTTGTGCCGTGTCCTGCCACGACAAAAAGGAATAAGATTGCAATTTCCCTCAAACTGAACCAATTTAATTCATTTAGTTTTGATATTTTGAGTTAGCCTTATCAAATCAATTCATTTAGTTTTGATACTTGGACACTTTTACCTAAAACAATAAAGAACCTAGTCTACGGCACACTTTATCACTTTATCAAATAGGAGACTGTCAAGTTCGCAAGATTCACGAAACTTTATCACTAAACTTTCGATGGTCTCGACAACAATATCTAAATGAACTCAAGTACTATTCTTTGGCAATACCTCAACAAATACAATAGAAGTTTCGATATGGAAATCCAACTTGGCTAAATATCAAAATGGCACAATTCTCTTTGGCATGAAAAGTAGAAGATAGGAGCTCCAGCCATATACCAGAAGTTTAAAGCCTTCTACCCCTTCTACCACTCTTTCTACGAGTGCTATCTGATGGAATGGGAGTCACATCCTCTGAAAAATTAAGATACATTCATTAACAATAAATGCCAACCAAATGAAAAATTAGTTAGGGAACAAAAATGAGGATTACAATGAATTGGCAAACAACAAAGGAACATCCCTTCACACAAAACAAGGAAATTACTGCACCACAATATATAGACAAATATACATAACAAAAGATAAGACAACAATAAGACATAGTATAAGGCATTTAAGCAAGACAACTCTGCATTTACTAAGGTTTTGTTAAAAGGGTACATACCTATACGACCAATTTTCATTCCTGAACGAGCAAGGGCACGAAGAGCAGACTGAGCACCAGGACCAGGTGTTTTTGTCTTGTTTCCACCAGTGGCACGGAGCCTGATATGAAGAGCAGTTATGCCCAGCTCCTGGTCCAAAATTACTTTGAATCAGTACATGAATTTTGACAGTTTTGCAGAAATAACATCTAATTAGTAGTTAGTACAATGCTTTTACTGGCAATTACCAGAACAAAATCATTCATGCAGCTAACTTAAATAAATGACCAATGATACTGGCTAGGAGAACATGAAGATCAGTTCAGGATTATATCAAATTCATTAAGAAAAAAACAGCATACTTGTCATTGAAGTTAACAAGGTTAACAGAAAGAACCGTGTTAAAGAAATCTTATGACCTTGCATCTGGCAGCAACATCCTGTGCTGCAAGCATAGCAGCATATGGAGATGACTCATCTCTGTCGGCTTTAACCTTCATTCCACCTGACATTAAAAAGGAAATCATATATGAATATCACAGCAGTAAACATTAGGATACTGAATTAAAATTTTACAGTGATGGTGTAGGTCTTCCATTTCAGAATAATTTCTCATAAAAAAGGCATGCCCAATTCCATAAGCTCACAACATTGTGGGGTACGGGGATGCCTCGGCCCAAACATAAAGATACCACAAAGAATATGAAAATTGTTATGAATGAAAGCTAAAAAGGGGAAGGAAAAAAAAACATATATATGCATATATACATAGGGACAGGATCCGTTTACACCAGGTGTAAGTCTTTTGACTTGCACCACATCTGGACCATTGAACTTAATTAATCTAATGGATAAGAAAATTTCAGTTAACAGATTGAAAAAAATTAATAAAAAAGTCACATGCCCTTTTTTCCTTCCCCTCTTTCCCTCATCACTATCACCCCCTTTCTTTTACTCATCAGCACCGCCCCGACACGGCGACGCCCCCTTCTTCTTTGTTAGGACCTTCGAAAAGCATGCCGCCTCTTCTCTGTTAGGGACTTACATTTTGGCAACTCGTTTTGGGTTGAGATGTAAATCTCATGAATATATTAGAGTAGTGTTCCTAAATAAATTAAAAAGGTTAGAAATTGGCAAAGTTGCAAACTTTCTGGAACTAACTTAAGTTTGACTGCTTCTATATCAACTGCAAGACTGCAACTGTGCTGTTGGCGATAAAAGGTAGGATTGAGAAAACTGGTTTCGTCGACTTCCAAGAAGGCACACAATACCCGTTCCATACTTAGATTTATATGAAACATTGTTTGGATTCATATCACAAGTACTGAACAAGTGGAGTTGTAAAAAGGCTAATGGATTAGGAATTTAGGATAACTCCTCATACTATTTTGATCAAACCAACGGTTTAATATACTAGAAATAATGGAAAGAGAGAGGCAGCATGGCGGCGTGCTCTTCGAAGGTCCTAGCTGAGAAGAAGGGGGCAATGCGGGTGAGAAAAAAAGGGGGGGGGGATGTGACTTTTTTTAATTTCTTTTTAAAATTTGTTAATAAAAATTCTTTTATCCATTAGATTAATCGATTCGATGGTCCAGATTTGGTGTAAGTCTGGTGTAAACGGATCATGTCCCATATACATATATTTACATTTTATATATGAAAAAAAAAACAGATCCACAGAAAATGCATGAGAAAAATAATAAAACTGAAAAAATGATAGTAACTAAATAACAATCTATGATTTATTTATTACTTTCTACAATGTCAAGAAACACTCATACCAGTGATACGGACAAGAGTTTCCCTCCCAGACAAATCAGTCACATGCTGCAATCATACACATCATTCAATTACAATCAGACTTCAGGCAATGCTAATTCAAATAAAGAAATAAAAAGCTGCATATACTCACAATGAAGGTGTCATTAAATGATGCAAAGATGCGAGCCACGCCAAAAACATGTTCACCGTCTCTGACAGCTGGACCAAGAGTGACGGTTTCCTCCTTAGGCTCCCTAACCTTTCTTCTCGACTACAATAGATAAGTCACATTCTATTAGAATCAAATCCATCTTGCAAATCCAAAAACATAACAAAAAAATTCTCACAGAGACCAACATTACAAGTCCTTTCTTATAAAAAAAAAAATGACAAAAGTGCATCTAAGCTACACTCTTGTGAACTATTAATGTTTCATCAATCCCCTTAATCTTGTTTGGACCAGTTAATAGTGGTGCTTAGTCAGTGGTTTATATATATATATATATATATACAAAAAAAAAATCAAAAGGATAAGATCTGAACAAAAAGAAATCTACTTTTCAATTAATCTCTGCCTCAAGAATTGTGAAGGAATAAGCACAAATTCCGTCAAAAACTTGTGGAATCGTCATTCCAATAAAGAACTATGTGAAAAACATGATATATTCGGTCCATTCAGAACCCAATCAAAACTTAAACCACACACATTAATCAACACTCATATCAATCTAAATCCGACAAATCTAAAGCAACAGAATTCACGGTTCAACGACAATTATAGTACCATGGTTACAGTGCTGACGCTAGGGTTTAGGAGCTTGGATGATTAGATGAAGCTTCTGCGTTTCAGGCTCCGGCGAAAACCCTCGCAAAGTGAAAATGGAGGCTGTGTTAACTTTCGATTTTATAGTAGGGTTTTGCAAAATGAATCGGAATTTGCGATGTTAACCCCCTCCACCTTTTTCATTTTCGAGATTGGCACTTATTTCTTTTGAAATTATTCATAGGGACCCCTCACGGAGTCACGGACAATGATGATCTCATTTTCTCGTTTCTCTGTTGGACCTGGGCCCTTTGAGGCTTTGAGGCCTTTACTTCGTCTCTCCATTGCACATCTGTACTAAAGGCCCAATAACCAGGAGGTTCCGTCTAAGTTGCACCAACATTTTTGATGGTGCAACCTTGCATCATTTTGACCAACTAATGGGATGTTTTCATTTGACACATCAATTATACATGGTCAACTATGTATAATATATGTATTTTCCTGTATATGAACCATTGTTGGTGTATTGTATCTGAATAAGATCAAGTATTTAGATATCTGTATTTGTTCATTTTTTTTTATTTTTTGGAAAACAAAACCCAAGTACAGTGGTGGAAGCTGGTCCTTCGTTAGTCGCTGAGGGTCCTTTTGTGTTGACGCCGTCCTTCCCTGTATGTCGAGTTGGTTCTGATTTGGGGCTTCCCTGTTTCGTTATCATAGTCGACATCTTCAAGAAGAAATTCATTCTCCAATTGGGTTTTCCGGCTATCCTCTCGTGATGATCGTGAACATGAAGAACGATAGCTTCATGAGACTATATAGCCTGTTCATGGTGTGAAACTGTGAAGTCTGAATTCATGCATCAATGGCAGACCTTTTCGTGTCGAAGACGAGACGCTTCACCACCGTTCCTGGCCACAAGCTCGGCCACTGCCGCCCCTCCCTACGCCAGAAGGGCCACATCTCATAGCCGCCTATCCTCATCGTTTTTGGGCATCAATGGCAGAGGAGTACCGGGTTGGGAAGATGATAAGCGGGTCATGGTATGGGTCGTACGTATCTGGTCCGAAAATGGGCCTTTTATTTTCTGGGCCTTATAGCAAATGGGCTTTGTATGATGGTGTTCCAAATACCAAATACTTATATTGACTACTAAATGACAAATTCTACAAGTGGATTCCACTATGACATAATAGTTGGTCTAAAACTGTTGGTCAACATGGAGTAAACTTGCTCCAACTTAAGTGATGGAGCAAGGTAGAAGGCACCTAAGCAGGAAGAATAGATTTTTAAAAAATAATAATACTTTGGAAAATTACAGCTGAAGTATGATTTTTTTTAATTATAATTGACATTTTTGTTATTTAAAAAATTACACCAACTTCACTTAATACTTATGTTATTATTATATTTACCTTCTTGAGAGATAATAAGTTACATTATATTGACTAGAGGGGTGTGTAAAACCCGGTCCGACCCTAGCACCCGCCTCAACCCGTAGTGTTCGAGGTCTGGTCTTATCCTAACACGCAAAAGAGAGAGGAGGAACACACGTCCCATTTAGTGACCCGGTGTCGGGTCAGAGACGAGTCCGGCTTGACCTTCGGGTTACCCGGCTTGTCCCATATAATAAAAATCTACTTTTACTTTTATCTCTCTCTGCCTACTAAATTTTTACTCTCACATCTCACGTCTCACACTGTCCTACTTGGTAGCAAACATTTTGTGACTTTTGTAACATTGAAATAATCTTGTTTAATAAAAGTATCATGTTTTTAACAATGTGCCTTTGGCAACAAGAGCATCAAGGAAGCATCTAACAAAAGTATATATTTGTTGATATTTTGTAACATCCAGTTTTGGATCCATTCGGTGACACAAGATCAATTAGGGGCTTTTACGTAGCATCTTTGTTGATACTTTGACTTATAAAAAAACATCATTTTTTCTCACTCACAAAAATTTAGTTTGCAGAGAATCTATTTAACTTTAGGTCAACCCGTTATCGTCCCATATAGACCTGGTCTTAAACCAACCCGCATATGATCGGGTTCCTTTTAGTCTATGGACAGGTTCGAGTTCAAAAAATTGTCTCTATCAATGTTTAGAAATGGGTAAGGGACAATCATAACCCGTCTCACGTTCACCTGTACTCAAAGTCCTCAAAAAATGACAATTTACAAAACGGAAATATATATTATTTACAGTCCTGAGAGGAGGTGAATAAGTCAAATTTAAAGAAAAATATAATTTTCCTTAATAATTTTTTTATCCCAAAAGATAAACTACAGGTTTTTCTTTTTGCTTTGTCATAATACTTGCAAAACAAATCTTAAACACCAAATACTTGCGATGTACTCTTTTTTCATTTAAAAATTTTTACACAATAATTAATTGAATCATAAATAATTTGATAATAAAAAATAACTATATTTGACTATAATAACAAACATGTTAAAGAAACACTATGTTACATGTATAATAGGTGTACGTTAAGCTAGGTTTTCAAAAAACAAAAAAGAATACAGCGTTTTGTCCAAGCTTTTTTCTCTCCTTGTGAGAAGTGGCGTTGTCTCTCCACGTGAGATTTTGCTCTCCCTGTGAGAAGTGGTGTCATCTTTCTTTTTTCTTTTTTTCCTTTGACAACTCATTACGATGGTGGACGTAAGGATGAAGAGATTTTTATTTTCTTTCTTTCTATTTTGCTTTGCTTGTGGATGTCTAAGCCATGCAAAGCAAAAGTATAATGTTCTGTTTGCATTGGAGGTTGATGATGGTTTTCAAGATTGGAGTGTGGAATTACGTGCTGAGCTGCGGCGGATGGGAAATGGTGGCGGATGGTGACTGAGGGAGGAGAAAGAGATGAACCAAAACACTAACGGTCAACCACAGAGTCTATGAGCGCAAATCAAGGAGGCCGTCTTGAAGATAGCATTAATAGTTATAATAAAGGATTTCATGATTATGGAGCAGCATCCATTACTAATGATAAGGCAACGTGCATGCAAAAGATCAAGGATTTGATTTCTATCAATATTGTGGGTCCAGCAATGATTTTTGAACATAATAGCTGCATCAATAAGGAGCCGCAAGATCATATGGGGATCGTTTCGCTGATTGAAAAGAATCGTAGAAGATTTGAAGTTGTTGACTGTGCGCATGGAATAGCTGGCACAAGTGTTTGCACTTGTCCAATCTATTCCCAGTGGAAAGCAAAAGGAGCTTTTTTATTGGCAAGCACTGGTTCATAGGCCTGCCAGAAGCCTTGAATATTATCAGCTGGAACTGTCGAGGCCTGGGTAACCTGTGTGCAGTTCCTATCTACAAATACCTCATTCGGCGTTATTGGCCAGACACGTTTTATCATTTTTTTATTTTTACTTTTGGAATTTTTAGGTTATGCAAATAAGATTGAGAACAGTTAGCTGTGTATTGAGCCTTTCTTGCAGGTAATTCGAAGCATCTACTTCGGTCACACTTTACATGATGAGGGAGGATATTTCTTCAAAGCTAAATTTTATAGTTACTCTCCCAGGCTCCAGGTGCAAAAAGATGAAGTCCTATGTCTCCTTCAAGAGTACCAAGCTAATTATAGGGCTGTTGTTTCAAATTGTAGGAGTCTTCTGTCATCTTATGTTAACAACTCTTTGGTAGAGTTTGATAGGAGGAAAGTCCATGCAGTTGCTCATTCTTTGTTAGGGGTGACTATATATATTACAATTCTCCAAATTTGTGATGATATTACTGGATGTATTGCGTTCTCCATTATTAATAAAATTGCTTAACTTTTCTTTTGTAAAAATAAAAATAAAATGTTCACTCGGCCTTTGTAAAATCTAACATGATGTCATCCTGTCCATTTCTCAATTTCATCTCCTTCTATTATCACGACAGTCTTGAAGGTCACCCCGAAAAAAGACGAAAATAAAAAGAAATCGTTATAAAAAATTTTAAATTGGGAGAATGAGAAATTCATTTATTTAACGAAACTATTACTTTTTTTTTAAAACAAAAAATATTGAGTTTAGGAGTCGATCACAAATAAGGAAGGTATTAACACCCAACATTTCATGTTGTAAAAATGGTACCTCAAATTCAAAACTATTACAATATTTGCTTTACAGAATGGTCATTCTACTCCTATATATTATTTAGTGCGATGAGAATGTCAAAACCATTTAGTTTCTTAAAGAGTTTGATTAGTTGCTCTTAATTTTTTTTTTTGGGAAATATTTAACTTTTAAATAATTTTAAAAATATTATTATTTCAAAACTATCTGTTCTTGTTAGAGGTGACAAAACGGGCTACCCGGCCCGCCGCGGGTAGGGATGACAATTTTATCCATCCCCGCGGGTACCCGCGGATAAAATCTGCGGTTGGTACGGGGTGGGTAGTGATACGGTTACCCATGGGACAAAATAAATAGGGATTTTAAATACTGGCTAGCAGACGGGCGAGGGCGGGTATCATGGTACCCGCGGGTACGCGTACCCACATAGGAAATTACTTAATTATTATTTTATAAAAAACCCTAAGTGATTAAGTGTAAGTCATAGACTCGTGCAAATCTGATGTGTTGTTCCTTCCTTGAGTTCCTTCTCCATCACTGCGTCAAGTTTGATAAGCCAACAAACAAAGAATGGTATGCTGTCTAAACCAAAGGATGAGATTTGGTGCTTTTAAAGAATCTTAAGGTTCATGTTTATTTATTATAGTAATAAACTTGTAGTTACTGTATACATCTTCTCAAGTGGGTAATGTGATTGTAATGTAGATATCCTCTTCCTTTGCTATGTGACCCGTCCAAATAGGCATAGAAACCAACACGACTAATGTTAGTGAGTTGGACAATGGACAGATTGTTGCAGAACATAACAGGAAGGGGCTTTGAGATTAATACCCATGGGTACCCACGGATACTCGTGATACCCGCTAAATACCCATCCAGCGAGTACCCGTGCGGGTGGAGGGCTAGCCTAATGCGGGTTTGGGCTTTATAGGGCCGGACCAAAAAGGCCCGGAATCAATATTGGCTGCAAAATAGGTACCCAAAGCCCAGCCATATGCGGGTTGTGGGATTTTCCGGCCCGGCCCTATAAATTTCACTTGTTTTTTCATTCATTTTCATTTTTATTGAGTTTTTTCCCAAACGAATTCCGGCTGGTATTTTTTTATTAAAAAAAAAACTGCTTAAGTGTCTTAAACAAGATGCTAATTACAGAGATGATATGGTGTTTTTAAAAAAAGTTATCACTACATTTTTCAGCTATGTCATGTATATTGATATTAGCACTTAAATCCTGGTAACTTCAGACATGCTAGCTATTCTTTCAGAAAAATGTTAATTCAGGCAAAGTCCAACAATTGAAACAATGAAAATGTCCAACAATGAAAAAGTCTAAGTGTCTAACAATAGAAATAATGAAAAAGTCCAACAAAAACAAACTTCACAAATCACAATGAAAGGCCAACAGTAACAACGATAAATTTAAAAACATATGCTTTGGCATCAACATTGGTATTTAATCTTCCTAAAGAAAGCTTTACATCTTCAAAATCGATGGCCTCCCGCTCATCATTATTATCTTCATTATCATAATCTAGAATAAAAAATAGACCTTGTTATGATTTTTTTTTTTAATTTCATGTTTTTATGTTTTTAGGTAAATAAAAATGAATAAAAATTCAAATATATAAAGCTAATTGGGCTACCCGAGCCCAATGCGAGCTAGCCCGATGCGGGTTCGGGCTTCATAGGGTAGGGTCAAAAAGACCGGGAATTAAAATGGGCTCAAATTTGACTACCCAAACCCTACAATTCATCGGACTTATTCGGGTTAGCCCGGTCGGGCCGGCCCATTTTGTCGTCTCTAGTTCTTGGACAGGATTGAAGATAACGAAATTTCATGATAAATCCTTACAATTCTTATTATATTACTTGAGGATGGAGGACCACACATCAATGTTATAATTCATTGCGTGATTTTTTTTTTTTTTAATAAAAAAATCTTACTAAATGAGAAAACCAATAATATATTTGTAGCAAAAATAATGTTGAAGCCCAAGTTCAAAATTTATTTTTGAATTTTTGAATTTTTAATTTGGATTTTTTTTTTTTTTTTTTGTATTTTCAGAAAAAGGATATTTTTACACCATTTGGCAGCGAAGCAAAATAAAAAATAAAAGATTATGAAAACTAAAATATGATAGATCCGGTTATTTACAGCGGCAGAGCGCAAGGATTGCAACAATTGGAGATTGAGAATGAGCGATGACGCCAAGATCAGAGGAGTCGACGCCGCCGATCACCAAAACCATCCTTACTATGGCACCTTTCAGGGCGTCGCCAATTACTATCCTCCTCAAAACCCACCGTCCCAACCCATAGTCGGTTTCCCTCAGCCCCTTCCACCTCCTGCTCCCTATGATGCCCCCCGCCATTATTACCAAGGTTATCACGCTCTTCCAGGTACCAACTCTCCATTTTTATTAGTATTATTCATCTACATGTTCAATTTAATTTTTGCCTCACAAATTCTGGGTTGAGTTCCTATTTTTTATCTTTTTTTGCTCTGGGTAGATAATGGCTTTGCTATTAATTAATCGTGGCTGAATTGAATTGGGGTTGTATTCTACGGGGAATGTACTAGTACAATTAGACCTTTTAACATTTTCTTAGAGGATGTGGTCTTTATTTGATCCCCTCGGAAGGGTTGCTTACCAAACTGTTTTTGGTTTCATTCCAATTTCAATCATCATTGTCTTCTACTAATTGAAGCAACACTTTGTTTACAAGTTGAACTATTGTTTGTTTGTTTTATTTTATCTGGATACAGAATTTGGTTTTGCTTTTGCAATCAATATAGCAATTTGTCAATGCCTCCCTATAAATACTTATATTTCCTTTTGCCATCTTGAAAATTTGAAATATAATGAGTATTGCTCCCCAATAGGCTATTGCCCTTGCCAATTTTCCCCCTCCCCTCCCCTCTTGGTCGTGTTAGCGATTCTTCAGGTTTTTAGTTTCAGAAGTTTGGTGAAGGTGATAGCTTTTGAAGTGTGCATTTGAAGAATGATATTCACTTTAAAAAATAGAAGAAAAAGAGTATTTCTTTATTACTGCAAGACGAAGTGGTGGCTGATGCAAAAATTTATACTTGCCCCTGTGTTGCATCTCATTGCTTGCCGGTACTAACTAATAGAAGTGGATTACCGACATCTCTTTTATTAACCGGAAGTTAATGTCTGAAGTCATTACTTTCTATACAAGTTTCAACTGCTATTTGTTGCTGTATTTTGAAAATCTTGTATAGGATGCACACGAAATGTTGTATATTTTGATCTTGCTGTGTTGACAACCTTGTTTGATATTTTGCAAGTTTATGTTGTTGCTGAAGGAAGGCCTCTAAGAGAGCATCGTCTTCCTTGTTGTGGACTTGGTTTGGGTTGGCTCTTGTAAGTTTACTTACACTTAACCCGATTTTATCCTTTTTCATTTAAGTTTTTTAAAATGCCAAGGATAATACATACACATATTGCAAAGCTTCACTATAACTTCCAGTCTTCCGTGATGTAAGTAACTATGCTACTGCATTTATGTTTCTGAACTGCTTTAATGCTGGTTGCCACATGATAAAAACTAAAGTAACTTTTCTGTGTTGATGCTGCTGAAAGTTTATATAGGGATGCCCAATAACAAATGGTATCTTAGTTCATGGCCATGGGCCCGTGCACCCCCCCCCCCCCCCCAAAAAAAAAATCCTTATAATCTTAATAAGTTGTATTTATTGTTGATTTATGTAATAAGTTTTATTGTAATAGTTTTTTTTTGGATCTTTTGGGTTTCTTATGCCACTTTAAAATAAATCTATTGTTAATGTAATAATTGCTGTTACTTTCCAATCTTATCTCTAAATTATTGCTATAATTTCCTAATTAATTCTAGCCCTTAATAACTGTATTAATTGTCATTTGCAAGTATTATGAACTGAAATTTTTTGTGCACGGCCCTAAAATTTTTAGTTATGGCCCTGACTTGGTTGTAATTAGCAGCAAAAAAAATTTTTATTTGGTTTTACTTCTTAATTACTATTATTTTGGGCTGCCTCCATGTTTCACTGTTCTAGAATTGATGTGCTAAAATTTTAAGTTGTGCTATCATCATGCACTGTTTTTGGATTAGTTAGACAATAGAAAGAAATTTTAGTTATAACGAGCAAACAAATTATTAGAGGTCAGATTAAAATTCGATGGCAATGAGCATGAAGCTTAACTACCTGCAGACCCAGTCTCTAAACTAAGGTGTGATGATGATGTTGGACCTATCCCCTTCCTCTACCCATGTGGTTACACCTCCAATCTACCAAAAGAGAAAATAATGAAACCAGATTTGAATGCTTGGATTGTGATTTAGGGTTAGAGAGGGCCAATTGTCTAACAGTCATATTAAATTTAATTTTCTCTCATGATAATGATGATGATAATTAAATTTGTATTGCTAGGTTTATAAATGGTTTCTTTCTTGCCGGCATTCCCTGGATCATCGGAACTTTCATTCTACTATGCATACAGATGGATTACCGAGAAAAGCCTGGGTTAATTGCATGCACAGTTGCTGTAAGTGTTTATCACAAATTTTTTCATATTACTTGTTTCAGGTTGTCTTTAATGCATTAATGGTTGGAAGTCATGTTGTGTGATAAAGTAAGGGCCTAGGGGGCTAGAAAGACTTCGGAAGATAGTTTTGGTTGTTGGCTTGTTGCACCTTTGCTTAAATATCCATCACATGTATATTTGCTCTGACTTTTCATGATACTGAGCATTATATAAATGATTGGCTGCCAAATTCCATTTGCTCATCTGCTAGTTGTCATGTGGATCTTGCAAGTTGCAAGCTTAAAGTCATTCCTCTAAAAGGAGAGTGAGGCTTTAAAACTAGTTTTTATCCTCAGTTAATGAGCAGGATCTTGTATTCAAAAAAGAAAAAGAAAAAGAAAAAGAAAAAAAAGTAGGATCTAGAAGTGACTCCAGTGACACACTTATCCTTTAATTAATCTAAATAATTGGCTTTGTGAGTCATTCAACTAGGAGAAGTTAGCACTTAGCAGTGTCCGAGATATATCATATACATTGTTATCTTTATACATTGGTGACTATAAAAGAGGAACAAATCATTAATATTACGAACTATGTTAGACGCATTAGGCTGTTGAGTAGATTGGTATAAACTATTATCATCTCCTAATATTAAAAAACACTCCAAGGTTGTCTTACTATGTTAAGAACCTCCTAAGTCCTAACTAGCATGGAATGGGACCCTTGCTACTAGGGTGTCAAATTAGTTGTCTACAACTATAATGATCTGATATTCTCCGTTTGGATAACCATCTTCTTTCCATGGGTGGTATTAAGTATTAACCCAATGTGATATGTTCTATAGTTGCAAACTCACTTTAACAAAGGTCCTTTTTATTCTGTTGCTGGTTTTAAGTGGTTTGTCTCTTGTGAATTGGTCACCTTACCTTGGGAGACGTAAATGTCAGGGGTTCAAAAAATTTCTGGATACAGGCTAATTGGAATGTTTAAATTGAGCAAGGATAAAAAATAATAAAGGCAAATTTACAGCTGAAATTTAATAAGGTTGTTGTTGGATTACTTCAATTTGCTGGCTCTTTAGCCCTTTTCCTAGGAATTTCACTATAATAATGATAGCATAAATAAGTGATCTTATTTCTTTAGATGATGGGTTCATCTATGATGTTCAATGCGATATTTAGCTGTTTGAGACTACAATATGATGAGCCTGTTTGTTTTGGCTTTTCCCCCTTAAAATAGGCACTTTTTTTTTATATAAAATATCACTTCTAACATTCACATGCTTGTTTGATTGGGCTTTTACTAAAAATGTTTATCTGAAGGAGAAAAGCTGAAATTCAGCTTCTCACAAAATCGTATCTTGAGAATCACGTTTTCTTTTTAAGTCTAAACAAATGGCCCTTAGGAATTATGATGTAAATAAAAGAGTAATGCATAGCAGCTGACATTACTATCACACAGATGCAATGGAAAACTGTGATTTTTTGTATGCAAAATGTGTTTGAGCATTAATCAAGCGCCTCCAAAAAAAGTGTCTAATAGCTATAGTTATTTTTGTTGTTCTAAATATTTTAAATCCACCGAAGTACTTTATCAAAAGCATCACTTGTAAGTCATTATATTTTCTTTTATTGATTAGATTTATAAGGTTTTGTTTTGCCCGTGCTCACTTGGATTGTGTACTTGAATTTACAGTCCCTCATTACCGTGATAGCTATTACCCTTTGATTTCGCACAACGAGATTATGATTGGTGAAGTTGACTTGAAGCACAAATTGTACTTTACATTTTGGTTCGCACAATCCTGTGGAGCTTTTCTTCTTGTAATTTACATTTGGAACTCATGCGAAAGTTTCAATTGTACAATTGGTTGCTGTTCTTGTAAATTGCCACTCAACTGCATTTATATTTTCTGCATGTTAGCAGAAGTTGACAGAGTTTGGAATTCCAGGCTAATTCAAATTGCCAAGTGCTTGATCAGTATGCGCAAAACTCATAACAAGTGTCCCATGTGCTTGCCAAGTTCCCCGTTTTTAGATCTCCACCCTTAAATAATTTCTTCTATTTTTTTTTTCATCATTCAAAATTCTCACATCCCATTATTTTTTAAGGGTCAAGATATCACTGTAGAAAAATTCTACTGTAGGGGATTCGTTCCCATCCAATGTGTGATGAATTTGATTTGAACCACCGCATAAGAACTCTTTTGGGTTGGATGGAATGAATTTTGTTGTAATGAGAATGAGAATTAAAATAAGAGTAGTAATGAAATTGAATTGAGTGGAATGCAACATGTTCTTTTAATATGGATGGATAAAAACGAACTATAATCTTATGAATTGTAAAAGAAAATTTATAATAAAACTATTACAAGTCGATTCACACCTGTTTCATTTCGTACGAGTATTTTCCATTCTAAAGTAACTCTATATGGTACATTTCCCATATATATATATATAGTTTTAATATAATTTTAATACATTATTAGTGTATTTTTTTTACATCGTGAACAGATCATATCATTTTATATGTGACTTTTAAGATAGTTATAACAAGAGTCAATTTTTTTAATAATGTGATAATTTATGATTAATTGATAGTGTATGCAATTTTCACATTGATATTAAATAAAAATTAAATCATATATATATATATATATATATATATATCATATACATATACATATATATTACATTAAAAAAATAGTTTTATTATTATTATTATCATCTAAAAAAAAACCACATTTTTATTATTTACATAATTTTTATCTTCTAAAATTATTTACATGGTTTTATTATATATATCATAATTTTTATTATTATCAATAGTTTGGGGTTTAAAATGGTCCGGCCCAAAAAAGGAGCCCAGTTGGGAACGTGTTCCAAACTAGGGTTTCGTCGCGCTTCATATCATATATATAATGGAAAGTAAAACCCTCTCCTCTTCTTCCCACAGCTACCCCGGACTCAGAAGCGGAGAGAGAGAGAGAGTGTGTGTTTTCTCCAATTCAAAAATGGTTACGTTCAGGGTGAGTCTGATTCCTTCGATTGGTGCGGGATTTCGTTTTCCTTTGTGATTTCTATGTTGTAATGTTAATTTGATTTGATGTTTTGGATGCAGTTCCACCAGTACCAGGTTGTTGGGAGGGCTCTCCCAACGGAATCAGATCAGCACCCCAAGATTTACCGCATGAAGCTGTGGGCTACTAACGAGGTTCGCGCTAAGTCCAAGTTCTGGTAATTACTCTTCCATCTATCTCGAATATTTTTTATATTTTGTTTTCTAATATCTTTTGGTTTCGGAAAATGGTTCTCTCAGATGTGTAATTTTTTAGAAATGGAAATTAATAATCTGTGTTTGAAATTTGGATTTATTGATTTCAATTTCAATTAGGTATTTTCTGAGGAAGCTGAAGAAGGTTAAGAAGAGCAACGGTCAAGTCCTTGCTATCAATGAGGTACGGTCTCACCTTTGTTTCAGCTTTTTTTTTTTTTTTTTTTTTAATCTCTGGCTTGAGAAGTTGCCTGTGAATCATTTAAGTTTCTGCTGATGCTGATGAAATTGTAGAATTTGACATTTAGTTCAAATTGATCCAAGTTTGCTGATGTTCCATGTCTTGTATATGTTTCTATGCCATTTACTGTGTTATTATTCTCCTATAGATAATGTTACAGAGGGTATTGTGGAGTGTACATGTTGGAACTTGGAATACTTGAAGAAAACTCTAATCTAGGAAAAAATGTATATATTTACTACCAAGAGTTCGTCTTCATAATATTGTTAAGAAGAATTAAATTGTCATACCTTTTTGTCAACAATGTGGAGTATATTCGAGTATTGCATAATTTTTCAATATACCTCATCGATTTACTGACTTTGAGGTTACCATGATTTAGATAAAAAAAACTTTGTTTGTTAATAATGTCTATCTTCCTTTAAGTTACCCTTTACTTGAATTGTGTTTTTTTCTTGTTGATGATTTATTTTTAGTTTCCTATGTTATATTTTCAGAGAAAGGTTTTATTCTATTTTTTTACAGATTCAAAGTATATTCTTTTATATATTTCTTATTATGACATATATTTGTAATCTTTAGGATAGATATTTGGCACGGTCTAATTATAATCTTTCAGAATGTTGTTTGTGCCATGTTTACCAATGGACATCCTTGTACTCAACTCATATCATGATTCAAAAGTTAAAAATATCAATCTTTTCGAAATACGTAGAAGTTTTTCATAGAACCCCCGGATCATCTGTCAGTTATTAAATAACAACTCTATTTAATCAATTACATCTTCGGAATGCTAAAAAGATTACTTCATTATCTTGTAAATCTATGTCGGATATGTAATTTATTTCAGATGACTTGGAAAATATATCCATTTGGAATGGCTTTCTGCTGAACTTAATTTTTTTAAGTAGATGTTGACTGTTGAGGCTTAATTGTGTTGAATTCATAGTTTGTACATTTATGTAACTTTATTAATATGTAAATAGTTTTATTTTCCAGATTTTTGAGAAGAGCCCCACCAAGATTAAGAACTATGGGATTTGGTTGCGGTACCAGAGTAGAACAGGCTATCACAACATGTATAAGGAGTTCCGTGACACTACTCTAAATGGTGCAGTTGAGCAGATGTACAATGAGATGGCTTCACGCCACAGGGTCAGGTATCCTTGCATTCAGATTATTAAGACTGCCACCATCCCTGCTAAGCTTTGCAAAAGGGAGTGCACTAAACAATTCCACAACTCCAAAATCAAGTTCCCATTGGTTTTCAAGAAAATTAGGCCACCATCAAGGAAGCTGAAGACCACATACAAGGCGAAAAAACCCAACTTGTTTATGTAATGTGGTTGATGGATGAGTTACAAGTACTACAGTCTCTGGCGTTTTCGGTAGAAATATTCCTGTGGTTCGTTATTACCTGATTTTGTTTTGAGGATTTTAGACTATGGTTATTTGGTTCAAATGTGTTATGATTCTCTTGGGTATGATCTTGATATTTTTGATAATTGAGTAGAATCGAACAAATTTATATTCCTGTCATTTCAGACTTTATCCTTTGCTTGAAAATTTAGCATCATACTATGATTTGTTCCTTGGTTGTGGAATGCTGGTTGCCAACTAAAAATCATTCGAAAGCACGCCCACGGTTGAGCTGCAAATCCTTTTTTCTCGAGAGTAAGAGCATGTTTGGGAACACAATTTCAGCTGTTTTTTTTCATACTTTCAGCTGTTTTGCAAACAATCTATCATGTTTGGTAATTAGATTGTTTTTATAAAAAAGCTTTTTCTTTGAGAAAAAAACTGTTTTGGCATATTTTCATCCATCTCTTTTGGAGGACGGTGTGATTATTTCACTCCAGATTATTCACCACTCCAGACTATTCACATGTTTTGACATAAATGCCCCTTGTCAATTCTCATTCCACGCATAAAGCCCCGCCACCCCACTGTTCCAATAATTGGCCATTTTACAACTAAAAAAACCAGGACCCATTTTAGAAAATGTTTCATGGTCAAATAGGAGTAGTTATTGTAATAATTATGTATGTTTATTAATATAAAAAGATAACAATTTTTCTGCAATTTTTTATAATACAAAAATAATTGATGATTAACATGAAAAAATTACATATATAAAATGTTAAAAGAATATCAAATAAATAATTATATACCCTTTTTCGTAATTTACTATACAAAAATGATTTTTGTAGCATCATCCAAACGAAATAGATTATCTTAAAATCGTTTTTCAGCAAAAAGACCCAAACCAAAACAGATTCTGATTATAATCGATTATCACAATAATCAATTATTCAAAAATCGATTATCAGCATAATTTTTTTTTTTTTCCAGCTTTCCCAAACACACTCTTGGGATTATAGTTCGTTAGTTCTCAAACGTTTTGAATATCTCTCACGAGTGGCATTCCTCTGTAGCAGTATTGAAGACGTCTTGGCAGTTGGGGAAAAAGTGCTTGTAGCTGTATGTAAAATATTGGTCTTGATTTTAAAGTTTTAAAATTGTAAGCCATGTTTTTCATTAATGAAAATATGAAATGGAACAAAATAAGCTGCGAATGGGTTGGAAAGAAATGAGGGGGAGTCGAACTATATTTCTCACGAATATTAATAACGGGATTATGTTATTTTGCTTAGGTCTGTTTTGATATCGAAATTCAATTTTGCTGGTGTTGTTTCAAGCATTAACGTTGTAGCTGTGGAGGGAACATGCAAACTTGGCCTCTGAATTTCAATTCAAGTAAAATTATCCCTGCTCTAAAATTTTAAATTCCGGTGCTCGCTCCGTTCTGTGTTCTGTTCAGCTGTTCTCATCAGTTACTGTTTCATTTGTCTTTTTTTTTTTTTTTTAAAACGGAAATGTTTCATTTTGTCTTTAACTCTTTTTTTTTTTAAACAATTTTTGTCTTAACTCTTAACGAGTACTTTTTTGCTCTTTTGTTGGATAAACAATATCTAGCTGCCTAATTTCTAAATTTCCCATTTTTTATTGTATCTCTTGCTGGAAAATAACGCTTTTGTCCAAAGTCTATTCTTCCTAGATTTATCTTCTACAATCCCTCTAACAATTACAATTGTCTATTTCAGGATATGAATTTAACTTCTCCTCTCCAAAATTGTATTTTTGTTTTGAATTTAATTTTGACATAATGTCAACATAAAATGTGTTCACTATTGTTTAAGGATTAAAGTAGTATACACTGTCAATGTAAAAAGATTTATACTGATACTAACATTTTGACATATATCGACATCCACCGTCAGTGTAATACTGACTTGTTAAATATTATTGGATGTCAGTTTAAATATTTTTTACACTGTCAGTTTATAGAAATTAAACTTATTGTTTAATTATATATTAACACGTCGTTAAAAATATTTGACTCGTAATAATTTCCACAAAAAACACCCGTATAACAATAAATTTAATTTTGATATATTGCCAGTATAATTTTTTCACTATTAATCAATCACAAATCATCCTAAATGTGACTTTTAAGGGAGTTCTGATAAGATTAAAATATTTTTTATGACGCCGCAAAAATGTATTATAATTAAATCCTATAATAATATATAATTGATTAATGTTATAAAAAAAACTTTACACATTTCCTCTCTGTTGCATATGTACAGTTTTGTAGGAGCTTTAATCCCTAAATATAGTATTATATTTTATATTGTATGAATAATAATTATTTAAAAAATAAATGAGTCAAAATTGAAATATACTCCAATTTTACCTTTATGTTTTAGCTAACGGACTCCTTTGTTCTGAATATTACAGCACTTATACATAACAAATTAACAATCATATTTTATATTGCCTCCACTCGTGGATATATTACCTTTTTACTCTTTCTGGCATTAACTGCTTCTCCTCTACATGCTAGTTTCTTGAAATTTGCTAAATTTGGGTCTACCCTTTTTCTGAATGAACTGTCATACTCAAATTAGCCTATAATAACTACATACTCCTTCTTTATCACAGGGAAGCACAACATCGTGACCACAAACTTGTTTATACTCAAACCGAAGTAGCAAACTTTTACATTGTAGACATTGTTATCCTTAACAGCCTGCTGTTTCAAAGTCAGTTGTGCCAACTATAGTATTTTTATATATCATTATTTTTTGTTCACCTTCTGTGTTATCAATTTATCTTCCTCTTTTGGCAATTGCATTTCTTCTTAGGAGTTATTTGAGCTTGATCAGCTATCATGATGAATGCAAATGATACGTTATTCACACAAGTTATGCCACTCGAAATACAAAAAAATTATTCATTTTATAACGTTTGCATTCATACTCCACCCCATATTGTATCAGATGGCTTATGGGGTGATCACCAAACAGCTGGATCGCCATTAAAATCCTCTTTCCCAATATTCCAGCTTGAAGCCATTGTAATTTTTGCTATAACGCAGGCTTGCCATTTCCTTCTGAAGAGGTTGGATTTACCTATGCTCATTTCACAAATAATGGTAAGTACCAAGTACCCTCATCATATATATGTTTATCTAATGAGGTGATTAATAGTCCATTAATGAAAACATAACATGTGTTAAGCTGTTACAAATTTCATAATCCTATTGAAAACCAGCACCTAATGTACCTATGGTATACCTAAGTTTTGTCTTATGCATATAGGTGCTTAGTCCAGTATCTGATGTTGTGTTTGTTTCCTTCTTAAGAACATTAGTTCATTTCATGGTTCTAAAGTTGTAGCCCTGATTAACTTTAATTGGTAATTGTGAATAAGACTGATAAATTTGTCTGTGTTTGAAGGCTGGGATACTTCTAGGACCATCGATATTTATGCCGGCATTGGATAAATACAAGATGATCTTGTTTCCTTATGGAAGTCAGGATACTCTTGCAACAGTAACATCAATTGGCTATGCATTATACGCCTATGAGATTGGTGTAAAAATGGATTTTGGCATGATCAGCAGAACAGGAAGAAAGGGATGGGCCATTGCCTTTGTAGGGTTGGCATCACCTCTGATTATTGGTTTTGCATTTCAGCCCCACTCTTCTAGACGTTTGGGGCAAAGTTTTGGATCAGATGCAACAAGGGAGTCCCTTACTATAATGATATCACACTGTTTAACTTCATTTTCAGTGATTGCTTCTGTTCTGGATGACCTTAAAATCATAAACTCTGAACTTGGCAGATTAGCATTATCTTCTGCATTGGTGTCTGACATATTGAGTAACACTTTCACAATTTTAATCACATGCCTGGATGGTGCAAATTTCTTCTTATTTATTAAGAGGTTTTTACCATTGTTAGCCCTGGTCATCTTCATTTCATTTGTGTGTCGTCCAGCAATGTTTTGGATCATTAGACACACTCCAGAAGGAAGACAAGTGGATAATACTTTCATCAATATCATCATTGGGATTGTCTTAGCTTTGGCTTATTGTTCAATGATCTTTCATGTTGAAATCGTCCTGCTACCTTTCATTTTTGGTTTGGTTACACCAGAAGGACCTCCATTGGGATCTGCATTGATTAAAAGGATTCATGTGTTTGGCACTGAATTGCTTTTGCCAATCTTCATGACTGCCTGTGCAATGAAGGCAGATTTATCACTGGAGATTGGCACAACCACAATTACAACTACTGCCACCATTCTCTGTCTGATTCATGGAACCAGATTAGCAGCATACTTTGCATGTTCACTATATTGCAAGCTGCCTGTAAAGGATGCTTTGTCTCTTGCCCTCATTTTGAACTCCAAAGGTTTTGTGGAAGTAATCTTGTACAGTGCCTCATTGGACAAAATGGTACTACAATTCCTCCTCAGTCTTTCAATATATATATAATGTGCTCTTCAAAGTATTTTTAAATTTTTTTTTCCCTTCTTGATCAAATGCTTATGCAGGATATTCATCCCCAAACTTATGTATTGATGATTCTTGGCATCATGATACAAATAGGCACAACGCATCTAGGGGTGAAATATTTGTATGATCCTTCAAGGAAATATGCTGGCTACCAGAAAAGGAACATATTTAGTTTAAAGCCTAACTCAGTTCTTCGGGCACTTGTTTGCATTCACAAACAGCACCACACAATTCATATCACCAATGCTCTTGATCTATTTTGTCCTACAGCACAAGATCCTCTCATTGTGGATGCCTTACATCTAATAGAACTAATTGGAAGGTCTTCACCCATTTTCATTTCTCACAAGCTGCAAAAAGTTGTTGACTCCTCAGAAAGCTCCTACTCTGAGAATATCATCCTTGCTTTCAACCTCTACGAGCATGACAAACAAGGTGCAGCATCAATAAACACCTACACAGCCGTGTCTCCACTTAACTTGATGCATGAAGATGTATGCACCCTTGCATTGGACAAACTTGCATCCATTATTGTTCTCCCTTTTCATAGAAAATGGTCCACCGATGGTACCATTGAAAATGAGGACAAGAACATAAGGTCTCTAAATTGTATGGTCCTTGAAAGGGCACCATGCTCGGTTGGAATCCTAGTGAGTCGTGCTGTTCATCGAAGAGATTCGCCACTTCGATTAGCCATGATCTTTTTGGGTGGACAGGATGATAGAGAGGCTTTGTGCTTGGCCAATAGAGCAGCTAGGGACTCTAGTATTTACCTTGTTGTGTATCACCTAGTAACCAATGATTCTGAGTTTAACATTGGAATGCCAGACATGGATACTATGCTTGATAGAGCAGTGCTAAAAGATTCTATGGAAGCAAACTGTGATAAGAAAAATGTAAATTATATAGAGATAGTAGCAGAGGATGGACTCCAAACTGCATCTATTATTCGTGAAATGGCAGATGAGAATGACTTTTTTGTAGTTGGGAGACGCCATGGCATCAAATCTCCTCAAACATCCGGGCTTGAAGATTGGAGTGAGTTCTCAGAACTGGGTCTGATTGGAGATTATCTTGCTTCAACAGATCTTAACAGCAGATCATCTGTTTTGGTGGTGCAGCAGCAACAAGTGTCCCAGTTGTGGTAGATATGTATGTCATCAAACACAGAATGAAGGGCTTCTAGTGTTTTGACCTCCTTTTTTTTTTCATTGTAGAATTTGTAATGTGTAGCAACATATAGTGTGTAAAAATATTAAGTCAAATGTAAAATGAAAATAATTCTAAGAAAAAAAAATCGAGTTCTTTTTTTTTTGGGTTGCAGAACTGTATGTTTGGAAACACGGTAGATCCTAGCAGAATCACTTCTCCACCGTGAAACTTACATATTGTAGAGTCTGTGTTAACGTGATTCTGACCCAAATTGAAGCAATTCCAAACACCCTAAAAACAAATGCAAAAAAGTAAGGATAATCAGCCTAACTCCTCACAGAACAAATTCCCATTGCATCTGGAAGCATGATGTTGCTGAATCATGCTCAGGAATAGATCATTTTACGTAAAACTGATAGAAAAATATATATTAAATTGGGGATACATATACAATAATTAAATGTATGTTAAAGTATTATTTAATTAGCCAATCATTTGAAATAAAGTATTATAACGAGCATAATTCTCATGAAAAATATTATATACATATCATAAGCAATATTTCTAATTTCACCTTGAGTTGAAATATTTCTAATCACGGACTTGAATGTCATTGTATACAAGCTTTCAGTTGAAAAGAGAAATGTTCTGAACAGAAGTATAATGGTTGTGGATTGATTTGCACCAGGTCCGTTTTTCTGTTATTTTCCTTGTTACATAGTGCAACTTTCTATTGCTCTAAGCTCTAACCTAATGTTACTCATACAGTTTCTAATGTTTATGGTACTTTGTACACTGGATACTATGAACAATAGTTTCTCTTGTGGGGATCATGAACACTTACACGGGTTTAAAAGTATACCATAAGGGTCTGGACTATGTATCCTTTTGACAGTGGAAGTCTCTATCATTGCATTGGTTTACTGATAGAAACTGATATTTATTATAGAGAAAATAGGGAGAATCCCCTTGATTACAATACTTAATCGTAGAACTTCGAGGGTCTGCACCTCCCCAAATGTCCTAAGGCCCCAATTCCTATTCAATTTACCAGATACCCTCTCTCTCAATCTCTCCTCTTATTTATAGGCAAACTAAGTAACTTTTTTTTTTTTTTATAGGCAAATATTAGTAATTAGTGCGTTATGTTAGTAGAGGGAGTTGAAACCATGACCTCCTTATCACTCCAAACCCTAAGTCCCTCCCCCAAACCACCTTGACCACCTTATAACTCCCGGGCAAACTAAGTAACTAACTCTAAATAATTGCTATAATTGCTACTAACTGCTCTATTACTAACAAAGGCTCATTAAAGCCCACATCTAACATTTACCTCTTCCAAGACAAATTGGAATATATGAAAAAGCAAGGAGGAGTGATTCTAGGAAGTGAGTGAAACTCAAACGTGTCCTTGTGGTGTTGTCAAATACGAAATCAGAAAGGGATGTTGTCACTTACCAGTTGCTTGTGGAAAAAGACATGCACCAGGGGATTGATATCTTACATTATGGTGTAGAGTTTCCCATAATTAGTTAAGGGGAAAGGGACGTTTTGACACTATCATATTTTGGTGCCAACAGTTTATGCAAGTGGGAGCTGATTTTATAAAGCATGAGCAGATAAAGTGCATTTGTCAAAAAGTGGCGTGAGTTTCATGCGTGTATGTTACCCTTTTTCTTTTCGTGTTAATGTATCTTTTCTAATATGCATATTTTAGTAACATATTTGATTTGAAGAAAAAGATAGCAATGAAATGCGGGGATAGCTCAGTTGGGAGAGCGTCAGACTGAAGATCTGAAGGTCGCGTGTTCGATCCACGCTCACCGCAAAATTATTTGTTTTTTACTTTTAGAAATTAGTGGAAGACGAATGATAGGCATAAAGCGATGTGTGTAAACGAGGACAGATGAACTCAAGGTTTTATTCCTTATTTTTGTTGGAAAATGGGCCCAAGCCCAATAAAAGAGAAAATAACAACCCAACATCACGTGCAGTAAAGACCCTCATGACATGACATCAACTAACAGGACATGAACTCACTCAAGCTTTTCAGTGTTTCGGTGTTTTCTTTTGTTTTTTTATGGATGCAATTCCAATGAATTTATATAAGTTCTTACATTATTATTAATTTTGCTGTTGTCTATATTTCGTATTTAATAGATTTCTTCTTAATTATGATAGACATAATTTTTTTTAAACTTTCATAGTACTTCACTCATGGAACATAAATGTTTTGTTTGACAAATTCAATAAACTAATTTGCTTATCAAAAAAAAAAAAATTCAATAAACTAATTTATATAAGTTTGTTTGGTCAAAGTAGAGATGTTTGATAAATAAGTTTATTTTATTAGCTTATAATTTTTTTATAATATATTTTATTTAGCTTATAACTTATAACTTATTAATTTTATATTACTTGAAATAGTTCTAAGCTTATGATTTTAATTTTTCACATTTATAAAATTATATTAATGAAATATCTGTAATATATATAAAATATTTCATATATCTCATCATTAAAAAGTTATTAATAACAATATTAGACATCAAAAATATTTTATAAAATAAAGTTACAGAGTAGAAGATAATATATAAAAAAAAATTTAGATGAATATTACGAATATATATGTACAACATGTTATCAGCTTAATTTTAAACCATTTTTATAATGTAATATTGTATAAAAAATTATAAAGCTTTCATTTTAATTCAAATAATTTATATAAAAATCATATAAACATACATTTTTATGTCATTTTATATTTATAGGCTAATTCAATAGTTAATTTTATCAAACACTTCAAATTCAATCAATTAACTTTTTAGGTATGCTATACGTTTTCAATTAAAAATGAGCTTATACACTATCAATATAAAAGTTAACCAATCATATATTGATATATTTTAAAAAATATTTAACTCTTATAATAATTATCTTAAAAGTCACATATGGAGTGATGTGTGATTAATTGACAATGCTAACACAAATAGTGTGTTAAAATCAAGCTCTTCTACTTATTAACTATTTATTCTCCTATACATTTGTAATCATAATCCAAAAGGTTAGTTGGTCTATGTTGCAAAGGAAGTGTGCTCTTCTAAATAATCATCACAAGATGGACATTTTTAATCCGAATTAGCGTTTTCAATTATCCTTTCATGCTTGCTTCATTTCATTCATTCTTTAACTTTCACCCTGCAAATCCAATTTAGCCTGATGCATCTTCAATAGCTCACCAGTATCCTTCTCATGACAAAGGACAAACTTGTTCCAAAAGACCCTTTCACGACACTAAGACCCCTTAATCAAGCTTAGAATAAGAGTAATGATAAATGAGAACAGTTTTGAAGTCCAACATCGTGTGTATATATATATATATATATGTATGTATTTACACTTGTTTATTATTTTCTCTCTCTCATTACATATATTTAGCACTTGAAAACAATTCACCATTATATAGTATCTATATTTGATGTCCCAAAAATATGTTCATTTATCATTACTTTTAGAATAATTATGCAAACACAAGAACAACACAGTACTGGATGTCCGCAAAAGTGTAAGATTCGCAGCCCATTTCCTGGACACAAAATACCCCATTTATTTTGTGTCAAGATTTTCCTCTGAAAGAGTCATACAAATAATGGATGTCAGTCTAGCAAGTAGCAAAGGTTGTAGCAGCATCATCTTCAGTCCAACCCCACCTTTTATGGACATTTGACTTCATGCCCATGTGCACTTGCCTTATAAATGTCCTGACAACATAGACGGCTATGCCTATAACAATTAAGTGTCCATTAGGGTTTAGGGGATCAAACCTCGTTCCCTTCTATCTCTCCATCCTCGTTCCTCAATCTTTTTTAAATAAAAAATAGTCCACTTGATGTACTTATATGATGATGAGAGTTGGACAACAAATCAAAGCAAAGGTAAGGTTTACATCTATATGCTTTTGTCATGCGGATAAGGTGTGCCAAATTTGAGTAAATAGCTTAATTAAGTATTTATTTAATAAATATTGATTGAATGAAAGCTTATGACATTCCTACAAATCATTTTGTAGTTCATTGTATAAGTTTCTCTAATAAATTTATTGAAACAAGTCAAAAAAAAAAACTTATATGAAAATTATAATTTATTTTCAAACACCTATTTTAATGCGTATGTAATAAAATATGTACAAATAAACTTTTTATAAACTCTTCTAAACACTCCCTAATCAGTTTAATAGCATGTAAAACGGTAGAGGCCTCCATGAATCATTGCATAGGTCTAGAGAGACAATGTTATATATTTGATCATAAGGAAAAAAGATACATTTGGGCTTTATGGACCTAGCCCAACTTTATATGTTGCTCTAAGTACAAATAAGAGCAGCCTCAATCCAAATATTACCCGAACCAAAGAAAAGCATATGACCGACATTTTGTGTCTTGCTACTACAGTCTACTATACTACCCTTTGGAGAACTCATTGTCTTCATGCGAGCTTCGACTCAACCATGGCCTTGCTCACACAACACAACAACCTCTAACAACTCAAATCCGATGAAATGAATGAATCAACCAATGCATAATGCATTGTTGCTCAGTTGAAACCGCCATTCTCCATCGTGTCTACCAGCCACCGACCGGAGTAATGCTGCCCTCAGACAAACCGGAATCATATTAAATGTTGGATGCAATACAAAATTGACTAAAAAAATTAAAAAAATATTGGTATTATTTTTATTTATTCTCAATATTGGTATTATTTTTTCACAAATGCAAATGTGCACGGAAATTTTTTTACATTTTTGCGTAAGAAATAAGCATGACTATATTTTTATAAAAAATTCCTTAAGTATAATTTTTCTTATAACAAATAACAATCAATTAATCTTAACTCTCTTGCAAGTTCCGTTTGCCGTGGGTCACAACTAACCTTCATTCACATCAAAGATAACAACGGCGGTAAGAAAACAATACTAACAAATTTTATTTTATTTTTGCCAAAAATATATTTACAGAGGCTTATTACAGATGGGGAAAAAAAAAACATTAGTAAATGTTATGTTACGACAATTTCGTTATTTATTTCCTAGATATATAGCACAAAAAAACAATAATAATGATGCATTGAAGTAGACAAACAGTTAAATGGATGTTTCTCGAATATATAGTTTAAGTTTTTAACTCGCATATACCCAAAATATGTTGTAAATGCTAATTGAAACTTTGTTTCTCACAAAGATGAAAAATAATACTCCCTCCGATCTCTATTGTAAGCAAAAATTAAATGGGACACATATATTAAGATAGTTAGTTGATTTCATTTAAAAAAGTCATTGGGAATAAAAAATTAAGTTTGTTACCTAAATTATCCTTCATCTTATTTATTAAGCTTGTGTTATTGAGAATAAAAAGAGTCATTGGAAAACAAAATTTGAATTAAATGAAGGGTATTTTGAGAATAATTTCATTAAATGAGAAGAAAGTAGTTGAAATTTGCTTATATTTTGGACCAAAAAATTTGGAATTTTTTGCTTATATTGTGGACCGGAGGGAGTAATGGAATTAGGTGACAAGGATTTTATTGAACGTGAAATAATTAAGATAAACAGTCCGTTGTTTTTTAATCCAACCTGCACCTTTCTAGAGTATACTTTTAATTTTAAACTTCAATAAGGAAAAAAAAAACTATATAGAGAAACCTTACCAAATTAAGCTATTTGTTTTTAGAAGTTTGATATATTCAGAAATAACTTTGGACTTTGATTATTCCAACTCGAGTTGAAAAGACTTGTTTAAGGGATAAAGTTTTTTAATGTTTATTTTTTGATTCATAAAGCTCGAAATCAAAACCTTATTTAAGAGACATTGATTTTATTTATCATTTGGGATCAACAATTTGAGAATAGAATATAAATAAACAAATTAAACTTAAAAAATTTCTTATTAATTCTAGGAGAAGATTTTAAGTGGACAATCAATAAAAAAATGTTAAAAAATGTTTATTTTATGAAATTATAGTAAGGACATAATTTCCCCCCAATAAACATAGATACAAAAAATATATTTTTTAAACATGTTAAATTAATATTATAATTTATAATTCCTATATTTATAATATTTACTTCAAAATAATTTGGTATAATAATTTATTTAATAAAAAGTGTGAAGATATTAGTTATCATTTTGTAAAATTTAAAGTGACAAGTTTGTCCAAAAAAAGCTGATTATATCCATTTTCGATTTTTTTCCCCAAAAGCAAAAACATTCAGATTCAGATTTTTCTAAAACCCTTTTTTTTAAGAAGCCTGAATAACCAAGCTTAGAAAATGCCACAAATGATTTAAAAAATGTTTATTTTGAAAATAATCTACATAAACGGGCTCTTAATTATTTGATATAAACGCATAGACGAGCGATGAAGAAAGCCCATTTTGGAAGACACTCAAGAGCCACCAAGGACCAAGGACAAGTTATTGAATAAAATAAAGATTGTAGGAAAAATAATCATAAAAATATATCGATTTAATTATACTTTTGGTCTATATATTTTAGTACTTTAACGATTTTGGTCTCTCAAATTTTTTCGCTCGATTTTTGTTCATACATTTTAAAAATATACAATTTTGGCCTATCTATCTGTTAAAAAAAAAAAAAAGTTCACCGGTGTATATTGTAGATGATTCCATAAATACATACTGGATCTAAATCAAACAACGGAAAGATATTAATTATCAATTAAGAAAATAAAAATTAAATTTATTTTAGTTTAGTTTGGTTTGAAAGGGCCCATCTTTCTGTTATGTGACTGTTTTGTGTTTAAATGGTCTTGAATGCTTTTATTACTAATTATTATACATGTAAGATATAACAACAAATTTTCACATGTAAATATGTAATAACCTCTTGAAATGAAGAGTGATGAGAAGCTACTTAGGAGTTAGGTTGGGACTTACATAACTGAAAGTTTGTGAAGGATCCCATAATCCTCGTTTCATAGTAAATTCATGTGACCTTTTTATCACTTTTTAAGGAAGATCCTCCTTTTATGTCACGTGGACTCACCACCATCTAACTCATGCCCCTCTTTTAGCATCATCAGCTGTCATCACCCACAGTGCACACGATTAATTAATTAATTAATAGTAATAATTTAAATTAAATAATTAATCACCCCTATTTCTTTTTACGCGAAAGGACAACTCTGTCATGTCCCAAAAGTATAATCTATTGTCTCCCACTAAACACATGCTGAAATTCAAGGGCACTTGAGTCTTTTCCAACCCCTTTCTTTTCCTCTGACCCAAAATCTCACACTACACTACTTGTTGGCTAATGGTCACCTTACCCATTCAGCTGCCCTCAAAGCTAAGTTACAAATCAGTTTCATTCACAAATTACCATTTTTAGATTTTCTCACACTATAAAAAAAACTGTAATTTAATATTAATATCAATTAATTAATTAATTAATTAATGGAGATTATATGTATTTATGGTAAAAATTAAGGGATGTTTGGCGGGTGTATAAATAAAAAATAAAAGTAACCAACAAACAAACTGAGAGACCAATAAAAGAAGCCCCTTCTCAGAGTAAAGATGAAAAATCAAAACGCATTGAAACTGAAAGAGAGTGAGTGAGAGAAACTAGAGAGAGAAAGAGAGAAAGACAAGAGAGAGAGAGAGACCAAAGCTTAGTAGAACTAGTAACAGAGACGCTGTTTCTGTCTCTGTCTGAGAGAGAGAGAGAAAAGAGAAACCCCATTTTCTCTTTCTACTTTCTCTGTCAGAAACACCCATTTGATCGGAGCCTCTCATTCTCCGTTCACCGTTTCAAAGGGCTTCAATCGTCTCCGTTTTCCGGTTCAATGGAGCGGTTTGGCCGGTCCACTGAAGGCCATCGGTCTGATCCGTCGCCGGAATGGACCGGACCCGGTGGCCAAACCGGCCTCGAAGGTATCTATCTATATATGCACTCTGCATTTACTAAAAAAATGTTCCTTTTATGGGCAAAGGTTTTGGGTTCTGCGATTTTGATTTGTGGTTTGAGTAAAATGTGGCGTGTTGTGAAGTGGGTTTGATCTTGATTTTGCAAAAATGCAGAGTCTATGTGGCAATTGGGGTTAGGTGGTGCTGCTGCTGAATCGTATCCGCAACGACCCGATGAGGCTGATTGTATCTACTATTTGAGGACTGGCTTCTGTGGCTATGGCTTACGGTGTCGGTTCAACCATCCTCGTGACCGTGCCGCGGTAAATTCCCCCTTTTTTCTCTCTCTAGATTTTTTCATTGAAAGGTTTTTGTTTTGGTGCTTCATGTGATCACGTGTTTCTGTGTTTGCAATTTGGTTTGATCTTTGTTATGGAGAGTGTTTTAATGTTGTTGAGCTTGCTGAATCTGATGGGTTTTCATTAGTGGGGTTGCCTTCATGTCATTGATTGAATTGAATTTTACTCAAATTAACCGATAATCCGATATGAAGATGTTTGCATTGGATACTCTGATTTAATGTTTCCTAATTTGGACATATCTATATATGTTGGTTAGGTTATCGGAGCTGCTGCGAGGGCTGGAGCGGAGTTTCCAGAACGAGTAGGCCAACCTGTGTGCCAGGTGCTTTATATGGTTAATGGTCCTGCTTCTGTTAAATACCCTGGGCACACATATTAAATGATTGTCTTTGACTATTAACACTCTAATCACTTGTTTTATTCAAAATAATGTGTTCAACAATCATCTATATATGTCGATGACTGTGTGAGCTTATATTTCTGGTTAGATTGCCTTCAAAGCCTGTGACTTTACTTTTGTATTGATTATATTTGCATATATTTAAAATGCAGTATTATATGAGGACAGGATCATGCAAATTTGGTGCATCCTGCAAGTACCACCATCCTAGGGACACAGGAGGCACGGCTACCCCTGTGTCACTAAATTATTATGGCTATCCATTGCGACCGGTCTGTATTGCTTTATATTTACTGCATAAAATTATGCATCATTTGTGAATGTCGGGTCTCATTTTCTAATCAAGGAAAAAGTTTGCTCCAAATTTGAATTTTTATAAATAATAACAGGGTGAGAAAGAGTGTTCCTATTATGTGAAAACGGGACAATGCAAGTTTGGTGCAACCTGTAAATTCAATCATCCACAGCCTGCCGGTGTCCAAATTCCACCACCGCCACCACCACCAGTTCCCCCAGGTTCACATTTACCTGTACCCATACATTCACCGTTATATCCAGCTGTACAGTCTCCATCTGGTCCTTCATCACAGCAAATTGGTGTACTGGTTGCAAGGCCACCTCTGCTACCTGGCTCATTTGTCCAGAGCCCATATGGCCCTATGGTAGTGTCCCCTACCATGGTCCCTTTCTCAGGCTGGGGTCCTTATCAGGTAGGTTAAGCGTTTTTTTTTTACTGCTTGGTTAAGTTTTATGTGCATTCATTGAAGATGTTGACTGTCGAGCTCTTGGTGCAGGCTCCTGCAACAAGCCCTGTTCTTCCTTCTGCTACTCCATCTAATGTTGGTTCAGTACAGCTGTATGGTCATGGAATAACCCAGCTACCTTCATCAGCAGCTGCCTATACTGGACCTTATCAACCTTTTGGTTCCTCAGTTGGTCCTTCAGGCAGTAGTCAGAAGGAGCACTCACTTCCAGAAAGGCCTGATCAACCAGAATGTCAGTATTACTTGAGAACAGGGGAGTGTAAATTTGGTCCATCATGTAGGTACCACCATCCACCAGACATGAGTGCATCAAAAGTGAATGTGATCCTTAGTCCTGCGGGTCTTCCTTTGCGCCCGGTAATGCTTGCCTCTCAACTTCCTTGTACTATTGCACCTCATATTGGGTTATGAAGTATATATGAACCATCTTCGCTCTTCCATGTAGTAGAAAAAGTTTTGTTGTTTCCAGCATTTAAAATAATTAACTGTGAGGCATGACAAAATTGACTTTTCATTTAATTTTCAATGGCTCTTTTAAGGATTTGAAACTTGATTTGCTGAAACTCAAGTTTAGTTTTCTATTCCTCTATGAAATCAAAACACTTAGGAACCACTGTTCCTTGTGCATGCGCTCTGATTACTAATTTGGGTTTATTGGGATGGTGAATTTTGTCTTTATATTATCAAGTGTCATGCATTCATGTTGGGTTATACCACACCTCTATAATATCTAAAATTTAGTTGAACGAATGACCATTTGATGATCTTAGGAAACCCCCGAGGAGGGTATGTTAAGAAAATGAAATGATGTCGCAAATGCCTTCTGGATGAATGTTTTAGTGACAAGGTCGGACAATATTTGAACTATTAGGTCTCTTGTCTAATAGAGATTCATCTAGAAACATTTAAAAGTGTGAAAGTGGATTTCCCACTTTGTTGTATATTCTTTTTAGGCTTGCATCCTGTTTCTTTCTTTAGCTGTATGTTCTGTTAAATAGTGCTAATCACTTTGGCTGTACCCAAGTGCAGTTCATAAGCTCCTCTTCAAAATCTTGCAGCGTGGATATGTTCTCTGCCAGAGCAGGGAATATTGTGTACAATAAACAATTGAAACTTATTGTGACTCTTTTTTAAGTTTGGAAGATAATACTGAGACATAATACAGACTGGTGATTGAGGTTATGATTTTCTGTTGGTATTTGAATGCAATGTATCTCTGATAAGTTTCTAGTTACTATGTGCCCCTTAAGGTAATATCTTGACTGCTGCATATTATAGTTGGACTTGCCATCTATAGTGAGTTTTGTATTATCTGTTAATCCTTTTTTTGGCCTGCATATACATCGTTCCCATGTATATGGATTTTTTTTTTTTTTTGCACATTTAAGTTTTATTTAATAGCCCTGAATTTTTAATCTTTTTTTAAATCATCATAAAATGAGAAAAGGAAATGAAAAGAGAGGTATATATTCTCTCTTTTAGTAGTTTGCCTGTAGATTATAATTTATGAACCCTTGTGTGTTAACGCATATATTGATTACTGAAAAATGGTTTTATGTTCCCTATTTTTCCTGTTTCAATGGTATTTCAAGATGTAGTTCGTATGTAATTGTCTTCATGGAGTATCTTATTTATACATAGGCTGATAAGTTCCACTTTAAATTATAACTATACTAAATGTCAAAATCATTAACCCTTTGTTCCAAATGCCAAAAACAAGAAACAATAGGATGTATATGTCTTACATAGGTCAAGGGCTCGTGAACTCAATAGTCAGAAATAATATGCTTGCTCCTGTTAGAAGATATTGGGTTAAGGTTAATAGTCTATCAGCAATCATAACATGAGGTCATTACCCTTACACCCCTTACTACATAAACCTTAAGGGAGGTCGGTGTAATTTCTAAAACAAGAAGGGTGGTGGGTGTAATTAAGCCAAACCTCAGAGAAAGTCAGTTTAATCCCCCCTATATAAATATCCTAGTTACATTTTTTAATCAACCTTCAATCAAATTTATAGCTAATTTGGTAGGCTTATTGAATCGAGTGAAGCCAAGCCTTGAGCTTGAGAAAGCTCAAGCTTAGGCTATTCTTCTAAACTTGAGAAGCTTGGCTTGAGTTTGAATTTGAGTACTTCATATTTAAGCTGAACACTGGGTATGCGAACATGGCTCAGCTTGTTTCTACAATTGGAGGTGAATATGACATAATCTTATTTAAATTTCTTATAGTTTTCCTGCGTACAACTTAGTGGTTGTTTGGTGTACCCTTTGACTTGGTACTCAGATCTTCATACCCTGCAGGGGGTGGGGTGGGGAGAGTGGTCAGGTGTGTTAATGGCCATATTGGTGAAATTGGCAGAACATCTCTTACTTAAAATGCACACATTTAACATTATTGCACATAGTCTTAAGAATGGTTATCATGAATGGCAGGGACTAAAACTGAAGTCTGTGGAAGAATCAAATTAGGGATAATTCAGCCATTGTCTCCTTACATTTTCCCCAGTAGCCAACAACATCAGGTTAGGGATTGTATTCCAATATGTAGACCAGTCTGGTTTATCGCCAAAATTCTTACTTGACAGTGACCCATTAACTATTTTGGCTTTAGGAAATGTTTTTTAAGATTATTTTGATGATCTTTTTAGCCCTTTTTTTTTTTGGGTTTTGGTTATGATTGCTTTTCCTGTCATGCCTCATGCTCGGGACTAATATGAGCTTTTGGGTTCCACACAAAGACTAACATTCAGCTTTTGTGTTTCCCATACTAGCTTGAGTTGTCCAAACTTTGTTTTCATGGGTAAATTTTATGCTTCCTCGCTATGATTTTTTATTAGGAGTGCATCCAGTTTTCCATGTTATAGATAGATTAGGAGTGCTTCCTCATTTTCTTGGCTATTCCCAAACATGATAAACTGGCTAGTCCTTAATGATTCTCTTGGCTGTTATTTTTGTTTCTCTTCATGCTATAACATTTTATCTTTGGACTGTGGTTCAAGGAAAGTATCCTAATAATATTTTAATTTCATGTGTCACTTCATTTTTTCAAAGAACTAGCACTTGACAATGATAAATTTGTCTGTTAAGCTGAAATGATTTACAAAATTGCTTGTTTGACCGCCTTCTTAATTGTCAAGCATCTAATGTTTGTGTTTGATAATCAGGGGGCACCACCTTGCACTCATTATGCACAACGTGGAGTATGTAAGTTTGGTCCTGCATGCAAATTTGATCATCCTGTGGAATCACTGAGTTATAGTTCATCTGCCTCTTCCCTGGCTGACATGCCAGTCGTACCCTATCCTGTGGGTTCATCAATTGGTACTCTTGCTCCATCATCTTCATCATTGGAGTTGCGGCCTGAACTTGCCTCACGATCCAGCAAGGAGCCTGTTTCATCCAGAGTGTCTTCATCAATGAGCACATTGATTGGGTCAGTTGGCTTGACTTTGTCAACTGATGAACCCGTGCCTCAACCAAGCACACAACCATCTGCTCAGAGTTCCAGTTCTTTAGCTGCTTCCGATACCACCACGAGTAGCAACTTCTCCCACACCTCAAGCTAAGCAATGTGAATGAATACCTCAAAATTTCTCCTTTTTATGTCAATTCTTCAAGCGGACATCATTATTCAAGGAGGTCCTCAAATAGGTTTTATTTTTCAATTATCTCAGTTCCACATTCAGGTCTAGCACACATCGCACCAATTATCTTTCTCTTCATATAATCTTTTTGTGGCCATCTTTGATCTTGAATAAACCATGGCCAACCTTGAGAATTTTAGCAACCTATACAGCTACCTTGCTTTTGAATAACTCCAAAAGAATCTGCAACTCCATTATGCACATGTCTATCTACATCTCCTTTTTTGGAGTTTGTTGTGCTTATTTATGCTTCAATCCTCTTTTATGAGAAAATTCAGCCCAGATTTTCATTTATCTTAAATTTATGTCTCTTCACCTTAACCCCTCTTGAATACGGGAACATTTTTCCAATTCTTCTTGGACAGTCCTGTTCAGTACTTTTATCTAGGGTTGACTGTGAACAGAAGTAATCAGGAGAGTGTAATGAGGCGTCACATTGATATCTTATATGGGTTTAGATACATAGTGATGTTGTGACAATGAAAAAAGCTTGATTTGGTACTTAAATTTATTACAGAATACGTATATGAAGATACACATTTAAATTAACACATTTGAATGTGTAGCTACCTTTTTTTGTTCTCCATTTCTGTCTGTTTATTTGATCAAGTTTTGATGTGAAGTATGGTAGTTTTCGTGAGGTTTTTTTTCCCTTTCTGTTTATCACCTTTTGATATGCTTGTTGCAAGTGTAAGATGATTGTATTATGAATAGAGTACACTTTACTCCAGTGAAAAGAAGGGTGCAGCATGGCACGCAACATCAGACTTGGTGCTTGTCTTCCAAGGAAGAGAAACCTGAGTGATAATTGCATTTGTAGGAATAGCCAATTCCAGGTCTAGTTCTTAATGTGCATAATGCACCTGACCATCAAAACTAGAGCATGCACAACAAAAATAAATAAATCTTGTAGTTTTATCATAGTTGGATTATAACTATCTTGAACACATCTTTCAATAACATCTTTTATCTGGCTCTTTCTAGCTTGAGCAAGCCATACATGTCTCTTACGTGCACCATTTTTTTGTTACCGTTGGATTAAGCAGTCTTATTAGATTCTATCATCCAATGTCCACACCACGTAAATGGGTTCAAACTCCCTTCCCTTACCCTCCACCAAGAATAGTGCTGGCGAGAGGGTGCCAACAAGCAGAGCCGGTGAGAGAGGAGGAAATGCAAAAAGGAAAAAAAAAAAAAAACAAAAAAAATCTAGTATGGATAGTACATGATAGAATCTGGTAGGACTACTTGATCAAATGGTGATTAAAATTGATGCACGATGAGAGACATGTAGCAGTTGCTCACACTAGAACTTCCCTATCTTTTAGGCGTTGACACAGTTTAAATAGTAGTTTCACTTTTTCAAGAATGTTGTGGCAATTATTCAATGAGGAATGTTAGGGTCACAGTCTCGACACACTCTATTAGACACATTCCAATATATGAAAGCCACATCATGTCTTTCTTTTAATCATTTATTGGCAACCGATACTGCAAGTGAGAGAATTTAATCATTTTCTATTTTTTTTTAATTATTATTATTGGGTTCAAAGTTCAAACCCTTCCCTTAGGCCATCTTTATCGGAGTGAAAAGTTAGGTTCTTAGGCCATTAAGCATCGATGCTTAGAAATTGGAGGCGATGAACGTGATGCTTCGGTAGGTGCTTAATAAGCAGGGATTTTGCATAAGCACCGAGTGCTTGTGCTTGGTCCCTGACTTTTTTTTTTCTTTTCAATTAAAAGTAAATGAAAAGATGTGGGGTCCATTTAAAAAATAATATAATTTTGTAATTGTAAAGATTTGAGATTGTTGGTGGGGTCCATTTAATAACTTTTTAAGAATTGCTGTGATGGAGATGTGAGGTGCTTAAGTTATTAAAAATAAAAATGAGTGATGTGTAATAGTGGGGCCCATTTAAGAACTCCAAAGTGGGTGCTGGGACGTGGATTGTGACACCCATCTACCCTGCATGTCAAAAGCCATTTAAATTAAAAACATTTAAAGGAAAACATGCAATTACTGGATAAAATAAACAATTGTCCATGGGTAGAAAAGTTTCACATGAACCGTTTACAACGCGGAAATAAAATAAGTTTTAAACAATAAAAACATAACCAACCAAAATAATATAACCCAACCCCGATGTCACATACAGAGCTGGTATAACCGTTCCAGAATAAAGTCCACGGAATTATAACTGAAACTAACGACTACGAAACATAACTAGCCCTACGATGAGTGGCGGCTCCTCAGAGTCACTCCTCTCCGGGCTGCTCGTCATCCTCTGCAATGTGCCAATCAGGTCAAACACAAACAACAAACATATATAGGGAGTAAGAATCGTATAAACATATTAGCATGGGAATAGGCAGTAAAGTAAACAGCAAGCATAGCAGCATCACATCAAACATCAACATCATCATCATGCTATGCAGTGCAATGCAGTCCTACTCCCCTAAACCATCAATGCATGTGGATCCACTAAACTCGGGATGAACGACTTCGGAGTTACATATCCACATTGAGAATCTACTCAACGCCGGAGAATCTACTCCTTGGATAGCCAACGCATCAAACCGACGAATGCCTCATCACGGGGGCGCTAGGAGAATCTACTCCAACCGTGGATGGCCGGATCGCCGTACTCTAGGACGATCTCCCCTATGTCGAACATCCCTAAACAACATCTCCGATGCAATGCGTATACAACACAACAACAACAGCATCACCACCTCCATAACTCCAACGGAATCGACCGAAGGTAACAGCGGAATCAACCGTACCAACTTGTCTCGCGGAATCTACCTGAGGACTTAAGCGGAATCAACCGCAGTACCTGGGGCAAACTCTCGGCCACCAAGGTACGTAACAACAACACCTTAGACCTAAACCGTGGAGTCAAGGCCTCCTTGACCAAAAAGCACCAAGGCACAGCTCATCAACTTGCGGCACCCAAAAAGGGTATCGACTTAACATCTCACCCTCTCATCATCTTTATTTATCTTTAGTAACATTTACCAAGTTGTCTAATCAGTTATCATCATAGGGAAGTGGGGTTTAAAACCCCTTAAGTCCTTTAATCTTGTTCTGTCACAGTGGGTTGAGCACGGTCGTGCTCGTAACCCAGCACGGTCGTGCTTAAGCACGTGAGGGGCGTGCTCCCCTGTAAGTGAAGCACGATCGTGCTCAGCAGCACGATCGTGCTCTTTGTCCTGTACGGCCGTGCTCAATAGCGCGACCATCTTCCCAGAATTCAAATGGGAGCACGGTCGTGCTTCCTGTTCAGCACGGTCGTGCTCAACGCGCGACAGTGCTGTTCTGGGCAGGAACAGAGGCTGATACTTAACCAAATTTCATAATTTAATCCATTAAACATCCTAAACCAGTTATCAGACTTTTTAGGCATTAAACTCATCATTATAACAACAACCAATTCAACAGTGGCATCAACCAACAACGATAACATCATGTTCATACCAATTACAACAACGTAACTCAAACCAACAGTTTATAAACATAAACGTAACATATTAACAATCACTAACATGTTATCATAATAACCAACCAATCATACATACATACATGCATCAACCGGGGTTATGGGAACCCCTTTACTTTACCCTAAACCCAAACCTATGTAGATACTACCCTTCTCCCCATACCTGGATTGAAGGTAGCTCTCTAAGACTTCCCAACAGCAACTGGTTCCTCTCCTTTAGGCGGCTCACGCACGAACGAGCCTTAAACAAACAGGTTAAGACGGTGTTAGTTTCCCAACCAAAAACGAAAGGAAACTAAAGAAAAGGAACGGAACATTACCTATACATGAAGTGCAGACGAAACCACGTTTCCCTAGCGTCTCCAATACTCAAAACCACACTGAGTATGAAGGAAAAAGGGAGGAAGGGAGGTTGCAGCCGTACTAGGGTTTTTAGTAGCAAAGAGGAAGTGTACGGCGCAACCTGGGGTCTGCTCAACGTATATAGGTCCGGACTTGAGCACGGTCGTGCTCATCCTCGAGCACGGTCGTGCTCAACTTAACGTTACGAGACGCGGTCAACACGTTGAGCACGGGCGTGCTACCTGTTGAGCACGGTCGTGCTCAACTTAAAATCAGAAACACGCTTCTGACTTTAAGCACGGCTTGCTGGCTAATGAGCACGGGTGTGCTCATGTACCAGAAAGGGACTTTTAGCCAAAAAAAATCCCACTAAGCCCTTAAACAATAAATCCAACTTAATACAACCAGCTTAATTAAAATATTCTGAAAAACAGGGTGTTACATGGATGCTCTTACAATCCTAAACCCAACGTGCCTCTTTCACTCCCGTCTCACCCTCAACGCAATTCATTCTTTTTTGTTGAAAAAAAGTGCCACAGATTGCGGCCAGGATGAGATCCCTAAGGCTCTCCAATTTCATGAGCTTGGACTCTAAATCTCGGTTGTAACAGACTCCATGAGCGACATGGCAAGGTCCACCATAGGTTCAAGTGCAGTGGCATGGAGAACGGCGGCAAAGCGGAGGAGCTTGGTTGTATGGACGAGGAGAAGGGCCTCTCGACGTTGTGGAAGTTAACGATGGAGAGATCAGCGGCGGGATGGACCACGGTGAAGGATGACTGTTTGAGATCGAGGAAACAAGGAGAGAGAGAGGGATGAGCGGACTTGGGGGGCTTGGCGGCGGTGTTGTAGCAGAGGTTCCTTAGTTTGGGGTGATTACACAGGTGGCCATCAATGGTCAAAGTTGACAATGTTGGAGTTCTTCAAGTGTATAGAATAGAAATTGCAATTTTTGGAGGATTACACAACTTACCTAATTGCAATTGTTTTGCTATAGAGAATAGAAATTCTATTGTTTTGCTGTAGAAAATTTAGGTGTATTTGAGGAGTTGAAAAATTGGAAAGAGGAGACGAGAGGATTACGGGGGAGGGTTTGAACCCAGTAATAATAAAAAAATAAAAATAATAAATGATTAAATTCTAGTAACTTGGAGTCCAAGTTACTACTGGAGTACTGGTTGCCAAGTAAATGCTTAAAAAGTAGGGGTGACGTGGCTTTATATAAGAGGGTGTGTCAGATAGTGTGTCCGTAGCATTGCTCTTATTCAATTAACGAGGGAGGTTTTGCACCGATATGACGGGATCGGTTTTAAATTATTGTTTTGATCCTGGATCAAATTTCAATGAGGTTATTTTGCTTCCATTTTAGCTTACTCTCCTCTTCCAACGATATGTGTGTTTTCTGACAAGGACAGTGACAAAACAAAGCATTGCATTAAGCAGTTCAAGATTGGACTCTGCTAATGCCTGCAATGAAATCCAATTTTAGATCCTAAGATGAAACTACTTTAAGTTGTATAGAAGGAAAAATTAGACTTTCTGAAAATTTCTTGTCCATATCTATGAACTTCACATGAAAGTCTCCCGAGAAACATTCTTAAATAATGTTAATTACAAATTAACTTCAATTTGTTTTTTCAAAAGTGTGCTTTTCACCTTTGTTTCTTCCAAAGTAGGATTCGAGATGCCTTGCTACCCTGCTCCTAAGTTCCTATTATTGCTTCAAAATGAGAATTAAACTAAAGCTACAACCTAGTTACCTTTGGAAAATTTTAGAAGAAAAGGGAGAAGGAAGTAAGGAGAACACGTTTACCGAATCTATAAATAGTCAGCTACAGGGAATGTACTGCAAGCAATATATTAGAATCCCGGTTGATTGGCTTTGACAGCATATCTTTCTGGAACCTATGATGTTTGCTGGATGTTTGTGTCATGACTGCCTTTATTTTGTACCCAAAAGTTGAGGCAACTAGCCGAAAAGAAGTGAGATTAGTTTGGAATTTATTTTTTTTTAGAAAAAGTGTAAGACATAGGTTTAAAAATTTTAGTGACGGAATGTGGTTATTGTATCAATATTTTTTTGTACACCCACGTATATGTAATAATAATAAATATAAACAACACCATCGGCAAGGTTGAGTAAAAGCAAAATGACTTTCCCTTGGTGTGAAAGTGAGAACTGGTAGTGACAGTGGAGATTTTCCAACATCCTAGAACCAAAAGAGTTCACATCGTGTGTGTAATTTAGGGAGAAATGGTCCTTTAAAATGAATTTACTTTTAAAGTAAGTAAGAAAGGGTATATTCATCCTTAAATTATTTAGTGAGTTAAGATCTATATATACTTTATTAAATCAAAAATAAAAATATCATTACTCATCCACTTTAAGGTCAAACTCAATTTAGAAAGCTTCCTTGAAAATTTAGTAATTCTTAGAAGAAACGGCTTCCCATTTCCTAGACCCAAGTTACAAGACAAACGTACAAAGCGCATGCAAGCAAACCATAGCTAAGTCTAAGGCATATATCCCTTGATAAAGGTACCTCCTAACAAGACCTCATCAGAAGAGTGAATATCCCGAGTCAACATCCCCAAAGGGAGGAAGTGAAGTTGAAGAAACAGCCTGAGTCGTAACCCCATAGCTTGAACTGTCTCTGTAACCGATCTGACCCCATGCACCCATGCACCCATCTTCATCCCTTAATGGTTTGTTAAATATAGCTGAAAGTTCACTGGAATTGCAATCCCATGATTGCTGATTATCCAAGCATCCTTGACTAGGTTCATTTGGGTAAGAAAACTCTGCAAAGTTAGAGGGCATTGTTTGCATGTCTAAGGCTTCTTGAGAGAATGCAATATTGTCAAAATGTGACTGATCATCACCTTCCATGTAGTTTGTGTTAACGTAGCTAACCTTTTGGTCACTTGAAGCACTGCCATTGGTATTGGAAACAGGTCTGAAACAACTATCAGGAACTATGCATTCCAGATAGCCTGAGTTAGAATCATTGGAGAAGAAGAAACTATCATCATGAGGTGACTCATGTGTAGTTTCAGCACACATGTCAATATTGTTCAAGTGGGAGGGGTTTTCAGTATTTGGATTGGCTGGTTGTGTGCTTTGAGTGTTCTGTGAAGCTGGTAAAAGAGCTTGAAGATCGTGCAAATTGGTGGTAGTGATGTCAGAAGAGTATATGAAGTTGGTTCTGGCTTGGATGCCTTTGATGGAGAGAGCAGCTCTATCATAAGCAAGAGCTGCTTCTTGAGCAGTGTCAAATGTTCCAAGCCAATGTCTTTCTTTAGTTGTAGGGTCTCTTATTTCAGCAGCATATCTACCCCAAGGCCGCCTCCTTACCCCAAGAAACTTCCCCGGTTCTGCTTGCTTTCTTCTGCCTCTTCTCTCACCAGAAGATGTGTTAGTGTTACGTTGAAGAAGCAATGAGTTCACTTGGGTTTGATTGGCATGTTCATTGGAGGAAGTACCTGAGGTCCTGGAAGTGGACATGGCCAGGAATATGGCAAGAAAGTTGTGTTGGATGAGATGAGAAAATGTAAGATAGTTAAAGGAAGTTAAATAGTGGCAACTGAAGGGAGTACAGAACTGAATGGCACTGCAGAAGGAAGGAGCAGTGAAGGTTGTGAACCTGTGAAGTTGTGAGAAGTCTTTTAAAGACTCTGACTTTATATAGAGAGAAGGAAAAGGACATTTGGCAGATGTCATTCTGCCCTTTTCACCTACTTTTAAAATCTTTATTTTTCTTATTTCTATTAAATCTCTAGGTTCTGCATCGCATTTACTTAAGAGTTGCAACAGTCACTTTCTTCATAGTTCCAATGACATTTAAAATTTGTTTTTTATATCTTAGTACTAAGCACATAAAGTGCATGTTTGGAAGCTGCAATGTATACGGTTGGTACTGTTCTAGACACAAAAATACAATTATTTTTATTAAATAGGTGCATTTTTTTAGACAGATAGCAATAATTATGGTATATTTTCATTGAGGAACAATAGGAATAGTAACTAAAGAACTGTTTCTAAGTTTTTTTTCCTTTCAAAATTGCTTCCCCAAGTAAACCTGGTGAAAATGGCAAGATTGTAAATAAAAAACAACGAAAGCAAAAGCCACTTGGAACTTGTCCAACTAGTAAATAAAAAAGCAACAAAAGCAGAAGCAACTTGGAGTTGTTTTTGCGTAACGTTCAAGTGGAACATGATCCTAAAAAAGGCTAAAACAGAATTAAGAACGATGGTGTTAAAGCCAGACTGAAGAGCTGATCGAAAAAAGTTTCGGTTCATGTTCAACAACTGATTCAACTAGTGAGATTGGATGATCTAACCGGATGGCATCATATATAATTATATGCACACACATACACACACCTATCAAATACAATTTTTCTCATAAGTCATGACATGCCAAGTATTCATAATTCATAATAAAATACAAAAGAGTAAAGTTTTATTATAATCACAACTCAAAATAATCAAGAAACGAATATAAGGTCACAATTTATAATCATAACTCAAAGATAATACTTATATTAAGTTGATTATCACAACTAGCGCCAATGGTCTAGTGATAGGATTGTTCCCTACCATGGCACAAACTTGGATTTGATTCTCATTTTGGTGCATTTTGGGATTAATAATGATTTTTTTTTTCTCCAAAAAAAACCTACCAAACCCTCCTTAAAGAAATCAAACCTTATTTTTGTCAGGTTTAACTCAATTTGACTATGTAAACGATAAAACTATTTAACTATGTCCTGACAAGAGACCGGTTCACGGTTTTTGGGTGTTAACATTGTTTAAGAAGTTACAAAATAGAACTATTGAAGTAGTTTTGAAATCAGTGATTGAATAATGTAAAACTTAGTGAGCCAATTATTGCACAAGGTCCATGCTAGGTGATTTGACAAGGACCGACAAAATTGAATCAATAACCTACCAGGAAATCTACCAGGTAAACCCTAGTTTGTTCTTTTCAATGCAAGAGAGAATCGTGAAAAACAAACATAAAAAAAACTTGAGCTTATAAACTATTACTGCTTTTTGTTATATGCATAAAGAAATATAGCATAATATCTGTATCTTTATTTTTCAGCTAGGCCTATTAGATATTGACCTCATAAAAGTTTGGGTTTTGAGAAGATAAACTTAGTGCCATTTTTGGAGAATTATCCTCGATGGCCGAATAATTGGGAGAATAAATGAAATATTATTGTGCTGGAATCAATCCCAGGGAAAACCAGAAAGGGAAAACAACTGCATGGTTTTGTCTGCATACTCCTAGAGTTTCAAACCTTTGAATTTGGAGGTACTTATCTTACCATGACATTCACCAGCTGCATATGTAATATGCACATGTGAATCCTTTTGTGCAAAATAATCAACCATTTACATTGGAAGCTCTTGTTTGCTTCATGATTTTCAAAGGGGGCAGTTAAAATTATCTCCAAGAATTAGAAATTGTATGAATCTTCCCTGTCTTGTGTCAAATGTAAATTGGAAACAGCCCCACACTGGGATGCAAAAATTTAAAAAGGTTATCTTTTGAAAGGCCCACTAGTCAAATTCTTAATTTTATATCTGTCCCACGTATGCTTCACATGCCGACCATAGAATTTTTAATTCTACTGTTTATGCCGTACTGATGGTAGTAGTTGACCATGGTCTTACCTCTTCACTATGCTCAAATGCCCTGTTCAATGATGAACTTAATAGTGTCCAGGGAACAACTCAATCTAAAACATAAGCTTTTTGATGAACGTGCAAGATCAATCTTTCTATTAACTATCTCCTTCATGCAAAAGCACATGTATAATTTCCAGCAGAGTTCATTTTAATTTAAAACTTCATCATTATGTTTGTGTCTTGATCTTTCTGTTGGAAACTTGTAATATTAGTTATTGTATTATAGCTTATTGTTAGATGCATTGTGCATTAGTTGTCGCACATCGTGTAATTAGAATACATGTAAATACTAAATACTGACTTATATATATATATATATATATATATATATTCAGTCACCATTGTGTATTTTAAAAACATGGCATACTTGAGGTTGAATAGAACAACACCTCTGTTATCACTTTCAAACTGAAAAATCTCGGCAAACTGTGATATTTATTGGGAATTGAGGTGGCCCGGTCTAAGGATGGTGTGATTATTTCATAGAGGAAATATGTTGTGGATGTTCTTGAGGAAATTGGCTTGCTGAATTTAAAAACCGTTGATATTTCTAAGGCGAGTCTCTACTAGATCCTGGAAGATAATGAAGACTACTTGTGGGGAAACTTGTAATTACAGTAAACAGCAGTAATGAAATTGCAGAAAATTAGAACAAGAGAAAGATAAGTAAAGACACGAGTTTAACGTGGTTCGGCTAATGTGACCTACATCCACAGACAGTCAGAGAATTTTTCTTATTCAACAGAGAAAGAGGTTACAGCCGTCAACAAATTCAAGCCAAACACAACTAAACTAAACTACCTTACAGCTACTTGTCCAAACATTTTCTTTGTTGTTAGTGTAGTTAGCCGGTTGTTGAATTCTCCATGTGAGGGTCGTTGGGATGCTATTATACATAACCTCAAGGATGTTAAAGGAGATCCAAGAAAAGGCCTCGTCTATGAAGACAAAGGACATATAAAGATAGTTGAATTTCGACTGGGTAAGCTTTCCTATTGATAATGATCCACTTCTAAGTACTGTGTTCTCATTAAAGTAAGAAGCGGAATGTAGTTGCAAGATCAAATGCAGAAGCAAAATAGCAAATAGAGTCATGACCTCAACTACTTGTGAACTTATTTAGTTAAAACAACTTCTTACTGACTTCAACTTGAGGAGATTATGCAAATGATGCTCACATGTGACAATAAAGCTACTTGGCATATTGCCTCCAACCCGCTTTTTTATGAAAGGATCAAACACATTGAGATAGATTATCACTTTATCAGGAAAAGATCCTATTCGGAGATATCATTATTAGCTTTGTCAATTCTAACAATCAATTGGCAAATGTCTTTTCAATATCTTTCAGAGATCCTCGTTTAATTTATCTGTGCATTAAACTTGATGATCTATATGCCCTAACTTGAGGGGAAGTGTTGAAAACTTGTATTATTAGTTATTGTTCACAGCTTATTATTAGATGCCCAGGTTCATTCTACAGTAGTTCACACATTGTGTATTATAGACACGATTTTTAACATCATATATCTCTTCTTTCTCCTCTCTTAATCTCAACACTTTCAAACACAAATCAAATTTGAGCAAATTGAATTCATGCTCCCTGCAAATTGCCTTCTAGGTATCACCTTTGAGCAATTTTCAACGAAGTCTAATAACGAGAGACATGGGTACTGATCCCCAAAAGCCAATAAAAAAATGTGGTCAAAAAGGGCAATGAAAAGCTTAAACGAGGCATGCAAATTGAGGTGGAGTAAACCGCTCCCCAAATAAAAGTTATATATAGCGGGCCACACTTGTATTGTTTCACAGCTCTTGCAATATAACTTTACTATCTTTAATTGGCCTGCAATGACATTCTATTATTCTATCGGTGGATTCTAAAGTGAAGTTATTGATTAAGCCCCTCACCGGTGAGGCAGCATTTCTAGCCCTTAGATATAATGTTAAAATAATTAATGGTTCAGATTTGATGGTCCAAAAATAGTTTTTTAATTTTGACCTGGTAAATTGGTAGCAAAGAAAGTGTAGAAAGACAATTTTACCCTTCTTCCCTCCCACCCACTGTCCAACCATCCCACCGTCGACAAGGACCAGAACATCGTATGGTCATGGCTTTCACACTCCTCTATTGCAGGGCAGTGCCCCTTTTTCATTTAGAAAAATCAATCTATTTCATTAAGTGGAAAGAATCAATACAAGTTAATATTAATTCATCACAATGGAATCGAACCAGATTGAATGAAAATATAATGTTTATTAATATGAATTCTTGATTTTAACAAAGTGATACAGCACCATAAAATTACAGAACTATCTTCCTCTTCCTTCCAACTAATGAAGAGACCTGGGCTCTCCCTTTTATTTTTCCCAAAATAATTAAAAATCATCCCTGTAACTCAAAACCACTAATCCCCAAAAGTTGTCACTGAGACATAACATCCTCAGCCTAAACCCAGATGTGGACGGAGCTTTCAGGTGGCGTGTGCAGGGGCACACACAGTGAGGCGGCGCGAGCAAGTTGGCGACGGTGGCTGGTGGCTCAGGAAGTCGACGACTGCAGCACAGGGAGGTAAGCATCGTGTGGATGCAGGGGAGGTGGCCGGAGTTCGATAACAGCTGCTGCATCTTCAAGCTCCGGCTATGGCGGTTCCAGAAACCAGATCCACACGGGTCTTCAAACCAGAAACCAGATCCAACTCACCTCCTTTTAGATCTGACCCACCTCACCATCGCACCATCCCATTTTTCGGCACTGCTTGGATTGCCACCATCTTCCGCCTTCAATGCGGATTTGGTTAGTGGCTTGTTGAACGAAAAATTCACCAAGACCTTGAGGCGAACTTTCCCTTCTGTTGTAGCCACATTGATTCGAAAGGTAATGTTTTCTCATGTGTTCTAGGATATTTTGGAAAGAACGGTTTGAAAGCTAGAGCTTTCTTGAAGCCTTGATGTGTTGGAGAAAGAACCAATATTTGCTATAGGAAGCTTGGTCAATTTGATCATAGCAGGTGCTTATAAGAAGCTTCCTAATATATTTAGTTATTTAGGCAGGAGCTTTCGTGGGTGGAAGATGACAGAAGGGTGGGGAAGGAGGTAGTGGGAAGGAGGGGTAAAATGGGATTATCAAAATAAAAAATAAAATAAAACAAAAAATAAAAACCTGAAAAACCCACTATAATAAGTTAAAATACTGCCTCATCGGTGAGGGGCTTAATCAACAACTACACCTTAGAATCCACCTATTCTATATGGCATTGGAAATAGCATGCCACAAATCATATCAAATGGGTCAAGCCGTTTAGTTGGTTTTAGCATATTTCCCAGTGCCAAGATGCTTTGCCATTAGTAATAGCATGTTGGATCATGTAAACTTGTAGTAGACCCACTAAACTTTGTCAACAGTCGAAGTGAAAGGTGTTCAAATATGAGACCAAAATAAGATAGAAATCAGAAACGCTCAATTACACTTGTTTGATTGTTTAATCATTTGTGTTTCTTAAGAACAGATTGGGTTTTGATTGTGTGACCCTTGACTCTTCCACTTAAGATTTCAAACAGCCGAAAGATAGAGATACGTTAGCTCCATTTGGGCCCCCATGTGAGGATATTAGTATTGCATGGTATCATAATGCTCTCGTCTACCAAGACAAATGAGAATTAATATGGAAATATATAAACTGAAAAATAAAGAAATAAGCATGGGGTTTTCTTCTAGATATATTAATGTTTCACCAGGAACTGTGCTTTAGTTGTTTTCTAGTTCAATGCAGAAGAAAAAACAGTTTAATGTGTATGTAATATACGTAGTAGTGGGGATGAACAAAAAAAGGGATGTATTCCGTTCTTCGTAGGGAAGGTTTTGGAAAGATTAGTCAAGTCACATGCCAAATTATACTAGGGAGGTCAAAAAGCCATATAAGTGCATAAAAATAAACGGAACCATCGGTAACCAAACCGCAAACAATGTAGGATATCCAGATTTCCTAAAATTAGTTTTTGACGTATTTACGCATTAATGTACCGTTGGATCAATTTTAAGTTTTCTCAAACATGATGAACTAATAGGTGAATTTGTGAATGCTTCAATGATTGAATGTAGGGAATCCATCCTAATATATGCTGAGTTTCAAGTTGGGTTGGCGAAGGAGCACATTTGTACTTTACATGTCCCTAGAATATTTTTGTCTTGCACAATGGACAAGGAAGCATAAAAAATAGCTTTAATCTTCTCTCTAGTTTTTCCCATACTTTTATTTTATTTTTACTGGGTCTTTTCTCTCTATATCTTTCTCTGAGATGGTTTTCAACAGTAATTAACTTTTATGGTCAGAAGAGAATTTTGCACATTCGCCAAAACTGGCACACACACCTTTTTGTTTGTGTTAAAGGTCCTCCGGGATTCAGGGAAAAGGATAACCATGTTAACTTGGACTTTGACGAAAAATAGACTAATGGAGTTTAACTGTTTAAGTAACATGTTTTAGTAAGCAACTTTTGGTTCAAACTTGTCCCAAATTAGCTTTTGCTGCTTCAGCTCGGATCTGTTCAAATGCCACACTCGTGTCCTCCCACTTTGCAACCAAAGTGCATGGCACAAGCTGGTTTTGCTTTTTAAAACCCTTCCTTTTGTTTCTCTTTATTTGGTTAATGTTCCTTAAAGTGTGTTGTTTCTGCGTGCCTGACCTACCACTTAGAAAGAAGAATGGTTGGTCAAGGCACAACACTCTCCCTTTCTTTCTTTCTTCTAATTTTTTTTTTACCAGCCACACTTTTTGCTTTTATTTGTTTTGTGGTTATCTTTCCAAATTCTCATAAGATGAGTGTCAGAAAGTTTATGTGCATATATCATTTCCCTAATTATTACTATGCCACCTAATAGGAATTTCATGCGAATGCAGGAGGTAAGGAGGTGAGCTTGAGAAACTGGTCCTTCTCAGCTCTCAATCCATTCCAAGCTCATTCCGGAGAATCATCATATAAGCTTGTTTCCAATTTTATGGTGATTTAAACTGTCATTTTTGGTTCAGATAGAAAACAAAAACCACACCAGGTCCATCAATGGATTACCAAATTACTACTATAACATTTTAATGGGTACAACAACAACAACAACAGCCAAGCTATTTTCCCATTGGGATCAACTATACGGATCAAACAGCATCATAATGTACTAAATCTTTCTTAACAATTACGCTTTTAGTTTTTCTTGGTCTCCCTATACCTCTAATAGTTGGGTTGCCCTCTATATGATCTACTCTCCTTAACAGGGAATCTACAGATCTTCTCCACACATACTCAAACCACCTAAAGCGAGATTCTATCATGTTTTCTACAAAAGGTGCTACCCACCTACCCCAACTCTCTTGTTGATCATTTACCGCCCAACATATAGTCCCATACAACATCACAAGTCTCATAGTTGTGCGACAAATTTTCCCTTTAGCTTGAGCGGTACCTTCTTATCCCATATAACAAACGAGGCACTCCTCCATTCCATCCACCCTGCTTGAATCCTGTGATTTACATCTCCCTCTATGTTCGTCGTTATGTATGATGGGCCTAAGATAGTTAGACTGTGTGACTTATGGTATGATATGCTCTCCAACTTTCACTTCCAAGTTAGGAGTGATGCGTCTCTTGCTAAACTTACATTTCATATATACTCAGTCTTACTTCTACTTAAACGAAAGCCATGTGTTTCCAAAGCATGTCTCTGCATCTTTAACTTTCCATTTATTTTCTCTCCTAACTCTTCAACTAGCATTATATCATCAGCAAAAAATATGTATCACGATGTTGGCTCTTGAATATGCTCAGTAAGCACATCTAAGACCGAGGTAAGAAGATAGGGGCTCAAAGTTGACCATGGTGCAATGCTATAATTATAGGAAAATCTTATATGACCCTACCTTGAGTTTTCACTCCAGTCGTAACCCCTTCCTATATAATTATATATTCTTGATAGCTCAAATATAGGCAATACGAAATCATTTCTTCTCTAGAGCCTTCCACAATATCTTTCATGGTATCTTATCATACAGTTTCTAGAAATCAATGAAAGCCATGTAAAAGTCTGATTGATCCTTCGGATATCACTCCGTTATTTGTCGTAGCAAGTATATTGCTTCCATGGTTGATATCCTCGGCATAAAACCGAATTGAATTTGAATAATGTGAGTTCTTACCTTAATATACAGTTTAATCCCCTATAATTTGTGCAATTTTGTATCTCTCCCTTGTTCTTCTTATAAATAAGGATTAAAGTGTTTCTCCTCCACTCTCCTGTACTCTTCCATGCCTCAACAGGTATATCATTCGACCCAAATGCTTTGTCATTATTCATCCTTCTTAAAACTTCTTTTACCTCATGGTCCTCAATTCTAAAGGTATAATTTTGGTCTTCCTCTCTAGTATTTAGTCTATCAGAGTATGATAAAACTTTATGTCCTTCATTAAATAGCTTATGGAGGTATTTCTTCTATCTTTTCTTGATATTCTATTCTGTAACCAAGACTTTACCTTTTCTTGATCATTTCACTAGGTCCAAATCTCGTCTTTCTTTCCCTACCTTTAGCAAGCCTGTAAACATTTCGTTCTCTATCTTTGATGCCAAAAGATTGATATATCTCGTCAAAAGCTTTAGATCTCGCTTCACTCACCGCCTTCTTAGTATATTTCTTGGCTACCTTATATTTCACCCAATTTAAAGCATTTTTACGTATGGACCACGATTTAAAACATTGCCTTTTAACCTTAACTTTATGTTAACACACCTGTGTCCAACCACCAAGATTCTTTACCCATAGGTCCAAAGCCTCTTGATTCAGCGAAGTGTCTTTTTTGTTACCTTCCTAATCTCTTTGGACATTGTATCCCACATATCATTAAAACTTCCTTATGCCTCATAAAACCCTTCCTCCAAATCCCTATGCTAAAAGCTCCATTTTTTCACATTTCAATCGCCACCATTTGATCCTTGAAACCTTATTTTCTCTTTACTCTCCTTTTACATCCATAACCAAGATTCTGTATTGGGTAGTTAACCTCTATACAGGTATGAGTTTACAATCCATGCAAGCTTTCTACTCAATTTCCTAACAAAAAAGATATCATTTTGAGAACACTTTTGTACATGATACGACACTCCACCCGCTTCCTATAATTTATATATTAAAAATCCTGCTAGTTAGCCCCTTGTTTCTCCAAAATTACCAATTTTGTTGCCTCCTTGACCAATACCGTCCCCAACCCTCCACTGGTGGAACCTACATGGCCCCCCTGCATCCTAACGGCTACTAAGAGGAGTCCATGGCATGGACCTCTATTTTAAAGGTCCTTTTTAAACGCGACTTTATCATTCAATACTCGAGAAACACGGCCGCATTAGCTTATTTTGGGACATAAACATTTATAATTACGGGATGGAGGTTGTTCAAGACACTAACACGGTAAAAAAAAAAGGAACAGACGCCTATCCTAACCCCAAAAAACAGGATGTTTAGTGTTCATACGATCCACAGCTAGGCTTGACAGATTTTTCACAAACTATCATTAACATCCTTTTCTCTATATTATTAGGACCATCTCTAAAGCATACAATTTACAAGCCAGTTAAACAAGCTACAAACACTCTAATGTTAAAATATAACAATCTCACTTCAGTCGCTTTTATGGTGACTTCATGAGGTCATCAAAATTAGACATTTTACATCTTTTGACAAAATTGTTTCTATATGTACATTACACACTCTTCGAACACATCATTATAAAATTACATAAGCAATTACTTAACCAAATTTTTTTTTTTGCTAGGAAATTACTTAACCAATTTAACCCAACAAATAATGTTAGATGTGCACCTCTATGACCGCATCTTCCCTAACTCGTATGTAATTGACGAAAACCTCAGCTTCTGCCTTCTAGTTGAATAAAAGAATTTAAGACTGAACATGCATCCAGCATCATGCCATCACAGGACAAGCATGTAATATGATAAGCATGCTATACCATTCTACTTTTTGAGGCTGCTTCTCATGATTTTTACCCGCTTCTATATCATCTCATTCTGAATGAATTTGCTTCCTACGCAAACTGCTGTTCATCAAGGAGCAATAAACATAAATTTCAAGAAGGGTACCCTAATTAATAATAATGATATTTCACAAAGTCACAAAAAGCCAAAACAACAAATGTTTGAAAATACTATTTACTATCACAGTGGCATTGATGATTATATCCAAAAAAACACTCAAATAAAAAAAAAGTAATGAGAGGCAACAACCTTATCGGGGAAGGATATAGAAGCAAAGAAAAGATTCACCTCTCCATTTGGCTGTTATGGGTGCCGTTGTGTACAAATGTTTCAGAAAAATATTGTCCACTCGATAACAAGGAAATATGGATCAAACGACGCCATAATATTCTATCGTAATCATGTTTATAGACAAACCATTGACATCTAAATCCTATAGTTTTTCTTGGTCTCCCTTTGCCTCTAGCGATTGGGTTACCTCCTTCTGATGTACTCACTTTATTGGGGCTTCTACAGGTTTTTCCCACATACGCTGAAATCACCTAAGGCAAGATTCGACCATCTTTTCTACAATAGGTGCTACCCCAACCTTCTCTCTAATGCATTTATTCCTAATCCTATCTTGTCTGGTGTGTCCGCTCATCCAGCACATCATTCTCCTCTCTGTTGCATTGAATTTATTCTCTTGTTGGCTTTTTACGACCCAACATTCAGTATCATATAACATCACAAGTCTATAATTGTATGGTAAAATTTTCCCTTAAACTTGAGCAGTACCTTTCTATCACATATAACACTTGAAACACTCCTCCATTTTATCCACCTCGCTTAAATTCTATGGTTTACATCTCCCTCTATTTCTCCATCGTTTTGTACAATCTAATTATATTCAATTAGATTATTGCCAAGTTTCATGGTGATAGCAAGGAATAAAACCATTATAAGAATAAGGTTTTCCATACCTAAGGCATAGTAGCAATACACATGAATCTAGAAGCACTGAATCAGAGTGGCACTACTTCCATTCAGGCCATTTAATTGAATCTGTGGATGTTTTCTTCATTCTTGATGCACCAGCACTGTCTGAGGAATCATGCCATATCATTTCCATCTGATAAGTAGCAGAACAAATTGGTCATTCATTGGGTATGCACTATAGAAATGACACAATATTGTAGAAGAGCTTCAGGTAGGACTGTATGAGGATAAAAGAAAAAACAACTTAATTCTTCAGTGGACAGATTATGTCTCCAGGTTGTTTGTAGGAAATAGGGGTCAATAATGTTTCACAATTAAGGACAACATCATTTTAAGGGAATTTGATGCAGTTAATGATAACTAAATTTAATTCGGTACATAAATCATTTGATAACATGTTTATTCATTGTGCTAGCAAGGATTATAATAAACAGTATCACAGAAGAGAAACAAAAAGACACACCTCCCCGACAATCACTGTGTCGCCTTCCTTCACACCAAGTTTCATGAGAGACTTATACACACCACAAGCCTCAAGAACATGTTGGAATCTTCTGTCTGAATCAACATAGCTGTTAAAGATGCACACGTTTCAATGAGATCAGTCATGAACAGGAGTTGCAAATTCAAGCACAAAGCTTATCCTAACACGTTTTTTCTAACACACATCAAGTATTAATTAAGAGAAGGAGGTTGTATCTCCATTCTTCATATTTTTGCCACAGTATATTCTAGAAATGATATTTTGGTAATAAGAAAGAAATCATATTAGGGAATTGTAATCTCGACCACATTTTTACTCTTTAACCTACCGCCAATTTGTCATCTGGACAAACCGTTGCAATCCAGATCCGACTACACGCCAAATATTTGACTTGCTATCATGAAAAATTTCAAAATCATTAATGGATGCATTTCGCTGCTTCTTTACTGCATCAGCTACATGGTTCAAGTTTACCATATCTCTTCCATCTGAAACAGGTCAAATTTGTTTAAATGCAAGAGCTTCTTCTTGAAGAAAATAGTATTCAGAAGTAACTGGTAATATGACAATAACATTAAATTTAAGAATGACCGCAAATAGAATTACAACCTTCATAATCATATTCCTCCTTGCCTTTACTTTTACGCAAAAGCTCATAAGCAGCACAGATAACTTCATGAGTACCTTCCCCTTTGACAGCGCTCATACAAAAAGGTGTGATCCCACGAGATTCTAATTTTTCTTTGAAGGATTCCCAGTTCTCATATGCTTCTGGAAGATCCATTTTATTATAAGCAACTACATACGGCTTCTCAGCAAGATCAGGATTAAACAGCTTCAGCTCTAGACGAACTGCATCAAACTCAAGATCCGGCTGCAGTGATGAACCATCAACAACATGTACCTAAAACCCAATGAAGAGGCTTGTTTTAAACAGCAATTTTAAGGGGGCAAAAATGAAACACAGACCTAAAAAATAGTTACACTTTGAAATAGCAGCAAGAATGGAAGGTTCATACATAGAAAAAAAGAATCATACATATATTCTACATAGGTGGATAATGTTTAAATCAATGGATAACCTACTAATCAATAATTCTTTGGGTCAACTGTAGACGTAAAATTCAACATAAAGATATTTCATATGCATGGAAAGATTGAGAATGGGATGGGTTCATAATCCACTGATCGATTGATTTAGAGAGATATAAGATAGGTATGCAAACAAAAAATAAAAAAGATAATGGACGGTAAAAGATTCTATAACTCTGATGAGCAAACAAGTTGAAATTTTACTGAATTACTTCAAAGAGAATTGACACAAACAGAGGTGGGATCAAAAGGATGGAGTGGCCAAAATATAGATGATTAAGGGTTTTTTAAAAATAGTCAGCAATGTCTTTAATACATTTAAAAATGAAAGCAAGGAAAATACTTATTATGTAGTCCTGTTTTTGTTTTCTGCAACACCACAATCCCCCCCCCCCCCCCCTTCCCCCCCCCCCCCCAAAAAACACCCAAGGAGGGGTGTGACAACTCTATAAGTGAGGTAGGTATGTCTAACTATATAAAGCAGAACAAAACAATCGGTACCATCTTGATCAAAAGTGCCTACCAGAGCAGAACACCTTTCAGTGTGTCGTAGAAACTCATGACCTAAACCAAAACCTCTGTGTGCTCCTTCAAGTAGACCTGGAAGGTCCGCCACTACCATTGTTGAATCATAGTCAAAGGAAACAACGCCCAGATTGGGAAGCAGTGTTGTAAAGGGATAATTAGCCACCTCTGGCTTTGCAGCACTTACTACACTCAAAAGTGTACTTTTCCCTGCATTTGGAGCACCCACTATACCAACATCTGCTACCAGCTTGAGTTCTAACTCCAACCACCTGATCAAAGAGACCATTATTCTTTGTCTTTCTACAGAGTGTCATATTTTTTGGAAGTCAGACCAGATGCAGAAAAATAAAGAACATATTTTTATTTCATTATTCCAACAAGCTTAACAAGTATAAACTTCTTTTTCTTTCTGATGAAAACGACCATAGTTTTGGTCCTTTTCGACATGGCCAAGAATCTTCTTCAGGCACGTTCGGTCATTTTACTCTCAGATACAATAACATAGGAGCGGAATTGGGAAGACAACACAGGGAGGGCCTGCTTCATACCAACTTTTAAAGAAACAATTCTTGTGAGTAATGTCAACCAACCAAACTCTTGTATGTTTCATATGAGACTCTGACTTCAAACTTCAGAGGAACGACAACACCCTTGATGTTGCAGTCTTATATGTAATGCACAAATGGTAACTATTAAGTGTACTCGTTAACAAACCATATAGCATGATTCCCATGTGAATAACTATCAGATCAAAACATTTTAATGGAAGCACAAACAAAACAGAACATTGCAATATGACCCATTTTGAACCATAAAAATAAAAGCATATTTTGCATCAATGAAATTTATATTCAGGTTGAAACCTTGTTGAAGGGTAAAAGGAACTCACATTTCAGGACCCTGTTCACCATTCTCAGCAATCTTGGGGACCTTATTAGTTCCAGATTTGAAGGAAGCATTCCCTCTGCCACCTCTTCCACCTGGCAACAGCAAAGCTCTCTGTCCTGGATACACCATCTCCAACAACACCTCATCCCTATCAGCCTCTCTGATCAACGTTCCTGGAGCCACCTTCACCACCACATCTTCTCCCTTAGCCCCACTCTGCACCCTCCCCTGCCCGTGGCTTCCCCTCCCTGCCCGGAAATGCACACTGTTCCGAAACGGCAACAACGAATTCATCGACCCATCAACTTCCACATACACATTCCCGCCTCTGCCTCCGTCGCCACCCGACGGCCCCCCAAACGGGACGTACTTCTCGCGGCGGAAAGCCACCACGCCGTTGCCGCCGTCCCCGGCCTTGACGTATATCTTGGCACGGTCGAAACACCGCATCACCGCCGGCACCCCTTTCTCCTTCACCTCCTCTTCAGAAAATTCAACCGATTCACCGCTCTCAAAATTCAAAAACCCATCACCTTCATCTTCATCTTCGTCGTCTTCATCGCCGTCATCTTCAAATTCGGAATCGGCATTGCCTTCGAAAATTTCAAACCTATCGTAATTTCCCTGGGAATGAGCATAAAAAACTTCTTCCTCTTCTTCTTGTTCTTCTTCATGTTCATTGGTGAGAAATTGGTTAATTTGATGGTGAAATGTGGGTGGGGTAGAATCGGCGAGCTTGAGTTGGGAAGAGAAGGGAGCTTCGTAATCGTCCTTGGGAGGAAGACGGGTGTAGGTAGTGGCTTCGCCGCCGGAGAGAACCACCGGTTCAGGCGGAGATTTGTAGCTTCCAATTTGCTTCTTCAATTTGGGATTGGGATTAGGGTTAGGGTTTGGGAGAGGTTTCTTGTTATTGTGAGTGCGAGTGCGAGATTTGTGGGTGTTAGGGCGAGCTAGAGCTTTTGGAGAGAACCACACTGACATTGCAGTCGCCATTTGAGTGAAGAAAACAGAGCTACCTAGTTCCCATTTCAGTTCAACATCAACAACCTTAAATTATCAATTGGATAAGCCCACACGTGTCGTGTTCAATCTTCAGAATAATTTGGTGATAGAATGAAACGAAATAAAGGAAAATTGTAAGAAAGATGTGAATCAATCAATGGTACTAAGCCACCCCTGGGATTGTTGAGTTTGACAGTTTAACCATACTACCGGAAAAATGTCTTTTTTTCTCTTTTTAATGAAAGTTTATGCTATGTTTTAGAGTTTTGAAAGGGATGGAGTAGAGTGATTAATAATAACGCTTGGACTCTTGAGCATGATTTTTCAGAGGTGGTGCGTAGGGGCTGGGTGAGTGGTAATGACGGTGATATTGTGTCTAAGCTTCAAATTTGCGCTGATAGTCTTTTGTCTTGGAGTAAGGAGCTTCGGGTTGAATTTAAAAATGAGATCTTGGTGTGTAGAAAGCGGCTGGAGGAGTTGCAGGATAGGGAGGAGAGTTTTTGGAAGCAGAGATCGAAAGTGTTTTGGCTTCGAGACGGGGATCTCAATACCCGTTTCTTTCATGCCTCGGCAACATCCCGTTCTAAGGTAAATAAAATTTTCAAAATTCAGGATAGTGGTGGTTTAGTTACGGAAGACCCCATCCAAATTAAAGCCATTGCGAAGAATTACTTTGATGATCTCTTTATTGCTCGGGTGGGTGACTATGATCCTGTTGTGAATTCTATTGAGCCTTGCCTCTCTAGTGAGGATAATGTTATGCTTGTTCGTCCGTTTTCTAGATCAGAATTCTCTGTAGCTCTAGGTGAAATGCATGCAGATAAGTCCCCAAGGTCTAATGGTTTTAATCCTGGTTTTTTTAAGAATTCTTGGGAGCTTTGTGGTGAGGAGATTTTTACAGCTTGTTGCTTCTGGCTAGAAAGGGGTTATTTTCCAGCAACTATTAATGACACTAATATAGCCCTCATACCAAAGAATGATAATCCTGAATCTATGAAAGATTGGCATCCTATCTCCTTATGTAATGTTGTCTATAAGGTGTTGTCCAAGGTTCTGGCTAATAGACTGAAACTGATTCTCCATAAATGTGTCTCTAGCGTTCAGTCTGCTTTTGTTCCTAACAGGTCCATTCTTGATAATGCAATAGTTGCTACGGAGATTATCCATTATCTTAAGAGTAAGTCGAAAGGCAAGTTGGGGGATGTGGCATTGAAGATTGATATGAGTAAGGCCTATGATCGTGTTGATTGGGGATACCTCAGAGCTGTTATGATGCGTATGGGTTTTGAAGAGAAGTGGGTGGAGTGGATTATGCTCTGCGTGGAATCAATTAGCTACTCTGTGCTTGTTAATCAGGAGCCGGTTGGTCCTATTCATCCTGGTCGGGGGCTTAGGCAAGGGGATCCTCTTTCCCCATATTTGTTTATTCTGTGCTCTGAAGGTCTGATGGCTATTATTAATCAAGCTGAAGGTAGAGGTGATCTCCATGGGGTGAAAATTTGTAGAGGGGCTCCTATTGTTTCCCATCTTCTGTTTGCAGATGATTGCTTCTTATTTTTCAAAGCCAAAGAAAGTGAAGCTGTTGTTATGAAGGATATTCTTTCTACGTATGAGGCTGCTTCAGGTCAAGAGATTAATTACCAGAAGTCAGAAATCTTTTATAGTAGAAATGTTGATGGTGGGATGCGTGATGTTATTGCAAACTTGCTTGGTCCAAATTTGTTTGGGCACGGGCAAGTATTTGGGTCTCCCCTCTATGATTGGGAGGAGCAAAAAAGCCTTATTCAGTTTTATTAAGGATCGAGTTTGGAGGAAAATTAATTCTTGGGGTGGCCGGTCCTTATCTAAAGCTGGGAAAGAGGTTATGATCAAGTCGGTTCTCCAATCTATTCCCACATATTTTATGAGCATTTTCCTTATCCCCCAATCCTTGGGGGATGAGATTGAGAAAATGATGAACTCTTTTTGGTGGGGTGGTGGTAGTGGCAGAGGAAAAGGTGTGAGGTGGCTCTCTTGAGACAAGCTGACAATGCATAAAGCGGATGGTAGTATGGGCTTCAGAAATTTGTATGCTTTTAATGTGGCACTTCTAGGTAAGCAAGGGTGGAGATTGTTGTCTAATCCTGATACCCTTGTGGGGAAGCTTTTCAAAGCTAAATATTATCCACATTGTGATTTTCTGGATGCTAATATTGGTAGTAATTCGAGTTATGTTTGGCGGAGCATTTGTGAAGCAAGAGTTGTCCTTAAGGAAGGGATTGGGTGGCGTATTGGAAGCGGCTTGCATATCAATGTTTGGTCTAAAAAGTGGACTCATGATTCTGCCAATGTGCTACCTCATGAGCATAGTTTTTTTAACCCAGTATTGAGGGTTTGTGACTTATGGCAGGAAAGAAGTGGGACTCTTTGCTTGTTGAGGCGCTAGTATCTCCAGCAAGTGTCAATTCAGTTTTGAAAACTCCTCTTCTGGAAGCAGTTCACGATGATGGCATATTTTGGTGGCCTGATCGTAAGGGTGTATATTCGGTAAGGTCGGCCTATTGGCTTTGCTTGAATAATATTTTGGATACTTCTCACTTGAAGGTTGTGGGTGACTGGAAAGGATTGTGGAGTCTCAAAGTTCCACCAAAAGTAAAGAATTTCCTTTGGAGAGTAGCTAGAGATTGCCTCCCTACTAGAGCTAAACTTGTGGAGCGCGGGGTTCAGTGCCCTAATCTTTGTCCTTGGTGTGATATGAATGTTGAAAATAGTTGGCATATTCTTTTCAGTTGTGCTAAGGCAGAGAGTGTTTGGAGGTATGTTAATCTTTAGGGAGTTGTTTCTAGTTGGCTGGTTAGTGTTGATAATGTGAGGGAGTTATGCTTCCGAGCTCTTGGTTGTCTTATAGATGAGGATATGATCACTTTTGTTATGACTCTATGGTCTCTATGGCGTAGTAGAAATGCAAAGGTGTGGGACTTAGTGGATGAAGGTGCAGCTTCTATTGTGCAGCGTGGAAGTATTGTCCATAGGGAGTGGAAGGAGGCTCGTGCTCCTGTTGGTGTTGCAACGCCCAACGCTCCTGGTCCAGCCCTTATGCGCTGGTGTAGGCCTCCCCAAGGCTACCTCAAGTGCAATATTGATGCCTCTTTTTCTGCAGCAAATAATAAAGTGGGCATTGGTATGTGTTTGCGGAATGATGTTGGCGTTTTTTTTGGGTGCTAAAACTCTCTGGCTGGAACCTATTGTGGATGTTCATATAGGGGAAGCAAGTGGTCTTTATTTTGCTATTAAATGGATGATTGATCTTCAACTGGATAAAGTTATATTTGAAGTGGACTCCAAGATAGTGGTGGATAACATGTGCTCAGACTGTGTGGATGTTTCTTCTTTTGGTGCTATTGTTTCTTCTTGCAAGTATCTTCTTTTGTCTTTTTTTCAAAACTCTCATGTTGAGTTTACTAGGAAGCAAGCTAACATGGTTGCTCATTCCTTAGCTGGGGTGGCCTTGTCCTATGCTTGCCCTCATTTCTTTCATGATATTCCTTCATGTATTGGCGCTTTGATTATTAATAAAATGCAGTAATGTTCCTTTGTCAAAAAAATAAAAAATAAAATGGTTTGTAACCTAGTGGAGTGGAGAGGTAAAAGTATATTACTCAATTATTTGTAAGTTTAAGGAGGAAATCTCAAACCCCCTTATTTAGAGGATATAGAAATTGGGGGTTTGGATGGGGTTTGGGTTACCATCTTAAATCATCTCACTTCATTAATGAATGAACTCTCAAACAACGGATTAATATTCATTAACAACTATATTGCATTACTAACCATCTCATTCAATCATCCCATACATAGAATTAGATTAAAAGAAGATGTCCTTATAGTGGACTTCGTTTTGCTTGCCAGCTGTAAAGCAATATGATCTCAGGAATGTTTTTTTTTACATCACAATGGGGACATCATATGGTGTCCCCTTTGTTTTGTTGTGTGTTTTCGGAATATACGTATATAAAGATGATAAAAATAAGTAAGAGATATAAATAAATATATACGGTATCACACATGGTGTCTAAAATCTGATGTTCAAATAATACAACTCAATAATTTTGTAGTGGTTGATAGTCAAGTTCAAGGGGAATGTGGGAATACTCGAAGTTAAAGAAGATAGACATAGATCATCATTCCAATCTAAGAAGATAAAGGAAAAATAAAGATAATGGTCAGATTTTTGTTGTTGTTGTTGTTACTTACACACTTGTGTGTTTTATTATTGCCTACTTAAACATGGGCACACACCAAAATTGAAAGATGGTGGGAACTAATTTGTATTTGAGAATTGATGAAATTATGCTGGATTTTGCACTTTTCAATTGCAAGCAGCTTTATCAAATTCTATCTGCATGGAGATGGTTGGCCGTGATGGTCTCGTAGGACATTCCTTGTCTCTCTGCATGGAGAGTGAAATATTCAGATAAATGCAATGCTATATAACAACATCAAAATCAACAAACGAAGTCGTGTTAAGAAAGTAAGGAAGGAAATCTGGGATACTGTCAAGCCTACTAATGATCTATTTATTGACAAATAGGCAGCATGCTCCATTGATTAGCATAATTTGAAAGGAGAAGAATAGAAAACATAACATTAGATTTAAATGATCTTGTTTCTTCCATATGGGTTTTGGTCTCTCGTGATTTTGTTTTCTTTTGTTTTTGTTTTCTTCTTTTTATCAATAAATTATGGTGACATAAGATCACATTGGCTTAAAAAACAGGCAGCATGCTCCATTGATTAGCACCTAATCGTGTCTCCTATATTAATGATCACCTGAAACGTTTGAAATTATGATTATCATCATTCAAGACATCTACTTAGGTTCAATTCAGCATCTAATGAGTCAATCAAATATGCTACCGTTTGTAATAAGGCCCTATGTTATGATCACTCATTCAATATTATCCTTGATACACTTGATGCGATCCAGAATTCCTCTAAAACCCCATAAAAACCCAATTCATTAAGACCGATTGTAGTCCTATAAACACTGCAACAAAGTTTTCTCATGATTTACAATAATGACAGGGAGGGGAAGGAGGCATGCCACGACCAAAATGCAGACAATTGATTTTGCTTCAAGTTTACAAAAAAACTTTCTTTTACTTAAATTTGACAAATTTGTATCTAGTGCCTACATTTATGTTACAATGTAGTATGTATACGTGATCTACATTTACTTAAAATCTCACGCAGAGCACCATATGTTATATAGATTGCGTAATTAATCCCAAGTTCTTTTATTCTACGAGTGTTAAATTTATTAAACTTACAAATGCACACATATTTTGGATGTTTCATTAATCACAAGTGTTGACAGCATTATTATAACGGATACTTTTAAATCCTACTTTAAGAAGAAGAAAAAACAAAAATACTCCGACCTGTAATTTCTTCTACCAAAGTCTCTTTATTTATACAGGAAAAAAAAAATGGACAAAAGGAAAAAATTATTGTTGAACAACTATTTTTAAAAAAAATATCAAGGCAAATTTGAAATTTATATTGGCGACTCTCAAATCTTTAATTTAAATTCTTTTGGCCGGTCTTATATATATATATATATAGAAACCCATCGTAATTAGGATATTTGACTCCTCAGTGGATTCAGGGAGTATCGTCACAAGCTTAGATTCTTTGGACTCACTATGGGACTAATCTCTGCTCGGGATACTTAGTCATAATTAAAATTCTTCACCCCTTCCCAAAAATGTATTCTGTGGGATTCAAACTCAGATTCTTTCCTTACAAGTTCAACCTGCACAACTAATCGAATCACTCCCAATGGTTTCTTCCGGCCAGTCTTTATAATTCTTAGGATGATATTTCTCAAATCAAGTTTCAAATGCATCTAGATGAAATATCCTAATTCCTAAACACTGTTGAAATTAAAATATATAAAATATCAAATATTTCTAAAATTAAAAAAGAATTAAAACCCTAAGGGTTGATGTAGTGAAAACATGATAAATTCCTCGGGTAGGAGAATGTGTATAAGAATACTCTCATATGAAAAGTCTCTGACTTGAATCCCAACGAAAAAAAAGTTACCCATATCACTCCAAGCACGAAATTTTAAAAAAATACAAAAGGGTAAATATTTATATACCTAGTATATTATTCTTTACTATTATTATGTGTGTGTTTGGTTTCACGGTTGAAGCCTGTAGAATTGATTCTATCCCTGTCAAACGTGATTTTGGTGAAAACAGGATGTTTTGGTTACTGTTAGGTAAAATTGATTATGCCTTCAGAAGAGATTCTGACTTGAAGCTAGAGAAAGTAGCTTTTTCGTTGAATTGAAAAATTTACACTAAGTTTTACTTTAAACTTGTTTTTAAAACAAAAACATCCAAACATAAATCACTTCACCGTAAACTCAATTATAACAAAATCAATTTTACAATATCAATTTCATTTAAAATCATTTTTATCAAACGCCCATTCAAACACACACTATTTGCTTCCAATAAATTCATCAAAAAAAAAAAAAACAAAAATTTGCTTCCAATCTATCAAAGTTCAAAGCCCTTTTGGAGGAGAAAGAGAAGAGCGTTCAAAAACAAGAGCGCGTTTGAGTCTCCGAAGCTCATCTCAATTCTCATCAGCTCACAATAATGGAAGTTCCGAAGGATCAAGTCGCTACTCTTCTCGACAATGGCCTCTACAACTCCGCTCAGATGCTCGTAAATCTATTCTCTTTTTGAAATTTGTTTCCACAAACAAAAATTGTTGCTTTTTGATTTTTTGAATTTCTGGGTCTATGGTTTAATCCGAAGTTTCTGTTCTGAACAGGGTTGTTTTCTTGTTTCTTCACCTGCTGCAAATGCTGAATCTGCCCCACACCTCAAAACTGAAAGCTTGGTTGGTACCACTCTTCAAATTTCTGAATTTTTTCCCCCACTTTTTTTTTTTGTCACACTCCATAATTTCCCAAGTTCTTGGGTTTTCAATATTTGAAGATTTTATTGAAGTGGTTCTCTTTCGTATATTGGGTATTTATTTATTTTATGTGCAGGTGCTACTTGGTGATTCATTCTTCCGTGAAAGGGAGTACCGTAGAGCCATTGTAAGAGACTGTGTTATCCCTTTCTCTCTTTTGCATATGAAGTTGAAACCTTTTAGGAAATGGGTAATTCAAAAATTGTTTCTTTTTTTGGGGGAGTGGTGGTGAAGTCTTATGGTTTCTTCTGTTGATGAACAGCACACCTATAAGCAAGCCTTGCAATACTACAAAATGATTCCTAAACAGAACATGGCATCTTCTCGGAGTTCTCTGTCTTCAAACAGGTCATCGTCTCCCAATTCTTGCAATGTATCAGTAATCAATGAGAATGAGGTGAACTAGTAGTGTGTTGTGTTTCCTTGGTTCATGATAGTTGAATTGACTTGATGTGCTTTTTAAGTTTTGCATGTCCAGGTGGTTTATAAAGTTTCCTTTTCAATCTCTTTAACAGGTAAAGTTCAAAATTGCATCATGTCATTATTTTCTGAATGAGAACAAAGCAGCTGTAGTTGAGGTTTGTCGTTCTCTTCCTCTCTTCTTTTGACAGACCAGACACATGAGAGTGTATGCACATAAACAGTTTTTCAAATTTTTTTTTTTGAAATTTATTTTAAAAATCCTGTTGTGATTTTTTTAGGTGAAAGAATGACAATTCTCTATTCACAATACAATAGAGATAATTGGCCTTAAATTGCTATATATTGTGTCTATATTCTGAGTTCTGAATGTCGGATTTTTTAATGAGAAACAAAGCTTATGAAATTTTGCATTATATTCCATGCTTGTTTTCAATTTTGTCATTCCTCATGAGTTGTTTGTGTCACTTGCACATTACAGATGGAAGGAATTCCAAGCAAGGCTAGAAATTTATCGATGAATTTGTTATTAGGGAAGCTACACAGAGTTTGTAGACAAAGCCGAGCTGCAGTTGCTATTTACAAAGAGTGTCTAAGGTCTGTAAAGTGAATTTCTAATACACTCAGTGAACCTTAGATATTGCACCATTAGGTTATCTTTAAATACTTTTATGGATTATGTTTCATCTTTTTTAATTTAGAATCCCATTGCATACTGACCCTTCAGGCATAATGTCCACTACTGTCCTCATGCTTGAACTGGTAGCATTAGCTCATGCTAAACATACATTTTCTATGTTGTTCATCCAGAGACACATTTGCTTTTTGTTTTATTAAAAGTAGTTTAAATCCTTGCCTAAGCTGCTGAAGTACAACAGTGCAAGCATGACATTTTGATATAGGGTGACAGGGCAGAACTTTTAGTCTTCATATGTCCAATACTTTCCATGTAAAGAACTTTCATTTAAGCTTTCATGACATTTTCTTTCCTGAACACGCATTTGCATGTTTCATATAATCTATTATGAGTTTGCTACTTGATTTTAAATTGAACTTCTCTGATCTCTTTTTGACAGACATTGTCCATATTTACTTGAGGTTATCACAGCTTTAGCCGAACTGGGATCTACTGCAAAGGACATCATTTCATTGTTTCCTCAGGTTTGTTGATAAAAACAGAAAGAAATTCACGTAACCGAATCAAACTAGAGATTCAGCCTGTGGCCATCCTCAAATTGATCGTTCAATTCACTAGGGAGCCATTACATTACCTTAAGTCATCCTTTCCTTTAGGAAATTAGGTATTCAGCAAAAAAAGAATAAACTTTATTCCTGCAGGCTGCTGTGTCCTGTATTGCTGAGGAAGGAGGAGGATGATTTATTTATAAGACTCAGCCCTCTGGCCTTGGGTTAACAAAGTTGGTGCTTTTTGCCTGTTTGGCTCCCTTCCTTTTGTTCGGTTTACTTCGTGGGAAGAAGATGGAACAATTGCTAATCTAAATTTTAGCATGTTTTTTGGGTCCTATTTCTCTTCTATTTCAAAAAGTGCTTTAACCTCATTTTGAATACTATTTCTTGTCCTGATGACCTTTATGGGGTTGTTAATTTTATGCATCTGAGACTGGAAGCTAACCACTTTATGATGAGTCTCATTTGAATACCTTAACCAGCATTAATGCATTATGACATTTCTTCAGTACTTTTTTATCATTTTTTTTTAAGTTGGTCAATTTGTAAAACTGCATTTTACTTATAATTTGAAATTTGAATACCGTCCAAGAATTTAATTGGTGCACATACATTTAATTTCAGAATCTGAATAGAAGTGGGAGGGCTCCATTTGATCATATTGACTCAAACCGTTGGCTTCAAGTAAGTTGTGTTGAAATCCTTTGTCATCATGCTTCAGAGTTCTGGCTGCCATTTATCAGTTTCGAGTTTTTTTCCTTTTTTATGACAAACCTCTCTTGATGGCTTCATTCTTAACCTGCATAGTATATGCTTCATGGAATCCTCGAGAAATAACAGAAAGTGAATGCTAGTCTACTGAATGAACAAAGATCAATATTTATGGACTATTTTGATGGTCTGATGGTATATCTATAGTGGATTGAGCTTGGCAAGTTGATTTACAAATCTCAATATAATAATCAGTTGCAATGTAAAATCCAATCATTCTAAATGGATTCTCTTTTGCATAATATTCAGCTGGCCTTTTGCGATTCTGATTCTTTTGCTGGAAGGATGATGCTCTTGGCTTTCTATGGATGATAATGATTTTTTTTTGGTCATGCATTTGAATTTCTATGCTTCCTGAATACTGTTCTTAGTTGGGCTACTTGTTTTATCTAATGTTGATTGAACTGAATGATACCTGTGGTGGGCCTAAACCTGACAACTTAAGCTTTTATGAGAGTTAGTAGCCTCTATGACCAAGTGGTGAATAGTTTGATCCTTGCCTCTCCATTCTTCTTACTTAAATTGAACTGCAACCCACTTGAAGGCTGCAAGTCCAAAGGGCTTTGCTTGAAGGGGCACTTTAGAGATAAAAAGATCGTTCCTGGGCAGCGACTAACAGCTTAAGCTTTTAGGATTGTTGGTTTTTGACGGAACTGATAGTTAAATCCTTCCCTTACATACTTGGTTCGAAAGAATACATTCCCGGGATATTAGTAATTTTTTTTAGAATTGATGTCATCTGTCCATATCTTTTGCAATTGACTTGTAAGATTTTCAGTAACTACCAAAAATCCAAAACTGCCAAGGGAGTGAGTGTTTTATATCACATGACCTTGTTCTGAAAAGATATTGACCATAAGAAGGCCTAAGAAAATTGGAAAATAAGTTTCTTCATGAATTCATGTTGAATTGTCTTTTAAATTTGGCATCATATGTTTCACGGATTGTGTTTGTATACTACCAGACAAACCCTTGGAATTTGTAACTTCTTATTAATTTTATCCTCTTTTGGCAGCGCTATGTTGAAGCTCAGTGTTGCATTGCTTCGAATGATTACAAAGGTGAGATATTACATTTTATATGGAGTCATGATTCCATGATTGTGTGTTGGAGCTGAAGGATCTCATTGGTAAAATATGTCTTTTATGGGCATAGCCTTTAGGCCAAATTTCTATCACCCAAAATTTGCAAAATACTAAATACTGCTATAATTCGTTTTATTGTTTATGCGGCTTATTTTCTCTCTGTTAGTTTTTTTGTTCTATAGTTTTGATCAAACCTTGACAAGATTTTAATGAAAAAAGAGTTTTTTTTTTTTTTTTAAATATTTGTTTATACTTTGTAGTTTATACCATCTTCTGTGATGTGTATCTGATGTTTGCATTTTTACTTTGTTTCCTATCTTGACAGGTGGCTTGGAACTCTTTGCAGATCTTTTACAGCGTTTCCCTAATAATATACACTTACTACTCGAGATTGCAAAGGTTAGACTTGCTGAAATGATTAAGAACTTGTGTAATATACCCATTTTACCATGCAGATTATGCACCTAGATCTAAGTTTTCCTGCTGGGCTCTAGGTAAAATTGCTTTCTAAAGTTAGTGTTGTAACTGATAACCATTGAGTAGTCTGTATTTTAATTTTTGAAATTATTAACCTATTGCTGCCCCTGTGCAAGGGATTGCATCCTTCCCCTACCCTGGTGGGAACCCTTCCCCAGATAACCACTGTTTTAAATGAAGTTTCCTTGAATTGTCACTTAACATGTTCTAAATTATGATGTATATTGTAAATGAAGGTTGAAGCTATTATTGGAAAGAACGAAGAGGCCATTATGAATTTTGAGAAGGTAATATGGAATTTTTATAATGTTTAATATTTTTTATTTTTCTCTGCTTCTGGACCTGCTTATTTACATGTATTTACTAAGTTTATAATTATATTTATTGATAATTTGGTGATCACAGGCCCGATCAATTGATCCATACATCATAACATATATGGATGAATATGCAATGCTTCTAAAGCTAAAGTCTGATTATTCAAAGCTGAATAAATTAGTACATGATTTATTGAACATTGATCCTGCAAGACCAGAGGTTTTTGTAGCTTTATCTGTTTTATGGGAAAGGAAAGACGAGAAAAGAGCATTATCATATGCCGAGCAGGTCAGTATTTTTATTTGAAGTTGGGTAGACCGGATTTATATTTTGTAGAATTGCTTACATTTGATTGATTATTTGTAACTAGAGCATTCGGATCGATGAGAGACACATACCAGGGTATATAATGAAGGTAATAAATTGGTTTTGCATCAGATCAAATGAGGTCTATTTACTCTACATACTTTGCAGAGAAAGCTTACTTAAATTTTGCAAATTTTATCTGACATGTTGAGTTTATTCAGGGAAATCTATTATTGACAATGAAACGGGCAGAAGCAGCTGTGTCTGCTTTCAGAGGAGCTCAAGAATTGAGACCTGATATTCGCTCATATCAAGGTTTATTTTATAATGGGGAAAATAAAATAATGCCTTGACTTGCATCTCTTTCCTGCAATGATATTCACGTTTTCTGCTGCCATTATCTACTTCCAAGTGCCAATAATGGAAACGCAAAATTAACAGACTAGCATGAATCTGAATATAATTTTCAGGTTTAGTTCATACATATTTGGCTCTCTCCAAAATCAAAGAGGCTTTATATGCTTCCAGAGAAGCAATGAAAGCAATGCCTCAGTCAGCAAAGGCTTTAAAATTAGTTGGTGATGTGCATGCCAGTAACTCTGGTGGCAGAGAGAAGGTAACTTGTCAGATATTTAAAATAAGTATCTGTTGACTACTATATTCTTATGTGTTAAATTTAATGCATTCTTCATGTAGGCCAAAAAATTCTACGAGTCTGCATTAAGGCTGGAACCTGGTTACCTTGGAGCTGCACTAGCTTTGGCTGAGCTCCATGTTATTGAGGGCCGAAATGGAGATGCCGTTTCTCTGCTTGAACGATATCTCAAGGATTGGGCTGATGACTCTCTTCATGTGAAACTCGCTCAAGTTTTTGCTGCCACTAATATGCTGCCAGAAGCTTTGTCACATTATCAGGCTGCATTAAGGTTAGTCCTAAAAATGTCTATCAGGGGTGTAAATAGTGCATTTTTTTTAATAAGAATTTAGTTTGGCAACACTTGGAGCCTGGACCGTACAAACAAATCATAAAAACGTGCTAAAAATTGGGTTTCAATTATGATGTTCCTCGACAAAGAATTTGGTATCATAGTAAATGTTTCCTCCCCACCTTTTATATAGTCAAGTTCTCTGCAGTTAGCACTTAGCAATTGATTCTTATATCCTTGCTGTTGGGAATATCCGTGAGATGCATGTCTTTTTTCTTCATGATTCTATTATGCTTCTAACCTTTAAAATGAATGGCAGGTTAAATCCCCAGAATGAAGCAGCAAAACGAGGTTTAGAGCGTTTAGAGAAGCAGATGAAGGTTTGCTCTTTTTAAAAAAAAAATATAAATATTAATCCTGATGCTTAATTACATTTTGTTCCTGGTGGATTATGTTAGTTTTTTCTCTTTTCTTTTTTATCTGTAAATAGATGAATGGTCCAGTAAAATATTATTATAATTTGATGATGAGGGTAATATAAGAGGATATAGCCTTGAGAAGTTTGAGTGAAGTTAAAATTTGTGGTTTTGCATCCTTTGTAGGGAGTGGATCCTGATGCCCCTGAAGATGACGACGACAATGATGTTGAAGATGCTGATGGAGATCAAGATGAAACTGAACTGCTGTGAGTATCAGTGTGAAAGGAAGTATGTTGTGATGAGAAGAGTACCCTGGGAAATAATAGTTCAATGTTGAGACAGCATTAGCAGTAGGGTGAGAAGTGAGAATTACCATGGTGGCCTATAAGCTGGCCTCACTCTGTCTTAATACAGCAAGAGTTCACATCAGAAAACTTAGAAGTGTTATTGTTGCCAACTGTATGGACTATGTGGTGAAATTCCATGTCCAGAATGAGTATGGTCCAGGGGGGCCAGAGAGCTCAGAATTGAGTTCCAGTTGGTAAGGCCAAAGATGTCTCAGCTGGAAGCTTGGGTTATCTCCATTGTAAAATCATTTTATTATGTTTGCAAAAGCTATGTAATGGTTAGTCAGACATTCAAGTTAAGTGAAAAATCCTAGACAGCCTTTTCTCACTTTCTGTATCCTTTTGTGGAAGAATTGATATTTGATCCTCTTAATAGTTTTTATCATCAGTCAAAGTGAGATCACCAGAATAGCTTTCATTCATTTTCTTAGCGAAAGAGTAAAAATAATAATAATAATAATAATAATAATAATAATAATAATAATAATAATAATAATAATGTGGTACAACTCAAACGAGTCGTAACAGAAGTTAGAGCTGAATTGTATGCCCCCAGAGAAAAAGTTGCTTGGTTAAATAATTTTATCATCTTTCATCTCGATAGGCTGTTTCAATTTAATTTATTATAAAATTCTTAACGTAATTTTTTTTGGATGAATAAATTCTTAACCTTTTAAATAAGGATTAAGTTATTAAGTGTTATTTATGTACTAAACTCTTAAATTCTCCGTTAACAAGAGCTTTGAAGTTTAACACGCATTACTTAAAAGATCAGTGTCGTCACAAAGAGACTACTGTATGTGAACCACAGGAAAATGAATACACTTTTCCCAAATTATGATCATAATTAAATTATTCTCGGTGATGTGCTAATACATAAATAACTTTTTTGCAACGACAGCTGATTAAAATTAATTCTCTTTGTATTAACTTATTTCACTGATTGCACCTCGTCGTATAATCCATATCAATGAATCATTTCTTTATTTTTCCTTCTATGTTTTTAAAAGATTTTAATATTTAAATAATAATAATGAATAATTATTATTATAGTAAATAAAATTCAGAAACAAGAAAAAGCATATAATATAATCACACATGCAAGTGCTTCTTGATATGACCGAATGGAAAGAGTGGTACTTCTACGGATCTAGGATTACAAAAAGTAGTTTTTTTTTCAATTAATTAAGCGTGGAAGATGGTGAATTCACGGATTAAATCATATGTACAAATCCAGTTTTCTTACATCTATTTTAAGAGCCAAATGGAGTAGCTGCTTCTTTGGAAGTCTTCAAAAACATCCTCAAAATGCACTTTCCTTATAGACTGTGTCCTCATACTCATAATAGGGGCATTGTCTCATTTCTGCTGAAATTCATTGGTACCATTGATCATTCAAAACACTTCACTACACATGAAAAGGTTTCCTGGGAGTAGGTGCTCTATTTTCCATTGATTGCAGTCTCTGCTTGAGATGAAAAACTTCAACCTATGCAACCAAAAAAAGTGGTCAGAGTTTAGGAAATCCAAGTAAGTATTATGAAAACATTAAACATTATAACATAATGAACTGGAAACAACTAGTGGAAACTTTTGAAGAATTGAGTGGCACTAAGAAACTTCAAAGCAAACAGCAGCTCAGACTCCTCAACTTAAAAATCATATTTGGACATATCAAACATAAGATTTGTGATCAATCCAAAGATGCACCTGAAGTTGGAATGCCCTGGCTCTTTCTCCTGCAAGAACTCCTCTTGTTGAATGCAACTCCTACAAAAAAAAAGGTTACTCTGTCAGAGTTTGTATATATGCAAGTACTTTCATCAAATGATGTGCCTTACATACCTTTTGTGTGTCATCTAAAACAGCCTTGAGAAAAGCCACATCATGCTCAAGTCTTACATTGTCAGAGTGGACTATGTTGGATAGGCTGTTAGCCTCTTCTTGGGCTAACTCTACACCAGCCAGCTTCTCTCTCAGTAACTCCATCTCCTTCAGTGTGTCACCCAATTTTTTCTCCATCTCATGCTTGCTTTTAAAAGCAGATGCTAAGCCTTTCTCAGCAGCTTCCCTGCTTGCCAATGCAGCTGCCAATTGTCCCTCCAGAATCCCATTTTTTCTTATAAGGGAAGCCACTTTAGATTCATAATAATGATAAATATTTGAAGGAGTGGACAGTGATCCTGATTTACTGTTTTCAGGGAATGACATATCATCACTTTCTAGCATAGGGTTTCCAAAACCTTGATTTTGTTGATTTGAACTTCCAGATATCAACATCTGTTCCTCCATATTGATCTTGGCTCCACTTATGTTCATCTGATTTCCAGGGTCATTTTGATTTGTTCTGTGTTCTACTGCCTGAAGTGTGTATCATAAATTACAATATTAGGTTTCATTATTTTACTTGAGGCTAAAATTAAATATAACTAATTATTTATATAGTATCCCTTATTTTATAATTTCTGTTGTGCTGCTAGGGTTTTATCCTGGTAGTCTAGGATATGTATCCATCATGTATTAAAAGCACATTAGAAAAGTATTCAAGGTTTGTCCAATAAGTGTTGTATATAAAGCATATGGTTATGAATTTCTGCTTTACCTGAGGGAAAGAACTTTCATCTTCTAAATGCTTATCAATCCTGACATCTCCATTATATTCTTCATCATGATCAAATTGCCTGCGAAGGGAGATATTGGTAGGGAGAGAATTGGAGTCTTGTACAAGCAAGGATTCTGACAGGGATTTCCTTCCAGAACCATGTTCAATTGCAGATGCTAGATTTTGTCGAGCAACAGAGTCAATCACGCGTTTGGAAGAATCATTTTTAAGTTGAGAGGCCATTCCAGTGGATGATGAATGTTTTTCAAGGAGTATAGATCCTGGCCCCTTGGTAGGAGTTTGTCGTCTTCCGAGGGCTGGTTCATTCTTTTCCGTTACTACCAACCCTTCCACCTGTTACAGTCAAAAGGAAAAAGGTTAGAAAAGTTCGACGAGAACTATCTCCTGGATTAACTTCACATTTCTTTGTCAAACCTGATTTGATGGATCTTTTTTGGATCCCCCAAATGCAACAAGAAAGTCCTTGTCCTTGTGGTGAACGAGTACCAGGCTAAAACCCTGGCAATACAGCAGATACTATAAACATGCTTTTAAACAATCATGAAGAAAGCATTGTCAAGCATACAAACAAAATCTGTCATGGAAGGAGATTTAGTAAAAATTTAAAATGAGGGAATGGATATGTTGGACTACAAGAGCCAATATATAATGGATCTAGAAATAACTTTGCTAATGGTCGAGAAGATACATAGTAAATGAATTTGATACAATGTACAACTTATAGGTTGAACCGAAATTTCATATTACAAAAATGAGGAAAACAAAATCCTAGCCAGAGATTTAATCAGTAAGATTAAACAGGTCTAATAAGTCTTAGATTTAACCATTAGACCACATTGTGGGGTTGTACCATTGTAGTACTTATTCCACCACCTTGAGGGGGGAAAAGTTAATAAGCATAAGAGGCTAAATGGCATAGTGAGGAAAATCACTTAATTTATTGGAGTCGGTGAATAAACAGTAAACCAAAATTTATAATTGAAAATCAACGGACCTTTTTCCTATAAAAGAGAATAATTGTATTATGAATAAATTAACGACCTGTTAATAATAATGATAATAATAATAATAATATAAAATTATACAACATGAGGCTAGCAGCAGGTGTTAGGTAAACATGACAGGAAAAATAAAAAGCTGACCTTGTTGGTAGTGATAGAAGAAGGAGGTGATGCAACTGCCACAGACCATTCACTTTTTACAATATCATATATCAGAGTCTCTCCGTGTCCTGGAAAATACAGGGGGAAAACAGGAATTAAAAAAATAGAATAAGACAACTTCATACAGTAAATGTGAAACAGGAAGTAGGATGTCATACAAGCAGCAATACTGAATTGTAGAGATCATAGCTCAATGCAAAAAGGTAAGAGGAATAACTCAAATTCGATACAGTAACCATCAACTAATTCAGTTAAATTCATGCATAAATTACTTCTCGGAAGCAGAAGTGTAAAAAAGGCTTAGTTCAAAAGACAGAAATTAAAAGCATGGCCTAGCATTATGAACAAATGCTTCTTCCATTATAAAACATACGTTTTTTCCTGCTTCCACCCCCTGTAATATACCATTTAGTGCCAAAAAGAACACCACAGCAACCAGCTCTAGGTGATGGGTGAAAACCGCGTATCTTTATTCTTGACCATGCCATCTGAGGGAACAGATATTTTCATCAAATTATATAATGAATGGATAATCTGCACCTTGGAGAAATCAGAAGGTTCACTGCATGGTACTGCTATATAGTGAGCTCACGCACCGTTTCAAAGTTAAGTGAGTGCAAATCGTTTAAGGTCCTGGATTTTGATGCTCCTCCAAATATAAAAAGAATTTTACCATCATAAAGAGCTGCCACATGGTTGAATCTTGGGGCAGGTGCTGTTCCCCTACATTATAATATTTAAGGAGGTAGTAAAGTAAGAGAGGACAAAAGGACCTTAAATTCAAGGAAATATTTTTATCAGGTGCTTATCAGTAGATGTCACATGGAAGTCCAAATTTTTCTTTCGAAACCTTAACCAAAAAAAAATCATAACAAAGCCGAAACACACTTACGTGCAGTGAAGTGGAAGCCATGTCAAGGACTTGAGATCAAACATATGTAGATCATTCAGTTTCCTCCTTTTTGCATCTTCTCCCCCAAACAATATTAAAACAGAGCCAGCCCTAACAACAGTGTGACCACTGCGAGAAACCTGCCAAGAACAAAATCTTTGGTCGTTACTGCCTAGAGAAATTTCAATAGAAGAAAATAAAATATGCAATGTTAGTCCTTGTAATGTGTCATACTGTCATTACAAGTTTTATTTCTATATTGATGTGCAATTGTTTAAGCCCATGTCTTCCTGACAGTTTAGATTGTCAGACGTAATGCAACAATCACACCCTTGTCATGCATCAAAAATATCAATGTGATCGAGAAAGAAAGCTGCTCCACCCACTAGGCAGTCCTCATTCGCAATTGCAATCTAGTGCAGTTTTTTAACAGAGTTTCATTGATAGGGAATTATTACCATGATTCATGATATAGTTATATGATGGGACAAGATATGTAAGTTGTAATCCAGGAGGGCACACCCTAATATTTAGATTTAGATTCCTAATATCTATAGAAGAATTCCCGAGAGCAACTGTCTCCTGCACAGAGGATTTGCACTTTTATCAAATGAAAATTCCTACCGGTATGTCTCCCTTTGCTTCCATGAGTGACCAGCACTCTGTCTCTGTATCGAATGCCCATACTACAAAAACCAAAAAGATAATTAGAACAATTTCACAGCATGAGCCAGGAAAAAGATATTACATGTGTGAAGGACAAGGGGCTGAACCAGAAATTTTGTCACTCCCTGGGTCTGTTTTGCCTCCAATGAGGAGTGCCTTTTTCCCCCAAGAAACCTGGTCAAACATCACGCACAAGAGAATTGAGACTAGAGATAAACCACTAGCAAGTATAAATTTAAAACAAAATTATATCTGCTACTTCCTCTTAATTAAGTATAGAATAGTGTTTCCTTTTTTCTTGTATATCTCTTGGCAAGCCTTTTCATTTACTGATGAATACTGTTGGATAGAACATAAATCAACATGTCAGTTTGCTAAGAATATTTTGCTAAAAGCATAGATCAAAGTACCAAACAATGCCCTTTGCATGCTGGAATCTTTAGTGGCAGACTGCTTGGCGACAAGTAAAGCTTTGACGACGCTGTGGTCCATGAAAATCTGTCAATATTTAGCACCTGACAATAAAATGAATAGCATCCAGATCATAGTTTGCATGATGAACCAACAACCAAATACGAGTAATTAGTTAACGTTAATATTAATGCTCATATCCAAAGCAACAATCTCTCATTCATAAATCTTCCAATTCCAAAACAAAAAATGTTCCCTCACCTGCACGTCATCTAATAATCCGCTCCCAGATTCACCACCAACAACTATCATCTTATTCTCAATGACAGCTGCTGCATGCTACTCACAGAAATAACAATTCAGTCTTTCACAATTGCTACTAATAATATTTTCACAAAATGACCATGGAACAAATTAAAAAAGCAATTCATAAAATTACATACATTGAATCTAGGAGTGGGCTTATCCCCTGCAATTGACAACACCATCCAGTTCTCTGAGCTGCCTGATGTACAAGTACTTATCTCAGGCGCCGCAGCAGACGAAAATTGGCAATCAATTTCATCAGAATGACTAACTGTCCCTGCAACTCCATCACCCTGAAAGAAGCTAAAAACATAAGTGGCCACACTCACTGTTTCAAAAAAACAACCCCACAAACAAGGAGTGTAGCTGAAGAACTTACATTGGAGTTCCCATTTCTCTTGGGGTGCCTTATGGGACTTCTAATTCCCTGGGTGGTGTCAGAAAGTTGAACCTTCAATCTGCTGAGAGACAATACAGCAATAACAAAAATCAATTGGGCATACTTAAAAAAAAAAAAAAATCCAAACTTTGAAAGAAAAATAAATAAATAAATAAATGTTTACCTTCCAAGTTTCATGCGGCGACGAGAGAATCCAAACATTTTCTTCTTCAAAGCTCAAAGCACAGCTCCTATTTCACTTGAACAATAACTGAATAACTGAACAAAAAACACAAAGCCTAAAACAGCACAAGAGAGAATCTACATTATCCTCAAAGTCAAAGGCTTTCCCTTCAGTAAAATGCAACCAAGATTGTTCCTTTTCACTTGCCCAGAAAACAAGTACTAAACACAAAAGGCAAAAAATAAATAAAATTTATTTTTTTTTAGGAAAAGAAAAACAACATTGTGAATCTGAGTGACAAGTAAGCTCACCGAGTCCGCGGTGTTTGATTCGTGGGAAAGTTGTTGGGAAAGAAAAAAGAGGTGGAGACCGCACCGAACCGATTGTGGAAAGGCTTTTGGGACAATGGTTCTGTTTCCCAACAACAAGATCAAACAGAGTTATGGGCATGAGAGAGAGAGATGAGATGATTGTAGCAGTAATAAGATAAATAAAAAGCATGGCGTAAAAAGAAAAAGAAATGACCGTTGGGGTGAAGATCAATAAGCAAACCAAATGCACTCACTTTCACTTCACTGGTTATGAGATAGATGAATGAGACAGTGGAAAAATAAGAGAGTAGTGACTCGTGAGGTGGTGAATTAATTAGGAACTTCATTCATTCACTGAGTTCATAGAAGCAAAGGTTTGGGTGGGGCCCTGTGTACATTGAATATGTGGGACCCTGCATGTATGCGTAGGGAGTGAGGGGGAGGGGAAAGGTATCAGTCTGTGACACCCCACGTGTCTGTCTGTCTGGCTGTCTTGTGTAAAGGGTTTGTCCATGTCTTAACCATACATGAATAATAAATATGATATGATTGGTACGATTAATAATGGACTCGGACACATTAAGCAAGTAGTCAGGAATTTGATATTTGTCTCTTATAATATATAAAGAAAATCTGATTTAGAGAAGTCAGTACTTCAATATCGTCTAGTACCTCAAAAAACTTCAATATCGTCTAGTACCTCAAAAAATTAGTCTCCATAATTATGCATGGGATACCTAGAAAACAAAAAGATGAATAATAAAAAGGAAAACAAGATTTTATAAAAAAAAATATGAAATAATTAAATATATCATTTTTTATCAGGCACCCTTGACGTTTTCCGGATCTTATGTTTTTGTGTGGGTCCTGTTTATAAATTAATTGTAAGGACGTGAGATTATTGGTGGGTCTATTTAAGAATTTTTTAGAAGTTGTTGGATTGGAAAGATAGAGTGGTTAAGTTATAAAAAATAAGAATAGATGATGTGTAATGATGATACCCATTTAAGAACTTCAAAGTGGGATACTAGGATATGGATGCTCGAAGTATAAATATCATTGTTTCAAAAAAAAGTCTAAATATCACTTTAATATTAATTTTAATTATATAAGTAATATAAAGTTGCATAAACAGGCATGGACAAGTTTATTTTACCAACATGTGGTTGGTCCAAGTGGTAAAGAACTTGGACATCTTAAGCAAATTATCAGGAGTTCGAATCCTGATTCTTTATGTATGGAGAAAACACGATTGGAATGAGAGAACCTATCTTGTGTACCCAACAGATTCTCGATAGATATTATTCACTGCTTACGATGGTGGATACTTCGTATCTATAATATAATTTAAGAAAGAAAAAAAAGGCATGAACAAGACAATGTTTGTAGTCCCCTTACTACACTTTTCTCTATGCTGTGCAGTCATGGTCCTCGCCAAAGTACTGGAGAGAGAGGGAAAGAGAAGCAAAAAAAAAAAAATCTTCAAATTTTTTACATAATAAATAAAATATATTACATCAACTCTTTTTTTTCTTTCTTTCTCTCTCACACTGGCCTCTCCAGTACAGGAGAGGACCACAACTCTATGCTGTGACTCTTGTTCTTCGCTCAGCAACACTACAAAAGTAGTCATTGTTGATTGTGTTAGGGAGTTTTATTTTTAATGTGCAAGTTCTATTCTATGATTGGAGCTGTCTTTACGTATGGAGTAGTAAAAGGAAATCATAATCAGAGGTGTCCTTTGTTGGTATTCATGAATGAATTATGAATGAATGCTCAGGCTTTTTTGGTTCCATCCACGTAAGACAAATTTGTTTCAACATCTTTTGAATAATTTTTAAAAACTTACGAGCATTAACAATTTTTTCTTCCCCCAATATCTTTTTGGTATATAATTTAAATTTTAAAAAAGTTAGGAGTTTTTTTTTTTTTGGGTAAAAAAACAAAAGTTAGGAGCTTTAATCATTAGATTTATGCGTAAATGTGGATAAAATTTATACAAGTTAAATTAATTTTTGTAACTTTTGTTTATCAAAACAATATACAATTATGTAGATAATTAAAAAAATAAAATTGATTTAGTTCTATCCAATCTTCGAGTTCTTGCTCCGAATCGACTGTTTAAATAGGTAGCATTCGCCATTCAGCTTGGTCCTCCTCCTGATGCGACTTTGAGATTATGATGGGTACCTGCGAAAGCGCTCGAACGGTCGAACCAATCAAAATGAACAGAGATATGTTATTTGGTTCGAAAATGAATAAGATGAATGTTGTACCAAACAATGAAGAACCAATCAAATCAAGGTAAATTTGAAAGTGGTGGGGCCAAATATAAAATTAATATAACAGACATATTTTATAACACTGTTCGTGTAACCGTACGAAATAACCTTTGTACCAAGTATCTTTTTCCATATGAATATCTTGGGTGATATATGAGGTTGCTGGAATGTTGGTTTCTCTGGTTTGGAATGCAAGGGGATCAACAGTTTATGGAAAGGAGGGCTGTGTAACAGATTATTGTTTCACACCCATCACTTGATTGAATCTGGCTGGAATCTGGACAACTAACAATGGTTAGAAACACATCTATGTGTATTCAGTTTAATTTTTAGGGAAATTGTTGTGGTTAAACTTTGGGTTGTAATCTTTTTGGCTGTTTTTTTTAATAAGTACTAGAGTTGATTATAATTGTGCCAGTGTAAATTGATTGATTGTATTGGGTTGAGTATCCCTTATTCAATGGTTACTTATAAAAAAAATTGACTGTAGGGATGTTATTTGTGAAGCAATGTGGATCTTCATTAATTGTTATCACAACAGTGACCTAGAAGTTCTAAGGCTTCCTTTATGCAGGAGAAGAGCCCTTTGCAATACCCAACTAGCAGCCTAAAATACCTGGGCATGCCAACTTATCCTAGTTGACACGTACAAATGGGCCATCTCAAACTGTAGTGTGGTGTTACCCAAAACTAAAGCATTCTGTTGTATCTTGACTTGTAAGGTTGAAACTATCACATAATTAATATCTTTCTTTTTTTAACCAAAGATTTATTCAAAGAAGTACGATGGGTATTCAAACCCACTTACAAAAAGTTAAGTGTTAAACATAAACTCAAGCATTAATTCTACGGGATAATATACCAATTAGAAAAAGATTTACTCGACCCTCACCCCACTTATAAACCAAGACCAAGAAATAGCCTTAATATAAGTTAAAAAAATGTCGACGAGCAGGGTAGCTCAGTTGGTAAAAGCTGTCTCGCTTGTTCCCATGGGTTGCGGGTTAGAGTCCTTTAAAAAGAGGAGAGAGAGTAAAAAAGCTAAAAAAAATGTCATATCAGAAGCTATCACATAATATTGTGTGGTGATATTCAATTAGGTACAGAAAGGTTTAGTTTAGGTAATGATGAAAGCCATTTTGTTTCTAGTTTTCTTCTGTTGCCCTTTCGTATATATGTACATCTCACTTTTTTCCCGTAAAAATATGCAATATGAGTTTGTTTATCGCAATCATTTATATGAATTAGTTTTTTTTTGTTTTTTAATAAGCCAAATAATGCAATAAAAGGAGCTAGGCCTGCAGCACAAGTCGTGCACAAAGCTAGCCAAAGAGTCAAACAAAAGCCAAACTGAAAAGGTACCAGACCCAAATACACACAAAAACCCGTGCAGGGAATTTATATGAATTAGTATTCTAACAAAGATCTTATTATTCATTTTGAAGATGCTAAGGCACTATTTGTTAACTGTTAACTATTGAGTATTGATCGATACTTTGAGAGATCAGATATTTTTTGTGAATTATTTTCTACAGAAGTGACAGAACATATTAAAGGATCGCGATTTTGGCTGAGCATATCATTTGAAAAAAAAAAGAAATGAAGCAAGTTGTGTGTATGTTCCTTTCTCCCTACAAAAAATAATTAACAATTTGCAACCTCGCCACTTGAGCATCCAAACTTATGACACTTGCACAGTAGGTTATAATAATACGACTATGGTGCAGGCTATGGGGCACCAACCATCAGGGTGAAGGTTATGATGCACCACCTACTAAAATGGTACAGTGTGTACCATCCAAGTGGCACAATATGGACCAGCCAACAAGTACTTGGATAGTTGACTATTCAATTCACTCACTCTTTAACACTTTGACTAACCCAAGTGACAATCTGGAAGGTCCGGAATTGACCACTTGGGTGGTGCACCACTACACCACACTTTGGTGGTAGTGTGGTGCACCTTAGACAACATCTTCGATCTAGCTAGTTTGGTGAAAAGTTGAATATAGAGTATTAGAGTTACTGATATATATTAATATTAGAGTTACTGCTAAGGTGCACCACCCATGTGGCAAATTTTGGGCCAATGAAATCGTCATATGGGCTGGTCAAAATTTCAAACCCAACTATGTATTTGTACTTAATATAAATACGGTATATTGTAGTATATTATATACATTTTTTGTATTTGCATTTTTGCCCATAATATATTATTTGTTTTTTCTTATATATCCAAAAAAAATTTATTGTTTTATGAAAAAAGAAAATCTGATTATAATTAGTATGTTATGTTAGTGGGATAAGAAAATAAGAAAAAAAAATTGATAATAAATTTATTATGTTAGTTAATAATAAATTTGTTTTTAGATTAATAGTTTTAAAAAAAATTGGGTCAATCAGCAAATACAAGAATACATTGTATATACTTGCAAATATTTAACTTACTTTCAAGTTGAAAAGTCAAATGGTCACATGTACAAAGGATTTGTGGAGCTCTTTGACATGTGGATGGTGTAATGGGTGGTGCACCATAGCCTTAACCCCCATATATATATATATATATATATATATATTATATTGTAAAATATGGTTATGATTTTATTTTTTTATTTTTTTTTGGGTTACAAATATGGTTATGGCTTTTACTTAGCCAATTTTATCACTAATGGTTTTCACCCGTACTCATTCTCCGAGAATAATAGCTACTATGGATTACACATATAATTTAATTTCATGTTGTTTTCTTTCTAAGAGTAATTCCGGGAAACAAATAGTGTTGGAGGGTGGTCCAACAATCTCCATCATGTCTATTCCCATATTGTATTTTTCTCTATGTAGCCAGCTTTCCTTAATTTAAGACTAGAGAGGCTCTTTAACTCCATGATATGCTCTATTAGACAATATCTCTTTTGTCTTTTCTCTAATATCGGCATCTAAACCACTTGATGATGTGACAGAGAGGGAAAATGTTACAGATATGTCGCATTCACTTATACCAGCAAGTTTATTCCATTCTGTGCACTTGTCCCTCATCGACTAATTGAAAGAATAAGACATGGTTTATAGCAATCCCTTATCAACTAGGTGAAAGAACAAGATATGCTTTCTAGCACTATCGCATGCATGGATTAGGATTATGGTCTTTTTCATACAATATATGCCACGTTTAGAATTGGTTTGGTTTTCTTACAACAATCATGCCTTTTCTCATTAGATGAACTCAGATGATACACATGAATCAAACGACAACTTAGTGTCCTCTTATTAATCATGTATCTAAATAAAGTATTTACATTTAAATCATTCTTAATGATTTTGCGAGGGTTTTAAATTGTGGACCGCATCACGTGATGCAGTCGCCTATTGTTTTTTAGCCTCGGCTACCCTCTATTTGATTTACTCTCCTTACTAGAGCTTCTATAAGCCTTCTCCAACAAGCCTAAAATTCTATCATCTTTTTTACAAATAAGTGTTATCTCTACCACTTTATCTTTAATAATTCATTTCTAATCATATCTCTCCATTAGTATATGTTTATACAACATTTCTAATATATGTTATACATTGAGTTTATATATCTTAGAAATGGTAGTGCTGGTAGCAATTACTCTTTAAACAAATTAACAATACCATGACAACTGAGATGCAAATGTCAGTTAATAATTTAATATTGCTAGTTATCTCTCATTCTCTTGGCCTAGCGTCCAAAAACATGGAAAAGTCGAAGGTTCAGCCTTCAGATTATATATATATATGCTTTCAAAAGAGACTCAATATGATCCAAGCCCCATCTAAAGAGAATCTGTTGATTTCTTTGTTTCACTATACCTGAAAAGGAAAAAAAAAAAGGGATTGATGGTAGGATTTCTTTCAGTTCAATGAGCATACTTAATTAGATAGCTAACATGTTATTGTTTCATTTCTGTGCCATCCCCTTTCTTCTGCTATTGAATCCAACTAAAAAAACTTAATTAGTTCACCCTCCCCCATTTTCCCCCTTAGGTTATATGGACTAGGATATGATGTCAAAAAATGATTGCAGGAATCTGTAGTCGCGATCATGAAAGAAAGATATAATATTTTTGTATCATTATTTTTGCATAAACAATTTTTTTTTAAGATTAGAATCTCTTACGATCACTTCATTAACTGCAGAGAATCCAAAACTGTTTTATCTCTGGCTTTCTTTGATGTTAATTATTTTTGTGAAAATGCTGATAACCGCTATTTACTGGCATGATGCTTAAAACACACAGTTAAACTTCATATAGCTACAAGTCCGTCCACTTTATTATAATTAGCAAAAACACAAAAGGCTACATTTAAAAGTTAAAACAAAAAAGGCTAAACTATACCTCGATCAGTCAAGTTAGCCTTATTATTACAAAACTTTAGTACCATAAACTCTATATATCCGGCCCTTGTATATAATCTCATAATTAATCATGTAACCAAAACAGATTTATTAATGCCTGATGAGAAGGTCTCATGAGTAATATAGTTTCTCAAACCCAAAGAGCTCCTGCTCTCTTAAGCATTGGAATCAAGGACCGGTTAAGGTGAAGGCTCATCACTTCATTGGTTCCACCAACAAGCTCACCACCAATGAACACAGCAGGCACAGAAGGGTTGCACCCTAGCCTTGAAAGAGCTTGCTCAATGTCCCTCCCTCTAGGTATCTCATCAAGTTCATGAACTGCTGGATTCACCCCAAACTCAGAGAAGAGGGTCTTGATGGTGTGGCACATGCAGCAGGAGCTCTTGCTGAAGATCACCACTGGCCTCTCTGATACCATCCTTGTTACCCTATCCATTGTGCTTCTAATAAGCTCACAAATGTAGCCTAAGGTTGATCAAGGATATATAGAACAATGCCAAATGGGTTGAATGAGAGAGAAGCCAAAAGCAAATGTGGGTAGTGAAGATTGTGAAGGAGGTATACTTGGGGTTTAGGTTTGAGGTGTGGTTGAGCTAGAGCCAAATGGGGTTTGTTTATATAGGGTTTTGATGGAAGGTACAGTACTTTGCTTTGGTGGATTGGCATGGAACTAACTCAGCAAAGAGAAAAGATAGAGTGGCTGAGGAGAAAAGTGGAGAATGTTCCATTTAGTTATTTGGGTCGGTTTCTAAATTTTCTTTGATCATTTGTCTGAAACTTGAAAGTGATTGATCCAAGTTTTCTTTGCATGCATCATGCATGTGTGGAGACAAAGACATGTCCTTGGTACGGCTTCTAAACAAAACTATGCATGTACCCTCATAATGATTCTTGGTACGAAAAATTAATGAACAATCTTCAAATTAGTAGTATGGCAGAACAGGAATTGCATGGAACCAATAGATTGAATTAACTACTACTACACATGCACTTTATCTTATTAATTGGCATTTTATCGTTAAAAAAACTTTAGAGGGTCTAATGTTTAGTAGTTGTCTTTGTGTCATTATAACTTTTTTTTTTTCTCTCTCCTTTATTGGGGGTTTATGCCTTATCTATCTTGGAGCATCTGCTGCGTTGGAAGAAAAGTTGAATTTATCCGATTGGGACCTCCTTTTCGCTATTAAGATTCGCATCCAATTCTAGAAAGGGAAATATGCGTATAGTGAAGGGAGGAGGACAAGTAGTTCTACCAAAATAAAAAGGGAGGACCAGTACCTGTACTAAAAAAAACGAGGACTAGAAGTTCTAAGATATATTATATATATAAATAAAGGAGAAAAAAAAAAGCCAGGGAAAGTTTCGGTTTAAGTTATTCACACATCCAATTATTTATTCGCACTTATCATTTTTATTATTTAGAACATATCAGCATTCTAATTTATTTTTTCTGATAAAAAAATTTTAGAATGCTGATATGTTATATATGTAAAAAAAAAAAGGTTCATTATCTTGGATCTAGGTATTGTATCTCATTTACTAAAAGAATAAGTTAATGTATAATCATTTAGGTCTAAGTCATCGACATTTTCAATTATTTATTTGCATTTCTAATTAACTAATTCTAATTCTAATATTGTAAAATAAAAATAAAAAATAAAAAAATAAAAAAATTTAATAAAGAATATGAACGATCGATCTAAAATGCTAAGAGAGCATATCTCTAATGATGCAACTCATGGTGCAACTCATTTGAGTTGCTTAACTCCTCCTTTTATGGCCTATTATGTCAACTCATCACTTTTTATACTACTTTAAGAACTCTTCATTCCAATGATACAATCCTAAAAATTTTACCAAATGGATCCCACAATTTACCTACATCTTTATTAACATTTATTGTTATTTCGATTTCCAAGGGAGGGTAGCTAATGCAATTCTCTATTTTTTTTTCTCTCTGTTTTTTTTATTGGAGGTTCTTAGATATAAGAATAAGATGCTTATAGAAGTAACTCTTACAAGAAACTCATGTTCACCTAAGCTCACACTAATGAAGGAATTGTGTAAGGAATGGTTGTTTAACTCTATGCAACCCTTAAGCATTTCCAATTGAAGATGCTCTTACAAAGTTATCTAAAAAAGTTCGTTATTTTGGGCCTAGGTATTGTATCTCATTTACTACAAGAAATGTATAATCATAATTTAGGGTGTGATAAATAGTTTTATGACAGTTTTCTATATGTAAAGTAAATGGCAACCCTCTAATCTTTTCCCAAATCAGCACACAATGATACAAGTTATAAAATATTTTAATTATAATTAATTTTATCATAAAAACATAAGAAAACAAAAACAAGGGTGAGAAATTTTTAAATTTTTTTCTATTTAGTGGTGAATACTTGTGTCGCTAGACCTGGTGCTACATAGATATGGAGATCATTCAAAAATTGATCCTTTTTTTTTTTTAAATAAATTCAAACCCATACACATTACAAAGAAAAACAATAATTTTTTTATAAATTCAAACCCATAAACATTACAAAAAGAAAAACAATAATAAAAAAATCAAATGGAAACCAACAGTAGAAAGATATGGAAATCATTCAAGAATTGATCCTCGGAATCAATTAAATGAAGTGAAAGAGATCGTTTCTTAATCTTTTCTATCACATGTCGTCGTCCCACGCCACGAAAGCCAAGGAAATAAGGTCCTACAGCTACAAGAAAGATAAATTAGATGCCTTAGAGGTCCCCAGCGTTATCCACTCCTCCACCTTTCTTTGTTTCTCTTTTGTATTTTATCTTCAATCTTTTCGCCACATATATATATTTTTCTTTAATTGATTATTCATTAATATATGGATAGCTGAAGGTAATCTTTTAAATGATGAACCAAAATTAAGGAGAAAGAAAAAAAATATTTTCTTTTAAGTAGGGTGGACATGCATGGTTTCTAATGGATATATAATTGGATCTTCTCCTCTCTCTTTTTCTCTCTTCCTTCAATTAAAACTTGTTTTTGATTTTTTCTCTCTGTAACTTATGAGAGAAAAAATGAATGGATCCAAATCCGTTTTTAATTGCTGCAGCATAATTATATACAAAGAATTATGATATTAATTGTGAAGGTAATTGGACTGATATAATTGTAAAACGTGCGCAATATAGCAGTCTCGATGGTTTTCACGTCCAAAACTAGAAGTATAAATTCCTAATAATTTTTAATTTATTATAAGTACATTTATAATTGTTACCTTATTTTTGTACTGACATCAAGCAAAAGATATTATTAAAGGGGTATAAGAAAAATTCGGAAATGATCCAGTTATAAGTGATAATTACAAGACAATCATATTATGGCTGCTTTACTTCCCATGGTCTCATTTGTTGCAGGGTGGATGGTGGTCATGTCCTTAGGCTTGCTCCTTGATCTAAATCACTAACCCTCGAGGCATTGAATTATCGGATCTTGCAGTAAAGTTCGTCTGAGGATGTAGTCTACTTCCACTACCATCAACCACTATCGGATACATTAGTTTAACATTCTTGTGTGCGTTTAGACTATCTTTTTTTTTTTTTTTTGGGACAAAAACGTTTACACTATCATAGTCTTTGTTGTGCAGTGTGAGGAATACCACAGAAAATACTATCAATTGCAGCATCGCGAAAACACCACAACAATAGCTAGTACACAATACACGAGCATCAATTTGATCTGTCTCAATTTACCAGTAAATATTTTATATTTTTATCACCATGATCATCTTATATATGCCGAGCAACGGGCACAACATAAATAAACAGAGAAGACAGGGTACGTATGAAAGGAGAGGGCGAGTTGGTGAAAGAATGTTAGCTTTACAAGCTGGAAAAGATAAAGAGAAATGCGATGACGGATCCTGGCATCACAAATTGGGGTATTGCATGTGAGTTGGTGAAGTACACAACTGTACAAAAATTGCTAATCTTTAACCATAATTATTATAATATATATATTCTTCTTCTCAAGAGAAAGAAAGATAAGGAAATGAGAGGACAACCATAAATAAGTTATAGTGTTATACCCTTTCACCTCTGTGATTACTTTTCAGGATACCATAGACAAAGAGAATCGTCCCATGCAGTATCTAAAACCACCCAAAAGCACAATAAAAAAATATTTGCTCGAGGAACAAAAATATTGTGGGATGTACGTGTCTATGTGCCTGTTGGCTACAGCCCAAACGGGCTTTTCCAACGGGTTTTCACCCCAAAAGCAATTTTAATAATAATGGGACATGTTTGTTTAAAAAATCACGTTAAAAAAAATCAATTTTAGGTTAGTTTAAATTGATTTTGGTGGAAGTGATAATTTCTAAGTTTTCTTTTGAGTGTTGATTTTGGGCATGAGATTCGCAAAATTCTTTATATTCACAAAATTCTTTATGTTTGGTAATTGATTTTATTTTGAGTGTTGCACACACACACATTCATCGATCATGGCATTTATCATAATATTGATCTATTCCCTAGCTAGCTAATTGTAAGAAAGATATTCCGAGATTTCATTAAGATTGCCCAACTATGATTCCCACGAGCATGATTATTTGTCCTCCACTCCTCCTTGGCGGCAGGGCAACTTCTAGATGAACATACAACCTGATTTTTTTTTTTTAATTACAATGTACTATATAGACTCAAATCAATAATTTTCAGGTATAAAATTATGCCGAACACGCTAAAGACATATGTGCTTACTTCTAAGGATAAAATCCCTTTAAAGTCAGCAAATGTATAAAATGAGAAAGTAAAGATGAATCCATCTTTAATTAGATCCAGTACATTAAAGATCCATGCTCAAAAGTCAAAAAATTCCTTTTGAAGATCGATAGCTAAAGTTCAATTTGTAGAGACACTATCAAAATGTAGAGAGAAGGAACAAAGAAGACGAAGTAGAAACCCTTAAAAATTATTTTGTGCCATGTGTGAAGACATGCCAATTGATATAGACGAGAGGAAAATATTATTAGGATTTCATGAGTTGGAGGACTAATTTAGAATGTTTATTAGTTATAGAATGAATTTGAATCCTAAAGGTTACTTTTCTCAACAATATTAAATCCTGATCACATAAATTCATCCCAAGGAATGCAATCCGACTTTGTTGCATGGATATGGGTACGATATAGGTATATTAATTTGGTACATATATGGATATAAGATACAATATTTTTTAAAAATCTAAGATATGAATACGTTTATATATATATTATAATATATATATATATATAAAGAAATTAGAACATTATGAGGAACGCAAACACACCAGCAGAAGTAAAGAGATCGTCAGCAAAAAATGCACCATCAACAAGATAGGGTGTATTTTTTTGGTCTAAACCTAATGTATCCCAATACTGTCAACGAATGACTAATCACTGCTCGCGGGGCGTAGCTTCTGCTGGCCAAGCATTATTTTAACAAGATATGATGTGATTTGAAAACCAAAACTGATTTAGTGTTTTTTTAGAAATATGATGTAAATCAACAAAAATCACTTTTTCACCGTGTAAATATTACTTATAGTAGCTTGAAGAAAAAACACTTCCGAAAAAAAAAAACAAAAACAAAAAAAAAACTGGACGATAAAAGACTGGTTCTCATTCAGCATGGTGATATGGTTGGGGAAAAAAAAAAGTGGAAAGGCCCCTAGTTCCTAGCCCAAAACAACATTGTTTTGCAACTGCGTAAGCCATACCCGCTCATACTGGACCATCCATGTCGTATACGGTATACCCAAATTCAGAAAACAATAATAATTTAGTACGTACGTAGCTGCTACGTACCCTCACAAACCTGATAGGTACCCATATATCCAGTAGGAATAGGAATACATTACCATTTCTGGAATACCGTGCTCATCCCACGTGTTATGTATTCCCCAATCCAAAGTTGACATTCTTTACGCACCATCATACCCACGTAATCAAGGATATATACATTTTCGTACACTTGAACGACCTCACATTCCTCCCCCCTTTCTCTCCCTCTATTTCTTGTGGTCCCACTTTCGATGGTGTTGGCTTATCTTAATTTATGGCCTACTATGGATTCTTATAATTGTAATTTGTCATGTCACACAACACATGCAAGTAGCTATTTCACTTAGCAACTAATAAACACACCACACAAGTCCCTATCAAATCAAGGGTATTAAGATCACATATCCCAAAATAGTGTCTCTTTCCTATTGTATCCACTTAAATTGTGTTATATCATTTAAAAATGATATACTTATAATAAATAATATAATTAATTTTTTAAATTAATAACATAATTTAAATAGATGTGATAGGAAATAAGACATCATTTTATGACAGGTAATCTGTAACCTAACTTTCCATCCCTCTCTTCTTCCGGTAGATATCAACATATTGCAGCCCTTGAGTAACCACCCAACCATTTCTATTTTCTCGGTACTCCTATACATATATAAATACACTACCCCTTCAACCTTAAATGACATCACAAATTAAACCAACCCCAACTTCCTCTACTGCTCCTTACATTTCAAACATCTTCATACGTTCTATTTTGTCTCCTATTTCTCATAATAGACACTAAGTACTTTAGAGGCTAAAAAACCAGGCCATAAATAGCCATATATATTATTATACACTTAAGCAATTAAGTGCATAGAAAAGCATATATATATATATATATATAGATAGATGGATCGCATAGCAAAATTGGCATCACAGAAGGCAGTGGTGATATTCAGCAAGAGTTCATGTGGGATGAGCTATGCGATTAAGAGGCTGTTTTACGAGCAAGGGGTAGGGCCTGCAATATATGAGTTAGATGAAGACATAAGGGGAAAGGAAATGGAGTGGGCTCTGATGAGATTAGGGTGCAACCCTTCTGTTCCTGCAGTCTTCATTGGTGGCAAGTTTGTGGGCTCTGCCAATACTGTCATGACCCTTCACCTCAATGGCTCGCTCAAGAAAATGCTCAGAGATGCTGGTGCTCTATGGCTATAGAAATTAACGTTATATGCATACATTACATGGAGCTCGAGTTCTAGCACAACGCAAACAGCCAAACACGGCCTTATATGATAAGCTAAATTAGTTGTATCGTAATATCTTGACCAAGCTCCTTCTTTTTTCTGATTCCCGGCGGCTTTTAGAATATGCATTGCACCAGAATAATCTCTAGAGAGTGTACTCCAATATAATTTTGAGTTAATGTACAACTTTTTGGGTGCATGTTTTCACTTATAGTTAATATTTTGGAGTGAAACATATTGATCAAAATCTCAATTCCGTCATCTTTAATTTTTCCTTCCGATATTTCAGTAAGAGAGCTCTTGATTAAATTATGCATTGCGTTATTACATAGTGGTATACTGATAGTATCCTTGTAATTCATTTTGATTACTTCATGTATTTGAGTTTAGAATACTTCTTGTACTTTCTCTAATACATCATTGTTTATCAAACAAACAAAAAAATCTTCGAACTGCATATAGACAAAACTTTATAATAAATCCAATTCTGTAGGCAATTATATACAATATATAATTAAAAACAAAATGGGTAGTAATTTGTATAGATATTATGTGATGCGGGAAAGAACAGCTCAAGTTAATAATATAACTCGTCATCGTGAGGAGAAAAAAATTAAAGAGGGAAATGATACAGAGATAGGAATTAAATTAAATAAAAGTGTTTAACTGCAATGAAAATTGTGGGAGTTGAACTGGGTTACGTAGATGAGCATCCATGCATACCCATTAATTTCGGAATAAACTTAATAATTTGACAAATTTTATGGGGGAGCACGTGGCACGAAAATGACATGCAGTGTTACCATTTCAAGAGATGGATATATTCCTTGATTGATATATGTATAAAAGTGGATAGTTTTCCCATATCGAATAGAAATATTCTTATTACAGTTTGTTCCATCAGCACTATCATGTGTGTGACCTTTCAATATGCTTGTGGGGAGTTTTCCATATATATTACCTCATAATTCGAATATCTCCAGTGGTTTTCCAATTATCTTATACTTGATTTTCGTTTATAGTAGTGTGTGATATAGGGTAGCCCTTATACTCTTGTAATAAAATTCCTTTTGCTCATTGTTTTTTGTGAACTAAAAACAATAAGATATTTTCATACCTAAATTTCATGAAAAATTTACTTTATTTCTTTTCTTTTAAATTTTATTTAATATTTAATTGTTGCATCTGAACATTTATTTTATAGATGGGACAATATATAATTGCTGATTAAATTTGTAAAAATAAAAATATGATATAAGATTTTGAAGTGACGAACACATTTTTATTTTGTAGCTTGAAGAACACTTAGACATAACATCCATTCTTTTTTCCTTTTTTTGGTTTGGGTTTGAGGGAGGATTTGAAGAATTAATGGATGATTGATACGTACGTATGAATGCAGTTCAAGAATTAATGAAGGTGAAGTTTGCCTTTTCTTACAAAGTCAAAGTGGAAGTTACTAAACAGCATTATTTTATTGTATTTTATTTGGTAAAACTAAACAGCATTATTTGTTGTTTTGTATGTAAAGTTAGTAAATAATTAGCTCATGTATTATCCTTAAATTATTCATGTATTAAAATTGTATAAATGTACTTTAGATTAAATTCAATATTGAATTCAATTTCACTTATTTTATTATCAGTGATCCAACGGTCATCATATTGACTCGAGGTGTACTGTAACTATAATTAATTGTGATTGCGTAAGCGTGATCAAAGGTATTTTTAGCACCAACAAAGTTTGGCACAATTAGTAGATACCCGAAATGTTGTCAGAGGTTAGATTCTTTTTTTGTGTATATATAGAAGAAGTTTTGTTAAATGAGACAAAGCTCATGTTTGTGATCTCTTATTTTGGTGATATCTACTTATCAAGATTAGTGTCCACCATTGGTCAAGGAATACCTTGATTAAAAAAAAAAAAGAAACATTTTTAGCAAGATTCAAAATATCAAGTTCGTTTAATTTTAGAAAAGAACTCTGTGTCTATTTTCTATTTTTTTCTTAAATTTTTTTTTCTGTTTTATATGTTTTTAAAATTATGTTTAATTTTTTATTTTCAATACTCGAGGGTGTGTGCAATGAATTTCCTATTTCGTAATGGTAATATTGCAAATAAAAAAGAAAAAAAGTGAAGATTTAATAAAATAAGAAAAATCATTATAACTTTAGTTATAATTATAAAAATACCACCATGTGAAAATTAAAAGCAATACAAATGATGTTTTTTATTTTTAGATTTTCTAAAAATATGAACTTCATTTTTTAAAATTATAAATGAAAATGAACCAAGCATATTTTCTTTATTAAAACCCATTCATATAGTGTAGCATAGGTTAATAATTGAGCCATAACTGCTGATTAAATATTATTTTACCACTTCTTTTTTAAGAAAAAATTGTTATCATATGATGACCCCTCCTCTATATATAACAGAATTTTTTTTTTTTTTGAAAAGCTATATATAACAGAAATATGACGTGATAAGTGTGAGTCATTTAGTCGATGCCATATTATATCGAACAAAAATTGACCTATTTGCCTGACAGCTGGTCAAGTAGTTATCAAGGAAAGGATTCTTCAAAACCAATTGCAATATTCTTCCATTGAGCAATATTCATATGCAGAGGACTGACTCTGTCTCACTCTGATTGTTACATGCATTTGCCTGAAATGCTCAATATAACCATCTCTTTCTTCAACCACAATTCTTTCTTTGTTGGGGATGGCGAAAGCCAACAAGAGTCTAGCCACGATTTAAGTTCCCCAACTCTTCTTCCTTTAATTTCTTGCTGCTTAAACCATCGCCTTAATTTGCTATATCTTAATTATAACCCTCGAATATTAATTTGTCAATGTTGTTGCATTGTCCCTATTGAGTCAATCATTCGATTAATTAAGGTTATGGTGCACCACACATCAAAATGATGCAGTGATGCACTACCTACATGTCAATACATCAACCAATCATTTGTACGGCTAGACCATTTGACATTTTAACTGGTCAAATGTTGAAACTAAAATAAGTATTTGCAAAAAAATATACTGTATTTTCGTATTTGCTTATTAACCCAAATTTTAAAAACAAAATTAAATGACACATCGATTATTCCCTGAAATCTTAAAAAACAGATCCAACATGTCTGAAAACCAAAACCATTTTCTAACTGAACACAACCCCTCCCTCAGCTCCATCGTCAACGACCTCATTCTGATGTTCTTCCATCGTCGGTGAGTCGTAGCAGTGATAGAAGAAAAGGTTTTGGAGTGTCGGGCTAGGAATGCGGACCAGGGTCAGTGGTCGGAGCAGTTTTTGCAGGCAGAGTACTTGACCCATACGAGGTCGCTGTCGGTGTCGATGATGAGGAAGGTCTAGGGCAGTGACCCAATTCGGAGATCGGCGAAATACTGGTCGGAGCCGGAGATGAGCGGGGTTTTCAGGGTGCGGCGGCCGTGGAGGGCGAAGAGACAGTGGGTGTCGGCAGAGAGAAGCTGAGCTGGTGATGATGGTGAAGCTTTCCGCATCAACGGTAGTTTCAGATATTCTGTGGAGTTGCATGAATGGATGAAGTTGCATTGAATCTCCACCGCTTATTCTGGTGTGAGCTGTATGAAGCATGAGCCTTGGATCTCTATTGATTTTCTCTTGAAAACAATAACAACAACAACAACAACAACAACAACAATACTGAAGGGAAACAAGTGGGTGGTGAAACAGAGATGACAAGATTCTTGATCATCTCTGGTTTCATTGTTCTGTTGATGAAGTAATCGGTTTTGAGGGGAGGATAGGGGAAATAAAATTGTTTGAAAAAAATTGAACCAATTCGTAAAAAAAGTTTTGACTGAATAGTCAATTTTTTTTAATCAGAAAAAATAATATTTTAATATAAGTGAAACTTGCAAATACAAAAAGTACAAGTACTTTACATCAATATATTGTATTTATCAAGTTTAACTACATACAAATACAATGTCATACTTTGAAATTTTAACCAACTCATATGATAAATTTATTGTCCAAAATTTGTCATATGGGTGGTGCACCACTCACCACGCGCCACTTAGGTGAGTGGTGCACCATAGCCGAAACCCTTCTGCATTGGCATTCAATGGAGACTTGTTTATATTAATAGTGGAATTGCAAAATTTATATAAACTAATGAAATATCTTGAGCATTTTACGAAATTTTTACATAATATATGTGTACATCTCTGTCGGCATAGCCAAAGTTTGGCCGGCGTGCACTATTTTTCCCGAGCAACGTAAGATGCTAATTAAAGGAAGAAGAATAAACAGAGAGTAGTGTTCTTCCATTTTTCTCATAAAAAGGTAAATAGGCCAATATTCACTATGTCTATTTCGAGTGATGGAATCGAATAGATTCACTTTATCTAATAATCCAGAAAGTTATACCTCCCCCACGCCCACTTTCCCAAGTATATGCAGTGTGCGTTCATCCTCATAAAACACATGATCTTCTGTACTATAACAAAATAAATCAGTCCCCCCCCTCTTTCGTGTATCTTGTTCTTTTTCGTACAAACGGGTTCGTGTGTGTATAAGTATTTAATAAAAGTGATTTTGAACGAAATTAATTCTGTAAGATTGATTTAGTTAGAATTGAGTTTGAAGTGAAGTAATTTATGTTTGGATGTTTTTATTTTAAAAATAAGTTTGATATAAAACTTAGTGTAAATTGTTAAAATCAACGCAAAAGCTACATTTTGTAGCTTCTAGTCAGAATCACTTCTGAAGGCAGAATCAATTTTACCGGACCGCAATTAAACACCTCATTTTTTTACCAAAATCACGTTTGACAGGAGGCATAATTAATTCCAGAGGTTTCCAACATGAACCAAATACACACTTCAAATAATTTTTTTCTGACATACAAAATTTAAATTAGTAGAAGACATACCCTTTACTACGTCAGAAAAAAATTACTATCATATCGACCGGAAAAATTTATGAATTGAACTTAAACTACAGTGACGGTGTTCGGAAAGCTTGATAAAAACTAAAAAGTGTCAACCCTTATTTGTGTGCTCAACTATAGTTCAAATCCCAATAGTCAAAACAGTTCATACTCGGCAAATTTCCATAAGTAGTGTAATTTAAATCCGCAATTACGTGATTGGGGTACTTTTTAAAATATTTACGTAACTAGTGTAAGTCGTAACTGTGGGTGACGGAAATATATTAAAAGTCGTATCTCATACTCACGACTCATTTTTATATTCACAAAATAAAAAAAAAAATTAGGAAGTCGTATACCATACATACGACTTATATTTTTATTATTTTTTTAATCATAATTCGTATATAGTGGTAACGACTTTACCATTATATATTTTTTTAGCATCATGCTTTACAAGTCGTATCCAAAGGATACGACTTCATTGTTTTTATAATTTTTTTTAAGAAAAAATTGGCCAATAGTCAATACTTACACTTTATTTATTTTAATTTTTTTAAAAAAATTTAAAAAAAAATCATATGGTGACTTTGTTAGAAACATACATCATGTAAGTATATAACCCACAAATCGCAAGCACGTCACATGTACAACACAATCATCACATAAAGTCATCTTAGAGGATCACATATACACAAAGTCATAACCCTGATACTGATAACTTTCTAGACAATACAAACACAACATAAACCACACACACCCACAATATTATGAAAATACGACTTTGTTCATTTTATATTTAAATTTTTAAGAAATCGTATTCAACACTTACCACAATTGTAATATTTTATTTTATTTTTTAGAAAAATGACCAAGTCGTATGTTACATATACGACTCCATAGAATAAAAAAAAAATTAAATTTGTATTTTCATAATATTGTGGGTGTGTGTGATTTGTGTTGTCTTGAAAGCCCTAAGTATTAGGGTTATGACTTTGTGTATATATGATCCTCTAAGTGGACTTTATGTGATGATTGTGTTGTACATGTGATGTGCTTGCGATTTGTGGGTTATATGCTTACATGATGTATGTTTCTAACAAAGTCACCATATGATTTTTAAATTTTTTTTTTTAAAAAAATTAAAATAAATAAAGTATAAGTATTGGCTATTGGCCAATTTTTTCTTTAAAAAAATTATAAAAACAATGAAGTCGTATCCTTTTGGATACGACTTGTAAAGCATGATATTAAAAAAATATATAATGATAAAGTCGTTACCACTATACACGAATTATGATTAAAAAAATAATAAAAATATAAGTCGTATGTATGATATACGACTTCCTAATTTTTTTATTATTTTGTGAATATAAAAATGAGTCGTGAGTATGAGATACGACTTTTAATATATTTCCGTCACCCACAGTTACGACTTACACTAGTTACGTAAATATTTTAAAAAGTACACCAATCACGTAATTGCAGATTTAAATTACACTACTTACGTAAATTTGCCGAGTATGAACTATTACTTTTTTTTTTTTTTAAATGACATAATTTGTTGTATATCTAGTTATTATTTGGTTCCATTTATTCTGTTTTTATTTAAAATTCTTGAACATTATTACCATTTATTTATAGGGTTATATAGTTCATAAATATACAAGTAATCAAATTATATCTGAATGACATTTCATGTTGGATTAAGCTATTAATATTCTTGAATAGCAATATAATAATTTATGATATATTCTCCGATAACGGATTTGACCCTTTAAATCTTTATCTTTATATATAAAAGTAAGATGGTGGCGGGGGTAATTTGGTAAAATCACTTGGATTATGAGGTTTTAAGGACAATTTAGTAAATTACTCTAGGGGTAATTTTGTCATTAAAATAGGGACACGAGGATTCATGTCATTAAGGACTCGTTTGCTGTTCAGGATAAGAGAGACATGATAGGATAAACTATCATATCCTGTTTGAAACTATTGTTTGGTTAGCCAGCATGATAGGATAAGTCAATCTTGTCAACTATCTTATCCTGTCCATCTAGTTAAAATTCTATCCTGAGGGGGAGCTGGGTTAGAACTCAACAAGATAGGATAAAGTGATTTAAAGTATAATAAAATAATATTTTAAAGCATAATAAACTATAACATGGTTAAAAAAGGTTGGTAAATTATAAAATATTTAAAATAATATATATATTAATAATTAATTTTTAAAATTATTTTATCAAAAGGCTAATTTTGTTATTTTATACTCCCTCTGGTCATATATATAAGAGGCAAAACCCTAAAACACACAGACCAAGGAAATGCATTGAAATAAGCTATTTGTAATTAATATTCATATAAATTTACAAATTTAACCCTTCAATAATTAATGAACAAACCTACTTGTATTGAAAGTTGCAATGTCTCGTAAATATAAACCCTATTATAAATAAGGGTAAAATTGGAAATGAGCATTTAATATTTGTCAAAATACATACATGTCTCTTATATTTTGGACCAAAAAAAAGTAGTCATTTGCCTCTTATAATAAGGACCGGAGGGAGTATTATTTTAAAAAATTAAAAAAAAATTAAATTTTTTTTTAATAATTTAACTATATGTAAATTAAAAACTCAAAATGAATATTTAAAATTATAAAAAAAAAATAATCGAAGTTAGACAATATTTATAAAATTTTAAAAATTATATGTAATTTTATCACAAGGATAATTTTGTCTTTTTATATAATTTAAAAAAATAAAAATTATAAAAAAAAATAACTCTAATAAAATATGAAAACATTTAGAATAAAAGCGAAAATTTTAAAATTTATATTAAAAATATAATGTTATCCGATTGGTTATCTAGTGGACACCAAACGTCGGATAGGATAATAAATATCCTGCTCATATTCTATCCTACTCCTATCATGTTCTCTTATTCTATCCGTCCCTATCCTATCATTTGCAAAACTTTATGATTAGAATTGCAAATAGTGAGACTGAAAACAATAAAGTGGACTTTGAAAGAGAAAAGGTACAGTTACGTTGAAACCATTGATTATGAAAATTGAATTGCAAATGGTGCAATTGAAAAAAAAAAAAAAAACTGAACGTTACGCACAATATGCATTTAGATCCAAATCTTTATTATTTAAAAATAATATCATCATGTAGTCAATTTAATAGTCTCCAATTTAATTTGGTAATAGCATAACTATGTGTATAATACTAGATCCGGTCCACAATATAAGAAACAAATAGATACTTTTTTTTATCAAAAATATAAGAAATATATATCAATTTTCATACATATTAAATGCTAATTTCCAATATTACCCTTATTTATAATAAGATTTATATTTACGAGATATATCAATTTTTGATGCAAGTGAGTTGGTTCATTAAAATTATAAGGGGTATTTTTTGGAAATTTATATGAGTATTAATTACAATTAACTCATTTCAATCTCTTGGACTGTGTGTTTTAAGGTTTCGTTTATTATATTGTGAATCGAAGATAGTATTTTTATAACCGTCAGTCAGTGTTAATTACATTTATTGACATAGATATTGGAGCACCACTAACTTATGCCTTTCGCATTAGAACATGCGTTGTGCTGTGCATATAAATTTCTTTTTCAATTTATGATCAGTTGATGATGCACATGAATTATCTGTGAGTCTTTAGTGAGTAGATGTCTTTTTTGGTGCAGATGAACTTTAATATAAATACTTTAGTTACTATGATAGGTTATGTATTCGAATGATGAAATTACATGGATGAACTTTACTTCATTTGATAAGGCATTAGATTTAATAACCATTATATAGTTTCTGAAAGTGTACTTTTGTTTTTTGTTTTTTTTTTTTTTGGAATTTAGACGCAAAACTGTAAGTGTCCCTCTTTTAAACCATATCTCTAAATAATTCCTTTTGTGATTAGTGTATCTTCATATTGGAAGTTCTGATCAATGAGCATATATTATATCCATGCTTTATATTGCAATTATATATATATATATATATATTACACATTATATTAAAAAGAATCCTTTTATTATATATTATCTTATTTTGTAATGTGAGATATTACCCCTCACACATAATTCATCTGTGCATCGCACAGGTTGAAAATTAACTTTTTTTATGGTGCATGGATGAAGTTTTAACCTTTAGAAGTGTGAATAACCATAAATATATCATCATTTTAATTTATTAGATCGTACCGTGGACAAATGTTTCCTTTCTTTCCTCACATTAAAAAATCCAATATTCTCATCGATTTAGATACCTTAAATTTATCGATTTGTACTATCTCGTCAACTTTGTTAACATAAAAACATATTTACAAGTCCAAAACCAAGAACACCCATTCAATGATTCTTCATTCCAATAATAAGTTAAATTTATATTTAAATTTATAACATTTATAAATAGGATTTAATTGATATATACTGACAGTGTAAAGATTTTTTACACTGTCAACCAATCAGAAATTGATAAATCATTAAAAATCTTTAACTTTTATCCTAACCATCTTAAAAGTCATTCAAACCATGATTTCTGATTGGTTGATAGTGTAAAAAAAACTTTACATTGATAATACACAACAATTAAGCTCAAATAAATAACTGCCCAAACAAATTAGTGTAAAGATATAAAATAGGTCCACGGGTACAACATCTAATATTTATTAAATCTGTCCGAAGCCAAAGTAAAAGCAACTGTGTTATCAAAAAAAAAAAAAGTAAAAGCAACTGTATTCGCGGTGCGATTTTTAGAAAATGTATGTATAGGCCAAATTTTTGACACATCGATTTTTGTTATTTCTTTCTTTTACACTATGTTTGGTGTGAATGATTTAGAGGAAAGAATCATGGTGGAGAGAAATAGAAGAGAAAAGACCAAACTCTCTTGTTTGGTTTATCGGAGAGTTAAAGGGGAAAGAACAAAAATGAGTGGGGCCCACTCAAATTTTTTTCTACCCAACATAGCGAAGAAAGATGGGATAAAACAGGCTTCGTGTTACCCTTCCAAATTTGCCCTTCACAAAATATTTGTTGACTCTCATGCGGCAGTTTTACTCGTCGATTCCGTTGTTGACGTTGTGCTAGACCGGGAACCCAGGTATGTGGTGCCTCAGCCAGCCATATGGGGGAATGAATATTTTAAAAAATATTTGCTTCAATTTTTGTGTGCTATCCAACAATAGTGTTGGTTGACGCACATAGAGGGGAATAAACTTAAAAATTCCTGATTGTTTGAATTTTAAATAATATTTTAGAAAAAAATAATTTTAAACTAAATATATTTATTATTTATTTTAAAAATAAATTTATTATTAAAAAATAATTCTTTATTTTTTACTTAATATATAATTTAATAATGTTTTGTACAAAAAATAAATAAATTAGATCAATGTTATGAAGGGCACCGTGGTCTATTCAATAATAATCCATTCTCTTTCTTCTCCTTTTCTATCAAACCAAATAAAGGAAGAGAGAAGACTCATGCCTATCTCTCTTCCCTTTCTCTTCTTTTTCTCTTGTACCAAAAATCAACCTTTTTTCTCACATCTTTCTTTCTCTTCTCTCTCTTTCTTCTCTCTTTCTTCTCCAACCAAGAGCAGTATTTAAAATGTGTTCAGATATTAGTGGATATCAGTGTAAAATGCAAACTACTTTAATCCTTAAGCTTAACGGTTTCGTTTTTATTTAATTTCCTCACGCATATATGATTGCAATATTGTAATCATCTTATGTATGATGGTGGTTTTTGTTCACTAACACATTGTTTGTTTCTATAGAAAATGGAAAGAGAGAAGTAGGGAGGATGGAAGTGGGAGAGAAAAGTACCTTTTACTGTGTTTGGTTGAGGGAAGAAAATAGGGAAGAGAGAAAAGTTTTATGGTGGGACCCACCAAAAAGAAATCTCTCCACTTCAGGCGAGATTTTGGAGGAGAAATGTTCATTTTTTATGCGGTACCAATTTTACCCTCCTGCACACCCTATGTTCATGCTACAACTCTCTCGTCTGCTCACATCCTTTCATCGTGCTGGTGTTTCATGTTCGATTTCTTTTTGTTTTTTATACTATGCATATATCATATTAATTAATTATATTATATTACATTATTATATTATATTATTATCTTACATTATATTATATATTTTTTTATAGGATATTTTATCATACTATATTATATTAATTGTATTATATTATTTTAGGGATAAATATGTCATTACAAGAAAATTCATTTTCTTTCTCTCTACTTTTCTATCCAACCAAACAAGTGGAGAGAAAACTCAAATTTTCTTTCTCTTCTACTTCTCTCTTATTTCTTTCAATCCAAACAACCTAAAAATCTACCCAATTTCTATTCATTTTCTCTTCTCTCCTACTTCTTTCTCTTCTACTTCTTTCTTCCCTACTTCTTCTCTCATCCAAACAAAGGCTAAGAGAGCTTTCTAAAATTTATAGGTTTTTTAGCTCGTCACATCATTTTTACAGCAGGTGCAAAGTACAAAAACATTAGGGTTAAATATGTTTTTAATCCTTATAAATATATGGTTTTTTGTTTTTAGTCCCTATAAAATTTTTGAACCATTTTTAGTCCCTACAAAATGTTCGATTTATGTTTTTGGTCCCTGCTGCTAACTTAATTCTGTTAAGTGATGACATGGATGTATGAAATTACCTGTAAGCCCCTACCACATGTATGATTTTTAATGAGGTGGATTTTATATATAAATCTAGTTTGTGTTAAATTTGTGTAATTGTGTAATATATAATTTTTTAAAGGAAATTTAATTAAAAGAGGTCACAGACTCAGAGACGTAAGTGGTCGTTGCTCCTTCAACAAATTCCAGGTCTGGGTATATGTACATTTAATCTAAATATTGCAGATCCTAAGCAACAAATTCCAGAACCCATCTAGACATTTCAACAAACAGTTTCCATTCGGACATCTCCAGAACATTCTTCCAGGATTTTTTTGGCTTCTAGACATCAGAAGGAAGGCTCAGTCATTGCAACGAAATTTTCTCCACCTTGGAATAGCTGATGAAGATGCAGAGTTAGTACAGCAAAAGCTCCTCTTCTCCGTTGCAGATCCTCCATGCTTCATGGCCGACTCTTCACTGCAACTTTTCGCATGGTGGACGGGACGCAAGTAGGATGAAAGGGGAGACTCAAGGGGGATGAACAATATTGATAGAGGAGGAAGACAAGTTGAAGAAAGGGGGGCGGCAAAGAACTTTGTCCGATGGCGAATGGGTATTAGCATTAGGGATTTTAGGATTTAAGTGAAATATTTTAATACTTTAATAATAATAATAATAATAATAATAATAATATAATAATAATAATAATAAATTAATAAAAAAAAATTGGTCATCTTTGCCATGTCATCAAAATTTTAGTCAACTGTGCCACATCATCACATTGGTCCATGTGGCAGATGCCATGTCAACACTTAACATGTCAAGTTAAAAGCAAGGACCAAAATCATAACATAACATTTTGTAGGGACTAAAAATGATAAAAATATTTTATAAGGACTAAAAACAAAAAATCATATATTTATAAGGACTAAAAATATATTTAACCCAAAACATTATATATATGTTCATCTGTTGGTCGACCTAGCTGGATCAACTTGAGCGAACTATCATCATCGTGAACTAAAGCCTATTTGTTGTTCTTGAAAACACTCTGATCTCCAAGCCCAGCCCAGTTATCCTTGAATATGGGTTTGCTCCTAATATTTCATGGGGCCTTGCTATTCACACCTTGTTTTTTGCTATTCACACCTTGCAATACATTTTTAAAATTTTTTTGCCCCAAAATACCCTTGCCCCTTAAGAGTTCATTCACTATTGTCCACACATCATGACACCACCCCAACCCCAGAACACTGCAACGCATCACCATTCTTGTGACCATGAGAAATTTTTTTATTAGGTTACGATCTGGTTTTCTGGATTTTGAAGGTTCACATAAACTGTTCGGAATTCACTTTCCGGATGTACAATTTACACATCTGGAAACACAAATCCGGATGTGAATTGTACACATCCGGAAACACAAATCCGGATGTGAAAAATTTAACACATCCGGAATTGTGTTTCCGGATGTGTAAATTGTACATCCGAAACAAACTATCACATTTACTCATCCGGAATTGCATTTCCGGATGTATAGTTGGGTTTCCGGAATTGCATTTCCGGACACTTCCGGAAAGTAAATTCCGGAGGTTATGCGAATGAAATGAAGGAAGAAAGAAGGTTCACATAAACTGTCCGGAATTCACTTTCCGGATGTACAATTTACACATCCGGAAACACAAATCCGGATGTGAAAAATTTAACACATCCGGAATTGTGTTTCCGGATGTGTAAATTGTACATCCGAAACAAACTATCACATTTACTCATCCGGAATTGCATTTCCGGACCCTTTCGGAAAGTAAATTCTGGAGGTTATGCAAATGAAATGAAACCAGAAAACTCACCTTCTCCACGACGAGCCTAAACTTGACGATGGCAGCTTGGAAGACACTCAGGTGAAGGCCATTCCACCAATGTAACTTCATCCCCTATGACAAAAAACTATCAACCCAATATGAAAAGACCTACAATGGTGACAATGGTGAATGAACTTGAGGTGAGGGATGAGGGTATTTTAGGGAAATTTTTTTAAAAAAAAGTCTTGCAAGGTGTGAATAGAAAAACGCAAGGTGTGAATAGCAAAGCCCTATTTCATGTTCCACAGCATCGAGTTCTTAAACAAAATAACAACGATAACATATCAAATTTTCATATATTTTCCCCCTCTTTTCTTGTTGTTCCTAGTATTTATTGTTTGGGAGTTGGGAAGGAAAGAGAGCAGAAGGGTTTGAGAAGTGAGGGACTGGAAAAGATATGAGAAATTGAGGGTCCTCATCTTAAATAGGGCTTTACTTTTTCTATAAAAAAAAAAAAAAAACTAAACTCCAAATTTGGGGAACTAAAAAAATAAATTATGAAAGGGTTTCGAAGGATTATCCTTCCTTCTCCATCTCTTTCTCCTTCCCTTCCTCCCCTCCCAATTCCCAAACAAACCTCACGCTAGCTGATGCAATGGGAGTTAATACTCCTTGTTTTATTTTAATGTAATTCCTCTTTGGGCTTAGGCCCATTGTTCAACAAAAAAAAAAGTGTTCCCTCTTTTATTTTCACTTGGATAAATAATCTTTCTATAACTTGGTATCCTAATTCTCAAATGATCTTGTGCAATTATGATTGTGGCCATCTCTAAAAAGTAATATTAGATGATAGTAATTATTCATTTGATATTTTCTAAAACTCTATTTCTGTTAGTAGAAGTCAACCCTCATATATGATGGTTCAAACTTCAAAATTTAAAATCTCTTACCCATATTTTGAGAAGTGGCAAGAGCATTAGTTCACAACTTCATATATTTTAAACATTATTTTTGTTTTGTTTACAAAAATAAAAAATAAACATTATTTTTGTTCTTTAAAAAAAAAATAGTTTTGTGTTCATATACGTAAGAATTGAAAATATTTGACTCTTATCTTAACTACCTTAAAAGTCACTCATATCATAATTTTTAAATGGTTGATAGTGTAAAAAAACTTCACACCAACAATGCATACCAATTAAACTCTAAAGTTTTTTTTTTTTTGAAACACTCTAAAGAGTTTTTAAACCTAATGTAATACATTTCCTCAAAAAAAATAATAAAATAATAATGTAATACAATTTTCCATGGATAGTAAAGTATCAATAAGTTCTCTAGCAATCTGAATCAATATTAATCCGAATATAACGATGCTTTATTTTAGATGATCAATACTTTTTGTAGCAAAAGAATAGAAAAAGAAGTAGTCTTGCTTGTGAAAATCACTGTTCAGTAAATAATTCTGTGATTCACGTGTGAACTCGTAAAGCAAATTGAATAATGCAATACGCGTGAACAAAATTATAAATTGTTAATAAAACAAAAAAAAATATCAACCATGAAAAGAATCATCGGAGGAAAAAGGAAAGAAAAATAAATGCATTATGTGCACAAAAAATAAAACAAATTGGTGACCTACTCGTGGTAACAAAAGGAAAAAAGGGTGATTAAAAAACCAATTCTCATAAAAGTCTCCATTTCTTAATTAATATTGTGAACATAAGTTAGCCAGCCCTATAGCCACATTCATGCGCACCATGAAGCGTTTCAAACCTTGAGAACTAGTCAACAACTTTGTAAGAATTTGGATGAAAGGAAAGAAAAGGACAGACAGAGAAGTTGGACCAAAACAAAGGTTCTTCAAGTTAAATTTGCATTTTTTTTAGATCACTATGAATTCTTTTATGGTACACTTATTTGAATTATAAAATATATGAGACTAAACTTTTTTTTTATAAGACGAGACTAAACTTAATATAATCACATAAATACGAGAATTATATAATTTCTCAACAAATATTATTTCTTATAGGATTTAAACTAGTATCTTTATCCAATAAGTTAACTTTATATACTTGCTATGTCAACTCATAAAATCATTGGATTTAACAATTTAAGTAGCCTAATACATAGGATATAAATATAATATTAACCAAGAGCTAAATGATAATTCTAATTTGGTAAAAAAAAATAATATTAACTAAGAGCTAAATGATAATATCCAATAACTATCTCACACGCAAATTATACGATTTTTTTTTATGTGCAATTCAATAAATAGCATAACTTATTAATTAATAATTTCATATATAAATTATTCGAAATTGTTGATATATAAACAATGCCTTTTATATGAGTGATTTGTGAAGACAAATTTTACATAAGATAATGCAACTAAATAGGAAAAAAGTATAATTGTAAAATCTGGCCTAGTGGCTTGGATGAACCATTGACCCAGTTTTTCTCATCATCCAGTGGCATGTATATTATTATTATTATTATTATTAATACTACAATTTAATTGGGAACTCCACTTTTACTATTTTTGTAATAGTCGAAACTAAAAGTAGAGTGTGTCATGTTGTGGACTCTTTTAATATCTATACATACATATATATGTATATATTAATATTTTAATATTTATATGTTTAAAAATTGATATATATAATATAATTATAGTATGAATAATTTAAGTATTTTGTTAAAATCAATAAAATATAATGTAATTATATTTCAAAATAAATATAGCAATTACAACGGGGTTTAAATTAAATATTGTAATAATTTATTTTGCAAGAAAATTTACCGTGCATTGTACTGGTACACTATACTAGTATATATATAATGTGGGTTACATATTCATTCTACATGGTACTTTTTTTTTTTTTTTAAAGGATTCTACTTGGTATTTATTGTAGGAGTTTTATATAAAAATTGAACATGTGTTAAGACTCAAGAGAATGTCCATCACACGTCCTACGGGGCGGGATCCACTACCCGACCGCGATGATCATTATTAAACTCGATATGTAAGTATTGTACTCTCCCATTCCTTTTTAATTATACCATAAGATTTTGAGTTTAATAAATATAAACTAATCGTGTAAAATTTTACACTAATATTTAATCATATTCTATTATTATATTATTTTTTAATATTAGTTCATAAAATATCTCTACAAATATATATATATATATTAATATGGTGAGATATGATTGGATAACTGTATAAAACTTTTTTACACTATTAATACATATATATTAAATCCTAAGATTTTTTTTATATAAATTAAAGAAATGATTTAAATAATTGCAATGGTAAGTTTTTACGAGGAAATGATGAAGTTATTACCTTGAACACTTGATTTGAATAATTTCGTATAATTTTTTTTTACCCTGTCAACCAACTATAAATTATTATATTAATAAAAATGTTTGACTCTTATCATCTTTAAAAACTATATTTACAATATATTTCAATTTTTTTTTGACAATCAAAATATATATATATATATATCAATTAAATCTATAAAAAATTAAAAGTATAATTTAATATAATTAATTAATTTTTAAAAAAATTATAAAAATCTATATAGATTGTGTCCTGTAAGGAAATTGCGTTTGGTAATTACAAATTACTATATAAAATATTAACATGTGGTTGGTCAAAGCGGTAACGAGCTTGGACCCTTTAAGCAAGTGGTCAGGGATTCGATATGGAGAGGTCAACCTTTAAATATCGTCCAATACCTCGAGGGATTAGTCTCCACAGTTGTATATAGATGATATCTGGGAAACGAAAAAAAAAAAAAATTTTACTATATAAAATAAAATAGACCAAGGTAATGATTCTTCTTAAATTCTTGGTCTCAGCTTTAAAAATCTAAACTTAAAAATTCTTCTATTATTATTTAATTTTCTTTTAGCCTTTTTCCTATTTTTCTAGCTTTACCTTGTGTTTCATTCATTCAACTTTCAACATGAGTTTGGAATTCTCGGATTGGTTGATCTGCTTCTTCTCCGGCGTGTTGGTCTCGATCTTTCCATTTAATGGCTGATGAAGATCCTCTCTTCTGACACTGAGCTTTACCCTCTAGAGAGAGAAAGAGACTGAGACTTAGAGAGAGAAAAAAAAGCCAGTGCCTTTGTTTGTTGGTGTCTGATTCATTCAACTGTGTTGTTGAAGCTTTGAGGGGTTTGTTGTTGTTATGTTATGATAGCTATTCATTGATTTGCTTTGGATTTGTGATATGGGTGGCTGTTTTCCTTGTTTTGGATCATCCAACGAGGAGGACAATAAAAGTAACGGGGTTAAGGAAGTTGTGGCCAAAAAGGAATCTTTCAAAGAAGCTTCACTTCCTCACTCTCACCACCCCACTAGGGCTAGCTCAGGTCTGCCACCAAATTTTGAATCTTTCTTTCATTTAATTGCTTCTGCAATCTTTGTTTACTCGCTTGGCACCCTTCAATTGTGTTGAATTTTGCTTTTTCTGCTCGTTTTGTTGGTTTTTGTGACCATGTTTTTTCATCCGAGTTGTTGTTTACTTTGATCTGGTTCATCTGAGGCTGTGCTTCCACTGCTACAGCTAGTGAGGTGATTTGATGGGTAGTGGATATATATATTGATTCAAGTTTGTTGAATTTCATTATTGTTAAGACGTATTAGTAACATCTTTGAAGATCTGACTTTGACTCAGGATTTGACAAGTATATCACATTGTTAGACAATGTTTTCCATTTCTTTTCACAATTCTGGGATGCAAGGCAGATGCAGGATCCAAAAGCTGCATTTTTAGTGAAGTGTTCAATATTGTAGATAATCATATAATTTTTTAACCTAGAGGATCTGTACCTTTGATATGTTTGTGTTGAGAGATACTGAATACTTTACAATCATGCCTGGTATTTGTCCTGCTGCACAATTGGGTATATTAAATTTTAAACTACTTGTATCACATTCTAACTGATAATGAGATGTGATATATGATTTTACAACAAAAACCTTGTCGTGGAGTGGTTTAATTCAACCATAATTGCTGGTGTACTTTACGTGACTGCGTAATGATTTGCACCATCAACATCATGGCATTAGTTTCTCTACATAATTCTATTCTCTAATATCTCCAATATATTTTTCTGTTGCTCTCTTTCTTACTTATCTTTTGTTATTCATGTAGATAAATCAAAATCGCGAAGTGGCTTGGATCCAAAGAAGGAAACATCAGTTCCAAAGGATGGACCAACAGCCCATATTGCTGCACAAACATTTACATTCAGAGAGCTTGCAGCTGCAACAAAGAATTTTAGGCCAGAATGTTTATTAGGCGAAGGAGGTTTTGGACGTGTTTACAAAGGTCGCCTTGAGAGCACGGGACAAGTAAGTTGTGATTGCTGTTACATAGATGTTGGGTTTTTTCACTTTACATTTTGGTTTTGGAAAATTATCTACTGTGATCAATTTTCATTTAGTTTTTGCTCTGTTACTGCAACTGTGTTCCCTTCTTATATTTGTGGATGAAATCATTGTCTTTGCAGGTAGTTGCTGTAAAACAGCTTGACCGAAATGGCCTTCAAGGAAATCGGGAGTTTCTGGTGGAGGTTCTCATGCTCAGCCTCTTACATCACCCAAATCTTGTGAACTTAATTGGTTATTGCGCTGATGGCGACCAGCGGCTGCTTGTTTATGAATTTATGCCTTTGGGATCTTTGGAGGATCATTTACATGGTCAGATTGCATTCCTTTTTAACTGAAAATTTTACTTCCTCATTATTTTGCTTTCATATATTATAAAACTAAGAAGTATTAAATTTCACGTTATTTTTCTCCTTCTGCTAGTCAAAGTGTGTTGTGTGTTGAGTGTTCTAGGATATCACACAATCTTTGAATAACCATCATGGGATCCCATTAAATAATAGAAAATTTCCATGAAAATAGATCACAGATTTTCAATGGTTATTTTGAACTATTGGATGTTAGATGTGTTATTCTATTTAGTGGTTTACCTGATATACTTTTTAGCAAATTTAGCTTGTTTACATTATGTTGCATTGTTCAAATGGATAGCACTTGATTGTTATCGTAAGATTAGCTAGGCGTATGAGTGAGATTAATACTTTTAAGAGTATCACTATGGTACATACTTCTATAATTATGACAGTTGGAACTATTGTTGTTGTCTGGATTCACTTAATCATGATGTAGGTTCTGATAGTTGTTGAAACCGGTTTTACATACAAACTCAATTTTAAATATATAATATTCTTGTTACTTTTGGCTCATTATTGTCGTCACGAGAAAACCATGCATTAGTAGGTTAGGAAGTTTACCAATGATGATCCGTTTATGACAATTGCATATTGACTGGCTGCTTGTTTTGGATTTTTGCTTTTCTCATTTTGTTTCTTTAGGTGGTGAGATAGAAAAGCAATTAACAGAGAATGACTGATGTTCTTTATTTTCCAAAATCACATGGGGATGGTTATAGATTTTTAAAACTTACAATATTCTTGTGCATGCCTAGCTGCCAGATATATTGTAGTAGCCATTTGGTGTTTTTGGAAAATAATGATCTTACCTGTAGTGGATGTTCAATTGCTGGGTGGCTGATTGTGGTTGATTTCAAACTAGGAGAAGAGTACTTGTTTGCTGATCTAATTTATTATGAAAAGGGGGAGGAGGATGTTTCCTGCATGCTTGATCATGGTGTCTTCTTACATGATTGAATGTCCATGATTTGCCTATATCTTTTTCATGCACCACATTTAGAAATAGGACAGTTATGTTCTATATTATTAGACCAAGACAATAAGAATTCTAGCTAGATATATCGTTACGACCCCAAATCAAAGAATTGCAGAAATAATGAAAAGAACAGAGAAATGGAAGAGTGCTTTATTGAACGAATGAGCCTAATGAGCCTGAAGACCAAAAAAGGAGAAAGAATCCTCCTTCAAGGATTGTCAATTTTATTAGTCAATTCAATCAATCAGTCAGAATTGGACAACCCTTAAACATTTGGGCTCAAATAAGTCCCTCTGAGAAAGCTTAAAAGATGATCTATAGCTGCTCATATATCAATTTCCTTGTGTTCTTGGATACAATTCTACTTTCATATCCCTTGTTCAAAAGAATTGCAAGATTAATTTATCTTAACAATGCTCTAGTTTCTAGTAAGTTTTATTCTTTTCTCTTCTCCTTAGTAACAGCAATTTAAGGTTGACTTGAGGTATTTTGGTGTTGAATAAAATACAAGATTTTACTAAAAGAACATTATCAAGGTGGCCTACCATGCTAGTCCATGATAGAGTATATGGTAAGGTGATACAGTGCTGCACACTGTATCCCTACCCAGGTTAGTGAGAGGTAACTGAATTAGGCATTCGGTTACCTTGAGCTGTTAGAAGCTAGCCTATGTATAAATACAACACTCACTGTAATGATCAACTCAGTCAATGAAAAGAATGATTTCAGACTCATATCCCTTTCTCTCTTCTCTCTCTATGAATCCTAACAGTCCAGAACTTGTTAGCAAATTTAGACTGAATAATATCTTAATACTTCTAGAAAATTATCACTTGGATCCCATCTCAGGAAGATACCTTAACAAGAGGTTATAAGGAGTAGCTCTCTAAGAAAAAACATATATCGTCACCATTTGTAGGCAATGCATTGCTGCTAAGCATGGTAAAAAAATTAATGCTAGCTCCTACAGTTGTTTTATATTAGGAAACCACATATTACCAAGATGTATGTTAGGAAGAGATGTAGTGGTTCTGGGGCTCTAACACATAGCAGAATGGGCATGACTAATGCAACAAACCTTGCCAGTGTGGCAGTCAGGGTAATTGGGAGCGAAATTCTGTTATGGCTTGTAATGATACATAAGTGAAGGGGAGGAGAGATGGAAAGTCAGGAAAGAAGTGGGTAAAAGTTGGTGGGAGAGTACAGGGCCTCTCAAGTGCTCTGGGTGTCTTGTTCTGAGGTCATTTCTGCATGTACCATTGTAAATCCATCTCAGTTACTGATAACAGTGATACTTCATTTTCACTTAATCTGATCTGGTTTCTATCAATTAATTTCCACCATTTTGAACATTTAAGCCCTGTTTGGTATGCCATGAAGAATTTGGACTCTGATTCCTAATGGCAATTCCAAGGAGAATTCTAATTCCAAGAAACAATAATTAATAAGATGTACTTTAAAACAAACACATTATGTAATAACTCCAGACACTTTAGATTGACAACCATCTCTTCCGTCATTGTTGCCTTTGCTATCACCACCATTGCCATTGTTCCCTCCTTTCACCTCCACTGCTCTCGTTGTTGCCACCCTCCTCCTTCATCACCATAGTCACTACCTCCATCATTGTTGTTACTAGTGCTACCAATGTTGTTGCCTACTATCACCACCATCATCCCCCACAACATTATCATGCCATTTTCACAACACCACCATTTCTACCAAAATTAAAAAGTGCTTTAATTGTGTATTTGTCTAGCAAGTGCCCTACTTGTTGAGAAATCAAAGATAGCAAGTATTAAATGAAAAGTAAAGCATTTAATACATTGGAAACTTAAAAAGCTTCACTTTTCATTTGAAACTTACCATTTTTTATTCCTTAACAAGTGCCCTCGGCAGAATCCTTTGATTGTTTATACCTTCAACTATAAAATTATGGTGATACTTTTATTTTATTTTTGGAAAAACCTAGATCATACATCTAAACAATAACATTATAATTAAGCTCAAGATTTAGAATTTCATTTGATAATTTCTTGTGCAATCAAAACAAAAATAATTTTTTACTTCAACCTTTGGAAAAGTTTATTTTAAAACCCTCTCTTTTTTCCTTCTTAAATTGGCTTAGAGGAATAGTTAACTTGTATAGTTACTTTTGATTATTTATTTGGCCTACCTTGAGCATGGCTTGTAATCTTGCCCATTGTGTAATTTCCTGGAACCACTCACTGCAGAAAATTTCAGCTTAAAGCTTCTGAACTTGATACTTTCAAGGATGTCCGTATTAATATCTTCCCATATGAAGCTAAGTACTCTTGTACATCTACAACTGGCTAGGTAGTTTGGCTAGCCGAGGACAGGTTCACCAAATGTTGATCTGTTTATTGTATACTCCATATGAATAGATCATGACATGAGAACAGACTGTTAATGCGGCAGGCACCACTTGAAAAATTCTGGAGCTACACTTCTGTATACTTTATGCTACTAAATCTTGACTAGTGTGCAATCAACTGATACTAGGATTATGATTCAAGCATTGTTAGGGAAAATAAAACTGATTCTGTGAAAAGTTTAGAGTTGACAATAAATGGATTGGGATCAATGCACTAATGTAAAACTTAACACCAAATAACTTTTTAAGTATAGATGTAACTGATGAATCATGGGATATAATTATGAATTTATGATTATTAATAGTCAATAACCTTGCTGCCAATGGTAAGCCTTGGCGCAATGGTAAGGTTGTTGCCTTGTGACGTGGAGGTCGCGGGTTCAAATTAGGTTGTGTATATCTACCATCCCCGAATCCCACCAGGTGGGAGCCTCAACACTGGGCCGCCCTTTTAACCTTGCTGCCAAAAATTTTAAATGCTCATGTTAATGGTGTCTAGGGATCAGCAAAGCTTGTTTCTAATCATTTAAGATAAGTCCTTGTCAATCTATTAGTCTTCAATGAGCTGTCTTCTAGTAAGGTTCGGCTCCAAATCTGAAATCCTGAATTGAGTTCACCTAAGAGACTTGGTATTGCATCTACTTAGTTACAGTCTAATAACTGAGCTTTGCTTTCACAAATAAAGTAAAATCATCTATTCTTCCTGTATTGCAGTTTAGACCAGGACCAGGATACTTGTTTAATCTAACGCTTGCTGGTTTATGTTGCAACTGCAAATATGATGATTTATATCTGAATTGGCAGGGTGTCATAAATCTGCAGATCTTTTAGAAAGTGTATTGTCCATGGTTAAAAGACCCTTCTGATAACTGATAAGTACTATGAAAGTTCATTATAATGTTTCACATCACCAGCATGACACTGCTTTCACAGTTGTATGTTATTGTTAGAAATTAATAGATATGAGGTTTTGGCCTATACACTGGAGAAATTTCTTACTCATGAGTCTCTTTCCAGATCTTCCACCTGACAAGGAGCCCCTGGACTGGAACACTAGGATGAAAATAGCAGCTGGTGCAGCAAAGGGATTGGAATATTTGCATGACAAGGCAAACCCCCCTGTGATATATAGAGACTTAAAATCATCCAACATTCTCCTAGATGAGGGTTATCATCCCAAGTTATCAGATTTTGGGCTAGCAAAGCTAGGTCCAGTTGGTGACAAGACTCATGTATCCACACGAGTAATGGGAACGTATGGTTATTGTGCCCCAGAGTATGCTATGACCGGTCAATTAACTCTGAAGTCCGATGTCTACAGTTTCGGAGTTGTCTTCCTTGAACTTATCACTGGGCGCAAGGCAATTGATAATACACGTTCACATGGAGAGCATAATCTCGTTGCATGGGTAAGTACCTCACATGTTAATCCTTGTGTTAGCTTCTAAAATCGTGGAATTGGTTTGTCTGTTAATATTTCGATCACCTTCTAAATTAACATGAAACATTATTTACCACCATTTGTCTTCATATCTTTTGGGACATGCAACTTTGTAGGCACGTCCTCTCTTTAAAGACCGCAGGAAGTTCCCCAAAATGGCTGACCCTCTGCTTCAGGGCCGTTATCCAATGCGAGGACTGTACCAAGCACTTGCAGTTGCAGCGATGTGTTTGCAGGAACAAGCTGCTACAAGGCCTCTTATTGGGGATGTAGTGACTGCTCTCACATATCTGGCCTCCCAGACATATGATCCAAATGCAGCCAGTCAGTCTAACAGGGTTGGTCCATCGACCCCCAGGAGCAGGGATGACAGAAGGAACATGGGAGATGGTGTGGATAGCCCAGACCGTGGACGGCTCGGCTCCCCTTCCACCCACAGAAACTCACCTGATTTCAGGAAGAGAGACAGTAGGGATCCAAGTTCTGCGACAGAGTTAGGCGGAAGCGTCTCAGGTGGTGGATCGGGGAGAAAATGGGGATTGGATGATGTAGAAAGGGTGGAGTCTCAGAGAGATAGCCCTGTAAATACTGGAAGAGCTAGAGAGACTCCAAGGAACCGTGACCTGGATAGAGAACGTGCGGTGGCAGAAGCAAGAGTATGGGGTGAGAATTGGAGAGAGAAGAAGAGAGCAAATGCCATGGGTAGCTTTGATGCTACAAATGAGTGAACAGACACCAGAACACTGATTCAGTTTGCTGTTCATATTCGAGTAAAGAGATGTATCGAGTCGCATGAGAAAAGTCCTTCAATGTGTTGGTTTTCATGTCTATCAAGGGAATAAGAAAGAGTCTTGGGTTGGATCCAACTTTGTCTGTTCTCTCACATCATTCTGGTAAGTTAGTCATCATGTGAAGGAGTACACAGTTGGGAAAAAAGGTAGTTGGAGTCAGGGTCCTGAGGGAGAAGTTAATGTGAATTGGGGTATTTAAATGTAATCATGCTGTAGAATGTGAATTGAACATGGTCGTTTATGTACTAGTGATTTCTAGGTTCATGTTGCATAGAACAGCAAGGGCGTCTAATTTTTGACCCCTTAATATTTGCTTGTACAATGGGGGGAGCTTAGTAGATTTGATGTGGGTGTCATTGCTGTCGCATGCTATATCCTCGTACAGTATCTATTGTTTGTCTGAGTCTCATGTTTTTCGGCTTATACCAAAAAAAAAAGGTTGATTATATCATATTATCATTATTCCCCCCTTGACAACTCTATCTCTTGCACATGTGATGACAAATTTATAAGCAGGCATATGTTGAATTGTATTAAGTAATGGTTAATGATTAATATGTTGATTTTTGAATTAATCGAGCTTAACTTTCAAATCCACCGCCTCATTAGGAGTTTAAGTAAACCAGTTTGGGAAAGAGGCGAAGCTTCCTTCAATGAATCAGTAGTAAATTAGTTAACTTCCACAAATTCAAGCATGAAATGACAGTGCCGAGTTGAAATTATCTAACTTATCATTTAATTGTCTCAATGACGTTACACAAATCAATATAATTTGAAGAAAGACACCAATGTGCACATATTTTAGATGCTTTCAAATGGATGTGACCCCTTTAATGTTTTTCGAATCCATCTCTGCCTAATGTGCACAGATTCAAATTATGCCAGAAGCACTACAACTAAGGTTATGCAGTACATACCCAAGAAGGGCTCACATGCAAAAAGCGAGAAAATACGCCGTGGGAAACCAAAACAGGGAAGATACAAAGGATAAAACAGGGAAAATAAAGAGGGAAAACAAGGTCACTGGAGCCGACCTTGAAGATTAGAAAACATTGTTCCGCAAGTGATTCTGGAATTGACTCCTAAATTCTTGTATATATATAAATAAAAAATACCATTGAAAAAATGATATAACTCCAAACTAGCAAATAAGCCAATCGGAACCGGACAAAGAATTGATCACAAATTCCAGGATCGAACCAGTTAAAGTTATTGTATTTTTTGTTTTTATTTTTATGGTTATTAATCAACTAATCGTGCAGGCTCTCAAAATAACGGCTATTATTAATAATTTATTTATTTGCTGGAATGATATACCCGTTTTAGTGGTAGAGCTATTAGAGCTGGGTATGCGGACCGATCCGGTCCGTTTAAGTCGGGTCCGCATAAGTCCGCACTTAAACGGATCGGACTTAATAGTCCGCATGATAAATGGACTCTAGAAAACAGAGTCCGCGTCCGGTCCGCATAGTCCGCGGACTAAATGGACTGTCCGCGGGCTCTACACTTTTTTTTTTTTTACATATCAAGCATCAAAAACAAATAATGTCTTATGTAGAAAAACAAACCAAATAAACATTAAATCCAAAGTACATACCAAACCAAATTCATGTTAATCAAAGATATTATACCAAACCAAACACTTTGGTATAACCTTAGAAGAAGTGACATCAACAACGGGGACCATTAAAATGTAACTAACAAGGATCACAAACCACAAGTTTGATGATACAAACCACAAGTTTGATACAAAATACCAACGAAATTGAAATGCAAAATGAGGAACAAAAACAACAATATTACAAGTTTGAAATTAAAGCTACATGTTGACATCAGTCATCAATAACAACTTTAGTCTTTCCCTCTGATTTAGCAAGTTCTATATTTACCACCCAACATCTTATAAGCAACCACGTCAACCTCCATTTTTGCAATATTAGTCCAGATTTGACCAAAAAGTAGGGAACACCTAACATACTTATATATCACCAATTATCTGTAGGGGAAGTTTAGTACCTGATTCACTACCAACGTTTATAATAGCACAACTCAGGAATAATAAATTCGGTTTAACCGTTATACACATCCTTTTCATTTTCCCAAAAAGCCAAAACCCACAAACAAATTATTTCTAACACTGAAAATCCCTCATAGAAACAAAGTTTTTTTTAAAAAAAAAAAAACTACAACTATCCGCGGACGGGTCCGTGAGTCCGCGAACTAAGTCCGCATAGTCCACGAGTTAAACGGACCGGACCCAAAAAGCCCGCATTTAAATGGACTCGAATTTTAGGGTGTCCAAGTCCGCGCGGACTGCAGGTTAAACGGACTGTCCGCGGACCCGAGTCCATATACCCACCTCTAAGAGCTATAGGAAACATCTATACAGGAACAATGAAAGGAAGCAACCAGTATCGGCTGTTTTTCAGATCCAATGGATTTTGCTTTATCAACAAACTCGGTATCTGTTACTGCTAATGTGCAGGGATACAATACCATAATTTTCACATTCATTGCACCCTGGTCCAGCTTGAAATTACAACTTGAAGATATATTTCATTATTTGTCTCCAAGGTTTTGATTGTATAATTATATAATATAATAATATATATCTATATAATAATATATATCCATAAGGCGCTCCCCTTACAAGGTCCCCGACCAATCCAGATTTCAGAACATCAGTCATTACATGTCTACATCAAGATTGCAAGTGTATAGTTAAAATTACACATATTACTAGCTATGAAAATCTAAAGGATTTGTTTGTAGATTTAGATACAACATTCGTTTTCTGCATAACCTTCTCTAACTAGCTTTTCAAACTGATATTTGTTTCCTACACAAATAAAAAGAGGAGGTTGGTAGCATGAGATTTGGAGGGAAACCGGACCATTTGTCATGTCAACAGAGGGCCACATCAAAACCCAACCCACCCCTTTCTTACCCTAAGTAATTTATAGCATGTCCAATTATTTTCTCCTCTTCCCCTGTCAAAATAGCACGATCTGCTTCAGTAAAAACGCAACAAGCAATTTCTACGTAAGGAATATAATAAATAGCAAGATGCATACCGCTGCATAATCATCCATAGTTAACTGCTTGCGCTTCTTCAAAGATGGACTCTCTGTTTGCCTTGCCAAGGCACGCTTTGATGGGGTCATGTTCTGAAAGATTTTGTCAAACTTGAGTGCAATTCATATAGTAATGTAAATATAATAAGAAACCCAAAAATATTTCGAGTAAACAGGGAGAGAAACTAACCTTGGCTAGTTTCTTCTCTTTGCGTGCTTGTCTCTCCCTCTCATCATATTCTTGGTTTTCCTTTTCTACCAGCCGAATGAGAGTGTCACACCTCCTCGCAAGCTCCTGAGTTGTGCGAGACTTGACAAACCAATCAAAACGAAACAAGGGTGATGTTCGAAATGCTGCCTTCAACTCATCCCAGTTCCCATAGCCAAGTTTGTGGACCATGCATATCTGCAAATTTTTAAACTAAAGTCAAAAAACCGTCTTAAAACCAGGGAAGACATGTGGAGCTAGACATAAAAAACTTCAAATAATTATTTGACAGGAAAAAATTACCATACCATGAATCTGTCACATTCTTCATTGTATAGCTTCCCTTTGTTTTGTCCATACTGTATCTTCAACTCTAGCCATGGATTCTTGTAGCGGTCCAACTTCTTCCCAATGGCTTTCATGATCTCATCTTTCCGAGAAATTCTAGCCTCCCCCCTCTCAATGTTTTTAATAATTCTATCATAGTCTTCACACAATGATTCAAAATGCACAAATTAGGTAGGACCTTAAAACATTTTAATGAGACACTGATTTCAAGCTACAGTTGATAAATCAACACGCATATTAAAACAAACCAACACAGAAATGTGAAGCATTTTAACTCAACACAACACTAATGAAACAAGCACATTGATTTTATTTAAAAAGACTAATGCAAACTTACAGATATAAACACTCATTCGGATTCAGCTAAGTATTTTGATTCCATTCTCAAAAAGTACTGCAAAACACTATCATAGTCACAATGGCTGTAACGTACCATTTAATTCCTTATATCTTTCTTTGAAGACCTTCGCATATCTTTCTACTTCCTCCTCAGTTTTTCCTTCCATCTCAGAAGCAATATTTTTTATATCATTTCGCCCATACTTTTCACAGGCCCTAATGAAAGTATTAAAATCCCTCCGGCTCCATGATGAAAATCCCTATATTAACCAAATAACAAAAAAACAAGTTCATATGAAAGTCTAATTTGTTCTTTTTCTAAAAAATAAAAAAAAAAATGCTCACCTCCTCTAGCAGGCGTTCCTTTTCTTCCAACTCTTCAGCAGTCAATGGATCTCCCACCTCTAAATAATTCAATACAACATAAATTAAAATTTAAAATTAACAATATACATGTCGAAAGGAAAAGGAGTCAAAAGACTTTACTCTGGAGTCTGGAGAATACTCATTACCTTCTGGTTCATCAACATCTATTGAGTCCTTTACTTGATTCTTCTGATGTGTTTGCTGAAATTTTATAAATAATAATGAGGGCCAAATAATCCCTATTTGTTGATATAAACCTAAAAAACAAAAATGAGCTATTCATTTTACCTACACCTACCATGAGATAGCGCACTTCCTTTTCATACAGCTCACTTAGCCTTTGTGTGTTGAAAAACTGGAAATCATGCCTGGAGGCAGAACAAATAACTAACAGTTATAATAAAAGGATTATATTAAAAAGAAAATAAAAGTCTTAGAAACTTACAACTGGGGCATTCTAGGAATACGGGGCTCCTTTGGTTTAGCAGGACCACCTTGGCGCAATGTTTGCTTGAAGTATTCAGACTCTGAGTAGCTATGAGTAACAAGTCCCCACCAAAAAAAAAAAAAACTCAATATATATCATATTATTAAAACTATGCTGAATAAATCTGGATGGATAAAATGTAAAAAGTAATGCTTACTTGCGCTTTCGCTCTCTTTTTGGAGGTTCAATCCAGTTTTCGCTCACAATTTTTTTGAAATCAAGTTTGTTCTCATCCTTTAAATACAAGAAAAAAGATATGTCGATGTTAGTTAAATAAAATGGGGGTAGGCTGATGCAAAGCAATTAAAAAAAAAAAAAAAAAAACAATCATAGTTGTCTAAGACAAAATAAAATGTCTTTTTTACCTTCTCATCATCAAAATCATATAACTCGGCAGCTACAAAAAGAAAATATCAGTATTAGCAACTCCAAGCAAACAAATAGCAGATAAGTGAACAACCAATATCAAATTCCTCAACAGGATGCAAAAACTTTCAAAGGTAGGGCTTAAATTCATAGGTTACATACAGTCATCCATCTTAAATTTGATAGCATCTTCAGTAAATTTCTTCATCTTGGCATCAAGCTCCGCTGTTGCCTCCTCTCCTTTAGCAATAATTCTATCAATATCCTCATCTGTAATTGTACTATCCTTGGAACTGAAAACCATTTCAGCCCCAAACCTAACCATTTGTAGCAACTCATCTTTATTCACCGCTGCACATAAACCAATGGAACCATATAAGAAAATCCATACATCTCGCAGCAAATAAACAAGTCCTGAAAATCCTTACTCTTTTGCTCAGCCAATCGCCCTTGCTGAATCACCAGGGCATCGAGTGCAAGCTTTTTGTAAGCCCTTTCAATGACTTTCTCCTCAATTGTATACTGTACCATTACCAAGATGCAATGAGATATTAACAAGTACATAGTGAATAATGACTTGAACAATAAAATAAAGTATAAAATTGCAAACCTCAGTGCAAAACCGGAAAACTTGAACTTCTTTCTTTTGACCTATCCTATGAGCACGATCCTGAGCCTGCAAGTCAACTTGTGGGTTCCTGTTGTAAAACCACCAATCATCAAGAAACAATAATTATGCTACAGATGCAAATCAGATGGACGCATCCACAACCATTTGAAATACTTACCAGTCACTATCATACAGAATGACAACATCAGCAGTAGCAAGATTAATGCCGAGACCTCCAGCTCGGGTTGATAACAAGAAGACAAATTTCTCACTTCCTGGTTTGTTGAAGGCATCAATGGAGGCATCACGATCATCTCCACCAGTATTACCATCTATGCGACAATATTGATATCCGCGGAACATTAAATAATCTTCAAGTATGTCTAGCAGCCTAGTCATCTGGGGGAAAATCCTTAAGTTTAGCAATAATGACCACAGTTTAAAAAAAAATAAAGAAATAAAAAGAGCACAGAAGAAAATCCAAAAGGAAGAAATAATTGAGAACAAATAAAACAGGTTGCAAAATATGACATTCACAGCCATCAGTGGCCATGATCATATTCTGACAGCTAACCTGTGAAAAAATAAGGACCCTTGAATCGCGCTCTTTCAATTTAGGAAGTAACTTGTCCAAAAGAACCATTTTACCTGTAAATGGAATTTTGTAAAACATTAAATAATCTTAAATCTTATGGATCAACCTACAACAAACTTCTGAGGTATCTCTTAATGTATAAACAGAATTTACCAGCATTTATAATGAGATGATCTCCTGTTGTATAGGGAGGACCAGGTTCAGCACCTTGAAAAAGATATGGATGATTACAACATTTGCGTAGTTGCATAGCTATATTCAAGAGGCGCTTCCGTTCTCCACCGGCATTGACAACCTCAAGATCTTTCTGCAGTAGTGCTCTATAATACTGTTTCTGCATCTGCGACATGCCTACTTTGAGAATGGTTTCCTTTTTTGGAGGCAACCCTTTTTCGACATCTGACTTCAACCTTCGAAGGAGAAATGGTCGGAGGACCTTAATATACACAGAAAATGAAAATGTCAATTACGTATTAGATTAACATTAAAGACTCTCAACAATCAAAAGAAGGTTCTACACTTTACCTTGTGTAATTGTTGAACAACCTCCTGTTGGTCATTTTCACCAGAGATTTGAAACCATTCATCAAAAGTTTCAGCAGAACTAAAAATTTCGGGCAGAAGAAAGTTGAGAAGAGACCAGAGTTCATGAAGATTGTTCTGCATCATTAGAAGAGATAACAAAACAGCAGTAAATACTTGAGACTAGAACTATGAATGCAACCAAAAAGAGGATTATAATTCATATTTCAAAATAAGCCAGACCTGTCAATCATATATTTCAGAAACTTAAGCTGCAACAGAGGGAAAAACCAACAATAACACAAAAGAACAATAATAAAACTTCAATTCTAAGTTATAAATCATCTAACTCTCCCCTCCAGTTAATCAACCTGATTAGACTGTGCATAAAAAATTCCCGCAGAAACACACAATGCCCAATGTGTCACCTCTAATGAAAATTTGTTAGAGAACCACATGATAAAGGTGACCCAGAAGAATAGCTAATTGCTTTTTAAATATTCTTTCCTTACTATAATAGCAACTTATACAAGGGAAAGGGGAAATCAAAACAGAATGGACAGGTGGCACTTGGGGGTTGGAGAGTGGGATTCCGTAATTATTTGAAATGAGGTGAGGGGGGACGTAGGAGGTAGGGAATGGTTTGAGAAAAAATTTGGGCAATCCTACCATCTTGAGGGAGGAATCTATCCTATTTTTTTCTTCTCTTTTCCTGCATTTCCATCTTTCTGATTTCTGATTACAGAGGGATCTTCCTCTAATTGTAAGGAGCAGAGCTCCGTTTCCTTCTATTTTCAATACATGTATATCTAGTTCCTATCACTAACCCAATACAGCTAATGAAGATCATATAGCTCATAAAAAAAATGAAGATCATATAAAATAGACAGAATTAGAAAATCAGCAATGCAGTCCAACCCTCCAGCACTACAAATATTTTCTTCATTAGATAATTTGCCGGGGTTAGTATAGATGAGGTAATACTAGTTTAGATTACACATAAAATTGGCATAGCAGTTCTTCCATGTTTAGAATAGACCAATAAGTTAAACAAAAATAAGATAAGAAAATAACATTCCTTTGGATAACGTCATTATTGTGAATAATACAATAAGACATACCTGAAGTGGCGTGCCAGTAATAAGGAGGCGATAGTTTGTATTGTAAAGTCTCATTGTTTTGGACAGGAGGGAATTCTCATTCTTGATTCGATGGGCTTCATCAATAATTATGTAGCGCCAACTAAATCTACGCAAAGCAGTCTTCTCCTTGATCGCCATTTCAAAACTTGTCACACAAACATCAAACTTCCCAGCAACCAATAATTCCTCCCTTATATGTCTCTGCAGCAATTTAAAATTAAAACCATTAGGGAAAAAAGTGTTGAAATCAAGCATCAAATTTAATTTTTTTCCAAAACAGTCTAATCCAGCAAAGATGGTCATACCCTTTCATCAGGGTTGCCAAGGAACTTTACTGCACGCAAAATAGGACAAAAGCGTCGAATCTCATTCATCCAATTTCCAAGAGTAGATTTTGGAGCAACCACCATATGAGGGCCTTTGATTCCTCGGAACTCATTCAAATAACCTAATAAAGATATAGTTTGCAATGTTTTGCCAAGCCCCTGCAAATACAGTTATATGTCATGACTTGCATAAATCAATTCATCAGTCATCATCAACATATAAAGGTCTAAGCCTTACGGCCTTAGACCACTAGGTGGGGCATCTAAATCAACTCTCAGTTTATTAAAGTACACATCACAAAACAATTGCATTCATATGCAGTTAATTAAGTGAGACGTTCTGCAAGTCCACCATCTACGACCTACCATTTCATCAGCAAGAATTCCATTTATTCCATTCTCATACAACCGTATGAGCCAGTTTAGCCCAGCAAGTTGGTAATCCCTCAACTTCCCTTGGATACCTGTTTTAAAGAAGAAACAAGTAATTCACATTCAAGTAAACAAAGTTCAAAAAGATGTACTTCTACCACTAGAATACAAATCAACGTAAGATGTTTGCTATATCTAAAAGTTCTCTGGAAGTTTATTCAATTAATGCATCCTTATCCAGACCAGCATTATGATGCAAATGCACATATCCAAATAATTTTTCCCACACAAATAGTGGAAGAGGAAAATAAACATTTGCTATGTCAAACAAAGCAAACATAGAGGCGTAGAGCCTTATACAATGCACAGGCATACAGTAGACACAGAAAATGCAGGGGGAAGTGGCAATGTGGCACAACTACGGAATGTGAGACATTAGAAAACAGTGCCTTGTAACTCATACAAGCTAAGCTAGCACATAGACAACAAAGAACACTCACATGATGGTTGTGTCACCAGACGTGTATTGTTCGCTACACCATCTTCTTCTTCTTTTAGGTATTCTTCATCTTCCTCCTCTTCTGTCACTTTTGATGCATGACGACCCCTAAAATAGACAACATTTGAATACAGGATAAGTTCCAAGTTAGTGTCAGGTCAGTCAGTCACGACTTTTTAGTGCTTATCTGAATGCTGAGTTTTAGAGAACTAGCACTAGAAATTGAAAAACAACAATCAGTGTTTCTTTCTTATTTTTCCTACTAGTTAGTCGCTTTGTAACACTTTCATACATTAAAGTAAAAAATGATAACAAATAACCAAATTTTGAATTTGAAAGGGAAACTTTTCAAAAATTGTTTAGCTATAATAATGTAATAAAAGACAAATTGCTTCTACTGTGTGATCTTATAACTTGAGCATATGAAAACTCTGACTGCACATCAATTAGTTATTGCTAGTTTGTCACTACAATTTCCTTGGTATAGAAAACATTTACAGATGCCCTTTGAAAGAGCTCCAATGGTATGGTAGTATAATTTATGATGTAATCTGGATGGTAAACCTAATAAAAGTTCTGATCAAAACAAAGAGAAAAAGAGTGGGATATTGCCATAACAAAGTCTGTGTGTGAATTTTAAGAATGTACCTTCCCCTTGTCTTCTTCTGAGATGAAGATTGATCACCTTTTGCAAAATGAGCAAACAGCTCAGTTTGCTGTAAGAGATACTTCAGCCGCCCCTTTCCTCTATTGTTCTGCATTAGATGTCAGAATTATTTGCTTATCAATCATATCAATAAATTATGATATAAAGAATTAGAGTAATCACAACTATACGCACCATATCAGCATCAATGGCAGCATTTTGCTCATCCAATATCTCCTGAATCTTCTGTTTCTTCAACTTTTGCATTTCTTTCAATCTAGCCTTCTCACGCTTGCTAATTTCAGGATCAACATCATCTTCACCCTGAAGTCGGACAGTACAAGGTGATTCCAGTTAAATTCTTTATACAACAGAAAACCACACACACCCTCTCACACATGATGAAATGAAGACAGAATGACAACTACAAAGAATTAGCCACTGAAAAACACCTCAACTCAACTATCCAACAATTACAATCATCAAGCTTCACTTGCAAAATTTTCAACATAACCAACTTCAAATGTGTTAATTCGCAACCACATTGTTTCTTATCAATTCTTTTTATCATGCACCATTTCACAAATTTTCAAGGCAAGTAAGCGAAATTCAACTTGAAATTACCGAAATTAGCTGCACAATAGAAACCCTAGGAAAGCAAAGTAACGAATTAAAAAAGAAAATGAAGTAGGCTGATTTTGACTACCTGTTCTTCCTCATCGGCATCCTGAGCAGGGGCAGCATCTTCATCGGAATCGGGAGGATTTACGTCGGCAGGTTCATCGGAATCGGAGCTAGCAGAGCGAGCAACCGCCTCAAGCTCTTCCTCGTCCTCTTGATCATTGAGCTGTGGCTCCTCCTCCTCCTCTGAAGAGGAAATGGAACCGTTGGAGAGTGCTTCGTCGGAAGAATCCTGCGGCTTCGAGGGTCTCGCCATGGAAATTCTTCGATCGAGGGTTTCGTGAAAAAGAGGAGAAAACTGTGAATGAGTGAATTGGTAAAGTAAAGTGAGTGAATTACGAGTGCGGTATTTATAGCCGTCTGATTAAGCAAGTAACATGTGTGGTGCGGACAGGGTTTATACGTGGAAGCAAAATGAGAATTTCCCGCCAATGATGAGATATTCCCACACCCTCACCCTTCACCTTTCACCCTCGATTGGAAAAAAACAGGGTTGAAAGTGCTTCAATAGTGTTTTTTTGAATACCTCTTTTTTTGAATAATTTATGGATAACTTTGCTGTTTATAGAGCAAAGTTATTGAGAAGTTGTTGTCCTAGTGAAGAAGGGTGGATTCTAGCATGAAGTAGGTATTTTAATGGTATACCCATATATCACTAAATGCCTTATTTTGCTTATGAGAAATATCAGTTTTACCCCTTGTTAACATCATCTTCTCCCAACCCTTCACCACCACCGTCCCACTGACTGCCACCACCCACCACCGTCCCACCGACCGCCACCACCGCCCCAGCACCATTGCACCGACTGCCACCACCCAAGCCAGAACCGTCGCGTCGAGAGCAGATCCAGATCTCCTCCAGATCCGCTGCTCCTGCCGCCCAGAACCTCCTCCAGATCCGCCGCATCAAGTTCTCAGCCGTCTCTGTGGGTGGGCTCCGTTCCTTCGTGCCGGCGCGACTCCCTCCCTTGTCCCCTCTCGCGCCTTCTGTCACGATCTAATCTCTGGTTGCTCAAAGCTTTCTTGCTCTGTTTTCTGATGCGCCTGTGAGCAAGGATGCCAAGCGGGCCGTCGTACACAGTAGTAGGGTTAGAGGAGGGGATGGGGAAGATGAAGATGAGGATGGGGGAGGTGGCGACGAGGGCCGCTCGCACCAGACCGCCATGTCGTTCGCACTGTAGCCACCGTCCGCGCTGCACCTTGCTCAGATGAATCGGTGAAGCGCCGTCGTGGATAGGGATGAAGGTGGTGGTCCGGCTGGTTGGAAGGCCTTTGCTGTTTCAGCTTTCAGGGTTAGACGACAAGATGGGTGGGTGAAGGGTAAAATGGGATTTTTCAAAAAAAATTGTTTTTAATTTTTTTTTGGTTAAATAAATCTGGAGCGTCCATTTATTTAATTATTATATCCAATGGTTTAAAATCGTTTATGATAAGAAAAAATAGAGGTATACCGGTATACCAGTAAAACTGGTACTTCATGCTAGTTGGAGAAATACATTATGCGGTTGGATGATGTGCTCCAAGTGAGATTTCAAGAGGACAACAATAAGTTGGATAGTTGGAGATGAAATATCCATTTTCCTTTGAAATTACTATTTGCTACTTAATGCTAACTTCACTATAAACCTGGGTTTAGTGTTGGCCTTAAGTTATGTTTGGAGGTTTTGAAGGAGAATTAGCAAAGTGATTAATAATGAGATAGAGTGAAGAGGTAAAAGTGTGTTATACGATTGTTTGAAAGTTTATTGAAGGAATAAAAGGAGATATCAAACCTCCAAATTGGAAGGCGTCAAAATTGGAGGGTTTGGGTGGGATATAATTGTTCCTAAATCATTTCACTCCATTATTGAGAAACTCCCAAATAATTAGTTAATGTCTTTTAATCACTTCACCCCATTACTAACCATTCCACTACATCTATCCAAACGCCTTAAAAAAAGTACACGTCTTAATGAATAAAAACCAGACAACGAAACATTAATACATTGAAAGTTATCCTCACTCATAGTCTTAGTATCATGGCTTTGCAAAATACCTCCAAGGATTACAAAAGGAGGTGGTCATTTAATATGGCTATATGCAACTTATAGGGAAAATTTTGGTTGAGATTAGGTGGCAATAGCTAGCACTTATAAAGACCAATAGGATAGGTTGGCAATGTCCTATATTCCTCCCATTGAGTTTGGAAGCATTTTGGAAATCTATCTATTCCAAAAGAAGATTCTAAACTTCTTATGAAAATATTGTTATTACTCAGTTTAGTAAGAAAAAACCTATGTAGAAAAAGAATAGCTTATAGCCTTATGTGCCCTATTTGTTAGGACGTTGAGAAAAATGAGCATGCCTTGTTATTTTAACACGGGCATGACTAATATGGCTTAAACCACAGCTCTAGCTTGTTCACCCGCCACAAAATGTGACTATAATACATATGTGCTATAAGAAAAGATGCAATTAATCAAGGAGAAAAAAGGATTACTATAAACGAGGTATGACAGAGAATGCTTTCTTAATTTGATCTATTTGGAAAAGGGCAAAATGAATTTTGCATCCAAAATAAAAAATGCTAATCCAATGTTCACAACTTACAAGGAAAATATGGCTAGATCATAATATCATGTTGCAAATGGTGCAATTCAAATGAGAAGTAACAATGATCCATGCTAAAAATCGAAAAGGTGCACCTGTCAGAGGCCTCGTCCGCAAAAAGTGAATCAATGCGACATCTCTTATGCTTTCAATGTTAGTGGGATTTCTGGAGCAATTGTTGTCATCGCAAAGGACCATAACGACAAAGTGGTGACTGGATCAGATGGAGTATAATAGTGAAGTCTTTTTTGGTAGCCATGGCTTTTGTTGTCAAAGATACAATAAACTTTGGATCATCGTGGACATTTCTTTGGCCAAATGCAAGGGAAATGGGAAAGCTCGGAGTATCGAAAATTGTTTATAAAATTTGAGGGTTTTGAAGCTGGGGGAATTCTAGGAGTCATGTTGGTGGATTTAATATTTAAGGGAGTAACATTTCCTTCAATTTCCAGGGTAAAATTGAAAGAAACATTACTTCCTTACCTTATTAATTTCTTTATCTCTCTTACCTATCTCCTATGTCAATGCCCGTTCACCAATCTCCACCATTTATGTCGTTCTTATGACTAATGACATTGATTTCATTGTCCGATTAGCCTGCATCAAACATAATAGCTTTTGTTAGTGTCGCCATTCTCCTATCGCACTAAGCTATCACCCTAACCTTCGTCATTGTCACCGCTAGTCCATCACCATATATCTCCCCTATCATCGCTTTGTGACAATAGATACAATGAACCAGAAAATGAAAGCAATCGAAAAAATTGGGGTTTGGATTAAAGCACGGCTAAGGTGCAAATGTCTAGGGTTGGAAGCAGAACTTGTGAGGTAGTTTAAAAGATCTCGAAGAACCATTACCTTGAATATTTGATGACAATCGAGCCACCTTTGATTCTGGTTGATTCATTGGCATTGGACCCACTGGTGCGCTTGCTTGTGACAATGACAGAGGATCCGAAAAATGTGTTCTAAGCGGCTATGTAAGGAGTCACACATTTTGAAATGACGGTGATATTCTATATAGGGTTTAGAAATTTGTAGAGGTGGATGGGTAAAGGTGCGCCACTCAAATACCAAGCAAAATAGGGAAAAAATTTAAATTACGTCATTTGTTTTTATTCCATAAAAAGTTTTTTCTTTTTTCTTTCTCTCTCACCTTTCTCTCGTGGCACCACTTGTTCGCCGATCTCAACCATCTTCTGTTGCTTGTATAACTAATGACCTTGATTTCACCATCTGATCAACCTACAACGACACTTCTTTACCTTTATCATTGTCACCGTTGCTTCATTGCAACACATTTACTTATCATTAGGCTTGTCAATTTGGGCCAATCCATTTCAAGCCAATGTATTTTTGGGTATGATCAGGTTTGGCCAATTTTCTTACGGGCTAGTAATTTGCCAGCCCAACCCATCCTTTTGCAGATCACGAGCCAAATGGGCATACCAATTTATTTATTTACTTTGCAATTGCATCTAATAACATGTAATGATATATAACATGAATACTTATATACAATTTATATTTCCCTCCCATATTTTTGCATTATCCTATTATTACTTCAACATGTTATTATTTGATAGTCCACTCGCACATTAATGGAGTTCCTAGAAAACATAGGAACTCATTTAAAAAAATAATCATCATATAACCAAAAAACATATGGGCCATCTGTACAAAAAAAAAGAAAAAGGGAATCATAGGAGCTTAAGCTATCATATCATGAATTTACATAGGAGCTAGCTCATCTTAGAAAATGACATGTAAATCATCCTCATTCTTCCTCCTCATTTGACATAATGACATTTACAACTTTGTGGTTATCATTAACTTTGATTGGTTCTTCTTTCACATCTCCAAATGGACTCGTTCCTTCTATGTATTAAAATATACAATTAATCATAACCAATGATAAAACCTATGACTAGTAACTAAGGAAAAAATGTTAGATAAGAGTGATAAAAAAAGCTTACCATTTAGTGAGAATTCGGCTAACCAAATGCTAGTGTAACTCATGCAAGCGAGAGCTTGCAAATCTTTTTTAAAAAAACGCAGAGCTTCCATACTTATTGAAGATATGACCACCCATACTGAAAGTTCACTCAAATGCCACTGTTGATTTGGAATGCTCAACACATCACTATCCACAAGCTTTGGCTTTTTTGGATATAGGTCAAGTTCAAATTTTCCAACTAACAATATATCCTTGTTCTCTTATTGTTCAAAGTCTTATCACACCTCAAAAAAATAAAATCAATATATTTAAGTAGAATTACATAAAAAAAAATTAGATAATTTTAAGAACTAATTAAACGAAAAACTTACACTACATCATACTTGGTTTGCAAATTTGTCTCTTCCCTCCCTCCATAAGTTGGAGCTGAAGTACTCGCATCCATCGTAGAAGAAGGTGATTCACTTTTGTTAACATGATAATTAAAAAGTATGTACAAAACATTTTTAACATTCATCAATTTCTCATTGACTATGAGCTTATTATAATAAATTTTAGAGTAAGCATACTAAAAAGATTGAAACTTCATCATAGGGTCGAGCACACAACCAAGAGAAAGAATTATGCTATACTCATTCCAATACTTGTCAAACATGTCCATCATCTTTGAATCCATATCTCTAATCATATGATTTTGACTTAACATATTGTTTTGCAATATAACGTCTATGTTCTATCTTTGCATGAAATATAATTTGGATGTTATGATATTTGGAATCGTAAATCATACTTGTAAATTCATAAAAAGGTTCCGAAAAATCCACACATCTTATTTGCTTTGGCCCACTCTTTATTCGATGGACAATGTTTAAAATGCACATAATTTAAACTCAAGCTTACAAATGCAAGATTTTAGTTGGTTCTCAATCATTAAATAAGTGGAGTTTCGTTTAATGGACACGTCCAAACACAATGCAATACTACTATCAATACCATCAACTTCTTCAACACTTGACGCCATGTAAGGCATCGACATGAGGACTGGTGTTAAAGAGTGAGATCTTCAATTTTAATTTAACATATTGGGGTTAATCAATATTAAACATTTAGTACACAAGTTTGAAAATCATAGTTATTGATTAATGAAATTATAGTAATTATAAATACATGTTTAGAAAAGAAAAAGACTTAAATGAAAAAAATAAGTAAGTAGATTTAAAAGTGTAAAAATGAAACATGGCGCAATGAGGTGGAGAAAGACTATGGAGAAAGGAGAATGTCTCACATTCAATGATTAGTATTTTGATTTAATATATAAATACTGAGTGTTGGATATATAGAGATTGATTGGTAATAGCAAGAAGGGCAACTTCAATGGAAGTTGCTTAACAAGTTCTCAAAGTTAAGGACAAATTCTTAGTGGGTTGCACCATTGGAACAATCTGATATTGATGCCACATGTAAGAATAGTTACTTCTATAAGTAACTGGCTCTTATATAAGGACCACCAATAGAAAAAAGAGATATAAACACAATATTCAATACCCCAATCACAAGTGAATTAATATTTTAAATTCAAACAAAAATAAATGTAATCAAAGATATGAGCTAACTTATGAGATCCATTTAGTAAATTTTGATAGTTGTACCATTGGAATATAAAGTTACTTAAAGTAATATAAAATAAAACGTGGTAAAATAGCATGGTAGGATCTATAAAAAGTGAAATTAAGCAACTCTAGTGTGTTGCACCATTGGAAATGTTTTTTTTTTTTTTTTATATGACCACCATTGGAAATGCTCTAATAATTAATTAGTAAATTTGAAAATATATTAGTAAATTTAATCACTGTTGCATACAATATTTTGGGCATAATATATTAAATATATGCTTTCTTTTACCTATATAAAAGACATGGTCCAAATAGAATATATATTTTTGTTTTAGAATAAAAAAATATCCCGAAACTAGTATTAATCAATTACTATACTATTCTGAATTTAATAATTTGTCCTAAATATTTAAGTTAATTGTTTTTTTACTTAAAGATAACAAGTGATAAATAAACTATATAAAAAAAAAATTAAAAAGAAAACGACGAACACACTCTACACACAAAATGTGATGGCGTATCCATAATTAGGGGTGTAAACGAGTCGAGCCGAGCCGAGCACTTAAAGCTTGAGCTTGGCTTATGAAAAAAAATGGGAAGTTCAAGCTTGACTCATTTATTTAAAGGGGCCTAACTAAAAGCTTGAGCTTGGCTTGTTACAAAAAGGTAAAGCTTGAGCTTGGCTTGTGTAGCTCTTTTGTAACTTAACTATTTTTACATTTATGAAAATTTTCCTTAACAAAAAACCATGCATAGTTCATAATATTTTCCAGTTAGTATTTAATTAACATTTAAACAAAAAAGAAACTTCAAAAGTAGTTTTAACACTCATTATAGTTTTACATATTTTCATAATGTAAATAACGAAAACTATTAAAATCATCATCATCAATTTATTTGTAGAATAATCTCTTTCAAAATGTTGTCCACCTGAATACACAAAAATACAAATGATGCATTTCAATGCCTTTTTTGTTGTTGCTTGTAGTTGTAGGTTAGTAACTTAGTATTATAGTAGGATATAAATTGTTTTCTTTATATTAGAGATTTATGAGTAGGCGTTGGAAAGACTTTTCATTAGGATAATAACAAAAAAGTATTGAAAAGTCCATCCATCAACAATTCGTTAAGAAAGAGGAAGCAAATGAAAAATGCAGTGGTATTAGTATATATAATATATAATTTTTTTGGTCATATTATTATGAGTTTAATTGTTATACACCGACAATATAAAATTTTTTACACTGTCAACCAATTAGAATTCATGATATGGATGAATTTAAAGATAATTATGATAAGAATCAAACATTTTAACTTATGTGACAAGTATGATTGGTTGACTGTGTCTTTACACTATCAGTACATACAATACATATACACACACACACACACACACACACACACACACACACACACACACATATATATATATATATATATATATATATATACACGATATATTCGCGAGCCCTTAATATCGAGCCTATAAGGCTTGGACTTGACTCATTTAAATAATTGAGCCTACTCTCAAGCTTGAGTTTGTTTATTTATTTAAACAAATGAGCTTCATCAAACATTTAACGAGCCGAGCTCGGATAATTCATAAATAGCTCAGCTCATTTATACCCCAGTCCCTAATTGATGTATTCTTAGCCGACTTCCAATTCCAATACGCCACGAAATCAATCCAGAGTGACGTCGTATTCACTCAATTTCTCTTCTCCTTCTCTCTACCCAATTTATTGTTATGACTCTTTGACTACTCTTTCCTTTTCTCCTGATTCGCCGGAAAAACCCTTCACCGGAGTACCCTTTTCGGCGAGGACACATATACCGATACCGGCTTCCGTGTACGTTTACCATTCATTCTCTTTCTGCATCTCTATTAAACTCAATTTTCCCCTAAATTTTACTGCTGCTTGAAACATGACCGCAATTTTTTTTTGTTCATTTTTCAATTCGACGGGCACCCACTTTGTGTTTTGAAGTAATTGACGTTTTCTTTCAGCAAAATTATTTTTTCCCTCTTATTTTGGTTGTTTTCTGATTATTTTGCACTTCAATTACAGAGTATGGGTAAAAAACGATGGTTGATGATATTGGTTACATGTTTATGCCTGCTTGCCTTTTCGGATGGTAGAGGTACGATTGGAACTTGTACATTACTATTTTCGCTATACAATGTTTAATTCTCTCATGTCTCTCTGATTTTATCTTTACATTCATTGGGTTATTGAGTTTCCTCTATCTATTAATGATGGTGGATAATTTAATTTAATTGATTTTGGTTGTTGGTAAAATTGAAGATTTTATTAGACAGTGAGAGAATAGGGATACAGAATCAGAGGATAAGGAATTCATTGCAGATGCATATTTGGAAGGATTATCTTATCTGATAAATGATGCATGCCACAAACCACAATAGACAGGACCTTTCATTTTTTCTGTTTTTTGAAACAGTCAATGAACTATTCACATATGCAGATATGTTTATTGAATAGATGAAGAAATATAAAGTCATGAGATATGAGGAAACTTTATGTCTTGTGGATCATCGACATTTGCATGTTAATAATGTGTTGTTTTCCATTTACAGAACTCAAGATTAGGCACAAAAGTGACCTTCCCCAGTACAATCATACTCTTGCTACAATATTAGTGGAATATGCTTCTGCGGTGAGTTCTATGGGAATTTTATTCGACCTTTAGGCAGTGAGTATAGGTAGAGGACTTATCATTATTTATGCTTATTATTTGTTTTCTAATCTTATCATGGAGGGTTAGTGTTGAATTCAGGATTGTAATGAAAACTTCAACTTGACTTTGTTTAAGTGGGTTTAATCTGATATTTTATTTTATATTTTATAGGAATTTCCGGAATAAGATTTTGAGATAGTTGCAAGTAGGCCATTTTAAATCATAGCATCTTTCTTTTACTGATAAAGGAAGCCAATGGCTTAATTTTTGCTTATTTAACAATCATGGGACCTTCTCACATGATGATCTTGATGGAGAGACTCCCCACACTGGTCAGGCTATGGCTAAAATAAGTCAAACTAGGATTTATTGAAGTGTATTAGAGTATCTTAGAGTTTAAGTCATTTCACATGTTTGGTGCAGTGAATCTAAAGTTGCATGCCTTGGTCCAACTCCTCTTTGTGCAAGGCAAACTTTGTATGAATTTTGTATGAATTATATAAAAGGATTGAAGTAGGTTTTGTTTTTGCAGGTATACTTGTCAGATTTGACAGAACTTTTTACTTGGACGTGCTCTAGATGTGATGGTTTGACCGAGGTACTGACAATGTGAATATTAATTTAACTTTACATGCTCACTTAAGTCGTTAGTGAGCTTGGAATGATTTACATTCCAGTATCCTACTAATGGCAGCTCTTTTAAAAATAGTTGGTCTAAAGATCTTTATAATGAAAACAGGGATTTGAAATTGTAGAGTTGGTCGTTGATGTTGAGCATTGCTTACAGGTGGGTGTACTCTCATAGCTGAAACAATATTCCTTTAAATTATAGAAATCACTAATTAATTCTTTTTTTCACTAGTTCATTATTTCTCATGTGTTAATGCACTCTTTGTTCTTATGTAATTATGACTGCCTGTTTTAGGCATTTGTTGGAGTGGCCGAGGATCCTCATGCCATTATCATTGCGTTCAGAGGAACTAATGAACGCAGGTGAATTTCCTTATTTGCTTAATTTTATTTTTTGTGGCATTTTGGGTCAAAACCTCCATAGGCACATTATAGTGGATCTTTTGGGTTGTAGTGTTATATGTGATGCCTAGACACAGAAGCCAGCAGATTTAAGAAACAAGAAACAAGAAAGAATATATTTAATTTATGCATGCAAATTTTGTATTAACCGATATTAGCTAAAAAAATGCATTTGATTTGATTTTTCTTTGCATGCAATGTATATTATTGGCATAACAGCATCATGAATTTCTTTAAAGCATTAGTGGCTATGCAATATGCCATATTACAGATTTACTTGCACCTGGGCATGCGATTTATGTGACACTAAATTGTTGATCAAGATTATCTAGTTTTTAATAGTGTATATGGCTATCCAATATGCTCGATATGTTTGAGACCTTGAACATTTTAAATTGTTGTGTGTTCTCATATATCGACCTTCGAGACAGCTCATTAGTTCCCATATATGAAGAAAACGTGTTTAGCCCATCATGTTTGAGACCTTATAAATTATAGACTGTTTTGTTTGTTAAGAGAGCATATATTATCTTTGTTGGAGTCCCACATTGGATAATGATATGGCCTGAAGAGTGGTTATAAGTAAAGGGCAACCCTCACCCTACAAGCTAGCTTTTGGGGTTGAGTTAGGCCCAAACCCAAATTCTAAGATGGTATCAGAGCCTATCCTAGATCCGTTGGGCCACCCGCAGATGTCTAGTCCTGCAAACTTCACGCTCCAGATGTCCAGTCCTGGGCGTGAGGGAGGTGTGTTGGAGTCCCACATTGGATAGTGATATGGTCTGAAGAGTGGTTATAAGTAAGGGGCAACCCTCACCTTACAAGCTAGCTTTTGGGGTTGAGTTAGGCCCAAACCCAAATTCTAAGAATCTTATATTGACCTTTGGGAGCACCAGTCAGCAAATTAATTTCCTAGAGAAAAAAAACATTTTGTTCATAATACATGTTTAAATGGAAAACAGTTCAAGTTTGTGAACTATTTGGCTCACTTTTGAGACAACTTCAGTTATATGCGGAGCTGATTTGTAATTGCTTATATACAGCTTACAGAATTGGATCGAGGATTTATATTGGAAGCAGCATGATATAAATTATCCAGGCATGGATGATGCAATGGTGTGTGCTGGGAAAAGTTTAGCCTTACTTTATGTTCGTTCTGTATTGGTATCAGTTCTGATATATTCTAATCATTTGCTCCAGGTACACCGTGGATTTTATACTGCATACCACAATACAACAATACGTCCAGCAGTTTTAGATGCCGTTGAAAGGGCAAAGAAGTTTTATGGAGATATTCGGATTATAGTGACAGGGCATTCAATGGGAGGGGCAATGGCTTCGTTTTGTGGACTTGATTTAACGGTAATTATAATTTAGCTGTCTTGACTACATGCAGGTTTTGTAGTCTCAAGATCCCTTTGACTTCCTTGCATAACTATTGTTTATGTTTTGCCTCAGGTAGGGGCATTGAATATCCGTGGAACTGTTGTATTTAGAAAGCTGTTTTTTTTTTTTTTTATCTCTTTTCAATTAGAAATTTATATTGCTGGTCCCAAGCCTATGTAAAAGAAGAGGCCTGTATTAGGGAATCGATGGCTAATGTAAAACTTTGTCGAGTCCTTTATGATATGGATCAACAATGTTGGAGTAGCATCTTTTGAGTAGAAAATGATGGAAACTCACCTAAAGGAGTTTGGTCACCTAGGAATAAGACCAATAGAAGCTCCTGTGAGGAAAAGGGATCAAATGGAAGATAGTTATATTAAAAGGGTTGGACAAAGCCTAAAAACCTTTAGAACAAACCATTAAAAAAGGCCTTAATTGGGTTAGTGCAGTTTGCTTTCAAACAACGTATTTTGGTTCATGGGTTTAGGATATTCCCAATGCTGGGAACTAAATTGTATGTAAACTTAATTTTTGACTGTCTTTGATATGTATTCAATTGTTACTAATGTTTACACTTTATATTTTTGTGTTATTTGTGTTGAGGTATTATATAAGCAGGTCACAGTTTGGTGCATAATTGTCTTATGTTGTCTAGACTCTAGATCATTATTTAAGTTCTTATTCATGTTTTTTTTCTATTTTGTAAGGATGAAACACATACTTGTATGATTTTACTTTCTTATAGGTAAATCAAAATGAAAAGAACGTTCAGGTTATGACGTTTGGACAACCTCGTGTTGGCAATGCTGCTTTTGCATCTGGCTTTTTCAAACTAGTTCCGAATACCATCCGAGTCACACATGATCATGATATTGTTCCCCATTTGCCTCCATACTATTATTATTTACCTCAGAAGACATACCAGCACTTCCCGAGAGAGGTAAAGCATGGCAAAATGAAGTGACAAAATATATTAAACCTGTTATGTCATCTTTAAACTCGAAGTAAATTTGCATACTTGTTTGTGGATTATTATGATTGACTATGTCATCTGCTGTATCTCCTTTGGTGATTAGGTTTATTTTTATCTTTATTTTTGTATATTGGAAATATACTCTTCATATCTATATTAATTTATTAAGTTGCATCTAGTCATACTACAAACGATAACTTGGTCTGTATTCGTAATACCTCTCATCTCCTTCATTTCAGGCATATTCTTCCCACTCACTCAAATTGTGTTCATCTGTTACTAAAAACTTACTATTCTTTACTTCTATAGCTTCGAAAGCAAATTTTAAAATATTAGAAATAATGGTTTTGTGCTAATTCATAGTGACAATTATAATTTGGTACCCATGTTCATTTTTGGTCTGACTAATTTGAGACACCAAGTCTCCTCTGCATGCCTAGCAATGGGAGAGAGATTCTTATCTTCATGCACTTGTTTTGTTTCTTTACCAGTTGTTCTGGAATCTGAGAAATTGTTGTGGACTTCAGGTGTGGCTTTATAACATTGGATTAGGAAGTCTTGTGTACAGCGTTGAGAAGATTTGTGATGGATCTGGTGAGGATCCAACTTGCAGCAGGTAAGTAAATCCATATTGTCATGATGCCATTGAAAGTATAGACTTGAGTCACTTCATTAAATTTTTTGTCACTTTTGGGATTACATGGGTGTTATGAAGTTAATTTCCTTAGTTTTGTATCCCTTAATTTTGGAGTATTGATGGACTGGTGGGTGGAGATTCTAACCATTTCCATGTAGTGCTGTGGTCCTGTACAATATCCAAAAGAGAGTGTTCTTAGTTTTATGGTGCTGAAATTTGATTTGGTTATCTTATGCAGGTCAGTGAGTGGTAATAGCATCTCTGACCACTTAGTCTATTATGGTGTTGAAATGGGATCAAATGCACCAATGTCATGCAGAATTGTTATGGATCCTCATGTTGTGAATCTTAGCATCAGAGATTCAAGAGGAAACATAATCTTGTCCAGAGATCCTGCAACTCCCCTTATCAAATTTCGTACAACAGAGTTTAACAATCAGGAAAAGCCCATTAGTGTTGAATGAGTCGACATGGGATATCTCTTGTAACTGTGAGATAGGTCCTATAGGTCAGTTGTGGGTGCGGTATTCTTATGATTTCTTCTTTCTTCATGGTCTTTCCAAAAGGCGTGGACCATAAAGCAGAAGAATATTGTTGAAATTGGCTAGGGCTGGAAGGAGTTTATGTGTATAGTCTTCTAGTCTTGTATATATTAATCCTTGTATATATGATTAATAATTCTTGATACTGTTAAAAAAAAATAAAATCTTGATACTGTTATTTAAGTGTACAATTTGACCTTCAAATTCTCCTATATTCCACGTGATATTTGTTTTACCCATTTGTTGTTTCAAAAGTAAAGAATACTTCAAAATGGTCCTTATATATTTAAAAGGTTTCAATTCAACCCCTATATATAACAATCATTTTAATTTGATCCTTTCAGTGATAATTATTTGACCTGATAATCTTGTAGTACAGGCAGGGAATAATCACAAAGCATAACACGGCAATAAAAGCTATGGCAATGACATTGTGATTGGTACTTGGTTGCACGGTAGTTGTGCTTCTAGGACATGGAATATCCACATTAGATATTTAGACTTACTGCATTTTAGGTCTTAGGTAAAAAGTAGAAAGAAATGAAAGAAGTACAATAACTCTTCCACAATGATCAATGTGTAACATTTTGAGAGAACCAAGGAAAGGGAAACATAATATTATATAATGCAGGATCAAGATCAACATAGATGACAAAAGCTCATCACCATATAGCCTATGGCATACATAACACTAACTCTGAGCTTGTTTCCAACTTAGCGTGGTTACAGATTAATTTACACCATTAGCAAACAGCAATCACCCAGGACATGCTGCAGCTACACAAACGTATGTAACCAGAATGATTTATGTGTCAACTCCTACTGTCCATAATCCAATTTTGTCTTCACATCTTGGGTACTTGTTGGGTTCTCTATTGACCCTGCACCACAAACATGTTTCCATTAATTCATTTTTCACATCAAGTACTATAGTAACTAATGAGTGAACTTTTGTTAACCCCACATACCTCCTCAGCTTTCAAATCCTTTTCTTCGCCTTCAGGGGTTGAAACACTTGTGTCTTGTATGTCTTCTTCTTCCTTGGCTAAAGTCCCTTCCTCTGAATAAAATCAAGTTTAAATTAATTTATAATCAACAACTTGTGCATCAGTGCATATCATTTTTAAGGGATTGGGCTTCTCTAAAGTGAACAAAAATTTAAAATGAGAAAGTGAGGGTGTTTCCACCCTTGATTAGTTATAAGTGGGTTGAGATCTCAATGTACTTTAGTTAATCAATGATAGATACATCGTTTACTTTTTCACTTTATACTTTTTCTCACTTTAGACGAGATTTATTCTTTTTTTAAGAAATCTCAAATTTCATGCAAAAATGACAAAAGGTTCAAGGCAATAATTAATAAATAATAACTTCCATCACAAGAAAAATCTTAAGGTTCATCCTTTACACACCTTTATCATTTTCTGCTGCCTTTTTCTCCTCAGCAGTATCTTTTTCATTTTCTGCTGGTTTTTTCTCTTGTGCAGTATCAGCATCATTGACTTTCTCATCATTCTCTTTCAATGAATCATCATCTTTCCCACCTTCAGACTCTTCAGACTGCACCATTACCTCCCTTCCCTCTTCTTGCACATTTGTTTTCTCATTATTACCTTCATCAGCCTTAGCTACAACACCAAACTCTTTGACACTTTCACCTTCCTTCTGTTTCCATTTCCACCCTTGGATTTAGGTTGTCAACATTGTTGTTGTTTTTGTCTTTGGTTTCTGCCCCATTTTCCTTGGAGCTGGCCCTGCATTTCTTGCACTGGAGGACAGTGTTTCCTGAAGCAACATCATGCTTGGATTTCCCACAACCCATTTTTTTTATACTTTTATTGTGTGAATTGAATGAGGGAAGCACAAAGAGAGAAATAGAATGAAAGTGGAAGAGAAGGCACTTGAGTTGAAAGCTTGAACCACTCTCTCTTTAATAGGAATGTGAAGATGAGAGAGAGGGATGGTTTGTGTTGTTATGGTTTAAAGATGGAACTAGGGCCTGCATGTTTTATAATTAGGTGTCAAGTAACGGTGTTTTAATCTGTGCTCTAATTGGAGCTTTGTATTGGCAACTAACTGCCTTCATTGATGGAAAAACACAATAATAAAAATGTTGGTTATAACTAGGAAACTGCCTTGGCAACATAACATTGTTTTCAGTTTTTCGGTTCCACCCTCTTCCAAGATTGGCAATACTGAGATTTTGAGGTTTAAGGAAAATTAAGAGAGAGAATAGTTAGCAAATTTGTTAGCTTGGGTGATTGTTATTGTTGTCCGTGAATTGATGATCCAAGAGCAAACTATTTTTAGCAAACCTTTAAATTTCAGGATGAAATAAGTTAGGTAGAACTAATTGCTCAGTATGCATTGCTAGCACTGTTTTGGCTCACTTCTTGTTGAAGGAACTGCTTTGGAAGATGGGGATGCTGGGATGTGTATCCTGCATTGTGGGATCAGTTTTTATTGTCATCCATGCACCAAAAGAGCACACTCCAAATTCTGTCCAAGGAATATGGGATCTGGTGTTAGGATCCAATTGCAAGGTATGGGACTTGAGTCCCACATCGGAAGTATGAGATTTCAGTGTGTGATTTATATGGCCTTGGGCTCTCTAGCAATGATAGCTAGCTTTTGTGGTGTGGCTCTCCAACTACAAAAGCTAGCTTTTGTTGAATTACCTGAACAAGGTGAGTGCAGAGTTATCAAATTTATGGTATATCTAACTGTTTCATCCAACTTCATAAATTTTAGGGTGGGCATTGAGATTGGGTCACTGCATGCAAAGATGGACACAATAAAAAAACAGATTGCTGAGAATAGAGATCTTGTTTGAAGGTTGCTAGTGAAAACATGGATCTTGTAGCAACTAGCAACGTTTAATAATCTGAAGGAAGTAATCCACACACAATAGACAACTAATCTCTATAATGTCATGAATTTGCCAATTTGGGATCACCTGACATTGCAGAGAAAAAGGGTTAGTCCTGCTTGGGTCAGCCATGTGCCTGATCGCTAGGAAATAATGTGGTCCTCAACATTAATCAACTCTAGCATTTTAAAATATTTATAGTTAATTTTACACAGTTTTGATTTAATCTTTTATCCTAATTGACACCAGCTTATCATGTTATCTTGAAATCCTCACTGTTTCATCTCACTACAGACCATCACTTACATACTTCAAATTAAACTCAGAAAGCTAAGTACTAATATATTTCTCAAAGATATTAATTTAGTCGAGTGATCATCATTTGAATCACTTTACACATAATTGTCTATTTGCGTTTCTCTTATAATTATAATTAGAGCTTGTATGGGAACTAACAATTCAGTTGTTTTTTACTTAAAAAAGTTATTTCATACAAAATCATCATGTTTGGGTATCTAGCTTGAATTTTGAAAAAGTTTTTTTTTTTAATAGAAAAACAGTTGTTTTGACCTATTTTTGTACATCTCTTTTTCAGGACTGTTATATTATTTCATGGTCCTGATTATTCACGTATGATGAATAGGTTCTAACTTCTACCATAAATGCCCCTTCCCTTTCATTATGTTTTGGCTTCATTCTCCACTATCACTGTTTTATATTGTTTCATTCTAAATAAATAGTTACCATAAATGCCCCCTCACGATTATTCAGTATTCACGTCCGATTAACTGTTTCATTCTCCACTATTTTATTCAATTTTTTATAATATAAAATAATTGATGATAAACATAAAAAATATTACATATAATTATTACATATAAAAAATGTTAAAAGAACAACAAATATTTTTAATCTAATCAAATAAGTACATACCCTTTTTTGTAATTTATTACACAAAAGTGATTTTTTGTCTCATCCAAACAAAATAGATTATCTTAAAAATGGTTTTTTCAGCAAACATTCCCAAACAAAAACAGATTCCGATTATATTCGATTATCACAATAATCGATTATCAGCATAATCTATTTTTTTTCCAGCTTTTCTAAACACACACTTAGTTATTAAAAAATGTGAAAAGGAATTGGTATACCAAGAACATTACATTTAGTCCAGTAAAGTAATAGACACTTATTAGTGTAATTTAATTTCTTTATGGAATCAAACAGATGATTCATAGATTCAACCGACCAAACAACAAAGATATTCATGCTTAGACTGTGCCGAATCATCAGGAGTCAGGACTGCATGATGCATGAATCTCGAAGCCCAAAAATATTTTAAACAGACATACGGAGCAGAAGTGCAGTACCCTATAGTTTTTTTTTTCTTTAATTTATTTGGTTGTAGGAGAGAAAGTGAGAGGAAAGAAAGTATGAGGAAAGAAAAGGGAAGAAAAGAAAAAGAGTGGAAAGTGAGATGATTTTTTGGTTGTTTGGTTGGAGTGAAAGTGGAAGGAAAGAAAGGTAAAAGAATTCTCTTCCCTTGTTTGATTGAATAGAAAGTAAGAGGAAAAAAATATATAGTTGGTAAAATGACAAAATTAACCTTAAGTAAAAATTGAATGGGATAAAAATAATAAAAATTAAAATATACTTTTAATAATGAAAAAACAAACAATCAGTGACAACAAAATTTATATATATATTTTAAAATATTAATAAATTTTAAAATATTTATTTATTACTTCAATTAAATTTAAAATAAAATTAAGAATATTATAACAAAAAAGGTTAAAATTGTAATTTAGAAAGCCAGCCACCCCTTCCTATCGGTTTCTCTCCAAATTGAGAAGATTGGGCATATGTGGGGCCCACCAATAATTTTTCTTTCCTTCACTTGTTTTCACCCCAACCAAAGGAGGTAAAATTTTTCAATAAGCGTGTTTTCCTTCATAACCTTTTCTTTCCGTGCAGTTTCATACGTTCCAAACACTGCGTAAAAGTATAAATGAATATAATAAATGACCCTTGAGAATAGAAATTTCCAGATCTCGTGTGGTCAAGTTGATGTTGAGATCAATTTATATTCACTGTCCACCCGAACAGTTTCGTCACTTGTTTCTATTGTTTGTTTTCCAAGGAAGAAAAAAATAGCTTTTGCAAGTTACATTAATAAATTTGAGTTTTAGTGTGTATTCTATGTTTCTATTATACACACAGAAGATTTTGTATTGCATATTATACTAATTACATAGATTTTTAAAAACCAGATTAGATATTTTCACTCAAAAGAGTTACAATATTTTTGTTTTGGTACAGACAAGGGCCAGAGGCCCAAAAGAGTTATAATTTATTTTTAACATTATTAAATCAAAATAATCTGAATGATTCAGAATTTGTACATAGTAAATTTTTTGGTACATAGTAAGTATTTTAATGTGTATGAATTTGAGATCAAAATCCATAGTGTAAAAAGAGATTCACAACGGGGTTGACACAAAGTAGTTAAGGATCCGGAGTCGAATTCTCACTCTCCTCCCGAGTGTGGGTTCGAATCCCCCTTACGCCACAAAATCCCCACTTGGTGGACAACCCTCATCGGGAAGATCCCTGCTTGCATTTTAGGCCTGTGCAGTAATGTTGGGCCTCTGTTGGCAGTCTTAATATGTCATTGGCGTCATGACCGGTAGCTTTGAGAGTGCCTTCTTTATCTGGCAAATTTTTCTTTTTTTGAAAAAAAAAAAAGAGAGGAGGATTCACCCCACATACATATTACCTCTTGCATCATGGGAAATATATTTGAGAGAAAAAAGTGTTCCATTTTTTAATGTTACCCAAACAAGAAAAGCACAAAAATGTCAAAATTGGGAAGTTATCATGGTACTGCAACTGCTTATTAAATCTATACGAAAAAACAGTGAAACTCAAGAAAACGGTTTGGTTGATGATTCGTTGATGACACAGACGTCCATATCCCTTTCTCTTCTTCTCAAGTCACCTCCCTCTCTCTCTCTGTGCCATGCCATCCCCACTCACCACCTTATCCCCTTCTCTCTCCTCCCAAGTCCCAAGTGGGTATATAATATATTCTATCCATTTATCAAATTTTATAGCTTAGATTTTTTCTTCTTTTTATTGCATTAATTAAAATAATATATCATATCATAATGCCTTGGTCCTTTATGTATAAAGACAAAGCAACACCAACAAAATATTTTTCCTATTCAGGAAACTGAAACTCCTCCTCTCTTCCACAACTCATGGAAGCCTCTGCCATTGAACGTCTTGATTTTGGAAAGATGGGATATGGGTACTTCTTCTTCTTCCATGTTTCTTTTTTCTTTTTATTTAAAAAAGTGTTTTTTTTATTCATTGGGTTTCAATATCATGGTTTTTATGGTGTTGATGACCTTTTTGTGATAGGTGCAATCATTATAGAAGAAGATGCAGGATTCGAGCTCCCTGCTGCAATGAGATCTACTCATGCCGTCATTGTCATGACGAGGCAACGGTATCTCTTGTTCTTTTCCATTGTTTTTTCTGTGTTTTCAGCTCAAAAATCTTGTCTTTTTGGCTTTTATCTGATCTGTGTGTGTGTTAATTCTCTCATTAGAGCATGCTGAGCAACCCTTTTGATCGGCACGAACTCGTTCGACATGATGTTAAACAAGTAAGTATAAATGGATAAGGAATGTTATTTGCACATCAAAATACTTTACATCATTGCTTACATCTTACTTGTTTAAGAAACAAAAGGTAGACAGAGCCAGTGTTGAGAATTGAGATGTGTTTTGTTAGAATATTTTAAAGCCAAAATAATTAGAATATAGATGTACTTTTAATATCAATCCATGGCATGTATATATAAAACAGCAATTAGATTTAGCATATAGAATTACCAGACACCAAAGAAGAATCCAAATCTACCAGATAGCATGAAAATTGTGATCAAGATTCGTGTGAGGTAAGGAGGGAATTATACTTTGATTTTGCCACATAAGCAGCTCTTAGAGACATGTGTGTGAAACTGATGTGTAACCTAGGGTTTTTCTTTTCATTTTCCACACTGTCTTGATTATTGTGCCATTAACTTGAGATGATTAGACTCATGATGTTTTTTCATTTTATTGCTGTTTCAGGTTATTTGTTCAGTTTGTGACACAGAGCAGCCAGTTTGTATCTATTCCCAGTTTGATTTGAAACTCTGATTGTTTCTTTTTGGGGATGGCCTCTAATTTAATTTCTCATTTTCACTTATTCTTTCTTTCTTTTGAAGGTTGCTCAAGTTTGCACAAACTGTGGTGTCAGAATGGGGGAATATTTCTGCAACATCTGCAATTTCTTTGATGATGATGTAATGGCTTGGCTCACTGAATAATTCTGCATTAACTTGACAATTGGTGTTTAATCCTGGATTGTGATTGTTATTCATTGTTTTCTCTATGATGCCAACTGCTGTTTACACATTATGCAGACGGGGAAACAACAGTTTCATTGTGATGATTGTGGGATCTGCAGGTGTGTTGGTTGTGTTTGAGTAGTTCCTTCTAGTATGTCCTGAGTTAAGATACCTAAATTTATGGCATGCTACTAATTTGGTTGATGCAATTTGGAAACAGAGTTGGTGGTCGCGAGAATTTTTTCCACTGCAACAAGTGTGGTATGTATTCATCACCAGATCACCATTGTGTCCTTGTTATTATTGCCTTGGCATAAAAATTGTTTGCTTCTAAAATTGAATTATGCTTCAAATTGTTAGTTTCCATAGTAATAGCAAAGTCATTTCTTTCCTTCACTTGCTTTTCTTGAGTTATGACAATCCTTTATTTTCTATGAGGTACATAAGGTCAGTGTTGAGAGAATTAAATAATAGTAACCAGTAGAATTTGCATGTTAAGTGCATTTTCTGCAATCCTGAAAGAATTACCATAGTTGCCATCACCCTCTAATGAAACCAGAAGATCAAGATCACTATTATGTGTGCTGTTTTTTCCCCTTAAGCCATTTTGTTATCATTACTTAGTCTTATCTTATGGCTTCCGAAGTCAGCTTTTTTAGTTGGAACTTGGAACCATGGGTTTTTATTGGATTTGGATTCGGATTCCCTGCATCCACGCATTCACGAAGTCACAAGATACACCATTGGATCAATCTTGTTTTAATTTTTAAATTTTTTTAATGCACACTCAAATGTATCTATTGGTCTATATCAGTGAATGCGTGAAAATAATGAATGCAGGGAATCCAAATCCGTTTTTATTATAGTACGCTAGTTTAGTACCACTCTTCGGATTCCATTTTGGGGAGCCAAAAGTGGCCTTTGAAATCAAAAGCCATCATTTAGGATCTGACTTGCCCATCAAAGAATATATTTCAAGTTCAGCCCTTGATCTTGGGTGTTCTATAATTTGTGACCATTTTTGCTTTACTTTTGCTGTAAAATTAAGTTTTCTCTTCTTCTGATGATTCACTTGATTTTACCACTCTTTCATTACTATAAGAATAATTTTCTACGATGAATAGCACTGTTTCCTCTGGAATTTGGAGTCACATATAATACATTAGTAACTGAACGGTACTATTTTTTCTTCTGTTAACAAATCAATTGGTCAATACTGGCAGGGTCTTGCTATTCAGTTGGTCTGCGCGATAATCATTTATGTGTGGAGAACTCCATGAGGCATCACTGTCCTATTTGTTATGAGGTATTATGAGGTGCATGTTTTTTTTCCCTCCCTTTCCCTGGCTCACATTTTTAATCAAACAAGGAATTTCCTTTAGTCATAGAAAAAATGACAATAAGCTGATGTGCCTTTAATTATGTTTGTGCAGTACCTTTTTGATTCATTGAAAGACACTACTGTTATGAAATGTGGTCACACAATGCATTGTGAATGTTACCAAGAGATGATAAACCGTGACAAGTATGTTAACTATTTTGAGAATTCTCTGGTCTAAAAAACAGTATATCTTCTTAAATATTGACTTGCTATATGGCTTAGGTACTGTTGTCCCATATGCTCCAAGTCGGTAATTGACATGTCTAGGGTGTGGAAGAGAATTGATGAAGAGGTAACTGATTAAATTAAAGCCTATAGATTCTTTTACTTGATTTCTAAGTTTTTATAGTATGCAAATCTGATTAAGAATATTACTTGCGGAAATTTTATAATTCAAATATGATTTCTGACTCGTTTGTTTATTTTTATGTTATATTAGATTGAAGCAACTGTCATGCCTGATGATTATCGGTATAAAAAGGTAAAATTATATTCCCTTTTGTTAAAACTTCTTGATCGATTTGTCTTGTCTTATAGATAGCCATTAAACTTGCTTTTGAGTTTGGATGCACCTGTGGCTTTTTGTTCTTATGGTATGGAGCAAAGAACAGCATGCAGATTTAATATGGATGAGTTTAACTTTCAAGAGAAAGCCTACTTATCTGATATTTAATATGCCATTTTAATATGTAGTTTTGGGATTGGTTTAAATGGCAAAGAAAATTTCAGAACTTGGGTTAGTACTAGCATGCATAATTTACTAGAATAAAACTAAAGGAGCATCTATTGCAGGTTTGGATACTCTGCAATGACTGCAATGACACAACCCAAGTTTACTTTCACATTATTGGGCAAAAATGTGGTCACTGCAGTTCATATAATACTCGTGCAATCGCTCCTCCTGTTCTTCCTCAATGACCAGATTCTTGCGGTTCTGGAAACAGATGTTGCCACAATTATTGTAGAGCCTCATTCAATTCATCATCAACATTAATGGTGTATTATGCCATAGAAACTTTTATTCTTCCACCATGTGGGGTGGACTAATGGACTTGGTATCTGAGTTATTAGGCTGATTGATATAAACATTTGTATACTGTTTCTCTGTCATGAGCTATTGGTAATTGTCTGCTTGTGCTAGTGATGTATTCATATTGTAAGGAAGGTTGATTTGTCTATGCCATTGAATTTAATTAATCAACATAACTCTGTGATTCCTTCCTTGCATGATAAGCATTGTGTGTTCTACAAGTGGCTTAGTTTTCTGGATTTGGGAGCATATTTCTGGCATTTAAATTTTATAATCACAATGAGCATTGCTTATATCATAGTGCTACTGCACTTTTTTGTGTTTCTTAAAAAGAGAATGTTGTTTGGTAAATGAGAAATAGCATTATGATTTATGATGAAAATAGAAGAAAATAGAAGAAAATACAACTGATAATTACATAGATCTTATATTTATACACTAGAAGAAAATACAATTGATAATTACAAGACAAATAAATAAGATAATTATTCCCTAAGTGTATGGTATTTCATAAGTTCCTAAAAAAAGTACATGAATCTAATTAATTACAATAGTTATTTTCTAAGTTACTAATGACTTTGGACGATGGATGGTCAATTCCAATAAAGCTATTAATGATTTTGGACGGTGGATGATTGATTCCAAAACATATTTTTCAATTTTTTAGATAATCATTATTTTAAATTAACAAGAGTGAAAAAAAAATTTGTAATGTCAAGGGCTAAATTGCAATAAATAAGAGTTTTGTCACTAAATAGTAAATCAGATTACATGACTTCTAAACCCATTCAACTATTGATCTAAAAAATAACGGTACCAAAACTCTTAGATTTCTTTCGGTACCATAGCAGCTCCCTATTTATTTTTTCTGCATGCAACACTCAACTTTCAAGTTATGAGATCCCTCACATTCTTTATGAGGAACTAGAAAGTTGGACAATCTGCATTTGTAAAAGAAATCCCATTTCTATCAAGATCATACCCAACCCAGAGGTTCCTCATTTGAATGTTCCCAATCACTGATTGTACTAAACTAGCAGAACGTAGAATTGCAAGGCACCACACCCCTTCTCCATATTCCGCAAACGTGACATCATGCATCAACCGAAGATCAACATTAGTGAAGTGAAATGTCACCAACGGTATGTTGGCCAAGTCATTATAAGTTCCCTCATAGCATAACTCGAACTCACCAGATGGACCTTTCACTACAGGTTTTTTAACAAATTTACGTATCATATTCAAAAATGGGTCATAATACGTACTTGTTAACATTGTGTTACTACTACCAGCATCAACTACAGTTCCTCCGTAAGCTTTTCTTGGAATTTCAACTCGAGTCTCACCTACACCAATTCCCTCAAGTTTGACATAATATAATGAATCTTTGCTTTCCACTAATGGTGTTAGGTCACTAGCATATATCACAGCCTTTGTCCCAAAGTACATTCTACTTCCAGACCCTACATCATCTGGTGTAACGAAACAATGAGAGAACTTTTTGATACCCAATTGAGTGATAAAAGAGAATTTGCCACGGGACAAGGCCAAACAACCATTTTGCTTCCCTTTGAAATGTGGGGAGCTTTCATTATTGACACCAAAAGTAATGAAACCCACATCCACTAGATTATGATAATCATTAGAAGCATCAAACAAGAATTTGTCATTTCCAAGTATTCCATATGACATTGCACCATCAGCATATACCATATCATAGGTGCAAATTTCATCAGCATAAGATGGACAAGTTCTAATGTCACCTAAGTTCAAACAATCTGGAGAAATACAAGATAGGTTTGTGTAAGAAGAGGATGCTGAGGAATCAAATGTTGGTTGAGCCTTGGTCCAAGTGATATCACTTCCTGTGTCAATAAAAGCATCGACTTTAGTTGGTAGGGTGCCAATATAATAGGAAGCTATGTATTCTAAATTATCAGGGATTAATTTTGATGAGGTATCTGGGTTGTTGGATTGAGGAGTTAACGTTGCTCTTGCATCTGCATGCAAAGAAAGATGCTTTAGGCGTGAGGTAGAGCGTTGAGCTGATGCTACACGACGCTCATAGGGATTCATGGAGTGATTATAGAATGGAGAGTGTGGTGAGTCTCTGTGGACAAGAGACAGTGTGAAGCCACCATTGATGGAGTTGATAGAATGTGATTTTGATGGTATGAAAGTTGAGCATATAAGAAAGAGAAAGGAAATGAAGTATTTGAGGGAAGCCATGAGGACTAAGGTTTTGTGCCTTTGTAATTGAAGTAATAATGAAGTTACACTGAGGAAGGTGCCAATTACTTTTTTCTTTTCCTTTCTTTTATACAGAAAAAGAGATCAAATGCATGAATGGTATTTTGAAAGAGTTTAATTGACATGTATCTTAGTGTAATGTCTTTTGTACTCTCAATCAATTAGAAGGTATGATATATGTAACTATCACGATAATTAGAATAATAGTCAAACATTTTTTATGATTTTTCAACTTTTGATTGATTAATAATATACATTTTTACATTAATTATGCATATCAACTAGATCCAATTTGTAATAGTTTTCTTAACGTGTTTCTTATAACACAACTTGAAAAATCGATAAGGACTTGGGATAGGTCCCACCTTGATATATTACTCATTTTTACTTTTTATTATTTGAGTACCTCATCTCTCGATCCCAGAAACTCAAAAAAGTTCTTAAATGGGTCACACTAGTTAGTGGTGTTCATCAACCGATCCAAACCGATTCAAATCGTAAAAATCGAACCGAAAAAACCGAACAAATAGGAAAAAATCGAAAAAACCTTTCTTTCATTGGATTTTATCGGATTTTGGATCCCCTGGTGAAATCCAATCCAAACTTATATTTTATATACATATACTATTATTATTTAAATTATAGTATTACTCATACTTGAACATTGTTTTTCATACTTTTATGTCCCTCGTTCTCTTTAATATTTTTGTTAGAAGGACAAATATGAGAATATTTAGAATAAGTATTAATGTCTTGAAGTTATATTTTGCTAAAAGTTTGATGCATAACATATATATATTTGATTAAGTAAACATGAAAAAATAGTAAATAAGTAAATTTGAAAAAAAAATTAGCTACAATTTATTTGTAGCCGATTTAAGGAAAAAAATAGGATAAGTGAGAGTAGGTACAGAGAATTAACATAAAAGAATATTTATAATAAAATAACATGTTAAAAAATATCAATAATTATTTTTTCTCAAACTCCCAAATTAAAATTTTGTCAAGAATTCTCTAGAATTTTCCTCACTCGTCATCAAATCAAATAATGGTTGATAAGAAACATATAGTTGATACCTTTCATAAAGGTTCTAGTGTTCTAATATAAAGAGATGTTAAAATAAGTATTGGGCACCCTAAACTAGCTCACTTAAATGAAGATTATATTTTGTTCACTGTTAAATAAGTAAAAAGGACACTTGACATAAGAAATAAAATAAAATAAAGTATGACGAAAACCAAATTATCCAACCCAATCCAAACCGCATTTGATTAATTAAATTGGATCGATTTTATTTAAGGAAGCAAATCGATTCAATCCAAACCGTACGTTGTTTTCATCATTGGATCGGATATTTTTTAGTTCAAAATCGATCCAATCCAATCCGTGAACACCTCTAACACCAGTAACCTCATATCCTTATATTTCATCAATAATTTCTTTATTACCCTCAATTCTGTATCTTTTTTTTATTTAAAAAAAAGTACAAATGGCTCACACAACATAATAAGAAAGGGTGCTTTTACAAGTACACATGCTTCATAAGCATCACTTTCAAAATGAACTCCAATAGTGGGTGCTTATAAGCATCGGGTCTTAAGATCCTATTTTTTTCATAACCATTGGAGATGGCCTTAGGACATTGATTAAGGAGTCTAATGAAAGAAAGTTTTCATTGAAAAACTAAAGATAATACCTCTTAGAATTTTAAATACTTTAATTCCAATATTTTTTTATCCCTTAACCAGTGCTTTTAGGGCATTGATTAACCTTCTCCATTGTCTACAGTATACAGATAACAAAATTGTTTGACACTTTTACCTTTACATCTTAGCATTAATGTTAAGAAAATCCTTAACAAAAAGCTACATGTAACATTTAACCTCTTCTCCCTATAAAATAAAAGAAGAAAAATAGTTAGTGCCGTCTTTGCTAAGAAACTTGAATTACGAAGGCAAAACCTTTATGGCCCCCACCATTTCCTTCCTTTCCTAATTTTGGTTTTGAATTTTGTATTATAGTTAAAATAATATATATTAGTAATATAAATAAATAAATAAATAAATAATTATATATACATATACATATGTGCGGGTGCAGGGCAGGGTGAGTATCATAGTACCCGTACCCGCACCCATATCCGTTCAAATTTGCGAGTAATTACCCGTACCCGAACCCTTACTCATTGTGCGGGTAACCCTACCCATCGTGGGTAATTTTGCGGGTACCCAATATGTTGGGTACAAATTATCATCCCTATTGTATATAATATAATTTTACTTTGTATATGGGTTGAGTACCCCTTGTACTCTTGTCAATACATTTTTTGCTTATAAAAAAAATAAAAAATCCCCCTTTTGGGTTAGCCCCTTCTTTCACAAAAAAAATAAAAAAGAATAATAAGAAGATTGACTGTTCTTTTAAATTCTACTAATATTATCTTCCACCTAATTGGTTATCATTATGTGGTTACAAACAAGCACTGCATGAAGATGTACTGATGCGAGTGCTCTAATTTACTTAACAGCGATCTACAAACTATATATTACTCAAATACCTTGAGCTCTCACGAAATAAAACAAAAACATTAATATTTCTAATACACATAATGTCGGACCTGCATATATTTGAAGTTGTGCACTTGCACCCCTGACTTTGATAAAATTACAAATAATTATCTGGAGTTTTAGTATTTTGCCTCCTTTACCTTATATATTTGAAGTTTTGAACCCATTGCCGCAATGTTCTAATAAAGCACGAACCAATTTTTGGTTTCACTCTCCATTCTTTTGCATTCAATATTGTTTGTATTGATTAGTTTAATAATTAGTTGAGCAGAAATTTTTATCTCTTTGAGCTCGAAATTGTGTAAATGGTGGAACATCTGTTGTTAATGTTTGTAAAAGTTTGAAATTTGGGGGTTTTATATATAGGTCTATGCAATTAAGATCATCAGTTACACAAAGTTAGAAATTTTATAATACATGTAATACTGGGTGGATTCTAGGGTGATGGGTACATCCATGTACCACTAAATTTTTTTTTTTGTTATAGGAAAATCCAATTTCTACCCTTATCATCAACATATTTTCCCTTCCCTTCCCTTCACCACCACCTCAACAGTTACAAGCTCTTCACCCCCACATCAACAGTAACGAGCTCTTCACCACCACCCGCAAAAACCTCACTTACTTGAACGTTTCGAGCAACAGATTCTCGGGTCTGGTCCCGTCGCTTCCTGGCGCCGCCCTGAAGTTTCTCTACCTCACTGGAAACAACTTCCGAGGAAACACTACAAAAAAAAGGGTGTTTAGCGACCGAAGAAATCGGTCGCTATTCACTGAAATTCGGTCGCTAAATGGATTAGCGACCGAATTAGCGACCGAATAGTGTCGGTTGCTAAAACCCTAGTCGCAAACAGGTTTAGCGACCGAATTTGGAATCGGTCGCTAATAGCGACCGAATAATTCGGTGGCTAATTTTTAAAAATCGGTTGCTAAATTGGTCTCTAACACTTATTATAGAACCAATTTAGCGACCGAATATTCGGTTGCTAAATCGGTCGCTAAATTGGTCACTGATTTTAAAAAAAAAAAGTCACTAAATTGGTCCCCAACACCTATTTTGGGGACCAATTTAGCAACTGATTTCTTTAAAAAGCTTATAACAAACCATTTTTTACAACAAATAAAAGATAACTTCTTTATTGTTGTTACTGTTGATTAAACAACCTGAACATATATAAGATAAAAATATAAATATAAACCATAACCAATTCATAACTATCAAAATCAATATAAAATAAGCATCATAGTGTTCAATACAAAAAGACATATGAACGTGAATACAAATCAACCTGAGAAAGTATTGAATCTATGTAATGAAAGTAAGTGAATACAAATCAACTAAAGTGACTCCTACATAATCTATTCCTACAACGGACAACATTATCAATTTTACAAAGGTTCCCCTATGCAAACCACAACCAGCTGTACCAATCCAAACTGCATACAAAACCAAGCTTGTTAACCAAGAAATCCAGCTTCCACAGCGAAACCGCTGCAGCACACAAGAAAAGGAAGATCATGCCAATTTATATATACAAATGACACAAATGAGTTTCACAACCACACAGATCAGGTGTGCGATTTTCTTGCACTGAGCAAAGTGAAAATAAACACATGTAGGGGTGGTCTTCCACAAGGCCAGAAAATTGACTTACAATGTATTCGATTTCAACATGCTCTGTTTTTGTAAAGCCTAGTAACCTAAAAATAAACAAATAATAAGCCAATAAGCTACTCATAGAAAGAACAGAACCAATAAGTTAATAGAAGTACTTATTACAATTAGTAGGCTAACAATTATCAATAGCATGCTGTGTATAGAACTTTGACAAAATAAGTTTCAAATTCCCCCACTATAATGCTCTTTTATGTGATGTGCTTGTCTTGAGTTTTAAACCCCTTAATTACTATTCTAATCTAAATAATAGTGCAAAGTGAAAGCTACAAAATGGCTATTCTAATCTAAATGCTCGCTGCTTCCTCCTCTTGCATGCAACATCCATGATATTGTGTCACGAAATCCATACATATATTGTAAGTTGTAACTAAGAATATATAAGACTTGCTAACCTGGTAAATCCAAGAACTAAAAGTCTGATGAACCTCACCAACTAGTGGTCAGGGATTACCTTGAAGGGTACCTCTATTATATAAAATAAATCAAAATACATCTATCTAGATAACAAATATAGTGCAAGGAAATTAGAAACTTAAAAAAGAGATCTAGTGGAAAAATGAGAAAGAAGACTAGCAAATCCAAGGTAATTTGTGACTTTATTTACTAATAGTATTATACACTTTCATGTTACTTACTAAAGTCCTAAAAAAACTGAAATATTTTAATCTAAGTTAACTGAGTAGAGGAAGAAACTTACTGATCTTGAAACAATATGTGGAGATCCATTAGGGCACCTCATATGTGTTGGCATTGACCAAACCAAATGGCTGCAAGAGAATGAAAAAAAGAAAAAAATAAATAGTAGTTAGCTTCAACGAAAAAATAGAGTACATATTTATTGAATAGAGTCTCTAAAGGTTTCAAATAATGAAAGAAATAAAAGAAAGAAGAAAAGAGTAGTTTATATTCCCAAAGAAGAACAAAAGGAGAGAAAAAATTAGGTCATAGAAAGATTGGGATGGTATTACAATTAGTGCTAGATCATTAGGTCTTGATTAGTCACAATAAGAAAGTGTCCTAATGTTAGGCCGAAGAAAAGTTAGGAGTACATATTTATTGAATAGAGTCTTTTACATTTGACAATTTAACTTAATATAAAGCAGAAAGGGGCAACTTCATGTGAATATAAATCTGATTGTTTAATAGTAATGAAGTATGATAGTACTTAAACATGAGTCCTCACACTCAAAAGGCTGTCCTTGGGAAATACAGGCAACAAAAAGTCATGGTTCATGGAATTCTGCTATGGATGACCTAACCAACACAGATTATGATCACAAGAAAAACAAAAATCCAAACATAAACAGAGCCAATTTGAATTACTTAAAAAATCATGAAATTTAATTTATAAATCATTAATTGAAAGTCCTAATTGCACTAAATCATAGTTAATTTCATAAACAGAGCCAATTTCAACAAGTCAGATTTGGGGTTTAGGGTTCCTAAACAAGATTTGGGGAAAATTCATTCTAACCAGATGACAATGGAATTGGCTTAGAGAAACATAAATTCATAGTCTCAATAGCATAAAACAACATTCAATTTCAAGATTATAATCTGAAATCAAAGGGTTTGGGTTAGGGTTACAAAATCAAATTTGGGGGTTTTTGAATCTAAGGCACAAGAGAGGTTTTTGACTCACCCAAGGAAGAAGAAGATGTCATGGTGGTGCTATGGTGGTGAACGGCGGCAGTGGCAGCTCCGGCACGGTGGGGGCACGGTTTCTGACCAGAAGAAAAGGGTTATGTATCACACTCCAAAGGGAAGAGAATGAACAAACAGAACTGACCGGAAAACTTACCACGACGGCGAGTTGTAGGCGGCGATGGCTCTTCGCCGGCAGCTGGACGGCGGCTGGACAACGGCTGGACGCGAAGCTTCGTGCCTGTGGTGGTGACGAGACGCACAACGAGGAGCACGAACCAGACACGTGTGGGCTCGAGGCGCGACGGCCTCCTCACGTCGGCGGGCGGCCAGCGGCGGTCATAGGGGCGGCGCACGTGGCTGGCGCAAGAAAGGAAGGAGGAGGAAGATGAAGTTGAAGGGAAGAAGAAGAAAAGAAAAAAAGAAAGAAAGAAGAGAGTGAGAGGGGGGTTGGGAATCGTCGAGTGTGAGGGAGAGGGAAGAGATAAAAAGAACAACTTTTTATTTACTTAGTAAATAGGTATAAAAATGTGTGATAAATATTGAGCCTAAAATTAAATACGTTTTTAGTTTTTGAATCTAAAAATAAAGGGTGACAAATATATACTTTCAAAATTCAATTTAGAGTAAAGATTGATAGTTGAACTTATCAACTAAGAAAATCAACGATCGAAAATTAATCTCCGATTAGTTTCAAACCAGTTTATTTTTAGTTTTAGCGACCGAAATTTTCGGTCGCTAAAACGGTCGCTGGTTAAAAATAAAAACTTAGTCGCAAAATCGGTCGCTATTAGGCCCCTGTGCTTTTTCATAATCACATTTTAGCAACCGATTTAATATCGGTCGCTAAAAGGATAAAAAAAAATTAAATATCTCAAAAAATCAGTTGCTAAATCGGTCGCTAACTGGTCAAAAAAGTTGACTTTTAATATTTTAGCTTTAGCGACCGAATTAGCGACCGTGACGAATTGCGACCACTTAGTCGGTCGCTAATTCGGTCGCTAAACACCAGATTTTGACATTTTCTACAAATCAACCAAACGGTCACAATATCGGTCGCAAATAGCGACCGAAAAGTTTCGGTCGCTATTTTCGGTCGCTAAACGAGACTTTTTTTTGTAGTGAAAGATCCCGGCGAGCCTTGCGCGATCGTGTTTGAGCCTCGTCGAACTCGATGTTTCTTCGAACAACCTCTCCGGCACGATCCTGACCCAACTGAGTTCTTGTTCGTCGCTGGAGTCCTTTATTATTTCTCACAACAAATTTTCCGGCGAGTTACCGATAGATTATGGCGCAAATGAATATATTGAAGAGGCTTTCCCTTTCTTTCAATGGTTTCTCAGGTCTGTAACCAGAATCATTTTTGAAGGTGGTGGTGGCGTTAGCTTCTTAGACGGCGGTGGAGATTTTAGGGTTTAGAAGGTAGGGAGGGAGGGGTGAAGGGCAGAGTGGTATTTTTCAATTTTTTGTTTTGTTTTCAGTTTTTTTGGACCAATAAATCTGGACTGTTCATTATTTAATTGTTATATCTAACGGTTCAAAATCATTCATGATGAAAAAAATTAGAGATATACCAGTATACCCATAAACAACCCACTTCACCCTAGAATCTACCCTAATATTGCCCCAATTGGGTCAGGTCCAGGGTTCACCACTCAACATACATATGTTGTAATGCAAATCATACATTTCTAAATAAGTTCCTCGCACACAATATGAAATCTATGACATGAGGGGCATCATAGTAATATTCCCACACATATAATAAAATTAACTATTGATGAGGGTAATCATATTAGCTAGATTTATTGATTCATCAAGGACTCCAAAGCACATTAGGTTCTCCGATGAAGCCTCAAGGCAGGAACAACCACCAACAAGAGGAATGCTATTGATCCAAGCAATGAGATAATAAAGGAAGCAGCTGCTTGGTCACAAAATTTCCCAAATACATTGCACATCTTGTTCCATCCCACATGTGAGTTTCCTTGGAAGCCTAGAACACCAACCGCAATGGCAGCTCCATTACTAGAGAAAAGCAAAGCTACCATTACCGCATCAAGCACAGTGACCAATGTCCCCAACCCGTTGCTTTTTCTTCTGTTTGTGAGGGCAAGGAGGAAAGACAGGGCTGCATATGCACATGCTATTGCATTTGCCACTACAAAATAGCTAATACATGAAAATTTGTGTGAGATATGTTAGCCACTGTGACATAAAAATAACCAAATAAACGTTTTAATGTTTAGTCAAATGCTTGTTCCACCAATGCAAAACTTTGGTGCTTTTTTTGTTCTTTGGAAAAAAATAATAATTAATCATTCGTGATTTAATTTTACAAAAATGGTAACATGTATGGTTGGATGAAATAAATCGACAACCGGTGAGTATAAATGCCCGCATTGAAACAGGAATGAGCAGAGTATTTATGGGGACAACGGGGCGGCCCAACACTTTTGGAGGCTTAAAGCAAAATCTAAAGTGGGGCTTTTTAAAACAAATAATAAAATTTTATTAAAATTATTATATTTTTATTTAAAGTTTATTTTTTGTGCTTTTTGGGAATCAAAATCATTTATTAAATTATTGTAGTAATGAGCCATTATGTAGATGAGATAGAAATACATGAGATGAGCCATGATTGAAGAAAATGAAGAGTCTTTTGTACACCTGCTCACTCAACATTTTGTACAACTGACTCTTAACAATATTTTTTTTAAAAATATTATTAAAATAGGTAGTGAAAATATTTTTCTTTTTGGAGACCTAAAGCCCTAGCTTTATCAGCTTCCCCCTTGGGCCAGCCCTGGAGGACAACATGGTTGGCAGAATTACTTGAGTTTTTTTTTTTTTAAATCACAAAATTCGTATACACATCAATTCTCTAGATTTCTCATGAGAAATGAAGATGTCCATTATCAAAGTTTTGGGAATAATAAATGGATGGAGGAACTACACCCATATACAATATACATTTATCTTACTAAAACTGTAGAAATGAATAGAAATAGATAGATGAAAGATGTACAGGAGCTTTTTCCACAAAATTCATGTCTCTCTAACATTTCAGCAGTTGGGCGTACGTTTTAATTAGCCTAGACCAGCGTTTCTTTATACTACAAAATTCATGCGCAAGTATTTCTCCTTTTTCAGGCTCAATTTTTCACTTCATCCACCTCCAGTGTTCTTTAATATATAAGGTGCTTAAAAACTTTGGGATTTTAATTGATATATATGGACTACTTGATAATTAATCATAAATTATCATATTATTGTCATATTATTTAAAATGTTCGACTTTAATTATAAGTACCTTGAAAACAATCCATATGATCATAATTTATGATTGGTTAATAATATAACAGGAACTAAGTGTTTAATTAGGAAGAGAACTTACACAAGGGCAGACAGGTAATGCCACTTAGCAGTAACATCCAAAGGTGGTAAAGAATCCAAAAGCTGAACAACTGTGGTCTGCTTATCCACCCCAATAACTACTGCAGCCACAAGAGTTAGTACCAACGCCAACAGCCTCAGAAGCAACTCATAATAAGTTCCCACCGGTGAAGACTTTGACGCCTCGAATTCTCTTCCTCTGCTCTCAACTGCTTCCATCACATAAAGGAAAGCTACCTTAGTTACTTTCTAACCAAGAGCTCAGAAAATTCTCTCTTATGATGAGATGAAGTGTTTGCAAAAGGAACCGGAGGAAGTACGTCTTAAATAGTGATCAACCAAAATTGGGACTTGGGAGTGTGGAATTTAAAAGAAAGTGGGAAAGGGAACTTTGGCAGTAATTTAACATAGGAGAATGCTAACAAGTGCCTTACGACATTGTTTAAGGAACCAAAAAAGGAAAATTTATATGAGAAATAATGTATTTAGCATTTCGAAAAGTGTAATATTTAATTTTTCAATACGAATTTTTCTTTTGTGGGTTCTTTAACCAACTCGTTAGCAAGACCCTTTAACATATATCCGCATTTCACATAATTTTAAGTAAGCGAAATCCGATAATATCATAAGTTATAAATAAAATTGACACAAAAATATATCGTATAAAGATATAAGTGGGACATTATTTAGAATAAAGGCTCAAACATTTCCTTTAAAAAAAATATGAGGACACTTTTAGTCATTAAAAAAGAAAAGAAAAACACTAATCGTTTTGTCCCTGAAAATTGCAAATGTGAGACATGATACTCCTTTTGTTATCTTTCATCTATTTGACTCCATTTGAACTAACATTTTTTAATCGCGACTCAATTTCGTTTCCGAAAATTTTTTATCGTGACTTATTTAGTTTAATTATTGCATACATATCGCTTGATCACTCCTATCTTCTGATCACTTCTATCTATGAGAAAATAAAACAGATGATAATTTTCATGTACTAAACTTCATCACAGTAAATTTTTTGGTACCAAATTGGACCAGATAGCAAAAACGTTAACTCGAATGGAACTAAACGGGTGGAAGATAAAAGAATGACTGATATGACTTACACTTATACATTAATTTCAGCTACTAAATGGTTAAACTTTTGTTGGATTAAAAGTGTCCTATATTTATTTTTCTGGTACACGATTGTGGGTTTATTCAAACATTAATTTATCCTATACTTTTTGTGTGGAAAGGCCTTACTGCGTGGACAAGCATGCAAAACAACGAGTTGTTGTCAGAAAGTAAATAAGTAATTAGCATGTGCAGTTTTCAGCACTCAGCAACCCATGCAAGATGTAAATGGTAGAATTCTTAGGTAGGTAGTGTCGATCATAAGCACTTCATTGAACAGTCCACTAGTGTAGAGATATTATTTAGAGACAATGTATTTCTAGCAAGTTTCACACAACCCTAAACATGTGTGATATTAAATGGGAGACGATATATAAAGTCATGTGAATCATGTTACAATGTGAGTGTAGCCAATTGAAACTAAATTTCTTTTTGAGCCATTATAAAGACACGTACTTATTCATGCGGTGTATTTAAGAAATTAATAATTTATTTATGCTAACTTAAGGTTCATAGCGGAATATACATATGATAATGATAGAATGTTATACCTATAGCATGATTTAAATGTATAAATTTTTCAAACGAGCGTCTTAAGTATTAGTTAGAGTGAATCATCATTTTGGTCCATAAAATTATAAGGTGGTGATAAGTTGGTCTCTCACATTTAAAAATAGGCAAAAACGTCCTCCAAATTGAAAAACGTTCATTATGATATGGTCCCCAAATTGAAAAATATCACCAAATTGGACTAATTTGATGGACTATTTTAAATATGGGGGACACGTTTGCCTATTTCTTAATGTGAAAGACCACCTTGCTACTGTCCTATAATTTCAGGAACCAAATAGTGATTCACTCTTTTAGTTAAGAAACTAATAAAAAAATTAAATTAAATTGATAAACTTTTAATGTATTAATTTTTTTTATTTAATAAACTTTATTTTGAATTCCTTTCCACTCCAATGCAATTAAAGAAACATTTATAATTTTGTTGGCGCCTGGCGGTGGACTGGTGCAGCGCTTGGGCATTAACAACGAAGGCGATGCAAGCCCACTTCATCCCGATAACTTGGGTCACTGATCAATTCGGGTTCGGTGTCTGTTTTAAAATAGTATCTCTATCAACAACATCCAGAAAACATAGCTTTTTTTGGTAGACTTCCAGTTCATGCTGAACACGCACCACAATGACTTTATGGTATACATTCATTCCCTCTCATCTTCCGGGACAAATGCAACAACACTACTGTTGTGTTAAGTGTTAATAATTACATATATGCAGCGATCGTATTTTACAGCAATTGCTTTTCTTTTTTTTGGTTCCCCATTGTATTTTACAGTAATTGTATTTCAGATTTCAGTCAAACATTTTTGTGAAATTTAGCATTTTTATAATATAATTAATAGTAATATTGTTTGTTTTTTGGACACCATAATATGGTTCATGGCTGGAATAACGTTGGGCCCAAACGAAGATCAATAAGTACTTTAGGTTCTGGGCTTTAAAGTTTAAATTTAATCACAACTTCTCAAGCCTACCATAGAATATTGCTAAAAGCGTTTTTTTTTTCACCCAAAATTTTCATATGCCAAAAAAAGAATTACAAGCCTCACGTACCTCAAGCTGTTGTCAAGTTGGGTCATGGCTCAAGTCACTTAGTTTAGGTAACACAGATGCCACTTTAACAAATTCTTTATAGACTTTCATACAAGAGTTAGATGATACATTAATTTCCTTCGTGAACTGATAGATGTAGAGGAACCTTATGGACTATAGTGGAAATGTCCATCACTGAGCACTTGAACCTAGCTAACAAAATCCAAAATTCATGACAATAACGGCTTTGACTATTGGCATCTGGCTATAGAAGTCTCATGTAAAATGGAAACCTAGCTAGAAGAGAAATATAAAATTGGCACTAAAGTCTTCTTTGATTGTGCTTATGAGAATTGAATTCACTAAAGTTTCTGTTGGCAGAACTCTAAATACAAAAAGAAAACCTTCCAAGTTCCAACCCCAATCGTAATCAAAGAATATTGGATTCCATGATTTATAGCGCCTGAATTATTGAGCTGACAGTCCAAAATGTCTTTTGTGTGAACCTTGTGCCAAGGCATATCTACTATTCTAACGTACAATTTATATATAAGCAATGTGGTTCATCACATAAAAACACCAACTAATAGCTAACTGTTCAAACCAGATCACGTTGAGTGCAGGGAACTCCAACTCATTTGTTTCTATACATACATATTTATATACATACATAACATATATATATATATATATATATGTGTGTGTGCGCGCGCGCGCACACGCAAAGAGATTATTTTTCAACTCTCCTTATCATTCACCTTAGTTATAAGCTAGCCCCACTAAGTCTACTAGTAATCACTGCCATTCAAACCAAGTTCACTAGCTACCTTGCAAAGCACTTCATGGCTTCTACAGACAAGCCTGCAGACACTGAGTACGAATCATCTTCAACTCCACCTACTCTGGCCGGCGTGGATAACTTAATATTTGATGTTATCCTCAGATTTCTGTTGTTTGCGGCGTCAGTGGTGGCAATCACGGTGATTGTCTCTAGTGAACAAACAAAGCTGGTGCTTTTCCAAGGTATGCCTGTGCTACAGCCAGCAAAGTTCAAGTACTCACCGGCCTTTATGTAAGTTGAGAGCCATTCAGTTCTCTTGCAGATTTACTATGTTTATTATAATTCTCTTCTTTCTTATGTCTTTTTAGTCTATGCCATATGCTTGTCTATACTTTGGTTATTTGCAATATCTTGTCATAAAGAAGAATCGGTAATGAAAAACCTATATGAATATTAAGAGTGCCAACCTTTTAAAGATAAAAACTTTCCTTGAATGCCTGAAGTTTTGTTTTTCCTATATCATTTTAAGGTCTGAGATGTTAGCATGGATATAGCAGTATCAAACCTTATTGTTGTAAATATTGTAAATCTTGTATTAGGCCCATTAGTCTGGCCCATTAGGTTTAGCGTTGCCTATATAATCTTATTAGTGTTTGTACTCTTTGCATTAATCAATAATATTCAATATCATTTTACACATGGTATCAAGAGCTCCCGGTCTTGGGGGTCTCGCTTCCGCATAAAAACCCTAGCCGCCTTCATTGCGGTTTTTCTTTGCCGTGGACTTTTCAGAACCAGTTGAGGACTTTGCTCGACTCTTTTAGTAAGCTTTTTGATTCTTGTTCAGTGAAAATGACTGGTAAGAGTTTTTGCTCCCGCACCTTTAGTGCCTCTGGTAATATTCCCAAGAATGCTTGGATTGTTGACTCTTCACCTTCCAGTAATCAATATATTACTGTTGCTGATGGGGAGTTGCTAAGGAACAGGGAGGGTTGTACTATCTGTCTGATGAAAGATATGGTCAGGGGGTGCAGTCTTCCTGCTTACAGTCTGAGTCTAAGTCTCACTTTCTTGCATCACAGGTCTGGCGTTTCTTCTGTTTTACAGGAATCTGCACCTTCAGCACCAGCGAAGAACAAAGCTAATGAGTTACCTGTGGTGTATCAGAGAGCACTTGAAGGAATGGAACTGCATGGAGACTTAGTATATGGAGATTCCTCCGGGATTTGGACCTACTAGTGGAACTGACAGAGTAAGCCAATTCATGCATGATATTAGGTTTAGAATATAATCTACTCTTTGCATTAATCAATAATATTCAATATCATTTTACACACTTATGTTTCTTCTTCCATTAACTGCCTTGCAAGTAGAAAGTATTTTTTATTTTTCAATTAAATGTCCAAACTCTTCCATTTACATATATACTTTATTATAAAGCCTCATTCTTGTTGACATCTTTTTGTTTTTTCAGGCAAGTCTTCTAAAGCTTACTTCTTATTGTAGATTTGCAATTTGACTTATGATATGATATGCATGCAGATATTTTGTGTCTGCATTCTGTGTTTCTGGCCTTTACGGCCTCATTACTGCTCTTGCATCAATATCTGTTCTCCAGAAGCTAGAGTTCAGATTGAAGTTACTCCTCCATTTTGTCTTCTGGGATGTGGTAATTAATCAATTATTAACCTTTCTTTTCACCTTGCTATTGATTTTCTCCTCTCAACTCTCTTGCTTTATATATCAAAGTATAACAAATCAAGATAAATTGTGTACCATGACTCTTTGCAGCTGATATTGGGGATAACAGCCTCAGCAACAGGAACAGCTGGGGGTGTGGCATATCTCGGTTTAAAGGGAAACAGCCATGTGGGTTGGATCAAAGTTTGCAACGTTTATGACAAGTTCTGTAGGCACCTCGGTGGCTCCATAGCAGTGGCTTTGTTTGGCAGCATTGTGACTGTCTTGCTCATCTGGCTTTCAGCTTACACCATTCACAGTAGGGTCCCCAAGTAGATGGAAAGAATATAGATCATTCAGCATACATATGCACTCAACTCCAGAGTCACATTGTTCACAAAGTCAGTGTGTTAAATTCATACATTGACATGAATAACATGTGTTTTTGTGAATGTTACTTCAGAGGTGTTTATTATTTATAAATTTTACTTATCCTACAGGCACCTCAGTTGTATTTTGCATTCAGTTTGTGGTGTGAATGATTTGTTGTTATTCTGCTCCGACAAAAAATAACTAGTTACATGGTTAATGCTTTATACTGTAACTGTGCAAACCCTACTCCCTCACCTCTTAGTATATATCCGTTTCGACATAATCGACGCAGGAAATGTTATCGTAGTTAAAAATGATGTTGCAGCACCAAAGGTGCATTTCTAATTTCTGGTCACTCTGAGCTTGAGAATCATTGACATGAAATGTCCAATTGCACTACCATGATGAACACTACTACATCTGCCAACATGACCGAAGACTGAAACTTTTAATTTTAGGAAAATGCTAACTGATGTAGCTTGCAGTTACATTCAAAAGCTGCATTTTTTATCCTTGTATCATGGTCTGTCCTGATTGGTCATCATGATGTTGCAAGCTTTTCGTACATAACATTTTGTTAAAAATAGCACTGCTCTTAATTTTATGAGGTGTAGCTAATAAATGAATTGGTGAACTCAGATATGTCCAGGGATATATGGAGTCCAAACATATCATGCAAAAAAGAAATTAGCATTATAAGAAGCAGGATACCTCAATAGCATAGATTGATTTGTGGATTGACCGCATTCATCTTTCTTTGAAGGTGATTTTCACAGCTTATAGGTGATTCAAAAGATGGTTTGGTCAATCCATTCTAAATAGAATCCCTTTTTGGGTAATCAAAAGACAAAAATAATTAGGCATGGTAAAATTTATGTAGTAGCACATAAGAAGCAAATATGAACGATACATTCATACACAATCAGCCAGTTCTATTACCAGAACAAAATTCAACTTGGTTTTAGGACATCAACCTTAACTGCATGGCAGGGCAAAAAATTTATGTACTGATTAGTGAACATCACATTTATGAGTGTATATAAATATAATATTCATATTAGAGGAAACATGAACAATACATTTATATACACTTGTCCAGTTCTACTACAAAAGCAAGAATGCACTTGGTTTAAAGACATCAAACTTAACTGCCGGTAGCAACAAGCAATTTATTAACATGGGAACAGTAATGCTATCACTGCATTGCAATTGAAGAATGAAGCTTTGATGCATTTCAAGAGACTTAAATGTCTTTCAACAATGCTTGAAGTTGTATGTTTTACAGTGACTCTGGCTGAATACACATGCATTTGCAGAAACAAAACTGGTTGCTCTATTGACCTATTGGATTCAGATTATTTAACCACAGTCATCTTAAAATATAGCTTGCTCACCTAACTCTTGACCAGCCATCCCTTCCCTGAGCACTCTTGCAAAAAACTCTTCTAATGTATCATTTCCATAGCTAGGTGTCTTCTCATCACTATACTCCCCAGTCTCAGGATCCAGAAGCAACATGCTTTCAGCTGCATAGTACCTTCCAATTTTTCCAAACTCAGCAGCATCTTCCAGTGAAGGAAAGATCTTAACCAGAAAGTCAAGAACCCCAATGGCGAAATCCATTATCCCTATTGGAACTTTCAAGAACTTAGGCTCCTTCCCCAAAAGTTTAAACAACATCTCCCCTTGTTCCAGTGGAGTCAATGCCTTCCCCGGCCCTCCAATTGGCAAGATCCTGTTAATTTTGTCCTCAAGTAGCACACAATCCACAATGAAAGAAGCCAAATCTGACTCACTTATTGGTTTACAAGCACACAGGTTTCCATTACCAAACATCACATATGGCTTCCCATCCTTCACCAACTCAACCTGACCACCCAAACTCTTAAAAAATGCAGTTGGTCTCACTATGCTATAAGTGAATCCACCATCCTCTTCAGCTTCCTTCATCAGCTCAGCCTCGAATTTCAGCTTGGCACGCTGAAACTCGAGAAGGGGCTTCTGCACACATATTGCTGAAAGCAACACAAAATGAGAAGCCCCAAGCTTCCTACCAGCAACAAGGCTAGTCTTTGTTGCCTCATAATCAATCTTCCATGAGTCCTTTACCCCACCATTTCTGCTAGCAAGGCATGACACCACAACATCAAATGAAACCCCTAAACTGCTCAAAGATTCCTCCAAATTATCCAAATTGGTCACATCTGAGAAGCACACATTGGCACCTCTTAACTGAGCCAAGGTCTCATTTTTGTCAATGCTGCCCTTAATCCCACTCTTCTCTCTAGCAATGGCTATAACATTAAAGCCTCTTTTAACCAACTCTTTCACCACAAATTTTCCAATATACCCAGTTGAACCCACCACTAAGACGTTAATATCTTTTGGGTTCTTGTTTCTAAATGTAGATGGGGTGGCCTTAACAGCTTGAGATGGCGTCAGAGAAGCAAAAAGATTCAATCTTTCTCTGCTAAACTTAATGGGTACATAAGATTTTTGATGAACTGGGCTTACCCGGAATAGGTTGAAGAACTGAGAAGAATCTGAAGGGAAACTAATGGAAAGCCTTGGATGCTTAGGTGAGTGGAGTGTGATCAAATTGGAAGAATAACGAAGGGACATCTTTCAAGTGCTGAAGAAGCAAGGAACGTGAATTAGATGGTAAATGCACTCACAGTTGGATTGAGAAGAAGAAAAACAGTGATAATTACAAATGAAGGGAATTCTGAGGTGTGGAATGAGGGACAGAAGTTAGAGAGAGCAGAATCCAAATGGATGGTGGATATGGATTGTCATGATGAGATGATGTGGGGTTATATCCACAATTAATATTCATATGGATGGAACTTTGTAAAATATCATTGTAGTCCCCAAGGTTTGTCATATATCATTTGCTCAGGTTGAGCAAAGTAGCAAGGGACTGCTCACTCGCCTATAAAGTACTCACTAACCAAACTATAACCCAATTTTTGGTAGGAGATAAATGAAGAGCATGAGAGTGATTTTTATAAAAATAAAATAAAATTGTTTGATCCAATATTTTGAAGGGAAGGGAAATGGATGTGAGTAAAATTTATTCTTACACAAATTTGTCTTCCCTATAATACGAGGAATTTGAAAGAAAGGAAAAATGGAAATGGATTCTCAGTGGAAACTTTGTGAATGCAGGGAGATCTTGACCATTGATTAAACTTTGTATAAGATAAATATATTAACATAAAGACGTGTGTATAAAATCTTGACCATTGATTAAAGTAAGTGCGTGAAATTTGTAAATGCAGAAAATTCGTATCCGTGAAAAATGGGTCCCCGTGATTGTTTTTAAATTTATATAAATTTAAGTTACAAATTTAAAATCATTAATAAAATTGTATCTTCATGCATGCATTTATTGTAATCTAATAAATATCTGCAATAATTTTTCTGGTACTTTAATACAAATCATCTATATGGCTTATATCTTTCCATCTCTATGTCTTTCTTTTAAAGTTTTTGCACAAATATTAAAGATATTATTAAATACTCCCTCTGGTCCTATATATAAAAGGCAAAACCCTAAAACACACAGACCAAGGAAATATATTGAAATAAGCTATTTGTAATTAATATTCATATAAATTTACAAATTTAACTCTTCAATAATTAATGAACAAACTTACTTGTATTGAAAGTTGCACTGTCTCGTAAATATAAATCCTATTATAAATAAGGGTAAAATTGGAAATGAGCATTTAATATTTGTCAAAATACATGCATGTCTCTTATATTTTGGACCTAAAAAAAATAGTCATTTGCCTCTTATAATAAGGACCGGAGGGAGTAGCTTTTAGGGAGTGTCTCCCTTCGAGACAAAGGCTCTAAAGTAAGCAGGTCCATTGTCCTCTAGAGTGTGTTTTATGTGAAACCCAGATTGAAAATTGCTGGCATAGTCTTATTTCATGTCCTTCTAGCCAAGCTTGTTGGCAACAGATTCAGCTTTGGGACGTAATCAACAGGGTCTTGGACGTTGTGGAGAGTTTCGCTGAGTTGGTTTTCATGGAGATGGAGAAACTTGATTCCACGAAGAGGCATCTGTTTGGGTGGGTGTTATAGAGCCTTTGGAGAAGAAGGAATGTGGAAGACCAAGAGGAAAGCCACGCTCAGGGTCATTGGTAGGGCTTGCGCAGCTTTGGAGGATTGGAAAGTAGTAGCAAATACTGTAATGCATGAGCAGCCTCTCTTGACATTGTGATGCATGGTAGTAGCACTTGGAAGAAACCTAGTGGAGGCCGCTTGAAGCACAAGGTAATGTAGTTGCTCATTCCTTATGAAGGGCGGCTACTAGTTATTATAGTCCTATTTTTTTGATGTTATTTCATCTTGTATTGAACTTTTGATCTATAATGAAATGAAGTAAGTTGATTTCTCTAAAAAAAAAGAAGAATATTCTTCCAAAAAAAAATTAATAGGACTAAATCACTCTTTCTAACACGAGATTAGAGATGTCAGACATTTTCTAGATTATCATGATTTGATCATCAAAATTGCTTTGATTCATTTCCTATTCTCATTCTTCTTCCCTTTCTCCTTGGGAACCCATGAGTGGTAGGCCCTCTCTAAGGATAAAAAAATAGATTGGAATAGTTCTTGAGTTTGGTTGAGATAATAATAAATAGAGGTAAATTTGAAAAAATTAATTAATACTTTTTTATATTACTTATCGAAAAAAATGCTTTTTTATATTATCAAATAACAGATAATTTAGACAAAAAATATATTAAGAAACATATATAAATGGAATGAGGGAGTAATTAATAGTTAAGGTCGTCGTCTCTAACCTACTTGGTGGAATGTATTTGAGAAAGCTGGAAAAAATAGATTATATGTATAATAGATTATTGTGATTACTTATTATAATCATAATTTATTTTTGTTTCGGTATGTTTGCTGAAAAACAATTTTTATATAATCTATTTCGTTCGGGTGGTGCAAAAATATATATTTCACTTTTATGTAGTAAATTATGAAAAATGGAACTATTTGTATAATTTTATAATATTTGTTTAGAAGTTAGTTTTGTAAGGGTAAACAGGGAAGAGAGTTTTGAGATTGAAAAATAATCAAATCACAACAATCTTAAGCTAAAACAAACTAGATGGCATAAAACCTTTTTTTTTCCTCAAAAATTTTTTTCTATAAATTTAAGCAAATTGCCAAACATGTTAGATTATTTTAAAAACGGTTTTGTGGAAATTAAAACAACTACAATCTAAAAAAACAAGTGTTCCCAAACATGCTCTTAGCTAGTTCTTGATTCCATAACATAAGAATTATTTTACAGACATTTTATTACAATTATTTTTGGACCGGTCGTGACTCGTTTTTTTTTGGACCGGTCGTGACTCGTTTTAGAGTATCTGGGCTAGTCTAATATCATCGCCATATAAACCACTTCCAAGGCACACTCTGAACCGACGCCCATTGGTAATTATCCGCTTGCCTGGATCCAACCCGTTTCCATTTTATTTGACCCATAATCATAGCCAAACCCAACTCAGCTCACAAGTCAACTCAACTATTCAAATATATATCTCAGAATATAAAAGTGAATGGAAGATTCTCCTAGTGGAGCCTCACATGTCCACACAATATTTTTCAGCAGCGATGCTTGTCTTCAAGACTTCATCAAAAAAACCGAAGAGGGGGAAAAGGACTGTACAGAAAGTTTGTCAATGATTCAAACCCTATATGGTGCCTAATTTCTCGGTAACAAAGATGAATCATTTATAGCCAACAAGGGAAATGATATCCATAATGACATTTGAAAATTGCAATAATATTTCATGATTATGCTTGATCAAAATGATACACATCTCTGATGGCTATTATTCACCTTACTACTGTAACTGCAGGTACATGTAAAAAATCATTGGTAACAATCAAATTAAGCGTTTCTACTTCCATTTAACAATGATCCTTTGTATACAATGTCAATATGGAGAAAAAGACTATAGTATTGGCACCATAGCCAAATACATAATGGTATAAGCCAACCATCTATGGCAAGCATTGACTAGCTAGACTTGATTTCAACATACACTCTGGAACTGATCAGAGTGTCTCAAGGAAATGGGCAAAGCTAGCGTACTTGGGCTCCCACCCTACTTCTTGACGTGTTCTGGAATTGTTTAATCTCTTACCCAGAGGATCATCAGTTCCTGCAAAGGCAAGAAACAAAGGAATGATGCTTTCACTATCTGAAGTAATATAGTCAAAATATTTAATATATGTCATTAGATTCGACAAAGTTTTAACCTTCTTTTATTCGAGCTTGAAACTCGTGGTGTAATGATTTTCAATAAGCATGATATAGGTAGCATTTAGCATGCTGACAGAATAAAACAAGGTGGAATGGGTTTTGGTTTTACTCCTTTTAGTGCAACCAAAATGTCACACTTTTTAACCCCTTGTCTTGTGCTATTCTATCTATAAAATACATCAAACAGAGAACAGAACTCATATATTATGTTCCATTCTGTTCTAACACGCTTACGAAATGCCACCTATAGAGTTAAGCAAAAGAATGATAACATATAAAGGGAGAAAATGGTTCATCTATTACCATTTACAAATTAAAAGGGTAAATACCTGTAAATTTCTCAAATTTTTTACTGAATTTCCCACTTTGGTTGACTAGATCCATAATTTCTTGTCTGCCAAAACGTAGAAAGGGTTAATGAGTTTTCTAATAGAGAAAGAGAGGGAGGAAAAGATGGGAAACAATTGGATCTATTGGTATCAGTGCCTCAAAAATTGATTACAAGAGTTACAAACAAATATCAGAAAGATAGAAGCAATTACTATCTGGATTATATTAATACTTGCAAACTTAAAGGAAAGCAAGTGACCTGGATAAAGGATGATTATCACAACCCAAAAAAATCTTTCCACGAAATTGTTTCTTCAAAATTGCAACTGAGAGGGAAGCTGCATCCTGAAGTGGCACATTGAACAAAATATTCATCTTTTCATAATAACAAATATCAAATGGCGAAGAGTAGATAAAAGAATTCAATGTTTTATAGAAACTATCACCAGCAGTGCATTAAGTAACTCAAACTGGTCTCAGTGAAATACCAAACATGAAACGATATAGCAGAAGTATGATGAGAATAGAGAAAGCAAAGAATGAGACAATCTCCAGCTGATAAATCCAGATAAAGTGAACTTCAATATCTCAACATGTTAATCCAAAACTACATTTTTAAAGATGCCAAATATAAATAAAACCACCACTACTTTGACATTTGACAATAATTTACAAGAATAAAATAAGATGCAATGACATTCTGACCTCATAATGTATAAGATTCAGGATGTGATCAGGACGACACTCAACAGTCCCCTTCTCTAACCAATAAGCATGTGCACCTTTATCTTCTTTGTTTAAAAAGTCAAGGTTGGCATGAGGTATAAACATAATAGAAATAACCACCCAGATGAATTGGATATTTGAAATCCTAACAAATTGAATTCTTAAAAGGATATATAAAGTCCAGACAGTCTTACAACAGAACCACCAAACTCCAGCACGACATTTTCAGCGTTCAGAAGGACATCAGTCCTGCGACTCCTCCCAATTGGAACAACTGGAGTGTCCTGCAAAGAAGAAAATCCAATCTCATGAACAAGAGAAACTGACACAGCCATGCCCCGAAACATGGGAAACATGATTCTACAATGTTATAAATTTGAAGAAGTTGAAGAGGAAAATAAGTGAAGCGCGATGTCACACATTAAAATAAATATCAACTAGTACTTTGATAAAGAAAAGCCTTGTCTCAATGTAGACAATAACCTAGGATCAGCAAATTCAACCCAAGAAAAACCACAAAAAAAGAAGAGTAGCAAAAGAATGATTAAGACATACCTCATCACATGATCCATTATCATTACAATCATAAGGAGCAGAACTTGATGTAAACAAGAAAGAACCTTCGCCATTCCAGCATAATGCAGCTAGCCTGATTGATTGACAGTCCACAACACAAAAAATCAGAAGAGAAACAAAACTTGTAAACTGGTTCATTTTTCCTTTTTATTAGTGAATTTCAACTTTCTCTAGCAGCTAAATAGATATCATGTTTGAGGCCAAGAAGACACAAACAGTAAGTCTACTTTTTCCCCAACAATAACGTTTGGCATTTTATCATACTTTTCCTACCTCCAGTTATGTTGTGGTTCTACAGATACAGCTCTGACATGCAAACAGATAAGATATTATTTATATATATCTTTGGGAAAACTCTTTGCATAAAGGAACAACACCTAAAACAGCACCAAAATAATACCCAAAACAAAATCATAAATGCTGGTTTACTACTTATAACTAACCTTAAATATGTGTGGTAATTGGTGAAGTAAAACATGCTGAAAGTAAATATAAACTTTAGACAACATATGAACACATCCAAAATGAACTGTCAAACTTAATTATAAGATGATGAGATTAAGAGTTCAGTAGCATTTTATGCAAGCATGATCCCACTCCCACATACATTATGTTAGCGTGGTGGTATGTTTCCGATTCCCAATAATCCTTATGAAAGAACTTCACAAGTGCAGAGTATTTGTTAGGAATCCAAGTGTGAGTGAAATAGGTGCACATCGAGAAAGAAAGGAAAAAGTGAGGAACATATAAGTGGATGTACCCATGAACCTAATGTGTCAAGAAGTGGTGTCAAATTTACTTATGTGGTTCTTTGCTTAAGCCATTCATAGAGATCTCTTGGGCTCCCCCTATGGTCTCTAGAAATCTATGAAAACAGTATCATCATCACAAAAGGATGGTTCACATATTGAACAGATATCTGTATGCTTATTTCATACACATGATAGTCAAGCGAAAAGTTAAAGCCATGTGAGTGTAGGGGGTGGCAACACCCATCTTAGCAGAAGATTGTTCATAAAATGAAACTCAATTTACAAAGAATAACCAATGCAAAGATTCTCAACAGCTTAAGCTACACAATCAGGAGCCTTAAAATAGCTGCACTTAACACCCCTGTAAAAATCTGAAGTCTTGGAAGACATTTATAAGCATGCCAACAAAAGCAATTCCTACCAACTCCAAATCAAGGGATCAACTCTAAGATTGCTTACCTGAGATCACCAAGGTAGTCTGAAGATTGGTAAGGAGGAGCACAGAAAATCACAAAGGGAAATTTGTGCCTGGCTTCAGTCCATTTCAAAGATGGACTAATACCCATTTTGATCAACTCCTCATGATGATCAGTGGTTACTGTCTGTCCAAAAACTTGACAACCTGGATATTCCTGCTTCAATAAAAACACATGTCCATAGAAGCATATTGATAAGAAATGCCAACAAACCTGTTTTCCACTGTATATTATATATTTATATCTAAGTTCCAACAATTCCATTCCTTTGGTCAAAAACAATTCCATTCCAATTCCATACCCTCGTGATCTATTTCACACAAAATCAACATGCAACAAATGAAGTATCATCTACAAATACAGGTTACAGTTACACATATCAGAGCTACAAATTAATAGAACAAATTAGAGAGAATTGAGATATATGAAGCAATACCTGCCGCCATTTCTGAGCTACTAAACGACCAAGAACCCCAGGACCCACGATTAAAAGGTCATGCTGTCCAATTGCAAGAGAAGGGGAAGCCCCCAAATCTTCACTGAGTGCACCTTGTGAGAACTGCAAATGGGTAGCCATCAAAGATAAATATATAGATAAAGGTGTTAACTTTAGCCTGATTCCCCAATTGGGTGTTGTGGAGGGTGAGAGAAACAAGTTGTTAGACTTGGAACAAGGGAAACCAAGAGAAAAATGCCCAAAAGGATGAAAGCAAACAGTGCTGGCACTGAAGTGGAAAACGGTTCCTAACAATAATCCCATAAAAAAAAGAAAAAAGAATCGATGCTTTTGGGTTCCCAAGATAACTGCACTTATCTCAGGTGAATGCTTACGTGGTATTGTTTGACTGGCATTGACCAATCAGAATGTCACACGTCACCTAGCAAGGATTTCTTGACCAATTTGATAACTTGCTTTTTCCATCTGACGGCCTTCTAGAGCTATACCATACCATTCGAATGCATGGAACGTTCGATAGTTAGATAAGATTAAAGAGTTAAAATGATGTATTTGGATTAGCTTATAAATAATTTATTTGAGATTATTTATTGATATAAATATTTGTCAAAGTATTTGGAAGAGCTTATGAAAATAATTTATGACATGTTTATAAATTGTTTTTAGCTTATTTTAATAACTTATACATAAGCGTTTAATTAAGTCGTTATAATATGATGCAAAGTTTTTTTTTTTTATTCAATGTTTGATGTTTGGCGTGTATTTGATAAATCACTAGCTAATATTATGTTGTCCTATCTTGTATAACTGTGTTCGGGATAACATGGATATTGACAAGATATGATATAACTTATATACAAAAGACAAAATTACACATATATCAGAATTACATACTATATTTATCAAATTTAACTTTTAAATATAATTAATGAATAATGAATGATGGCAGATTAAGTTGTACATGGGTGGTAAGACCAGAAAAGGTGAAGCTAGCTTATCATGATATAACCCACAAATTCGTTTTGATTACGTTTGGAAAGTGTGGCAGTCAGGTCACCACCTCGTCAGAGCTCCGCTGTTATAACCGCGCCGCCAAAGCCACAATGTTGGCGGCTTCTTACAAGTTAGAACTTAGAGGGCTATGGCTAGGGGATAAGGGTTTGATGGGGGAAATAAATTTTTCTATCCTATGGTGCTTGTTTCTAAACCAGCTCCCATATAAGAATTTTAATTACGAGCAGGATATGATAAGCAATAGTATAAGCTTATCATATATTGTTGGCTCATCAAACCACAGATTAATAAAGGACAATATAGCTTATTCAATCATATCATATTAATCTTATCATGAACTCCAAACGGACCCTTCAATACTTATAAAAATGAAGTATGCATAGATGCACCAAGTATGCAGAATGGAGAATTGTTTATTGATGAATTGACAAAATAGCTGATTAGAATTAGTTTCTAGAAACATGATGAAAAATAATAATAAATAGTTTAAAATTATAAAATAAATATTTCACAAACACTTCTTTACGTTACATTTTTTAAATTTAATATAAATCAATTAATTATACTCCGTCTTTGCAATTTTAATTATATATATGTTTATAATGACACATTGAAACTCAATAAATTTTTTTTTTAAAAGCAAAACGGTATGCAAAGGCATCACTATAGAGAAGGATATCCCAACTAGGCTGGCACATCAAACTCTATCAATCATTTGCAGCATACTCAATTTATTTAAAAAAAGATAAAAAAAAAAGTAAATAAAGAAGATACAAATAATCATGGGGGACCAAACCAAAACCCATGAAAGCTATTAAAACCTATAACTAGGCAACCAAAAACGATTGTGAGCAAATTCCTTCGCAATAAAAGAATGAGCTGTATCCCACCAATGAAAAGAATGACTAAGAATACCAAATGCAGCTAACCTATATGCACAAGCATTGTCCTTCCTATAAATGTGAGAAACAAAAAAATCCATATGACCGATAAAAGAAATACAATTTGAAACTCAAGAATTAATAGTAAACAGGGTTTGTTGCTTATTTTATGGCCCATTTAAATACATCCCCAAAACGTGCCGAAGTAGCTAGCTTGTCAGTTCACAAAAACAAAGCTTATAAGAACACAAACATCCATCAAACCCTAGATTAAAAGTATGTATGGTTGGATAGACTAGTTAAATTGTAAAGCATCGTTTATATGAGAAAAAAATTATTTTTGGATAAATCAAAAGTTTGAAACTTATTTAAAAAACTGTTAGATTTTTTTGAAATTAATACAGAAATTAATATTAAATTAAAGACTTAATTGTACTTTTGGTCCTTCTATTGTTAGGTATATGCGAAATGCGATTATGGTCATTAAAGTTTTTTTTTTTTTGCACATTTTGTTCCCCTATTTTTTTAATGTTGCAAATTCGATCCTTCCGTTCAATGTTAATCAATTTTTCAATGACTAATATAGAGGAACCACTGCTCTAAGTGCATAGATCCATAGTGGGGAAATCCATAGTTCCCCTGAATAATTACATGAAATATCCTAAGTAACCACGACAAATCAACATGAATTAAATACTTGTTTTCTTTCTTTTAATAACATAGGAGGTACAACTATTTATATTAAAATAAATAGTTTGTTAGAAAGGTAATTTATGACATTATAATCATACTCAAATTTTAAAGAATCCACGAGTTCAAAATATAAAATATTTTGGTAACCCAAGCAATTTAATTTAAGTGCCAATTACCAAATCGAACCCACGCCTTTTTCACTCACCAATATGTGCAATGTATGTGACATATGTTTGGAATCACTTCACTCACGTCTAACCACTTATAGTATGTTTGGTATGGCGTTGGAGAGAACGTGACGCAGAAGCTGGCCTTTATTGCTTCTGCGTTGAATGTCCAAAAAATCTCAGAAATGCCACTATTGACGTGATTTTTTGGGTGGATGTGGTTTTTGAACTGGTTTCCAAACACATACTTAGTGTTGCTAACAGCATGTTAAATAGAAAGGGTTTCAATATAACACGAAATGAGGAGTAAGAGAGGTTGTTGTCCTTTTCAAAATAAGAGAGTACGCATGTCATTTAGACAAATCTTAGGAGTACGGAGTACAATTTCTCTCTCCTCTTTTTTTTAACATGGTAAGATACAAGTTATTAATTGACTCCAAGATTTTGTATCAAAAAAATTGGCACCAAGATTATAAGATTTATTTTTCTAAAAGAAAAATAGTTTGTGCTACTTGATGTTAAATAAATGTCATATAATTACAAGTGAAAAGTAATCATAAGCATGTTATCAGTCCACTATCCAAAACCAAGTAGCCAGGATACCAACAACTCACTTCACAACTTCAATTAAGAATTCCAAAGTATTTATCACATTTCATAGTTTCGACTTTCCCAGAAGGTCGTAACGTGAATATTGATCCTGGTGTATAGAACTTATATAATATCAATACTCAAGAGTGTATATTATTTGGGCGTCCAAAACTTGTCATGGATCAGGGAAAAATCAAGTGCTAAAAAAAACCCAGTTCACTCCTCAAAATAATAAATAATGTATTCATCTGCTCAAGCCATGGGATAGCGACACAAATCGCATGTATGACTCGTTTCAAGCCACTGGGTGATGCATTCTTCGTGATACATCTGGTTGCATGGCATGGCTAAAACCTCCATACCGTCGATAAACTACTCTAAACAAATGTTACACCTTTCCAAGGTCGTATCTTTTTCAATATTCAATTTCTTGAGCGACTCCATGGCAATCTTGGATGCAGGAACCATTTGGACTTGTCTCATGGACTCTCCCATGATCATATTGACAACATCATCGTATAGCCTTTGAACCTTAATATCTAGAACCAAATTGAACAAACGACAGTGGCTAGTTTTACCATGGGGCTACGATTTTCAACAAGATTTTTGGCATATGTTGTCACTTCTTGGCATCATTATGCACATCAACTCACGTGGAGTTATAGAGTCGGGAAAGTGCATGTGCATATATGATGAACCGTTTTCCAAGAACTGTGGGCAAGATAGAAGCATGATGGTACTATGTGAAGACACATCAAAATAATATATTATTTCAGGTGGTTGTTGTAGTTGTGGCATAGTTAAGCATGTAATTAGATGACTAACATGGACCTTAATATTGAAATAATCTCCCCTATGAACTTGTGTGAGGGTTTGCTGAAGTTCCACTTCAGATTCATCTAATGGGGTATTCATCAGTTCCCAAGAAAAATTAAATGTTGTGGACGCCATGAATATACCTTTGTTATGTGAGTGAGAGCAACAAACAATGCTATGCAAGTTATACAAGGATGCAAGAAAATAGCTAATGATTCTTTAATTTTAATTTTGTTGACAAATGCGCATTCCTTATTGAAATCTTTAACGTTGTAGATATTTATACTTGTATATCAACATTCAGTGAAAAAAATAAAAATAATAACAGCAAACAAAAAAGCCAGCTTTGGTCCTAAAATCAATATAAGCATTTTTTTAAAAAATTTTACAAATGAATGTTAAAAATTGTTAATTATATGTTGATACTTTAATTTATTTTACCAAAAAGTATATTAAAAAAGGAAGATTCTCTCTCTCTCTCTCTTCTATCTTAAAGAAAACAAACTAAAAGATTGGAAATTCTCTGTTAAACAGTTAAAGTATACCATAATCCTTAACAAATACTAACAGTACTTTACTTACCAATAATGAATGATCACATCATTAAAAATGTTTGATTTTTATCCTAACTATCTTAAAAGACATTCATATCATAATATGTGATTGATTGACAATGTAGAAGATTTTTCACTGAAAAGGTGTTTGTTTCAAGCTATGTTGAGTTATTCCCATAAATATGAAAATAGTTACAAAATGTTACCATGTTTGTTTAAAGTTTTACAAAAATATTCACAGGAAATAATTATTCCCTGGAAAGTAAATTACATACATTTTTGTCCTCCCTTATTCTCACCTCCAAGGGGCGTTTGTTTCGGGGTATGAAAATACATTCCGTGGGAATCATATTCCCAGGGATGTTATTACCAGGAATGTTATTGCTGGGTATTTTATAAAAAGTGTTTGGTAATCAATTAAAATTCTTGGGAATCTTACTTGAAATTCCTGGGAATAATTGGAATGTATGCTTAGTCCATGATATGTATTCCAAGGAATGAATGTTGTAATTATCAAAATACCCTTGTTGTATAAAATGTTATTTAAATGTTTTTTTATTTTATAATTGATTAAAAAATAAAATAAAAATAAAAAAATTAAAAGGATAACCATACTTTTAATAGAAAATATTTTTTTATACTAAATTTTGAACATTTTACTTATTTTTATTACTATGACTATATTATGTATAATATTACACACCGTTATTTTTAATATTAAAAAATTAATAAAAATAATATATATATATAAAGAAATAAAACTTGAGGGGCAATAAAAGTTTAGGTTAATTATATAATAACAATATTGTAAACAAATGATACTTCTAAAAAAAAAAAAACAAATACTAGTAACTTTTTTTTATAAAAGCTCCCTATGAAAGGATATTACCACGATAAGGGTAATGATGAGGGTGAAGAGAATTGAAGGATGGGAGGGAGGGACCTTTGCCTTGTGCCATTGGAAAATGAGAGACTTTTATGATGAAGGGTAAATCAGTAGAACAATCCCCATGTGTTTAGCCATTTTATATTCAACAGGAAGGAGAGGGTTGGGAACAACTGAGTAATAAAAGCAAGTGAGAAATGTCCTGCAACAATAGCGGAAAAGGAAAAAGGTAATCGTATATAGAGAATGTGCGGGTATGGTTATGGTGGGAAGAGGAGGATGCACGGGTGAGGTTATTATCGTATTTTCACTTTGGATGGGCAAATTTTAGATGTGGGAATGATATATTCCCAGTCTCTTCGGTGGGAAACCCCACCTAAACATGGGTATATCATTTAGCGAGAATAATTTATTCCCAAAAACTTATTTTCTTAACTTGTAACAAACACAGCAATAAAATATTTCCACCCCTTCATTCCTGGGAATAATGATATATGCCCGGTAACAAACGCCCCCTAAGGTTGGGAATGTTTTATTCCCATCAATATTGTTGTGGAAAAATACAAATCTGACCCTGTAATAACTGCAGTGCTCACTATCTGTACTCCCATGTCCCACGTCTCTCGTCACATATTGCAATGATACAATGTGTATTAATTTAGTGTAATTCCACTGTGCAAACGTTAAAGATAGTTTATTTATATTTATTATTACATAATAAAGTGCAACAATACTATACGGGACCATCAAATATATTACTATCAAAACAAATTATAATTTTTTAAAAATATAAATATATATTAAATTTTTTAATATTTAAATTAATATTGTATTAATATCATACACTACACAAGCATAATTATAGCATATAATTCATAAAAAAAAAAATCATTAAAAATGTTCAAATATCAATATGAATATAAAAATACTTAATTATATTATAAGTATGATAATCATATTATTTTTTACATTTTTATTTGATTTTTATCAATTACTTTCAAAAATTAATATTTAAATAATATTTTATATAACAGGGGTATTTTGATAATTACAACATCTATTCCCAAGAATATACGTCATGGACCAAACACACGTTCAAATTATTTCCAGGAATTTTAATTATTAACCAAACATCTTTTATAAAATACCCGACAATAACATTATTGATAATAACATTCCCAGGCATACGATTCCCGGGAATGTAATTTCAATCATTGAAACAAATACCCCCTAAGTAAACTCTAAAAACAAATATAACAGTATCGTTTTTTTTGTCAACACAATTCAATGGAGTTAATTTAACCCATCATCATACTTCTTATCTCATACTAAAGGATACTGTTTGTTACAAATTAAAAAAAAATGATTTTCATATAAAATAATTTAAAGATGAATTTTTAGAGATTTTTAAGTAAAGTAAAAGCTATAATTTATGCTTGTTTACAATCATAAATATTAGTTTTGAACCCCCTCTCTCTCTCATTAATTTCAAAATATGAAACAAACAACTAGATTCATAAAATTCCGTAAAAAAAAAAAAAGATTCATAAAATAAATAATTGTTTTTCAAAAGATGATTTTTTCTCAAAAACTAAAACAAATGGGCTCTAAGAGCCAGTTTGCTTTCTTTTTAGTTTCTGTTTTCAGAAATAATTATATAAATATTACATTATTTTTATTTTGTTTCATATTTTTAAATATTTATTTAGAAAATACTGATAATAATTTTTTGTTGATACATTTTATATATATGTTTTTTCTCTTTTATTTTTATATTAAATATTAACAATTGAACAATTTCATGCTCTGGTGCCAATGAAGTCTTTGTGTTGAGCTATGTTAAGATGTTTGTGAGAGTGTTAAAGTGAGAATATGATTTTCAGAGAGGGTGTTAAAAATGTCTCGAATTTAAGAGTCTAATTTTATTTAATATATTGAGGTTGATTTTTATCACTATTACCACAAGAAGAAAAAAAAAAAAAAAAAGGTAAAATAGGTAGATTGATCCTATACTTTTTTTTTTAATACTTTTCACATCGGTTTTATAAGTTTTATTTTTTTTTTAAATTGACTCTACACGTTACGTTCCTTTTTCACGTTAGTCCTTTCTGTCAATTTTGACCTTAACATCGTCAGTTTTGACCTGGCGTGGCTATCATGTCAGTCTGAAACGTGGCTTTTGATCTGATCTCATAAGGTCGAAATTGATGAAAATGACTAACATGGAAACAGAACGTAATATATGGGACCAATTTGAGGGAAAAAAAAAACTTATAAGACCAACGTGAAAAATAAAAATAAAAACATACATGACCAATAATAGCTTGTTTGTTTTAGCGTTAGGAGCTATCAGAACGGACTTTCGCTGGAAGCAAGCCTCGGGATGCTTTAAAAAAGGTGCATTGGGACTGGTATTTCTCCGTTTATGTTTGAACAAATCTAAAACAAACATAGCACTATTTTGTCAAAAAGTAACGTGTATGCCATATACAATCACATAACAACATCATAATAATAAATATATTATATATAATTAAGTAAAATTAAATATAATTAGTGTTTAATTGGTATACACTGTCAGTATAAAGTTTTTTGTACCGTCAATCAATCATAAATTATGATATGAATGACTTTTAGTGTATGTTTGGGAGGATGAGATGAGATGATTAGTAATGAAGTGAAATGGTTGAGGATGAGAAGTCAACCCACTCCAAACCATCCAAAGCCTCTATTTTTCATACCCTCCAATTGGGGTGGGGGGTTTGGGAAGGAAATTTCCCTCTTTTTACTATTAAATACAAATTTCTAATTTTAACCCTTCTAAACAAAATATTATTATGAACAATCGAAAATAAAAATGGTAGTATTTACTGGAAATAAAATTTGTAATTCACCCCCGCTCCATTATTTACCATTGTCACTTCCAAACAATAGAGTGAGATGTGCATCTATTCCTTTAATAAAACTCTTAAATAATAGAGTGATATGATTTTACCATTCAACTCCACCCTAAACCACTCCATTACTAATCATTTCACTTCATCCTTTTTAAAACTCTCAAACATAACCTTAAGGTGATTTGAATAAAAATAAATATTTTTTAATAATATGATAATTTACTATTAATTGATAGTGTAATAAACTTTTATATATATATATCAATCAAATTCATTAAACGATAATAACATAACATTAGTTAATAGTTTGGTTGATGTGTAATGATGTTAATGTTGTAAGTGTCTTCCTTTGATTGGACCGAGAAGCTGAAGGTTTTCCAAGGAAGCTTCTTCACTTGATTCAAACACAGTAGTACTGAGAAAGAATAACTGTTAGGCACAGAGTAATCGATTCACCTCACCACCTCCTGGTGAGTTATAGGTACGCTTCTTTACCCCCTCTGGTCCTTCCTTTTGAGTAAAAAATATACAGAGAGAGAAGGTGGAAAATAAAAGACACAGGGATTCATTCCCACATTAATTTTCTCTCTCTAAGATATTCTTTTCTTTTCACTGATCTTTGAATCTGTCAAGAGTGTAAGACCCAAACTGTTTCAACTTTGATCCTCAGTCTCCCATATCCAAATCCACTGTCCTAAACCAAAAGGCGAAAAAAGAAAAAGGAAAAAAAAATAATAGTAGACCCACCTTAAAAAAAAAAAAAACACTATTGTCTTATTTTCTTTGACCGTACCTCAAATTTGTGGGGTGTCTCAAAATGATTGCTTTCTCACTTTTGTCTGCAAAAGTTAGGGTCTTTTGAATTAGCGTTTGCACATTTCAGCTTTTCAAGATCAGTGAGGGGAATTATCATTAGGGTTTTCCAAGGCTGAATGGTTCTGGTTGGTGTGTTTGGACGCCGAGAAAGTGAGGGAAAATGTGGTTGGTGGTGCAAGCGTGTGAATCTGAAGTGAATGAGAAGGAGGGAGTTGGGGGGGAGTAAATGAGACATTTTTGAGACATGGGGTGTGTGTTTGGGAGACAGTCATCGTCGGCGAAGTCCACTGCGACAGCGGAGGCGGCGGCGGAGAGTGAGTGGGAGAGGAGGAGGGAAGAGAAGAGAGAGGAAGTGAAAGAAGCAAAAGGTGAGGTGGTTGAGGGTGAGACTCAGAATGGTGGGAATCAGAAGGAGGATGTTGGTGGAGGTGGAGAGGAGAAGAGGACAAGGCCCTCGAAGGGACAGAGGAGGAGATCTTCGAAGCCGAATCCGAGGTTGAGCAATCCACCTAACCATGTTCATGGTGAGCAGGTTGCAGCAGGGTGGCCCTCTTGGCTCTCCAAGGTTGCTGGGGAAGCTATCAATGGATTGACCCCTAGGAGGGCTGACACTTTTGAGAAGCTTGATAAGGTAAAAGCCATCTCAGTGGATTCTTGCTTTTGTTTCCAATTTAAGTATGTGGAGCTTAGTTCTCTTGATTTGATGGTGTTGGTGGTCATATAGTCATGTTTTTTGGATCTTATGAAAGTCTGAATTGTTTTTATGTTCATTGCTCATTTCCATAAAAGGAGGATGCTGATGTTATTATATTGCTCTTTGGCTCAAAAGAAGAAGTGAAGAACTTATTGTTAATGTTGTTCCATTTTTTTAATGTAAGCAATTGAAACAGCTAAAAATAGTAATATGGATTTCGGACATGGTTGGTTCTCTTTTTCTTTGGAACTAAATTGAAATGCGCAACATCAAAATATCATCAAGTTATTTTCCCTGTCCACTTACTGGACAAAGATTGAATGATTTCTCACTGGTGCCTTTACTATTTTTTCAATCAGATTGGGCAAGGTACATACAGCAATGTTTACAAAGCTAGGGATACTTTAACAGGGAAAATTGTAGCCCTTAAGAAGGTCCGTTTTGACAATTTAGAGCCTGAGAGTGTAAAATTCATGGCCAGGGAGATTCTGATTCTGCGTCGTCTGGATCATCCAAATGTTCTCAAACTGGAAGGCTTGGTGACTTCTAGAATGTCATGCAGTTTATATCTTGTGTTTGAATACATGGTGCATGATTTGGCTGGACTTGCGACAAACCCAGTTATTAAGTTCACAGAGCCTCAGGTATTGGCGTATTTACCTTGCTAAGTGCATGTTCTTGTTGGTTGAAATATATGATTCAGAATTTTATTTTAATTTTTTGGGGTTGTTTCTTGAGATGGACCTTTTTCTATGTGATCATATCTGGGAATTTTAGGTTAAATGTTACATGCATCAGCTATTTTCTGGCCTGGAACATTGTCACAACCGCCATGTGCTGCATCGTGATATAAAAGGGTCAAACCTCCTTATTGACAATGAAGGAATTCTCAAGATTGCCGATTTTGGATTAGGTTCCTTCTTTGATCCTAATCACAGGCACCCTATGACCAGTAGAGTGGTTACTTTATGGTATCGACCTCCAGAACTTCTTCTTGGGGCCACTGAATATGGTGTAGGTGTGGATCTCTGGAGTGCTGGCTGCATTCTTGCAGAGTTATTGGCTGGAAAGCCTATTATGCCTGGTCGAACGGAGGTAATCTCTATGACTGGTTACATTATATAGGTTCTCTAACAGCACCCTTCGAGACCATAATATGTATTTAGTTGACTAGTCTAAGATGCAAGACTTTGTTGTCCATGGCTTCTCAATTTTCTGCAACTTGATTGTGAAATTTGCGCTTCATATTTTGCTGATATAGTATCTTTCATTCTTTGTAGGTGGAGCAGCTACATAAGATATTTAAGCTATGTGGTTCTCCTTCTGAAGAATATTGGAAAAAGTCAAAGTTGCCACATGCTACCATTTTTAAGCCCCAACAGTCATACAAGCGGTGCATAGCAGAGACATTTAAAGATTTTCCACCATCATCCCTGCCACTTATTGAGACCCTTCTTGCAATTGATCCAGCTGAACGTCAGACTGCCACTGCTGCATTGCATAGTGAAGTAAGATAATAATTGAATTGACTAGATTAACATTGTGAAATAACCTAATTCTTGTGGTTTTCTCTCTTTTTGTATACACATGCTAACAGATGCTTGACTGGTTGCTCTTTGTCATGTTTAATTCTTAAATAGAATAGCTAATTCACCCAAATTTATATTTGCATCTTAATACAATAACTATGAATAATAATTTCATAATATATTAGCAGGGTCCTTCTTGAATAAATTGGATGGCTTTTCTTCCTTTTCTCACTGCTCATGCTTTATAAATATGTTTTTGTTATAACTACTCCGTATGTGCATCTCTCTGTTAATTATTTAATTAAGATTTCTGTCTTGACTCATGAGTTTGTCATAACATTGGAAGCTCTGAAATTCCTGTTTGCTTTGTTTTCAGTTTCCTGTTTTCAGAAATAGTTACAAAACTGCCACATTGTTTTCATTATGTTTCCTATTTTCAAAAATTTGTGCAAGAAACACTGAAAACAACTTTTTTCTGTTTTCACTGTTTCCTGTACAAATCTTTGAAAACAGGAAACATAATGAAAAGTGAAAACAAGGTGACAATTTTGTAATTATTTTTGAAAACAGAAAATGAAATGCGCTATCTGAAAACAAAGCAAACAGACCCTAAATATCTTAGTTTCATAAAACTTACATGTTTTGCATGGTTTTGTGAAGATAAAATTTAGCACTGCAAGTGCACATTTGTTGAAATTTTCAAGCAAAGAAACAAAAGCAATCTTCTGAATGTCAGTTGCAGACTAAATTATTATTTAGCCATGCACTAAGGTTTATGTTAAAATTATACTCTGAAAATTTTGGACTGTTCATTTCCTAGGTAGTTTGATTCTTGATTTGTCTTGCTGTCCAGTCATGGCGAGTATGATATACCAAGACATCGTTGGAAAGGTTAAACAATTAGGCCAGTATAACCTAGCAAATTATTGGATTATAACATCTCTGTAATCCTGGTTATAATGCTGCTTTGGAGTTTGACTTCAGTTTCCTGTGCCCATAAGCTGTGCTTGTTCTAATTTGCCAAACCTGGGCCTGACACCCCCTCAAACCCAAGCTTATTATTATATCAATTGTATCTATTTATGTTAATGCTTTACTCTTGATTTGTTTATTGTTTATACCATAATTCTAGCAACCATCAACTTTTATTTCTGTAAAATACATTCTTCTGCTCTTGTAATAATAGTTGTATGAGTTTTGAATTGCCATGGTTTTGGTGGTTAAGCAATAAATCCCGAACATTTGGAAATGACAATAAACTATCTTAAATGAACTACTGAACTCCACTACAGTCCACTTTAATTTTTTTTTAATTGGTCTTTTCCTACTTTTAAGCAACAAATAGAACAACTTTCTTTTCTCTTCTTTTCTTCTTTAACTCTATACCGTGTTAGAAGAGGGGTTGCTTGTTTCTCATAGGGAATGATAGAAATAGCTATACATTGGTGATTGTAGATAGTTTTATGTATGAAAGATGATGAGTTGTGCTTGCAGTCCTTATAGCATTTCAATAATTGGATGTAAGATTCCTAGTTTGATGCTATTTGCTTTGCTTTTGCAGTTCTTTACAACAAAACCTTATGCTTGTGAACCCTCTAGCCTACCAAAATATCCTCCCAGCAAGGAGATGGATGCAAAGCTACGGGATGAAGAAGCTAGAAGGTGGCTGAAATTACTTTTAACATCTAAATGATCATCTCGTCACTAACTTCTTTGCTCAAATTTTAAGATATACATGATGGGAACACTTTGAACATAATTTTACTGAAACTCTGATGACACCCTTTTTTCTGTAAATTTTTTCCAAAGCTTGCATGTTGGTTATGTTTTAACCATGGTATGCTTTAGTTGTTTCTGCTTTGGTGCCTTTTCAATTTTATTTCTGTCATGTCACACTTGCTCATTTCACTTCTCTCTTTTTCCTGTTCCTTTATTTAATTGATGAAGTTGCTAAGCGCCATGTATATAACTTGAACATGTTTATTTAGGTATCCTTCACTTTTTTTTCTCCCCCTCCTTATGATACTTGAGGGAGCGGAAGATATTTGTTTACAAGAAAACAATATGAAAATGCCCACATTTCAATAATTAATTTCAACATGTAATAACTGTAGATTGAGAGCAGCTGGTAAAGCTAATGCTGATGGTGTCAAGAAATCTCGTCCACGTGACCGAACTGGGAGAGGAATTCCTGTTCCAGAGGCCAATGCTGAACTGCAAGCGAATATTGATGTATGTCAGATAAGGCACTTTATTCACTTCAGCAAGTATTTTTTATTGCTTATGAGGAATTAATAACTTTTTTTTATAGGCAAATGTTAGTGTTAATGTTAGTATTTTGTTAGTGGGTGGGGTTTGAACCCGCAACCTTCGTATCACTTCACTCCTTAACTCTCCCACCTCAACCACCAAGCCAACCTTATAACCCCTCTAGGAATTAATAGCTTATCAATTAGCAGTAGTGAAGTACATGTCAACTTGATATATATAATAATTTATGTTTCTTGTTTATCTTCACATGGCTGCATGCACTATTTGTGGATATTTGATTGAAATGAGTTTTATTCATTCTTTTTCATGTCACGAGTTATTAATTTATGCAGTGCATAAAATAAAAAGATTTGTCTTTTCCTTTATTATTTCTTTTTAAGCAGTAGCCTAATATATTTGCATTAACTGATGTTTGAGGTTTTGTTTTTAGTGTGTATCAGGGAAACATTATTTTATAGATTAGAGCATGACAAAAGTTTAATACTAGTGTTGGATAAACTAGATAGCATTGTTGGATTGGTCATTATGCATATTGAACTGTTCTGAAGTCATCTGGCATGCTTGTTTAGGTTAGGGAAATTAGGTGGCATTGGTTGTAGGAGTAGAGTTACCATTACTGCAAAAACTAAGTATACCCTTCCCTCTTGGAAATTTTAGTGCTGTTCCACTTCCAAATGATTGTGTTATATCATGGCTTACCTCTATATCTCAGCAATAGCATTAATGTTTAACTCTTATTGCAGAGACGGCGACTGATAACACATGCGAATGCTAAGAGCAAGAGTGAGAAGTTTCCTCCTCCTCACCAAGATGGAACTCTAGGCTATTCTTTGGGTTCTTCACATCACATGGATCCAGGTTATGATCCTCCTGATGTTCCATTTAGCTCCACAAACTTGTCACAACCTAAAGCAAATATCCAAACCTGGTCTGGCCCATTGGTAGAACCTGCTGCTGTGGGTGTACCAAGGAGAAAGAAGAAACATGGCAGGTGATAGCCATATATATGCAGTTAAATTCATCGAAGGAGGACTAAAAAAGTTAAGAATGTGTCAGGAGTCAAAGAAAGATTCTTGTAGCATAATACCACTCATTTTTTAGGAGTATTCATGAAGCTGCAAATGCTGCTGACTTGATGTCTCACATCTAGTTGGTAAAGTCATTGGTATGGGAGTCAAACAATATTGTCTTTCCTTTTCTGCTCCCATTTGTTTCTCAACTATCAAAGGTTTATTCTCTATCTTGTATATCTTAATTTTTTTCTTCTTAAGTTAAAATGTTTCATTAGGATACATGAACATCTAATAAATAGGTTTTGGGAACAGAGTTCATGATTTATATTTCTCCAGAATTTTGTTACTCATTAACTTTTGCTTTCCAGAACCCTGTAAACTGGTGCAGTACTTATACATAGTTTTCCTTTTATGTTTTTTTGGTTTCTTCTTATGAATGATCCATATTGTCTTTTGTGCATTGGTATCACAAGGAGGTATATTTATTGTTCATCAGTTCAAACTTTAATGCCATGTAAGATTGTGGTCCTATGACAACAAATGAATAGTGATATTGTGTCTGATTGCATTCGTGAGATGTAGAGTTTGCACTAGATGTCATGGAAATAGCAATACCGTTGTGGTTTGTAGCTTTATGTGGTTAACTTATCCAATATTAAATAAGGGTTATGTGGTTGTACCCAGAAAAATAAATAAAGGTTACGGGTTATGCATAACCTATTGCATACAGCCATACACCTTTTATTGAAGAAAATTCAGTAATGTCCTTTGGAGATCCAAAGTGTGCCATTTTACTTTCTTTTGCCTCTTCTGTAACCACCTAAAATAAAAATAAAAATCATCATAATAATGTTGTTATTATTATTATTGTTGTTGTAGTTGTTGTTGTTGTTATTATTATTATTATTATTTCTTTTCCTTCTCTCTCTTCTTTTGTCTACTCCTTTCCTTATGGTGGGGTTTCATTTGGTAAATCATTGCCCTCTCCTTCATTTGAGTAGGTGATGAGGCAAGTTGAACTACCATTCTACATCAAGTTTGATGAGGAAACATTTTTCAAAGTTGCAAACTTCCAAAGAATACTGAAACAATTCCTTTTCCCATTTATAGCCCTCTCCTTTCTCCATCCAGTACATTACTATTCTCAAACTTTGGTGCTACTTATATTTCACAATACAAAAGGGCCTTCCCCAAAGACTGACTTTGAGAGTTAGATTCCAAACCTGTTTTATTATTATTATTTTTTCTATTTTCAGAACACGTGGCAGCCATGGAGAACAGAAGTACCACTTCCAGTGGTATCCATCATTCAAATTGTGGGTTGGTCTATGTATATTGTTGTAAATTCCTCTCTTCTTGGCCTAACCTTTTCTCTAGGACTTTATACTATGAGTTAAGTTTACTATATTGAGAGGTGAAAAATAGGTTATGATATTTGAACATCCAATTTCAGACATCGTATGTGATATCGTATGTGTTTATCTCTATTTCTCGCTTATTTTTTTATCTTCATATACATGTATCTCAAAAATACACCAAAAATCAAAGGGACATCATATAAATTTGGTGTTCAAATATAATTTCTCTTTTAGAGACAGCATCAAATGAAGGCCCAAACGATGTTTACAAAATTCTATAACCGCATGGCCCATAACCCGTGCGATGATGGAAAATTAGCCCGACTGGCTTTAGAGCTTCAAAGGGGACAGATCAGCGATCAAGGATGGTAGACTACAAATGCTAATAAAATATTATTTTAAAGAGTAAGATAAGAAGATAAAAAGGCTATCCATTATTTACCAAAAAAGAAACTTATCCATTACTCCAAAAAAAATATTATAAAAAATACAATGTATAAAAGTAAAAAATGAAAGAAAGTTAAATCATAGCTTGTAGATAGATACAGGTCATAATCGCATTTGAGTGGGATGAAGATTAATTGTCTTAAAATGGTGTATCGTTTCACCCAGATAGATCTGTGACATTTTAAAAATTAATGATATTATTTTATTATAAATGTGGTTTTTTTAAATAACATGACACAATTTAATTGGATGAGACAGAAAGTTATACACCATTACGAGATAGGTGATCTCCGTCCATTTGAATGATGGGATAGGTTAAGGATTGAATTCGATCCATTAATTGGGTGGTTGTTGTCACAAGACACAAACCAGTGAAACCACGTTCACCATGCATGTTCTATGCTTTCAAAGCACATGAAACAAGTTGTCTCCATATGGTTTTCTTTCGTCATAAATGGGTGAGAAATTGGATTTTTCAGCTGAGGATAGGAATTGAACTCCAAACTTATATTTTTTTTAGGTATATCATTTGAATTACAACTCAGTGGTTTGTTTAAACTTGATATTTTTTGTATATGGAGGCTTAGTTTTTATGATTTTGGTGGATATGAGTTGAAATATTCGTACTTATCCTATAGAAACTTAGCTGATCTTAGGATCTGTTACTTGAGCAGGGAGTTACAAAGCTATAGGGTGGGGATATACACATGTATTGTTTAAACTTGATATATATATATATATATATATATATATATATATATATATATATATATATATATATATATATATATATATATATATATATATTTGCATATTGATTAGAGTACCCCTTAGACTCTTTCATTATAAATTTTGGCTTATATATAAAAAAAAATATTACTACTCAGTGGTATCTTCATATGATCCTTTACTAGATTTATTAAATAAAACAAATATAACTGAAATCAGTGTGGGACATATTTAATAAAAGAGAAATATCACATGAACAAAAAATTATAAGAATAAAATAAAAAAAGGAAACAATTAATATGAAAACTATATGAAAAATAAAATATTGCGAAATAAAATCAACCTAACATAACATGTAGGCGAAGGACGATGACACACCTTTAGCCTAAGCTGCCCCAATATCCCCAAATCCATAATACCTTGATGACGAAGACGACGTCGTGATATTGAGGAACGTTGTCTCATTGGAAGGCTATTATACTTTCTAGTTAATTTGTTTTTGTTATCTTCCTTGTTTGTTGTTAGGAGTCATTTTGCTTTTGTAATTGTTAGGACCTTGCTTAAGTCCTCGTGTCATTTTGTCTCATTTTTAAGTCCTAAGTATTGTGTAACATAGACGAACATTTATAGATGGACTATGCCCATCGGTAGATTTGAGCATAGCTTCATGGGCACACTTGATGCACCTAGCTAGATGCGCCTCGTCCTTGTTTTGTTTTTTGGGTGGTGTTGTTTAGTGTACTAAACTAATTGTGTGGATGAGTCCATGAGAAAACCCACGTCTAATTCTAGAGGGAAGAAGAAAAATGTTTCTTTCTTTTTTCTTTTTGCGCCAATAAGAGGTGCAAATCAATTTTAGGCTTTCCTTCCTTGTACTCAAAGGATCAATCAAACAAAAAAGTAAAGGAAGAAAGTGAAGAAACACGTTTATTATATCATATAATATATCTACGATCATGAATCATGATACGTAACAATTAACTTAACCCACCCCCCCAAAGTTCTTTTCAATCAATTAGGTCGGCTACAAAATTACAGCAAGCTGTTCAAAATTTCCGGCTCAACCTAATTCTTTCCCACGATCATCAAATTTGGAAGAAAACAAAAAGACCAACGAAAAAGAAAGTAACGCACACGCCACCTCTACTTTGGCAGATACCTATTGGAAGCACCATATGGCTATGAGATCAATGAAACCAACACACTTTTTTTAATATTTTTTTCAACATACTTAATTTTTATTATTTGATGATAAATTTCACGTGAGGACATAACGTAGGAAACACTTTATTTTGTGAGTTTAATATGAAATTCGACTAAGAATATACTGCAAAGAATGTTAAAAAAAAAAATGCTAAATAGATAAATATACATTTATTTTATTTTTCATATTGGTCCTATAAGTTTTTTATTTTTCAAATTGGTCCTACACGTTATTTTCCGTTTTCACATTTGTCTTTTCCACCTATTTTGACCTTACGAAGTCAGATCAGAAGCCATGTGTCGGATTAAGGTGATAACCACATCAGATCAAAACTGATGGCATTAGGTAAAAATTAACAGAAAAGACTAACGTGGAAACGTAACGTAACGTGTAGGAGCAATTCGAAAAAATAAAAAACTCATAAGACCAATATGAAAAATAAAATAAATGTATATGACCATTCTACTTATTTTGCCAAAAATATATTACTAACACTTCTAAATCTAATGGTATAATAGATAAATCGTTCCATTTTTACTTTACAACCTTTCTTGTTTTTGTGAATTATATAGTAGATAAGTTTTTTTTTTTTTTGTAAGACCTATTCAATGTATACGTTAATATTTGAATTTTTAATACTTATTCAAATAACCTCTGTCAAAAAAAAATATACTTATTCATATTATAATTATAAATGTATATAATATTACATAAAATATAATAATTTTAATTTTTAAATATTATACCTGAAAATTTTATATAGAATATAATAATATTTTTTTGTCTAAATGAAAACCTACATATAATGTATGCATTTTAATAAAGTTTTGGATTAAACAAGCTTTTATGTTTTTGATAGAGGCAGCGCTCAACCCAAAAAAATAAAGGGTGAAGAGGTTGACATGTTAGAATATAGATATGTAGGGGTGTAAGTGGACCGGATAAACCTGACCAACCCGACCAATCCGAACCGAACCAACCCATAAAAAACCGAAGTTAATTGGTTCGGGTAAAAACCCGAACCGAACCGATGGGAACCAATCATGTTTGGTTCGGGTATTGGATTTTAATTTCTAAAACCGATCACCCGAGTACCCGACCCGACCACCATACTTTTCCCTAAATCCTGACCTAATCTAACACAGGGAGTATCGAAAATCACTCACTCATCACTATTGCAGGTCTGTCTTCTCACCATCTCACATCTCTCTCAGCCTAACTTAGTTTCTGTCACCGCCGGCCGCTGCACACAGGGACACAGCCGTGACCAGACCGTCAGCGTCCTCGGCTCGTAGCTCCTCCGTCATGCTTCATCCTTGTCCAAGCTGCGTCGTCCTTAGTCCACCAAGGGCTTCCGTCGCCGTCGCACTTCACTGCTTCAAGTTCGTTCCCATTCGGCGTTGTGCTTCACTACTTCAAGTTCGTTCCCATGAATCCCATCCGTCTGGCCGTGCCTACGAGACGCTCATGAAAAGTGGGTGGCAAGGTGAAGATGATGCACATGCTTTCCAGATCTTCAAACCTGAAACGGATACTACTAAAATATGATTAAATAATAATGATAAAGTTAAATTGTTGTTGAAGAAGAGATGAAGATTGAAGCAGAAAGAAGGGGCAGCGGCGGAGTGGTTGATGGAATGAGCACCTAGGTCACTGTTCAGTGTGTATTAATTTTTGTTTTTTTTGTTTTTTTTTCATTTTTTAATAGGGGACCCGAACACCCGAACCGAACCAAACCGAACTTCATCGGTTTGGTTTAGTTCGGGTTTCATAGGAAAAAACAAAGAAACCCGAACCAAACCGAACCGGTCATTTTTGATTGGTTTGGATTTTTTTTCGACTTAAAACCGAACCAAACCGACCCGTTACACCCCTAGATATGAAGGCAAAACATAACTTAGAGCATCGTCGATATAGGTTGCTTATGAGTTGCTTATCCATAAGCAACCGTCACTTGTTAGATTTTATCATTGGAGCTGTGTCTGTGGTTACTTAAAATTAAGCAAAGTTGCTTATAAGCAACCCAAGGAGGTTGTTTATATATTAAGGATTGCTTATATATTAAAAAGGTGAATTATCTGGTGTCAATGCAATGTTTTGGGTAAATGTTATACTGCTCATGTGGCCCAATCACCATTTGCCAACTCTTTTAATGATGACAACTCACATGACAACCATCCCTAAGTTCTTAATTTACACTCTGCCCCTTCCCAACCTTTTTGTTTTCACCATTGTCGATAGGGACCTCATTGCGAACTCAAAATTAATTGTCTTCTTTTTTATTTTTATATCAAATAAGCCCCAAAACTCCTCTACCATCATCATCTTCGTTCAAACCCATAACCTTCTGCAATTCGGCCCCTCTACTCAAACACTACTTCTGCAACATTAACTCTGTGCAGATGGAATTATGTGAAAATTCAGTAAAGTTACTTATTAAAAATCAATCCCTCATAGACCTAACAATATCCATGGATCAATACTTGACGCCTATGACCAAGATTTCTGCACAACGTAAATATACATAGCTACGCATATCATAGATTGAAGACAAAAGGAGTCTGCAAAATTCTTTTTGAATCCATTTCATTCCAATCTAAACATGTTCTGTCACAAAGGAGGATAATCAAAAAACACCCACAGTTCCACAAAAATATGCAATCCATTTCATTCCAACTGAAGGCTATGAATACACTATGCTAAACCCCGACAACCAGATGCAAACACTGTGACCCATTTTGTCTCTTTCATTGAAAGCAAATGCAACATCAAGCTTATGAATTTATTCACGTTCCATTACTTCATAAAAAAATCTGCATCACATGGCTGCCTTTTGTTTCTGCGATGAACTAGGGTTCGAACAGATGGATGAATCATTGAGGAATTGGACCGGAATTGCAACTTAGGATTCGACCTAAGGGTGGTGTTTATGTGGTAATGAATTCTCCAACGGATGATGGGAAGGGATAAGTAGAGGGGCCGGATTGCAGAAGGTTATGGATTTGAGCGAAGGAGACAATGGTAGAGGAGTTTTGGGCCTTATTTGGTCTGAAAAATTAAAAAGAAGACAATTATTTTTAAGTTTGCAATGAGGTCTCTATGGACAATGGTGAAAACAAAAAGGTTGGGAAGGGGCAGAGTATAAATTAAGAACTTAGGATTATGAACTTAGGGATAGTTGTCATGTGAGCTGTCATCATTAAAGGAGTTAGCAAATGACGATTGGGCGCATAATCAGTGTAACATTTACCCAAAACATTGCATTGGCACCAGAGAATTCACCTACTAAAAAACATTATTTCTAAAAGGGTTGCTTATTGTATGTACATTGAAGTGCAAAATGGGTTGCTTAAAAGAATTTAAAAAAATAAAAAATTGGGCTGCTTAAGGTTGCTTATTATATGTAGCATTGAAGTGAAAAATGGATGGATTACTTAAATGTGATATGACACCGTGGGGTCCACAATGGGGCCCACTTAAGCAATCAAAGTGGGTTGCTTACCATTTAGTATTGGAGATGCTCTTAGAGCATCTCATTAGTGCTCTTTTGAGGTTCTTAAAATTTTAAGAACCAATGCTTAAGGAAAAGACACCGATGGAGGAGTTTCTTGTTAAGCATCCCATTTTTGTGGGGTGCTTCCATAAGCACCTGATGCTTGTGGAGTGCTTCATGGAAATATGAGGGAGTGGGACTATAAGTGGGGTCCATTTAAGGGTGAAATGTAAGGATGTGGGACCACAGGTGGGGCCCATTTAAATTTTTTTTAGAAGTTGTTGGGTTTGAGAGATAGAGTGCTTAAGCTGTAAAAAATAAAAGTAAGTGATTTGTAATGATGTGACCAATTTAAGAACTCCAAAATGTAAAAAAATGAGGTGCTGGGATAAAGATGCTCTTAGTTCCACTTATTTTTATCATGGAAGTAATTCATAACTTTTTAATCATTAATTTAAACTTTATTTATGAATTTAAGTCCTATAAGTGATATAAGTCTGCAAACTTTACTTTTAATAAAATAAATTATAATTTTAACACTTTATTAATGTAAATTTTTTATAATCTCATTTATTTATTCAGTGTTACATTATTGAGAATATCTGCTTTCAATAATTATCTAAAAATTACAATTAATCAATTATGTAAAAAAAAATTATGCTAGTAATACATCAAATTAAACTCAATAAAATAACGTACCTAAACCAGATACTCTAACAACACTTCCTACCATTATCATCACTTTATCCTCGATCATCAGTTAAAGGAGGCGGTGCCAACTGCCAATGAGGATTTGAAGCATGGCAAGCTAAGTCCAGGTAAAAGGTTTTAAAATTGAATTCTGTCAGCAATATTGTATACTTGTGAACTATATAAAGACACAAAGTGACGTGGTTTAACATTTAAGTAATATGTTTGCTTTTAAATGCTTTCAAAATTTGTCTATAAAGAGAATAGTATTTTTTTTCTTCTCTTATCCAGAAAGTGCATGATCTGATCTGAGTCATAAGAGAGGGAATCCAGAACCAGAACTGCAGAACCTGTGGGCACCACATCCACACCATACCACATACATAGCACAGAGGATGTGAGTCAGCACACACACAGCATCGCCCTCTTCCTCTGAACCACGTGTGATGCCCATCCACAACCTATCATTCATTCCGTGAACCTAAACCCTTGTGTCCCCTTGTTTTGACGCACCAGCCCAGCCCCCCCCCCCCCCCTACTTTTCGACTTAGCCAAGTGCCACCTGGTATATTTTTTTTGTATAATAATCAAGTGCCCTTACACAGTGACAAATTAAAGGCATAAATAAATCAACAGTTAATGCAATCATTCATTTTGGATGATGTATGTAACATGTATTATGGAATTGGATTGAGTTGGAATCTATCATTGTCATGGGTGGGACATCATGTCCGATATAATATATGACACTCTAAGTCAATATCTCAAATTTAAATTGCATTATATCAACAAAAATATATATATAGTAGACTATTTTCATAATAATACAATAATTTGCATATTAAGCCTTAAATCCAGCCGGTGTCAAAAAAAAAAAAAAAGCCTTACATCCAGCCATATCCGACTCATCTAGCCCCCGATTGCAGACCCCATGTGATTTCTAAGGAATTTTATTTTATTTTGGTATATAACTTTTTCTTTTGTAGAATTATAAATTATAAAAATTTATGAATTATAAATCCAACGACAATTTCTTTTTCTCGGGATATCCTCCGCACGTAATTATGATGACTAATCTCTTGAGGTACTGGATGACATTTAAGATCCGACCTCTCTTAATCATATTTTTTTTCCATATACAAGAGTCAGTGATCACTACTTACATAAGAGATCCAAATTCGTTAGCACTTGGACCAACCATAACCACCTACAAGAATCGTTTGGTCCTTAATAATAATTCCTTTTTTTTTTTTTTTTTTTTTACAAAAATCAACAATAGTATTATGCGGCTCAACTTTGGCATCCTATCAGAACGATACGTGGCTCATTCTCTTGCAAAAAAGCGTGTCTGGGTTTCCACCTCGTTATATATGAGCGTTGCCCACATCCATTTTTCCCATCTTCAAAATCTTTCCTTTTATCCATTCTATCACTTTTCTTCGCAAATTCTCTTGTAAACCTCAACTGGGTATTTTGAAAAAGGTCGAATTTCGATTCGGGTGCTGAACAAGTTTTTTCACCTTTTGCTGAATATTAGGGTTATTTTTGCTTTTTGGCAATGGAGATTTCGGTGATTGGGAGCTCTCAAGCGAAGCTGGGGAGGTCCGATTCGGTGTATAGGGAATTGGGTTTCTGTAATTTGAAGGATAATTGCAGAATTTCGAATGATAGGGTTTGTTTTGGTCGCAATATGAAGTTCAAGAAAGCGGCGATACGCTTCACTTTGAAGGCTCTTCAATCTGAACCTGTTCGAGAGGAGAAGCGTTCTGGTCCTGGAACTAGATCCAAATCGGTGAGTTTTCTATTTAATTTGTATGTTGCGTTCTGCGTTTGGTTGCTGAAAAACTGGGGGGAAATTTGGGATTTTTTATTTGTCTTCGACTCGGATGGAAGTTATTTACCTAATTAATACTCCCTCCAATAATCAATGTAAGCAAAAAAATTCAATTTTTTTCCCCTAAAATATAAGCAAATTTTGATACAAATTTTGTTTTTCAATGACTTCTTTTATTATTAAAAAACACAAGCTTAATAAATAAGAGGAAGGGTAACTTAGGTAATAAATTTAATTTTTTATTTTCAATGACTCTTTTAAATGAGATTAACTAGCCACTTTAATATGTGTCCTTAATACGTGTGTTTTATTTAATTTTTACTTATAATAGTGAGGGAGCAGTAGTTCTTAATATTTTTGCTTGACTTGAAATTCATAAAATTATATCTGTTGGCTGGAAATTAAATGAACATTTCAAGGTTATCCAAATTAGTATGTTAAAATTCTTCATTTATATAGTCAAGTCAACAACGTCAACTAACTAGGTCGATGATCAAGTCAATCCAGCCCCCTTCTTAGAAAGAGTTATGTTAATATGGATGCACCTTATAAGTTCAGAATATAACTTAAAATATACTTTCTGTGTATGCATATTATGAAATCTAATGATGGATATGCTGTCATGTTTTAGCCTTTCACCATTAACCAGAGTCTATATTTATACTAATCCCTTACAAAATTCCTTTGTGATTTTTTGGATGGGCTATGGTTTTAGCTAATATTAATCCTGGATTTTTTTGGCATCGAAGTTTCGGTGATGCTGCATTACCTTTTCACCACAGATAAAGGAGCAACTATAAATATTTATTCTTTGGCTAACTTTTGATTGCATTTATGAGTGAAAACTATGAAAACCATGCTATATGGGTTTAATAAGCTCTATTGCTTCTCTCTCTGAAGGAGTTTATTGGATTTTCTCTAGAATTGGTGATAATCACTGAACATCTATATAAAAGCTCTGCTCCTTGCTGTCATTTGCATGTTTCATTTGAATCTCATGTTACATGTTTGGTCAAAAATCAAATACACTTTGTTATATAATGTCAACCTCAAGGAATTTAAAAATAACTGACATGCTTAAAATAATATGTTGCAGGTAGATGGTGTAAGATTATTTGTTGGGCTGCCCTTAGATACAGTTTCTTATGACTGCAATTCAATAAACCATGCAAGAGCAATTGCAGCTGGCCTAAAAGCTTTGAAGCTATTAGGAGTTGAAGGTGTTGAGCTGCCTGTTTGGTGGGGGATTGTTGAGAAAGATGCCATGGGAAAATATGATTGGTCAAGCTACCTTGCTATTGCTGAGATGGTTCAGAAAATGGGTCTCAAGCTCCATGTGACGCTTTGCTTTCATGGATCTAAAAAACCAGATATCCCCCTACCCAAATGGGTATCCCAGATTGGTGAATCTCAACCCAGTATTTTCTTTACAGATCGGTCAGGGCAGCATTATAAAGAATGCTTGTCACTGGCAGTTGATAATCTTCCTGTTTTTGATGGGAAGACTCCAGTCCAAGTGTACCAGAGTTTCTGTGAGAGCTTCAAGTCTTCCTTCTCTCCATTCATGGGCTCTACAATTACGGTAAGAATTTTGGATTCCAGGACCACTTGTGTACTCTAATATCCACTTACGTGTTCTAACATTGGCTTCATATCTTGCTATACTGTAGGGCATTTCCATGGGTTTAGGACCAGATGGTGAGCTAAGGTATCCATCTCACCACCGGCTACCCAGTAATGGTAAAACACAAGGTGTTGGAGAATTCCAGTGTTATGACCAAAACATGCTCAGCTTTCTCAAGCAACATGCGGAAGCATCTGGAAATCCTTTATGGGGGCTTGGTGGTCCACATGATGCCCCTACCTATGATCAATCACTATACGCCAACAACTTCTTCAGGGATGGAGGCTCTTGGGAGTCTACATATGGGGACTTTTTCCTTTCCTGGTATGCTAATCAGCTTATAACTCATGGAGATTCCCTCCTTTCATTTGCAGCTTCAACTTTCGACGACACCAGAGTGTCGGTATATGGGAAAGTCCCACTTATGTACTCTTGGTATGGAACACGATCACATCCTTCCGAGCTAACCGCAGGATTCTATAACACGGCTAATAGGGATGGTTATGAACCAGTTGCAGAGATGCTTGCTAGGAACTCATGCAAAATGTTAATACCCGGAATGGACCTGTCAGATGCATACCAGTCAAATGACACCCATTCTAGCCCTGAGTTGCTGCTTGCACAAATTATGGCAGCTTGCAAAAAACATGGGGTGAAGGTTTCTGGTCAAAATATTTCAGAATCTGGTGCTCCAGGGAGTTTTGAACAAATTAAGAAGAATTTATCAGGAGATAATGTGTTGGACTTGTTCACATATCATAGAATGGGAGCATATTTCTTTTCTCCAGAGCATTTTCCTTCATTCACTGAGTTTGTTCGGAGCCTTAGTCAACCAGAGCTGCATTCAGATGATCTCCCTTCCGAGGAGGAAGAAGGTGCCGAATCTGTGGTTAAGAGCCAAGAAGCAAGCGTGAGCATGCAAGCAGCCTAACTGCTGTAAATTTGTAATAATTGTAGTTATAATGATGTATATAGCAAATCGTTGTATGAGATTGAGGACAGGTTATTTTGTAAGGACAGGATGATGATGCCTATTCCTGGTAGAACCTCATTACTGTTATTCCCTATAGCGTAGCCAAGGTGGATGGCAGATGACCTTTTTGTCATTTGTGCTCATGTGTACCATTATATTCAAGATTGCTTAGCTTAATAAGCATTAGTTTAAAAAACATTGCATATACAATAGCGGTTAGTACTTCTCACCTTTGTTTTTTTTCCCCTCTCTCTTTCACTTCATCCCCATTTTTTGTTAATGATGGTTTTGGTGAGCATGGCCTCATGTTTATTGAGTTTTTTTAGTTTACATGACATTCATTATCAATTTATTTGCCTTCAAAGGATCAGAGTATTTCAAGTGTTAAGAGAGTTTTACTTCAAGTGGATTCAGTCTGTCTTGGGTAACGGACATATTTGATAATTGTAGAATAGACAACACACTGTTTCTGGGTGGATGGATGCCGTTTAAGATAGGTTTCTAAAGAATGCTCCGGCATATGTTTCTGTTAACAGCCTTTTGTCCCTAGATGAATTTTTCTTACTTGAGTTTCCAATTCTGTTTCTGTTTGTTTTCCCTTTTCTCTTGTTGGATCAATGTCACGTATTTGTCCCATGATTAATATTTTTCTTGACATTCAACATTTTTTTTATAACATTATAACAATTTTAGTTTAATTATTGAATATATGACATCTATTGGCAATTCAGCTGTCCATTTTACTAGTTGTGATTATTGCAGACATTTTGTTGAGCGATTATTATCATAGGCTGTCGGTTTGCATTATATCATCGTAGGCTGGTGTACTTGTTCATTGGATTAAATGTCATGGTAATATGCTGAAATTGATGAGGTTTGGTTCTTCAGTTTTTTCCCAAGTCCAGTTTGCTGTTATCTCATTTTTATTATTGCTTTTCTTCTTATGTTGCTTGTAGGCTTTTCTTAGTGTTTGACAGTTGTTTCTTTTCTAAATATTCATGTTTGTTACATTTGTACATGGAAATTTTCAATTGCAAGGAGCCTTTCCTACTTGTTGAAAACCAAAATCAGTCTCATTATGGCTTTCAGGATTTCCAGCTATAGGGTCTGGTATGAATGATATATACGCAAAGTAAACAGCATTACTTATAGCCATGGGCATTTAAGACACAAATAGCAGATGGTTGGCTTATGTGAGGTCATAAATTCACGTCTTACTACCATTATTGTACCCAAAAAAAAAAAATTACTTGTTTGTTTCCCGGAGTTGGGAGTCATAACTATGGTTGCAAAGGTAGTTGGTTTCAATTTTACTTGGTTGATCTTGATACTTACTTGCATGTTCTTGCTTTTATAAACAAAATTGTAGTGGTTGTAGTTCGTAAATATTGCTTTCATACAAAGCCTTAGTAACTGGTGACACTTATTCCTCTTGGTGACATTCTCTATGTGGAAATGAATTCTCTTATGTCTCGTGTTCATTTAAAAAAGATTAATACAAAACAATTTTGTTAGTAAATACAACCAAGATTTGTGAAATTTTATTTATAATCTGTTTCTATCTTCCGTTTGATCACCTACCATATTTAATCATTTAACATGGCAGTGCCATAGCATTATGGCATGGCAAATTCGGTGCCAGCCGCCACAAGTCACGCTTGACCAAAGGAACATAAGGGTAGCTTCAGTCAAAAGAACGTCAGGACGAAGAATTCCGACACTATTACGCTCGAAAAAATCTTAAACAAACAGGTACCATATCTGCCATGTTTCTGCCATAAGCCGCAACGCCAAGTTTATATGGCAGATTTTTGGCTGACCACCATAATCCACCAGCCGCGATTGATAACATTGATGTGTTTGCAGGAATATTATTCTTATGAAAGGATATATGTCCATGAATAAAAAACAGTGGCTCCAGACCACTAGATTGCATAAACAACGTGATTAATGGCAGACTACTAATACATTTTAAAAAAAATACAAAATGAAAAAAAAAGAGAGAAGGGAATTTATGTACACAGGGAGCTGGATAACATTTGGGGTACATTTGAATTTCATGTGATCTTTCCCAGAAGAGGGGAAGTGTGATTCCAAAAACAAACTGAAACTCTCAAATGTGCAACACCTTCCTTTTAAGTTTAGTTCACAACAACCAATCACCTTCCCAAACAGTTTCATCAGATTGCTTCCCACAAAGTAAGCTTCAAACCATACTTCTCCAGCAGCAAAAGAGATAGCAACATAATTCTGGATGGAAGCTGGCATGAGCAAGAAGCAAACATCAAATGGCAAGCTGAAAACCTACACATGGAATCAAGCACTAGCAAAAAAGAATTCATATTTTGTTTGATTTTTCAATAATGGAACTGTGATAATTGTCACAATGCTAGAAGGATTAAATAAGGTTTTCAAGCAAAGTTATCTTCTCATCCTTTAATTAACACACATAACTGGTGGGGTAATAATTTTTAGCAGGATAATCCGTCACGTGAATGCGGTACCATTATAAAAAGCAGAAAGAGGATACAAACTATAAAGCTCCCACCCTTGGGGGGAAAAAATTAATATGGTATAGACTCTAGTTTTGGATAGTGGTACTAAAGTAATAATCTAAGCCAAAATGCATTTGCTTGGAGATGTACCAATGGAATTACTACAAAAAGCTCTTAGCTTTTATAGCTTTCTATTTATCTATGTTTTGTCCCAGCTATATCAAATTTTGGAATATTAAGCTTTCAAATGAATACCTGTTCAAACATGTTATTCACAAGCAATCTTGGTATCAAAGCTGCTGAGGCAGATTGCAAATGCCTGAAATGCTGAGATAGGGTACCGGTAATCCATTGTAAATAAATCCTTCCCAACTTTTCCAAATTGGAGAATGATCTTATCATGTTCTGGTCCAGCAGGTCCATTTTCTGGGGAAGCCACCAGCTGGAAGTTTTTAACTGAGGCAATTGTCACCCGTCCATGAAAGTTTAAGCACCAACACTGCAGCTGCTCATGCCACCTGGGAGCCTTGTTCTTCAACACTAACACCCCATCCTTTTGATCTCCCAGGGGTCCATATAAAGAGTTTTCCACACGATTTGATTTTGAACGAGAAAAAGAGAACAAAGGAAACATATCTACATTTTTAAGATAAAACTCAGTCTGTGTAGGGGCTATCCCTCCTGATTCAATTGCAGAGGCAGGAATGGAATCCATGACACAGTGCATTCTTCTAGGCCCCCTAGTCGCCATATATACAACGTAAGTATTGCATAAGTGTACAAGAAGAGTGCACAGTAAGCTAATATGCTTTCAGCAAAAGCTGACCACTCAACATTGTCCATCAAAAGAAAATTATGGAGTCAAAATATATGCAAATACAACTATTAGCTAACTTATGCAGGATGATCTATGTACAATCGCAGCATATAAAGCTTACCTGGACCCTAGCACATTCAATTCATATGAGATGCGGGCCACTGCATAGTTGCCTGCAGGAACCTTGGGTGAAACTTGTTTTAGATTGACCAGCCTAGTGGAGCGACTTTTTGTAATCTTTGCCCCTGCATGGGGCGGCTGGCCATCATAGATTGTAAACTTGGTTCCCAGAAAATTGGATCTGATTAAAGGGGAGGAAAAAGGTATAAGTCTTTGCACTAATAAACAGGAAAACAATAATGGTCACGGTGCCTGATTAGAAGTTCACCTCAGTTTCCCAACATAGGTGTTGTTTCCCTTTGACACATCATCTGCATGTAGAGAGATTATATAATCCGTGAAGGTGGGACGTCTGCACTTGCGTGCAGCCAAAAGGAACTTCCCATCATCAGCTAGTGCTGAATTGAAGAGGACAATGGTCAAGAACACTCTCTTAGAATTAGAAGCTTTAGATCTCAGAAAGGAAACCAAAAAATGAGGGAAAACAAAGACTCTAAAGTTTTCACACAAAGAAATCAACCAAAAGTTTTATTATATACTCACAACTAGTTAAACTGAGATACAGATAATATGTTTGGGTGGACCGGTTTCGCTTTATAAAGCACTGGAGGAGATGCTCCTTTGGGCCAGGCTGCCAAAAATTATTCGCCAATTAGAACATGTTAAAACAATGTTAGAGGGTAGGAAAACAATGCATTGAAGTACTCAGCAATAAAAAGACAAGCACAAAAGTCACATTCGATCGTCATGCCTTTCTACAAATACAAGGGAATCTTTAGAGCGATACGACAGAGGTTAGGAAAATAATAAATCAAAGCATTCCACATCATTGAGGCATCTTCTGTTACCCACACAATTTGCCCAAAAAGAGGGACTTCTCCTTTTACTTTTCATCTTGGTATATAATTAGTCAATAACAAAGAAGTTTCAATGGCTGCTACACAACCTAAAAATATATCCCTTCTAAACTAGTAGATAAGATAATTGAATTAGAACTAGCCGGCACAAGAAAACAAAGTTTGTTGTAAGATGGATAAAGGAAGTCGATAATAACATCCAGATGCTACAAAACATGATCGTTTACAATGTCTTAGAAGGAAACTACAGAGAAATTTCCCCTAAAAAGTTCGTGCACAGCAATTCAACAATTAAAACAAATTGGCATCCCTATTTAGTGGTCCCAGCTCCAGGGTAATATAGAACATTAATTCTGCTGAAGTAGAGGAGAGAAAAGTATTTAGATTTATGCCAAAAAACCCAAAATTATCCACAAATAAGATAGAAACACCAAAAGCATAAATTTCAACAGGAAAAAAAAAATTAAACATCTAGAGGGATTTTTAGAGTATAAGTTGGAACTAAGCCTTTTTTTTATCTCCAGGAAATAGCATAAAAATCACATATCAAAAGGGAAAATGAAAAAGAATATAAAGGAGCAGATTATTAATATCCCAAGCAAATGAAATTAATACTGGAAGACTGATAAAATGAAATGATATGTTCAACTCTACTCCTCACAATTACATGCTGACTTGCCTTCATGTAACTGCAACATCGACTTTTATTTTTTTATTTTTTCACGAAAATCAATAAAAAAAAAATCATTCAAAATAATAGGAAAATTAATCTCAATAGTCAATACCCAACAGCCCAAAAAACAAACTTTCTTTTCAATACAAACAACCCAACAGGAAATTTCAAAACCCCTGCTTCAAAAAATCAAATTTTTCTCCAAACTGTTACCAAAATCAAAAACTGTGCAAACCCCATTTAAAATTAGCGGAAAATAAACCTGTTTAACGGAGATAGGGAAGGTTATCTTCGCAGAAAGTTGAGGTATCTTAACGATATCTTTGGTGATGTGCCTCCAACTACGGCACACTCCAGCACACGCCACCACGCTCTTCCTCTGCGGCCACGTGGCTTCCGATGCTTCAATTCGGAGAAGAACCTCTCTCAGAAGCTCCTGCGGCATGTGGGCCCAGCAACTCTGCGTCATGCCGTCGGCGGCGACGACCGCCATGGTGGAAGAAGCGTCCTGCACCACACGGTGTGAGTGCGACCTCGATCTCATGTCCTGAATTATGCTTCTTATCATCATTGGCATCGATATTTGAAGATGATGAGATGATGGGGTTCAACCAAATCGGTGAAAGGTTTCAACTTGAAGAGAAGAGAATAGAAGAAAAGATGAGAAGTGTGTGTTTGAAAGAGAGAGAAAAATGACGGTGATTTATGCGTTGATTGAGGGGGGAGGGAAAAGTGGTTTTTTTTTTTTTTTGGAAATATTTTTTGGTGTATAAAAAAAAATGATTCTTTTTCAGTGGGCTTGAGAATAGAAATAGAAAAAAAATAAGAGAGAGCAGAGAGGTACGGTGGTTATTCAATTTTATATTGAGATTTGAGAGGAAGGGAAAAGGTAGGGAAAAAAACCATTTTTTTTTATAGTAAATATCCAAATTAGTTCCTAAAATTGTGAAACAGTATCAACTTGATCCTTAAAATTATCAAAATTTCAAAAACATCCCTGAATGATAAGTTAATATCAATTTGGTCCTTCATTTTACTCACTTAATATCAATTAAATCCCTGAAACTACAAACTTAAAATCAATTTAGTCCATATGATTTTCAACGGAGGGACTAAGTTGATTACAGTTTTATAATTTCAGGGGCTAATTTGAAATTTCGACAATTTTAGGGACTAAGTTGATATTACTTCATAATTTCAGAGACCAAGTTGGGTGTTTACTCATTTTTTTAATTGAGAGAAAGGGGAAGGGTAGAGAAAAAAGGTATTTGTAATGAATTTTGATCTCATTTAGAAAGAATTGATATTAAAAAATTTGGTTTTAAAAATAAAAATTTGACTTATATTTGATAATGATGTTTTAAAAGTAAATTCATAAGAATTAATTTTATTTAAATATTAGAGTAAATTATTTTAAATATATAAATATAAAAAATTGTGAGAGTCTCATTAGTTTAGTGAAAACAGTTATCTTAAGAAAAAGAATTATATTATTTTAAGATTATTATGGTATGCCTTTGTGCCTATAGCAACTATAGAACGTTATAATCAAATAAGAATCATAATTTAGGCATGCCCTTTTCTTGTAATTATTTATTGTCTGATAAAAAAAATATCTATCAATCTGATGCAAAATGTTTTGTAGTCACAACTGGTTACATTGACAAATAAGCAAATTAGCAAGCAGTAACCTTTACCAACAAGGTCTAATATAACAAGATCTAATATAGTTGGTAAATAGTTATACGTATATATATGGCACATATCAAGTGAGAGAGCTTTTTTTTATGTAAGAGTGAGAAGATTATATCATACTCATTAGATCAAACTTTAAACGGTCAAGATTAAACTATAAAGTCATGTGATTTTTTTAAGTGGTCATGTGATATTTTAAAACCATGAAATAACTTTTAATCTTAACTTTTACTCCTCTCACTCTCATAAAAAAGGTGCTCTCACTAGATGCACCCCCCCCCACCCCCCCACCCCCCACACACACACACACACACACACACACACACACATATATATATATTTGAACAACAGGTAAATAGTTAGATTTTCAAATATAATAAGAGGTTTGATTATTATCTTGTGTTTGAAAAAAATTATTTCTTTTTGACCAAAAAAAAAAGGTTGGTGCAACAAAACTCGTCTGAGAGAAGTAAAACTCGTTTCAATAATTTCTACACTATAAAAGAGGTTGATGCAACAAAACCTAAAAAAATATAAAAATACTTTTGACAAGCTTCACCTACAATTAACCCAACTCATATAGGAACACATAGATTTTTAACTTCTCATACAGTCCATTCCTTCCTTCCTTCCCTCCTTTTTTTTTTTTTTTTTTTTTTGAGAAGAGAAAATTGAGTTCTATGATAATAAATAATAATCAATTAAATAAAAAATAAATATATTATATAGTATTGATTAGTTTATATTAAATTGCACATAAAAATTGAAAATCAATATAATTCAATCAGTTTTCAGAAAAGCAAATTAACAAATTAAAATATATTCAATTTAGTTTAATTTTTGTTTTAAAATTTGAAATTAAATTTGACCACTTTAGATATAACTCAGGTATAGCTTCAAGAAATAGAAGATTCAGTTTCATGTCTATATAAATAGTTGATTGAACCACTAATCATATGTATTAGTAATTAATAGGCATATGTGCTGAATAACATCATATCTTCAACACTAAACCCATAAACAATAACATAACCACAATCATTGATCATTTCATTCCACATCCAACACGCGTTTATAGTACCAAAACTCGACAACTGCCGCCATTAAGAAGATTCAACATAGTATACTTTATGATCCATACTTTATGATTCTTTGTTAACAACAACAACAAAATATTATTGTTGATTTTAGTTTTTGGATACATCTTTAAAATTTTCACCAACTCAAGTTTGAATTATTATTCTATTTTGAGTTCCTGGAAACAAAGTTTAAGTAAGATGCTTGCCTTCAATTCCTAATCACCAAATATCAAACCATTTTTTTCTTCAGTTTCATAAATCCCAATCCCCGTGGGTAACAATAATTTATCATGACCAATATGTCATATATGACAAATCACACATTTAATAGTCATCATTGTAAGATTCAATTATTTGGGAGATTATTTCCCTTTACAAACATTAGAGTTGCTTACTCATCTTACAAATCTGTCGTGTAAACGATTGATTTGTGTATAATCAAAACCGATGGACTTATAAGTTTATTGTCAGTGATAGCATTATTATGAATTTGATAAAAAATATAGTGCAGAAGAAGAAACTAAACCTCGTGTCCTTGTCTAAGAAACTAAATGGGGTGGTGGATGAAGTTTAGTGGCACTATTCTAAGGTCTCATGCCACATCTTGGCAGTAGGTAGAGGTCATCCTAGCCCCACCATACTTATATCTTTATACGCAAAAACAATGATTTTCGTTGCATTGTTAGTTAGGGCCCATTCTTTCTATCAACCACTTTGATTAATTTGCTACCCATTTTTGGTTTTTACACGCTCAAAATTGTTGTTGAAGACAATAATACCTTTGCTTGTTCTTATAATCAACTTTATGATTTAAACACCAATAGTCGACATCTTTTTTCACATCTATGTATCATATGTTTACTTTATTTTGATATCTTTCACTCGCATTAATATTAAATTAAGGTGTCTATACTAAGTATAAAAAACAAATATTCAAAAGAATATTCCATTTGTTATTAGGTTTTAAACTTTTCTCCATTTCCACTTACAGATGGCAGCCTATCATAACTTTCTGTTCAAGTTAGGCTTATAAGACCAAACAACATGTTATGGCAGTTTTTCATCTTTTTCTTCTAAAAAAAAAAAAAAACTATTAGTAGTATAATATTTATCTTCGCATCGTACTTGTTTATAGAAAAAATATTTGTTATTAGATGCTAATCAGTAGTAAAAGTTTTGAATAATTTATAAGAAATCATATCTAAATTTGTCATTTCTAAAAGTAATTATCATAGCTTTTGAAAGTTTTAAAATAAAATTTTTAAAAAATGTTTATATAAATTTTAATTTTGATAAACTATTAGTATAGAATATCTTATATTGTCAACCAATCACAAATCATCTTGTGAGAATTTTAACTTTTAATATAGCTATAGTAAAAGTCAAATATTTTTAATGATGTGATGATTTGTAATTGATTAACAGTTAAAAAAAAATCTCAAATCTTATATAAAAATTAAGTTCTTTAAAAACTTGCATCTGAGATTGTGAAAATAACATTAATACCAAGTTGTGGATATGTAATATATATTTTTTGATACAATACAATGTGAACATGTAATTAATACTTAAAATTGACTACGTTTTAAAATTAAGTTCATTGATAAGATATTTATTTAAATAATAATAAAAAAGCAACATGTTCTCCACGTCGACGGCTCGACCCCCAGAATTTTAGAAAAAATACCGTCATCTAATGTTAAGGTGGGACGTGGAAAGCGGTATTACATCCATGATTTAAAATAAGTTGCATAATAAAACGTCAAGTACTGTATATCTTCTAATTATCTATCTATCATGTATCATCTCTTCAGGTTTTCGGATAGTAGATATTTGACTCCTTTTACCATGACAAGGCTTTTATCTCTATGTAGATTTTTTTTTATCAGATATCTCTCTGTAGATTTCATATTATATAAGTATGAAGGTTTTTTTTTCTCGATGCTTAAAAATGTATCTGGTTATTTTAATTTAAAAAATTTAGTTGATACACAAATTATTAGCAATAACTAATTGTCAATTTTAAAAAAAAAAAAAAAATACCGGCACAAAACATGAGGACTGACAGTTTTTATATTTAATTGTATAAATTATGGATTTAATTAGTGTTCATTGTTAGTGTAAATATTTTTTTATACTATCAACAAATTATACATTATTACATCATTAAAACTGTTTAACTCTACAAGCAACTCCAAATCTTCAGTTGGAGTTGCTTAATAGGTTCTTAAAGTTAAGAACAAGTTCTTCGTGGGTTACACCATTGAAGCAATTTTGATGTGGATGCCACATATAAAGATGATTGCTTCTATAAGCAACCAAATCTTATATAAGGATTACCAATAGAGAAAAGAGAACCACAATATTTCGTAGCTCAATCACAAATGAATTAATATTTTAAATTGAAAAAAATAAATATAAGTAAAGATGTGAGTTAACCTGTGGGACACATTACTGAACTTTTAAGAGCTGCACAATTGGAGTGCGTTATTATTTAAAATAGTATAAAGAAAAGTGATACAGTGATATGGTAGAGTCGCAACTCCACATGTTTTATCATTGGAGTCACTCCTATCCTAACTACCATGATTTATAATTGATTCACGGTGTAATCTTATTTGTTATTTTTTTACAAATAGTACACACCAATTAAACTAATAAATTATACTAATAACTTGTGACATACATGTAATTTGGTATGTGTATTCTCATTCTTTTTCGTAATTGAAATAAATGCGGGAAAAACAACAGGTGGGATGCAAATGGTAACAAGCACTTGTTTTACAATTGTATAATTGTAATCTTATTTTATTGTTCGTTTATATAAATGGCACAAATAGAATAAAGACTTCACAAAACTTTAAGGATAAACTCATAAAAGTGTTAATTACAATAATAAAAACTATCTACCATAATACTGTAAGCATTCACATCGTGGCTGAGACAAGGGCCAGCTGACATGAAACAGTTATCTTATCCTCTTGAATTCTTAACATATTTTCACTTGAGTTGCTTAGCGAAGTGATGACGCAATAATATATATCTGCCTTTAGTATAAGCTAAAGGTAAAATTCTAATGGAAGGTAGAGGTAAACAAGAAGTTAGATGTTAGAAGACACAGCTTTTTCCCCAACTTCAATAAATACAGTGAGAAAAAGACTGGTTCATCCAACAATTTGTTGTATTGTAGATAAGGGTTTCTATGATGGAATTACAGATAAGCTAAAGGCAGGCCAATAATGACTCAGAAAATGACAAATTTGAAAGGATCACATCACGATAGTTGGTGACAAAAGTTTAGAACCAGTTCGGCTCATATATATAAATAAAAGAAAAGAAAAGGAACTGAGATTATAAGTTTAGACAATTCTGACCTTTTGATCAGAGTATCAGCTTCATGCAAAAGACACATTGCAGTTCTCCCCCCTGCCCCCTAAAAAAAAATCCGATGCATGAACTACTCGATTGATAGTGGTTGTCTGAGAAAAATAATGATAGGTAAATATAGTCACCGCATTAGACGCTGGGAGAGGCAAAATGTAATGCGGGGACGCTAACAGCTTATTCGTTTCACTGTTACATAATGAGATTTTTCCTATAACCCAAAAAAAAAAGAGCTTCTCTCCTTTACTCCGTATAGAAATTTCAAGCTTAATTTTAAAGAACTTTTTTACTGATACTAATTATATACAAATGTAATTTTAAGGTTTCTATTTTTGTTTTTTTAGTAAAGATGCACCAATTAGTTCACCAATAATGAATAAACACTACATTTTCAATATATCAAAATCAAACGTATATTGAAAAGAAAAGAATTGCCACTGAAACGGTAATAGGCGTTCTTCCACCACTTCCACCATGAGCGACACTAGTGAAAGAAAAACCTACTCCGTAATATTCCATATTTCCATTAAGGAGTAGTGTCGTTATCATGTGATGGCTGTGTATCATTTTTTTATTTTTTTATTTTGCATCAAAACATTCACCCAGTTGCAATCTCAATCTGTGCCAGATATGTGTTGATATTTTATTCCAGGTATAAAGAGAGAAACTGCTTTTAGATATTTATAGATATGGATCCACAAACCCCACCCCCCCCACAAGAGACAAGGCACTCCATGTCTATTGCCATCACACACAATAGCAGGGCCACTTCTATAAATTATAATTACTATTGACAACTTCTCAAATCAGTTCCCTCTCCCCCACCCCAAAACCCAAAAAATAAAAAAAAATAAAAAAAAAAATACTTAATTCCCCATTCAATTGGAGCATCAATTCTCCATTTCCGTCGAACCTTTGATAGGTAACGGGAATGTGATGAATGCTCATTCCGTTTACAAATATGCTCCAGTGTTTACATCAAACGTTAAATTGCACAAAAGAACGTGATATTATCTTTAATATAAAATAGTAAGCCCGCTAGCCTCCCCTTTACACCAAAAAGAAAAAGAAAAGAAAAAAAATACTACGCTCGCTGAAAATAAATCGGAATTGCGAGGTAGCACAACATGTTTGACAAATTTACACTTTTTTAAAATAAAATAGTACAACATATATTCTAAATTCCAAGATATGAACATGACTGAATTTCGAAAATATTACTCAGTATCAAATCTCTTAAGAGTACTATAACCCACAGCAACGCCAGTTTCTTTGCTTGTCTAAAATAAATTCAAAAGGAAACAACGATATGACAAATGAATGGCTATAGGAAGAGTCCTACCAAACGAACAGATGGATAGGCGTTCAATTTAGCATGAAATACCGAAATACTGAAAATACAAACCCATAACTCATATATGGATAAATTGCGCTCAATTTATAATCAGGTATCCATACTTATCCCTGACCAAACAAAGACTGAACTTGAACAAACTAGAAAACAGAGGATCCTGCTAGGCTTTTTACTTGGAATACAAACAAACCAAAAAACAAAGGATCCTGTTTAGCTTTTAGAATACAACTTTCGGAATCTTCAGAAACGCAATAGAAAATATGTAAGAGAACTTACAAATTTAGCAATTCTGTCTTGAATAAATCACAAAGGAGATTGTCCCAAAAAAAGTGTTTTCACGAATGCTTTCTTCAAAAAACTGGATACAGATACAGTTCTAGTCTGATCATTAACAACTGATCATAATATCGATAACTGATCCCCAAACTCTCTTTTACAGCTGATAATATTGTAAAATCTTCATGTTCAAATACAAAAGTATTCTTATATTGACAAACCTTGTAATATCATGAATGATGCAAATCTTCACACAATATGCCTGTTGCGGCATTCAATTGGCATTAAGGATATTTAACTAATATATTGAAAAGTCCAAATTTTTATAAAAAGTTAAGAATAGCTAACGGAGTAGAGAAAGAACCCTGATTTACAGGAGCTAGCAACACCAGCATGAAACATAAACTTAACAATTTCTTCATGTTGATCCATTATATGAAAGAGGTAAGTTTTCAACTTTTCATTTACAAAGCAAATAACCAGATAAAGAATTTCAATAATTTACTTTATCAGCTTCAAAAAAGGATGCTATATCCAAACCTCATGTATTGGTTACCTGTACTTTCACCTAGCCAAAAAAATCCCACCTAGGTTACTAAATGACAGGAACACTCCCGCTTGGTTGCTGCAATGCTCCCAGTGGATTTCCTACAAAATCAAGCACATCACTCTCCCAGACAACTTTTATTCCCACAAACATAACAGTCTAAATAAAAAAAAAAAAAGAAAAAGAAAAAAAATGAGAAGTAAAAGCATGCTATAGTATGTATAGATTCAATGGAAGTATCACTGCAACCTTCTGTCTGCTTCTCAAAGCTTGAACTCCAAAACTAGTATCATAATAGTGCCAAAATGCTGTGAATTGATTAGCATTCTAAGTTTCTAACAGTTAGAGACACGTTTTCTATGATTACTGAATTTTCTAATTTAGCATATGCTATAATTGGCATATGCAGCTTAGTATAAGAATAGTCAACCAAAAGATTACCTGTGTTGTTAGCAAAAGAATAAGACTTTTGTAGAAAGTTGCTTCTCGTCAAACCAACATGATTGGGTGCAGACCTTGAAACATTATCAACAAGAAACTGATTTGACAAGCCACCATTTGGCAGACCTCCTGCTTTAAGCAAGCATATTTCTGAGCTTTTTGCAAGAACAGGACCAGAATTTTGGGCTGAGCACAATGTTGGTGACTGGCTCTGCTTTTCAAAAAGAAAGAAAGAAGAAAGAAAGAAAGAAACAAAGTCAGGTTTAGGTCATTAGCAAGGTGTTCAGTTATATTTTTATTTTATTTTTCACAGGGGAGAGGGGTAGATACTGCAAGCCTTTGGCCTCCTGACAGAAACTTATACCCTTCCAGTACAACGAAGACTTTACATTCTCATGCCTGCCTGATCATATAACATTGAATTACATCCAAGTCACATAGCTTATAGATCACAGGACTCAACCTGTAATACAGAAGAGTGAAGATTGACACACCTTGTTGAGCACATTGTCGATTTGATCAAATGAAGGGTCCCTCTGACATGGATCTTGGAATGCAACCATCTCTCCATGTGATGTATATGGACTCACAACATCAGTGCAGATATCCTCATTTAAGTCCTGGAAGTAAAGACGGCGAATTGCAGCACGCAGTCGATTGCTCCTTTGCGAATAGTATATCTTTGTAGCAAGAGGTGCAGGAAAATCTAATTCAACAAAAAGCACGCAAGTGTTGTACCGACATCAGGGAGTGACAATGAAAAGTCATATTAGAACCACTCAACTAGTCAACTGAATAATTTAATTTAATGAAATAAATATTTGAGGAAAGGGCTAGGAAACCTTTCCACAGAAGTTGCAAAAATGTCAATGACTTGTTAAACTGAATATAAATTTATTTTTTATACCATTGCTCATGACATGTTGCTCCCGGACCAGCCCAAGGTTTTCATGGTTAGGGTTTCCTTGTTCTGAAGCAGTTCCTTCAAGTAAATCCTTCCCTAAATGGATTCAGAAAAAAAATAATATAGGTATGCTACTCATGGCCAGGCCCACAGCCCCCAAAAATATAACAACATATACAGCAAAAGCGAGTTTGTCGTTAATGTCAGACTCAGTTACAAAAACAAAGTAGGCATGCTAACAAATGAAAGTCAACAAGAACACAACTGCAAATAAAGAAACAAGAAAAAGAAGATATATTCCGCTTATTATTTTTTCCATGAACAGAAGGATATAGCAGGATAAAAAGCTCTGAAAGACTGGAATTCATTTTCTTCAGACAGCCAACAAAAGAGGCCTTTAGAATGTATTTGGAAGAACGTTATGAAACAATTACCAAATAGTTTCTTGATAAAAATTAGATATCCTTCAGTGTCCAAATATAAAGAATTTTAGAAGTAAGAAATGAACTTTTGCGTTAGAACACATATTGCATGTTTTACAGATATATTTATTGGAGATTTTTAACTTTGTGCACACGTGGAGATGAACAGCTGCTTGTATACAATCTTAAATTTATGAATGCGGGACAAATTGATTGATGTTCTTATGGCATTAAACGTGTCTATGCTTGCACATTAACATGTTTTCGGAATATTACATGGCATGTTCATCCGTGAGTTCATGCTTTCAAATGTGAAAGTATATGAATATGCATCTCTTCTACCAAGTCCTCCCTATCACGAAAGAAGAGATGAAATATTGGAATCAAAACTGAAGAAGAATTGTTTAACTTACTATGGGATATGATGGAAACAAAATTGATGAGTGTTACATCAAGAACAGCATTTACTTTTCAAATGATAATTCATTAGCCAAAATCTACTTGAAAAAACACAACTTGGCAAGTCCTGTGAGAAGAAATGACTTCAAAACAAGAATTTGCACACTTACGAGTTATTCCATCTGCAAAACTCACAGTTTTTGTCACTCCAGATTCGGTCCCATGACTTTCTGGTCCAGATAGATGTGTGCTTGCTATCCTGTAACTGAAGGGGTCAGTGTAATATATCGTGAACAAATTCAAGAGGAATGTATGAAAGCTAAAAGAAATGGAAGAAATATTGAATTCCAAACAATTTTTAAACAAATGTGAATTAACCTCACAGACAGGATTGTAATTAGAAATCAAGATTAATACGACAATCAAGGGCAAGTTGATAAGAGACCTTGAACCTCTGGCACAAATAGAAGAGCAAGTCAGCTTACCTAAGGATAACGGGCCCACAGGTTTGAGACTGTATGCAAGGGTCCAAGAGACATTTGGTACAAAAAAAAAGTGGATAAGAGAGAAGGGGTAAAGATGTAAATTCACCCAAATAGTTAGTTAAGCCACGGTGAATATGTTTTGAGGGATGGGGGAGGAGAGAATGATTCAGACTGTTTTTTCGCTGTTTTGTGCTTGGACAGGAGAACTTTTCTCCATCCATGGAGAGACCTTAGCTCTGACGAAGAGGACCCTTCGGGGGAATCCTTATATTCCTCTTATCTTTATTTTCCCATTTCTGTTTTGAATTCCAGAATAAAGTATCTCCATATTTGCATCTTCTTTGTTTTCTGGTTACTGTTATATTGAGGTTGCATCACAATTTGGACTATAGTTTTATCCTAATTCAGTAAAGACAGGTAGACAGGTCACATGACAAGCATTCACTCTGAGACCAAGCCTAAATACTTTTTATTTTTTAAAAACTTCTTGCTAGCTTTGCAAATATTTTTGTATTTAATAAGAAAAAGTGTACTCAACCCTCTTAAACTTTGGGCCATTTGCAAAGTGCCACCACGAACTTTGAGATCATTTCAATTAGTCCCCTAAACTCCAACTATTACACCAATAAATCCTTCTGTCCATAGTCCTCTTTATTAAGTATCTAACAAAAAAAAAAACACGTGGCATGGTGGTATAATCCACACCATCCATCTATTCAAATCCTAACCATCAATGTTTTCTTATATTTCTCTTTTTTTTAATGAAAAATGTTCTTTTATTACTATTATTATTATTATTAGGACCTAATTGTGATACAGTGATTGTATAAATATTTTCTATATTGTCAACCAATCATGCAAAGACACATCATTAAACATATTTGTCTCTTATAATAACTACCTCAGAAGTTACACATGAGACGATGTAAAAAAACTTTATTGTGTATCAAATTTAAACCAATTTAATAATCTCCTTCCTTCCTCTTCCATCCCACTACCACCCCATCCTCAACCCTCCACCCCTGCTCTGGTAAGTTGGAAAAGTCGAGTTTCATTTGGTGCGAGTTAGAAATTTTTATCTTTTTCTAAAGATTTCTGAGGTTCATACAGGCATATAACCCCTTCAAATTTTCCTTTTCAGACACTGATTCTAATCCAATTTAGAATAACTTCCTCCTTTTACAAGGGGGAGTAGAGTGTTCTTCAATTTTTTGGTTCGCTTTTGTATAATGTTGTTCCACTCAATACATGAGTGCTTATCTCCAATTTCAAACTGGCTTACAATCTTCTTAGAGGTGCCCATAGAAAATTTAACCGAGAGTTGGAAAAGTTCTTCAATCATGTATCAACGAGTGTACCTACCAGCTCTTAATAATAAGGCTTAATAGGGTATCAAAGACTAGGGGGTGGGTATGCGGATGTCTAGGTCTGGTACGCATAAGCTAGCGAATTAATAGACCGGTACACATAAGCCTGCATCTACACGGACTAGTATTTTACAGTTCTATGTCCACACTGCTTAGGTTCCCTTAGGGTTTAAGAAGGCTTTCCTTTTCCTGGGAGGAAGGGAGGTGGCTGAGAGCAGAGGGCAGAGAGTTGCAAGTTCACCTCCTCCGTGCGTCAACGTCACCATCAGCGATCTAAATGTCGGCAATCACCACTTGCAGTCATGCCTTCAATCCAGCCTCGTTGGTTGCAACATCACCTCTCTTCAACCACGCCTCATTTCGTGGCCAACCAGTGTTATCCTGGAAACAGCCTCTCCACTTGTGGGGTAAGGCTACGTACTTCTACCCTCCCCTAATCCCACCCGATCGGAGCCTCGTTCACTAGAAAGCTCTTTTTTATGGTAATTTTCTACTAGATAACACACCCAAAATCACAAGAGAATCATCCAAACAACAATATATTTTCTGGGAAAAAGATCAATGACAACAATATCAGAATAATCACACTACAGAAAGAACTATAAATGTCAGAAGGACAAAGAAAGCATACACTTTATGACTATTTGTTGGCAGATGCATTACAGACGCTGGGTTGTCTCTATAGCCAGAATTAATTCCTGTAGCATCTACACAAGTTGAGTGTCGTGAGGAAATCAGAACTAAAACAAACAGTTTTCAAATTGATTAGCACGTCAATATTATGCTATAACAGACATTGGTATCCAGACAGTAAAACTCAACTCCCTGAAAACAAATTTATGAGATACGCCCAACCATTTTATTACCAACCTAAACATAAGAAATTGCCTAAAATATCAACATCATATATAATTTTTATAAAAAATTACATTAACAGATAATACAATAGGTTTAAAATTAAATCTGAAAACCACAGAAAATTTACTATGCAGAACAGGGGCATGCTTTTTGTGAGAACACAGATACAATAATGAGGGGAGGGCTAATTTTTAGGTTCATAAAAATCATCGTAAAGATTAATTTGGCTGTCGGCGAGGGTCAAAGTAAAAGTCCAAAAAAATAGATTAAAACCAAGTTATCCTTATTTGTAAAACAAATAATTGACAAATTGATTTTACCTTAGCAAAACTTAATACAAATAGCAATTTAGTTAAAGGAAGTGGGGGTATAAGACGACATGTGTGTGAGAAATGCATGAAATCAGAAGAGGAAACTTAAAAAACAGGGTTTTTACCTTTTGCCTCATTAGAAAAGGGAGTCACTCTGATTTGACCGTTCCAGTGGATTTGTGACACAGCAGTGTCAATATTATTCATAGACTCATACCTTCTCCACTCTCCATCTGCAGTAGCTTGGTCTAGGTGGGGTTACGAGGTACAAAAATCAATTTTATGACTACCTACCACTACAATGTAATCAGGAAAATTAAAGGACTCCCTTTAAAGAGGAAATCATATTCAAGAAATCCATATTACAACTTTCAAAATATGTGATTATTAAATAGTACCTTAAAAGGTAAACAGTTAAAGCAGTAAATACTGAAACTATGCTAGGTTGGCAAAAATCTGATAGAAGGATGTATTTGCAAATGATTGATCAATTCTTATTTTAAGGATACTTGCACAAGTTGATAACTTTTTCTTTCCTCTCCTAGAAGGTTTTCGATTCCCTGTGCTGCCATCAAGCTCCAAGCTAGTATGTTCTGTGAGCACTAATGACCTACATAGTTCTGACAAAATGGAGGAAAGGAGTGAGGAAAATTCTAGGAAATGTCAATACTAGTATCTTTTAAAACAAAATGGGAACAAGAAAGAGAAGCTGGTAATAAACCGGCCAGCACTATTTGCAAGTCAATATCTTACTCATAATTTGTAAATTAAAAGGATGATATTATTATGAGCATGGTATCTGATAGCCAACCTTCAAATATCACATCAACGAGACTAAACAGTTTTGAAACAAATGGAAAAGAAGCTACCAGACCTGCATGAGCAGCATATTGGCTGTCCTTGATTGGTTTCTTGCAAACATTGCAGCATACCTCAAAAAGGATACCAAAAAATCAGTAAATGAATTTATTCAAATTATATTTTAAGTAGATAATACCTGCAAATGTTATACAACTTCAAAAGTCAACATAAAAAGCAGAAACTGTTTTCAACAAACTATGTTAGATGAGTGCACCATTCCTTGTAGAATGTAGAATGTAAGAAGGTTTCAAAAGGCCATTTATGTTGACATATAAAAAATCTACATTCACAAACAATAAATCTCAAGTGTACAAGTGGAAGTGACATGTTAGAAAAACTCCTAGAAATAAAGATCAAGCAAAAGGTTAGAAGAGGTTACAGCCTATAAGGCTACCTAACATCATAACTTAAGCTAGAAGAAGCAGTTAAAGACTTGAATCCAGGATTACTACAGCTGTATAAGCTCATATAGCAACAAGATTTTGAAGAGTTTACCACTTTATACAAAGGCAGAGTAATGACACAAATTATACTGTCATTATCATAATGACTAAAATTTCTTAAAGAATACAGAAAGTACTTTGCCTCAATTCATAACGTTGGAAATAGAAAATGAATGCTCTTGTTCATGGATTTTTCGGTTCATGTATCCATAGGTTCATGCAATTAAATTGTGTCATTCAACTACTTAGGAGTAGCACTTATAATCATTGTCTTGTAAACATAAGATGTATTAACTCCTGAGTATAATAGCATGCCGAGTGCTATTCACACAAGCAATTCAGAAAATCTCTTCTGCAAAATTCCCTAAACCTTTCTCAAGTTGGTTTCAGAATGGGCACAATCACAACTCTACTTCGTCTCTCCAAATCTTAGACTCCACATCCAGTCAACAGAGTCCCGACTTTGACCCACCATAAAAGAAGGTTGTTGGTCAGTCCAGAAATTGCTGACTAGCAACCCCCTCATGTGCCGCCTTCCCAGTAGACTAGTGCTGTTCTCTTGATTCCAAAGCTTGCATATCTAGATAAATCTAGTAATAATCAAAGTCGGTGAATAATTGATTCAAGTGCCTCAAGTCACATTGCTGGCAATAGTTTTTTATTTCCCTCCATTTCTTCACCTAAATTTCCTCATTTCATTACTCTAGCAAATGATTCTATGGTTGCTACCAAAGGAATTGGTCATGTCTCACTCACTCCTATGTCCTTAAACTTTATCTTGTTTATACCAGGCTGTCCTTTTAATTTAATCTCTCTCGGTCAACTTACTCATTCTCTTAATTGTTCAGTAACCTTTGATGCTGACTCTTTTGTTATACAGGAACATGGTACAAGTCAGATGGCTGACATAAGGCATGAATCTCGTGGTCTTACTACCTCAAAGCAGCTCCTTCTATGGCTTTGCAATGTGCAACATCCCCAAATCTCCTTCATGAATGTTTGGGTCATCCAAGTTAGTCTAAAGACTCTCTAAATTCAAGTAAATGGTTCCATGTCTAACAAAAGAAATTTTTTACCACGAGTCATGTCTACTAGGAATACATGTTCGCTCTTCTTTCCCTATACAGGTTGAAAATCACATTTATTCTCCTGTTTTTTGTAATCCATTTGGATATATTAGATCCAAGCCATCGTCTTTAGGCTTTAGATATTTTATTATTTTCATTGATGAATTTTCTTTATGTACTTGGGTCTTTCTAATTCCTGTAAATCCTCATTCCTCAATACCAATAAAGAAACCACATGAAAGGTTCAAGCAAGGCACTTAGCAATAAGCAAACAAATACTAGTCCAATAGCACACGGATAGAAAATAGAGGCAAACCTCACCAGCTGCAACGGATCAGTCATAGGCCTCTCACCATACACATGCATATCTGTGGTATAAAGAGTGTTAAGCAAAAGTTTAAAAATCCTTAAAATAATAATGACTTGGAAAGGAAAAGAAATTAAGAAATGAACTCATGAAATTCAAGCAAAGGCAATAATAGAAAGCTAAAGCAGAATAGCAAAATCAATTCAAGCAAATACCAAATCACATAATTAAATAAATTGTTACCGTTTACCTTAAGGTATTGGTTAAGAAATCAAAAATAGAAAATATCAAATGAAAAATATAACCATTTAATATCTTGGAATCCAAAATATGATACTTTCTTCTTTATAGTAAAGACAAAAAAATGCTATTTTATTATTTCTTAACATGTGCGCAAGTCAACAAAACCATTAAATATTAAAATATATAATATAAAAATGATAAACTAACATGCCATGGGTACTATCTACACATTGAATAGAAGATGTTAAGGCAACCTTCTTCATCAATAAAATTTGCTTCATCTGCGTCACGTAGTTCTCTACAAATATACTCAGCAGCCGATCTCTGACGGGCAAAGTCATCTTCCAAGGCCATGCACGAACAAATGTCATTAATCAGAAATAAAAAATAATGCCAATAAATCAAAAACAACAGACGCAAAATTACTGTTTCTTAAGCATATTAATATAACTCCACCAAACAGCACCAGGCATAACACGTGGAAAATCTTAGAAATTGGTTCTGAGTCTATTCTACCTGCTAAATTTTGGGAGAAAGTTCCAGCAGCTAGAAGCCTTGCCATGACTTCCATTCTCCCACTTCGGGAACATACCATTGAGAGTGAAAAACTGTATATCTGCACATCACAAAAATCAAATCAGTGTCAACAATAACGATGATAGAATTTATCGATTTTAGTAGCAACACAAAATCGAAACAACACGAATGTCGAATGTCTAATGTGGAATGGAATGCGACAGACATAACCAATCAATGAAGCATTGGCACAACGCAAATAAACAGTCACGAAACAAACAGTAGGAAATCGAAAAACATAGCGAAAATAGAGCGATATGTTAAGAACCCTAGAAAAAACATATCAGAAATGAGGGCATTAGAGTCAGATTGGGAAATAGAGATGAAATGAGAACAATGCCTGTGGAGAAGAATGCGAAGGAGCTTCGGGGAAGGTTAGCAATGGCGGAAGAGATAACCCTAACGCACGTAGAAGAAGAAGGAGGAGAGGATTTACTTTTTGTTTCTATTTTTGCTAATTTTGGTTGAAATGAAAGGGAAGAATATGGTTCTGTCTCTCTCTCTTCTCTTCTTTGCTGTTGCGGGAAGAGAGAGAGAAGAAGGAGAGTGTGATGAGTGTAACAAAGCAAAAGCAAAAATAGGAATGGAAATAGGAGCCACTCCAGCTGCGCCTATATATATTACAAGCATTTTGCTTTGGACTTTGCAATGGATGGTACCATCATCTCACTGTACCATCAGTTACAATTTTTTTTTAAAAGAAAAATTATTTTTTTAATTACTTTTTTTGTGATGCGGCCATGCCACACTGCCAGGTGTCATCGCTCCCTCTCTCCGGTGTTTGAATAAATGTTTCATAAAAGTGATTTTGAACATAATTTATATAAAATTTAGTGTAAAACTTTTAACTCAACTCAAAAACTACTTTTTGTAGCTTCTAGTCAGAATCGTTTCTAGAGGCAAAATTTTACTTGACGTTGACAGTAACGAAACATCTTATTTTTTACCAAAACCACGTTTGACTGATGGTATAATCAATTCTGGAGGTTTCAAACGTGAAATCAAACACACACTACATCAATAGCCCGTTTTAGATTAATTAATTAATTATTATTTAATAAAATAATTATTTAAGCCTTATAGTGTGGATGTTTGTGGTTGGAACTATGATTAACTTTAGATGTTTGAGCTTAGGGCCCAAACCCAAGTCCCCACCTCATTTTGACATATTTTAGATTGGGTTTGGATCAGCCCTTTCACCAATCAAGACATGTGTTTAGTTCTAAGTTGAAAAAATTCCTATCCTTTTTGAATTTGAAAAGCTACAAAGCATATGTTTGGTTCCACATCTTGTTTGTCAGTTTTGTAGGGAAAGAGAGGGGAAGGCTTTGGGAGGAAGAAAGGGGAAAGGGATTGGGGAAGGGAGATACTCCCACACCTTGCATGGGGTTTATTTTTTAACAAAAGAATCAAAATCCTCCAATTTGGGGAACTAAAAAATTGTATTAGAAGAGAATTTTGGAGGGCTATCTTCCCTTCCCCATTCCTTTCCCACTTCTTTTTCCCAAAGCCTTCCTCCCTCTTCCCCTCCCAAACATGAGCAAATTGCACCGTTTTGGACAATCACGTCGAAAGTAGTACATCGAAGATCAAAACACGCGCACGCGCTCGCTCACACACACACACACACACACACACATATATATATATTAAAATAATATGTTATGTTTTGATTATGGAAAAAAAAATATACAATAGATCACCAACAAAATGTAATAAGTTATTTGTATATATTGATACTAGAACAAAGACCCGTGTAATGCACGGGCTATTATAGTGTTTGAACAATTATAATTATTATTTTATATTATGCTTGTGAATATATTTGTTTAACAAAATGAATAAGGAATTATGTGTCGTTTGTTTTCAATTTTTTTGAAGAGAAAGAACCGTTGCAAAAAAAAAAAACAGAGAAATTCAAAATTAGTAGTACTTGAAGTGGAATAAGTGATGTAACATCCCTGGCTGCTCTATAGATTGACGACTGACCCCACAGACCAACACGGGTCTTTTCAGCATGCTTTGTCCTCACTCACACGCTTCCCGGGAAAACTTCCCAGGAGGTCACCCATCCCAGAATCGCTCCAAGTCAAGCACGCTTAACTGTGGAGTTCTTAAGTGACGGGCTCCCGAAAAGAAGATGCATCTTGTTGGTATAGGTAGTACCAATTAATTCATATAAGTCATCCTCTACTGTATAGTCCCATACCTACACAGTCTTAGGATCCCTCTCATTCAGGTGTGCTATCGGTTCATTCATGTGTCCCTTCGCCTAGAAGCCTGCCAGGAGTCGCTCCTTGATCATGCCTCTTGCACCGGCGACCACTCCCCGCCCTCGTCAGCCCCGGGTGTCACATGCCCACCAGCTTCCGCTTGGTTCGTCCCCGAACCACACCGTACTGGGAGAGGTGCCGTTCTGATACCATTTGTAACATCCCTGGCTGCTCTATGGATTGACAACTGACCCCACAGACCAACACGGGTCTTTTCAGCATGCTTTGTCCTCACTCACACGCTTCCCGGGAAAACTTCCCAGGAGGTCACCAATCCCAGAATCGCTCCAAGTCAAGCACGCTTAACTGTGGAGTTCTTAAGTGACGGGCTCCCAAAAAGAAGATGCATCTTGTTGGTATAGGTAATACCAATCAATTCATATAAGCCATCCTCTACTGTATAGTCCCATACCTACACAGTCTCAGGATCCCTCTCATTCAGGTGTGCTATCGGTTCATTCATGTGTCCCTTCGCCTAGAAGCCTACCAGGAGCCGCTCCTTGATCATGCCTCTTGCACCGGCGACCACTCCCCGCCCTCGTCAGCCCCAGGTGTCACAAGTGACATTATTATTGTGACATGAATTAAGTAAATCACATTGGTTAAAAAGGAAAACCTCATGGATAGTTACCATTTTATGTGTAACCTAGTTTGGTGAAGTCCATGTTACAGTGAAAGTGAACTAATAAGAGCATGATTAATACTTAAACAACCAATAAATATAGTAATTTTAGAGTAACTTATGTAGATTAAATTATGATATACTTTTTTATAAACCACATTTGTAGTTGTGTTTGAATTTTGGCCGTCGTGGTCACATATTAATATCTTCAATTCACTGTGCGAGATAACTGTTGATATTGCGACATACAACTGCTCATGTATATTGGATGCGAAAGATAAATTCCCACATTTTTGAGCGATTGTCCTTGACTTTTATTTATAATCACTGCAAGAGAAACAACTATTGGGAATTGGCTATGTTGAAATGTGAATAGAATCATGTTATCATTAGGTGTTAGTAAAAATCTGGGAATAAATACCCTTTGGCCACTATTGTTTCCTGGAATGACTTTTCCTTCTAGAACATATGTTCCTATTTGAGTAATTATAAGTCGAGTACCACTGTACAGTCCCGATGATTGATCATCTAATTACAACATAATTGGAACTCCAATTTTGACCTCTAACCCATGCTTTGGAAGGCCCGATGAGTAAATCGTGTACATTAAAAAATTTGTGAAAGTGATAGCAAACCATTAAAAAATGAAAGTCTGAAATATCAAGAAAAACAATGTAACATAATTCCAACAAATCTAATAAATCTACCATGTCAGTTGGTTTTTTCCCCCTATTATACTCAATTTTATCTGACTGGGGAATATTGTTAGAATTAAACAAAGGAAGAGAAAAAGGTTATAATGTTAGAATTTAAAAGCAGGAAAAGAAAAAGGATGGAGAAATTTAGTTTCAAAAAGTTGATAGAGTCAAATGGCACACTAACATGACAATTTTTTTTTAGATTGAATGGTAAATGGTATTTTATAAATACTCTTAGATGCTCAACCATTATGTTCATAATGGTCTGTATAGTACCATTTTTATAGTGAATATTGCGACCCACAGACATTAATTGATATTGATATTAATATACCTTAATATTTTCAGGAAAAATAATAATATGTCTTAATTGGTGAAAGGCCTTAAGCCCTTAATTGATATGGTTTTACTATTTAGCTGCGAGCATTAATTTAATTGATATGCCTCAATGCCTTAATTTATGAAATATCATCAATTTAAAAGTAAAATAAAAAATACTCACTGATTAATATTTTCATCGAAAGGAACATATTAGTATTTTAAAAAATAATATTAAAATATTTTAAAAAAATATGAAAGATTATAATAATAATTATTATATTAATGAATTGCCAAAAAGAATATTTGATTGGATCTGATATGCATTATGGAGGCTTAATATTTGATTGTCTTAATATTTGATTCTCGTGGGGTTGCACATCTTGATTCATAAAGAACATTTTAAGATAATATTCATAAAGTATCCCTAATTTTATGGATTGATCGACACCTAGGATTCATGTGAGGTGGCATTGTTATCGAGTGACATGTAGCAAAGAGAATTCATGCATATATTCTCTTATGTATATATTATTATAGATTATAGATGTATATATTATAGAAGATTATAGATTATATTATATATATATATATAAAGATAAAGATAAAGATATGATTTCATAATTAGTTGTGCAAGTGTGAAATGGAAAAAAAAAAACCCATTAAGATTACATCATATAATGATAATTATACGCGTCTAATTATCATTATAAATGTCAATTTTTATACAAACAACTCAAATTTTACATAAAATTTCAAATATTTTAAACACAAACTCGGTCGTAACCTTTCACGGGACATCTAATAAGAATGTAAACCTTTTAAATTCTTTAAAAATATATATAAACAAAAACAATGTCTATAACTCCAATGGATGTTGCAGGTATTAGCATAACTCTAATTTCTGCTGCGAAAACTGAAAACACCAGCACCAGTAAGATCATAAATCCCAATGAATAAACATGATTACAAAAAAAAAAAGTTTGAAATAATACTATTTTCAGTTAGCGCAATAATTGGAAAAAAAAAAACCATGACTTTATTTTTCAAAATATGAATAATTCAAAATCAGATTAATGATGCTGAACCACATTAATAAATAATTAAAACAACTCTGACATCATTCTAACTCAAAATAAAACATATAAAATAAACATCATAATTTAAATAACTTTTGTTAATTTTTCACTTAGTTAAAGCTTTGGGTAAAGTCTCTATGTCATCAAACAAATCGGTCCAGGAGCTCATTTCCATTGCAATGACGTCTTATTGCTTTCTCATCTCTCGAGGAACGTCTAATATCTTTTTCTCAAGTCGGTCCATGGAGTTGACCCTTTTATTGCTTGAATTTCTTAAGATCACATTTATATTTTATTTATTCTTTAGGGTGGCCACACCTCAAAGCAAAATTTTTATAAAGTTGGCAATCTGGCACATAAAGTTTTTTCTCAGAACATTCGAAACTCTTCATAAATCAAAGATACTTCTTTATAAATTTAAGAAAAATACATTTACTAATTCAACTCATCAAACGACATATAAAACGTTTTGAGAATCTCGAATCAAGAATGAGGAACCCCGAAATCCCAATTTCTTAGGGTTGACAATCATACATGTGAAAAACATAAATTTCCAACCTTTAAAATATTCAAGAACACCATTTCCATACAAGAATTCACATATTTCTAAAGATCATGCCATGGAGTTTTTTGAAAAGATGTTTGCTCATCTATTTTTGACATCCTAAAGTGTCTCCAAAGTGTTTCAAGAATAAATCCTTGCATTGTCCCTTTCATGATCCTAGAATCCTTCATTCCCCTCTTAAAGCCTTCATTCTTCTTCTCCCTCAAATCCTCGAAATCTCCCGTTATATATATATATATATATATATATATATATATATATATATATATATATATATATATATATATATAAGTTTCTTATGTGACTAGGATTCTAAATACACTCCTAATGTGTATTATGGTCCTATTTATAGGTCTTCTCAGGCCCAAAACATGCAGCAAGAATTTTCTCTACGCACATATCTTGGGTTATAGATATTTAAAAATTAAAAATTTAATATCGTTGGCTAGAGATCAGAAGTACTCATGCTGGCATTGAGACTTGGACAACTCTTACGTAGTGGGTCATAACTCAAACTATAAGAATCCAGTCAAGATGAAATTAGTAACTATGAAAAGCTAAGAAACAAAGTTACAATTCTTATAAATACATCGAGGCAGAATGTGAAAAACTTAAGTATTGGGTCCTATGAGGACTCTTATGTGAAATTGGAGCTAAACTATTCAAAAATTACTTATTTGAATTCTTTAAAGTGAACCTTTAAAGTTTAAACAGTACTTATAAACTCCTAATGCAAGCTTTCTAAGAATTTATTTTCTATCAAAACTACATACAAGGCAATCTCAGAATGTTACATAGTGTTGCAAATGATATCATAAATTTTTGACGCGTATTTGATTTAAAAAGTCTGGGGGAAATATATAAGAATTCAGTTCAATTAATACATATGATTTAATTCATCGTTACCACAATTAATTTGCTTTGACTTCTATTACAACTGTTTTTTAGGACTGCAGCCATACAAGCGACGCCAAACGGCAGGAGCACTTGGACGGCGGAAAGTTATTACAGTCAACCACAATACTATAGAATCTCCGCAAAGGCGCATACCCCCACCACCATCTTGCCGTCCACATATATATGCATCGTCTGAGCTTTTTCTCTTTATTTTTTATTTGGATATTTTTGTTATCAGGTACTTTTTTAAATAAAAAGGTACATTAAATTCTCGAGTCGTAATATGATGGAGGGGAAAAAAAGGCATCAAATGAGAAAAAAAAAAATTCAAATATAAACTTTAACCAAATCTGGTGTTACTTGCGAGAACAGAATGAAAAATAAAATTTTCACATTTTTTTATAATTATTGATCAGAAGATTTTTGTTGTAAAAATAATAATGAATAAATTATCTTTCAGCGAATATAAATTTGTAACTAAAAAACAATAATGTAAAGGAATTGGTATGTCAGTCACTAGACACAGTTGGTAGAAAATTGGTCCTCTTAAATATGTGGTTAGGGGTTCGATTTCTGATTCATGTGTATAAAATAACATATGTTGGGAGAGGTCAACCCCTTAAATGAATCTCAGTACCTCGAGGGATTAGTCTCTAATTCTCAATCGGAGGATACCCGGATTTACCCAAAAAAATCACTATATCTTTCGACAAATATAAATTTGTACCTCAAAAAACAATATAAACAATATAGGATTGTGCTTTAGAGGGAAAAAAATTTAGGCAAACAGCCCTAACAGAAGCAAGAAATTGAGACTTTTTTGGTGTAATTAATTGCTCATGCAAATCAAATTGAGCGGTTTTAGCCAAACGAGAAAGACAAAAGTAGGATTGAGGATCGGATGATCGATGATTGATGATTTGATGTCCATGTATGGAGATTGACAAAGCATGCAGGCGAGTTAAACGTGTTTCATAAATTTGAATTGCATTGGAATAAGACCATTCATGGAATTGAATCAATTGACCCCCACAACCTTATAATATATGGGACTGCACGAGTCGTCCCATTTTAGGCATGGAAATGGAAGTGACGCACTCACGATAAATTTGATCGTTCATATGATATATGCTTTAATTTTCACCAACTTGGGCACTTCAAGTTATTGAAAATTAACCTCAAAATGAAAAATCTATGAATTTGGTGCCATTCTTTCAAAATGAGGCGATTTACTATCTCAATCATCTAAACTTTCAACTTAAGTTTATTGGTAGAGAAACATTTTTTTATAAGCTATTCGTAGGGAAACTAATATAGTTGTTCATCGCTTTGCAAGGGTGACTATATTAAATGTTAGAGTATATGATTTTAGTGTGTATTTGGTTTCAAGTTTAAAACCTCCAGAATTGCTTCTATCTCCTGTTAAACGTGATTTTAGTAAAAATAGATATTTAATTACTGTCAGATAAAATTGATTTTGCTTCCAGAAGATTAGAAGCTACAAAAAGTAGCTTTTGAGTTGAATTAAAATTTTTACACTAAGTTTTATGTCAAACTTGTTTTAAAAAAAAAACATTCATACATAAATCACTTCAGTTCAAACTCAATTCTAACCAAATCAATTATATCCAAAATCACTTTTATCAAACACTCATCCAAATACACACTTAGTTCAATTCCTGATTGTACTGACTCTATTATTATCAATCAATGAAATGAGTTAGTGTGTTTGTTTAAAAAAAAAAAGTCCTAAGGATATGTCAAAATAATATGTATCTGTAATTGATAATAGAAACATTTTTTTTTTTTAGAAAAAAACACACAGTAATATACAAAACTCGTGCATATTTTTTGATGAGCACAAGATGATTTGGAATTTAACTCGTGTTAACTCTTCACTTGTAAAATAAAATGGTAAGTGTATGGGATTAAAATATATAAGATGGTTAGATAATATAGGGAAGAAGTACGAAAGATCAATGGGCAACCAAGACTTTGAAACTACCCAACTTGCTCTAGTTTGAAAACATCCCTTTCAAATAGCTAGGATGCTTTTCTATCAAACAAATATTATGTGTATCAGTGTATCGATAATGTGTCAAACTGCCAATACTTACTGATTTAGTATTATATTTAGCACAGCCAAATTAAGTACACTAAGCTAATGCAACAATCTTTCATATTAGGCTTAAGTATAGCTTGCATAACGTCAGCAAGAGGAAAGTAGCTAGTCCTTTGTTCGGATAAGAAAAGGAGTATGAAGGAATTGAAGTAAAGAGAAGAGAAAATAAGAAGAAAATAAATTAATTTTTAAGTTGTTTGCATTGAAAGAAACAAGAGACAAGTAAAAGTGAAAAGATGTTAAGTTTTCTTATAAAGATATATTTGTTCCTAATAACATATTTACATAATCCAAAAAAGAATGGTAGAGTTGTCACTCCATTTTTTTCCTTCTCTCTTGTATTTCCTCGACTAGTTGGGGGAGAAAATTTTTTGTTGTGGGTCCCACACAATTTTCTCTAGGCCCCCTATTTTCTCTCCAATACCAAACAATGAAAGTTGTGATTTTTTTTTCCTCATACTTTCCTCTTTTGCACTTTTATGCTCCTAAAATCATTCCAAGCAAATTATGTGTTATTAAAAACTTATTTTCATAAGCTATTATTTTAAGTCTGAATAAGCTTTTCTAGACACTCCCTTAATCTTAAAAAGGAAAATTCAAAGAAATCATCATATAGTTTTGTTTCAAAGAGTACTTATTTATAAGTAAGATTTAAAAAGGCCTAATTTAACTTTATTTAATTTATGTATTATTATATTTGTCCATAAAATCACAGCAACTTGGGTTCGGTGGATGCCATAGCAAATTATAGGGCCTGTTTGGATTGACTTATGAACAGCTTATTTGAGCTTATCTACTAACATAAGCACTTGTCAGAGTGTTTGGGAGAGCTTATGGAAACAGCTTATGACATGTCCATAAGCTGTTTTCAGCTTATTTTGATAAGCTCTTCATGATAGCTTATAAAAACAGCTTATATAGCTTATATGAAAATAGTTTGACCATATTTTCTCTTTAATTATAGAAATAGCTTTATACATAAGCGTTTATATGATAAGCACTTATCCTATAAGCGCTTAATAAAGCTGTTTTCCCAAACAGATATCTCAAACTAAATTTTAGACAATTTATAGGCAGACATATATTGTACTTTAAATTTAGAGTTAAGAGTTCAATTTTAATGTATTAACATCATAATATATATTTTTTCACAATTAATCAATCATGTGTTATTGAAACTTTTAAGAAAAGTATTAGCATCAAAAAATATTTTTAATGATGCAATAATGCATAATTGCTAAATACTTAAATATAGTATAGAACATATTTTCTCTGACATTATATTACATATAAAACTTAATATACATAAATTAGCACAAGTAGTGTGATGGATTAATAGAAGAAAAGAGTAATTGGTTGTCTTTAATGGGAAAAATGAGATTGGATAGGATCATAAACTAAGCATGATATAATTATCCAAAAATTGGTGTTTGTGAGGTAAACCAAACAAAGGAAAAGTATATGATGGGATAGGGTAGGAGTGGGTAAGAAGGCAAACAAACAGCGCCGACCCAATTCCCGAACAGTCCACGAACCTCGGTCTTAACGAAGGCTACAGGCGAAAAAACCTAAACAAACAGAGCCTTATGGTTTCACTATAAATGTATAATATTTCATTTTTGAGACACACAATCTTGGTGCACTCCGTCCTTGGATCTCTTCCTCCAAATCTCTGAAATGGCATCCTCCATTACTGGAACCTCAATCTCCCTCTCCTATAATTCCCTGGTATTCTATTCAGATCTCTTCTTCTCACGTCCATTGTTGTTCAACTCATTCAATCTCATTCTGTTTTGATCTATTTTGTCATTCTACAATATTTTACTTATTGATTTTTATGTATTTTGGTCCTTGAACCGAGATTCAACTTTGAACTTGAATGGGTCTAAGTCTAATTTTCCTAAAGACTATATTTTTATGGAACCATGTAAGATTGCAACCGCCCAATCCACCCTTTAGAATTGAATTGAATTGAACCATTTTATTGCTTGTGTGCTTCAGTTCTACATGTGGTAATTTTATGATTAACTTTAATTTTGGCTTTATCACTGAATAAAGAACATTGGTCTTGTATATTTTTTAAAAAATTAAAAAATAAGTCTTGTTTAACAATTTCTGCTGAGGGCTAGTTCTATATTTCTAATTGAATTATACTTTTGGGATGCAGAAACAGGTTCCTTGTGCGAGGATCTTTAACCCAAATTCAGTTTCCCTTTCAATTAAAGGGAGAAACTTTCCATCCATTACATTGCAGCCAAGGGGGCCACGGTTTCAAGTAACATGTGCGGTGAGTTTTTCAGCTATATGCCTACATGTTTCTCCATTTGGCTTAATTTATTCAGTTCTGTTATCTCTAACTTTAATTTCAATTGCTTAAATGAGTTTTGGGTTGTGAAAATTCATCTTTCATTTTTAGATTCTGCTAATGAAAGTTTATTTTGTACTATACTATCCGCATGACAAAAGCTTCTGCTTTATTGTTATTTATTTGAATATCTTTTCTATTGGAATTGTAAATGATGCCTTGTGTTCATAGTTCTTGATAATGTGCTTTGAATTACAGAAGACTGTAACAAATTAATATTCTTGGATCTAGGCATTGTAATGAGGCCTGAACTTTTGAAATTGTTAACATGATTTGACCGGCATGGTCTTTGTTATTTTGTGTAGGCCAAACCAGAGACAGTGAAGAAAGTGTGTGACATAGTCAAGAAACAATTGGCACTGCCAGAGGAATCGGCTGTCACTGGAGAATCCAAATTTGCTGCACTTGGAGCTGATTCTCTTGACACGGTATTTTCATATTTATTTATTTTATCTGTCAATAGTTATTGTAGTGTAAAATTGTGATAATTTAATCAAAGAATAGATTAATAAATATGTAAAATTGTAACTTTGCAACTATTCTCTACATTTGATTGTACTTCTATCATCTTTGTTATTTGGAGAAATTCTAGCATGTTAGTGCGTGCTTTAGTGAGATCTTTTCTGTTTCTTGTTAGTACTTTTCCTGCTATTTCTTGTTCTCTCTCTGTGTGCGCGCGCGCGTGTATGTAGAGGAATAAGAAGTTCTTGAGAATTGGAAAGGGGTGATGGACTAGTATTGAAGTTGAAACTGAGTCTTCATAATTGATCACGACATGTTTTGATGTATTCCCAAATATTTATGAAGAGCTACATCTTTTTGAGGCTATTAGCTTCCTTTATAAGTGCTTCCTGTCCAAAAAAAGTAATCGAATTAGGCTGTCCTAATACCGTTGGTGTCACTGGAAATACTTACAGCACAGTGTTCAATGTTAATGATGAATAGTATCAAAGCTATATTTTCCACTTTAGGTATATGCTCAAAAGGCATGTTGAACTTGCTTCTAAAACACAATGTCTGTGGTTTATGTTTTACAATCTTCTGCTTGATAAATAGACTTTTGAAATTTTGTGCAGGTTGAGATTGTGATGGGACTAGAGGAGGAATTTGGTATTAGTGTAGAAGAAGAAAGCGCCCAGAGCATCACCACAGTTCAAGATGCTGCTGATTTGATTGATAAGCTTCTTGAAACCAAGTCTTAAACCAGCAGAAAGGACATACATGTCTGTTTTGGAGGTTTTTGCTATTTTGATGGACGGGGGTGTTAATGTTATAATTTTATCTTTGGTATTTCAGTTTGATTGTTCCTCAAGTAACTGCTAGATATTTTATGGAATGTTCTAGGGCGACTATAATACTAGTTTTCACCTTTTTAATTTGTTGAACTTGTTTCTCTTTCTGCCTTGTTCAATGAAATTTGTCTTTAAAATCACTTCAAATAATAAGTTTTGTAGTCTGAAGATTTTTCATGTGTAAAATAAGTAAACTAATAACTATAATGGACTTGCTCGGCCAATAAAAATAGTTTAATAAACTTGTGAGTGACTGAATACAATACAGGTATTTGGGTACTTGACGGCCCATTAAATAAGTGGCCACACAATGATTGTTGTGTTTGTATGTTTTGGTTTTATGTTATCTTCTTGTTTAATTGTGGTATTAGGCTTAGAATTACTTATCTGTCAAAGGCGATTGTTATGATACCTCTTAATTGGGAACAAGGGAAAATATTAGCAACATTTTTTTAATACTCTCTTTATAATTTTTTTCTTTTACTTTTGTTTGTTTTATATTTGTTGAAGATTTCTTATCCTCTAATTTGTTGTACTTCCATCTCTTTTTTTCTCTAATAGAATTGTTTTTATAAAAAAAAATATAAAATGGAAACTGAGTCTGACAAGTTCAGGTTTTATAAAGGGTTTACCAATCTCTATAGGTTTTCGTTGTATAAATGAAAGTGATACGTAATCATTTTTATTCTGAGAAATGTTATTTTGTTCAACTTTTCTTACAAATCCTTGCATTCAGTTAAAATAAGTATATGTCATATAATCTAAAATTTTTAATTTTTTCTCTTATTAAAAATAAGTACAAAGATTTGTAGGTAGTTTATAAAAGGATATTATGTATCTCATTTCCTTTTTCTGGTAAGCAATTTGAGTTTTGGTGCACCCCAGCTTCTTATTAGCCTCACTGCCCCCTTTTCTAAACGAAATACCGCAGTAAGCTACCCGTCACTTTGGATTTGGATTTATAACGAATAAAGTTAGATGCCAGTCAATATTCAAATCATGATAAATTTCTTTGGATTGGATTGCAAGAATTTTTTTAATTTAATCTCTTAATTACTCTTGAACATGAAATTGTAAGAAACTGCATCCCAACATAACCTAATCAAGGAAGAAAACAAGAAAAGAGCATACAACCTCCTAAATTATACCCCATTTGTAAATAGGCATCTTCAACCACTCATTATTTTTAATTAATCATCAAGCTATCGATGAAATGGGTTCTTCCTTTAACTCAAAACTAAGTGACTGATGGTGATAGAATCTAGCCGTCCATTTTTTTTGAAAAAAATCTCAACCATTGATTACTTTTCTTTTTTTTTTAGTTTTTTATATTTTAATTTTCAGGAAAAAGAAAGGAAATCAAAAAATAAAAAAATTACTCAAGTTATTTCTCTATTTTCTTTTTCCTAAATCAAAACAGTAAAAAAATAAATAATAAAAAATTAATCAAACGACAAGATTTTAAAGTAATGGACAGTTAGATTCAATCACCATTAATTATTTAATTTTAAGTTAATGGAAGGATCAATTTTACTGATTCTTGTGGTTCAAGGATTAATTGGGAAGAATCAATAGTTGATGATGCCTATTTGTAAATAGACTAGAGTTTAGGGAGGTCGTATATTTTTTTTTCAAAATAAAAAAAAAATACTCTAACAATATATCTTTGTACATTTCAAATTTTTCTTATATATTCTTTCGTACAAATTTTATTTTATTTTTTGCTGCAAAAAATTTAGGGTGAGGGGATGATGTTCCAGTCTAAGGCAAAGAAAACATTTGGGCTCTAAGTACTTACAAAGTGATTTACATTTACCTCAATCCCAAGGAAACTAGTAGGGACTCGAACCTGCAACCTGTAAGATAGAAGATCCCGTCACATTCCACCGGACCAACCCCTCGACTTTCGTACAAAATTTCCCATATATAGATTTATCTTCTGTATGGAGTTCATAGATATGTGAGTCTTTAGATTTTAATACGCATATAAATTTGGCATGTTTGTATAGACTATAGACTCCAGCAGCATCACTACGGAGAAAACATCGCGGGTATGTATGGAGTAGAGCATACAAGGTTTGGCAGAAGGAGATAGAAGATATAATATGCTATTATGATACTCAAGGAATAAGCCAGCAAAAGCAGACAGAACAGGATCACCTAAACATTATTACTATTGAAATTTCTTATTTGATTGGGCAGCATGTGATTGATAATTGGAGGGGGAAAAAAAAAAAGAAAACACCTAATTCCTGATGAGATTAGGTGTCTGTCACGTGCACTTCAGCTGCAATTTGAAAAATAAAGTATGGGCACTTGCTACAAACTTTCAATCATGTCCCACCACCTCAATGGATGACATGCAAACATGACAGTGTTGGAAGCAACTCTTCAATTTGAACAAGGTTTCCAGCTACAAGCACAGTGAAGCTGAAAATGCAAAAAAGGCTCCTAAAAAGTTCAATCATGGGCCTTTGATTCTAAAGATAAAGGATCTTTTAACATGATGGAAAAACAAAAAGCAAGGCCAACCTAAATAATTACTTTCAACTTGGGAAATCAACAGTAAAATCATAAAGGAAAAAAAAGATATTTGATATTTGTCTGGAAAGTTATTATCAACCCAATCAAGAAAGTAAAAGTGGTCCATTATTATATATGATATACTACAAAGTGAGAATGAAAATTAAAATATGATAATAAAGAAAATCTAGTCTACAATAATTGGAATCTACCACACCCCAAATTACTCAAACTCTCATATTCTGCATATACCAGTATGCTGCTAAACCTGCAAAAGCAAAAGTGGCTGAGGGACAAACTAGAGTTCTAGGAGCATTGGAGGAAGCCTGCATTGATCCAAATGGTGCAAATGCAGAAAGTGGTCCAGGAGCAATCATTTCATCTGGGTTTGGAGGGCTTGGATTGGAGGGAATGGTGGGAATGTCAGAGCCAGCAGGAGTTGGCAACACCCCACCAGGAGAAGGCAACAGTGGAGCAATGTCTGGGGACAATTCTTGGAAAGGAGATAGTGAAGAAGATGGAGGAGGATCTTTCAATGTTGCTGGAGAAGAGGATAAAGTAGGAACTTCTGGAATAGGCTGTGAAGATGATGAAAGCATAGTTGAGGGCATGAAAGCCATAATGATCATTAGTGTCAGATAAACACTGAATGAAGCCATTCTGATGGTGAAGAAATCAAAGTCACACAAATGGATATAATTTTGTGAGAGTTTTCTGAGGGAGATGGAGATGTGTGGGCTTTAAGTGGAAATAATGATGGCAAGCCTTTAAAGCATCAAGACCTGAAGCTCTGCAGGTTCCTATAGCTCTCTTTCTCTCCCCCACCCCATACCTAAGACTAGGTGGGGTCACATGGGCTAGTGTCTATTGGATGATCACAAGGTAACATAGTTGGTTTCTTTGAGGAAGAGACAAAGATTGGAAAAGGTTTCCATGTGATGCGTTTGGTGAGAGAGAATCCTTTTCTGTCCGTGATATTTGGTGCCAGCTCTTTATTTTCTGTTGATCCTTAAAGCTAATTGTTAATTATAGCAAACGGGGAAAATAACTGTAGTCTTGCATTACAAAAGCCATAATTATTGTTCCTGATCTTTTCAAGATCGATTCAAAAATTACACAAAAAAACAAAAGAACCAGAAGGATTCGAATTTTACTGCATATTTGTAGCTCTTACGAAAAGGGTTGCATGTACCTAATCATTTTGAGAGTGACATGACAACTTGACCTCAAGTGAATATTTGCATGACACCAACAAGTAACAAGTTTTTAAGGTGGGCATGTCTCGTGAAAAACATTCTTATGAGCATAAACGAGGCTAAGCTGGCAATCCTTTCACTCTTCTTTTTATATAGCAATGTTATTTGTACACCTGGATTTTAGACACTTGAACGACAGCTGCGATATCTGATTAATGCAGTTCAAATATGTGGTTAATTACGTTCAATGAATGATTAATGGATGTAACAAGATGCCACAACTCATTAACCATCCATTGAACATGATTAACCACATATTTGAACTGCATTAACCACGATTTTTCAAGTGTTCAAATATGGTTAATACAGTTCAAATATGTGATTAATCACGTTAAGTGGATGATTAATGAATGTAACAAAATGTCATAACTCATTAATCATTCACTGAACATAATTAACCACATATTCAAACTGTATTTAACCAGATATCGCAAGTGTCACCCAGGTGTTCAGAATTCAGGTGTATAAATAACATCACTCTTTTTTATATGAAGGGATGTCTGGGCAGAATGGAGACAAAATACGAATCTCAATCACATTCACGCAGTTTCTTGAGGATTTGTTTAAAGTTCTTTGCTGTTAGACACTTACATTTCTTCTTTTACTTGTATTTAAAAATAATTTGAGAGTCTAAAAGCTTGGCAATTTTCCGACAAATTCGACGCTTGGACAGTGAGAAAACGGTGGGAATTCTGGCCAAATCAATTTATAGCAAATACTACGGGGGAAAATTTCCTTGATTTATATTAATGTTGAGGAAGATACAGTGTAAACAATTTTTTACATAAAAGTACAGTGAAGCCTGAGTGGAATTCTCCAAATTGCCTTCATCTAGAATTCAGTAAGACCTAAAAAACATAGGTAAACGGTAAACTAGAGGAGTTATAGATTCTAATAACCGGAACAAGACAATCATAACATGATACCTACAATTATTCAAATGCAGCGAGGCAGCCGCTGCAATTCCAAGGCTGCTAGCCCAGCAGCTTTGGCTAAACCAGGCACACCTGAACTTTTGAGTTCAGAAACAATCACTTCAATTCTTGAAATCTCTGGCATGGATATTGATAATATCATTGCATGCAATAAGTGCTGCTTGCATGCATAACCTAAAGCATGAAGCATTCGCTGCACCAATAAGTGAGGGATGCCTCTACTCCAGGACTCTAGGATTACACTGACCTTGGGGAGATTGGTCAGTAGACCAGTGGTGGCTTCTCTAGGAGCTGCCTTGAGCAGTAAAACTACACATTCAGAAGCTAAATCAGCAACATTGGTTTCACTGGCAGCACTCAACTCTAGCAAGACACCAATATTGCTTGCGAAATCCGCAATATCTCTTATGCATTGCTGGGGATCAACAGCACCACTCACCTCAGGAGGGCAGTCGCCTAATAGAGTTGGTTCTTTGTAGCTGAGGCCTTTTGCACAGCTGACTGAACGTGCTAGGAAAGCCCTACACAACCCAAGAGTTGGTTCCAGCAAATCTTCCATACCCTTTCCATATACGAACTCAAGAAAATTGCCAATCCTCCTAACCACTTTTAATTGAGAGAGTATCTTGGACTCCATTTCGGGAGCAGAAGCCAAAGCCAGACACAGCTTAATGTTATTCACATTTGCATTTGACAGATCACCGAGCAAGAACTCAAAGCATTGTGAAATTGTCTTCAGATGTAAAATGTCTGGAATTGTAATAAAATCAAACTCTAGTAGCATGACAAGAAGCTTCTGTGCATAGATAGGAATAGGATCTTCATCTTCAATCAAGGTTGGGTAGAGAGGAAGAAAATGGGTATTTGATATGAATTTCAGATCCTTCAATCTTTGTCCTTCTTCAATCGGTTCACTCAAAAGAATAATCATCACATCGAAAAGAATTTTGAGGCACAAAAATCTGGCATCACCATCCTTGTTACCCTTATAGAGAACTGTCAAACTAGGGAGGATTTCACGTATGAAAATGTCAGGGTTGCCAAGAACCACAGGAGATTCCTCCGTGAGACACTCCAAAATTCGAAGAAGGGTTATTTGGAAGTCATCTCTTCCCTGAAAATAAATCAACAAAGACAATAATATCAAATACCATTGGTTATTTAATACCTTGGTCTACAAGTGCAATCTGCCATCCAACTAAGAGCATGGACCCATCACTGACAATATCAGTAAAACTATCGTCAAACATTCAAGAGGTTGATTAGTCAAACAATGTTAAAATTGGTGGAAAATGTATTAAATTTATGCATTTTGCTCATTCGATAGTCTCTTATCACTTCATCAAGACTCAAGACAAATAAATCAAGTTCCTAAGCAAAAAGCAATCCCATGTTTTCATTAGTTAAAGAACTAGCGATAATATCTCAGCACAATTAACTTCAAACGAAATTAGTAGCTCCACTAGCCAGTCAAGACTCATGAAATAGGGAAAACATACCATTAAAAAGGAAACAAGATATAGCGGCTCGGTCACTGACCTGAAACTGTGTCTCCACGAGTTTAATTAGATTAGCCAACTGCCGTATCACTTGAGGTGTCACCACTTTGTGCTTAAAAGTTGAACTCCCAAGAAGATGAAGGACAACAGGAAACAAATGAATGTTGGTTTTTGGAGCAGATCTGCTGGTAAGGCCAGATATATGTCCTTGGCGCCTTCCTCCCATCACTTGCTGGATATCGCCTGTTATTGTATCCAGTAAACCTGGAATCGTAGATGCCACAACATGCACAAATGCATCTAAGCACTGCCGCACATAGGCATCCTTCTCTTTTCCCAGCCTGTCCACCACAGAAAGTAACTTTTGGCTACAAAAGAAGTGTGGGACCCACCTCCTACCATGCTTGCAGAGGAGAGCCACAAAGACAAGTGCCTTTCCTTTTAAAACTTCACCTACCCTGCTCAACAAAAGCCAAAAGACTTGGGACCAGATTTTTATCCTCCGCAAGTGATAGAAGGTATCTTCCAATATTTGTGAACATGTGACTTCCAAGCATAGCCATGTTTAGAAGATTTAAGCTGATTTGCTGCTCTCGTGGACTGCCCTTGACAAGAGCAGAAGCTAGGTCCTTGAATGAGAGTTTCTCTATAACTGACTGAATGCTAGGAGGATTAAAACGAACCAAGCGCACCAAACATGATCCTGCAGTAAGCCTCATGCTCTCTTGTTTTCCTGTTGCCCTATATATATAGCAGAGATTACTGATAACATCTTGGCTGCTCAAACGTCCCACCCAGATCCCTCCTTGGCTGCAAATATTCTCAACTGTTCTCAATGCATACAATTGAGTTATATCATCCTCACCCTTCCTCAATATTGATGACACAAAAGATATTAATGAATTTGGAACCTGCAGCCAGACAAAGTAATTTAGGCATGAAAAATGCACATTTAGAAAGGAGGCAAAGGAAGTCAAAAAAGAAGACAAGAGGACACGAATTTGACTGAAGATATATTACCATGCTCTGAGCAACTTACGTAGAAAATTGTAAATTTTTATATACTCGTACTAGATAAGATAAGTCAAGCTTCAAATGACCTAGGCAGATGGACAACAAACATAATAAACAAGAAGCTTAGAAGCTAACCTGCCAGCCAAGCGTAGTCCTATTGTCTTTTGATGGAGATTCAAGTTGGTTGTTATCCCTGCAATCCGCATTTTGAGTAGATATATAAAATAGCAACTCACCCAAAGCAGCCATGGAAAATCTCCTCACTTTTTCCTGTTTGTCTCTAAGGCCGTCGGTCAGTGAACCTAAAATTCCAGAATTAGCCAAACTGTCATCAACAAAAGTAGAGTGCCGAATCAACAGACCAATCAGTGAAGCAAGTTGAACACGCAAAGCTGATGCCTTGGATTGGCGAAGCAATTTTACAAGTATGAGCATTATTGGTCCATTGGTCAATATATTAGCTGCATCAGCATTACTGCTCAACATCTCAAGGTACCTAACTACATTCTGTTTCTCTCCAATGCTGGTACTCCCATTCAAAATGGCTATAATTCGGTTGTGGATTGCCTCCAATTGCTCTTTCGGCATCTTCACAAAATCAGAAGCTTGCAAAGCCTCAAAAGGAAGTGAAGGAATGACTTCTAAGGCTTTGTCAACTTTTCTGCTGGGCATTACAGGTCTGACTGAGAGATCAGATGGATGCCAAAGAATTTGAGAAAGATTGTTAGATGACCTCGAAGAATCAGAGTCAAGGCCTGATCCTGCGTCGTCTTTAACTCTATGTTTCTTTACCTGAGGACTCACACTGGGAGAAATAGCAGATATGTCAGGATGCTCAGGAGTTGACTCGTGATCAAATGACCTCGGATCATCTGAAACGGGTGTGTTAACAATAGATGGAGGGTCCAACTGGTGTATATTATTTTCAATGTCATCCACTTTACCCTGTTTCTGACAATGATTGTCCATTTTCTCATCGGGTAAGGAAGTTGAATGTTCGGAGCCATCAGTTTCTTCATGTGCATCATCTTCGGTATTCTCATCAAAATCAAGTTCCATGTCAGTGTTCTCAATTTTAACTTCAGAATCATTCTCAGAGTTATTAGGCAAGGGGCGTCGATAGTTTTCCTTCTCATTTTCTTTTTGTAAATTTGATTTTGCTATTCTTGACAGTCTCAAAAGATTCACAACCTTACTGATATTGGAAGGAACTTTCTGCTTTGCCTCAACTGTTTTGCCAGAACCCTTTGTCTGGGTTCGGTGGCCATTGGGTGTTGCCCTTGTTGGTGTCTCAATACCTCTAGATCCTAAAATGGAATTCTCATCCTTCTTCAACACCCCTTTCATATCTTTTTCACGATATTTGGGAGGGGTCCTGTTATGAGAAAATTTATCACCATTCCGTTCTGATAAGCATGGTTTAGCATGTAGCTCTATCATATCATCAAATGCAGGTTGAGGAGGTAGAGGCACCACAGTCAATTTGGTTCTCCAAAATGCATGTCCACAAAGCTCAGGCCACTGTATTCTTTCAGCTGGATCTTTTACCAACAAAGAATTAATTAAATCAACAAAAGGTCGACTTGGATTACCAGGGAGAGGTGGAGTCGGATCTGAAAGAATTGATTTTACAAGCTGAGTGAATTCTCTTCCCACAAAGGGAGGTCTCCCAGCATAACATTCATACAGTACACAACCTAGGGCCCAGAAATCTGAAGCAAAAGAATGGACTCCACCATCTTCAAAAAGCTCTGGAGCCATGTAAGAGGGCGTTCCACGTTTTGCTTGAGGCAACTAAAGAAGAATAGAAAATTAGTACATATAAACAGATAACTTATGGAGAAAAATGGCAAATATAGTTGAATAAATGCCCATCCGTATATGCGTAAGGATGACAGAAATTGCAAATGTTAGTCAAGCATACCGAGGAAGAAGGAGCTTTTGATATATCTCTCAACTTTCTAGCCAATCCGAAATCACATAGCTGCATCAATCAAGTCGAAAGTACACAATCCATCTCATATAAAGAACATCTGAAATTACTCAACCAAGAGAGAGAGAGAGAGCTGAGAGCATAATAAATAGGCACCTTTGCTCGTCCATTTTCATCTAGTAGGATATTTGATGGTTTCAGGTCACAATAAATTATTCCATTTGAATGTAAAAACCTGAATGTAGTATCCAGTTTTAGCACATGTATTACAACTAAACGGTTGGAAAATAAGCCAACAAGGAGGGAAAGTTAAGACTTGTGAACATACTGCAAAGCCTTGACTAAGTCACAAGCAAGATCCTGAACAGAATCTTCAGGAAGTTGACTATCCTGCAATTCATCCACATAATCAACACTAAACAAGAAGCTAATATCGCATAACAGAGCACAAAATCCCAAACCAAAAGATTGAATTTACAACAGCTAATTTAGAAATCATCAGTTTAGAGCAAAATGGAAACAAAACATCCAAATCGTGTAAATAACCTAAAAACTAATGCACTTTGGGTTTTTAAGTTTATGAGCTTTATGATACTACACTACCACAAAAACCCACTATCTGAACAACAACAAATTTCCTGGTGGCAGGGAAAAGTACCCAGTTGATGAAATATATATCAAACAGCCATTATTATCAATTATCCAATAAAGAAGAACGGAGACTTTAATTGCCCAAATGAAAAAGGCTTTTAAGTAAAATTCCATAGAATTCTCATATCTAGCCACGATGTTGACATATCCAGTTCCCAAGTGAAATAAAAGCATAATAAATGCTTAAAAAAAAAAAAAAGTTAACTAGGTCATTGGTGTGCAGGCATCCATGGCATCCAGGTCTACATGAAAACTCAACACAGCAATTAAATATTTTCACAAAATTATGTATAACCGTGAGTGTGATCTCCAGGTCTTTTATGCTCAGCAAAAGAATGAAGCTACAATAAACAAAGGCTAACAAAATAGAAGCAACGAAATGCTAGGTACCTGCCGTAATATGGAAAGCAAATCTCCTCCGACACAATACTCTAATACCAACCAAAGGTGAGCAGAAGTTTCATACCTAGTAAAAGCATAAGTAGACAACCCTTTATAACTTATAAGGGATTCAAGCAATGTTAAAAAAACTGTCAAGCCTCCAGTAAAGGAAATCTTATAAAAATAAAAATATTTAACATGAAAGAACAATAACCATCCAGAGTGGTTATTTAATCCAATTTTAGGCAACATATTATTATATATGCATAAATAATGATCACTTCAAGGTCAAAATTTTTAATACAAAGTATGAGCTTATTAATAGGATTTCCTCTTCTTCTTCTTCTTCTTCTTCTTTTTTTTTTAATTCCGCCTATTTTTAATATGAATTTTTTATAGTACAAATTTTAAAGAGGAATTCCTCGTTTTTGGAGTCTCCCTATTTGTTTCGGTAAAATAATAGCCCATACCAAGAATAGAACTTGAGTACATTTTGGTGATCTAAAGAGTGAAGAATCCTAACCTGCAGAAAGAGAAAGCACTTAATTATCTTCAAATAAAATCATCAACACGCATATTACAGCTCAGGATCTACTAAAACACTATGAAAAAGTACATAATCACCGATGCTAAAAATTCAAAAGAAGGAAAATGAATAAAAGGAAAACGATGTATTAATCCGAAGGTTTTTTTTTAATGAAATTTCCGAAATAGAATGACTTACTTCTTGAAGGACCTTGGTTTTCTGTGATTTATCGACGCTTTTGATGGCGAAATACTCAATGGTCTTCTTCTTCCTGCCTTTGTACACGGTCTGCGCATTTCACGAAAACAGAGAAACGGTGATTGAAAGCTTTAAATAAATAAATAAAAATGGAAGAAAGAGGAAGAGGAAGGGTTACCGAGTATTTTCCGCGACCAATGGCTTCGTAGATGTGGTACTGGTTCATGGTGCGTGTGGATCTTTCTGCTTCTAGGGTTTTTGTTCGCAGATTTCAAATGCTTATTATGCTGTGTTTACGAACAATAAGAGAGAGAGAGAAAGAAAGACAGTGACTGTGCCAACGGGCGGGATTTTGAAAAATCAAAATTCGGGTGAATATGCTATTTTTGTATCCAAACAGAGGAGCGAAATTCCAAGTTAAATTTTGAAGTTGGAAATGAAATATACTTTATTCCACATTTTATAGTAGATCTCCGACTGAGTATATCCTTATTTGTGAAATCATAGCCAATTATGAGTGTGATTAGAAAAGCTAGGAAAAAAAAAAATGCTAATAATCTATTTTTATATGATAGATTATTCAAATATGTTTTTTTTTTTTATTTGCTGAAAAATGATTTTAAGATAATATATTTCGTTTGAATTGTGGGAACAAATCATTTTTATACAATAAATTAAGAAAAAGAGTATGAAGTTATTTGTATAACTTAATAATATTTGTTTAGAAGTTAGTTTTGTAGGGGTAAACAGGAAATAAAGTTTTGAGAATGAAAAATAATCAAATCACAACAATCTTAAGCTAAAACAAATTAGATGGCATAAAACAACTTTTTTCTCAAAAAAAAAAACTTTTTAAAAAAATAAGCTTCTTACCCGACGATAACAAATTATTCCCAAAACAACTTATTACACCAAAACAGCTGAAAATGAAAATTTAATCTTTCCCAAACAAGTTCTATTTGTATCTACTTATTTGTGTGTGTTTTGTTTAACTCTCCATTGATGGTCTAGTTTTCTGTTTGCAATAGGAAAAATCTATAAAGCAGACGGACGATTATTATTGGTACTACATATAACTTTGACTACTCACCAAAATATTAGGAAAATGATTTTTGAACACAAAAAATGGACATAAATATGGTGTCCCTTTTTTTTATTGTGTATTTTTAGAATTCGTGTATACAAGAAGATAAAAAGTAAGTGAGAGTTAGAAAAAAAATATATACGATGTTACATATGGTGCCAAAATTTTGAGTTCAAATAACATAGCTGAAATATTATCATAAGAAAGCTTTCTTTTGTCACCATATTTTGTATCAAGTAAGAAGATGAAGGACCAAGGTATATAGACTTATTTATTAGAGATGTACAAAAGTTCAAGTAAAACTTATTATAATATGGCAAGATTTTATGGATGACAATGAGTATTAGACTCAATGGATGCCTTACAAAATTGTCCATGAAGGATACTTGATCAACTTGACTAAGTAACTGGATATGTGTATTAGAGGCCTTGTATATCCTAAATTACCTCACTAATATCCTACACAGTTGCAAATTTTGATTATTTTAAAATAAAAAGAGACCTATAACTCTATCTAAAAGGAAATTTTAAAATTAATTTTCTTCATCTGATATAAACATCAAAAGCAAAGTAACATTATATAATTTGATGCTTGGGAAACCTATGTTATGACATGGCCGAATTGGGCCTCAAACTCGGCCAACTAAGAACTTAATTTAGGTATTGTCTAAGTTGCACCAGCAAAAAAGCTGGTGCAACCTTGCTCCTCTTTGACTATCCAATAGAAAACTTTGATTTTGACACATCACTTTTATACAGTTATTCCACTTTAACTTTCCTTTTGTACTCTTTTCATAAAACACTTATACACAGTTACAGACCACTTGCTTGTATACGGTTGATTTTGACACATCATTATATTTATTTATTAAAATACTTTACTTATTATTATATTTTTTCCACCCATCTTCTTCAATCTTCCTCCCGTTTTTCTTCTGGGTTTCGTCATCGGACACAACTGAGACGGAGATCATCAGGGATGGAACCTTCATTGTTGACGAAAATGGAAAACATTGTGGTCTTTTGATTTCATGTTATGTCCTTCGTTTTGTCGTAGTTAGAGAAAGGAAGGTTCCACTCAAGGTTTCGTGTAGCACCCTTACTGGTTAGCTAGAAGACTCTGGCGGTGAATGCCGCCAGTAGTCAGATTCTCCAGTCGTACCCCTATACCTTCGTATGCCGGTTCTTCTGCCATTTCTTAGCCGTCGCCACCATTGACGGCGACGCTACTAGTGGAAGATATTCACCTCGAAAATACTCAAATGAAAATAGGAAAAAAAAAAGTAAATAAATAAAATACTCAAATGCCTTCCAAACCGGTGAAGAAAGAGGAAGAGGAGGAGACCAACAACAACAACAAGAGTTCCGATTCCGAAAAGGAAAAGCCCACAACCTCCAACACTAAACCTTCTCTATCGTCCAAGGTTCCAGAAGTTAAAAAAAGAAGAGGCGTTCTATCTCCAACACCCATTAAGGCTTCTACTTCAACATCTCGCTCCAAACAAGCTAAAGTCAAGAAGGAAGACAATGACTACGTTTTGCTTGGAAATCAGAATCTCTATCATTCGCTTGAATCTTCTAATTCATCCTACTATGGTCCTTCGTTTTGCTCACTGGAAATTAGAATTTCTATCATTTGCTAATCTTCACTATCATCCCCAAATTCCTAACCCCCAAATATTTCATTGACCGAGGAATGAAGATCTGGTTGAATAGATGGGTTATTTTAGTTTTGTATAACTGTTGTATATACGGAAATAATACAGTCATCGACAAGTACAAACTATTTTTTTTTGCAAATACTAAGATGTATACACAACTTTGACGGGAAAAAATCAGGAGTAAAAGGAGCTTCTTACATGGCTATTTACTTGGTCCACAACGCTCAGTCAACATGGTGCACGGTTGCACCAGCTTTGATGCTGGTGCACCGTAGAAGGCACCCTTAATTTATTGATGGTAAACCCCTTTAGTTAAGCCTCTTCATTGCACACACCTTGATGATCAGGGGATTTCTTTTATGACATGGCCAAGCTGGGCCTCAAAGTCAGACCACTTCGAATTTAATTTATTTTCGAGTAAACCCCTTTAGTTAAGCCTCTTTGTTGCACGCAACTTGATGATTGTGGGACTTCTGACACGGTATGGTCGAGTTGGGCCTAAAATTCGTTTAATTTCGAACTCAACTCATTTGGCAGGCAAGAACCAGACTCTGTGACTGTCGAGATCTATAACCGACAGCGGACTTTGTAGGCGACCTCTCACCAATGAGCGACTAACGACTTTGTAACTGTCCTCATTAATCACTCATAAATAGCTTGGCATTCCTGTTCTCTTTGAAATGACAACCTATATATAAATTTGTACATTAAATTTAAATATCAAGTTGATATAGTCTCAACCCGAAATGGCATTCATTTTGACTTTCTTTGTCATTTAAAAATAAAAAAGATATCACTTTGAAACATCACGGCCCTTCATCGGGAACCATCATGTTCGTTTACCTTCCACCAAGAGTAATCATGTCTATTAGACACCTCCTATCACTACATATGCAATGAAGTTACGCGGACCATTGTATCACATCTCCTCATCAACCGTTGCATCAACCCCCATAAGTGGTCCTCCGCCACTCTCACCCCATTTCTTCTTTTTCGCAACACTCTCACTTCTGCATACTCCTCACTTGCTTTCATTCTTGCAACTGTGTGCCTCATATTGTCCTATTGTTCCTTCTTTATTTCCCTCCATAAGGTATAGCGTGTTTGTATGTTGTCATCTCGGGGGCTTGTTAACAAACTTGCCATTACCCTTCCCTGTGTGAGTTTTCCAAAACACATCATCCACATGAACGAATTAGCCGACCTCTTATGCATGGAAGATGTAAATAATTATAAATTAACAATAACAAATTATACCAAACTTAATTTAAATTGGATCTTACCTTTTGTCCAAGGTGGTTGGATATACCGATGAATCTGCTTTTGTAGAGTGACCTGCCTTTCTCTGAGACCTATTACTCTTCATATAGGAGAAGACCTTCTTAAAAGTTGGAGTTGTCTTATAACATATGATGTTGCTCCATACACCCTTTCCAATTGAGTGAGACCTGACATCCTTATTCTTAACACCTTTGAGTATCTAAAAAACTGTGTGTGCCTTTGGTACCACAAAATACAAAAAGAAAAAATAAATAAAAATGAAATGTAATTTAGCATTGTCATTAAGTATCTTATGTTAAAAACACCAACAAATCATCCCTAACATTTTCAAGTATTTCTTTCCATTAATACCAAGGATCATAAAATTGTGTCTAGATGGAGGACGTTGAGGCTCGTGATGCTTTCTTGGATGGACAAACCTAAAAGTTAAAGAAAATGTCAAACACAAATTATGACATAATATAATTATAAAATAAAAAACATATGTGGTTCAAGTTTACTGAATTTCTTAGCCCTTTCCCTCCGAGTAAATAACTAATATCCACCATGAGCCCTCTCCATCTCCTCACCATTCCTCTCTAGTGATTGAGAACGATCTTCATCTAACTATGCTCCATCGTCTGCTAGTTAATTGGCAACAAAGGTCGTTAAGACCATCCTTAACTCTGTGTGACAGACTTGGTTCCGAGGATGATGACATAGCAGCTTCCTTTACAAATAAGGTATATCAAAGCGAAAATTCTTGAAATGTCAAATTATACGTGTGAGTGTTCAAACAAAAAATTATTTTAACCCGACATGACCTTGGACAGATCTAACTTGGCATGAAATAAGCTTACTTGCTTTATGTTAGGGCAAACAATTGGCTCAAAACGCAATGTAAATTTTTTTTTTTTTTTTAATAATCTAACAAGCTATTAGTCAAGAGCGTGGCACCATTTTTTGTTTGGAAAAATTAAAAACTACTTAGCAGTTTGACTACCTTTCTAATTTATTTTTCATTAGACCAAAACCAAGTTCTCTAGATTTTATAATATTCATATATTTAAATTATTTTTATAATAAAACTGGAGAGTTAATAAGTTGGTCAATCCAACTTTGAGTCCAGAATAGGTTGAATTGGGCCAACATACTCACCCCAATTAGGCCGAGCCCAAAATGACTTAACTTGAGTGGATCAGGTCGACCCAATTTAACGCTACAAGACTCCTATGAACACACCACAAACCCTAAAAAGGATAACCATGAACCCTTGGATCACAACCTCATTGATCAAACCCTAAAAAGGATAACTATGGACCCTTGGATCACAACCTCCTTGAGCAAACAATAGGAGAATTAACCCCTAGAATTGTAGAAAATTACAAGAGAGATCACATTTCAATCCAAAAAATTAAGTGGCATTTTGGGAAACAAGTCAACCCAATAAATAACCATGCTTTGTCACTTGCAAGTTAAGGTTTTCTCCATTCTCTCTTGTGCATCTACTACTCTCAACTCTCTCCTCAATTCTTCCACCAGGTTTGTTCAACTCCTTCTCGTCTAAAATCCTTTATTCCTTTCAAATTTCACGGTTACCCAATTTTATGGTTTTAATCGTTTTTTTTCCACATTAATTTTTCAAGTTTGTTGAATGCATTGATTTTCCCTTGAATTGAATGAGGAGGAATTAGTGTCTCCGTCTATGTGCCTTGCTTTACTGTAATGGTAGCTTTTCTTCTTCTTTTTTTCTATGGCATTTTGTTCTATAATTTTCACCCTGAAAATAAAAATCACAATTTTGTATTCTCGGTTGTTTATTTCCGAATTCATTAGGGTTTTTTTATTGTTACCTTTTTTCCCCCTGGTTGTGGAGTTTGAACGTTGCGCATTTTGTGATTGTTATATGTTTGTGGAACAAAGTGTCAATGATACAGTAAGGTTGTTTTAACACGTGAAAACTTTGTAGTCATCCTCTAGCTATTGGAGAGAAGTTTGCAGGGTGTGGGTTTTCTTTTATTTTCTTCTACCCTGGTTTGTGATGGTGTATATTTTTTAAACGGGCTGCATGTTGGGTTGCTTTTTGATGTTGTAGTTGTATGGGGGCATTTGTTTATATATATATATATATATATAGTAGCAGTTTAGGATGAGAGGGTGCTATCCAATATGAAGCAGCCATGCTACAATGATACTTAATTGTCGCGTAACAAAGGGGATTGTTGGCACTTGGCGGCGAGAAATCGGGGATCAAACTTAAGTCCTTAAAGTATTTTGTTCCTTACCATTTGAACCTAATTCAAATCCTCTGTCCCCATTTTCTGTCTTCCTATCTGTCCCCCTAATTAAAATATGCAAACTAGGAAAGAAATGACACATCATTTATTTTTAAAACCGTTTCCTCTATAACGCTGTTATTGCATCTAATCTAACCTTGATTTGTTGGTGCAGTAATTGTCCTTCAGATGTGTTCTCGAGGCTTTTTATTTTTTGAAGAAAACAAAAATTTTGAAATGACCTTGCAATGTTATAGTGTTGGTTACTATGATACTAGGGCTTTATGGGGGGAGGGGTCTACTAGTCTATGCCGAGCCTTCTGCTTGGTCAGAATTCTCAAAGCCAGCCCTCTACTGCGTATTATTATTTTATTTCCCTAATTCCATGTTTCGGTTGTTGGTGCCTGTTTGGGTTTGTAATATGGGTTTGTTTACTTTTGGTTGAAAACGGGTTTGTTTTCTATCTCTGGATGTTACTATTTCTTCGATTGTTCTCCACACAGCCCTCTTTCCAACAAGGTGAGGGATTCCAATGTGGTTGAGGAGCATCCAAAGTGTGTTCTGGTGGCAGCAGAAGTGAATGACAGGGCTTGTAACTAGGATTCGGATGGGCTTCCAACCACAGCATAATGGGTGGCGCGCTAAAGAAAAGTTATCCAAAAAAATAATAATAAAGATAAAGCTTGAATCTATGAAGCATTAGCGCTTGAATAGTTGGGAAGGAATAAAGTTAGTAGTTTTTTTAAATAGAGAGAGTCAGTTAGATCTGAGAGGAAGTCTGGGTTGGAAGACGAAAACCGGGGTTGATAGTGTAACAGTGTTAATGATGTAACCATTTTGAAAATAAATGATGTGTTATTTCTTTCCTAGTTGGCAAATTTTAATTGAGGGACAGGAAATGGAGACACACTATTTCAATCTCCCATCTGAACCAACCTCCATGGTGGATGGAAAGCTTTTTAACCTCTGTTTTCAATTAGTTTTATGTAGTCTGTGGTGCCTGGGTTTGCTTGGCCCCAAAATAAATATGTAAATAAATGGTTTAAAACTTTAAGTGAGATTTTTTTATAGTAAAAAGAAATTCATTAAGAAATATTAGTGTTTGGGAAGGTGAGAGAATAGGAGAGACGAGAGAGAAGAGAAAGAATTCTCTGAATCTGAAAACTGAATTGTGTGAGAAAAGGTGAATTGATAATTGCTAGGGTTTTGGAAAGGGCCTTGGGAAGCCATGGATTCAGGATCTTGAAGCTCTGATACCATATTAGAAATCAGAAACTAGAGAGAAATTAAGCTAGAGTGTAATCTGATTTCATTGATTTGAAGAAGTTTGCAGTAGCAGTATTTATACTGCTCTGTTACAAAGTGGAAGTATAAAGGCTTAACAAACTAACTGAATCAGTTGGCTAACACCAATTGGCGCCAACTCTAACTAATCCAAAGCCTACCTCTAATAGATCGAATACACTGGTTTAAGATATTTATACAGTGAGTGAAGCTGTTACTGACTGCTGTCACTTCTAACAAACTTCTAACAGAATCTAACAGTTCTAATTGTCTTGCTTAGTCATCAAGTAAGCTAAGCTACATAGCCTTCTGATATGTGCAGCATGCACATCACACTATATTCTAACATTTCCCCCTTAAACTCAGGATGGTTTGACCAAGGCACAGTGGTCAAACACTGTGAGTTTGCTCCTTAATTCTTCAAATCTGAGTGGTGTCAGACGGTTGGTCAATAGATCTGCTGCTTGCCCATATGCTGAAACATGTGTTATGTTAGGCCTGAGGCTAATGAATTGGGAAGTGGGTCCTGAGAAGGTGAATGGCCCAAAAGTGCTGAAAGTTTACAGGAGGAATGAGGGTAGGGCGGAAAAAGGTGGGAGAATTACTTAGGAAACTCTTGTGGAGGTAGAAGGCAAATATAAGGTGGGTGGAGTGAAAATGGGTTTCAGTTATGCATTTTGGGTATTTTTTGGCTGTTCAGCTGGGCATTGTGTAGGAGCTTGTCTCTTGGGTTGCAGAGGAATTCCCTCTTATTCAAAAGACCATGTGCCAAACACCATTCTTATTTAAAACTTTAGATATGATTTTGGTTCCTATAGTTTGCACACATTTAGATTTTGGTTCATATATTTCTTTCTTCTTTGGGGTATCGGTCCACAATTTTCACACATTTGTGTTTTGGTCCCTTAGGGATCAATACCTTAATAAATGCATAACTATAGCAACTATTCTTTCATGGACAATGAAGACAAATACCTTCACGAGTAGAAACTATAGGTACTAAAATCTAAATGAATGGAAAATATATGGACTGATAACATTAGGGACCAAAAACCCAAATGAGTGAAAATATTGGGATTTGGGACTGATACTTAAATATAAAATAAAAATATAGGGACCAAAATCTTATTTCAACTTCAATAAAATAAAAAGGAAATTTGAATGAAAAGAGAATCATTGAAAGTAAGTAGAAACCACCTTATTTTGTTAGTTCTTCCTTTCTTTAGACATTCTCCTTGTTTTGTGTCTGGTAAATTCACACACATACAAATTGTTGTGTTCACTTGTAAACTGTGTTACAGGTTTCTATTGTGATTGCACTGCTATTGTTCTAAAGTTCCAATCCATCTATTGATGCATTACTTTTATGTTTGGAAATCTGTTTCTGACATCAGCAACTCTTTCATTTTTTAAATATTCTTTAGTCTATCTAGGATCTAATCTTTGCAAGTTATATAAAATCTGCAGGTTAGTCTGAATGTGACAACTGTAATCTTTTGGGGTACTGGAAGGGTTGTCCGCCATTTGCATTTTAATTGCGATCAATCTGATCTTGGAGCAGTTATAAATTAAATGTAGCTTGTTTGTCAGTTCGCTTGACCATAGCACTTGCTGTCAGGTTTTGAAATCTGGATTTTTGATGGACTGCAATAAAGAAGAGGCCTTAAGGGCCAAAGACATTGCTGAAAAGAAGATGGAAAGCAAGGATTTTACTGGGGCTCGTAAATTTGCCCTTAAGGCTAAACAACTATATCCTGAGTTGGAGAATATCGCTCAATTGCTTATTGTTTGTGATGTGCACTGTGCTTCAGAGCAGAGATTGAATGGTACTGAACTAGACTGGTATAAAATTCTTCAAGTTGAGCTGACGGATAATGACACAACAATTAAGAAACAATACAGGAAATTTGCTCTGCAACTTCATCCTGACAAAAACAAGTTTGCTGGTGCAGAAGCTGCATTTAAGCTGATTGGGGAAGCTCAAAGAGTGCTTTTGGATAAAGATAAACGATGTAGGCTTGATTACATGTATCGCAGGGTTTCTATGAACAAGAATGCTGTGCCATCTCATAATCTGCAGAAGGTTCAGATGAATTTTAGTTCTGTGGTGCAAAGCAATGTCAGGCCGAATTTTACAAACTTGAATCCTCAGCAGCAACAACAGCCTAGGCAGTCATCTCAGCAGGGGCTTAATGGTGGCCGCTCTACTTTTTGGACTGCCTGCTCTTTTTGTTCTGTTAGATATGAATATTACATGGAAGTTTTAAATAGATCTCTTCGCTGTCAGAATTGCAATAGGCCATTCATTGCATATGATGTGGGTACGCAAGGTACAGCACCAGCAGCTAATTCAACTCAGCAAGCTTTTGGCCAGCAGAAATATGGTCTGAATCACGGTGCTTTCAAGGTAGGTGTTGGATCTCAAGGTAATTTGCATGCTCACAAGTCCAATGCAGAGTCTTCTGAGAAAAAAGGCCCTACTTTTGATGTCTCTGGAAAGCCAAATGGAAAGAGAAGGAAGAAGCGGAAGCGGGTAGCGGAATCCAGTGAAAGTTCTGATTCTACAAGCAGTACTGATTCCGAAGATGATATCTTTACTGATAATAATAGTTTTCCTGGTGTAGAAAAGCTTTCAGCTTATAGAGAAGAGCATCCACGTAGATCTGTACGGCAAAGGCATCAGGTTTCCTACAAGGAGAATGTGAGTGACGATGATGACGATGACATATTACAACCTTCGAAAAGGGGCAAGGGGAGCAGATCATCATGTAATGCTGGCGAAGGTCATGGGGAGGAAGCTAAAATGAATTACCACAATGGTTTAGCTGCAGATCTGAAAGATGATCAGAAAGAGGTAAAGCGTAAAGCTTCTGAAGAGAGCTTAGTAAATAGAAATGAGGAAATTAAAGAGGTGAGGGAAAAAGAAGCAGTGGGTGGCGCAAAGACAGATGAAGCTTCGGACAATGTTGTCTATCCTGATCCAGAGTTCAGCGACTTTGACAAGGACAAGAAAGAGGAGTGTTTTAAGGATGGGCAGGTTTGGGCTATTTATGATACAGCAGACGGCATGCCAAGATTCTATGCTTTAATCAGAAAAGTTTTGCGTCCTGGATTTAAGCTGCGGATAACATGGTTTGAACCTGATCCAGATGACAATGATGAAATCAAGTGGTCAAATGAACAATTGCCAATTGCTTGTGGGAAATATAAACTTGGTACCACTGAGATCTGTGAAAATCATCTAATGTTCTCTCATTTGATTTTTTGTGAAAAGATTGCCCGCAGTACTTATAAAGTGTATCCGAGAAAGGGAGAAACATGGGCTCTTTTTAAAAATTGGGATATCAAATGGTACATGGATGTCGAATCTCATCAGCAGTATGAATATGAATTTGTTGAAATCTTGTCGGATTATGTTGAAGGCGAGGGAGTAGTTGTTGCATACTTGGCTAAGTTGAAAGGTTTTGTGAGTCTCTTCTCTCGAATTATGAAGGAAGGTAATCCCTCATTTCAAATTCCATCCGTGGAGTTATTCAGATTCTCTCACAGGGTTCCATCTTTTAAAATGACAGGTAAGGAAGGAGTAGGTGTTCCTCTAGGATCTTATGAACTTGATCCTGTATCCTTGCCTCTGAATCTGGAAGAGATTGCTGTTCCTGACGATTCAGAACCGAAGGTTAGTCATAGTCCACCAGTTGGGACGAGCACAAGATCTTCAGATATGTTGAAGTTCATGACAAAATCTGAGGGAGATGCATCTATTTCCAAGGTTAATTTGGAAAGAAGCAATTCAGCTGTGGAGCCCAAGGATTCTGTTGATCATATTAATGATGGTAATACTTCTTCAGCTTCGGCTGCAGAAGCTTTTGAAATTCCCGATCCTAAGTTCTTCAACTTTGATGCTTGGAGATCCACTGAAAAGTTCCAGACTGGTCAGGTTTGGGCCGTTTACTGTGATGAGGACGGGTTGCCAAAATACTACGGTTGGATTCAGTCTGTCAGGACTGAACCAGATTTTCAGTTACAAGTCAAATATCTTACTAACAGCTGGCTACCAGAGGATGCTATCAGATGGGAAGACAAGAATATGCTTATTTCCTGTGGGAGATTCAAAGTTAAAGAAGGTGGCAATCCCTGTCTTTATAATAACAACTATTCTGTTTCACATCTGGTGCACGCTAGTACTGATGGTAAGAGTAAGGAATGTACAATTTTTCCAAGAATAGGTGAAACTTGGGCTTTATACAGGAAATGGACAACTAAAATCAAACGTTCTGATTTGGAAAACATGGAATATGATATAGTGGAAATTGTTGGACAAACTGATTTGTGGATAGATGTTTTATTTTTGGAGTTGGTAGGTGGTTATAGTTCAGTTTTTAAGAGCAAATCAAATGACGGATCAGGTATGAGTCGTATGACCATGAGAATACCTAGGAAAGAATTGCTCAGGTTCTCGCATCGAATTCCCTCTTGCCAACTGACGGAAGCACATGGCGATCTTAGAGGCTGCTGGGAGCTTGATCCGGGTGCAATACCAATTCATTATCTCCAAATGAAGGAACGGTAAGCAAGACGCCTTAGACCACCCATGAACATGAATAGATCTGATGTATCTATGTAAAACTCTCTAGACAGGGAGCAAAATTTGCTAACCTGATGGCATTTTTGGACTCTCAGTTTTTTCTCTCCTTTAAATTAGATAAGAACTATACAATATGTGTCTGTGCATGCGTAAATGCAGTTGATATGCAGCACCTGCTGAACCCGAGGTGTAACATATTGGTATTGTTCCAGGTGCCCCTTGAAGTAAGGAGACTGCGCTGGTTCTCTGTTGCATTCTTGGTTTTGTTTTGTTTATGATCCATTTAATTGGGTTGCCTTAGTGTTATGCTAGGAATTACTTAAGGAATGGAGTTTAACCAACAACATCATGCACATGTGGGCACACCCACTTCATGTATGCATGGTATCTTGCACTATCTGTTTTGTTATGGAACGAGCTAAGGCTATAGTGAAAGCTAGTTTTGAATTCCAACTCCGTGGAATACTTTTAGGTAGAGTGATTCGTAATTTCAAATTTCCAAGATGCCAAATAGATCAGGAAAACCTATGGAAATATCCTAGTCGCCCAAAACCCGAGCTGGAGGCTGGACTGCCTTTATTCTGGCCTTGGGTGCAAGAGTTTCCGAGTTCAAATACAATATTTTAACTAAATGTTCTATTTTGTATTGTGAAACTATGGATGAATAGAAACTATTCATATTGTTAAAAAATTACAGGAATTATTTATATTTAAAATAACTTTAAAGACTTTTTTTAAATAATTTAAAATTATGAGGACTAAGTTAGATTTGAGAAAAATTATAAGGATTAAACGTATACTTTAAGGTTCTTTATATTAGTATCGATTATAAGGTTGCTGTAGTTTTTATTTTTATAAATATATATATAAAAAAAAAAGTGTAAGCTAAAAGAAATTAGTATTTCTGAAATCTGTTTCATGGTATTGTGAAATTGCGAAATAGGGTACTTTAGATGCTAGAAACTTTTATTTTGGACCACAAAAACAAGAAACTTGGTAGAAGAAAAGGATGGGATTGGGGTTTAGCCCCCTTGATAGGGTTGCATTATAGCTAGAGTGTATGGAAAATCGAAAGTCTAAATTAATTAGCTTTATTTGAGCCAGGTCGGGGTTTTTTTAAAGAAGAAAGAAGAGAAGTTAACCCGAATGAACTATCTTGATCTTGATTTGAGAGCAGGTAATGAGGTTAAGTTTTTTTTTTTTTTTTTTAAAGTTTTTTAAAACAATCAAACATGCATAGAAGATATCTACCAAAAAAAAAAAAAACATGCATAGAAGATTGTAAAAATAAGAAAAGCAAGAAAGTAGAGAAATTGATGATGTATATCTCACACAATACAAATCGAAGATGCATCCTTTGAATTTTGTTTATGTCAATAAAAACAAATTAAAAATCAAAATCAAAATCAAATCAGCCATGCATCAAATTAAATTAATCGTAGTCCAAAGATAACTGTAATCAATGTTCATTAAACTAAAAAAAATCAAAAATCATAACCAAATAGCTCCTTTAAGTGATTACAATCAAAACGGAAAACACAATTAAATGGAAAAAAAAATACTCCAAATTTAGATCTACAAATTTGATACCATCAAAAGGAGAAATACCCCAAACAACAAATACAATTTAATACTTTACTCTAATGAAAACAAACAAAAAAACCAGAAATCATCAAGGAAAATAAAATAATTGACGAAAAACGGAAAAAAAGTCATCGACATACCATATCTGAGCTTGAGCATATAATAGCAAGGTTGAGTTCGAGAGTCATCATTACTGACCGGCTCACTTTTGCATCCGTCATCGATCATGATGGAAGAACTAAATAGTAGTTGACACCTACGAATCGATGGGGTGGCAGCTGAGTAAAAGGCATGAAGGTGTGAAGAAGTCTGTGATTGGGGTTAGGGCACAAATGTTTGATTTTGATTTATGATTTTTGAGATTTATAATTGACACAAAATAAAGGAAGTTTAGAAGCCCTTTGGTAAGTACTTAAAACGATTGTGTTTTGTCATCTGCTTAAAATTGCAACTTGCTACCCTGAGTCATTGACTCATCAATTTAAGTGGGTTATGCCTCACGTGACTTGATTACATGAGCTAACTTGGAAATTTTTGGTTATGTTGGGCTGAATTGGTTGGGTAATTGGGCCGACCCATGCCCATCATGATCACATTTGTCTTGAGTCACATGCTGACAAATTTAGGGTTCGGCTTAGAGTGTTTTTGGATAGGATGGAACATGTTTAACTTGATCAGAACTTATCTAGTGTATTGATTGGGTATTTTCTTTTAGACTTGAGCCCAGTTTGGTCATGGTCTAACGATCAGTAAGAATCAGGTCTACCAAACAACTAAAAAAATGTAAAAAGTTAAATATTATATATATATATATATATATATATAAAGTCATTAAATTTTGAGTTAAGAAAAAAAAAACTAAAAGATGTTTTATGATTTATATTGAAACAAATAATATAAGTATACATATACAGCCATATTATATAAATATTATTTCTTTGATGTATCTTATGGGAATATTATAAATTGTTATAAATTTGTGCTAAGAAATTTAACTATATATAACTAATTATTAAAAACAATTTAAGTTTTTAAAATGTTATATGATATCAAATTACGTAACTAGTAAGCATTAATTTGAGCTCGATTTCGAGAGTTAAATGTATGGAAAAATTACCATTGGAAAAACTCATTGCTTAATTGTAAGGGTGTTTAAGACCCTCATGTTCCAGATATCCATTTTATCCCAAGTTAACTACGGTAGTTTTAGGTTTTAGAAATTAGATCATGTGTGTTTTTTAGATAGGTTTAGGTTATACCGTTATACCTCAAATTGTCCTAACTCGATCCGATATCTTATTTTCTCTTAAAGTTTGTCATTTTTCACAATTAGGTATACATAATAAGATTTTATTTTACTTCAATTATTAAATTTTTGCACAATATGTTAATATATCTTTATTGATATCTTTTGTTTTGAAATGTATATTATAAAATAAAACATATTTTAGTTTTATTTTCTTAATTTTTTTTAAAACTATTATTTAGCTATGCATAAAGTTGAAACTTATATATATTATATCTTTAAAATTGATTTGACCCGATTTCGTTCCATATATTATTGAGTTACAGTCAAGTTAGATTTGAGGTTAAAACCCTAACAAAATAATGGACAAAGACAAAGTTAGGTTCAACCTTTCAAGCCGAATTCATCCCATTTTCATAAACAACTCCAACTTTGTTGCTTAATCTTATTCCTGGGATTTAGCACTTGAGGCAGCGTTTGATACAAGTTTTATAAAAAATATTTCTGGAAATGTTAGCATGAGAATAAAAGCTTCTCTGGTTTGGTACAAGTTTTAAAAAATTATTCTCAGACATAAAAGATGATCGAGAATAAAATCAGTAAATGATAGTTATAAATTTGGGAAAACTCTATTCTCATATGTGAAGATCGAAAATAAAAACCATAATTTGCTAACAAAAGTCAAAGTAGTAAATAAAGAAAATGGGGCATTCCGAGAATTGAACTCGGGACCTCTCGCACCCTAAGCGAGAATCATACCACTAGACCAAATGCCCGTTTGATGATCGATCTTTACTTTGTATTAATATTGTCTTATTTATTAGAGACCAAAAAACCGCCAGTATTTTGTTTCCCTCCAAAAAAAAAATTCCCGGTACCCTTAATTCTCCTTCCTCCCACGATTCGACGATGAAATTGTGCCCTCACTCACTCACCCACTTATCCTGCGCATCACTTCCATGGGTTCCGTCCCCGATTCCGATGGCAAACAAGATCCACCGATCAACGCTGTTTTCGATACGGAGCCATTCCACGACCCTTGTCAGTTCAATTAACTTCATTTCTTTATATACACAATTATTACAATTCTCACCCACTCACTCTTATTTAGGTTTTACAAATTACAATCGAATTTGAATTCTTCTTCTTCTTCTTCTGATTGTTAGGTGAAGAAAACACGGTTCCTTTCGATGACACTGATGTGGACGACGACGACGCATTATCGGAAGAAACTCAACCTGTAAACCTCGCCGGTGAAACGCAGCCGTTGGATGATTTTGTTGATGATCATGATGATACTCAGTTACTCGATGAAGAAGCCTCCGATAGAACTCAGATCGTGGAGAATGTCGATTCTGATGATCCTAATTTCGTTGACACTGCCCAATCACTACTTCCCAAGAACAAATCATTGGAACAGACTGATGCGGTTCTTCATCAACACACCACTTCAGGTGACTATTGATTTACTGGTGCATTAATTGGATTCATAAAATGGAAAAATAAAAAAGGTGTATTGGATCCTTAGTGTGTGTGTCTTTGTTATTTTGTTGTGATTTATTTGCTGCTAGTTAAGTGATTAGTGCTTTGAAAAATTAAACTTGTGCCAGTTGCAGTTTTATTTAGTATTTCCATTTTATTAATGGATAGTAAGGTGCTACTGATGTCGTTTTGTGTTAGCAATTGTAAAGCAAATTGGAATTTACAATCATTAGGTGGAACTTTTTTGCTTTTTAGTTGCCCCTTTCGTTAATTAGAAAAATGATAACATATCAAAGAAAAGAAAATAAAATAAAAATTGGCTTACATATCATGAAGTTTGGTTTAACTTTTGGCTTTATGCTCTCTTGTAGAGACAGAATACCGATTTCAATGACTGTTCTCATGAGTTTTCTTTCCTTCATATTTTGGCAAATATTTTAAGGGGGAAGTGCTATCGTTGCTTGCTTGCTTCTCTGTCTTTCTACAGTATTTTGTATCTAACTATTGTGTGACTATCTTTGCTCTCACTATAGGACTAAATATGTTGCAAGGTTGATTATCTTGTGAATTCTGATTCCATTAACGTTTGAAAAAGTATCGCACGGGTGTAATTCAATTTTCTGATTCCCATGTTTAAAATTGATTTTTTTTTTTCAGGTTTGAAGCCACCGCGGTTTACTTTTCTACGTGCAGAATCTCTGCGGGAAGCTGCTCTAGCTACTCGCAATATGGCTTTGAAACGAACTCATGGTGAGGCCAATTCTGTGATGGGTATGAGTCAGTCTTGTCGGCAGCCACTGGCTGTAAAGGATAATGGAGAATGCTTTCCTAGACGTTCTGACAAAGTTCAGGAAGTTGGTCAGGAATATCATCATGAGAAATACAGTGTAGAACTGGAGGGATCTATGAACAAAAATATGTACGAGGTTGCTACCTCAACAGTGAGAAAACTTTTCAGTGATGATTTACCTGTTGAAACGAATGGACCTTCTCTTAGCAGAAATGATTTAAATGAAGGAGAAGGCATTGACAAGTTGCCTATCTACCATGGTGAATTCGAAGGGTTAAGCTATGCTAACTCTCAAGAACCTGGAGAGTTGTCACAGGTCAATGCTCTTGATTTTGTAGATAAGTTTCTCAAAGATAATATCATGGACTCTGATCAAGAAATTAGCCTTGTTAAGAATGTGGAGCAAAAATCAAAATCCATTCCCAGTACAAAAGGGCAACAAAGTTTGGCCAAGAGAGTTAATGATAGCGGCAAAGCTGGAAAAAATGGGATTTATGACTGGGATGATAGCTGTGAGGATGAAGGTGGGGGAGATATATTCCGTAGGAGAAAGGAAGATTTCTTCGAGGGTGGAACTCATAGGCCAAAGTCTTTGCCAGGATTCCAGAAGATCAAAGTACGTAAACTGAATGATGATAAGGATGATGAGGAGCAATTAAATTTCCCTAATAAAAGAAAGACTGCAGTTTGCTCTGATTCAAGACTAGGGATGCTTAATCTGAAGGTGAGAGATGATACTATACAAGAAGCAACAAGAAAATTGAAAAGGAATCTTGCTAATGAATTGGATGGGGAATTTAACACCAATTGCTCTGGAGAAGAGGTGGATCCTAATGTTAAAGCAGACATGCAAGAAATGTTGGATATAGGTTTAGATACTCAAATGGCTGCTGAAGCTATGGAAGCCTTATGCAACGCTGATGGTATTGTTGATCATGTTGCTAATGATGCCACTCATGTTACTAGTAGTAGTTTAGCTGATCAACTTAATAGCTCTTCCATTGGAAAAGCAGGGCCAGTTACATCAAAGGAACGTTCGGGACAGTATGGCAGGAAAAGGAAAGTCGATGTAAAATCAGATTTGCAAACTTCAAGTTCATCAAAGAAAAGTACTAAAGAAGTCAGACAGTGCAAAAAGGACTATATAATGACAAGATCAATGAGAAGTAAGTTAAATGCAGAAGGCAACCGAACCTGCAGTGCTAATGAAAATGATAGGATAGTCTCATCTCCAATAAATGTCCAAAGAAATTCAGCAGGAGCTTTGAAAAGACATCAGCTTGATGAGTTAAACAATCTTGATAGCAATGACAGAGGCAGTGGAGGGAGTACAGTCAACAAAAAGCATTTGCAAGGTGAAGTTTATCAGTTTACGCCTATTGCCCATAGAACTAGACAATCCTTTGCAGTAAATCAATTGATAAAGCCTGATGCACCATCCAAAAGTTTGAGAGAAGGGAATATAGCAATTGACTCCCTTGAGAAAAGTGGTGGCGTTGGCCTCCAGGCACATGGAGCATTGGATACTAAATCTACTCCAGGTTCTCCCGATCACTTTGAAGTGGATAACGATACCAATTTGTGTCAACTTGAGAAATTGGGTCCCAAGGCAAGTGCTGTTAGTGTTAGCAATGATGTTGAAATGGGTACTTTAGATTGTCCTAGAAGAAGGAGATCCCTCAGGATTAGGATGTTGTCTAATCACGATAAAGGATCTAAAAAGTTAGTTGGTCCATCAAAACCATCTGCACAGCCTGAAGATATTGGGCAATCTACTGCTGGTAAGAGAAAACTTAGAACGGATTCTAGGACTGTTGTCAAATCACACATGAATTGCCGAATTCAATCATCTTCATATGGTGGTTCAGAAATATCTTCTATTGACCAAAGACAAGGAAAAATATTGGAGCCAAATTTAGATAAAGCAACTTCAGGGGATACCTCTATTTGTTGTAATGTTACGGATGAAAAGGATGCAAATATGAATTCAGATGAAAAGAGTAATGCAGATGCCATGCTGTGTACCATTAATTTTGAAGTCACCGGTTCGGATGAATCGCCAAGAGAGAGGTGCAAGTCATCTGACTTGGCTTCTGCAACTCCAGCTAATTGTAAGACGCCGGTGAATGATGCATCACCTGTTTGTATGGGTGATGATTATTACAAACAATCATGCAATAGAAATCTTTCAAGTTCATGCCTCCTCAAAGTATTTCGCAAGGAGCTACATAGAGAACTCCGTAGCTTAAGTGCCATTAGACCTGAATTAACTACTCCATCTAAAGATTCAAGGAAGAGGAGGGATATGACTGACGTCCGAATTCTGTACAGCCATCACTTGGATGAAGATATCATTAAGCATCAGAAGAAGGTAATGTCTGATTTTTTATAAACTCCAGTCCCATCAGCAAATACATGCATATAGTTGGGTTTTAGTCATACTTTTTTTCTTGTACTTATTACAGATCTTAGCACGGCTTGGAATTTCTGTAGCATCCTCCATAGCAGATGCAACACACTTTATAGCTGATCAATTTGTGCGTACAAGGAATATGCTAGAAGCTATTGCTTATGGCAAGCCGGTGGTCACACACTTATGGATTGAGAGCTGTGGACAAGCTAGCTGTTTTATTGATGAGAGAAACTACATATTGAGGGATGCCAAAAAAGAAAAGGAGTTTGGTTTCAGCATGCCAGTGTCACTAGCACGTGCATCCCAGCATCCGCTTTTAGAGGTGAACCTGTGAAGACATATATACATACATGCACACGCACACACAAATGCGCACACACACACATATAATCTTGACCTTTGGATCATGTATGTTTGGTCACAATCGGGATTATAACAAATTCATTTGTCTTTTGTAAGTGATTATGTGACCATTAAGTAATTTCTATTCCTGACCATCTATGCAAGTTCCATTGCGCAAGATACACTCCTCACACCTCTCACGATAAACCAATGCTCTCACTTGATATGTCCTACATATTTATTTATACATATATAGTTTGCCAACCCTATCCAGAGGGACAAGGCTTGGTTGTCGTCGTCGTTGTTGTTTATATATATGTCTTACTTAGACTTTTAATCCTTTTAATTTTTTTTTGTTCTTCTAGTTTTAATTGTAACAGTGTTGTCCCTATAGTTTTCAACCTAATGTAATTAACTAAGTCCCCTGGTTAGTTTGTCGGTGATGTGACTCTTTTTGCTGATGTGAAATTGTGCTGCATCATGCCATCATCTCCATGTAGGACAGTCAGCATAAAAGGTCATGCCATAAAATTTACTGTCGTTTCTGTAATAATAAAGATTGTGGCACATCAGCAAAGGTATAACCCTATCAATTGCAGGTTGATAGGGGGACTAAATTGCTTATAACCGAACCATTTCAGTAAAAAAATAATTGTTTAAGGGGGTCAAATACTATATCAAAACTAAGTGAACTAAAAATCAAACTTCTTAAAAGTGGGAGGGGCAAAAAACTTAACGAGTCCTATTTTAAATACAAACAGATGCATTTTCTGCTGTTGCTCCTGATAATTGATAAATGATCATAATTTTCTGCAGGGTCGTAGAGTATTGATCACCCCAAATACTAAACCTAGTAAAGAGATTATTTCAAGTTTAGTGAAGGTACTTCAGGGTCAGGTATGGATTTTTCCCTGTATATTCCCTAGTTATGCTCCTATGTGGTTTGAGAAAAGCATATTTTTAGAATTTGGGCAGTTCCCCCTTCCATGATTTTCTATGAACAAATCATAAAATAAGCAAATAAATTTCTTTGATAACTTCATTGTAATTGTTCTATTTTATTATTAATCAATATTGGGGTTCGTTGATGATATGTAATCATGAAATTGGTGGTTATTTTCCCCTTTCTTTCAGAAACACATACATGTATGTGTGTGCAATTGAACTAATCTTTCTTTTGACACAAGTTTCCAACCATTCACTAGATCCATCTCAGTCATTTTGCTTGTAACTTATTCTCCTAGGCAGTGGAGAGGATCGGCAAATCTGCATTGAAGGACCAAAAAATTCCAGATGCTCTACTGATCATATCTTGTGAAGAAGATTATGCCTCTTGTGTGCCTTTTCTTGAAAAGGGTTAGAAATTGTTCCATATAGCTTTAAAAACATATTATCTGCAGAAAAATTAAGAATGTTTGTCTTTTGGTCCTGCAGGGGCAATGATTTACAGTTCAGAACTATTGTTGAATGGCATAGTTACCCAGAAGCTGGAGTATGAAAGGTTGGATTTTTATTATTTTGCCCTTATTTACTAATAAACTTGAATCTCTCTGTTGGTAAGAATGCTTTCATTGGGCACAGATCCTGCCTTACGGGGTAGGGGCTTGGGGGATTTGCCATCACCTCATATAGAGAATTCCTTAATGAAGAAGTTTCTTCTCAGAAGAATTTTTTTTCTAATTTACTGCTGCAAAATTACATCCTCCGCGATCATCTAGATAATGGGTTTTACTGGTCATCAAAAAAAAAAAAACAAAAAAAATCTAGATGATGGGTTTTATGATTAGGATTACGTGTGCTAGCGTCTATGGTAGGTCATTCCTGATATGCACCTTTTGGTTGCAGGCATCGTCTTTTTCCAGACCAAGTGAAGAAAACACGTTCCACCATATGGTTGAAAAGAGATGACAAAAGATTTCTTCCTGTGACTAAATGTACCTAAAGTTGTTTTTTACTTAGTTTTCCTCTTGATTATTTGTAGTCAGGTCATGGGTAGATTTCTAATCAGTGTTGAAACAATTTTTTTCCATGTAATATATTTGTCATTTGTCATATAGAAAGTTTTGAAAGCTGTTCTCGCTCCCTTTTCTGTTATTTTGCATCATAGATTTGAAATAATTATGCTTATAATAAATAGGAACGAGTATATATTATAATGTCAGCGTAGCCATCGACCTGGGTCCTGGGTGGTGTTGGGGGTAATGAAATAATTTAATAGTATGATGGATTGATGCCATCTTATGTGTTACGTTTCTTCTTTTATCTTTCAGCGTTCTCATGCTCTTGTTGGTGGACACCAGAGAGCTTACTAATCGACATTTTACACTGAATTTTGCCAGTAAAGTTTCTATCATAGAGCAAAGTTATTCATCAGGGAATGGTTGGTTTTAGTTTTTCTGCTACGTCAGTGTAATGCAAGGTAACGTACACCTTATAATTGGGCATCCAGTATTATTTAATTATTGTATATGAGTATATCTTACTCCTAAAAGAAGAAAAATAAGAGTGAGATAAAATTGTGGAATGATATTTTTGTAATATTACTAAATTGGCTAGTAATGGAGTAAAGTGAATGCAAAATACACACAAGCGCTCAAAAAAATGCCTCTGGCCAACCAATTATAAAAATCATAAACTGGGCAATGTATAATCCAAGAGCCTTATCGTCTATCATTTTGCAAATAAACTTGATTAAAAAGCACAAGAGATTTCAAAGAGTAACTTCAACTAATGATCAAGCAACTAGTCAGAAAACACCTTATAGCTGCGTTGAGGAACCTTCCGAAATATAGCTGAAGTCAGATCAAAGTAAAGAGGGAGTTGGACCAGGGCAAAAAATGATATAGGCAAACACGTCGCTGCATATATGGGATAAACTGCATATTTCATTTGACCTTCAATGATAAAGAAATGCGCTGCACAGAATGAGATCAACACAGATGCTATAGCTGTTGAGAGTGTTGTCAATCCCACAAGAAGCTTCCAGGGTAAGTCTACAACAAAATCCTTTTCTTGGAACCGAGATGAGAGTATTGAAATGAATAAAAGGAGGGCTGTGACAGAGGAGCATAGTGCAACTAGTGATGCTAAAGCAAAGAGGTTGAAAGTAAATCGCCCTTCCAAAAGTGGTATACCAGTGTTTTGATTGGGACCACCTGGTATAGCTGTTGAGGTTGTGAATGCAACACTTGCAACAAGTGCTGCAACCACTGAGCATGATTCTGCGGTTTTGGTGAGCCATTTACTTCCTTCTTTCACAAGATCCCTATGAGTCTTAATGAAGATATGCTTTGCTGTTTGTCCCATCTTATTGTAACGTTCATAGAAATTTGGTGGCATGGAATCCTTAACAAGCTGAAGAGTCACAAAAATCATGAGTAAAGGCAAACTAACATGCCCATTTATAATCTAATTAGGTGAAAATGAAACCTACTTACATATCAATGATGGATTAGCATCCTCTACCTTTAGAATGGGAAAGTCACCCACCTTTTCTCTCACATAAAGCAGTTTCGCCCGACTTAATTTAGTGTACCCGGCTGAATTCCATCGAGCTTAATTTGGTCCGTCAGGCGGAATGCATTTTATGTGAGAGTAAAAGTAGAGTACATTTCCCGCCCTAATGAATAACTACCCACCACCTTGTGACTTGTTTTTGTATTTCCTATTCACCCACGCTAATACTATATAGCAGAATAAGAGTGTTAGTGTGCAGAAAAGAAAGTGATCAGTTTTAATTAAATGGTGAAAAAATAACTGTAAATATGATATAAGGCTAAAGTTAGTTTCAACCAAACTATTAATTGTTGGATAGCCTATCATTTGTTTCTAAAATTATTTGGAGGAGAAACATGGAGAGTCATTTACCTTATACCATTTGGGAGTTATAAGGTGGTAAAGGTGGTTTGGGGGAGGGACATAGGGTTTGAAGTGATAAGGAGATCGTGAGTTCAACTCCCTCATTAACATAACACATTAGTTAATTACTAACATTTGCCTTAAAAAAAAAAAAAATTACCTTATACCACTTGTATTCCCATTGCATTTGTAATCCAGCACCAGGGACACGCCAAGGCTTATGATTCTTACATGTAGCAGCAAGATGCAATGCACTGTTACCTTGGTTGTCAACTTGACGAAATGCACTCTCCTTTAAATCCATCTTAGTCAATAGTTCATAAACACGAGGCTGCCTATTCTCTATGGCCAAAAGAACAACATTCTTGTTTTCAGAGTCCACATCCTGTATAGCCACAGGGAACTTATGTAGGATCTTTTCAACCATTTCAGTCACTCCCATCTTTGCTGCTATCAAAATAGGTGACTCCATTCCTTTCTTCACATCACTACTATTTATGTTTTCTTCTTCGCCAATTTCATGCTCATGAGCATCAGGTTTCCTTCCAGAATCATAACCATACTTGTTGTACCAAGGAGCGCGCTGAATTAGTTCGTTCATCAGTTGCTTAGCCCCCATGTGTTTCTCCTTCCTTTGTTGGATTTTCTTTATCCAAGATGCTCCTGTGTGCCACTCAGTTGAAGACAAAAGTAAACATGCTTTTTCTAATTTAAAAAATAAAAATCTAGATACAGGCAGGAATAGAACATAAGTGTGTAACAGGCAATATACGACAAAAGATTGCGATAACAAGCGATAAGCGATGAAGATGAATTCTGGTTCTAATATCATGTTAGATCTCATCCAAAAACCAATTGATGTTAAGTAAAATTGTCCAACAGCTATATTAAGTTTATAATACACACTATTAACTAAAAATTTATACATCGTGTCATCGTGTGTTCCTATTAAAATCGAGAAGACCAATAGATGGTGATGCATACTTACCAACACCAAAAAAGATTAGCAACACCTTCATGGTAAGGGATAGAAATCGGATGATGACTACCCAATTGGGAGGGAACCGGCCGTAGTGTCTCTTCTTTGCTTTCTTTGCTTGCTCTTGCTCTTGCTCTACATATATAATTATTAGATGTTGATTAGGAAATGTGTATTCAAAACTACCTAAAGTTAACCACTATCACCATCATCTAACATTAACACATGCATGCCACAAGATAAGTGAAACTGAAGGCATAGAAATTGTGTGTGATGCAAAGAGGAAATTTATATACCATTTCTGAGGCAGAATTTTCGTGAGAAATCATTCTCTACATCATCAGATGCAGCTTTATGATCTTTTCCTATTGCTGTAACACGGCCCCGAAAGGATAGATGAGTTAGATTGCCATATAGTACTAGCTTGCTACGTACTAGGACTAGGTAAAAGACCAAATGAGTAATGAAACAAGATCCACGCACTTAAAACTTTAAGTGCTCTCTTCAATAAAAATAAGACGTTCATGCATGTTCCATAGTTCTTTGGATAGTGATGAGTAGTCTCTGTGTTTGCTCTGTTATAACATAGGCCATCGGTTTCCTTGATCTCATCAACAATCAAACCTGATAAAATCACCCATTATCAGAATATAATTATACAAGGAAATTGCAAAAATAGAACATAACTTTCCGATCAAATTTGTTAACATGCACATGTTAGAAATATCTTGTGAAAATATTTTGAGATCAATCGAACTTGTTTTTCGAAACAATATTCACAGTTGATTTTTCTCAATACTATATATCATGCAATATTGTACATTAAATTCCATAAATAAAACTTCAACAATTACAAGTTAATTTCTGATAAAGCGGTAAATATATATATATATATATTTACATATCATATTATATGTTACTATTATAGAAATTAATTGAGCCGAAAATAATTAATCTTACTAATACCCTCAAAATCAGCAATCACATGATACTTTATATGGCAAAAAATGCTGTGACATGGAAATACAAAGGAAGGTAAGAATCATTATTTTATGTGAAAAGTTTTTTTGACAATCCGTTCCGACAACAATACAGGGACACCATATGACTTCCTCTCTCACTGATATCGGGCCCGGTAAAAATCAGTATACATATATGGTATCCGACACCTATTCTATGTTCAAATAACAACAGTCTTATTTTATCATCTCACTTTTTTTATACCTATTTTATATCAACTTCATAACTATTGATAAAATAGATTTTTACTTTGAAAACAACAATAGATAGAAGATAGAGTATTAGAATTCTTACAACTATAGACTACACGTTCAAAAAACACCATTCGCGTGCAGCTTTGGAAACAATTAGGCTTCCCAGCAAGAATATGCAGAGGTGTTAAGCCATCCTCGTTTACAGAATCCGCAAGGTGTGGGTACAAGCGAAGTATTTGAAGTGCCAGGCCTATCAAATTCATTAAAGTTTGAATGAAAATTTCCAAATAGCTCAGGAACGACTGAATAATTAAACCTACCTATAATAGACAAACTTATATAACTAAGGATTTATGGTCGGTTTGTTACGGATTAAAAAAAATTGATTTTGATAGAAATTATATATTTTAGAGATTTTAAAGAAAAGCAGAAGTTGTTATGTTTGTTTACCATCATAAAAATCAAATTTTTTAAAATGCAGTTACCAGTTAGTGCTTTTCTACAAAAGTTAATGAAAGCAGTTTTTCATTTTAACCATAAAAAAATCATTTTTATGAAAAGCTTAAACAAACACAATCAAACTTCTTCAAAATGATTTTTTTTACTTAAAAAATTGATTTTTTTATCAAATAATGTGTAAGAAACATACTCTTAATTAGTATAAACAATCACTTTATAAACTTTTGACACTATCAACCCATTATACATGGGCATATCATTAAAATGTTTTACTTTTATTATATATCATTGTTATATAGTACTAAAAGGACCTGATCAAAAAAAATATAGTACTAAAAGGTTGACATTGCAATTGGTTGACACAGCAAAAACATTTCAAGACACTAACCAAAGTATTCACCGGAGATGGTAGAATGAAGAATGGTGTCCCCATTGTTTTTTCTGCACAGCGGGTAGTAGTCATCTTGGCTTTGTTGGTGGAGGTAGAGGCAGACAAATGCATCTCTGTTGCCATGAAGGGCTGCCAAGAACAGAGGGGTCTCACCTTCATTGTTGCGAATGGAAATGAGGCTGCCATCTCTTTTCGCTATGTCGTCACAAATGTCCACATTCCCAAGCTCTGCTGCTAGATGCAGAGGAGTGTTTCCCTTCAAGTTTTTCAATTTTAGGATTGTGCTAAGAGACACCTCTTCCCTTATGTTATCTAGAAGGTTTTTCACAAAGCTGGTTTTGCCTACGTAGACAGCAATGTGTAAGACAGTTTCTTCTGCTTTTGTGATCTTAGCATCCAAGGCTCCAGGGTTGTTCTTGTAGGCCTCCAAAACTTCTTTCCACTTGCCTTTCATGGCATAATTGAACAAACTTTCAACCTCAATCTGCACCATTTTTCAAGAGCTACCTAGCTATGATCGATATGTATCAATAAGCCTAAAGGGGTTAGTGTATATATATGCGCGCGTGTGTGTATGGATAAACTTAACTATAGAGTGCTAGTTCCTCTGCACTTTATTTGCATACTATTATTATATGGTTTCCATCTTCATAAAATAACCAGTTAAAGAGTTAAAGTAAATAAGCTTCTGGGAGAAGTAAGGGTGAGGTGGAAAGCATGCAAGCAATAGGGTTGTTATTGATACCATTTTCTAGTATTATCCCCGTGCCCATGTCCAGAGGTAATTCAAAACAACATATATCTTTCCCCTATTAACTTGCTTTAATCCATTTCTTTCAATACAAGATAAGTATTTTCTTGTTGGTGAAGGAGATTTACATTCCACTTTACTTTGAGCATATATTTAGACATTTTTTATTAGCCATGGGCATACCTATAGACTAAAGTACACAGGTTAATGTACAGCATACCTACACTTTATCTGAATTAATAACGTTATCTTACCAGACATATTTTATCATAAAAAAATTTCAGTACAAATTTTTGGTTTTTTTTTTCGGTTGTAAAAAATAAAAGGAAACAACATGAAAAATATATATATTTGTTTTTAATTTCTCAACTTTTATAGTGGTGTTTGTCCACCCTACTCGTGTTTATACTCTGCCCGCATTCTAAGTGAATGTGTTGCCTGCACAGTTTCACTTTTGAGTTTCTAGCAAAAAGTGAACGTGGATATTTGAAACAAAGACACAACCGACAATAAGTAATACATGAATACTCATGATTAAAAATTAATTATTCGGTATGTGATCACTTAAAAAAGTTACATTCATGACTTTGGGTTCTAATTTTGATTTTGACTATCTCATATATATATATTAGTCAGGATCCGTTGATATCAGATATAAATCTGTTGACTTATACCAAATCTATATCGTTAATTTTAATTAATATAATGAATCCAAATAATTCAATAAAAAATTAATTAAAGGTGACCCTCTCAATTGGAAAACCTCTTCCCAATTCCTCTCTCTTTCTCTCCAACATCTAATAACTTTTCATGTAATATAATTTTTATCAATCCAACCGTTGAATTATATATATATATATATATATATTCTAAATCAATTATCTCAAATTTTAGAAAATTTGTACATCCATTAAAATGTTATTATCCAATAACTCTTATTTTCATATATTTTAAAGCAATATATTATGTTAATTTTGATTTATATGAATGAAATAGTAAATAACGTACGTTTTTTATGATAAAATATGTATGGTAAAATAACATTATGCATTCAGATAAAATAATGGGCCGGGGTAGTGGCTTGGGGGATTTGCCATTACCACGTAGAGAATTCCTTAATGAAGAAGTTTCTGCTCTCAGAAAATTTTTATTTCTAATATACTGGTACAAAATTACATCCTCACCGATCATCTAGATAACCAACATGTGTTGGTCCGAATAGTAATAGGCTTGGAACCCTTAAGTAAGTGGTTAGGGGTTTGATCTCTGACTTGTGGATGTATGCCTTGACAGGTACATATATTTTGATGAATGACAAAAGACTTTTAAGTCTAAGGACTTATTTGCAAAAAGCGTGAAAAAAGCCAAACGAGCAGTCAAGATTAGGCAAAGCAATCAAGAGGGGTAAAAAGGGAATTTCACTGTTTGTATTGGTTGTTTTAGAATAATCTGTAAATGGTAAGTAGGGTTATTAATTTAATATGGTCACTCACACACACATATTTAACATGTGCTTTAAAAGATATATCATGTGATTAAATAATTAATAACATGTGATTAAAACTGACAATTAAAATTAAGCTTAATTGGGCAATCTTTCCTTAATTGTCAAGTTTTTGAATAACCACCTGATACGCACCATAATCGATTATGGAAATGCTATAATCGATTATGAGTCGTGGTTAAATGGCTTTAATGAGTGTTAATGAGTAATTATGATATTAAAGCCATTGAATTCAAATTTTGAAATATAATAATCGATTATTGAAATTGGATAATCGATTATGACCTTACTGACTTCCAATGTACTATATCTGAAACCCTGTAATCGATTATGTAATCGATTATAGCCTTTCATGGAAGAGTCAGTAACATCATAATCGATTAATGAAATCGATTATCTTCTTTGGTGAAAAAGCAGTGAACACATAATCGATTATGGTAATCGATTATGACCTTTCTGTCCAGACGCGCGCTTCATGAAAACATATTAAATAATCGATTATGGCTTTTAAATAATCGATTATGCTGCGGCAGAAATGCATTTTAAGAGGCTTGACCTAATTTCACATTGAACCCTAACCTATTCTCTATAAATAGGAAGCTTGGTAGCCTTGGAAAAATGCCCCATCTACTACTCTCTATTGTGTTTAAACTCTGATTACTATTTCATTTTACTCTTGCACTTACACGTGATCATATTACTTTGAGAATCTTATACACCATATAGGTGTTACTATTTGTGCTTCAAGTTGTATTTCATATCTGCACTTTTGAGTGCTCTCTCATTGTAAAACTTTTACAGTTTGTTTTTTAAGTGAGTGTGATCTCACGAACGATTTCTTGAGGCTTTTGCACAAGGGATAGTACGTCCTGTGATTTGTGTTAAGAGTTCTCTACTTTGTAAAGGTTCTAGTTTAGCCTGTTTTAAAAACTAGAGTTGATTGAAATCCCTTGGTCGTATTGCCTTGAGGACTGGACGTAGGCCACGTGGGTAGTTGTGTGGCTGAACCAGGATACATCGCTGTGTCATCTTCTTCCTTATCTCTTTATATTTATCGCAACGATTTTATTTTTCATATGCTTTATTTCACAAAGTTTTACTATTAAGTTATTGTTTATCAAAACAAGTTTTAAACTTAGTTTAATTTGTTAAAAGTTTTCAAAAATCAATTCACACACAATTCACCCCCCTATTGTGTTTGAGGTCACTTGTCAACATGACTTTTACGTATGGAAAAATTGGTGGTTCAGAGAGGTCGGTCCTTCAATGTCATAAAATATCTCGAGGGATTAGTTTCTGCAGTTATGCGCAGATGATACCATGAGGAAAAAAGTGATCATCTAGATAATGATTTTTATGATTTGGATTCCGTGTGCTAGTGTTTATGGTAAATCATTCCTGATTTCACCTTTTCGTTGCAGACATCGTCTATTTTCGGACCAAAGTGAAGAAAACACATTCCACAAACGGAGTATTCTACAATACTCCAACCTCAAAGTTGAGTATCCATCTTCCCAGGGTTATAGTAGGTATTCCAGTAAAACAAAAAAAGAAAAAAAAAGTCAACAACACTGTAATGCTTCTTCTCCTCCTACTTTCTCCTCTGTCATGCCACGTTTCCGTCATTGCTCTACCTCCACCACCAGCAATAATCTTTAATCGTATTTGGGTCAGAGAAAATATTGACAGTGGAATTGATGTTACAAATGAAGTTGTCACCCACAGATAACTAATCATGAAAATGAAAACCCAAGAAATTTAAAAAATTCAAACAAGACAAGTAAAAGTAATAAACAAAGATGAGAAGGTTTTGAGAAAAATGGAACTGGTTTCTGCTTGTGTCAAAAGTTTGTGTGTATGAGTCCTCTTCTAAGAGGATGCACCCTAACTACTCCACCCTTGAGTGGTTGAATGATTCTTTCCCACTGTTCCTTCTTTTGTCGATTCATAACTCAGATCTGGCGGAGCTCGCAGCGGACAGTGACGTGGCTGGAGGCTAGGCAGCGATGCTTCAAGGTGGCGGATCTGAACGTGGTGGCCGGTCGCTGGCCGGAGGGGCGATGCTGCAGTGGGAAGGCGGGCTTGCCAACAGAGAGAAAGAGGGAAGTGAAAGAGAAGGAGGTGAGAGAGAGAAGGGAAGGAGTTTACCATCTTACCCTTCTCCAATCTTCTCCAATCTGGACGAAATTGGATCCTCTCCTGCTGGGTGTCTCCAGCATCTCTCTAGCAACTAGATCTGGGCCGTGCATCCAGATCTAACGATCCAGAAAAAGCAGTCATTTAAAACATTAAAAAAAAAGAAAGAAAAAAAGAACCCAACTTCCTTCCCACCATGTACCCCTGTCCCTCACCCCCACCGCCATTTCGCCACCGCACCACGTCACACACACGTTCTCTCTCTTCCTTCAGTCGTCTCTCCCCTTTCCATCGTCTCTCTCCCTGGAATGCCCCGTGCTTCAGCGCCACCACCTTCTTCCCCATCACTTCGTTCACAGCCATTTGAGCAACAATTTGAATCACTATAAAGGGACCATTTTGTGTTTCATATGTTTAATTCTTAAACTTTACTGATATTAGATTTTGATAATATTGGCTTGTTTTGAACTTCCCTGATTGGAACTTGTAATTTGCTAAGCTATAGTAAATGAAATATGTTAGTTAAACATAGCGGATAGGATATTAGATTTTGAGACAACTGCATATTTGTTATAGGATAATCGAAGTGCAAATTTAGAGTGAATGAATATAGTGGCGGCGACGACAATTTGTTGCAGGCGGTGGTGAGGGCCTGAGGGACATGGCACAGAACCACAGTGGGGAAGAGGCTGGATTTTCTTGATTTATTTATTGTTTGAATATTATAAATAGTTTATTTTTGTGGACCGTTAGATTTGAGTGGACGGTCCAGATCTGGTTGTTGGAGAAGTGCTGGAGACACCCAGCTTGAGAGATTGAAGCTAACACCTCCATAATAAGGTTGAAAATAGATGATAGAAGATTTCGTCTTGTGACTAAATGTAACCACTACAAGGAATAAGCCATTTAATGATAGAAAAAAACCCATAGGTAAAAGGCGAAAAACCATAGATATAATCCCCAAAAATCTATCTCAGTGGTCAGTAATTCTCTATATCTACTTTTTAGTCTTTATCACTATATAATGACGATTTTCACACTCGTTGGAAGAAAACTTGAAGTTTTACCCACCATTTACATTCTAATATTGATATATGTTTTAGTGACAACTCATTATCTGCTATACCTACGGTTGATTCTCAATCACAATAGGTTTTAGTGACAGTTTCTCATCCAATTTACTTAGAAATACTTAAATATATACTCACTATGTATATTTTGTTAGTATAGGTTTTAGTGATAGTTTTACACTCGTTGGAAGAATAGTTGAACTTATACTCACGATTTATCTCCTATTGATATATATTTTAGTGATAGATCATATTTTGTTGTACACACAATTTTTGTCTGTCATTTTTTTAAGCAAAATAGTGTGCAAAGGCATCACAATGGAAGACATCACATTTTTTTTGTCTGTCATCGACGTTTATGATAATTTAGTATTTTATTTTAAAACACTGATCCGATTATAAATACAATAAAATAAATAAATTTATTTAGGAAATAAAATAAAACAAAACTTCAATCATATTGAAAATTAACATAGCCTTACAAGCATATCAAATCACACAATAATTTAACATATACGCCTAAGGGTACCATACTAGCATATAGTAGGCATATAAAGTCTTATAACAATCTCGAAAATTATGAAGAAATTAGTTCTTGTCCACTTAATTTCTAAGTTTACATCGTCAAGAACAAATTAGCTTCTAATCTTCACCTGCAAGTAGTAAAAAGAACATATAAATTATAGCTTAATTACTCAACATAGGAAATATTAAAAAAATTAGTGAGAATAATTAATACTAAGTAGATACCATGTATATCCATTATCTTCATTTGTGTCTGGACTTGGAGAACTCGGATAGTCGAGGGTACTAGAAGCATCTGGGACCTATTAAAAATAAAAGAATACAACTTATAGACTCAAAACTTAATAGATATTTTCATACCTCATTCATAACAAAAAATATATCCCTCAAACAAATCAGATCCAACAACATATAATTAAAAAAAAAATAAAGACATTACATATGGAAAACATTAGTATTAAACATACGGGAAATTAGTAATAAACACAAAAATATCTCATACAAGTCACAACATGAGCATTGAAATATGACCTTCTGGAGGAAAATATGATATACCTGTCTTGCAACTTGTATAACGTTATTGCATCTTCTCCATAAAATTGATCTTGAATCAATGTCATCACATTTGCCAACAAGCTTTCCATATGCCTTACTCTATTACGTAACTCTTCATTTTCAGACAAAGAAACCTTCGATTTTTTAGATTTTGGAATCTTACCCATATAACGTACACGTACCCTCTTTTCAGGTCCTTGTACTTCGCAATATATGTCATCCCTCTGAGACATATAACTCTGTGTGTTTTGGGTTGATTGAGATGTTGCAACTTCATTATTATGTTTCTTCGGTTCTTCCTAAAACATTATAAATATTAGAGAAACAACTTTCATGTCATTTATTTAATAAAGCAAGCTTTGCCATTTACATTGATTAAGTCAAGAAAAGACAAAAGGTTTTCTTGTCCAACAAAAAAATAATATTGTTAATTAATATGTAGAATATATGATCAAAGTCAGGTTTAACAATAGAAACAGAGAGCACAAACGGTATTTTTTACTCACAAAAATCTGGTAGGTTCAAAAAACAATGTCATCAATCGGTCCATAGTCCCACTCATATAAATCGAGCATTTTATTATTTAACAACAGAGAGTGTAAAATACCAGCAACAACAAAACCAACATCCACAATCATAGCACAATATCAAAGCTATGTATCATACGGAGTAAAACAAAGCTAAGTATGATATTATAAAGAAGCAACTTGGAGTTCAAATGATATCGTGGGACTACAATTTTTCATGCAACACAGAATCACAAAAGCATCTAGTAATAATGGAGTTAAAAATAAAAAAAATATTTATAATAATTAATTTGATATTTATGCCATAATGTCAAAAAAAATAATTAAAAATTTATCTTATATATTGCTGTCTACAAAACAAAGTTGATTTTTTAATTTTAAAATGAAATATATAATTTAAAAATCATATAAAAAATATAATTCGTTTAAGTATTTATTTTTTAAATTCATTAAAATAAAATAATTTTTTTAGTATACACTCTAACAAGTAATTGATATAAAACATGTGTCAATTATGTGAAAAATGATTTTTTTTTTATATTTTGTTTTTAGTCCTTAACTCAACAACTTTTAAATAAATATCATGCTTTTAGTTATTTTATCTATAGAATATATATTGAATTATTATAATAGTTGTTGTTGATAAATATGACAAAATTGCTATTAAATAAGGAAGCATATTCAAGTATAACACTGAAGATATTTTTGTCAAATTATGATATACAATTAAGAGTAAAAACTCAAATTGGCCCCTTATAAAGAATACAGAGACATATTTGGTACCTGGGAAATGGAAAATATCAATTTGGGACATTTTATAGTCCCCAAAAGTTTTAAATGTCGTTCAAAATAGTCCTTTTTAGGATAAATTTTAGGGATATTTTAGTCACTACTAGGGATAATTTTGAATGTCATTTAAATTTTTGGGGACTAAGATGTCCCAAATCAATATTTTTCATTTTTCAGGGACTAATTTTTTTTTATATGATCTCAGGGACGAAATATGTCTCGATGTTTTTTGTCAGTAACTAGTTTGGATCTTTACTCTACAATTAAATAAGTATTGTTCGACAAATGTTTAGAATAGTTTTATGATTTATATTTTTTTATTTTAATGTAAAAATAATTAACTATATTATATTCATTATGTAACAAAAAATTATACAATACCCTTGCTTATTCGGTTTATTATTTTGTTGAGCCTATAACTTAGTTGATTATTAGAAAATACGAACACACGCACACACACGGGATGTATCTAGTGAGAGGAGCTTTTTTATATGAGAGTGAGAGGGGTAAATCTAGGTCATACAACGATACATGGACGGTTAAGATTAAAAATATTTAATAGTTTTAAAATGTCACATGACAAAAAAAAAAGTCACATGACTCAAAAAAAGAAAGAAAAATAAACTAAATAAATCATTTTTCATATAAGAGATGTATGTTTTGTAATCATCATTTCTTAGAGTACATGTTAAAATAATCTATTTGATAAAAGTAAATATATATAATCGATTTTAAAAACTAATTTTATATGACTTACGTTCCTTTATATAAGATATTCAAATTGTATATTTTACTTTTCAAATTTAAAATTAATTTTATTTTATAATTAAGAAAGCTTGATATTAATCTTCAAAAACTTTTTTATTGTATAAATATCAATAACTGATTATAATTTTTTTTTTTAATGTTTTAGTGACTTAACGGTGTTAAATCAATGCATAGTCAACATTAAATTTACATTAAATTTTGGAATGAGATGTAATTTATAATCATATTTTAGTTTTAGTGTTATTTTGATGCAATTAAAGGCAGTGGAATGTAATTTACTCTTTTATCATTTAGCAAATAGATTTGATTAAAAAGCACGTGAGATTTCAAAGTAACTTCAAGTAATGATCAAGCAACTAGTGAGAGAACACCTTATAGCTGCGCTGGGGAACCTGCCGAAATATTGCTGAAGTCAGATGAAAGTAAAGAGGGAGTTGGACCAGGGCAAAAAATGATATAGGCAAACACGCCACAGCATATATGGGATAAACTGCATATTTCATTTGACCTTCAATGATAAAGAAATGCGCTGCACAGAATGAGATCAACACAGATGCCATAGCTGTTGAGAGTGATGTCAACCCCACAAGAAGCTTCCAGGGTAAGTCTATAACAAAATCCTTCTCTTGGAACCGAGATGAGAGTATTGAGATAAATAAAAGGAGGGCTGTGACAGAGGAGCACAATGCAACTAGTGATGTTAAAGCAAAGATGTTGAAAGCAAGTCGTCCTTCCAAAAGTGGTATACCAGTGTTTTGATTAGGACCACCTGGTATTGCTGTTGAGGTTGTGAATGCAACAGTTGCAACAAGTGCTGCAACCACTGAGCATGATTCTGCGGTTTTGGTGAGCCATTTACTTCCTTCTTTCACAAGATGCCTATGAGTCTCAATGAAGAGATGCTTTGCTGTTTGTCCCTTCTTATTGTAACGTCCATAGAAATTTGGTGGCATAGAGTTCTTAACATGCTGAAGAAGCACAAAAATTATGAGTCAAAGCAAATTAACATGCCCTTACCTATCAATTGTTTTGAGAGTTCTACTTTACCCTTTTGTATGGCACATTGGAAGTCGTTGTCACAATGAGCATTCGATCAATACTTATCATTTCTCCCCCATACTTTTTTATCTTCTATGTGTACACGCATTTTAAAAATACATAAAAAAAAAAACAAAAGGGTGTATCATGTCCCTATTTTGATGTTCAATAATCATTTCTTTTTGAAAAGCAGTGGGTAATTGTGATAAAGATGTATGAATTGAAACTTTAGAAATCAAAGGCTAAAGTTAATTTCAACCAAACTATTAAAATTGTTGGATAATCAATAATTTGTTTCTAGAATTATTTGGAGGAGAAAAATGGAAACTCATTTACCTTATACCACTTGTATTCCCATTGCATTTGTAATCCAGCACCAGGGACACGCCAAGGCTTATGATCCTTACATGTAGCAGCAAGATGCAATGCACTGTTACCTTGGTTGTCAACTTGACGAAATGCACTCTCCTTTAAATCCATCTTAGTCAATAGTTCATATACACGAGGCTGCCTATTCTCTATGGCCAAAAGAACAACATTCTTGTTTTCAGAGTCCACATCCTGGATTGCCACAGGGAACTTATGTAGGATCTTTTCAACCATTTCAGTCACTCCCATCTTTGCTGCTATCAAAATAGGTGACTCCATTCCTTTCTTCACATCACTACTATTTATGTTTTCTTCTTCGCCAATATCATGCTTATCAGGTTTCCTTCCAGAATCATAACCATACTTGTTGTACCAAGGAGCACGCTGAATCAGTTCGTTCATCAGTTGATTAGCCCCCATGTGTTTCTCCTTCCTTTGTTGGATTTTCTTTATCCAAGATGCTCCTGTGTGCCAAAAGTATAATTTAGCATTTTTCTAAGTGTGTAAATAGCATTATTGTATGCGATACACGATAGAGATGGATTCTAACTCTGATATCATATTAGATTCCATCCAAAAACTAATTATTGTTAAGTGGAGTTGTCTAACTTATATATAAACCGCACCCTAGGATTTGAGGCAAGCAACGTGAGACTTCCATTAGTATCTGTTAATGCAGCTGAGATTTTTGCTGTACACCAGTATTTTGTGATGTTTAATGTTATATTATATTATTTAGTAGTTGGTTAATATTTTTGACTAAGTATAAGGTGACCCATACCTAGTAGAGTGTCTTTAGGTGATGTTAGGTGCAGTTGGCAGAGCACCATACTCTGTTTATTAGTGAAAAGCCTAATATATTATGTATCAAAAACTTATTGTAAGAAATGAATGAATCAGTTTACGTTTTCTGTTTATTGAGCTATCAATTGGTATCAAGAGCTCTCTGTTCTTTAGGGACTTGTGAGAGAAAACTTGAGAGAAAAATTGGAAAGAAAACGTAAGAGAAAACCCAGAATATACAGTGTGAGGGAAACCCAGAAACTTCACCAGAAAACCCAACCTTTTCATGATGGCTTCAACCAATATTTCACTACCTGCACCTCCTGTGTTTACAGGAAAGAATTATGAAATCTGGGCGGTGAAGATGAGGGCTCAATTAAGAGGTTATGATCTTTGGGATGTGGTGGAGACAGGTGCTGAACCACCACCTTTGCAAGCAAATCCCACTGTTGCTCAGATGAGATATCATAATGAGCAGGTTGCCAAACGAGCTAAGGCTCTCACAATCTTGCACTCAGCTGTAAATGATGATATCTTTATGAGAATCTCAAATTTGGATACAGCAAAGCAAGTTTGGGATAAGCTTGAGGAGGAGTTCTTTGGAAATGAGAGAACCAAGCAGATGCAAGTTCTTAATCTTAAAAGAGAGTTTGAAGCCTTGAAGATGAATGAGTCTGAAACCATAAAGGATTTCATGACCAAGCTTATGAGAGTTGTGAATCAGATCAGATTGATGGGAGAAGAACTTCCTGATAGCAGAATTGTAGAAAAAGTTTTGGTGGTTTTACCTGAAAGGTTTGAATCCAAGATTTCTTCACTTGAAGAGGCAAAAGATCTTTCTAAGATAAGCTTGACAGAGCTAGTGAATGCTCTTCAAGCTCAAGAACAAAGAAGACTTCTCAGACAGGAGGAAACATCAGAAACAGCTTTGCAAGTCAGAAACAAGGGGAAAGTTGTAGCAGTCAAAAGCGAAAAGAGATTTGTTGGAGAGCATTCTGGAAAAGACTCAAAAAAGAAGGAAAGGTTTCCAAAGTGTGGAATCTGCAAAAGATCTAGTCACAAAGAGAGTGATTGTTGGTACAAAGGGAAAACACCACCACCAATTCAATGTAGGTACTGTAATAGAAATGGCCATATTGAGAGGTTCTGTAGATTGAAGCAACAACAACAAAATCAACAAAGCCAACCTTCTCAGAAGGCTAATGTCACAGAAACTGAAGCTGATGAAGAACTATTATTCATGGCCAAGACTACAAGGAGTTTAGAGGATGGTGACACTTGGTTCATTGATAGTGGTTGCACTCAACACATGACAAGCAAACCAGAATTTTTCTCAAAACTGGAATCAGCTGTAGGATCAGTGAAAATTAGACAAAGTTGCTATCATTGGCAAAGGAACTGTGGGGATTCATACTGCAACAGGTGTCAAATACATTTCTAATGTTCTTTTAGTACCTGAACTTGATCAAAACTTGTTGAGTGTGGGTCAAATGATGCAAAATGGTTATTCCTTGTTGTTTAAAGAAGGAAATTGTGTGGTTACTGATGTTGATGGTCATGAATAATTTGAAGTGAAGATGAGAAAAAGAAGTTTTCCTGTAAATTGGAATTTAGTTAATGAACAAGAGTGTAAATTCAGCAAGACAGAACTTGATTCTAAGCTTTGGCATAAGAGATTTGGCCACTATAATTTGAAATCCATTCAGTTTGCTCAAAAACAAGAGTTAGTAAAAGATTTGCCCAATATTCAAGTATGTTCAGAAGTGTGTGAAGGCTGTCAACTTGGTAAGCAACATAGATTGCCTTTTCCTAGTTCAGCTACATGGAGAGCAAGTGAAAAGCTTCAACTGGTTCACTCAGATGTTTGTGGACCTATGAAAACTACCTCACTCAATGGCAGCAAGTATTTTATTCTTTTCATAGATGATTTGACAAGAATGACATGGGTTTACTTTATTAAGCAGAAATCTGAAGTTTTTTCTGTTTTTAAGAAATTTAAAGCCTTTGTTGAAGCTCAAAGTGGTTGTTTCTTGAAGAAAATCAGAACCGACAATGGCAAGGAGTATACTTCAGCTGAACTTAATATGTTTTGTGATGATTTGGGAGTTGAGCACCAACTTACAGTGAGCTATTCACCGCAGCAAAACGGAGTTGCCGAGAGAAAAAACAGATCAGTTCTTGAAATGGCTAGATGTATGATTTTTGAAAAGAAATTGCCAAAGACCTTCTGGGCAGAGGCGGTCAACACAGCTGTGTACCTCCAAAATAGGCTTCCTACAAGGGCAGTAGAAGGGATGACACCAATTGAGGCTTGGGGAGGCATCAAGCCATCCATTAAGCATCTAAGAGTGTTTGGTTCATTTTGCTATACTCTTGTGCCGGATGTGAAAAGAAGAAAATTGGATGAAAAGGCAGAAAAAGGAATTATAATAGGCTATAGCTCACAATCAAAGGGCTATAGAGTCTATAACATTGACTCAGGGAAAGTTCTCATTAGTAGAGATGTCAAAGTGGATGAAGATGCTTGTTGGAATTGGGAGACTTCTCAAGTTGATAGGGATTCAGTTTTGCCTTCTCTTGAGAATGCAAATGAAGATCAAGATGAAGATGTAGATGATGAGTTTGCTGTAAGAGGTACCAGACCTCTATCTGAAATTTATCAGAGATGTAATAGTGCTGTACTTGAACCTACAAGCTATGAAGATGCTAGCAAAGTGGAGGAATGGAAACATGCCATGAAGGAGGAGATAACTACCATTGAAAACAGCAATACTTGGCAGCTGGTTGATAAACCTGAAGACAAGAATATCATTGGAGTAAAATGGTTTATAGGGTAAAGCTAAACCCCAATGGATCCATCAACAAATACAAGGCCAGACTTGTTGTAAAAGGCTATGTTCAGCAATTTGGGATTGACTATACAGATACTTTTTCTCCAGTAGCAAGAATGGACACAATTCGTGTTCTTGTAGCTTTGGCTGCACAAATGAAGTGGAAAATTTGGCATTTAGATGTCAAATCAGCTTTCCTAAATGGAAGCCTAGCTGAAGAGATTTATGTAGCTCAACCTGAAGGATTTGTTGTGGAAGGAAATGAAGATAAGGTGTATAAGCTTCATAAGGCCTTGTATGGGCTAAAACAAGCTCCTAGAGCTTGGTACAGCAAAATTGATAACTACTTCTGCAATCAAGGCTTTTGGAGGAGTGAAAATGATGCAACTCTTTATGTAAGAAGGTTGCTGGATGGTGGTTCTTTAATTGTCTCTTTGTATGTTGATGACTTGCTAGTGACAAGCAATAATCAACAAGAAGTGCAAAAGTTTATGGAGGAAATGAAAAATCAGTTTGAAATGTCAGGCTTAGGAGAGATGAACTACTTTCTAGGCTTGGAAGTGCATCAATCCAAGGATGGGATTTTTATGAATCAAGAAAAGTATGCTCATGAAGTGTTGAAGAAATTTAGAATGGAAAACTGCAAATTTGCTCCTACTCCTTTAATGCAGAATGTAAACCTCTCAAAGGAAGATGGAGCCGAAAAGATAGATGCTTCTCTATATAGAAGCTTGATTGGAAGCTTACTTTATCTCACTGCATCAAGACCAGATCTTATGTATGTTGCTAGCTTGCTGTCAAGATTTATGCAAAGTCCTAGTAAGACACATTTTGCAGCTGCAAAGAGGGTGCTTAGATACTTGAGAGGCACTACTCAGCTTGGAATTTGGTACAAACCAAGGGAAAATGGAAGCTTATTGGGATATGTTGACAGTGACTGGGCTGGAAACCTTGATGACATGAAGAGTACTACTGGTTATACATTTTCCTTAGGCTCTGGCATGTTCTCTTGGAATTCAAAGAAACAAGAAATTGTAGCTCAATCCACTGCAGAAGCTGAATATGTAGCAGCAGCTGCAGCAGCTAATCAAGCTATTTGGCTAAGGAAAATTCTAAAAGATTTGGGAGTAGAGCAGCAGGAAGCTACAAAGATTAATTGTGATAGCAAATCAGCTATTGCTATTGCAGAAAATCCAGTGCAACATGGAAAGACCAAGCATATTCAAGTGAAGTTTCATGCTATACGTGAAGCTGTTAAAAATCATGAGATTAAGCTAGTTCATTGCTGTTCTGATCTTCAAGTTGCTGATATACTTACTAAAGCTCTTCCTAGAGCTAGATTTGAAAGACTTAGAGAATTGCTTGGAGTGTCCATCAAAAATCTCAAGGAGGAGTGTTAATGCAGCTGAGATTTTTGCTGTACACCAGTATTTTGTGATGTTTAATGTTATATTATATTATTTAGTAGTTGGTTAATATTTTTGACTAAGTATAAGGTGACCCATACCTAGTAGAGTGTCTTTAGGTGATGTTAGGTGCAGTTGGCAGAGCACCATACTCTGTTTATTAGTGAAAAGCCTAATATATTATGTATCAAAAACTTATTGTAAGAAATGAATGAATTCAGTTTACGTTTTCTGTTTATTGAGCTATCAGTATCCAATTCTTATTAGTTCTTCTATGTACATGCTATATTTTTGTACATTGTTTTTACATCCAATTAAAGATGTATAAAATATTTTATTAAAAATGTGTAGTATGTGAGTGATTGATTATTAGCTTCATTAACTTTATAATACACACTATTAACTAAAAATTTATACATCGGTGTGTGAAAAATCGTTTTCGTTCCTTTTAACATTGAGAAGGCCATAGATGGTGATGATTCATACTTACCAACACCACAAAAGATTAGCAACACCTGCATGGTAAGGGATAGAAATCGGATGATGACTACCCAATTTGGAGGGAACAGGTCGCGTCTCTTTACTTGCTCTTGCTCTTGCTCTACATATATAATATATTAGATGTTGATTAGGAAATGTGTATTCAAAACTACCTAAAGTTAACCACTATCACCATCATCTAACATTAACACATGCATAAGTGAAACTGAAGACATAAAAATTGTGTGTGATGCAAAGAGGAAATTTATATACCATTTCTGAGGCAGAATTTTCGTGAGAAATCATTCTCTACATCATCAGATGCAGCTTTATGATCTTTTCCTATTGCTGTAACATGGCCCCGAAAGGATAGATGAGTTAGATTGCCATATAGTACTAGCTTGCTACGTACTAGGACTAGGTAAAAACCAAATGAGTAATGAAACAAGACCCACGCACTTAAAACTTTAAGTGCTCTCTTCAATAAAAATAAGACGTTCATGCATGTTCCATAGTTCTTTGGATATTGATGAGTAGTCTCTGTGTTTGCTCTGTAATAACATAGGCCATCGGTTTCCTCGAGCTCGTCAACAATCAAACCTGATAAAATCACCCATTATCAGAATATAATTATGCAAGGAAATTGCAAAATTAGAACATAATTTTCCGATCAAATTTGTTAACATGCACATGTTAGAAATATGTTGTGAAAATCATTTTGGAGATTAATCGAACTTCTTTTTCATTACAGTTGATTTTTTCTCAACAGTATCATACAATATTGTACATTATGTCTCTTTGAGCAAAGAACCAGATAATTATAAAAACAATAATGTTATTTGAACATATAAAAAGTTGACACCCACGGTATATTGAGTTTGGTTAATGAATACATGTGATAGATGAGTAATTCGTTAACGGACAACTTGGTTGATGATGTACAAAATTTTAGTTAATAAAGTTCAGTTGAAGGTTAATCAGTTACCCAATTTTGGTGTATCCATTTGCCAAATACAACACGTCATTAATCATAATTTTGAACATCATTAACCAAATGTTACAGGTGTAAGACTTTTTTATTTTCAAATAACATGACCGTTATAAAAATATCTATAGAAAAGCTTAGTTGGAAGTAAGCATTCTCACAACTGTAGACTACACGTTGAAAAAACACCATCCGCGTGCAGCTTTGGAAACAATTAGGCTTCATAGCAAGAATATGCAGAGGTGTTAATCCATCCTCGTTTACATAATCTGCAAGGTCTGGGTACAAACGAAGTATTTGAAGTGCCAAACCTATCAAGATCATAAAACTTCGAATGAAATTAATATATAGAAGCTGAGTTCAATGGATATACCATAGACATAGATTTAATTAATATATACAGTTTTTACACTATCAAGCAATTATAAGTTGACACGACATTAAAATGTTTGACTTTTATCATATATCAGGTTTACACTGTAATTGGTTGACAGCCTAAAAAAGTTATATTAATAGTGTATCAAAATTAAACTCTTGAACTAAAAATTACTCCTTAATATGACAACGATCATGACACTAACCAAAGTATTCACCGGAGATGGTAGAATGAAGAATGGTGTCCCCATTGTTTTTTCTGCACAGCAGGTAGTAGTCATCTTGGCTTTGTTGGTGGCGGTAGAGGCAGACAAATGCATCTCTGTTGCCATGAAGGGCTGCCAAGAACAGAGGGGTCTCACCTTCATTGTTGCGAATACAAATGAGGCTGCCATCTCTTTTCGCTATGTCGTCACAAATGTCCACATTCCCAAGCTCTGCTGCTAGATGTAGAGGAGTGTTTCCCTTCAAGTTTTTCAATTGTAGGATGGTGGTAAGAGACCCGTGCTCAATGTTATCTAGAAGGGTTGTCACAAAGTTGGTCTGGCTTACGTAGACAGCAATGTGTAAGACAGTTTCTTCTGCTTTTGTGATCTTAGCCTCCAAGGCTCCACGGTTATTCATGTAGGCCTCCAAAACTTCTTTCCACTGGCCTTTCATGGCATAATTAAACAAACTTACAACCTCAATCTGCTCCATTTTTCAAGAGCGATGTATCAATAAGCCTAAACGGGGTTAGTGTGTATATATGCATGCGCGCTCGTGTGTATGGATAAACTAATCAAGTAAAGAATTCTATTCCCTCTGCACTTTAATTTGCATATTATATTATATGGTTTCCACATGTTCATAAAGTTATTAATTAGTTAAAGAGTTAAAGTAATAAGCTTCTGGGAGAAGTATGGGAGAGGTGGAAGAAAGCATGACAAGCAATAGGGTTGACATAGATACATTTTTTTAGTATTATCCCCGTGCCAATGTCTAGAGGTAATTCAAAACAACATATATCTTTCCCCTATTAACTTGCTTTAATCCATTTCTTTGAATACAAGATAAGTATATTTCTTGTTGGTGAAGGAGATTTACATTCCACTTTACTTTGAGCATATATTTACACATATTTTATTCAAAAATGATAATTTGACACACATACGCGACACCATACGGTGCCGCACTGTAACAGACCTTTTTTTTTTAATATTTATTTTTAAAAAAAATATTTTGTTCTTTTAAAAAAAAAAAATTAGTTTTTTTGAGAAATAAAATTTTTGGTTAAGTATGTGCAAATATCTGGTTAATTAAGTACAAATATCTGGTTAATTCCATTCATTATCTGGTTAATTGGTTTTTTTGGGAAATAAAATTTTTGGTTAAGTGTGTACAAATATCTGGTTAATCAGGAACAAATATCTGGTTAATTGAGTTTATTATCTGGTTAATGGGTTTTTTGGTTAAGTATGTGCAGATATCTGGTTAATCAGGTACAAATATCTGGTTAATTGAGTTCATTATCTGGTTAATGGGTTTTTTGGTTAAGTATGTGCAAATATCTGGTTAATCAGGTACAAATATCTGGTTAATTTAGTTCATTATCTGGTTAATGGGTTTGAGAAATAAAATTTTTGGTTAAGTATGTGCAAATATCTGGTTAATCAGATACAAATATCTGGTTAATTGAGTTCATTATCTGGTTAATGGGTTTTGTTGGTTAAGTATATGTAAATATATGGTTAATCAGGTACAAATATCTGGTTAATTCAGTTCATTATCTGGTTAATGGGTTTTTTTGAGAAATAATTTTTTTGTTTAAGTATGTACAAATATCTGGTTAATTCAATTCATTATCTGGTTAATAGGTATTTTTTGAGAAATAATTTTTTTTTAAAAAAAGTTATAAAAAAAAAAAAAAGTGTGCTGCAGTACACTACAATAGTGCTACAATGCGCTACAGTAGCGTATGTTATCCCGTATGTTGTCTGATTTCTGTGTCAAAATAACACAGCTGTTTTTTATTAGCCATGGGCATACCTATAGACTAAAGTACACAGGTTAATGTACAGCATACCTGCACTTTATCTGAATTTAATAACGTTATCTTACCATACAAATTTTATCATAAAAAAAGTTCAGTACATATTTTTGCTTTTTATTTTTTTCGGTTGTAAAAAATAAAATGAAAAAACATGAAAAATATATAGATTTGTTTTTCTCAACTTTTATTATTGTGTCCATCCTACTCGTGTTTTTACTCTGCCGCCATTCTAAGTGAATGTGTTGCCTTGCATAGTTTCACTTGTACTGTCCATTGATTAATCTTTTGAGTTTCTTAGTGAAAAGTGAATGTGAGTTTTTATTTTTCACCCTATTATTGGTCTAATTTTTGTTTTATCCTTTATCTTTTATCTTTTGATATGGCTGTATCACCATTTATCTATCTGTGTTATTTGCAGTGCTGCTTGTATAATATGGTCACGTTTGTTAATTAAGGATAATGAAACTAATATTATGTTTTCATTCATCTCCATCGACTCTCTGGAATTGTCACCAAATTATATTGGAAAACTAAAGCTCTTTATTCCTCAGTAAGAGGCGTTACGAGAGTTTTTAAAGACTTGGGCATTATTATGATGATGATGTGTGACTTCACATGAGTGTCGCATGCATGCAAGTTTTCTTGTTCTACATTCTATTGTAAATGGTGAGAGGTATTTTTTTTTTTTTGGCACCAAGGATATCTAAAGTGACAGTTGGAGACTAATCCCTTTCGAGTTGTAAAAATCACTGAAATAGATACATCTCCCAACAAATTCTTTTTTTCATACACATAGTCAAAGATTGAACCCTAGTTAGCATGCTTAAAGAACCCACCTATTTACCAATTGTGTTGGACCTTATTGGTAAGTGGTGAGTTAGTCGGTAAGTTAGTTATGAACTTCCAACGTGGAATGTTAACTTCTAATCTATATAAACTTGAATTTGTAAACTGTACATTCACTTTCAGTAAAATACAATTTCTAGAATTGTATCAGACAATCATTCAGAGCTCTATATTTCACCAACCATTGCACAATCCATACTTTGGATGGAAGCCTGGAAGAGGCTACTCATTATGGACCACCAACAATTCTCTGTTCTGTCCACTTCATTTTCCAAACAATAAAACATAAATTTTTACCTCAAGGTATATGGTTGTGTTCCTTTAATATTTTGATCCAATGGAATGAAGATAGCATTACAAACACGACTTATACGGTCAAAACCATAGTCAAACTAAATAAACTCAACTCAACCCATCATATTTGGAGATAAATCTGAAAATACCATTTCTTTGCTTTCATGTGATTTGTAACTTCAATGGATGAAAAATGGAGCCACAGGCAGACACTTGTCCTGCCAAAACAGAATGCTGTGGCCTGCAATATTAACATTAAGCTTCTATTGCTTTCCTGCATATACACTTGATGTATATTTATTTAGCAGCAATATATCACATGGCTCTTGATACCACTGTTAAATATCAGAATTTGACAAAAGCAAAATACTGGAACTTGCAGAGATCTAATATGAAAGATAAAATTGAAAAAGGAATACTTTTATTTCATAATTGAAAATGCCTACTTATAGGCTTACAATCAATCTAAATTTGCTAACAAATCTTAACTACTATGAGATTTTATTGGGCTGTCAATAGATAGCTAAAAATCAGAAAAAATAAGGAACAAAATCTGAAACAATTACAAAGACTAGCTCTACAGAAAAATTATTCAAATTTGAGATTTCAAAGGCAAACTCTCACAGCTCTAACACAAGCAACTAGTCAGAGAACACCTTATAGCTGCGTTGAGGAACCTTCCGAAATATAGCTGAAGTCAGATCACAGTAAAGAGGTAATTGGACTAGTGCAAAAAATGGTATTGGCAAGCACGTCACAGCATATATAGGATAAATTGCATATCTCATTTGACCTTCAATGATAAAGAAATGTGCTGCACAGAATGAGATCAACACAGATGCTATAGCTATTGAGAGTGCTGTCAATCCAACAAGAAGCTTCCAGGGTAAGTCTACAACAAAATCCTTTTCTTGGAACCGAGATGAGAGTATTGAGAGAAATAAAAGGAGGGATGTGATAGAGGTGCATAGTGCAACTAGTGATGTGAAAGCAAAGAGGTTGAAAGCAAATCGTCCTTGCAAGAGTGGCATACCAGTGTTTTGATCGGGACCACCTGGTATAGCTGTTGAGGTTGAGAATGCAACAGTTGCAACAAGTGCTGCAACCACCGAGCATGATTCGGCGGTTTTGGTGAGCCATTTACTTCCTTCTTTCACAAGATGCCTATGAGTCTCAATGAAGATTTGCTTTGCTGTTTGTCCCTTCTTATTGTAACGTTCATAGAAATTTGGTGGCATAGAGTTCTTAACAAGCTGCAGAAGCACATAAATTATGAGTCAAAGCAAATTAACATGCCCTTACCTATCGTTTTGAGAGTTCTACTTTACTCTTTTGTAATAGCACATTGGGAAGTTGTTACCACAATGAGCATTCGATCAATACCTATTGGACACCATATTTGACATTGTACGTGTTTATCTTTTTCTCTCCCTTTTTTTTTTTAATCTTCTATGTGTACACACATTTCAAAAATACGTCAAAAAAACAAAAGGGATACTAGATGATGTCCCTCTTTTGATGTTCAATAATCATTTCTCTTTGAAAAGCAGTGGGCAATAGTGATAGAGATGTATGAATTGAAACTTCAGAAATCAAAGGCCAAAGTTAATTCCAACCAAACTATTAATTGTTGGATAACCTATCATCATGTTTGTAAAATTATTGGGAGGAGAAAAATGGAGAGTCATTTACCTTATACCACTTGTATTCCCATTGCATTTGCATTCCGGCACCAGGGACACGCCAAGGCTTATGATCCTTATATGTGGCAGCAAGATGCAATGCACTGTTACCTTGATTGTCAACTTGACGAAATGCACTCTGCTTGATTAAATTCATCTTTGTCAATAGTTCATATACACGAGGCTGCCTATTCTCTATGGCCAAAAGAACAACATTCTTGTTATCAGAGTCCAAATCTTGGATAGCCACAGGGAAGTTATCTAGGATCTTTTCAACCATTTCAGTCACTCCCATCTTTGCTGCAATTAAAATAGGTGACTCCGTTCTTTTCTTCATAACACTACTTTTTATGTTTTCTTCGCAATTATCATGCTGAAGAGCATCAAGATTCTTTCCAGAATCACAACCATACTTGTAAAAAGAAGCATTCTCAATTAGTTCATCCATCACTTGCTTAGCCCCCATGTGTTTCTCCTTCTTTCGTTGGATTTTCTTTATCCAAGATGCTCCTGTGTGCCACTCAGTTAAAGACAGTATTACGCATGCTTTTTCTCATGGAAAAAAAAAAATCAAGATACAGGAACAGAACATAAATGAGTAGAAAACGTAGTAGATATATGGTAGTGTTTGCTATCAGTCATATCTTAATATTGCAAAAAAGTGAGATTGGAAAAAAAGTTTCATTTGTTTAATATAAGGGATAAAAAGTTATTCTCGGGCAAAAGATATCTTGAAATAAAATTAGTGAATAAAAGTTAAAAAACTTCATTTCATGTATAAGAGTAATATATGTAATTATATGATAAAATTTATGCAAATAATGCAAATTAAATTGACTAACATATGTGTAAGTGTGTGAATAGCATTATTGTTTCTAACATGTTGATGCCTACTTACCAACACCACAAAGGATTAGCAACACCTTCATTGTAAGGGATAGAAATCGGATGATAACTTCCCAATTGGGAGGGAACAGCTGGTAGCGTATCTTTACTTTCTTTGCTTGTTGTTGCTCTTGCTCTACATATATTAGATATTAATTAGGAAATGTGTATTCAAAACTACCTAAAGTAAACCACTATCACCGACATCTAACATTAATGTTTTTTTTTTTACTTCTATAGTGTAATTTGCATTGCAAATTATCAATCTAGTGCAAGTTGAAAAATATTTACCTATTTGGGATAAGTCGCACATAGTATATACGACTTTGAAGTAGTATATGCCATATACGACTTCACTTTTTGATTTTTATAATAAAATAACGAGAGTCGTATTTATTATGTACGACTCCAGTGAAATCATATATAACAAATCGAGTCATAAAAAGTGAAGCCGTACATGGTAAGTAAGACTTCCACTATTTTATTATAAAAATCAAAAAATGAAGTTGTACATGGCATATACGACTTCAAAGTGGTATATACCATGTATAACTTACCCCAAATAAGTAACTAATTTACAACTTGCACCAGATTGATAATTTGCAAGTCAAAAAAACTAACATTAACACATGCATGCCACAAGATTAGTAGAATTATACCATTTCTGAGGTAGAATTTTCGCGAGACATCATTCTCTACATCATCGGATGCAGCTTTATGATCTTTTCCTATTGCTGTAACACAGCCCCGAAAGGATAGATGAATTAGATTGCCATATAGTACTAGCTTGCTACGTACTAGGACTAGGTAAAAGACCAAATGAGTAATGAAATAAGACCACGCACTTAAAACTTTAAGTGCCCTCTTCAATAAAAATAAGATGTTCATGCATGTTCCATAGTTCTTTGGATAGTGATGAGTAATCTGTGTCTGCTTGATTATTCTTATAACATAGGCCATCGGTGTCCTCCTTGAGCTCATCAACAATCAAACCTGACAGAATCACCCTTTATCAGAATTATACAAGGAAACTACAAATTTAATACATAATTTTCTGATCAAACTCATTACACATGTTAGAAATATCTTGTGAAAATTTATTTTGAGATCAATCGAACTTTTTTTTCGAAACAATCAAACAATTGGTTTTTTCTCAATATTATCACAGAATATTGTACATTAAATTTCCATAAAATTAAACAATAACAATTACAATTTACAACTTTGTGATAAAGCAGTAGGCATATTTTTTTCATATCATATCATATGTTAATGTTACTATTATAGAAATTATTTGAATCGAAAATAATGAATCTTACTAATACTCTCAAAACCGGCAATGACACATGATGCTTTATAGGGCAAAAAATGCTATGACATGGAAAAGCGAAAGTAGAGCCTTACAAAGGGAGCTAAGTATCATTATTTTGTCCCCACGATTTTCTTTGTACCTACCATTCATCAAAGGACTTTTGTTTTGAAAACAAAAATGAATAGATGATACCAGTCAAAGAACCAGATAATTGTAAAAACTATGTATAGAAAAACTTATTGGAAGTAAGTATTCTTACAACTATAGACTACACGTTCAAAACATTCCATCCTCGTGCAGCTCAGGAAACAATTAGGCTTCCTGGCAAGAATATGCAGAGGTGTTAACCCATCCTGGTTGACAGAATCCGCAAGTTGTGGATACAAGCGAAGTATTTGAAGTGCCAAACCTGTCAAATTCATTAAACTTAAATGAAATGAATATATAGAAGCTGAGTGGGTATTTGATCAATATGGATGAATTTTTATTTATGGTATATCTGTTCATCTCTTAAACACTCAAATCATTATTAGATAGCCCCATAAAAATAATTTTAAAGGCTAATATAATTTAATAATGACTGATAACCTTACTCATGAGTCATGCCAAATAAAAATAGTATTTTATAAGAGTTTAATTGTTATGCACTGTCAGTGTAAATTTTTTTATACTGTCAACCATTCAAAAATCATGATATAAGTGACTTTTAAAGTAGTTAGGATCAGAGTCAAACATTTTAGCTGATGTGGCAAGTTATAATTGGTTGACTGTGTAAAAAAATTTTACACTGTCAATGTATATCAATTAAATCCATTTTATAAAACACCTACTTAATTTAAAATTTAATTAGTATGCACGATTAATATAAAGATTTTTTGTTGATAAATTATTAAAAATGTTTGACTTTTGTTATAATTTGATTAAATTATGATTGGGTGACACTTTTTACCAACAATATATCAGAATTAAACTCTTTAACTAAAGATTACTCATTAATATGACAATAATTATGACACTAACCAAAGTATTCACCAGAGATGGTAGAATGAAGAATGGTGTCCCCGTTGCTTTTTCTGCACAGTGAGTAGTCATCTTGGCTTTGTTGGTGGCCATAGAGGCAAAAAAAATGCATCTCTGTTACCATGATGTGCTGCCAAGAACAGAGGGGTCTCACCTTCGAAGTTGCTAATAGAAATGAGGTTGGGATCTCTTTTCGCTATGTCGTCGCAAATGTCAGCGTTACCAAGCTCTGCTGCTAGATGTAGAGGAGTGTTTCCCTTCAAGTTTTGCATCATTAGGATTTTGGTGAGAGACCCATCTTCTCTTATGTTATCTAGAAGGGTTGTGACAAAGCTGGTTTGGCCTACATAGACAGCAATGTGTAAGACAGTTTCTTCTGCTTTTGTGATCTTAGCCTCCAAGGCTCCAGGGTTGTCCTTGTAGGCCTCGGAAACTTCTCCCCACTTGCCTTTCATGGCATAATTAAACAATCTTTCAACCTCAATGATCTGCACCATTTTTCAAGAGATATGTATCAATAAGCCTAACAAAGTTTATGGAGTGTGCTTGTGTATGCGGATAGTCCCTCTGCACTTTAATTTGCAAATTATTATATGGTTTCCATGTTCATAAAATTATTATTAGTTAAAGACTTAAAGTAATAAGCTTCTAGGAAAAGTAAGGGAGAGTTGGAAAGCATGACAAGTTGTTATTATAGATACATTCTTTTAGTATCATCCTTGTGCCAATGTCCAGAGGTAATTCAAGAGTAGGACAATCTATATCTTTTCCCCATTAACTTGCTTTAATTCATTTCTTTGAATACAAGATAAGTATTTTCTTGTTGGTGAAGGAGATTTACGTTCCACTTTGCTTTGAGCATATATTTGGATTTATGCGAAATTAAAAAATAGATAGATAAATAAATAAATTCGATGGAAACATACCAGATTTTTTCTGATCAGATCGATCTCACCAGACTCAGCATCAGATTCCGTATGCCTTTTCCAACCTCGCCGTCGTCTTCAAGAATCTCTCCCTCCTCCACATCGTCGTGAGGGAGATGGATATATGGAGCTGGAGTTGGAGAAGGAACCGCAACAACTGTTCCGCCATCGTGTTCACTCCGTTCATCGCGTTTCTTGCTCCCGTGGCGGTGGGAGTGGTGACGGCGCTTGTGGCACTTGGAGAAAAAATTGGTATAACAAAATATTTACCATTAGTGTTAGCTGGATCTCAACTGGTGCAATGAAACCGACTTCATAAATGTTGAGTTTGATTGAAGGATTTTCTAGACGAAGTTGATGGTGGTGTAGGGCGGGGGCGGTGGTGGTGGGTGACGGAGGGCTGGGGTAAATATGGATTTTAGAAAATATACAAAAAGTCAATTGTTTGCTTCCTTACCTTAGCTGTGGTTGGAAGTTTGAATGGGGAAGGAGTGGAGTGAAGTGATTAGTAACGGAGTGGAGTGAAAATGTAAAAGTATTATACTTTATTGTTTGGAAGTTTTATTAAGGATATATATAAAAATGAGGGTTTTAGATGGAGTGGGGTGGTTTGAGTTACCATCTTAAATCATCCAACTCCATTAATGAAAAAAATCTCAAACAATGTGTTAATGGATTTACACCACTCCATCCTATTACTAACCATCACACCTCATCCTTCCAAACATAGTCTTAAATTGTTTTGCTTGCCTGCTATAGTTGTGTCTAGGGCAAGCTTATCAAAATCGGAATAGACCAGCCGGTCGGACTGGTTGAACCATCAACCAGTTTCTTGTCTGGTTCTAGTTAGGGATCAAAATCGTTTTTTCGGTCAGATCGCTTTAAACTAATCAAATTCTGATCAAAAACCCGATTGAACTAAGTTGGACCGAGTTAAATCGGATCTAATCGATTTTCTAGAGAGAGAAAATAAAATTTCAAAATTGCAGTAAAATGAAAACAAGACTTCTCAATCCTTGCAAAGTTAAAAATTAAAATGAATAAAATTAAAAGTTATAAACATTTTAACAATATTATTATATTATATAGATGGTAAGTTTAGTTTATAATTTCTTGTTTTAACTTTTAATTATTATAATAATTTTTATAGTACTGCATGTTATAACTTGTGGAAAAATTTTATGTTAACAATGGTCCGCTTAGACCATCCGGTTGAATTGGTTCAACCGGTTAAACCTGAATAGAAACATTTTTCAGTTTGTTGTCCGATCCGGCTTTAACAACAATACAACATTAGTCTAGAGGTATAAACGAGTCGAGCCGAGTTGAGGACTTGAAGTTTGAGTTTGACTCGTGTGTGGCTCAAGCTTGACTTATTTATTTAAACGAGTCTAACTAAAAGCTTGAACTTGATTTGTTAAAAAAGAGTAAAGCTCAAGCTTAGCTTGTTTGGCTCAATTATAACTTAATTATTTTTGCATGCAAGTTTTCCTTAAACTATTTTTTAAGTTTGTCAATTTAGCATTTAATAAAGATTTTAATATTATATGATAATCTATTATTAAATGATAATCTACAAATAGAAATACGTGATTAATACGTGGATTGTGAAATTCAAAAATCCTAGACTATTACATTTTCATAATCCAGTAGACAAAAAAATTATAACATATTGACTACCACTAAAAAAGAAACTTCAAAATTAATTTCAACACTTTCAATAAAGTTCTACATATTTCCATAATATAAATAGTAAAGGCTAGTAAAATCATTATCATCAATTTATTGGTAGAATCGTCTTTTTCAAAATATTGTCCAAGAGAATGCAAGTGAGTGTGGTCCCATAGAAAGCAAAACCTTTGGGAATAGAAACTTGATATGAGGAAAATAACTTTGAAGGTGGAAACTTGATATGGGAATAAAATTACCCTTACTAGTTACGAGGCAAAGAAAAGAAAAAAAAAATGATAAACTTAAAACAATTGAAACACTAGTTTTTTACTTTATTATTTTATTCTTTATTTAAAAACAAATTATAACTGTTCTTACAAGAACTAAGAGCCCCGAGAACAGAAAGGTTCTCTAGGATATATATATATATATAGGGGATGTATCAAGTGAGAGGGCTTTATTTATGTGAGAGTGAGAGGAGTAAATCATAGCCATTAGATCCAATCATGAATGGTTAAGAATAAAACAAAAAAGTCATGTGACTTTTTTAAGTTGGCATGTAACTTTTTAAATCTTTTAACTAACTTTTAATCTTGATCATTCATGATTAGATATAATGGTTATAATTTGCTCATCTCACTCTCAGGACATTTATCAAGGAATGAAAGAAGATAAGTTTGTATGAAAAAATTGATGTATTTATTATATCCAAAAACATTAAACATGTAGTTTTAATACAAACTCTGCTTTTATTAATTTCTATTCGAACACTTTGGCAACACCCATACTTTTTGCACACTTTCACTCATACCGTCCATTGATTAATCTGCTGTTGTAACGTCCATTGATTAATCAGTTGAGTTCCTAGCGGAAGGTGAATGTCAGAAACAAAGACACAACCACCGAGATATATATGAATGTATTTTTAAATGTGTTCGAATGTATAAAGGATGGTCCTCTTTATTGGGCTGAGATATTTACTAATGGAATCCCATATTAATCAACTTAATTACAGAAATAATCATATCATCAAATTAGTCATTGTACAAATCAACACTCACTCCGTTTCTTTTCTATGATAATTTTATCATTTTGTTTTTGTTCCAAAACAATGGATTTTTTATAAACCCAATGTATATTTGACAATTTTTTCCATATATATCATTATCATAAAATTAAATTGAAATACATTGAAAACACACTAAACATTCCCTACTTAAATTCAGCCATAAATACACTACATATCAATGATACTATAAATAAGGATAATTTGATACAAATGTAAACAAATTATACTTTCTTAATCTATGTATAGAAACCTTAAATTACCATAGAAAAGGAACGGAGGGAGTACTAAATTAAAACAAACATTAACATAATATAATATAAAATGAAATCGATTCTCGAGAAATCGTAACATGATCTAATCGAATCAACTCATATCATAACACTGATAACAGTGAAACTACGCAAAAAACATGGAGCTATGAATTCAATCTCTTAAAATAAAATCCCTTCTTTTTATAAATTTATCCTCATTCTTGTTTGGTTCATGCATAGTTTTGACCATTAGTGGATGTTAAGAGATGTGTACAGCATGAAATAGATACATCTTTCAACTAAGCCTTTTCATAAATACAATCAAAGATTGAACCCTAATTAGCATGCTCAAAGAATCAAGTTATCTACCAATTGTGTTAGACCTTGTTGATAAAGGGTCAGTTGGTAAGTTAGTTAGGAACTACATACGTGGAATGTTGCCATCTACTCTATATAAAGTTGAATTTGTAAACTGGACATTCACTTTCAGTAAAATACAATTTCTTGTATCTGACTATCATACATATCTCTATATTTCACCAACCATTGCACAATCCATACTTTGGATGGACAAGGAGCTACTCATTATGGACCATCAACAATTCCCTGTTTTCCCCACTTCATTTTCCTAGCATTACTAATGTAAGACTTGTATGGTCAAAACCATAGTAAATAAAACTAAATAAACACAACTCCACCCATCACATTTGGAGCCAAATCTGAAAATACCATTTCTTGGCTTTCATATGATTTGCAACTTCAACGGATGAAAAATGGAGCCACAGGCAGACACCTGCCCTTCCAAAAGACAATGCTTATTGGCTGCAATAGCCAGGTGGACTTTGTCGCTTCTAACTTTAATAGAAAATATTTCATTAACATAAATGTCGTCCCTTCTTAACATTATGCTTCTATTGCTTTCCAGCATATACACTTGATGATATTTACTTAGCAGCAATATATCACATGGTAATGGAATTGATTGACAAACACAAGGTTCATAATAAACATTGTGACACAAGGTCATGATAAGGAAATCCATGAAGTTATTTCTCTTTTGAGGGGATTCATACTGGGCTATCATCATGAGAGACCTGAAGTCGCCAAGTGACATACTGGATATATGCATAGTTGATACCCATAGCAATTCCAAAACCCAAAACTGATGAAAACAGTATTGCATAAATGGCCCGCAAATGCAGCTGCAACGAAGTCACAAAGTTTTAAGCACGTCAATGGCACACTTAAAGTTAGTCAAGCAAACAACAAAAGAGCTGGGAAGTAATAAGAAATAAAATTGTAACTTGTTATATGCCAAAGATAAAAGAGGAAGACTACAAGAAATAATCAGAAAAATAATAAATGAAAGTCAGCTATATGCATATATCAAGTTATCTAGTGCTATTCTCATCATCTATATTCCTTCAACAAATTCTTTTCTCCATTTTGGAAGCAAGGTCAAACCTTTCCTTACTCAATTTTTTTCTTTTCCTGAAACAGTACTGTTATAGAAGACAAGCATGCATCTTTGTTCCTGCCTTCACATATTTGAATAATCACAAATAAGGTATTTACAAATAACAGCATTCTTTTCTATAAAATCAAGTACATCTAACTGCAAGGCAAAGAACAAAGCCAAAAAATAAAACCACCATGTGATATTTTAGTCACAGGCTTCGTGGATATGTGAATTCCTGGACCTAGTTCCAAAAGGATTATTGATATTTAGTGAAGCTATCATATACTGAATCAGCCATAAGGAACGAAAAAGATTCATATAAAGTGAGGAGGGCTGATCACTCTCTGAGTGACTTGAATATAATTAGAAATGTTATTTAATCACCATGTTGGCGTCCTCATTGCCAAGGCATATATGTTTTATCTTCTAACATAAATGCATTTTCTTTTCTGGGGAAACAAATACATGTGAGTTTTGAAAGTATGCCATTATTCCAGGGATAAACATAGGAAGATACATGCAAGCATTCAGCAGATGCACACAGAGTTATTGCCATTAGTAAGCACTTGAAGCAAACAAGAAATCTCTAATATGAAAAACTTGAAGCAAACAAATTACAAGAAGCTTCAGGTCAGGTAACTAACGGAGGCAAGAGTTATCAAGCCATTAGTAACTAAGGGGTGTGATTCATCTGGCATCAATCCTGGTAAACGATAACAAGATATCTCTACATTCTTACTCACCAGAGAATAAAGCAGATGTACAGTCAAAGCCACAAGAGCAAACTCAAGAGCAGCATATGTCCATATATACTCTCTAATTGCTGCAAGCAACATAAGTAAGCATTAAATTAACACAAAAGGAAACCAAATTTAGTACTGTTACAGAGATTATACCAAGGATGACTGCAAAAATAGATGCAAGGAGGCCCAAGGTAAAGGCAAATGGTGCTGCTATAATGATGGCTTGAGTCTTCAAATCGGGAAGCTACAAAATTGGAACAAAGGATATAAAAAATCAACTATGATTGAACATACTAATATGTGAAAATGAAATAAAATTTAGTATCGCCTCTGAACATTGAAATTCTAATACTGCCTCATTTGTTAGCCTACTTTTATTTTGCCTTTGAAGAAGGGGAGTAATAGATTGCAGTTATGCATGGGTAGTTATTACTTCTTTTTTTCTCTTCCCCCCACCCTCTAAACAAAAATATCTCTATAGTATATTAGAATATTTTAGAATATCATTAATGATCACTTAGGATTTATTTACTATTTATTACTCTCTTAGGATCTATTTCCTATTTATTATTGGCTGATCCCCCCCCACCCCCCCCCCCCCCCCAAAAAAAATTTATTAGGACTAGGATTCTACTATTAGTATATTTGTCTTTGTAACACATGATCATCACACCAGATCAATATTGGTTTCACATTCTGAGTTTATATTCTCTCTTTTCTTTCTTCCCTACTTAAGACCCTCCAATTCAACAACATTCAAACCACCAGCTGATATAATAAACTCAAAATAGTTCTTTGAAAGATATTAGGTATTGTCCAGAAGCCTTGTCTGGAAGGGAATTGGCATACCAGTAGCTGTTCAAGGAAGAAAAAATAGCATATCGTGCTGATCAAGACAAGCACCACAAAGTCTTGCCAGGCACTGTAAAAATAACATCAAGCAAATAATTAATAAAAAATAAGTTAAAGAAATTTAGTTCAAAAAGACTAAAATATGAATGCTTCGGTGATCAAATGGTTGAGAATAGATTAACTCATCAATTTATTCTGAATGTGTTTCCCAAGTTAATCTTTGATCAGCAACATTAATGATGAATTGAGAATAGTGCTTAAGGCAAATAAAAACATGGAAGAGTGAAGTGCTAATAAGCAACTGTCAAGGATCAACTCTCTTAAAAGATTAAGCTGGTAGGTGAAAATTAAAGATTGGTTTTATATCTAAAACACCACTTCACGCAAAGCCCAAACCTGTTTTTACCTTGTGCTGAAATTCAACTTTTATATGGAAGAATGGGGATGGCAAGAATCAGACTCTTAACCATTTGGTCATAGAGGCTCTGATACCATATCAAAGATTAAGCTGTTGAATGAAGGTTCAAGAGTGGTTTTCTATCAAACAGTAACCACTGACTGATGATTTTGAAAAACTTGTATAAGTAATCCAATGCTAAAAAGGACACCAACAACCAGTTATGCCTAAAGTGCCCATGTTAAAAAACAGAAAATAACATGAGTATGGCTTTCACATAACCTTATTGACTCTGGATGAAGGTTCTGTTGACCCTGTAACTGTCTGCTTTGCTGTTGAACAGAGCTGGACACACGAAGCAAAGTTACAGGTAAATTCAGAACCTCTTGCCCACAAACTTCACATTTCCTATTTCCTTTTGTGCTAAACCATTTAATTGCACATTCTTCATGCACCAATTTCAAGTCACCTTTGCAACTGCATTCCATTTTAAAGGTATTTCTTTCATCACACACATCAAAACATATCCTGCATACCGCTTCCTCTTCAGGAATTTCTTCATCAGTAGCAGTTTCTACTGGCACAGGAGTTATTTGATCTGATTGGCCAAGGAATTTTTTTAGAAAAGAATTTGATTTCCTATTAGATTAAAATGAGATAAATGCTGGAAATATGGAAAATAACTCAAGTGTTAATAACAAATCAACAATTAACAAACATAGTTCAGCAGTCTGATGCTTGTACAAATTGTTATCATTTTGTCTATTGTCAACATACAACATTTTGAAACCTTGCCCACTGATCAGATAATTTCTATTTGATTAAAGGATTATAATAAGGCGTATAAACATGATTTGGATGATTCTTTTATGATACTAGTCAATTAACTGAGAGCCCTTACAACAAAGAATCAGCAACAGACTTTCTAATTCAATTATTATATTAATAAATGAATATGGTGGTTACGGAAAACACCACATTCTTAGTGGTATAATAGACTCTGATCAACCTTTTCTTGCTAGCAAATTACAACCTTGGAAAATTGATTAGATTTCTTCAAGTATATGAACTTAAAATAGAAAAAGCAGGAGTACAAAACAGCAATAACATAGAGATAGAGTATATGACAAAACATACCATCATTTGGATCTTGTTGTTCCTGCTCACTACGGGTAGAAAAAGAGACAGATCTTACAATTACAACATTTCGTACAGGTACAGAAAGGGACCTTGAAACCTTAGGACGAACAACTTCTTTCTGCACGAAATTAATAACTGTTATTTTCTTTTTCTTTAAAAAATTTCCAATATCCCAAGGCAAACCTTAATTTGATGCAACTGTGCTTATATCATATGCTTTAGAAAGCACTACATTTGTTTAACTTCATGCCTTCGTTGAAAATCTCACATCTGATTAGTTTCACATTTTCCTTTTCGGTAGAGGCATATATTAAGTTTTCTCAGTAACAGGTTTGGTACAATATCCTGGTTGTTGCCTGAGAGTAATATTGTTTTTTTTAAAGGCAAGGTGACCCTATGCAAAAGAAAACAAAAGCATGGGACGACATAAACCAAAACTCATGCAAAATAAATAACAGTCATTTAAATCTAACATTAGGTTTTCTATTCTTCCTCGGGTTATATTTCTGAGATTTAGACATAATTACCATGAAATCAGAATCAACTCCAACAGCATTATCATTATTCAACTGCTCTGCTGAGAGAGAGATGTTCTCTAGGTCATCCTCATCCTTATTTCCCAAAAAACTTGGCAAGTATTCTCATATCATGAGCATCATTAGGATGCATAGGGGTTGAATTAGTCTTAGGAGTCTCAAGATTCTTATATTCAACCTTGAATTTGACTTTTTCATGGCCCGAGATACAGTTAGCACAAAAATTATTTTAAGAATCCATAAACAAGGCAACTGAATGAAATAGACCATAACTTACATGTGGCTTAGTTTGTTCAACATATGTCCTGGCAGAAATGGGTGTAGAAACTGAAGGGGACAGATTTGATGCAGGTGTAACAGGAAGAGAAGTACATCTTGCCCATGCAGTTTCAGATATGGAAGCCACATTAGGACCGCCTGAAGATATCGTGGGGTCTGAATTAAGGAGGCTGCTTCTTTCGCCATCTGCTAAATTTCCTTTTCTTTTGAAGCTCAAGGCTCGCAAGAAGCCTTTTGATGATGAGATCCCTTTAGAGAAACTTTGAGAATGGTCCAGAACCTTTCCACCACAAGTGCTGCCAAACCCTAAAGGTCTTGGTGGAACTTGAAGTGAAATATCTGGACGCCTTCCGCAGGATCCATTATCTGAAATTTCTTTGCTTAGCTGAGAGTCACCCTGCATGTAACAGGGATAGTTTTTAACAATTCAAGCTATTTAGTCCTAGCAATGTGGCATAATGTGTCAAAGCACCAAAGATAATATAGTAAATGCATAAAGAGCATGCTCAATTCAATATTAAATTTAAGCAACCACTTCAAAAGACTGCATTTCAACAAAATTCAATGATGAATAACGAATTATATTAAGAAGCTAACCATTTTCACAAGTTCTCTAGTTTGGATTAGATGGAAGGAGAAGATTCATATCCTGACCCAGCATTCTAAGAATTGAACTCAATTCAGGAAAACAATTAAAAACGTGTGCTTTCAAGAACAGTCTTAAGAAGGCAGCACTACAATAACCTAAAATTGGATACCCCTTAATTTCAGTTGGATCAAACAGAGAAATATCAATCCTAAAAATCAAATACCAATTAATGCATGCACCCCAAAAGTCATGCCTTGAAAACTACCACAAGATTAAGCCACTGTGAAGCTCATGCAATGAATCAAAATAAAGAAATTACAGAAGAAGAATAAGTTGGGACAACCATATCCCTTTTTGCTGGAGTGGTAAATGGAAATGGATGAGTCAAAGTGAAAAGATAAAAATGAAAAGCAAAGAACTTTACATATTTTAGAGATAAATCACGAAAAATAAACCTGATGGGAAATCTCAGAAAGTTGGTCAGTGGCTGATGCTTGAGCTGCTTGCATTATTGGTAGCTCCAAAGATCCCCAGAAGTGGAAATAAAATGAAATAAATCCAGTGAATAGAAAGAAGATAAAATAAAGAGAGGAGAGGAGGAGGAGGAAGAAGAAGAAGAGAGAGAGTATAGAATCCAACAAAGATACAGTGAGCAAAAAGAAACCGTGATGAAAGAAGCAAGACCGTGGGTCGTTGTGTCAGGAATAGAGAGTGAGCAAAGATAAGTTATTTATTTATTTTATTTTATTTACATGTGGAATATTTAGGTTGTTTATTTATTAACCCTCAAAAAATATACATACAATAAAGGCTTAATGATTTTTTTCCCATGAAAGTATGATATTTTCTATTTTAGTGCCTGTCTTTTTCTTTTTTTTTTCGATTTGTATCCGATCCTTTTAACTTTTTAAATTTTACAGTTGATCTCTACCGTCTAGCCTTTAACTGCTGACTTGTCTAATGGCAGGTCCATGTCAGCTATGCCGTGACCAAAAAAATTAATATTTTAATATCACATGACTTATTTTTAAAAAATAAAATAATTATAACTTAAAAAAATTTAAAACCTTTAACTTAATTTTCTTTTTATTAAGTTATTATTAAATTATTAATTAATTGCTTTGTTAGAAAAATCACCCAGGAACCCTAACATATTCGTGCCTGCCTGAGGAACCCTACCAAAAACCGCGCCACCAACACCATCAGCCACCATCCCTCTCTCCCATCAATCTCTCTTCGATCTCCAACAGGACCTCGACCACTCTCTACGATGACTTCTCGCCCTCCACCCTCATTCCTCCCATCTCCTCCGCCATGGACTCCGGCTCCCTCCTTGCATCCAACGTCTTCCTCTCCCGAAACGCCCCCGTTTTCAACCTCGTCACCCCAATCTCCTTCCTCCGCTCCATAAGGGTTCCCTGAAGAACGCCCAACGTTTAAGGGAGCTAGGTTGATGTTAGGTGAAGTCTCTGGTTGAGGATGTAGATGCTTATCAACTTCCTGATTAATTGGGTGAAGTCAGAACCATTGTTTTCTATGGAGATGGGTTCTTTTGCATCGCAATGGAAGAACGAAGCAGCACAAACTCTAAGCAAATATTAATAATTGCTGAAATTATTGGTGCTTACTGGGTATCACAGAGGAAAAAAGACAAAGGAGACGTGGTGAGATGGTGAATTGTTTGAAGATCAAATTTGTTGTGAACATGTCTCAAGGGACTAGTGTTTCTACTGCATCTGACTTTGGTTTGCTGGGGTGGTGATGATGGTGGTGATGAACTGATGATACTGGTGGTGAAGAAGAGAAATCTGGAGGGAAGGGGAGGGGGGCTGATGATGATGGTGGATAGTGTAAAAAAATATATATATTAAAATTATAAAAATTAAAAATATTTTTGTTTCCAAAATTAACACGTGACATTAAAATATTAATTTTTTGTCACGTAGCATAGCTAACATAGACCCATTGTTAGACAAGTCAGCAGTGAATGGTTAGACTTGATGGCAAGGATCAATTGCAAAACTTTAAAAGTTAAAAGGATCAAATATTAAAAAAAAAATAAAGGCAAAGACTAAAACTAAAATGACATTTTCAGGGACCAAAAGTTCATCAAGCCTATAATAAAGAGCCGTGTTATTGGAACAACCGGCTTCGAACAATTACGGGACAACTTTTTGTCCTGTAGCGCTACAGTAGTACTATTTTTTTTTTTAACAAATGTTGACCTTTTAAAAAAAAATCTATTTCTAAAAAAAACCCATTAACCAGGTAATGAACTGAATTCACCAAATATTTGCACCTGATTAACCAGATATTTGCACATACTCAACCAAAAAACCCATTAACCAGATAATGAACCGAATTCACCAGATATTTATACCCGATTAACCAGATATTTATACATACTTAACCAAAAACTTTATTTCTCAACAAAACCCATTAACCAGATAATGAACCGAATTCACCAGATATTTGTACCCGATTAACCAGATATTTGTACATACTTATCCAAAATTTTATTTATCAAAAAAATCCATTAACCAGATAATGAACCGAATTCACCAGATATTTGTACCAGATTAACCAGATATTTGCACATACTTAACCAAAATTTCATTTCTCAACAAAACCCATTAACCAGATAATGAACGTGATTCACCAGATATTTGTACCTGATTAACCAGATATTTGCACATACTTAACCAAAAATTTTATTTCTCAAAAAAACCCATTAACCAGATAACGAATGTGATTCACTGGATATTTGTACCTGATTAATCAGATATTTGCACTTACATAACCAAAAATTTTATTTCTCAAAAAAATCCATTAACCAGATAATGAACCGAATTCATCAAATATTTGTACCTGATTAACCAGATATTTGCACTTACTTAACCAAAAATTTTATTTCTCAAAAAAATCCATTAACCAGATAATGAACCGAATTCATGAAATATTTGTACCTGATTCACCAGATATTTGCACATACTTAACCAAAATTTTATAATGAACTGAATTCACCAGATATTTATACCTGATTAACCAGATATTTGCACATACTTAAAAAATGTTAGAACAAAAAACAAATGCATCTTTTTTAAAATTTCGAAATTAAAAAAAAAAAAGGTAAATAGTGTAACGCTACAGTGCCGCACAGTACAGTACAGTAACTCTATACTATGCAACTATACGGGTTGTCCCGTATAGTTGTCGATCCTGGTTGTCCAGGAAACATTTCTGTATAATAAATGGCTACGTCTAACATGAGAGAGGTAGGAAGTCCCTCATAGGTGAGGGACCTTAGATGACTGGACATTGCAGGTAAAAATGGGGTCCTTGGTATAATTTTAAAGTGTAAGATGCCACCTTTATAAAATACATTTTTGCAATATAGCCCTTTGTATGAAGCTGGGAGATACAATGTGCACATCCAAAACAGAATGGTTTGTTGCGTCCTGAGAGAGAACAGAACCGCCGCAGCACCGCTTGTGTCAGTCCCGAGCCACCACACGCTTACAGATTCATGTCACAGACCCAGATCCGATTTGCCCCTCCGCCGTAAGCCGCACTATCGTTCTGAGCCGAGACTACCACATCGAACCCGCATCATCGTTCCCTTGTGCCTTCTCTCAGTGTTACGACGTGTAGGTGAAGGACCATTGGACCAAGGTCCTTTCGTTTCTTTTACTCTGATGTGGGTCATCTGTAACCATTTCTCACTTGAAATGTTTAATGTTTTGATACATTGAACTTGAATCATTAGTTTAAAACAAAAAAGAAATAATATTTGTATGGCAATGAGTGAAGGTCATGGTGAGCAAAGGGTCAAGTCCCTCATTGTCGACGACAACCTTGCTGAAGGAGAAAAGGAGTTTTTTATTTTTATTTGGTTAAAGTAATGTTTTGGTCCCTATACGTGACACTGATTTTCAATTTGGTCCCTATACGTAAAAAGTTATCAATTTGGTCCCTATACATGACACTGGTTTTCAATTTGGTCCCTATACGTAAAAAGTTATCAATTTGGTCCCTATACGTGACACTGGTTTTCAATTTGGTCCTCACCGCTAATTGGTTCCGATATAAGAGGACCAAATTACAAATTATTGTCACATGTAGGGACCAATTCAACAAAAAAAAATTGAAATCGGTCCCTACATGTGACAATGATTTTCAATTTGATCCCTACATGTGATAATAATTTGCAATTTGGTCACTCTTATATAGGGACCAATTAGCTATGAGGACCAAATTGAAAATCAGTGTCACGTATATAGGGACCAAATTGAAAATCAGTGTCACGTATAGGGACCAAAACATTACTTTAACCTTTTTATTTTTATTTTAGGTTATTAAGAATTTAATTTTAATAATCAATGGGTCAAATTCATAAATATTAATGACAACCAATTTTATAGGTAGACACGAAATGATCTCAGTCATCAAATTTTAAAAATGATATATCTAAAGATTATTTAAGGCCCCTCACCTATGAGGGACTTGGTAGCTCCCTCATGTTAGAACCAACCATAATAAATAATAAATATATGAATACTAAGACCTGAGATACCACAGAGAAAAGGGACAGGATGTTGTGTGCTTGGTTGGACGTAGATGTCGTGCATTCAAAAAGTTATGTATTCATATATTAAATATTATTTTTATTTTTATAAAACATTTCAAGTTATTAATTGGTTAAAGTATATATGATATTGATTTTCAATTTGGTCCTTATACGTAAAAAATTATTAATTTGGTCCATATACATGACACTGGTTTTCAATTTGGTCATCATCGCTAATTGGTCCCTATATAAGAGAATCAAATTGTAAATTATTGTATTATGTAGGAACCAATTCAACAAAAAAAATTTGAAATCGGTCCCTGTGACAATTATTTTCAATTTGGTCCCTACATGTGATAATAATTTGCAATTTGCTCCCTCTTATATAGGGACCAATTAGCGGTGAGGACCAAATTGAAAACCAGTATCACATATAGGGACCAAATTGATAACTTTTTACGTATATGGATCAAATTGAAAATCAATGTCACATATAGGACCAAAAGATTACTTTAACCTTATTAATTTAACCTGCGTGGATATTTAATTTTTTGAGTGCAGAATTTTTTTTTTTATCTGATTTGATGTCTGGTCTGATTTCCCTTTCCAATGTCCTTACTGGCGATTGGAGATTTATAATTAGTGTCTTGGTATCGAGTGTAAGAGAAATTGTTTTAAAGAACTAAAAAAAAAAAATTATATTAAAAAATTAAATATAATATTTTTAATATATTAAATATATTATTTTTTATATATACTTTTTCTTAATTTTTTAAATAATGTTTTGAGGGCAGTCGTTAATATTTTTCATATAATCAATATACACCGATAAACATTTAAGAGCTCTTCTTACTGTTGCATAATAACAGTAGCGGACAGATGTTGCTTTACAGAATTTTTTTGGCCTTTTTTTCCTTTTCTTTGAAATAGAAATTTCGGAGTGTGGGTAGAGGCCTATTTACCCCCTCGTTTTATTTTTCTTAGGATAGGTACTAATAGTCTCTTGCAATCTGCTGGGAGTTGCAGGCAAGTTAACACGTTACCTCATTCGTCTTCTCCATCCCTGCAATGTCTACATACTCTGCTCGCCTCCTTCCTCTCAGATGAGCCCGGATTTGCTCCTGCGGAAATCCATCCGACACCGCTCCTGCGCAAATCCAACGGCTCCGGGTTGTTGTTGGAGGGTGGGACCAACTGTTATGGTGTGTGGGTCCACGATTGGATGGCTTGGATGAGCGGCAGGATGCTCCTGTCGCTGGAGCAGATCCAAGTCCCTCTCAGATCTACTTTTTTTCGTTCATCAATGGACGTCGTCGGTTGATCCTATGGGTCATGTGAGCCCGATAGTTTGCGGAGGGACACATCTGTTGCATTTGGGAAGCGTCTGCATTTACGTCCTTTCCTCTAACCCCATGACGCAGATCCGAAGAGTTTGGAATATATAACCTACTCATCTTTCTTACAATCTTCTTTTGCTGCCTGGCCTTTCTTCTCTCTCTGCCTTTCTCTCACACAATCAGGAGAGGAAATAACAGTTTGATGTTTGATTCAGGAGAGGAGGAAGGAGAGATTTTAAAACAAATTTACTTTTAAACTCTTATAATTATTTATTTCAAAATAGACAAGTGGAGATATTTTAATCATTATATGTAAAATATTTTAAGGAGGGATTTTGCTCTCTGTCCTCTAAAATTTGAATCAAACATAAAATATTTAAACAAATCTCTCTCCTCCCCTTCAACTCCGTTTAAGTAGACCCTATGGCTTTGTTTGTGAGTTTGTAGGGGAAGGAAAGGGAGGAGATCAAAGGGGAAGGAAAGGAGAGGGAGGGGAGGGGAATGAGAGTATCATCTCTCACCTTATTTGTGAGTGCATATTGTATGAGGGGAAGTAGTTGGAGGATTTATAATATACTTTTACAATTTTACCTTTATTTCATAAAATTATCATAAGTATATTTATTCCTTTTCCTCTAAAAATTGGGGTAAACCCCAAAAAAACCCCAAATTGGGGTAAACCAGAAAATTGAGGTGATGAGGGGTTTGGGGGGTTTTCTAAAATCCTAAAAAACTTTCACTCCATTTTTTTACAATCATAAACAAGGGAGAGGTTCTCATAAACCTTCCATTTCTCTTACTTCCCCTCCTAAACAAGACTCACAACAAAGCCTATGTAAATATCAGTTATTGCATATGACATCAGTATGCATCAATACGTAGTTGATTACGATGTATACACAAGACCCACTAAATAAATCTTTCCTACTGAGGGATTAGGATTTAATAAATATAAAAAATGAAAGTTCTCAAATAATATAAAGAGTTCTCTCTAACTTTAAACTCTCTCCCTTCTCTCTACACACAGCCGCGTGCCACCACTAGAGGGGGTGGTTTTGGGTCATTTTTTGGCCTGGAATCACCCATTTACTTCGTTTTTTTCTCCTTTTATCTTAATAAGTGGTTTTTCACATAGATCTGTTTTTTTTTCTCGTGTTTTTCGTCGTCTGTGTGCGGCTGTATTGTTGTTCGTCGTCTTGGTGAGGCGTTGTTTGGTTTCTCGTCTTGGTGCGGTATTCGTTTGGTTTAGATTGGCAGATCTGCTTCGATCCATCACAGATTTGATCAAGAATTGGGCATCAATGTTACAGATCCGGAGACATGGGTATTCCGGTGACTTTGATTTTGTCACTTTTGTAGGCATTTTGATTTTGTCGTGTTATGCTATTAACCTGGGTGCTGTGAGTTTGTTCGCAGATTCATCCTTTTCGCTTTTTAGCGATGTTGGATTTGTGTTGTTTTCGATGTATTTTGCCAATTTGAATGAATGAATACCTTTTTAGTCAAAAAAAAAAAAGGATTTAATAAATATATACTGTATATACTATCAATCAATCAAGAATCAACATGTTATTAAAAATATTGGATTATTATCTAACTATTTTAAAAGTCATTAATTCCATAATTTTTTATTAGTTGTCAGTATAAAAATCCTTACATTATCAATACATACAAATTAAACTCTCATGGTTAACTTGCTGCAAGAGATCAATTTATTGTTTAATTATTTATACTATAATTTTAAAATCTCATTATTATAAATATTTTATGTTTAAATTGAATAAGTTGATAAATTATTGTATCAAGTAAAATATACTTTAAAAACAAAAGTCGCATTTATTTTTGTAAGACCCCTACTTGATTTTCTGTTATTCTCTCTTAAAAATATCTCCCATCAAAATTTATTTTATGCCAAAAAATATGTTAGGTCGACCCTACCATATGATATTTGTTTACATTGTTTTATGAGCTTTTGTTTTAAAAATAAAATAAAATAATGATATGTTATGGGTTTGTAACTTGTTTTTAGCTCCTCTACATTTGCCATTACAATAATGCTAACTGAACACACTTTCTAGACATCAAATACGCGATATCATATGTGTCACACTGTATTGTACTGTAGCTGCATTGTGCTGCACTGTAGCGGGTCTCTTTTTTTTTTTTTTTCTTTTTCTTTTTTTAAATTTTTAGTTTTTTTTAAATGTTTTTTTTATAAATAATTTTTTTGGTTAAGTATGTGTAAATATTTGGTGAATCAGGTACAAATATTTGATGAATTCAGTTCATTATCTGATGAATGGATTTTTTTGAGAAATAAAATTTTTTGTTAAGTATGTGCAAATATCTGGTGAATTCAGTTCATTATCTGGTCTGGTGAATGGGTTTTTTTTTTAGAAATAAAATTTTTCGTTAAATATGTACAAATATCTGGTGAACCAAGTACAAATATCTGGTGAATTCAGTTCATTATCTGGTGAATGAGTTTTTTTTTAGAAATAAAATTTTTCGTTAAGTATGTGCAAATATCTGGTGAATCAGGTACAAATATCTAGTGAATTCAATTCATTATCTGGTGAATGGGTTTTTTTGAGATAAATTTTTTGGTTATGTATGTGCAAATATCTGGTGAATCAGGTACAAATATCTGGTGAATTCAGTTCATTATCTGGTGAATGGGTGTTTTTGAAAGTCAAAAAAAAAAAGATTAGAAAGTGGCGCTACAGTGCGCCACTGTAGCATGATGTCGCGTATTTGATGTCGAGCCGTGTGTTCAATTAGCACGACTCTTGCCATTATCACTATCCACACTCACCGGAGCTACGCTCCAAGTAGTAATGCATGATAGGTTTAAATAAGTTTTTAGTCTTTAATAAGTACGTGTGTCTTGATTTTAGTTTCTATAATTTTTTTTTTCCCTAAATTTTGATTTCTATAATTTCAAAAGTTTAAGGATAGGTCTTTGACAACTTTGCACTGTTATGAAAGAAAACCATTGGTATATAAATGTCTGTTTGCTTTATTTATAGTTTTATATTTTCCTTTTCTGTTTTCAGAAATGAAAACGATATCACCTTGTTTTTATTTTGTTTTAGTTTTCAAATATTTGTACAGCAAACCTCGAAAACAAGCAAATAGCCCTAATGTTGCTTCAGATGAATTAGTGATGCAGATAAAAGCAGCGTGGTTTCTTCCTGATCAGATTGGATCAGAAAAGTCAATGAAAAGAAACAAGAGTGAAGAAAGTGGGAAAGACTTCTGCTTCTTAAATTGACAGGTCCTCATAATATTTCATTATTTCTATCATCCATGCGTGTTCTTGGAAGGAAGGAGAGGTAGTGCCCATTCAATGCAAATCTCATAGGTGAGAAACTCCTAAAATATCAATAATCTGTGAGTTTGTACTTTTTCCACTAGACTAGAGAGATACGTTTAGGTCTAGCTCGGGCAGGAACATTTCCACCAAATAGTATGTAACTATGTTATGTATCAATATCTATCAAAATCAAGAATTATCCCATTCTTTTTACCATGCTTTGGCCTCTTTTCTCCAAATTATCGCTTTAAAAAGTGAAGATAGGCGTTAGACTCAATTGATTATAAAGGTTGAGTTTGTAGGGACGACTTCGGTTCGAATTCCATAGAAAAATCTTGGGAGAAACAAATAACCTAACTATGACTAAACACCCGAACACTCATTAGAAAGTCAAAGACCCTAATTAGGATAAGTTAAAAAAAAAAATTTGAAGAGTGGTGTTAAACAAACTTCTCTTTTACAAATGCAAAAGTTAAATTGAATAACTTTTCTGAGGCACCATATACGGATCCTATTTTTTAATTTGTGATATGATGGTATATAAAATAAAAAATATAAAAATACGGTTTTCATAATAAAAAAATATTAAAGAAATACTAGAACTCTGCAAAAACAACAAATCCTAGTTTTTATGTGTAATTTTTTTCCTCAACTAACCAACTCTTACTTAAAAAAAAGGTCTCTGTCCAATGTGTTTTTCTTAGTGTAAATAAACTTTTGTCATAAATGAAAGCAATGCAGATTTATTCACTGTTGGCCCTGTCATACTCCAACTTCCCCTCTGCAATGTTTGCTTTCTTCTTATTCAGGATAATCTTCAACTGTTATAATTTAGTAAACTTTAAATTCCGGTATAGACTTCTGTGTACCCATAGAAAAATTGGGATTCTTGCACTACTATTTGACAAACTGCATTGTCTACTACATAATTCATATGCTAACATTACTTCTCTGTATTACACAAGGTGAATCATGCTACTTTGTACATTGTGAGGAATGAAAGAATTGAACCCTTTGTATTTCTTTCATGTCATGACCTCCAGTGCCTCTCTGGTTTGTCCAAGTAAGTTGAATACTGTTGCTGCTATGTGAGATGGTGTAAGACCAGCTAGAAATAATTGATCAGCAGGCGATCCATGCTCAATATAACAATCAGGAAGAACCACTGGCCTCCACTGCAGTTGTTATATGAAAGACATATGAGTTATCAGCAACTAGTTAAATGTTCATAGAAACTTCAAAGATATAGTATATATTCCAGTGCAAAAGAAATGCAAGTACTTTAGGCAAGTAAAAATAAAATCTTGTGTTTGGATTCATACCTTTAATTTTCCATCAAGAAGGCCATCAAGGGCCAAGAAGTGAGAGACATGAGACCCAAATCCTCCTATTGATCCTTCTTCTACAGTGATCAAAACCTCATGTGACTTTGCAAGGCTGCGAATGAGGGAATGATCCAATGGCTTGCAGAAACGTGCATCAGCCACTGTTACATGCAATCCATGATGTTCCAATAAAGAAGCTGAAGCCAAACAGTTCTGAACAGCTGCTCCATAGCCCAAGAGGGCCACTCTTTCCCCTTCAATCAAAATCCTACCTTTTCCAATCTGTTAAAATGGCAAAACACAAAAGTAATCTTGATTTGCAAAATTATTCTTAATTATCTCTTTAAGGGTATGTACGCACAAACACTAACTTACCTCAAGAGGAATGCCTTTATTCCCTGGTGGTAGTTCAACACCAATCCCGTTCCCCCTTGGATATCGGAAACAACTTGGTCGATCATTAATGGCAGCTGCAGTTGCAACCATATGGAAAAGCTCTGCTTCATCAGAAGGAGCCATCACCACCATGTTAGGGAGGCATGCCATAAAAGTGACGTCGAAAGAACCACAGTGTGTAGGTCCATCAGCTCCAACTAATCCAGCTCTATCCATTGCAAATCTTACAGGCAGTTTTTGCAAATCCACATCATGCACCACCTGTAGTGCATAGGTTACGAAATTAAGGTCATACACTAATAATGTCTTGAGTCTTGACCATTACAAACTCATCATGTTATCATTAACTGATAATAGGGCAACCGAAAAATTATACAATGATGTGGATGTAGAATTGTTTTACTACCTGATCATAAGCTCTCTGCATGAATGATGAGTAAATTGCACAAAAAGGCTTAAGACCTTCACAAGCTAGTCCTGCAGCAAATGTAACAGCATGCTGTTCTGCAATCCCCACATCAAAGCATCTTGTTGGGAAGCGGCGGAGGAAGAGATTCATGCCAGTTCCACCTCCCATTGCAGCATGGATTCCAACAATGTCTTTGTCAGCTTCTGCTTCTGCAACCAAAGCCTCTGCAAAGTATGTTGTGTATGACTGGGTGGTAGCCTTGGCTTTGAATTGTTTTCCAGTTGCTGGATCAAACTTGGTAACTCCTGCAAACTCAAACCAAATCACATATTTGTGATGAATATACCAAGTCAAAGATTTTATGTCAGTGTTTTCTAAAGAAATAACTACATAGATATAGTCCTCCAATCTTTCTTTTATTCTTCATTAATTATGCTTCTTCAAGGCATGGTGATTGACAGTAATTGTTCAGTGACAGGTTAAGATTTTATATTTGTAATGGCTCTGTGGTATTTGGTGGTGCACTCTAAGGTTGAATGACCAACCCTTGATCAATTTATTTGGTGAATTGTGTAGATGAAAGTTGAGAAATTAGTAATTCTTCTTTTACCATGGTACTTGTCTGCTGCTTTTTCTGCATAAGGGTATCCGCGGCCTTTTTCAGTGATAACATGGATCAGTACAGGACCAGTTGTTTTAGTACTTTCAACTTCTTTGAGAATGGCAACAAGATCATCTATGTTATGACCATCAACAGGACCAATGTAGTAAAGTCCAAGCTCTTCAAATAGTGTAGATCCAGAACCGCTGATCATGCCACGAGCATATTCATCAACTTTTGCAGCTAACTCATGCATAGGGCCACCAATTTGTTTAGTCAGTCCCTGCCAAAATCTCATTTAGTACAGAACCAGTTACACTAAGACTTTGCAGGTGCACAAATCCTTCATTGACAGGCGTGTGAAATGTATTGCTCACCTTGGCAACCTCTCTCAGTTCTCTAAGAGGTCTGTTTGATTGTAACCTACTGAGAGCACTACTCAAAGCACCTACAGGTGGTATGGGCCCATCAAGAGTAGCGGTTGGTAGTGAGACCTGTCTGTTGTCGTTTAGAATAACAATCATGTCAGAATCAAGATATCCAGCATTGTTCATGGCTTCATAAGCCTGCCCAGCTGTCATGGCACCATCACCAATAACAGCAACTACTGTATTCTTTCCTCCCTTCAGATCCCTCCCAACAGCCATTCCTGTTTGTTCAATAAGATTTTAAATGTTAAAGCCAAAATCATGCTTGACCATCAAGCAATCTGCCTAACAGCTTTAGCTTTTAGGAGAGTTGCTCAATACATGTATCATATACTCAAATATATCCACATCTCCGTAGAATCATAATAGTATTGTAGCATTCCTCTGTGCAGTAGAAAGCAATATCTATAAATATTTGAATTTGTATAACTTCAAGATATTAAGAACAATCCTTCAATTAAGGTAGACATACTAAAAAGTGGAAGGAATAGAGTTCATGTAACATTTTATTTAACCAAATCTTTGTCTAAACCATGGCCTGATGAATTCTATTTGAAACTCAGATAGCAAAAGGAACAATTACCAAGCCCTGCTGATATAGTTGTTGAGCTGTGACCAGTGCCAAAACAATCATATTCACTCTCAGCGCGTTTTGTAAACCCAGACAATCCATTTGTCTGCCTCATGGTATGCATCTTATCCCTTCTACCAGTGAGTATCTTATGTGGGTAAGACTGCAAAAGTCATACAAGATTGTATAATTTAGACCAAGTGCCATCAAGCAAATAAAGTACCAACAACTACCAGAGAAGATAACACCCAACCTGATGACCAACATCCCACAAGATTTTGTCTTTAGGAGCATTGAAAACATAGTGGAGGGCAACAGTGAGTTCTACAACACCAAGGCTTGATCCCAGATGACCCCCAGTTCTAGAAACATTGAAAATAACATCCGAACGCAACTCATCTGCAAGTTGTTTCAGCTCCTGCATCATCAATGTTTTGGTTATAAGAATCATTTTTTTTTTCTTATTGTACAATAAGCAGCTTAATAAGTTTTTTAGTCATTGTACCTTGGCAGAGAGATTTTTCATATGAATTGGATAGTTTATGGTGTCCAATAGTGGAGTTGGTGGTCTTTGTGAATGATACTCCCCCATCTCTGATAGTGATGCATGAACCCCAGAAGGCCTTTTCCTGACCTATATGGATTCATAACAAGACAACCATTTCTCTCAGCATGCAAGTCCCTTCACAATTTTGAGAATTAAAAATAGCTAAACAAATGAATCTTAAAAAAAATGAAATTGGAAGAAGAACATAAGACAAATGAGTTCAAACTTCAAAGCTACACTCTTTTCACCCATTGCCTTCATGGGTATTCCTTCATACACATAATGAGATAGAGTTCTAGTGAGTTACATGAATAAAACATCTCCTAACCTGGTTGAACCTGTGTTGGTATTGGAAAAGAAGACTTGCACCCCATTGAGAATAAGGACCCAGAGGAATTGATCTTCTGGGATCAGAAACCATTGATTGGTTCAAATGGACAGGGAATGAGAATGCACATAGAGCCATGACAGAAACAACACAATCAATCAGATCTGCACAAACTCAATGAAACATGCACAATCTAGAAATAAATAAAAAGGGTATGTGACTGAATGTGTCACTGTGTGAGTTATTTCATTCAAACACACAAGTGTAAGTGGTAGTAGTAGTAGTAACGGTGGTAGATAGTGACATGAACAATGAATATAAATAAGGGAAGGAGAGGATGTATGTGTTTTGATGAGACTTGAAAGTGGATGTGAAATGAGAAGTGAAATGAAAGGGAATCAAAGTGGCCTAGGATGGGAAGAAGCATATTTTCCTTTGACAATGTGTGTGTCTGTTTTGTGTTTGTGTTTGAGTGGAGGTGCTCAATTCAGCCATTGGGCCACGTCATTGGAAATCACTAACGGATAGATTCACAGATAAATCATCACAATATAACAAAAAATATGCATTTGCAGTATATGATGATATTGATGTGCTTCAAGTTCATCTCATGGTCTGTTTTGTGTAGACGTAGTTACTAGTTATGGTCAGGGGTGTTGCACATAATATGCCCATGTCTTTCTGACTTTCTCTGATTATTGTCCCACCGTTTTGTTTGTCTTCATTTGTTTAAGTAAATGTAAATCTTCCTTTCAAAAATTAAAAGTAAATGTAAAACTCATGCAATTTGATGTGATGGAATTTTATCTACGCAACAGTTTTTTTTTTTTAATCTTAGATATCGTTATTAATTGTGGTTAGGCCATATAAAAGCATTAAAAAATAAATAATGATATACTTTTTTCATGAATTTTCTTAGCTATTCATCCAATTATTTTAAAAATATTATATCCTTTTTAAATTTGTGAAAAACTATATGGTTTGTACAATTTTTTTTTGTTTCCCGATGTCCCCCGCTCGCAACTGCGGAGACTAATCCTTCGAGTTACTGAACGATATTGAAGCGTTAACCTCTCCCAACCAAGTTTTCTCCATACACAAGAGTTAGGGATCGAACCTGTGACCAATTGTTTAAGGGTCCAGCATTTACCTTAATTTTGACATCAAAGAGTAATGAATTGTAAATTAAATTATACTTTTTCTATTTTTTGTATTGTTTTTTTATGATGGTACTGTTACTTTATTTCTAATCATTTGACTCGTATCATAAATTTGCATTAAAGTTCATTCATATTTCTTTACTTCTAATCCTTTGCCTCAGATCATAAATTAGCATTAAAGTACATTCATTCGTGAATGCATCAATTGAAATATTTTAAAAAAAAAAAATTTGTCTGCATTCCTCTTGGGTGAAAAAAAAGGGAATATGTATTAAAAAAAGGAAAGGAAAGGCACAAAAAAGGGGAATAGATTCACTGTTTTTTTTCTTTATTTCTAATCCATTGTTTCATATCATCTAAAGTTACATTCACTCATAAATGCGTTAATTGAATAATAACAAAACAAATCTTGTCTACATTCCTACTAGGCAAAAACAAAAAATAAAACAGGAAGGCCACAAAAATGTTTTTTAGACAACTGGCAACGACAACTCTACGGTGCGCTACAGTAGCACGTTACTGTAGCCTTTTTTTTTTTTTTTTTTTTCTTTCAAATTTTGACTTTTTAAAAAAATATATATATTTTGCTCTTTTTTTTTTTAATATCTGGTTAATCAACTACAAATATCTGGTGAATTTAGTTCATTATTTAGTTAATGGGTTTTTTGGTTAAGTATGTGCAAATATCTGGTTAATCATGTATAAATATCTGGTGAATTCAGTTCATTATCTGGTTAATGAGTTTTTTTTTGTTAAGTATGTGCAAATATCTGGTTAATCAGGTATAAATATCTGGTGAATTCAGTTCATTATCTGGTTAATGGGTTTTTTTGAGAAATAAATTTTTTGGTTAAGTATGTGCAAATATCTGGTTAATCGGGTACAAATATCTGGTGAATTCGGCTCATTATCTGGTTAATGGGTTTTTTTGAGAAATAATTTTTTTTGGTTAAGTATGTGCAAATATCTGGTTAATCGGGTACAAATATCTGGTGAATTCGGTTCATTATCTGATTAATGGGTTTTTTGGTTAAGTATGTGTAAATATCTGGTTAATCAGGTGCAAATATCTGGTGAATTTAGTTCATTTTCTGGTTAATGGGTTTTTTTAGAAATAGATTTTTTTTTTTAAAGTCAACATTTGTAAAAAAAAAAAAAAAAAAAACTACTGTAGTAGTAGCGCTACAGGACAAAAAGTTGTCCCGTAGAGTTGTCTGACCCGGGTTGTTCAAATATCACTCCTGATTATATATAAAGATCTTAAGGGGAAAAAAATCTGAAAAGGTACTATCACGTAATTTAGAGTGTGTTTGAGAAAGCTGGAAAAAAAAGATTATGCTGATAATCGATTTTTGTATAATCGATTATTGTGATAATTGATTATAATCAGAATCTATTTTTGTTTGGGTATGTTTGCTGAAAAGCGATTTTAAGATAATCTTTTTCGTTTGGGTGGTACAAAAATAATCATTTTTACATAGTAAATTACGAAAAAGGGTATGAAGATTTTTGTTTATAATATTTTTTTTAACATAAGTTTTTTTTTTGTTTGATATCTTGTCATAAAAAAAAATTCTATTAATTAAAAATTGAATAAAATTTCTAATATTAATACAAATGCTTTATGCTCCTAATATGCGCCATTTATTCCTCCTAATATTAATACAAATGCTTTATGCTCAGGATTCTTAGGACATCAAAATTGATTTTTTAAGTAATTAAAATTAAAACACTTTCACCAAAGAATGAGTGATGCTAATGCACGCATACATACAGGGAAGAAGAATATAAAAAAAGAAGACAGAGTTGAAGCATAGTGGATGCAGAGACACATGCGGCATTTCCACAGCAGATCTACCCATACATACAGGAAAGGAATCAAGCTGAAGCATCACGCAATACAGGGACACATGCGGCGTTTCCACAGCAGATGCGACGGACCGAAGGCGATGACGGCAAGCACGACGGACCAACGACAGGGAAGCGACAATCACAAGGCAAGGGCCGCAGCAACCATACGAGTTTGGTGGAAGATGAATGTGTAATAAAAGATGAACAAAATTGTGGCATTGAATGGTGGAGAGCCGCTGGGGGTTAAAGGGGAAAAGGCATTTCTCGTCTAAAAATAATCAGATGCTAACCATCAAACCGTCCTTCCTGCAAGATGGTTTCAAAACAGCGTTTTTTAAGGAATAAACGCTTTTTGGAAATTTCAGCAATTTACCCAAACACAAGACTCTTTTTATAAAACAGCTTTTTTTTCAGAAAAACTGCTGAAACTACAAAAATTAATCGTTCCCAAACAGCCTCTTAGCAGAGTATTATATTTTCATTGAGGAGGTCGATAAATAATAATATTTTATTTAAGAAGATTAAATCAAAAAATTTATATTTTTTAAACGATTATATTTGAAAACTTGACATTTTTAAACAATTATACTTTGAGAGTTTAATTGATATGTATTTTCGGTGTAAAATTTAGAGACCATGCCTTCTCATCATCCACCAAAAGATGACTATTTTTATATAATTTATCAACATGAATATATTGGTATTTTTTTTTTATTAAAATAAAAAAACTGCTCTGGCAGACTGGCACCAATTTGTCTAAGGATCCGTTTGGTTTAGATTTTGATATAATTGATTTTGAAAGAATTGATTTTGGAAGAATTGATTTTAAAAAATGGAGTTTGAAAAAATTGATTTGTGTTTGGGAATGATATTTTAAAAGTCAGTTTAGAAAAATTGATTTTGTTTGGATGATAAAGTAAAATCACTTTTGAGGTGTAAAAATATAGAATTTTGTGGGTCCTAATCGAGAATCAATTATTCTCAACAAAAAAACTAAAATTTTTTACTTCTACAAAACTCAGTTTTGAACTCCCCCAACACACTTTTTTTCACTGTGTTTTTTATCCAAACACAATTCTTTTCGCCAAACTCCGTTTCTTGAACGCCAACGGAGAACGCATGCTTCAGGAATGTGAAACAGACAGGCACTAAGCCTAAGATGATTTGTGGCGTGAAAGATGAGTCACTTGACAACAAACAAATAAGGTCTTTCACTATTTGATGGATGTCATCACTCATCATAAGATTCCTTTGATAACGATCGTTCACCTGTATTGTGCCTAGGGTGAGAATAGAATAGGTCGAGTTAGGCCTCGACAAGCTTGAGCCTGATCTACATTTTAATCTCGAGCCCTGAGCCTGACCTATTAGCCTGATACAGGCCAATTTTTTAAGGTCCGAGCCTAGCCTGACCTGAAAACTTACTTAAAAGCATACTTATCAACATAACCTTTCAATATGCCTTCACCTATAAATAGGTCATAGACCTTCACTTATAAATAGGCTCACAGACCTCTAATGATAAAGAAGTTGGTAAACCTATACCGATAAAATGATCATTATGCATTCAAAAATAAATAGACAAGTAGGCATTACATGGCTAATAGGCCTTTACTTTCAAATATTATAAATGATGTAAATAATATATTATAGTATTATAATATATTATATTATACATATATATTTATGTGTGTGTATGTGTTAAATAGGCCGGCCTGATAGGCCTAATATGTTTTTTTTAGAGCCTTAGGCCTGACCGCTTTAGCTATATAGGTTTTTTTAAAAACCTCGACCTGACCTTTTTACTAAATAAGCTAGACCGAGTTAGGTCTTAAATATGCTAGGTCATAGGCTCCCGACGAGCGGCTTGACCTATTCCCACCCCTAATCGTGCCCCTTCACTGGAGTATGTTCATGTTAGTTGAAAAGAAAATCTATAGATTTAGCAGTTTAACAAATTTATGAAAACTTCATGTGGTAGTTTAAAGTGAGATTTGAGATCTATTGATCATTGAAATTGCATTAATTCAAAAAACGGCATTATATAACTAACAACTTTGTATAATTATGATTTTCGTCTTTACCAAGAAAAATAAAAAAAAATTGCCAGAAAAAAGAAAAAAGAAAAAGAAAATAATATCAGTAACCATAAAAAAACGAATTACTACATTTGTTATCGTGGACAAGCTTCGCTTTTCTAATTCCCAAAAACAGTTGATTGGGAGATAGTTTAGGGGTGTCTAGTTTGAAACCTAATGAATCCTGGCTCGGATCGACCTCCTGGAAATGAAAAGATGTGGCTTACGAGTCACGACGATAATCTCTTTCGATTCAATAAATGAAGATTAAGGGCTCGTTTGGTGGTCAATATAGGATAGGGGTGGATAGGATAAGAGAGCATGATAGCAGTAAGATAGGATATGAGCAGGATAAGCTGTTATCTTATCCGACGTTTGGTGTCCACCAGATAACCAACTGGATAGCATTGTAAAATTTTAGTATGAGTTTTAAAATTTTCGTTTTTGTTCTGAATGTTTTAATATTTTATTAGATTTAAGTTTCTTTTTTTTATAATTTTTATTTTTTAATTTATATAAAAAGACAAAATTGTCCTTATGATAAAATTACATATAATATTTAAAAATTTAAAAATATTATTTAACTTAAATTATTTTTTTATAATTCTAAATATTCATTTTTAGTTTTACTTTACATATAGTTAAATTATTAGAATATTTTTTATTTATTTTTTAGTTTTTTACAATAATATACATTAATAAAATTAGTCTTGTGACAAAAAAAAATTAAATTAATTATTAATATTTTTATTATATCTTTTTTGTAACCATATTATATTTTATTATACTTTAATTATTTTATATATAAAATATTTTTATACTTTATTATACTTTAAATCACCTTATCCTATCCCTCAGGATAAAATTTTAACTAGATGAACATGATAGGATATGTGACAGGATAGACTTATCCTATCCTGCTGGCTCACCAAACAACAGTTTCAGACAGGATATAATAGTTTATCCTATCTTATCTCTCTTATCCTGAACACCAAACGAGCCCTAGGAGTATACTATTATGTTATAAATAGTAGTAGTCAGATTGTATTTGATACACACTTGATCTTAATATCAATAAATAACATGACAGCTAGTTCCTGGAGAAATAACCTTTGAATCCTAGTTTTGGAAAAACTAGTATTTGGATCTATATTATGAATATGACTATAAATAGTAGTAGTCATATTGTATTTGATAGACACTTGATCAGATATCAATAACAAAGATTATAACTAGTTCTTAAAGATCTAGCAATTGAGTCCTAGTTTTGGAAGAACTAGCATTTGAATATCTATTTCTATCCTCTTCATCTCTCTAATATCCTTTTATTTTTAACAGTAAGTAATTTTTATTACTTTTATCTTTGCTACGATGGTAAGATATTTCTACTTTCGGATTAAGGTGGTAGTCAAGTATTTATTATTATTATTTAAAATTATTTAAATAAGGGTGAAAATCTAAAAATGTAGCAATGTAAAAATGAGAAAAATAAAATAAAATTGCTTAAAAAACCTGATAATGTCGCCACAATGACCCCATTTGTTCTGTCACTATTGGGGAAGAGAGAGAAGGGGTCAAAACTCGAAAAGTAAACAACAGAAACACAACTACTCTCTCACCCGCCGTCGTATCTTAGCTTCAACGCCAAACATCCAACCACCCTCAACCACCGCTTTTCCCATCACAATTAGGGTTCCTCCTCCTATCTCTTCTCATCTCATCCATGGATGAACCCTCACCTTCACTCCCTCCTCCTCCTCCTCATCCACAACACATGGAAGACCCTTCTTCCTCCATTTGGGACTTCACTGACCTTCTCGACTTCAATCTCGACGATCATATTCAATTACCTCTCCCCCTCGACCTCCCTCCTCCTCCTATTCCTCTTCCTGACCCGTTGGACGCCCCGGCTCCGGCTCCGAATAACGACAAGGTCCGAAAGCGAGACCCGAGGCTTGCCTGCTCCAACTTTCTCGCGGGTCATGTCCCATGTGCGTGCCCGGAGCTGGATGCGAAGCTTGACGAGGAAGGTTTGCCAGCTAAGAAACGGGCTCGGAGCGGTGGGATCTCGCGGTGCCAGGTGCCTGGGTGCGAGGCCGATATATCGGAGCTGAAGGGTTATCACAAGAGGCATAGGGTTTGTTTGCGCTGCGCAAATGCTTCTACCGTTCTCCTTCACGGTGAAGCCAAGAGATACTGTCAACAGTGTGGAAAGTAAGCAATTTCTCATAATTCAGATATGCTATGCTATGCTATGCTTGCCTTAATGTTAATTGATATTACATAGCTTGAAGAAGCAATTCATGACAAGCTATGATGCATAACATATGTAGAGACAATTAGATATGTCATACTCATAAAACATCAAATAATGGATAAAAAAAAGTTTTTGTTTTCAGTATTCGTCATTGCATTGCAGACATCTTATCATATTTCAATTGATTTTGTAAAAAAAAATTTAAGCAAAAAAATGAAAGTTATAGTATGTAAGCTAGGAAGTATCTGACGCCGATGGTGTGCAAGCTGTATCCGACATATAAAGTGTTTGGAACCGTGGTTTAAGAGCTCAGATGTGCGCTTATCTAGAAGCCACAATATGTAGCTTTCAAGTTTTGAACACGCATTTATTGTGTCTTACCGTGTTTCCAAACACATGGATAGTATTTGATATGGGTATGTATACAGCACTAGTACACCAGATATTTTGAAAGTATCTGTGCTGATTAGACGACGGGGTCGTTTTGGTTGATACTTGTCTGTTAATTCATGTTTTTTGTTGTCCATAATAATTGAATGGTCTATGGTTGGTCAATTGCTTGACAGGTTTCACATATTGTCGGATTTTGATGAAGGTAAACGCAGCTGTAGAAGAAAATTAGAGCGCCATAACAAACGAAGGCGAAGAAAGCCTGCAGATTCCGAAGCTTCAGCTGGTCATGAACCTGTCACACAGAATGAGGATTCCGAAGCTTCAGCCGGTCATGACCTGCAACCTGTCACGCAGAATGAGGAATTAAATTATGATGGGGAAGCAGGAAAAGGTATAATTATGCTAAGTATTAGTATGCCAATAGTTTCATAACTTATTTTTTCCCTTCTCCATTCTTTTCATCATATATCATGTTCTTAATTGTGATAGAATTGGTCTTTGTTAAAAGAATGCTTACTGGCTGTGTATGCATCGTGCAGATTGTTCAAATTTGAGTGTTGAGATAAATGAAAAAGAAGCGTCACTGGATCATGAAAATGAACCACTTGCTTTTCTGCGCTCAGCTCCTGACACCCATAATATTAATAGCGATGGTGTTGTATCTTTTGTTGCTTCTGGTGAGACACAAGTGAATAGTGGAAAAGATGTTTCCAACATTTCCAATTCACCTTCATATTGTGACAATAAGAGTGCTTATTCATCTATGGTGGGTTGCCCTTCTTGCTTGTTATTTTCTTCCAAATATTTGCTTTCGTGCAAGAAATCATGGTTGACTTTTGCTGATTGAAAGTACACTTGTAGTGCCAAACAGGTCGGGTCTCTTTTAAGCTTTACGATTGGAATCCTGCTGACTTTCCTAGAAGGCTACGACACCAAGTATTTTAAAGAATTGTTATTACACTTTAGTATTTAAATAGTGGCTAGATCTTCTGCCAACTAAATGTAGTAACTTATTAACAGGCAGTCAAATGCATTTGCAGATATTCCAATGGTTGGCGAGTATGCCTTTAGAGATGGAGGGATATATCCGCCCTGGATGTACGATCCTCACAATTTTTATTGCAATGTCAAAAACTATGTGGATAAACGTAAGGGTTCGACTTCATGTTCTTTACATTATGCATTATATGTTCGACAGTCATATATTAAGTGGTCTGCAGACCAAATGCATGCTTTCTTATTGATGGTTAAGTGCCCTGGTATAGACTGTATGGTTCTATGTTGTTCCCATTCTTGTGTGCCACTGCCTGCGTATTAGACTGTATAGTTTTGCTAAATTGAGTTGGTTGGGATTTTTTTGTGATCTAATTTGTTGTAGATTACCTGCTACATATTCTCTCTCTCTCTCTATTCATTTGATGAATCAGGAATTTCATTCATTGACTAAAAAAAAAAAAAAAGAAATTCTATTTTTTAATCAGTTTACAAATTTTTACTGAATTTAACGGGTTAATCTCTTTTCGCCCCTTTCCGACTTGATTTCCCCTTCTCTCTTGTGGATCAATCAGTTACTTGAAGACCCTCTATACTATGTGTCTGATCTTGTTGCTCCTGGAAACATGCTATCTGGAAGAGGCACCGCACTTGTTCATCTGGATAACATGATCTTCCGTGTTATGAAAGGTTTGTTGCTGTTCATTTGTTCACTGTTCATTTAACTTCATATTGCACAATATATCTTTGTTTTGATTTCCTTTTGTTTCCCTGAATTATATATGAGGTAATAGGTCAAGGTTTATTCAAGTTTGATCTGGTTTATTTTTTACCTCTGTTCCTTGTGACTATATTAATGACTTTGTAGGGTTTGTATCCTCCATCTTGGTGATATGCATTATTTTCTATTTTTTATGAATCAATCAATTCTTTAATTGTATCTATATAATTAATATAATTAATAGAAGTTTCCATATTTTTGAGTTGTAATGTTTAAGTTCTAAGTCATGAAGCTTTCAATTTATTTGTATTCATCAGCAAATTTTAATGGTTACAGATGGAACTTCTGTGACGAAAGTCGAGGTGAACATACAGGCACCAACACTTCACTATGTTCATCCCACATACTTTGAGGCTGGCAAACCTATGGAGTTTGTTGCTTGTGGAAGTAACTTGATGCAGCCTAAGTTTCGGTTCGAAATTGTCACCTCCTCTAAACTTCATTTATAGTAGTTGTTTACTGCATATATTGACACAATAGACATAAGTACATCTGTTGCATTTGTGCATTATATATGTTTTTGGCAATGATGAGGACCTAAAGTTTGGTTAAGTGCCCATAAGCAAAAGGAGAGGGAAATGTGGAATGTTATGGCCGAGTAGAGGGATTGGAGCATGCTTGCTTAGAGCTTACTGAACCCAAAGTCTATGCAATTCTTGTGGAACCCTACATAAACAGGAATCTATTTAACTTTGAAAAGAACTCAGGCTTCACATGTAACTGCCTGTGGTCAAAGAAGTAGTGCTTGATTTATATGTCTTGTTTTCTCCTTTATATTGTTTTATGATAGATTGGGCCTTACCTTCATATTGATTGCATTGTCTTGGATTATCTCAGGCATTGTTACCATTTCCTGCTATTACCTTGCCCTGGCTTAAGGAGATGATGCTTTATATTGTAGGAAGTGTTCACACTAGTTTGGTCATAATTGACATCACATTTTATACATTATTATGCTTTTTTCCCCCAAAAATAACAACTAAAGAAATTGCACAATCATCATACCATCTGTATATATTCATTTCATTTGGACTATAGGCTTGTTGTCCCTGAGCATGGGAAATGCACAGCATAGTTGGTGACTTGGTGCTAACTTTTGTTGTAATTTGTTTTGGTGTTTACTTCAATATCTATTCTGTTAGCAAATCTAATTTAATATCAAGCTAGTCATACTTTATACTTTATAGGTTTTCTTATATTTTGTTAGATGTGGGACTTAATGAGCCTTTGTTATTAATAAAGCAGTTAGTAGCAGTTTAATAGGGCAGTTAGTAGCAGTTAATTAGAGTTAGTTATTTGGTTTGTCTATAAATAAGGGAAGAGAATTAGAGAGAGGGTATCTTGTGAATTGAATAGGAATTGGGGCCTTAGGGCATTTGGGGAGGTGCAGACCCTCGAAGTTCTGCTATATTGTACTGTATCCCTATTTTCTTAGTAATATCTTGTAATCAAATACCGGTTTCTATCAACTGGTATCAAAGCTTGTTTCTGGGAGTCTTTCATGCTTCATACCCGAAGGATGGAAGCAAGAATTGAGGCTCTGGAGCGTGGGTTCGAGAATTGGAGGCGGGTTCTTGAGAAAGAGAGGGTGGAAAATAGAAGACAATTTAAGGAAATTATGGAATTTTTGAATAGGCCTGCACATAACAGTGGACACCATGGTAGCAATACCAAGGACGACGACCAAAATGGCGGAGACGAATTGGGTCGCACAGAAGATAAATGGTAGAAACTTGAAGAAATCCCTATATTTTCGGGTGAAGAGGCGTATGGGTGGGTTAGTAGAGTCGAGGAGTACTTCAATTTTAAGGGAGTAACCGACCCAGAGAAGATTCAAACCGCCAAGACAGCCATGAAGGGAGAGGCAGTATGGTGGTTCAAATGGTGGGAGATGTGTGCTCTGAATCCCACATGGGAGGACTTTCGAACAGCCGTGATCCGAAGGTTTCAGCCTTCAGAGCAGATTCAAGAAGAAACGACACAAGCAGTAGAGTCAAGAACTGAAGAGAAGGAAAATTGTGATGACGAAGAGACGGTAGAGGTCGTTACTGTGGGAGAGGACCCATTTCCATCTTGGTCAAATTTGAGGAGCGGAATGAGAGAAAAGAGAGAGGACGATCGAGCACAGGGGCACGAGCACTTCACTATGGCCAGAAATGAGAGTGTCATGGAAACAAAAGGCAAGCCACGACCACCACCGGAACCACCAGACCAGGATCCTCCGACGATGGATGATGAGACCAAGGCGGCGACGCTGAGGGCAGAGATGGCGATGTCACGGCAACCCCAAAACCGCAGCGGAACGATGATACCCAAGAGGATTGGGGTTCGACGGAGTTCTCCCAGGTCCCCAACACCCCCAGAGCCGCCGTACCGGAGCCTGGAGGTGGCTGCCGGTGGGGCGTTTCTGAGCGAGTTGCCATGGGTGTGCAAGGACAGGTTGCGCCATGAGGAAGAAGATGAGTGGCATCAGTGGGTAATCGTCAAGAAGAAGAAAGAGAAGAAAAAAGGGGCAGCAGGGGAATTTTGCGAAGTGGATTCATTTTCTCAACTACTGGGCCAGGCCCAATTCTCTGAAAAATCTAAAAAGAAGCATTGGGTTATAAGCCAAATGGTTGTGTGTGGGCTGTCCATTAATCACACTTCAATTAACATTGGACCCATTTACCAGAATTGTTTCAATATTGGGCCACAACCCAAAACCTTGAGGGAAGCAGAAGAAGAGAAGTTCACTCAACATTGGACCCATTTACCAGAGTTGTTTCGATATTGCTGCACTGATGAGATTGTCAAGGACAAACTGGAGATAGTAACGGGTGTGAAGGGAGAGGAAGAAGTGTTAAAATGGGGGCAGCAGAAGTGTGGTGGAACCAGTTACCAGAGTTCCTTTTATATGAACCCACAACTCAACACTGTGAGGAATGAATTGGTCCCCAACGAACAGAAGCTGGCGATACTGGACCCCGGAAAATTGTTCTTAAAAGACTATTTGCTATTCACCTTGAGGACAAGGTGAAAGTTTAGGGGGGGAGTATTGTTAGATGTGGGACTTAATGAGCCTTTGTTATTAATAAAGCAGTTAGTAGCAGTTTAATAGGGCAGTTAGTAGCAGTTAATTAGAGTTAGTTATTTGGTTTGTCTATAAATAAGGGAAGAGAATTAGAGACAGGGTATCTTGTGAATTGAATAGGAATTGGGCCTTAGGGCATTTGGGGAGGTGCAGACCCTCGAAGTTCTGCTATATTGTAATGTATCCCTGTTTTCTTAGTAATATCTTGTAATCAAATACCGGTTTCTATCATATTTCTCTTCATATATGGTCATCTTTCAAACGTGTCTTCTTTGCACTGCTATTCTATATTCTGGCTCACTTGTCATTGTGCTCTTCTGACTGTAACATGGTGGTCATCAACTCATCATTGCAGGCTTCTTGTATCTTTTTCTGGAAAGTATCTGAAGTATGAGTATTGTGTTCCATCTCCACATAACTGGACTGGAGACAATATTTCATGTGCTTTTGACAATCAGTTATACAAGATATATGTCCCTCATACAGAGGAAAGTCTCTTTGGGCCTGTATTTATTGAGGTAGGGATTGACCGATGGTTCTGTTTCCTTAACTAAATATAAATCAGATAAAGATAAATTGCCAGAACCTTTTTATTCAATGTGATATAGTTGATGCATTTAGAAATGTGACTAAGTCTCTTTGTGTTTATATCAAATATTTTCCCCTTTCTGTAGGTGGAGAATGAATCTGGTTTATCAAACTTTATTCCTGTACTCATTGGTGATAAAGAAATTTGCACTGAAATGAAGACATTGCAGCAAAAATTAGATGTGTATCTCCTTTCTGAACAATTCCAGTCTCTATCTGTTGGTTCTATCTGTAGCTCATGTCAGGCTTTTGCACTTAGACACATGTCATCATCAGACTTACTTGTAGATATAGCATGGTTGCTTAAGGACCCTACTTCAGGAAATTTTGATAGAGTGATGACGACTTCACAAATTCAAAGATATTGTTATTTGCTGGACTTCCTAATATGCAACGATTCAAAAGTTGTTTTAGGAAAAATATTAACAAATTTGATGATCTTGACAGAAAGCATGAAATCAAATATTGTGACGAATAGGATGGGTGATATTGACATGTCGCAACTGCTAAAGTGCATGCATAATGCTAGAGATTTTATTTATCGGAAACATCAGAAAGGTGGAGGTAAAATTGTGCGCTCTGAAATGGAAGGCTCTAATGTTCCTCAGAGCTTCCAAGATAACATGCCATCAGTTGCAATTAACAGTCAGGTTAGGACTAATAATTCTGTCTTCATGTTTCCCCTTCCCCCCTGATGATGAAATATAATAGCTTCTCCACTTTTAATTAAAATGCTTTAGATTTTACTTGGTGGTTTTTTTTTTTTTTATCTTGTAAAGGAAAGTAAAGTTGAGGCGTCCTGTATTTAGGTCACCAATAGATTCCTCCTGTCTCACTCTAAGCACTCTGACTTGTGTACTCCAAACTGGTGGCAATGGCTATCAAATTGAAAGAGCTTTTGACAGTTTAAAATTTGGGGTAAAATTGATAGAGTGAAAATTTGCAATTGAAATTTTAGTGTTCAGATTTCATTGATAATTTTAGCTCCCAGCAGTTGCTTATTGTCTGTAACTTCACCCTGCGGTCTGGACACCCCTCATAAAGAGTATTCTGGTTTTGAAGCGTCTGATGTTTTGCAAGATGTAGTGACTCTACTACGCAACTAACAGGCATTTCCTTTATGGATAATTGTTTTGCAGGGTCTCATGTCAATAGCAGATGCAAAGTTGGGAGTACTGAGAAGTTCAACTTCTAATGACAAAAATGAAAACATACCACTTTTGAAGAGGGAGTTTATAATGAATGTGGAGGAGTTCCCTAAAACTTCTTGCCATCGATATCTTGCCAGGGGATTCCTGAGCTCCCGACCAGCTATTTTTGTGATTGTTTCAGTTGCTGTTTGTCTTGGGTTATGTGTAGCCGTCCTTCATCATGGGAGGGTTAGTGAGTTGGCAGTATCCATAAGAAGGTGCTTGTTTAATAATTAGGAGATGTTTCAATTTTTTGTTCTTATTTTCTAGTTGGTATATATTTGTTGTAACACTAAATAAACATGTTATTAGGATGAGTAGTTAGTTATTAATTGGAAGGTTAATCTAAGATTGCTGTTAATTTGTGCATTATAAATTTCATCGGATGTCCCCAAACGGACCGGACCAATAGGTGCTAATTGTGACTGCAATGATTGTGATCATAATTAAAGTTTGAAATTCACAGGACTATTAGAAAGTTTAATTTTGATACAGTCAGTATAAGTCAGTGCTATTAAACTCTGATCGGACTGGCCTGTCGGACCGGAAATTCTGAAAATATGCAAAACGCTCCAGGCTTGATTCAAAAACTGCACCTTGTACACATTGCATCCTGCTCTACCGTTGCGCCACGAGTCTTCTTGTAGTAGTTTGATAAATATGTTATTGTAACAATAACAATTAGCATTAGCATTTTTTGTTCAATCAAACCATTCGTAGATACTTTTGTTCAGTAACAATTAGCATTAGCATTTTTGTATTTTAAGTTAAAACCAATTATTTACACCAAATTTCTCTATTTTAAAAATAAAATAACAAAGTAGATCCTGGTGAAGGGATCCGGATTTCCTGCATTTACAAATTTCACTCATTTACGTATTTATCTTAATCTATTATCAGGATTTTATGCACCCATATTTATATTAATATATTTATCTTACACAAAATTTAATTAATGGTCAAAATTTCTCTGTATTTACAAAGTGATTGCAGGGGATCCATTTCTGCGTAGACACTAGTATATCTTTGTATCTTCAGAAATGTTATTTGCATACTCAAATGGGACACCTATTTGAGATACATTGGTTAATCATGTATAAATATTTGGTTAATTCAGTTTATTATATGGTTAATCATGTCCAAATATTTGGTTAATTCATGATGACCCATTAATCATATAAAGAACTGAATTAACTTGATATTTACATGTGATTAACCAAATATTTACATGGTTATGGAAAATAAGCTCATTAACCATATAATGAACTGAATTAACCAAATATTTATATATGATTAACCCAGGTGTCCCAAGTGGGTGTGCAAATAACATAACTCTATTGTATCTTATTCGCAACAGGCATTTAATAATATAATATAATTATTAAAGGGGGAAATGCAAATGGAGAGATATAGAAGATTTGGAATCCGGATGTGCAAAAAAAAAAATTTGACGGGCGGATGTGCAAATTCAATGTCATATACGTACTCTTCTTTAATTTATTAATTTATTCCAAAAGTAAATGACTCACATACAGCTAAAAATATTAATTTATTTTGGTAGGTTTGATATGAAAATCTGTCTTATATCCAAAAATGGGTTCTCAAGATAATACTAGCTATTTTTCTAACATTGAGACCTACGTATGAGGCCTGAAATCGGTGGATGAGAAACCAAATCTTCCCTGCGATGCCCTAATCAAAGCTGTCCCTGGCAATGGGGCAGATTGATAAGGTTTCTTTGCTGTCTTTCAGACATTGGAAAGGGTAGAATAGATGAACTTAGTAAATAAAACATAATATAACTTTATCAAAGAACTACACTTTAGTTTCCCCTACACTTTAAGTTTTGTTTTTCTTGCCTTTCTTTTCCTAACCTTTTATTGTTATTATTAGTTACTACGACTTGTTTAGATCAAGTTTTCAAAACAGTATTACGTAAAATTATTGCCAACCTTAGTTTCTCTCTCCCTTTTTTTTTAGTGCTTTGCTCTTGATCTTGTTTGAGCATTATCGAAGTCCTCTTTATTTTTATTTTTTTGTCTTGTTTATACATCTATTGTATTTTTTTTTTTGTCTCTATATATTTGAATACCAATTCAGTTTCGACTATTTCAAAGAGACACGGTTCAAATAACTCAAAAATGGACCAAAATAACAATATTCTGGCCAATCATGCACTCACCACAACATCCACATGCAACATTGTTTACCAAAGATATCAACAAATTAGTGCTTCTATTGATATAGCCATATCAATGAGCATTTCGTCTTTATTTTCTCTCTCGTGTTTTTATATCTAATTTTTTTTTTTAGACTCACTATGTATATGGATTAGAGCACTCTCTCTATAATATACTTTTGCTTATAAAAAAAAAAAAATTTGACATGATCGTTGTTGCCTGTTGCTTTGGTCCGTCTCCTCCATCTCGAATTTATTGGAGTCTTTCAGATGTTGTGGTGAATGTGTGATCTGCATGTAAAAAATTGCATAGATGTTGGAAGTTATTCTAGTGCTAGATGTTTATATAGACTCTTTAGTGGTTAGTTTTTTTTTTAGCTCTTAATTAAGGTCCTCTTTGGGAAGTGGGGTAATGTACTTTCAACCATTTTGTTTCCTCTGAACTGTAAATGGGGTGAAAGATCTTGGTTGAACAATACCTTCCTCTTCTTCTCCATGTAATTATTATCCAAAATTATCACCTTATGTATACGGGTTTGGGTACCCCTCATACTCACTTAATTACACTTTTGCTTATCAAAAAAAAAAAAAAAAGTAAAACATTGACTAGTATTCTCAGGGCATAAATTAAGAAATCAAACATCGAAAACTTATATTGGTTGTATTCAAATCGTTTGAACATTTAGAGTGTATTTGAGAAAGCTGGAAAAAAAAAAGATTATGCTGATAATCAGTTTTTGTATAATCGATTATCACAATAAACGATTATAATCAGAATCTATTTTTGTTTGGGTCTGTTTTCTAAAAAAAGATTTTAAGATAATCTATTTCATTTGGGAGGTGAAAAAAGTCACTTCTATATAGGAAATTACGAAAAATGGTATGGGGTTATTTGTATAATTTAATAATATTTGTTTAAAAGTTAGTTTTGTAGGGTTAAACATGGAAGAGAGTTTTGAGAATTAAAATAATCAAATCACAACAATCTTAAACTAGAAAAAACCAAATGGCATAAAACAGTTTTTTTTTCCTAAAAAAACTTTTTTATAAATTTATGCAAAATACCAAACATGACAGATTATCTATGAAACAACTTTTTAGCTAAAAAACTGCTGAAATAGGGGAAATAATCATACACTCTAAAAAGTTATAATTTCCAATAAATTTTTTTATCTTTGTATTCCTTAACTAATTTCCTTAGGACACTGGTTAACAATAGCTAACCCTTTAAAAAAAATTAGAATTACATTACTCATAAACAAAATTTGAATTTAACCAAATTATAAAAAGTTTACATTTTAAAATAATAATAATGATGATAATGATAATTAGTAGTAGTAGTAGACTAGTAGTAGTAGGAAGATTAACTACTACTCCTACTACTGATTTTGAAATATAACTTCCAATTTTGAATAACTAATTAGATGTCATAATCCATTTTAATTTAATCTATCATCAAACTGAAAAATTGCCACTAATTTTATCCTTTACCTCCACTTGTGACTTCAAAAGATAATTAATGAGAAAGCTTAGAATGGCTCGTATTTTTTTCCCCAATATAATCATTTTGAGTCTGAAACCATGGAACATACAAACATCCAAGCAACAGCAGCGTGGGTTGCGTGGCAGCCTTATTCAATTGATATATAGCTTGCGGCTTCTACTCCCATCCGAGTAAGAACCACGTAAGCTATAAATATAAATAAACGAGATGGCCAATCATGCACTCACCACAACATCCACATGCAACTTGTTTACCAAAGAAACCAAACAAATTGAAGCTTCTAATCCATTTCCTCTCTTCTAACGAAAAAGTGTCTGAATTGACCTGTTTTAATAACCATATCAATGACAGCATCATTCCCACTTGCCCTTGCAAATGTCTAATTTGACTAGTACACTTGTTAATTTTACCATGCCATGCCATTCCCTCTATTTCCCAATGAAACAGCATAAGGCCAAAATTGGAAACATAATATGTAGTATAAATACCATCCAACACAACATGGTTCTTTGCATGTGTTCTCTTTAACAACATTAATACTCTTAACTTCTGAGAGTGCTATTTGTTGTTCTTGTGTTCCTTTTTTTTTTTTTTTGAGGTCATATTGCTATATATTGAAGAAATTAAAATGTCAATCGAGCAGCACAAGGATGTTGAGAGTGGAGAAGCCAACGGGCTCCAGTATTTGCAAGAGCCCTTCATTCAACAAGGGGAGGCTGCTGCTGCTAGTAAAGAAGTTGGATCAGATAAAAGTGTTGAAAATGGATCCATTGGAATGGTTCTGCTTAGCACATTTGTTGCTGTTTGTGGTTCTTTTTCATTTGGAACTTGTGTAAGTAAAGTATCTTTAAGCGTTCTGAAAAATATCATTGCCACAGTCACATTGTTTTATACATACATGCAAATATACATACTATATGTGTAAATATAAATTGGTGCTTGGCTTAAGAAAGAAACATACTGAAAATATAGCCAACTACATGTCTGCTTCTTTTTGTTAGGAACCAAAATAAAAATCAGACACCAAATAAACAGAAAAAGGTTTCTATGTTTGGTAAAAAGCTAAAGTTATTATTTTGGCAGGTGGGGTATTCAGCACCCACTCAAGCAGCTATCAGAGCAGATCTTAATCTGTCTCTTGCTGAGGTTGGTATTTTAGTTTACCCTCCTCATACATGATACATTTATATACCATATATATATCTCTCTTCTGATTTATTTATTTATTTGGGGAATGGCAGTTTTCCATGTTTGGTTCTTTAGTAACAATTGGTGCAATGCTTGGTGCTATAACAAGTGGCCGGGTCACGGATTTCATTGGCAGGAAAGGGGTATGTGAAATCTAAATGCCTAATAATATATATATATATATATATATATATATATATATATATATATATATATATATATATATATATATATATATATATATATATTGTGAACCATGTATGATATATTTTTTTTCCCTTGTTACTAAGCCTTAATTTTCATGGGATACAGGCCATGAGAGTTTCAACAGGATTTTGCATCACAGGATGGTTAGCTGTCTTCTTCTCCAAGGTACATCTTCTGCACAAAACAAATTCATCTCAAGAAAAGTTGTTGCAAAATAAAGAAACTTATACGGTTAGCTTATGTTATTTACCTACTGCAGGGTTCTTACTCACTTGACTTGGGAAGATTATTCACAGGATATGGAATTGGAGTTATCTCATACGTGGTAACTAATTGATAACCATGGATATTTGTTTTGGGTTAAATATGTATGAGCGAATTTTGTTTTTTGGTTTTTATCATTCTAAAATCTGAAATATCATATTTTTGTTTCCCAAGTGTCATGTGATATCCATTAATTAATTATTTATGTGTCTAACATAAGGTCGTATGTTCATCCCAATTGTACCCAATAACCTCTGTTGTGTCATTTTAGCATGTGATTCCTCTAAAATTTTCCTTGAACCCCAAAATTAATTATATTTTATCTACCCTAAAATGAATAGTAGGGACTAAACATGGTGATATCAAATTTTAGATGAATGAAAACCAAAGAAAAACAATTTATAGGGATCAAAACCAATTTTTTTCATATTGTAGGAACCAAAATTAGTAATTTCATATTTTAGAGGTATGAAAACTAAAGAAAAAGCTTACAAGGACAAAAAACCTAAATTTGCTCGTATTTTGAGACTAAAAACATATATATTTAGCCCTTTTTTTAGGCTGAAAGTTTGAGCGCATGCCTTTTAACTTGAATTAAATTACTCGTGGAGTTAGTAATAGGCCAGTTTGGATAAATAACTTATTTAAAAGTTTATATAAGAAGCCCCAATGTGAAAATTGTTCATACATAAGTTCATTTTAAATTAAGTTATTTGTTTGGATTCATATTTCGAATAAGTGCTTTTAAATATTCAAAATAGTTTCTCGATCCTACTGACACTTTCTCATAGGACCTTTCTACGAAGCTTGAAAAAAATTGTTTTTATTTAATAAGCTAAAAATATCTTTTGGGGTTAATAAGTTACTTATTTAATACTTTTTTTTTTATATATATAAAAGCACTTATACCAGTATAGAAGCTCTAGTAAGTCGTGTAAGTCATATTATCCAAGTAGGCCATAAGGTGTATGTAGATGCCTTAGTCAAACCATTTTGGTTATATTTATATGTTTCCTCTTCACTATAATATTTCAAAATTTTAACAAAAAATAGCAAAATGGAACAGGTTCCAATATATATAGCAGAAATAGCACCCAAAAATCTTCGAGGAGGACTGGCAACAACAAATCAGGTGAGGGAATATTAGGCATTATTGGTGCTTTGTTCTTTGATTAAGTATCATTGAGTTGAGTTTTGGCCTTGACTCTTGACTGTTTTGCAGCTTTTGATTGTTATTGGTTCATCAGTCTCATTCTTAATAGGAAGTGTCATAAATTGGAGAGAATTGGCATTAGCAGGTAACAATAACATTAGTTTACAATTGTTGCTTAATTAAGGCATAGCTAATTATGAAGGAAAAGGTCTAACTGTTGCCTTGGCTTGAAATTTGAAGGGTTGGTGCCTTGCATTTCCTTGCTGATTGGTTTGTGCTTTATACCAGAATCTCCTAGATGGCTGGTAAGCATATATTAAGCTAGAATCTAAGGCCTATAGTGATTCTTTATTTCCTTCTTCAAAGACAAGAATTAATAGTATAAAGTATAAACAGCTTAATTAAATACTTTTTCAATAAGTGCTTATCATATGAGAGTTTATGACCTTCCTATAAACTCTTTTTAACTTTTTTCGTAAGCTTTATTGACAAGTTAATTGAAATAAAATAAAAAAAAATACATATAGGAAGGTTATAAGTTATTTTTGTAAGTGTGTATATGATAAAAGAAACCTAAATAAACTCTCTATAAGCTTTTCTAAACGTCTCCTACGAGGAATATGGAAATGATAAACTAAATTACTAAACATGTTGTTCTTCAGGCAAAGGTTGGCCGTGAAAAGGAATTTCAAGTAGCTTTAAGGAGACTTCGGGGAAAAGATGCTGATATTTCTCATGAAGCTGCAGAAATTCTGGTACATTCCATGCTCTCTTAAATGTATTGGATTCATATTCAATTTGACATGTTTGATGACCTGAATTGACTTATTTTTTGCTAATAGGATTATGTTGAAACTCTTCAAAGACTTCCTAAGACTAAGCTGTTGGATTTATTCCAAAGCAAACATGTGCGCTCTGTAGTAGTAAGTAACATACTTTTCTTGCATAAATTTAATCACAATGTACGTAATTACATAAAGGGTTCTAACTATTTGAAACAATTCCAGATTGGAGTTGGGTTAATGGTATGTCAACAATCTTCTGGAATCAATGGTATAGGATTCTATACAGCCGAAACTTTTGCAGCAGCTGGTAAGCTAGAACAATTATATGCTGATTACGAAAAATCAAAAGAAATCCGTTTCTTCTATCATATATTATTCATCTATAACTTGATTTTCAGGGCTTTCTTCAGGAAAGGCTGGTACCATAGCCTATGCTATTATTCAGGTAGTTGATTTGATCCCTCTGCTTATTTCACATAAATTAGTCATGTAACTATATTGTTGTGTTTGATCTTCATCTGTTAAAATGAATGGCAGGTTCCATTTACTGTATTGGGAGCCATTTTGATGGATAAGTCTGGAAGAAGACCTCTTATAATGGTGAATCTATCTGCAAGCACTTATTTATCAATGCCATCTAAAAGTAAGAGAAATAAGAACTTAGATGCTTAACAAAAGTTCTTGTATACATGCAGGTTTCTGCAAGTGGGACATTCTTAGGCTGCTTTATTACTGGAATTGCTTTCTTTCTCAAGGCAAGTCTTTAGGATAAAATACTATAAATGTATTATTTTTTTACCGCAGGTTGTGTGTTTGTATATGCCTCAGTTCTAAAATTCAACTGTATGACTTCATGGATCAGGATCAAAGCTTATTGCTTGAGTGGGTACCAACACTAGTAGTTGCTGGTGTGTTGGTTAGTTTTCTTCTACAACTTTTGATTTTTTTACCCCCCTTCCTTTTTAAGTTATTGGGATAGTTGATAAGTTAATTATACAATCCTTAAACTCAAATTTAGTTTGACCTGAAATTCTGCCATCTTTTGGCCCTTATTGTAATCAGATCTACATAGCAGCATTTGCAATTGGGATGGGATCAGTTCCTTGGGTGATAATGTCTGAGGTATGTGATATTTGAGACCAATAACTGTAATGGTATAAGGCTCTTGTAGCAGCATATCATTAACTAAAAGCTAGTCAATGGTTGCTATCAATACATGTTTCAAGAGATGTTATAACATGTCAAGTTTTTGTTTTCCAATGAAAAAGTGTAAGATGGAACTGTTGCTACTAGCTTCTACTGTCCCTCCTAAATAAGATCCCCTCAAAAAGAAAATAGTTAAAGAAAAGGCCTGCAATATAAAATAGGAAAATCAAATATATAAAAGTTGTAATACTAGTTTTAATGATGGATGCAGATCTTTCCCATACATGTGAAGGGAACTGCTGGAAGCTTGGTGGTTTTGGTAACCTGGCTAGGATCTTGGGTTGTTTCATATACTTTCAACTTTCTAATGAGCTGGAGTTCTCCTGGTAAGCACGGATTAGAAGCATAGCTAGTTATCATTGTTATGTCCATCTGAAGTAATTAGTAACATATATTTCTATTCTTTTTGGACAGGTACATTCTTTTTGTATGCTGGATGTTCCCTTTTAACTATTCTATTTGTAGCAAAACTAGTCCCAGAAACCAAAGGAAAAACACTGGAAGAGATTCAGGCATGCATTAACTCATAGTATGAGAAAACACCAAGAAAGATGGTTGAAGCTCAAGCCAAAAACCACAGCAGGACCCTGTCAAATTATCAATATGGTTTATCAAATTCTTTTAGATCCATTTAGGTTCGCCAAGGCATAAAATAACAGAATGCTGCTGTATGAGTATGAGAGCTACAGATGAGTTGCATTGATGTAAAATTTTATTTTTTATTTTTTTGATAAACTGCATTGATGTATTAAAATAGCAGACTAGTAGATGTATTCACTATACATTTTTTATGTGCTCAACGATAATGTATTATTAGCTTTTTAATAAGAAAATTTTCAAATTCTTCTACTTCAGTGCGCCTCAGTATCTTCTAACTTGTTTTCATTTATTACTAGATATAGATCCGTGGGTTCCAAAATGGATAAACAAAATTTGATTTTATATTTTATTTATTCAGAGAATACGCTTGAATAATATAACTTACGGACTCTTTAATGATTAAATAGCAAGGTTAAGTCTATGGTGCACCACCCACCTTAATGGTGCAGTGGTGCACCACCCACATGGCAACTCCTTGACCAACCAATGAGCCATGTGGGAAATGTTGCTTTTCAACCCATTCAGACGTATTCAAACATCTAATCTCTACAGTATGGCCATTTCGTATTAAATAATTTCATTATACGGTAATTATTTTTTTTGACAATAATTATACGGTAATTATTAATTTGTAGGAATTTGGAAATACGTTAATTATTTTAGCTAACTCTAAACATTATACCCCCTTTTCCCAGAAACTATGAGTCCTACCCAGAAACTGTTCGTCTTTGACCTCCAGCTTGAGGCTGTTTGCAGCTTCAGCTCAAACTCCCGAGCTCGTCTTCGCCCTTAAGCTCGCGGCGTTCTACATCTTTCAGCTCGCCGTATTTTGACCGTTTCATCTCGCCGTCGCGTTCTAGTAGCAGGTGTTTGGAAGGCGTAATCGTCGATTTTTTGCGGTAATCTCCGATCGGCGGGAGGGATCTGTGTGCTTAGGTCTTATCCTTTGGTAAGTTCTTCTCCTAAGCCCACATTTTATCTTATTCAGAACCCTAAATCCCCAATATTTCGAAATGTCGATTTCCCCAATTCTTTTCATTTGAAGTAACCCTAGATCCCCTTTCGACCCTAAGCATGAAGTCCTTACCCGACCCGACCCTACTACCGTCTTCAATACCCGGGTTTGCTCATACGAAAACGAAGAAGAATATCGAGTCACCACTGATGAAGAACGGCGACGGTCCAGCAACGTCCAAATCTCATCATTCGTATACGACCAGGTTAAACAAGAACCAGATCTCAACCCATCGTACAAACAAGAAAAACGAACCCGACCCAGCGCCGGCGCCTAGCAACCATTCGTCACCTACATGTTCCGCCGTGAAAATATATCCGATCGCCGCCTGTGGCCGGCAACCACAGCTAAACATTTTACTGAACCAACTCCGACACACAAGTTAATTTCTCCATAATACATTGATTAGATAAATTTAACAGTTATTGATGACAATACAAATAAATAAACAATTAAAATATTTTTTTTTACAGTATTTATGTAAAGAATACTATTAATATACATGTATTTTATGGTATCATATTACTATAATACTAGTTTGACTACTTTTTAGTTTGAAAAGTCAAACTGACACTACTCAACCCACATGGCAATTCTACTAGAGGATAAGGGGACAAGTGGGTGGTGCACCACTGTTCCACTTTGGAGGGTGGTGCACCGAAGATGCTTCCTAAATAGCAAATATATCTTCTATTGCTAACTTACAACCTTTAGACCCAAGAGCGCTTGAATGAGACGGCACGGATCTCTTTCAGCTTAACCAGAGGTCTCGAGTTCGAATCCTGGTCCTGGGAATGCAGCAGTGTTAAAACTTTTGAGGGAGAGTTTTGCCGCCCTTGTGGTCCTACCCGACTCGAGGGATTAGTCTCCGCAGTTGAGCGTGGAGGGGCGCAGAGGATTCCATGGGAAACTGAAAAAAACTTACAACCTTTAGAAATCATTTTTTTAGATGATTTGAATAGTTTTCACCTTTTGATGATAATAACAATGCATCTAGCTTTCTCATTATGCATTTTTGATATTAATCATTTTCTTATATTAAATCTTTTAAGATTTAATAAACTATAAAAATAAATTTTGTAGCATTAATTTTTTAACTTCTTATTTCAAATTTAAAAAGGTGGAAAAATATATAAAATTCTTGTGGCATTAAGTCTTTTTTTTTTTTCTTTGACTGGGTATTCTCATAGACAAAGTTGTGAGAATAATCATCAGGTCTTGATGGTAGCTAGGTAAAACCCTCTCTAGAGGGATAATTTTAGGATCTAAACCTCTTATCTTACAAGTAAAGTTCGTGTGACGGCATAATTTACTTTCATTGTGACCCATCACTTTAGGGGTGGACTTTAACGCCTTGTTTGGTATAAGAGAGAAAATAGAAAGAGAGAAGATGGTGAGAGAGAAAGAGGTAAGAAAAAGAGTGAATTTTTTGAGTTGTTTGATACAAGAGAAATATAAGAGAAGTAGGAAGAGAAAGAAAAGTTAAATTTTCTTGGATAGACAATTATGACCTTATTATATATTTTTTAAATTTATTATATCTTATATTTTTTATACTATTAATAAAGAATATGATAATAGATAGTATAAAAAAATAACTATTGTTAAATGTAATTAAATAATAAAAGCCATTATACGATAGCTATGAATATGGTGGAGGCAGTAGTTTAATTTTATTAACAAAAGTCAGTATATTTTGTATTTTATATTTTCTTGGGTTTTATAAAAAAATAAAATAGAAAAAACTTTGACAGTAGCTATAGAAACAACTATTATTGTACCAAAAAAAAGGAAATAACAACTGTTCAGACTTTAATATTCAAAATTGAATGTTTAGCTTTGGGTTCATTTCAATATTCCATTTGGTGGAGGGTTGGTAAGTCATTTTATAGAGTAATATCTCTTCCCATCTATGAGGAGAAAAAAATATTAAGTGGGTCCCACTATTTTTATTCCCTCTTCTGTGCAGGAGAAAATATCGTTTTCTCCTCCTTTTCCCTCATCTCCTTTTGTCTTTTCTCATATTCTTCTCTACCAATCAAAGGCTAAATCTTTAGTAACATGTGTTCTCCGTACATTTGTTATGAAACTCAAAATAAGAAATTTTTAATGAAAAATTATAGAATTTAATACATTGGATATTGATTGAGTTGGTTTTAGGTTAATACAAAAAAAAAAAAAAGAGTATATTTTTGAACTCTTGTATATTTTTTGGAAGTGATTTTTTTTTTATATAAAATGCACCTTGAAATATTTCTATTTTTCATTAAAAACTTCTCATTTTATATTATCAAACATGGTATTATTATAATTATTATTATTTACATTTAAATTGTCAATTCACATTTTTTATTTTATAATATATTAATTAATAAAAATTATAATCAAACAATTAATAATGGTAATACTGTCATCATTTACTAACAAAGCTCAAATTTTTTATGTGTAAATATAGTGAGTAGTTCATAAATTAAAAAAATTAGAGTAAAGACCAATCTGGTCCCTAAAAATAATCACATTACAAAACGAAGAAAAGTGAAAAAATGTACACAATTTTTAAATATAGATACCTAAAATTTGAGCATTTTTTCCCCCACTTTTTATTCGTTTTCTATGATTTAAACTTATCATAGGCCACACAGGACCACCGATGAGACAGACGAGATGGTTAACATGACACATAAATAAGTAAAGGAACGTTGGAACTGATATGACTTACGAGTGACTAACATATTACACATATATAAATTGGAGGGATTAAATGATTAATTTATATTTTTTTAGGGATAAAAAATGTATCTATAACTATTTTTAGGGAACAAATTGGACTTTACTCTAAAAAATTTTAAATTTATTCTTTATGTAGAGCACCTAAGAATTAGAGAAATGATATTATGACACCAAAAGTTGACATCAACTTTTGACACCATAGTTAATTGAGTATATTAGTTGGTTAATCAATCAATAGTGTCAAAAGTGAATTAACCAACAAATATACTGAATTAACCATGATGTCAAAAATTGGTATCAACTTTTGGTGTCCCTGTATCATTGCTCAAGAATTAATCTGGTCTGGCGCTACTGAGCATTGTTGGATGGGAAAATGTTTACGTGTGCAAGTTGTGAAGAAACCAAGCAAATACAAAGGCCAACGGGGCTTTGACGATTCAACTGTTCAATAAATCAACATTCATTTCAATTTCATCACACACACATACATACACTAACACACACATATATGCATACAGAGTGGTCGACGAAAACGGAAGCAAGTAAATCAACAGAGCCTCATATTCCAATCATCACAGGTGACCAATACCATCATTCTTCATTCTTCAATCATCTATATCCCTATTCATTTTTTTTTTTTACTTGAACTGTTTGACAAGCCACAGTTTGATACCCAGATTTTCATTTTCCTTTCAATTCTCTGAATTGGACTGAAGTTCCCTTCTTTTTATTGAATTAATTAATTATCTTTATTTTCTTACCGACCCTATTATTCTATCAATAAAAAAGGATTAAACTTGAAATTTTTAGTCCTTTTAGGTTATCTATTAGCACTGGATTCTAGTATAAATACTTGTAGTTCAAAATGATTAGATCCTCTAATTATTACATGTTCTATCTTCTACCATGGCTTTAATCCTTTGGCAATACAAGTGGGTTCTGCATATTTTTGTGTTTTTGTGATTAATAAATTCCTGTGGCTCACGGTTTCTTAGACTTGATGATCTTTGGAGGACATAGATAGAGATACTGATAAGCAAAGGGTTAAATTATGAGTCGGTTGAACAAAGGTACAAGTACCTGCAGGGATGGTAGTGCCAGTAATGAATGTTCTGCAAGTGGAATGGCTGGAGAAAGGACAAATTGTCTTGATCACGAGATTGCACAGCTCACAAAACTTAGGTCAAGTCCCCATGAGCTTTTGGGCCGCGTCCTTCCTGGAAGGATGAGGTTACCTGCATCAACTGTAAGAATGTTAGTAGGTAGGGAAGGTAATTATTCTGGAAGGGGGAAATTCTCATCAGCAGATGGTTGCCATGTTTTAAGCCGATACTTGCCTACTAAAGGTCCTTGGATTGTGGATCGAATGAAAAGCCGAGCATATGTTTCACAATTTTCAGCTGATGGTTCTCTTTTTATTGCTGGATTCCAGGTTATTACTACTATCAATATCATTGTAGTTACTGTTATGTATAAATAATGTACGAAGCTGAAGATGATGGTTCTCGTAAATTGAAGAGTACGTGTGAAACTACGATTGAAACAAAAAGGGTCTTTAAATCTTCTCTTTGAGTTGTTTGTGCTTTGTTATACTACAGGGAAGCCATATTCGGGTCTATGATGTTGACAGGGGATGGAAAGTTATGAAGGACATCTCTGCTAGAAACTTGCGTTGGACAATTACTGATACGTCTCTGTCTCCAGATCAACGCTATCTTGTAAGTTTGAAGTTTGAGTTGATTGTCGAATGAGGTGGTATTCATGGACATTACATTACTAGGTTGAAGAATTTCTTGTTATTAGTATAAATGACCAACTCTAACCATGGCTTGTGAGTTTTGTACAAGTTTGAGCTATTCTTTACTAATGTGTTCCATTAACTCCTCCCAACTCACATTTGACAAATTTTTAATTAATTATTACAGGTTTACGCAAGTATGTCACCGATTATCCATATAGTCAATGTGGGATCTGCTACAACAGAGTCAATAGCAAATGTTACAGTATGTGCTGAAAATTTCTCACTTTGTCATAATAGCCAGTGTCCAGTCACATATAGTTAGTTACTTTTTTATAATATTATAGATGATTAAGCAGATGTTACATATACAGTTAATGTACTCTGAATTTTTCTTATGGGATCTACTAGTGCAAAAGATGGCTCCTTTTTATTTGAGCAATTCAATTTTTTAAATTAATGAAATGCTTGAGCCATTGAAATGAATTGTACGTCAGCAGATGAGGTCTGTCCAACCTCGCATGTAGAATGCGAAAATTTATGATATTCATTTCCAGATATACAGAAAACCTTTTTGTTTATATTGTTATTAAGAAACATACATAGATTTCTTCTTGTGCTTTAAATGTCCAACTTTAAGAATATTAATGTATCTCTGTCTCTCTTTTTGTGTGTTTATACACACATTAAAAAATTGTATACTTGTTCACTTAAGTACCCTTTTTTATTGCAGGAAATTCATCATGGATTAAATTTTTCTTCTGATGATGATGAGGACGAATTTGGGATTTTCTCTATCAAATTTTCAACGAATGGAAAAGAGCTTGTGGCTGCAACTAGTGATAGTGCGATATGTGTATATGATCTTGGGGCAGATAAGCTTAGCCTTAGAATTCCGGCTCACATGGTATCATATATCTTTATTGTTATAATTAGTTGTCTTTTTTGGAATAATTAAAATTAACTTTTCAAATGTATAAGGATCTCAATTTATGGTGACTTTTTACTTGCTATTAAGAAGGTGGATTGCTAGAGTATGCTGTATTATGCTAGTTTTGAAAGTACTATTCCAGTTTATACAGTTGGAATATTCTAGATTCAGTTGATTAGGAAGAATGTTCTAGACCTTGAGTATAAATACTCAAATCTGTCACAACTGATACTCTGTTAATTTGGTTACTAAATTTTTAGATTCTCTTTCTCTCTCTCTCTCTCAGATTCTCACATTTTAACATATCCTATAATTCTGAAATGGATAATATCTGATGTGCCATTTTATGTTGCAGTCTGATGTTAATACTGTCTGCTTTGCTGATGAATCTGGCCATCTCATTTATTCTGGAAGCGATGATAGTCTTTGCAAGGTAAACCTCGTTTTCTAGTTATTGGAATTTGTTAATATCCACAGATGTCTGTGTTGGCAGTGATGTTTTCATTTAATGCTTATCATTATTCTATTATTGGTGAGTTAAATAAATATCGGTCATGGATTTTATTTTAACTTTCCTCTGAGCATAAAATGAAGCCAACATGCTGGTGTTCTTCCGGTTTCATGTATTTTCTGTGTGAAATGTATTGTTGTGAGTTTGTTTACGTTGTCCCTAAGCTTTATCGGTATCTTCCATAGTCACCGGTGTTTTTTTTTTTTTTTTGAAGAGGAGAGGGGGGGGGGGGGGGGGTTGTTAGATTCTGGAAGTCTTTCTTCAAGGTACAGTATGAGATTTTAAACAGTCATGCTTGTAAAATGCCTATAACTTGTGGTGTGGCTGATTCTGTGACAAAAAGTTTGTCAATACCAAGAGCCCAATTGTTGGACAATATGAGTGTTAACTGTTGATGGGAGTCATCAGTGATGCATTTTTTATTGTAAGCTGTTGGGTTATCTAGAGTTGTTTGCATTTACGCCATTGCACCGATATATTGCTGGAAACTTGTAACTCAAGTTGTTTATAAATTATTCAGTATGTTATTATACATGACATTTATTATAATATAGTAAATATATCTATGAATGTTGTTGCAGCTCAAAAGTTTGCAAGCTCAAGCACGATTTTCTTTAAAGCTTGAACCTGTCTCATAAATTAATGTTCTTAACATTAGCACTCAAGCTGCTCATCTACATTCTTAAAATTTTTCAAGCCTTTTATTTCCAATAATCCAATTCCATCATGGCATTGTTTTTTATGCTTGCAATCACTCAGCAATGGAAATCTTGGCTGTTATGACTTAGTGCAGGTGTGGGACAGGCGTTGCTTGGTCACTAAAGGACAACCAGCTGGTATCTTAATGGGACATTTAGAAGGCATTACATTCATTGACAGCCGTGGGGATGGCCGTTATTTAATTTCTAATGGAAAAGATCAAACTACCAAATTGTGGGACATAAGGAAGATGTCTTCTAATGCCACAAAGATGTCTTCTAATGCGATAAGGTAAATACGGATTTATGCAAATGAATTTGATTTCCCCTCCATTACCCTTCTCCTCTTCCATATGAACGCGTGTTTGTGTGCTAGCATGTGCATATACTCATTTTAATGATTTTTGAGGTAGGCGTTGTATTTTATGTTGGAGTGACACTTAATCCACAAAAAATGAAGAAAAGTGACTCCAATTCTCATTTATTTTTCCTAATCTGTGGTGTATATATTTGGTGATCATGTTTGTTACTTAAACCAACAGTCAGGGCCTTGGAGGTGAAGATTGGGACTATAGGTGGATGGACTATCCAGATTATGCTAGAAATTTGAAGCATCCCCATGACCAATCATTGGCAACATACAAAGGCCACTCAGTGTTGCGTACTCTAATTCGATGTTATTTCTCACCATCGTACAGGTAACTTGTGCTTTGCAATTTCCTCACTTATATGAATATCACTATTCTTTTTCTGTTTTACATGATGTAAGATTCTAATTTATCCAAAATATTGCTGTCTTGAACTGCTTATGATATTTCCGATTTCTGTTAGCTATATATTTTACAATAATGTACAATTCCATAGCTGTTAGTTCAGTTTTGCTGAATGGCTAGGATGTCGGTGTGTTTAATAACTTCAATTGTCATCCATGATTTTGACCTTTTGTACATCTTATTGTGCCATTAAATTATAAAAGTCAGATTTGAATGAGCAGAACTAGTTTCCTCTGGAGTTGGGGCTTGACTAAATGTTGCTGGAAGGATATTCTTTTATGGAAGAATCCAATTGATTTTTCCAGCTTGTGTTCATCTTGCCCCAAAGCCCTATACGCTTTTAGAAATCTGGATGAAAATACCCTTTTGACTTGAGGTGGTTGTCGCGGTGGAATCGATAAATCCTTTTTCTGCCTAAACTACCTTTTGCAAACTTTAAATTTTATATTATTGTTTTTAGTTCTAGTTATTAGTTGATTGAAATAGATGAGTGACATCTGTTTGTTGACAAATTTTCAGGATTGGTTTTATTTTGATAATGTTCCATGTTCTATTTGCATCTGATATTTGGAGAATGTGAGTTTTATCTAATGTTGTCATTCCTTGTTGCAGCACTGGTCAGAAGTACATCTACACCGGGTCCAGTGATTCATCTGTATATATATGACCTGGTAAAAAAAATGATTAGATATTATATTAACTGTTACTCCATTTGGATGAAAGACATCAATTTATTTTTGGTTCTTATACAATGAGATCAGTGTCTAACAAATGTGGTTCATTCTTTGTAGGTGAGTGGGGCTCAAGTTGCTAAACTTGAGCATCATGAGGCACCTGTAAGGGATTGTAGTTGGCATCCTTTCTATCCATTGATGATCACTTCAGCCTGGGACGGTGACATTGTGAGGTGGGAATTTCCTGGAAGTGATGAAGCCCCTGCTCCTCCAAACAAAAGAGCAGGTCGAACTCGTAGGAGAGGTTTTTATTATATGTAGCTCATGTTCTTTTGTACATGTGCTTAGATCCATATATTTTGGTAGCTATAGTCTATATGTAATTTAAGTATCTTTCTTCTATTTTTCCATAGCTTGTAGAAAGAGTCCCAAACGTAGTTACCTTTATTTTTACCTTATTTCTGTATGCTGTTTAAGCCTATATATATTGTGGATGCTCAATAAGCCTTGACTGGTAATGACTAAATGTAAATGCAGTCCTTAATGTATTCTATTCTTTGATATGTTCTTTAATCCATGGAAGCCAAATTCAGTGATGGGCTAGTATGTTGTTTTAACTTTTGGCTTTTTGTTCTTTTGACCAAAAAAGCATTTTCTGTCGTGGTTGTGGTAACTGGTAAGTGAAAGGTAGAACCAGAATCAAGCTTTGTTTATGAATTATCTGTTGTTCTGGCAAAATTTTGGATATGCGAGGAGGAATTTGATTCAGTGATGCAGCCTTAATTTAGATGAGATTGCACAAATGGAAGTCTCCATGAAAATCTTCATCTCACCTCTTCCTTACAAAGACTTCACTTTGCCCTAGTTATAAGCGTTTACTAAGACAGAGAACCAATGATTCAAGTTTGTGAATAAATTTAGACATTGTTTAACAAAATATTATTTATTGTGATTTTATCATAGTGGTATTGTTCTTGGCTGACGTCAAGCAAATGAGACATAGTTGGAATGAAAACTTATGATCATGAGGGCATTTGTTACCCATTATTTGATTAAAAAAATCAATTTTCTAAGTATAAAATTATTTTTAATGAGTTTGATGGTGTTTGTTTAAGCTTTTCATAAAAATGTTTTTTGTTAAAAATTATTTTTATTGTTAAAATAAACAACTTATGTTTTTCTTAAAAATCTCTAAAAGATAATCTTTAAATTATTGAATGTCAAAATTATTCTTTTTTTATCTGTAACAAACAACCTGTATAATTATTCACAATTGTCTAATGTGTCCTCTTTAAAAAAATATATTTAATTAACATATTTTAGTAAAATAAAATAAAATAAAATAAATGGATGACGTGGTAAGTGTTTATTGTTACACGAGGAAGAGCGATCCTTGGTTGCCTTTCGTGGCACACAGGTGTCGGTCTTGTCTGAAAACTGAAGACAAAAACTGAGTTGCAGCTGCGGAGAAGAAAAGCCAACTTAACCCAATTCAATTCAATGGCTTCTTCTTCTTCTTCGTCAACCACATCAAAGATTGCTTTCCGCATTGTAATGGTGATTCTGCTTCTTCTCCTTCTCTTCTACATTGGTCGCCCTTTGTATTGGAAAATCTCCTCTACCGTCCATGATATCCGCCATAACAACCAAACCGTCACACAAGGTGCCACCACACTTCATTTTCGTTAAACTTACCAACTTTTTGGCTTCAATTTTTCATTTTTCACGTACCCTTTTTGGTTTTTTCCCTTCGTCATCTCAAGGCCTTTCCCAGATCGTTATGGAAGCTCAGAAGTCGATTGGTTGGTACCACGACGGCTCAGGGGTCCGTGATAAGAACCGGAAGCTGCTCCGTTATCAGGTTTTGTGGAATGTTATTGTTTAACTGTGAGATTTTTTTAGGGCATTGTTATGATATTAATAATTCAGTGCAGCATTGCAAAGTTAATGCAATTATATTATGCTATGTCATGTTACTCTATATGGTAATCATTTGCCATTAGTCTTACCGATGGAGTGAATCACTATTTTGGTCCTGAAATTGTATTATCGTATCGACTTAAGAAATAAATTTATGTCCCCCAAATTAAAAAATGTCACTAAATTAAACTAATATGATGATCTTTTTTCACTTTGAGGACATTTTTGTCTATTTTTTAATGTGAGACTAACTTGTGATCGTTCTATAATTTTAGAGACCAAAATAATGATTTACCAAGAGCTCTTGAAATATCTCTTCATAAACCTCCTTTAGATTTCCTTATTTTTTTTTTTTTTTTAATTATCGTCTTTTCTAATTTGTAATTCATTAAATGGGCGGCCCATCAGTCATAGTACTATACCATTTCTACTAACTGAAGATTTTGCTTTTTCAAGTTGAAAGTATTATCGTCAAGAAGTGTCAAAGATTGAAATCAGTCTAGAATACAGTTGGTTCTAGAACCTGTAAGGCTTCTTTATGTGCTTGTAAGAAACTGGACAAGCTCGAAAATTGGTGCTATATATGGATGCACCAAGAATGGTGGAAGCAGAGGTGCTTGCAGTTCAAGCAATCTCAGCAATAAGAGAAAACTGAGAAAACACAGAAGATGAAAAACTGCAATAGCATGAAAATGCTTTCAACTCAATTTGCAATGTAGAGAGTGTTGGGAAATGCCATCATAATTTCCCTCCTCTATGAACTCAAAATAGGCACTAAGCGGAAGCGTAAAATAAGTATAATAACATCAGACAATTTTTAGCGTGGAAAAACCTCCTCAATGTGAGCAAGGGAAAAAAACCACGGGACCCGTAGGCCACTTAAACTTTCACTATAGCAATAATGGGAATACAAAAATACAATAATATTGTATCCTCAATTTGTGGATAACACTCTCACAAATTGGCTCACTATTTTTCTCTCTTAGAAACACTCTCTAAGGATCTCTCTATTTTTCTCTCACCCTCTTACTCTTGTGAGGATTGGTGTGCTCTCCTTTCTCTCATTTACTTCTATTTATAGAAGCAAAAAATGATGCACGAATGGCAAGTGGTTGGAGGTTGAAAGCATTTCAACCATTGCATTAAATGAAAGAAGACTTTGCATTGGTTTGGCTAGAATTTCAACAATTCTCCTCCTCCAGCCAAAGGAAAAATATTCTTGGATGGGGTTGAAGCTAAGCCCGCAACTTCTTTACAGACTTCTAACATCTCTTTTGGTAGAGGTTTTGTCATCATATCTACCCCGTTGTCTTTGGTGTGTATTTTCTCAATCTGCAACAGTTTACTTTCCAACACATCACGGATCCAATGATACCTTACGTCAATGTGTTTTGACCTTGAATGAAAAGTCGAGTTCTTGCTGAGATGGATTGCGCTCTGACTGTCGCAATAGAGAACATAACTTTCCTGATCCTGTCCTAAGTCTTGTAGGAACTTCTTCATCCACAAGATCTCCTTGCAACCTTCAGTGATTGCGATGAATTCTGCTTCTGTGGTGCTTAAAGCAATACACTTTCGCAGTCTTGACTGCCATGAGATAGCTCCCCCTGCAAAAGTAATCAGGTATCCTGATGTAGACTTTCTTGAATCCACATCTCCTGCCATATCTGCATCTGAATATCCAAGAAGGATTAAATCTCCATTGCCAAAACACAAGCAGCTTTTGGCAGTTCCTCTCAGATACCATAGTATCCATTTCACTGCATTCCAATGCTCCTTTCCTGGACTCGATAGGAATCTGCTCATAACTCCCACAGCATAAGCAATGTCTGGTCTTGTACAAACCATTGCATACATAAGACTACCCACTGCGGAAGAATAAGGCACCTTGCTCATTTCTTCCTTTTCTTCTTCATTCCCTGGTGATAATCGCTAATTTATCAAGTAATTATGCCTTTCTTGAGTGGATTTTACTCCCAATTGCATGGCTTTATCTTTGTTTTGTCCCCATTTTAGTTAATTGAGTCTTTGTTAGTTGTTGTGGGTATTTTTAATAATTCTTGTAGTTAAGATTAATTTTTTAGTTGTTTTGTTCCCTTTTATTGTAATCTAACTTAGGTATGTTTTCCTATCATTTTAGGATTCAATAAGTGTGGAAAAGCTTGAAGAGAAGTGGAATTGATCAAGGAAGTGGAGCTTATGTGAGAATGAAAGAGCTGGAAAGAGAATTTTTTGAAGACTAGCATCAGCAAAGCTGGCGCTGGACGCCAGGAATCCTGCGTTCAGCGCTAGCAGGTCGTGAGAAATCAGCTTTCTGTGCTGCTGGCGCTCAGCGCCAGAAAGCCAGCGTCCAGCGCTGGCTCATTTTCTGATAGGGTATTTAAACGCGTTTTTTCCATTTTGGGCTACACCCATCAGCAGCCATTCGACAGACTTGACCTAAAAGGAGTGAAGAACGCCTCCCTTCAGCTGGAACACCATTTCTAATGGAGTTTGTTCCATTTTTCTTGTTTATTTCATCTTCTCTTGCTGCTTTCTCTACTATGTCTAGCTAAACCCCCTCTTGTTGGGGTTAGATGTTTGCTTTTCTGAACTTGGTTGTATTTTGATTTGGTTTTAATGCAAGTTCCTCTTTCATTATGAGTGTTTGATTCCATGCTTAATGCTTTTCTTGGCTTGATCACCCATGAAATGTTTTGTTGCTTTGGTAGACAATTGGAAAGTTGATGCTAAGGCATGCTCATGAATCAAATACCAAGTAGTTCATGAATCTAGGAATAGGTCTTGAAGTGCTTGCAATCTTATAAGTCTTGGTTCTTTATGCAAAATCTCATGTTAATCCACCTAAGGAATTAGGGTTTAATTTGGGGTTTTAGGCTCATTCCACCTAAGGAATTAGGGCTTGAGTATTTTAAAAGGCTTGATTGTCATAATTGAATTAGGACTTGTGTTATTAACCATGTCATTGCAATTGAGGGAAGATTGGTGTATTCTAACCCCAACACTTTTATCCATTTGTTAATCACATCTCTTTTTGCTTACTAAGTGTTTGTTAAAAATCCCAAAAGACCCAAAAATATTTTACTCTTGTTTATTTTGTTGCATGTTAATTGAGCTCCCTTCCTTCCAAACGATCGTCTAAATAGTGGTTCAAATTGAGAAGTGGTACTTGTCCGCGATCCCTGAGAACGATATCCGGTCTCACCACCGTATTACTTGTTTACGACTAGGTATACTTGCCGAAACCGTACCACCTGGACATTGCGTCTTACTCAGTTTGAGATGACCAGGTAATGGACCATGCATAGGTTTGGCATTATGCATGTTGAACCTTTCAAGAACTTTCTTGATATAGTCTTCTTGTGACATCCATAACATTCTTCTAGAACGATTTCTAGTGATCTTCATTCCAAGAATCCTCTTCACTGTACCCAGATCTTTCATGACAAAAGACTTACTCAATGCCTTCTTGAGAGCAGCTATTTTCGCCTTATCTTTCCCAACAATTAGCATATCATCAACATACAACAGAAGTATGATGGATTCACCATTCTCATAGTTCTTCACAAACACATAATGGTCTGCGGAGGTCTTCTTGAAATTGTGTTGGGTCATGAAGAGATCAAACTTTTTGTACCATTGCCTTGGAGCTTGCTTCAGACCGTAGAGGCTTTTCTTCAAACGACACACTAGGTGTTCCTTGCCTGGTTCTGCAAAACCTTCTGGTTGATCCATATAGATTTTTTCCTCTAGGTCTCCATGTAGGAATGCTGTTTTTACATCAAGCTGTTCAATCTCCAAGTCTAGTTTTGCAGCTAGACCGATAATTGCTCTAATAGATGTCATCTTTACCACCGGTGAGAAGATTTCTTCGAAATCTATACCTTTCTTCTGGTTGCACCCCTTTACAACAATTCTTGCTTTGTACCTGGGGTTTGGGTTATTCTCTTCAGTCTTGAGCTTGAACACCCATTTATTTTTCAGCACCTTTCGCCCATCTGGTAATCTCACCAGGTCATACTTCTGATTCTCTTTCAAGGACTGTATTTCTTCTTCCATGGCTTGCAACCATTTCTCCTTATCATTCGTCTCAATGGCTTCTATGAAGCTTTGAGGTTCTCCTTCATCAGTGAGATTGACATATTCATCTGAACAATATCTTCTTAATGGTTGTCTGACTCTTGTTGATCTTCTCACTTGAGGTTCTTGTTCTGTCTCATCAGTCTCCATCATCTGTTGTCCCACCATCTGATTCTGACTTTGTTCTGTCTGGTCGGGTTGTTCTGTTTGATCAGATTGCTCCTCCTGATCATGTTCAATCATTTGAGGAATATCTCCCCCTGAATTGTTTATCACAATGGGACTTGAATCAGAAATCACTTTGTGCTTTGGCTTCTCAGATTGCTTAATATCTTGGATCGTTTGATCTTCAAAGAACACCACATCTCTGCTTCGAACAATCTTCTTGTTTGCAGGATCCCATAATCTGAAGCCAAGTTCATCTCTTGGTGAACCAAGGTATATGCATTCCTTCGTATTTGCATCTAGCTTTGCTCATTCATCTTTAGGAATGTGGACAAATGCCCTACACCCAAAGACTCTCAGGTGACCATAAGAGGCTTTCTTTCTAGTCCATACTTCATCTGGAATCTCTCCATTTAAAGGTCTTGAAGGAGACAGATTTATCAAATCAACTACAGTTTTCACTGCTTCGCCCCAAAATGATTTGGGAAGTTTTGCTTGAGAAAGCATGCTTCTGACTTTCTCTGCAATTGCTCTGTTCATCCTTTCAGCTATACCATTCATCTAAGGTGTCTTGGGAGGTATTTCTCATGTCTTATCCCATGAGTTTTGCAATATGTCTCAAACGGACCTATGTATTCTCCGCCATTATCAGTTCTCAAGTATTTCAGTTTTCTTCCAGATGCTCGTTCTACAGAAGCATGAAACTCCTTGAAAGCTTGAAGAACCTGATCTTTCGTCTTCAATGGATACACCCACACCTTCCTGGAGTGATCATCAATGAAGGTAACAAAATATTGAGCACCACCAAGGGACCTTTCAGACATTGAGCAAACATCTGAATGAACAAGATCCAGAATCTGCTTTCTTCTTCTTGCATCATATGATCTTTTAAAAGATACTCTGTGTTGTTTTCCTGCCAAGCAGTCTTCACAGGATTCAAGTGGCTGCCCTTTTATCTTTGGGAGATGAACTTTTGCAAGGATCTCCAAACCCTTCTCACTCATGTGGCCCAATCGTCTATGCCACAATTCTTTGGTTGTGTCTTGAGCAACATTCGTCTCCCCTTTGCATATCTTTCCCTGCATAATGTACAGGGAGCTTTCCTTTCTGCTGCGAGCAACAATCATGCTTCCTCGGCTGAGCTTCCATCTACCGTTACTAAATTGGTTTATCATCCCGGCTTCATCTAGCTTTCCAGCTGAGATAAGGTTCAGACGCATCTCAGGTACATGTCTTACCTCCTTCAGCACAAGCTTGGTTCCATTCTCAGTCATCAAAGTTACTTCACCAATACCGGCGATTTTACTCGTGACGTGGTTTCCCATCTTCACCGTACCAAAATCTCCTTTTTGGTATGATGAGAAGTATTCTTCATGAGGTGTGACGTGGAAGGATGCTCCTGAGTCAATTATCCAGATGCAATCATCAAATGCAATGTTTAGATAATTTTCTTCTCCGACAAGAAATATATTCTCATCATTTGAGGCCACTGCGATAGTTGTTCCATCTTCTTTCTTCTTCTTTGGGTCAATCTGGTCCAGGTGGACTGTTCCAGCCTGTTGGTCTCTTTTCAAGAATCTGCACTCAGACTTTATGTGTCCTGGTTTGCCACAGTAATAACAATTTAGTCTGGTTCGAGATTTGGATCTACCTTGTGATTTTCCACGACCTCCTTTTCCACAATTCTTACTCCTTCCTCTATTTTCAACAACATTGGCTTTAAACTGATTGTTCAAGCCTCTTCCCCTCCATCTTGACTCTTCATTTAGCAAACAATCTATAACAGAATCCATGCTAAGCTTTCCGTCTGGAGCAGAATTGCTGAGAGTGGCAACTAGAGTGTCCCAACTCTTAGGCAAAGAACTGAGGAGTAGAAGAGTTTGCAACTCATCATCAACACTCATGCCTGTCTTTTTTAATTGATTAACAATCCCTTTGAAAGTGTTCAGATGTTCGATCATATTTTGACCGTCCATGTACTCCAACTTTACCAGTCGTCTGACAAGGTGGGCTTTGTTCCTGGGTGTCTTCTTTTGAATCAAAGATTCAAGTTTCGTCCACAACTCATACGCATTGGTATAAGTTTATACATGTTCGAACAAGCTTCGATCAATATATTTTCGGATCATAGCTACTGCTTTCTGATTATGAAGCTCCCAATCTTTTTCAGTCTTCCCTTCCGGCATATTCTTCTGGGTGATTGGCTCGTGCAAATCTTTGCAGTGTAGATGATCTTCCATCATCGGCTTCCAATAGGAGTAGTTATCTGCAGTTAGCTTGAACATGTCTCCATCATGAGTGACAGATCCTTCCATCTTGAGTTACACAGGCCAATAGTTCCTCCAACAAGTTGGGTTCTGATAAAAAATAACACTATACGTAAATAGTGCCGTACAGGTGACTAGTGCCGAATGCTGAAAATTACTGTAGTTTGTGAACAATGTTCCAAGGAAGTTCCCAGGAAAGAGAGATTGGTCAATAGACACACTTAAATACCAAGTCTTTCTTAGCCAGAACTTGCCTAGGCATGCACTTTCATGCTGCCACACTTTATTTCCAGCAACAAAAATAATTCTTTTCTGATGTGGAAGATCAGACAATGCTGCAGCCACAGAGCATACTAAGAATTTTCTTATAAATCTGGCACCTAGTATCCCAGAGCTCTGATTCCACTGTTGGGAAATGCTATCATAATTTCCCTCCTCTGTGGACTCAAAATAGGCACTAAGCGGAAGCGTAAAATAAGTGTAATAACATCAGACAATTTTTAGCGTGGAAAAACCTCCTCAATGTGAGCAAGGGAAAAAAACCACGAGACCCGTAGGCCACTTAAACTTCCACCATAGCAATAATGGGAATACAAAAATACAAGAATATTGTATCCTCAATTTGTGGATAACATTCTCACAAATTGACTCACTATTTTTCTCTCTTAGAAACACTCTTTAAGGATCTCTCTATTTTTCTCTCACTCTCTTACTCTTGTGAGGATTGGTGTGCTCTCCTTTCTCTCATTTGCTTCTATTTATAGAAGCAAAAGATGATGTACCGAATGGTAAGTGGTTGGAGGTTGAAAGCATTTCAACCATTGCATTAAATGAAAGAAGACTTTGCATTGGTTTGGCTGGAATTTCAACAGAGAGGAGGGTCCTAATTTACACAGTTAGTGAGCCTAATAACTGTTCAAACTAACTAACTAATTAGCAAAACTAATTGCAACTAACTAACTAATTACATTAATCAGGTGCAGCCAGGTGTACTTGGATAAGTTATGCAGCCAGTCTTAGGCTGCTGTAATACTACAGTAGTAGTGCTCTTATTTGTTTAGAGATGGAAAAGCCTGTTTTCTTTTTCACCATTTCAGATTTCTCTCTATTTCTTTATATTGCTCAAATATCATTTCCAATGCATTTGTACTCCAGAACTTCAACTGCCTACTTCAACCTTTGCCCGAGCTATTCATCAAGGAAGTTTTTTTTTTAACTTCACTTCATTGACTTGAATTCTTGAGTCCCAATGTGTGCTTAAGGTACAAAAGTGTAAACAACTTTTGTCTTCACTCACTGTCTGACTGTCATTAGTAGTGAGGTACAATACAAATGATGTTACTGCGAAGTGATTTTGCTCATACCATATAGTGTGTGGTGCACCTTAGACTACACTTGCTCCTACCACTGCACCCAGGTGGGTGGTGCACCTTAGACAACACCATAATAAACGATCCAACCTTATTTATTATTCCAGCTTAAATGTATCCTTTTAAGTTTTTTTTTTTTTTTTGGTGAACCATGTTATCGCCATGAGATAGAGACTAAACCATAGATTCTGTTGGATCAAGACACATTATCTCTCATCATTTCTTATTATTAATTATTATAATATTAAATTAAATTAATTAATCAATCAAAATACATATTATTGTGTCACCCAACAGATGTTATCCTGTTAAAACCAAAGCCAAGCTTAACATTGACAAAATCAACTATCAGATTTAAGAGACATAAATGGTCCTCAGACTCCTATATGATGTTATCCCAGCAAGATAACTGGTTGGGCTTCCATCATTGAGCTGGGCCTTCCCCCAGAGACTGCTACCTGGCTTCATTTTGTAGTCTTTTCATTCTTTTCCCTACATTTCTCTCCTCCATTGACCAAAGCTTTTTTTTTTGTCCTTTCTCCTGTCCCCCGCACCCCAACCGAAAACAGAAGTAAAAAAAAAAAAAATCTCCATTATTTTTCTCTACACGTAGCCCTTCCATAGTCGTTTCCAGGAAAAGAAGCCAAGGAGAAATGAGTCGGTGTAACTAGACAACAATTCGTTAACTAATACTAGTAGAGTGTCGTACTAGCCAACAATATCTAGCTTTCACGATCAGCACGGAAAACAAAATGGTGGATTGAAACTTTTTGGTTTCAACTTTCAAAGTCTCCTACTCTCCTGCCACTTTGTCAAAGAAACCAAATTCATTGAATTGAACAATATATTGGCTTGAATTAGAAGCGTCTTGGAAAAAGCATACAATTTCCAACTTCTGGTCCTATATATAAGAGGCAAAACCCTAAAACATACAGACTAAGAAAATGTATTGAAATAAGCTATTTGTAATTAATGTTTATATAAATTTATAAATTTAACCCTTCAATAATTAATGAACAAACCTACTTGTATTGAAAGTTACACTGTCTCGTAAATATAAACCCTATTATAAATAAGGGTAAAATTGGAAATGAGCATTTAATATTTGTCAAAATACATGCATGTCTCTTATATTTTGGACCAAAAAAAAGTAGCCATTTGCCTCTTATAATAAGGACCGGAGGGAGTATAATATATATTATATGAGTCTTACTAACGAGTGTCCTAAGGACATTATTTAAGGATTTTAAACAAGGTAATTATTTATTATTCATTGAAAATCAAAGTATATATCTTTTCCCAATATATTGAATACACAACTTTCCATGAAAATTTACTTTTTTAATTTCTTAAATAATGTACTTAGGTACTACCTCCGGACCTAATTATAAGCAAAAAAAACTAAATTCACACATATTAATAAAGTTAGTTAAGTTAGTTTAATTATCTTGATTTGTGTAAGAAAGAGAGTTAATTGTCTAGGGAATATGCAATGCTTCTGGAAAAGTAAATGGAGAATTGGTTTGATTGGTTAATTTTCTTGATTTTTACAATACTGACATTTAATAATGCTGACTTAATTGATTTTTGCTTATATTTAAGTCCAAATAATGTAGCTATTTTTTTAGTTATATTTAGATCCGGAGGGAGTATTCATTGGCATTTGTAGCAACACCTAAAACTGTGCATTGGATATTCAATCCAGCGGTAACTGAACATGTCTGCTTACAATGACATTTGGCAGGCGCGCTATATTGACCTTTTTCTAATCTCATCTTCAACGACCAAGACTTTAATTTCCTTTGCATATTAATCATCAACAAGTTGACATACTATTGGTAGTTGGATCTGACTTCGTGTACAGGTTTGAAAATTAGTTGAAAATTAAAATCAGGGCACATGCCCGCAATATATAGAGCCTTTATCCAGTGCAACTCTGACTTACTATAAGTGCAAGAAAAACGAATCTTGACAATTACATCATATACTTTTTAATTAAATTCAAAGCTTTATAGTATTTTTGTATCCTAAAGTGGATCAATCACACATATCTTGCAAAATTCTATGTTGCCCAAACTAAATGCTCGTGTGTGCCTTGAAGATTAATGATTGCCAGCATGCTCTTGGATGACCTTTTTACCCCAAAAGTAATCTGAAAGTGCATTCACTATGAGACTGATTGGCCAACTTTTTCTTTCACGTAATAAATTTCTATTAAAATATTTATATACAACCGTAAGTCAGTGATTACACATATACTTGTGTGCTAGTGATTACACATATACTTGTGTGCTATGCTTCTTTTTGAGGCCTTAATTTCCCTTAATGGGTCAACTTTAACCTCAATCGTGATGTGCAATAATAGCTCTCAATATATGATTCATGGAAATGGGTCAACGAGTGTGATAACCACCGCATTCATATAATAAAAAGAAGGAAACTTCATTGGGCAAAAGGAGTTTCATGGAAGTTGGAACAATCACAACCACTAGGAAGATGAAGATATAATAAGATGTCCCAGCTGGTTGTAGTTAATTTCCACAAATATTCTCTATATTAATTTCTCTTCTAGCTAGGGCCTTATTATGGAGCAATCTAGGGGTCTTCCTAGGAGATTCCTCCCCAAAACCCACATAATAGGTCCTAAGTTTTAAATAAACTAAGAGATTCATAACAATTAATTCAAAGTTATCTTGGATATTCTATAAAGTAGTAAAAATAATTTTTAGTTTTGGGTGGCCAATTCATCCTCAAGCTGTTGGTTTAGAATAAGTCACACGCGTGTTCAATTGATTATTGATTAGAATTTAGAAGCTAATGGGTCACATATCTTTAAACGTCATCCTAATAACCCGAAAACAATGGTTTCTTTGTTTTGCTTTTTTTTTTTTTTTTTGGAAGAGGAAAACAGTGGTTTCTTGTCTAATAGAAATTTATCTAAAAATTATAATCAAAGTTTTCATTTTTTTTTTTTTAAAGATAAGTTTGCCAATATCATCCTTCCCCTTGCGAACACCCAACTATAAGTGAAACGTATTCAAACTTTTGCCAAGATACACATCGAAGTTGATCTAGATCCACATTGCATCGATGCCATAATATTTTAGTTTATATATAATATAATTAAATACCGATACCATGGGGTTAAATAAACGAGAATAGTAACTAACTTTTTTTTTCCTTCCATTTGTAAGCAAAAACTTCAGCGAGGAAGAGATTGTTGTGTTCAAAGATGAGGGCACTCGGTCTTTTGCCCATGTTCTCAAATCTTATAATTTTAAACGGATGTTATTTTATTTGGTTGCTTTTAGAAAATATTACTAATACTAAAGACAGGTGTTAGTCTATAACAATTGACGTCGAGTACACAAGATATCTTAACATGAAAATTCCATATAGTGGCAAGAATATGCCAAGCCCATTGCACTATAAAAATAAATTCACTTTTGACAAACTCGTAAAGTCACTTTCATTTTTCTGTTGAAAAAGCGTAGAGAATTCCATTCATAAAATGGAAAAGGCATCCATGTTATACACTAAAATGTCTAAAAAAAAAATAGTAGCATTTTTTTTTTGGGAGAGAAGTAGCATTTGATACTATCTCTATTTTAGTTATGAGGATAACTTTTACGTCAGTTTAATTTTTAGTTGAATATATATGAAGTGCCAAACTTATTAATATGGCAATATATCATTAGCTACAAGTGTAACACATTCTTACACTAACATGCATTAAAATTACATCAAAATTAAATCTTATAATTATTAAGAGTATAATTATTGCGAGTTGTTGGTAAATAAACCGTAAATTAGAATTTACAATTAAATAATTCGAATGTAACAATATTAATCTCAACTCATGTTAGAATTTTGTAAAGATCACGATATATTGAAAATATTATTTTGGTTTGACCGTCTCAATTAGCTATTAGTGGCACACTTAAGGGAGGCCAATCAAGTGGTTGGTGCTTTATCAAAGCATGGTCTTTCCTTGAATTTTCAGTATAGAGTTTTTGATATAATTCCCGCTTTTATTGCTTTGCCTGTTACGGTGGATATTTCCTCCATGCACTTTTCGTGTGGTTTTTAGTTGTTGTTGCTTGGGGTTTTAACCCCTTTTATCCATTAAAAAAAAAGAAGCTATCAGTGGAGGGTATTATAGATAGATTGAACGGAATCGTGCAAAGGTTTTATTGGCTAAACCTGTGGAAAAGACTTTCTGATGTTAATCTTAATTTTATGCAAGGCATGTTTAGTCACATTAGAGAGTTTTTCATTCATCACATTAGAGTTTTTTTATTCATTGATGCGATACATTGAACTATGCGTGCTTTAAATGATAAGAAACTTGAACACTTTAAATAAGTTGTTAGGAATTCGAATTCTGACTCTTGTGTATGGAGAAAACCTGATTAGAAGGATAGAATCCATCTTATATGCCCAATAGGTTTCCCGACGAAGATTAGTCATTACTAACAGTGAGATACTAACTGTCGGTCTGTCCTACCTGCCTATAACATGTTTAAAATAGAGTAATGATAGGTGAACACCAAAATGGGACAGCCATTTGGAACAGCTGGTTAATCATATATAAATATTTGGTTAATTCAGTTTATTATATGATTAATCACGTGTAAATATTTTGTTAATTCATGATGACCCATTAATTATATAAAGAACTGAATTAACCAGATATTTAGATGTGATTAACCAAATATTTACATGGTTGTGGTAAATAAGCTCATTAACATGATTAACCATATAATGAACTGAATTAACTAAATATTTATACATGATTAATCAAGTGTCTCAAATGAGTGTCCTATTTGTGTGTTCATCTATTATTACTCTTAAAATAAATTAGCCTTTTTATGTACTTTCATGGGTTTACTAACTGTCGGTCTGTCCCACCCGCCTTTTTCTATATTCATGTCTTTTACTTTTATTTTATGGGGGGAAAAAAAGAGACCAAAGAAAAAAAAAATTCTATCTCTCTCTTTTTTCATAAAAAAAAATGTATAGAATAAAAATATAAAAAGTTAGTGTAAGAATAACATTCTTCTGTTTACAGGAAAATATCTTCCTTTCAAAATATATTTTTATGTGAGCTTATATTAAATAGGTTAAAGTAATCTTTTGGTCCCTGTATGTGATATTGATTTTCAATTTGGTACCTATACATAAAAAATTATTAATTTGGTCCCTATACGTGACACTGGTTTTCAATTTGGTCCTCACCGCTAGTTGGTCCCTATATAAGAGGACCAAATTACAAATTATTATCACATGTAGGGACCAATTCAACAAAAAAATTATTGAAATCGGTCCCTACATGTGACGATTATTTTCAATTTGGTCCCTACATATGATAATAATTTGCAATTTGGTCCCTCTTATATAGGGACCAATTAGCGGTGAGAACCAAATTGAAAACTAGTGTCACGTATAGGGACCAAATTGAAAATCAGTGTCACATATAGGGACCAAAATATTACTTTAACCTATTAAATAATTTCTTGGTATTGAAATTATATATATAAAGGGAGTATATTTAGGAGAAAATATTTAAAGTTAAAAACCATCTTCAAACCAATATCATTCATGTCAAATAATTTCTAGAATAAATAGAGTGAAATTAAGGGCCCGCTTGTTATTGATTTAAAAATAAGGGATTTTGACACTTAATAATTTAGAAATTATTTTTTAGAGATTTTAAAAAAAACATAATCTATTTTTTTTTTTTACAATCATAAAAATCATTTTTTAAAAGTAGTTTGTAATAAAAAATGATTTTTTTTCAAAAGCTAATGTAAGTAGCTTTTCATTTTAACCCTAAAAATAAATTTTTTTCCTTTTTTTCATTATTTTTAAAAGCAAAACAAACATACTAAGAGTTTTAAAAAATGATTATTTAGTTAAAAATGATTTTTTTTTTTTAACAAAAGAAGCAATAACAACACTCTAAAGTGTACCCAAATCTACAGGGAAATTTTAAACAAAGACTTCAGGGTTCTTGATTTAAATTTTTTTTGTATAGGGCACAATGTCTATTAGGCAAAAGTTCACAAAAAAAAATGTCTATTAGGCAAAACTAATTAGATATTCATTATTCATTAAAGTAATAATTTTAAAAGACAACAAAATCTTTATTATAATTATTTTAAAAATTATCAAAAATAAAAATAAATGATTGATTGTGCTCAATAGATACATGCTCAAACAAGAATCACTCTCATGATTTTCCAAGTCTATATGCACAATTATTGTTAAAGAGTAAACCTATCCCTTTATGTGATGAGATGTTAGAAAATTAAATTGCACACATGACTTGGGATTGTTGGAAGTCCCACATCGGCCTGCCTCTAATCCTGAGGTGCGATTTATATACTTGTTAAGCAACTCTACTTAACACCAATTGATTTTATGATAGAATCTATATGGTATCAGAGGCCAAAGCCCATTTTTGTCATTTATCGCATATATATAACAATCTGCTTCCTGTGTATTATCTATTCTGACATGCATCTATGGAAAAGGGATGTTAGAAGTTTAACGCCAACTGGTTTTGGCCTGGAATGTATCAGGAGCATATCTTTTATAATAAGTACATCTCCTTCTATGAAGAGAGATGCATTTTAAATTTATCTTATTTATGCTTTGACCCATCATACAATTAGAAATAAGACTTTTTGATATTCATACATTTAAATGTTCATCCTAAATAGAAGACTTCAAACCCAATACCTTAAACCTTAAAAATCACTTTAAATGGGTTATTTCTTTAAATAGCTCCTAATATATGATTAATGATATTTGTAAGCCCTAAATATCCAACGTATATAAAGTGATTTATGTTTCTCGACTTCCTTTACCATTCCTTCTGTATTAGTGATGGCGAGGGAGAAGAAAAGACCTTTTTTTTTTTTTTTTTTATACTGGGATAAGAAAAGACCTTATTAATAGGAACATGATCCCTTTTTTTTTTTTATGTATGCCAACCCTTTTATATACTAACTTCTATCAAATTAGTGGGTCTTCTAGAAACTATACATCTCCCATTTTAATTTTTTTTTTGACGCAACATCTCCCTTTTTTTATCCAATTGTGATTTAACCTCTTATCATTTGATCATTTTTTTTATCAAACTCACTACAAGTCACATGCACCTTGCCTTAATATTATCATTGACTCAATTCAACCTTAATTTTATGGGTCAAATTAGATCAAAACCCTATGGGAGCAGGGACCCCAAACACAAATTACATCAACTCCAATATAAGCTAATTTATAACTTATTTGACTAACTCATAAGCCTGTTTAACCAAAGTGAAAGTGTTTGATAAACAAGCTAGCCTATCTCATTAGTTTATATCTTTTTTATAAATTATTTTATTTAGCTTACAACTTATAGCTGTTACTTATTAACTTTTCAATAATTTTTACTCTTATTATTTTAATGAAATTTCTACTTTATCTAATCCCTACGGCAAAGAATAAAATTATGTATAAAAAAAATCATATACACATTTCATTTCACATATATTATTTAATAAAAATATATAAAAATAAATTCAAAATTAGACAATTAATATTTTAATTATAAATTCTTTAGTTAGAATTTTAAAAAAAATTATCTAAAAATCATATAAACATGTCCTTTTATGTTATTTATAATTATAGGCTAATTCAACTATTAAAATTGTCAAATGCATCAATTTCAATCAGCTAGCTTTCAACTATCAATTATCAGCTATTCGACTATAAGCTATCAATTATAAATTATTAGCAAAGATTAGCATATTAACTATAAGTTAGCTTATCAACTATTTTTTACAAATAGAGACTTTAAGTATCTCAACCTATTATATATCTGTGCGGCAATATTTTTATTTTAGTAATCTTTGTCCAAAAATTTGAAATAAATGAAAATAAGTTAATGATCAATGGGTTTAGTTATAATAACTATTAATTAGTAGATTTGAAATACACCTTAAAAAGAAAAAGAATTATATGAAAATAAGTAATGACATGCAGCTTTGACAGTAATAACTATTAATTAGAAAATTTAAAAATACATTACAAAATAAAACATTAATAAATTTCTAAATGTAGGTTGATGCCGCTTGCTTACTAAGGAGGAGAGGGGTTATGAAGGACGATTTAGGTTCAAGAATGAGTACAGTAATTTAATATAGGGGTTCATTAGTAGTAACTAATTAATTAGTAATAAAAAATTCAAAAATTAGTACTAAACACTCAATTTTTCTAATATGTACAACCTTACACATGATAAGCCCAACTAATTATCCATTTTTTTTTAATTACCCACTTTCCTATTTATTTTATGAATTTATCTTAATGTAATCTCGCTCTCTTCATACCAAATAGGAAAGTGGGTAATTAATAAGGAAAAAGTGGGTAGTTAATTGAGCTTATCATGTGCAAGGTTGCACACGTTACAAAAATTGTTAAACAATATTTTTGAAATTAAAATTAGTATTAATAATTAGAAATATTTATCCTCAAAAGAAAATTAAAGGAAGGTAAAATAAAAAAGTGTAAGTGGATTTGATAATCATAACAATTGATTACTGAAATTGAAGTAATTATTGTAGTTTTAGTAATTAAAAATGATTGAAAAATCTAATTTGATATATAATGATTAATATATATATATATATATTATCTTTATTATTAAAAGAAAGGGAGTGTTTGGGGGCATATTTGTAAAATCACTTGAGAATGGCATGTAAAAGTAAGGTGGTGCTGGGGGCAAAATTGTAAATCCACTTCTCAAAAATTGTAATTAATTGTAAAATTGTCTCTCTTCCATTCAATACATTTTCTATTTTATGTATTAGGCTCTCATGTACTTCTTTTTGGGTTTAACTTTAACCAGGTTAGATAGCAGAAAAGCATTTGCCGCATCTTGTTATGCTCTTTGAATAGCGAATACATGTATTTATCCTCTTATTATGTGCAGGATTATTAACCTTCTGTTCTATTGGCAATGGCGGATAGTGTGATTAAGCCTTGGGAACCTATCTACACAATATGCTCGGGCTTTTCTCGGGTTGTCAGTTATTGAAGTGATACAGCAAGCATAGCTGATGTTATAGGTATCTAACTCTCAAATCCACTCAAACTTTAATTAATTGGCACTTAAAGAGAACATAAAGGTATTTAAGCTTCACACTGATGTTATATGTATCTACACTTTTAGGAGGAAGATCAGTTCCTGTCCAATTCTTCGGAACTCATGACTTTGTAAGGTTAGACTGCAGCAGGTGAAATCATTTCTCAATGAACTTCTTACATATCTATACTTGAAGTGACACTGTGCAACAAACTTAGTTTTATTGAATGTTTAGAAGAGGCAAAAAGGAATTTAAGTGAGCATAAGCCTCCTGAGATGCTAGAGTTGCAGAAAGGATGTACAGCTGATGACTGTAACAATGAAAGTGGAGAGGATGGGGGATATACTGATTCAGGTGAAGATTGTTTAAAAAACAAATGAATTTGGATGGGAATGGAAAACATTGAAACTTTTCCTTATGAAGTAGAAGACTTGCAAATTATAAGCCTTGGTAATCTTTAAAGATTGCTTGCATTTTATTTTATGTTCTTGAATTTCTTCTTGTAATCTTAATCGTTCTTTTTTGTTGGATCTTTATTTTGTTGATGCTTGCATCATATTATTGGTGTTTTCTGATTTCCCTTATTGATGTCCAAGGGATACGATATATCAAATGTTTGAAAAGGCTTCCTTTGTTTTAGTTTAAGCTTTATTACATAACTAATAACTAATGAGCTATTTCTTTGAATTGTATTCAAATCCAGAATTTCTCATTTATTACTATAATATCATTAAGATAAAAGGTTAAAAACTGCCTGCTATAGTAATAAAACAAATTTAACCCAATTTATTGCAAGGCACGTCTAGCGTATTGAGATTCCTGCTTGGTTATGACAATGTAAAATGAGCCCACATGAATGCCTGCTTGGTGTTAGATATTAGCTCTCATTGAGATTATTTTGTTAATTAAATTATTACAATTAGTTTGGGAAAACACCATTGCCACGTTATTTTGTTGCGGTCATGGAGTGTTCTTTTGCTGGAGGTGGGATTTGGCTATAATTAGTAAAACATTGGGAACATATTTAAAGAATGTCATAGGCATAGCAAGATAATACACTATATTATATTATATCTTGAATCTTTCCATGATTGGATTATGGCCTCCACCGATGGAGTCTTCTTTTGCTGCAACTGCAAGTGAGACTTGGGACAGATTAATGGTGTTCTTTCAATACAGTTGCTGTCAATAATTTAGAAGAGATTCCATTTTGATTTTGATTGGTTTTTTTATTGCTTAATTGACATTTAGATTTTAACTTGCAGCCTTCATTGATCTTTATTTCAATGATATGACTGATTTTTCTCATTATAACATATGTTAAGGAATTTTTAGAGGTTACATTTTGAATGATGTTCTTTCATTCTCTTAATTGATATTTATTTACAAATTAACACAACCTTAGTTGATAAAAATTTAAAAAAATTATCGTCATTAAAAATTTATAAACTAACTCTAACTTCCATCGACTTTTTTATTTTCTTAATTCACATTTATTTAAAAATTAACACAACCTTAATTGATTAAAAGTTAAATTGGTATTTAGATTTAAAATTGAAGTCTTAATCGGTCTTTATTTCAAAGGTACGGGTAATTTTATCCATAAGGTGGTTGGGAAAAGTTTAGGTGAGTTGGGTTCCGGTGGCTCACCAGGGTCAGGGCAGACCTCTCGGCTCAAAGAGCAATTACCGGCGTATTTACAGTTTACCCACCAACGTGGTCCTCACATCGGCAACGTGATTCGAACTCAAGACCTTGTAGGTTATGAGTCGTATCCTTACCAACTAGACCAACCTTCGTTGGCATTTTTTCTGTAATAGCATCTGCTAAGGAATTATTAGATGTTACATTTTGAATCACCCTTTTGATTCTTTTAATTGACAATTAATTACAAATTAATACAACCTTAATATATTGATAAAATAATAAATAATTTTTGGTTCTGATAAAAAATGTAAAACCAAGCTCTATAACTTTCATCCGTTTTGCCTTAAAAAGTTTTACACAATTATCCAATCATATCTCACCACATAAAAGTAAAGAAACATGTGATAAGGATTAAACCAATTTTTAATTTTCCTAGTTTAAGAGTTGTTTATACCTTTCAGATTTATATGATTTTTACCTTTTTATAAATGTGATCTTAGATGTAATACCTTTCATGTTGACAATTTATACAAATTTACATACCATTTTATAATTTGATTATTTACAAATAAATCATCATATAATCGTGCTTTAATGTTAGGATACTTTTTAGTATCAAGCTAAATCAATAAAAATCTGATAATTAAAAAAAAATTTGCAATTTTATTTTCTATTTGTAACTATATGCTCTAAAGTTGGAATAAATTGCATTTAGAGACTAATTTTTACAAAAATTATTTATAAAATGAGATAAAAAAAAATAAATAGAGATAAGTGACAAAGTAAATAAATGTTTCATTCCGAAATTCTTTTAAATTATCATTCATCCACAAAAAAGAACAGGAAGTCTCCGTACGATTACGTTCAAAATCCATCCAATTATTTAATATATGTAACTCAATTTTTTAACTATAGTTCTCATTTATTTTCTTTTTTTATGAACATATTTATCGTTTCAAATATAACCCATATATAAAACATAAAAAGCATTATTCATACCTCGGAAAACCCCGTGCATTGCACGGGTATCAGTGATAGTATATATGTATATATATATATATATAGGGATTATATCAAGTGAGAATGACATTTTTATGTGAGAGGTGGGAGTACTGAATAACAGCCCTTGGATCTAATCTGATGGCTGAGATTAAAACACTTAATTAAAATGGTCACGTGCATCAATGCCTTTCCATTCTTCTCTGTTTCAAGTTTCGTTCAACCGTCTTTCTCTGTTGCACCGCTCCTCATCGACACTCCTCTTCAAATTGATGGCATTATCCAGTTACGCATCGACCATCAAGAGTGTCCACCGTGTGTTTGCCATAATGTTTCCATTGGAACCTAGGAGAAACAGATCTGGTTATAATGCAAGAGTGTTGAATTATTTTATTTCCCATATGAACTTAAAAGTATGTAGTGATTGGAGTTCATGGGTTCCTACACAATTGCAAGGTGGGAACACGAGATAATTTATTTATTCATAGTTTTGTATATAAGTCGTCTATGAACTTGAGTATTTGCTTTTTCTTTTTGTGCCGTACACTCCTTTAGAATTGACGGTGGTTGAAGCCAAAGAAGAATGAAGAAAGGAAAAATCAGGTAATTACAAGAAGAGAAAACGAGCGTCAGACAACGAAAAAAATGGAAAGCAAATCAGGTGACTATTTAATTGGGGTGATGATTTAATCTGAGCCCTTCATTTTGATCCAAAGGCTGAAAACTTATCCCTCTCATTCTCACATAAAAATGTCATTCTCACTTGATATGGCCCTGAGATATATATATATATATATATATATATATTGATAAGCAAATATGTATTTATGTATTGAGTACTAGGGGTATCCTAACCCGTATACAAATGTACAAGATTATCAACTAAACCAATATAGCTAAAGATATTGCCACAACCAAAAGCCAAACTGAAAGCAATAAGGTTGAGTTATATCTTAGGCCCCACCACAACCTAAAAAACCAGATTCAATTCCCCCAAAAAATACCCTGTTCCTACTATGTCATTGCACTTGAAAATGGACTTCTATGAGATTCACTAAACACGCCTGCCAGCAAACAGCAACTTAACAAAACTACAGCCAACTGTCATCCCTATTCCTTGCATAAATGCACCTGCATACATATGAACTCCTACATCTCACATTTCAGCCCCACCAAAAACGAATCAGTCACAGCAGCCCCATTTTTCCACACGCTAGGACAACAACCAAAAGACCATGACCATCTTCCCCTGCATTCGAAAAAAGACTAGGGATAGGACCCTTTCTTCCACTTCTTGCAATACTCCAAACAGCAGATTGGATTTAAGCACCAATCAGAGTAAGAAAAATAGCAACCCTGTACAGAATTTGAGCACCAATTCCAGCTTCTCACCTTTATGTTGTCAAGCAGATTTTCCATTTCCAACCCACTATTATTGAAAGTAATTTCATTTCTATGAAGCCAAATTGACCAAACCGTTGAGAACCAAATCAGTTGCCAACCAACCATAGAGGCTTTGGACAACAAATAACACGAATGCTGCAGCAAATGTGATTTGAAATCTGCTGGTAACACCACAGTCAAGCCTAACCATCTATAAACTTGCTTCCATATGCTATAGGAAAAGGTGCATGAGAACAGGACATGTGAGGCATCCTCCAAACCAGAATTGCAGAACTTGCATACCGGAAGTTGAGAGCCCACCTGGATACCTCTCTTCTGTAGATTCACTGCAGTAGGCAGCCTATCCAGAGAAGCCTTCCAACAAAACGCCACCACCCTTAGCGGTGCCTTGAATTTCCACAACATGCTATAAAATTCAGCATCCACCGGCCTAGGTAAAGAGGTGATAATTCTGTAGGCTGAGTTAACACTGTATTACCCTGTCTGTTCACCATCCCACAACCAAGAATCACTGCAGTTTTGTTTCACAGAGATAGGCAGCAATGCTTGCAGCAAATTTTGTACTAGAACCTCCTCCCAAATGAATAATGACCTCCGCCAATTCAGTTTCCAAACCCAGGTGCCATCCACCCAATCACCCATTTCAAAAATCGTGGCTTCCTTTGTTTGAGCTACATTGTACAGCCTTGGAAAACTGGTTCTAAGATTAACCTCCCCTGCCCAAATATCATCCCAAAAGCCTATATCCCTCCCATTTCCCAATTTTCTAACCAAGCCTTTTGAAAGCCACCCCACATTAGAAGAATCACTACCTTCCAACTTTCCTAAATCCCGCCACCAAATTGAACCCAACCCAGCCCTGTGTAGATCACCCAACCCTTGTTCATACCTTGTCAATAGAAGCTGACACCACAAACTCTCCCTATCTACCAACATTCTCCACCTCCATTTCCCCAAGAGAGCAAGGTTAAAAGAAGATAGGTTTTTTATCCCTAATCCACCCTCATCCCTATGTCTACATACAACATCCCAGGCTACCCAAGAGATTTTCCTAGAATCCTCACAACCCCCCCAAAGAAACCGACACTGAATTTGAGAGATTCTTTTTATTACCTTCTTGGGTGCTTTGTAGAACGAAAGGTAGTACACCGGCAAGCTTGACAAAACCGCATTGATCAACACGATCCTCCCACCGAATGACAAGAATCTGTTCCTCCAACCCAAAAGTCGAGACTTAATTGTTTGAACCACTGTTGCCCAAGTGCTAACTTTCCTTGGATACCCCACTAGAATTCCCAAGAACTTAAAAGGAACTTCTCCAAGCTTGCAGTTTAAGGAACAAGCCGCCTGCTGTGTTAGGTTGGCATTGTCCTTAACCCCCATGACACTACTTTTGTGAAAGTTCACTTTCAACCCGGATACCAATTCGAAGCACCTAAGAATGCATTTCATTACAAAAGCATTCTCTAGTGATAACCGTCCCACCATGATCGTGTCGTCCGCGTACTGTGTATGTGAAATCTTCACCTCGTTTCCAAAACCACTGATTCTGTACTGCTCATAAACGCCCATGCTGACCGCATTCTTTATCAACCCAGACAACCCCTCGGCCGCTATCAAAAAAAGAAAAGGTGCCATTGGATCACCTTGTCGGATTCCCTTTGACACACTGAATTCTTTTGTTGGACTTCCATTTACTAACACCGAGACCGAAGCCGAGTCCAAGCACTCTCCAATCCAAGCTCTCCACCTTCCGCTGAAACCCATCCTTGCGAACATGTAATCTAGGTATTCCCAGCTGACTGAGTCGTACGCCTTCTCGAAGTCCACCTTAAGCAATAAACACGGTTCCCCATTCCTTTTTGCGTAGTCAATTAACTCGTTAATGATAACTACCCCATCCAAAATGTTTCAACCCTTCAGAAAAGCGGATTGACTTTCGGATATGATTGACTTCATGACCTTGCTCAACCTCCCCGCCAACATTTTCGCTAAGATCTTGTAACAACAACCTACTAACGAAATTGGTCTGAATTCCCCCAAGGTCAAAGGGCTGTCCACCTTAGGAATTAATGCTAGGAAAGATGCATTACAACCCCTAGGTAGCTTACCGTGAGAATAGAACTCAAAAAACACTTTGCTAAAATCATCCTTAAGAGTGTTCCAGAATTTCTTGATGAATGCAAAATTATAACCGTCGGGCCCTGGACACTTGTTGCTATCACAGCTCCACACCGCCTCCTCTATCTCTTTTAAGGTGAATTCCCCCGTAAGCATATCAACTTCATGCCTTGGTAACCTGTTGAAAACCACTCCGTCAAGAGTTGGTCTCTGCCAATTCACCTCATTGAATAAGTTTTTGTAGTGCTTGAAAACCTCCTCCTTGACTGTTGACACGTCCTCCACCCAAGACTCACCAATTTGAAGTCCATTTATGGAGTTTTCCCTCCTCCTCTTATTGATACTAGCATGAAAAAACTTAGAATTAGCATCACCCTCCTTGATCCATTTTGATCTTGCTCTTTGCATAGTAAAAGCTTCATTCATCCTTGAGAACCTCCAAAACGCCTCAAGATGATCTCTTCTTCTTTTGATATCCTCTTCTGACAACATGCCTTCCTCCCCCTTCTTGTCAACAGATTTAATGCCTTCTATAGCCAAAGAAATATTAGCATCAAGATTGCCAAAACTGTTTTTGTTCCAATCCTTGATCGCAAGTTTCAGATTTTTTAATTTTTCCTTTACCACGGACGCTCCCCAACCCTGAACATTTGAGTTTGTCCAGTTTTCAGACACCACCTTTTCGAAGTCCTTGGCCATAAGCCAAGAATTCATCACCCTAAAGGGTTTAGCACCCCAGTCTTGTCCCAGAACTTTTAGAAGAACCGCACAATGATCAGACACTGACCTGTCCAGTCCCAATTGCTTGAGATCCCGCCATTGCTCAAGCCAGTCCTCAGATAGCAGGAAACGGTCTAACCTGCTCATGGAGCTCCCATCAGGCCTATGCCACGTATACTTTCTTCCAGCTAGAGGTAAGTCATGAAGATCCATATCTCCTACAAAATCATCGAATTCTAACATGTCTCTGCTGTTCAGTTGTAGTGCTCTCCCCTTCCGCTCTGTTGCTTTCCTAACCGAGTTGAAGTCGCCACACATACACCAAAGCAAACAGCTCGAACCTTGTTTTACTCTACGTAGTTCCCCCCATAAAACTCTCTTCGCAGCCAAATTACAAGGGCTGTAGATGTTAAAAATGACTACTTCAATATTATCCCTACCCCATAGACCTCGTACCCCCAAAAAACCCGCACCAATGAAGCTCTCTAGACACGTGAAAACTCTACTGCTCCACATACATAACAGGCCACCTGAATTACCTTCTGAGTTCTTTGCCACCCAACCCACCTCTGAACCACTCCACAGTAAATCACTCATCTTCTGGTCAAAACTTTCCATCTTTGTCTCTTGTATACAAATGAACTCCAACTTCTCCCTGATTATTAGACTCTTAATCGCCTTCTTCTTTATTCTCCCCCCCAATCCTCTAATGTTGTAAGTTGCTATATATATATGTATAACCATCCATGTATGGTTATATGACTTATATTTATTCCTCTTACTCTCATATAAAAAAAGTGTTTTCACTAGATACATCCATATATATATATATTAGAAATAAGTGAAAAATTCAATTTAAATATTATATATCATATTTACTTCCATATATGTATATAACATTTATATATTTTGTTAAATATTCGAATAAAATGAATTCGATGGTGAAAAAGAATTTCATATGAAATTCTATTTGCATATTCAAACTTTCTTTCCCGTCACCTCATGGTAGAGCATTAGACCAGACAGCAAGAAGTATGATTGCAATTTGCAACGTTATTCAACTATGGAATAAAATAGCACTGACCTTTAAAGGGAAACCACAAGTCAGATCATGAGTCACCCCAAATCATACGATACTCTTTTAATGTACCGTGATTTTCCATAATTAATTAATTCTCTTTCTGTCTCTCAATCCTTCTCTATGGGTTCTCAGAAATAGAAGAATATAGTAAGCATTCAAAGCCAATCAACACACGTATATCATTGCTTCTTCTCTTGTAATATACTATTCTAAACAAGCCTACTTAAGTTAAGGTACTACCTCATTCACGTGCCATTCACTTCCTTCTCCTCTCTTCTCTTCCATATACATGAAGGATTCTCTCATCTTTGCATGCTCTTTTCATTTTTCATATATGTATTTCAATGAGATTTTTATATGATATATCATATCTATAGTCCAAGTTGACCAAAACTCTTTTTGAGTCCTTTTCATTTTCTTTTGCATCTTTGAACACAAGAGGTTTCTGGGTTGCACTTGGACTACACAGAATGTTGTTTCCAATGAGGTTCTGGGTAGCTTTGGTATTCATTACATTAGCAACTCTTGGAGCTGTGGAGGGAAGGCCTCGTCGGATTCTTTTGGATACAGATGTTGATACTGATGATTTTTTTGCTCTTCTCTACCTTTTGAAGCTCAATAGATCAGAATTTCATTTGGAGGTGAGAGTAAATCAAAGCAACTTGAGCAAACAGCAGTCACCTTTGTTCCCTTCTCTTTTTTTTATGCTTTTCATTGTGAATATCATTGCTTTGACTGAGATGAATATTTGGAATCATTTACTCCTTGATTGGAATAGTTGTTTTCAAAGCAAATCTAACTGGTGAAGATTGACTGTTTTTTCTGTTGGCTTAATCAATTAACTGGCACAGTGAAAAGGGTGTACCTTTTCTTTTTCTCTTTTGTACTTTTTACAAAGGTATGATTTAAAAGTTTTCATTTGTACTATTCCTCTTAAGTGGTCCAAGTGGCAAGGAGTTTGGTTTGAGTGTTGTGAATGGAAAAAAAATAGGTGCCAGAAAAGTTTTGTCCCCTTAATTGGGCTTCCTGACTTCACTCGAATTAGTCGGAGTCCAATGTGATTTCTGGATACTGAGGGCGTCAAACAAAAAAATTGTACTATGTTTGTCTCCATTTGTTGTAAGGCACATACATGCAATTAATGGTACCATTTGTGCTTTAGATTATTATTCAAGGATTCAATTGTATGTGTTGTTTTGAGTCTTCAGGCAGTGACCATCAGCGCAAATGCTTGGACTGATGCCGGGCATGCTGTGAATCAAATTTATGACATACTTTACATGATGGGGAGAGATGATATAGCTGTTGGAGTGGGAGGTGAGGGAGGCATACTCCCAAATGGTACCATACTCCCAAATGTTGGTGGATATCTTCCAATTATAGAACAGGTGGAGTTTGTTTTTGATACTCGATAATCTGCTAAGCCATGCCTTTTTTATGATAATTTGGAGTTTGGAATTGTAGAATGAAGTGAATAGCCGCAAGAAAAGAGTGACTTATGATAATTCTATTTACATTCTTGCTCATGATATTTGATATGTCATATTCCATTTGATTGAATCAGGGAATGACAACAGCAGGAGGTTGCAGATACAGGCAGGCCATTCCTGTAGGTCTTGGAGGACGTTTGGACATTGATTCAAACAGTGGCATCCGGAAAGCTTTCCTTCCCCAGGTATAATATTCCTTGTAAATATCATTCCGCCAAAATAGCATCATTTTCTTTGTAAGTGTTCAAATATTGATTGATAAAGAGCTAAGAGATAACATTAGTTACTAAGGACTTAAAACTGTTTAAATAACATTGCAAACTATTATGTGAATTGATGTTGATCAGTTAATTCATTTGTTTCAATAGTGTGTAGTCTAATCAGTGATACTCATTTTATTGCTGAATCCATCATGGAAATAGGGAAGAAGGAAATATACCCCCCTAAGACAACCAACTGCTCAGCAAGTGCTGATTGACAAGATATCTTCAGGTCCCATAACTGTGATTGAGATTGGAGCACATACAAACTTGGCTATTTTCCTAATGAATAATCCACACCTAAAGAAAAATGTGGACCATATTTACATCATGGGTGGTGGTGTAAGGTCAAGAAACCCAACTGGCTGTTGTCCCAAAAATGCTTCCTCTTCCTGCATGCCTCGCCAGTGCGGTGACCGTGGCAATTTGTTCACAGATTATAATAGCAACCCTTATGGAGAGTTCAATATATTTGCAGACCCTTTTGCAGCATACCAGGTCACTCTTTTGTATTCTTGCCTCAAACTAACCTACAACTGTTTTAGACTTCTAGTTTCACTTATATAATACACAAACATTGCACTAGTTTTTATAAGTTTCTTATAATAATTTCTTTACATTTTATACAAAAAGTCATGAAATTCATATTGTAAATCATATATAACTACATTAATGTTTCATTTCTTTATAAAATGTTAAAGAATAAAAATTACTTTATTTAGATTCATTTTAGATAAATAATGGTCATTACTGTTTAATTATCCCTTGATATCAACTGTAATCAGCTAAACATGCATCTTATCTAGGTTCAGATTTGTGTGCTTATATGCAGAGATAAATTTATAGGTAGTTTGGTTCTTGTGACAAAAAACTCCATCTCATTTTAGGTGATTCATTCTGGTATTCCTGCTACCCTTGTTCCTCTTGATGCAACAAACACAATCCCCATCAATGAAGAATTCTTTAATGAATTTGAAAATAGTCAACACACATATGAGGCACAATACTGTTTCAAGTCTTTGAAAATGACTCGTGATACTTGGTTTGACAACCAATTCTACACGGTAATTTCTTATTTAATTTGTACATGCCTACATTTTCACTTACTAAAATATCTTTTATTTGATGGGTAAAAAAGAAGTTAGTATAATGACTTTGTTAACAGAGTTATTTTATGTGGGACTCTTTCACATCTGGTGTAGCAACATCAATCATGAGAAACTCCAATAACCATAATGGGGAAAATGAATTTGCTGAAATGGAGTATATGAACATAACTGTAATTACTTCAAACAAACCCTATGGGGTATCTTTTGGCTCCAATCCATTCTTTGATGGCCTCAAAGTTCCTAAATTCAATCTAAAGAAAGGTGGGGTGCATAGTGGTCATGTTCAACAAGGACTTAGAGATCCATTTTGCTTTGTGAAGAATGGGAAAGGGAGATGTCAGGTAAATGCTTTTATTTTTTGTTGCAACTTCAATATTTTACTAACACATGTATAATAAAGTGTTTATGTGTTATGTATTGCAAAATGTTGTATAGGATGGTTATACAGCAGAGGTGAAAGGTTCAGACTCAGTGAGGGTACTAGTTGCCACAAAATCAAAGACTAACCGGGATATTAGGAGCCCACTTGACAGAGAATATTTCAAAAGCTTCTTGAATGTAAGTGCACCTTTTATTATTTTATTAAAACTCACTCAAGATTAAATAGTCACTCTGTTTTATTCTATGTGAGGTGAAACATGCACTAACTTGTCACTGAATTATTTGTGCTCTGAGTGTGATTAGATTTTTAAAATGATGAGTATCTGAATTTTGTTCTCTGGTGGGTCACAGGCTCTAAATCAACCACAACATGCAGGGAGATTCAAGTTCACTACACAATTTCCTTACTACAAAGAAGTATTTTACAGGCCAGATTTCAGAAATAAAAAACTGGGGAAACCTGTTGTGTTTGACATGGACATGAGTGCAGGAGATTTTCTTGCTTTATTTTACCTCCTAAAAGTGCCTGTTGAAGTGATCAACCTTAAGGTATTTCTATCTGTCATGCTTGAAGTTATTGTTTCTTTGAATTAGGTATTCCACATTAACTCAAGTATTGACCCCCAAAAAAATATGCCCAAATCAAAGATTTCTACTTATTAACTCTACCGAAATTCATCTCAAATGTAACTTAAATTTAGAAGTTAGTTTTTCTGTTATTTGTTAGTTGACAGATAGTTGTAATCAGTTATTAAGGCACTGTTGAGTTAGTTACTTTGTGTAACAGCAGTTAGCCCTCTCTTACTTGTATTAATATACCTTACCTGAGGTAATATAATACACTTTTTCAGTAATTCATCATTTTTCTCTATTCTCAATTACAAGTTCAATACTACTTGCTACCTGCTACTTAAAACCCAAGATTTCTTCTGCTGAGTTATTATTGTTTGAACAAGTGAATTGTGGAGAGAGACTCACATAGGCATAGCACCTTTGATGTTGGTTTTTGACACCTTTTGGTTCAGGCAATCATTGTGAGCCCAACTGGATGGGCAAATGCTGCAACAATAGATATCATCTATGACTTACTACACATGATGGGTCGTGACGATATCCCAGTTGGTATTGGTGATGTTTTTGCAATGAATCAGTCAGATCCAATCTTCCCACCTGTTGGAGACTGCAAGTATGTTAAAGCCATTCCTCATGGAAATGGTGGGTTTGTGGATTCTGACACTCTTTATGGTCTTGCTCGTGATCTCCCTCGTAGCCCCAGAAGGTGCTTTTTTGAGGTTACTTTCGTGCTTTGGAAGTGCTTGTCAACTTTATGATGCATAAGAAATTATTGAAACCATGATGATTATGTGGGGGAATGGAAACTGCTATTAACACTAAAGAAATAATGGAATATGTTACAAGAATAATTCTTAGTCATGTATACCATAGATACTCAAATTTATTATTTGACATGTGTAAGGTTGTAGGAGCTATGATAGTTACATCTATCTTCAAAAATATCTTCATACATGTCAAACAATTATTGAGTGCCTAAGAAATTATCTTGTAAACAGTGTCTAAGTAAGAATTTCTCGTGGGGTAGACAAACATTAAAATATGAGGAGGTGCACAAGTGCCATTACCACTTTTGTGATGTAGAAGTTTCACCATTTCAATTCCTACACAGGGTTCACTATCTATGGATCTTGTGCAAGAAATCAATCCTTAATGCAAGGAAATTAGGTAAAAAATTGTGAAAGAACATAATAATCAATGAATTCGTGAGATGTCATTCTTTTAATTTCCTCATTAGCAGTTACTATCTGTATTTTACTCTCAAAAGTGCACTATGCACCTTCTAACTTGGGCATGTTTAAAATAGGGCTTTTTACTAGCAATGCAATAACACTTTGACATGTGTCTCAGGTATACAGCAGAAAACTCTGTGAAGTTTGGTGCTCCTCGGGATACTGATCACCCTGAACTCAGACAGCCACTAGCTACGGAAATTTGGGAGTCAATATTGCAAACAATGAAACCAGGGTCTAAGGTCACAGTATTAACCAATGGACCCTTGACTAATTTGGCAAAGGTTGTATCAGTGAAAAACATAAGCTCTAGAATTCAGGTAAGATATGTTATACATTTGTTTTACACCCTTTTGAAATAGTGATTACATGATCATAATTTGCATAGTGATGATGACATGGTATAACATAACAGTTCCAAAATGTTTCAGGAGGTTTATGTAATGGGGGGACACATCAGCAAGAATGCCAATGACAAAGGAAATATATTTTCTGTTCCTTCCAACCACTATGCAGAATTTAATATGTTCCTGGATCCTTTAGCAGCCAAGACGGTGTTTCAATCAGAAGTTAACATCACACTCATTCCACTCAGGATCCAGCACAAAGCAAGTTCGTTTTCAGCTATTTTACACAGGTTGCATAGGATTAAAAAAACACCCGAAGCAGCATTTTCCAAGCGTCTGCTAAAAAGACTATACCGTTTGAAACAAAGCCACCATAGATATCAACATATGGTATAAGTTCATATTCATAACAAGCTTCTTGCCCTCCTTCACATCATAACTTCAATATTGGTATTAACAATTTTTCATTGCTTGTGACAGTACAAAATTGAGATTGGACCAACTCTAGAATTAAAGCATAGTAGTGATTTTAATTGTTTCTACTGCTTAAGTGGTTAGTGTTTAATGTCTAAAATGTTGCAGGATACATTCTTGGGGGAAATTCTTGGTGCGGTTGTGTTGGCTAATAGCCCTTCAAGTCTTGATGCAAAATTTAAGGTCAAGCCCATTAAAGTCTTGGCCAAAGGTGTTGAATCCACTGATGGACAAATTGTGGTGGATGAGAAACATGGGAAATTAGTCAGAATTTTAAGACATGTGAATACCAAGGCTTATCACAATCTGTATGCTAAGAGGCTTGGTGACAGGAACCAATCAGCCAAGGTAGGAAGCTTTGAAGAGCAGAGGAGAAAATGGAGTCATCCACATGGTGTTAACTAGAGGACACTTGTTTATTATTCTCTGCCAAAAGTGGCCAATCTTTTCTTGTTTTATACATTGTAGAAACTTCCATTATGTGGCTGATATTCTTCAAGATAGACTTTCAAGTTTAATATAGGAAAACATATGGTGCTTTTTCTCTACCTCTCCTTACCAGCTGAGGATAGAATACTTGAAAGCAAAATGCAAGTGACAAACTGACCTCGATTAGATGTCCACCCCATTTGGCAACCATCTTGTAGCTGGTATTTGAGAAAGATTATTTCAAGAGAAATAGTTAGTTATTTTTTAAAAGATTTCTCACATAATTCTAGTTATATATACTAATTCAAAATACACAAATCAAACTTAAATTGTGCAATGTACTGCCATATATTATAAATTGATAAACTTTATAATGCCACCCATAAAGAAGAAAGAACATAAACTTTTAGTGAACATCAACTTAGGGTGCTTTTAGTATGTGTTTGGAAATGCGTTAGAGAATCAGGTCTAAGTAAAATACCACATAGAATATCACATCCAAAATGTTGGTAATGTAATTTTTTTTAACCTCAAACATGAAAGGTGAAGCTACCATCTTTCACGTAACGTTGAGCTTTGACATGGTTCCAAACACCAACAGAAAGTCATTTATGGGAAAAATCTTTGAGAAATGCTAGCTGCGTATCTCAAGGGCCAATATAATTATGGAAAAAAATCATAATTAGTAGTGTTTAAATTTTAAGAAATAATTTTGATCAAACATTTTTTTTAAGAAATAATTAATTTTTTCTTTAGGTGTATGAAAAAAAATACAATTAAGCAATGTCCCAAAAAATCAGTCTCTCATCAATCAAGTAAATTATAAATTATTTAAAATATAAACAAATACACAATCCAACTATAATCAAATAGAAGAAGGAAAATTAAAAACTATACATATACAAGACATAGGTGTAGGAGAGGATGTGTTAGGGTATATACGAGTGTTCACGAACTTAATTGTTGGTGAGTTGACACCATTGTTTAGTTGGCAATGGCACGGCGGAATCTACAATGCTCCAACGTCATAGTTGAGTTTCAATACTCACTGATTTTTCAACAGCCCATGCCGGTTTCAGGTAAACTACATATAGTTTTAAATTTCTTCTCAGCCGGTAATTCAACTTTTTTGTCCCTTATATCCCGGTTAATCAATACACATATAGAATTCTCACGTTCCGGTTACTGTTATAGGAACAGTAACCTATAACAGTAACCGGACACGTGTCAGCTCCTGATTTTTGTATTTTTTTAATATTTTTAATATTTTTAAATTTCTAAAAAAAAATTCAGAAAAAGTTAACTTTTCTTTTTCTTTTTTAATTTTTTTTTACGTTTATTTTTTTATTTTTAAAATAATTTTTTTACTTTTTTTACTTCTAAATTTTTTTTACGTTTAATTTTTACAAATTTTTTTTTTAAAAGATTTTTTTTTAAAAAAATTTGTAACTTTTTTTTAAAAAAAAATTGCTTTTAATTTTTTTTTGTTACGTTTTCCTTAATGTCTAAATTTTTTTTTCTAGTAAATTTTTTTTTGTTAATACTTTTTTTTTCTGAATTTAATTTGTATACACTGACACTGTAAAGCTTTTTTACACTATCAACCAATCATAAATTGGCAAGCAATAAATGTAGAATTGTCATGTTCTTGATGTTTTAATTTTTAAATACTTATATTTTAATGTATATATAATTTAATAGTTTAAAATTTAAAATTTTATATTTGTTATATATTTTATATTTATATATATATATTAATATTTTCCGGTTCGAACCGAATCTAACCAAACCAATTTTAACTGGTTCGGATATTGTTATTAATTTTTTAAAGTTTATAATTTTTTTGTTTTTAAATATTTTTAGCCAGGAAAGGTAGCAAAGCTACCGTGTTCTTCGAAAAAGTTTGGGTCGTAAGAATAGAACCAATAATTCGATGAATTTGAAAATTTGAACCAACCAATTAAATTGGTTCGTTTTTTTTTCTTTTTTGTGTACGGCTTCGAATTGAATCAAACCCAATGGTCATTAGTTCGGTTATTTTGGAACCGAACCCCCAATTACTATATTTTAATATTCAATATGTATATCACATTATCAATTGACAACTTTTCTTCTACTGTTCATGTAATAGTAGAAGGAGTTGTCAACCGGTGGATTATTTAAATTTATTTATTTATTTATTAAACATATATTTTGTTGGTTTTAGCTACCGTTTTCTTCGAAAAAGTTTAGGGTCGTAAGACTTGAACCAATAATTCGATGAATTTGAAAATCCGAACGAACCAATTAAATTGGTTCTTTTTTTTTTCCCTCCGAATTAAATCAAACCCAATGGTCATTGGTTCTTTTTTTTTTTTTGCCGATACTTTTTTTTTTAATTTGTATACACTGACAGTGTGAATTTTTTACACTATCAACCAATCATAAATTGGCAAACAATAAAGTAGAATTTTCATGTTCTTGATGTTTTAATTTTTATATACTTATATTTTAATGTATATATAATTGAATAGTTTAAAATTTAAAATTTATATATTTTTTATTTATATATATTTTAATATTTTTTCGTTCGAACCGAATCAAACCAAACCAAATTTTAATTAGTTCGGATATTGTTATTGACTTTTTAAAGTTTATAATTTTTTTAAAAATATTTTTATCCAGGATAGGTAGCAAAGCTACCGTGTTCTTCGAAAAGTTTAGGGTCGTAAAACTCGAACCAATAATTCGATGGATATGAAAATCCGAACCAACCAATTAAATTGGTTTATTTTTCTTCTTTTTTGTGTACGGCTCCAAATTGAACCAAACCCAATGATGATTAGTTCGGTTATTTTGAATCCGAACCAATTACCATATTTTAATATTTATATATATTTTAATATTCAATATGTATATCACTTTATCAATTGACAACTTTTCTTCTATTGTTCATGTAACAGTAGGAGGAGTTGTCAACCAGTGGATTATTTTGGATTATTTAAATTTATTTATTTATTTTTTAAACATATATTTTGTTGGTTTTAACTACTGTGTTCTTCGTAAAAGTTTAGGGTTGTAAGACTCGAACCAATAATTCGATGAATTTGAAAATCCGAATCAACCAATTAAATTGGTTCTTTTTTTTTTTTTGCTCGGCTCCAAATTGAACCAAACCTAATGGTCATTAGTTAAGTTATTTTGGACCCGAACCAATTAATATATTTTAATATATTTATATATATTTTAATATTCAATATCTATATCACTTTATCAATTGACAACTTTTCTTCTACTGTTCCGGTAACAGTAAAAGGGGTTGCCAATCGAACCGAACCAATTTTTATTGGTTCGGATTTTTTATATTATTTTATTATTAATTTTTTAAATTTTATAATTTTTTGTTTTTAAATGTTTTTAGCCAGGAAAGGTACCAAACCCAATGGTTATCGGTATCAAGTTCAAGAATTTTCATCAATTGCTATTAATAATATTATTTCATTAGTCTATTGTAATAATACTTCTTCTTTATTTCTTGAACAATCAATATTTAATATATTTCCCAATCTTATTGATTCATAATGAGGTTTAAATTTTTCTTGAATTTTTATCCATTTATTAATTTTTTCTTGTGTATCCTTTATTGTACATTGTTTCTTCTTCATATTTATCTCATGCCCCATTAGGAGTATATTTATATTCTTCCCATTTTCTTTTAGGTTTTGTCACACTATATTCTCATTTTTTCATTTTTATATATTTTTCTTCAGATTTTGATGACGAACTATAATTTAAAACTATTTCTTCATTTTCATAATTTTCTTTAGTTACTTGATCTATCGGATCTATTTTTTATATTTGACCATGTTCTTCTTCAATTATTTTTAACTACTCTAATAATTGTTGAATTCTTCTAGATCATTTGATTTCTTTCATGTTTCCATATATTCATCTTTTATCCTATCTATGAAGTTACTGGTAGGGATAATCTTGATGGTTCTAGACTTGTTTCTTGTTTTATTATTATTTTTTTCTAATTCTCTTGATTTCAATAATTCTTCTAATTCTTTTATTATTATGCATTTATTCTTTTCTTCATCTTTTAAAAGTTTTTCTAATTGTTCAAGAACTTTTCTAATTTTTTCAATATCTTTATTTTTATCTATTTCCCTACCTTTACTTATATTATTTGGTATATCTCTTATATTATTTATTTCACTTTGTCTTTTTTGTATTCTATTATAGGTGTGATTTACAATTTTATTAATATTATCTATTAGTTGGATAATATTTTTATTAATTTCTTCCATTATTTTTTCTATTCCTTCAAATTTTATTCACATTTCATCGGACAAACCCATTATTTTATGCTAAGTGTACAGTATCATTATTTTTACTGTACCAAAACCCTTAGAATTAGGGAGGGTACGACAGAATCGAAAGAGGAAGGTGAACATCGTCGCCGTCGACGACGAAGCAAAGTACAAGAAATTCCCATCATCAGCCGCTCGTGGCGTTCGTACCGAAAAGCTCATTCCCTCAAAAGTGGATAGGTTGGCGATCAGCCATTGTATTATGCGAGATGGATGAAGCCATAAGCACACAGGTCAGTGGAGTCTGATAGTAGATTTGTTTACTTGATCTTGCTGCCACGGTTGTTTATAACAACAAAAGGCATCAATTACACCCAACACAGTGACCATCAACAATGAATATGGATATGAGACCCGAATGTGATTTCACTATTGCCAAACAATAATATGAACAAAATAAAACAATTACCCAGATTTCAAGATCCCATTATATAATTACCTTATACAACTATCAGGCAACAAAACTGCGGCGTCTAAAAGAACCATTGTCACTATTGATGTCGCCCTTATCGTGCTTTGTCTTCTTCGCCGTTATCAACAGCTCCATCGGACTCGGTATCGAAATTCAGGGGAAAAAAGAAGAGGAGGGATGTTCCCTTTCTCTTCGCACGTGGCTCACGTGCAACATTAATTAGAGACTGGCTTTACAGTTTGCCCGTTACCAACTATTACTTACTAACATAAAATGACCGGTTTCTTCCATTTCAATCGCGGCCGTCTGAATTAAATAATAGTATATCTACGGTCCAAAGTCACGGAGGATGCATCCTCCAATTCGACCAGTGAGCATTGAAGACGTCTTGCAAATGCAGATAGGCATCCTAAGAATTTCAACATCAAAATGGACCATTTTTGCTGTGACGAAAGTAAGGGGCCTAATTTCGGCATTTGCTTGCTCCATTAAGGAGCAGACAAAGCGACAACGACACCACATTCATGATTTGACTTCTACAGAATCATATCTTCTCATCCGGATTTCTCTTATCTTGCACACCAATTTAAAATAGTTATTTGCCGTCCTTACCACTTTCTTATTCCAAAATAAAGTAGCTTTACAACTCCATTAGCTTAGGGATTATGTTTTTTTAACAACAAATTGGAGACTTTGTTTTTGGGTGTCCTCTTAAGATAATGTATATAAAAACGTGATAAAAAATAAGTGACAAACAGAAATAAACACATGTAATATTATATTTGGTATTTAAAATTTAATGTTCAAATAAGACAACTATTGGCTTAACTTATAGAACATGCCTTGAAATCACAATATCATTATTAATTCAATAGTGTTATTTGAACATGACAAATTGACACCCGCAAAACCTAATTAATAAACGTTCAAAATCATGATTAATTAATAAATATACTTATGATAAATGAATAACAAGAATGCTAACAAACATCCTTAGGGTATTGTTTAAGGAAACAATAAAAAAAAATTATATGAGAAATAATATGCTAATCTTGAAAATTGTTACACTTAATTTCTCAATATAAAATTTTATTTTTGTGGGTTCTTTAACCAATATCCTTAAGTCACTCGTTAACAAGACCCAATGAAAACGAACAACTTGTTAATAATATACAAAATCTTAATTAATAAAACCTAATGAATGATCAGTTAGTTACCCAATCTTTATATAACCGTTGATCAACCTCAATATGCTATTAACTAGATGTCGAATTTTCTGATTTTCAAATAACGGAACTGTTATTCAGTAGTGATCCACCCCATCACAATTGAAATGGCTTAACTAGTCTTATATCAATTCAGAGAAGTATAATGAATGAGAATCCATTGTGAACATATTGGTGATCCAGATGTCCATAGACTATCACTACAATTTGTGATCAAAGACTTTTTTTTTTTTTAATTTTTTGGGTGAACCTGGATGTCCTTCGATCATGAGTCAGAGACTAATCTGTCGAGATACTGAGATCCATTTTAAGGATTGACCTCTCCCAACAGATGCTCTTCCGTACACATGAGTCAGGAATCGAATCCCTAACCACATGCTTAAGGGACCCGATTATTTACCAAACGTGTCACACCATGTTGGTTTGTGATAAAAAAAAAGGACTGGTATCACATTATCACTACAATTTTTCCTACTTGGGTGGGAGAAAAAGAGGCGATTTTATCAGTGCTATCAACTTTCATTAATTCATGCAAGAGATTACACATTATGAAGTACTTTCTTGTGAAAGAGGCACTTTGGATGAAAACTTCTCTACTAATAAAAATCCATACATATTCACCATGGACATTAGATATAGGAGAATCTTTAACGAAGAAGAGGATCACTAGACAAGCATTTCTACAAACCCATCCCCTCAAAAACTCAGTTCCATCATAGGGATTGACCCACCAGCTGCCACAATCTGCTGCTCAAGCTGCAATAAACATCCACAAATAAATGTAAATTACAAATAAAAAAATGTAACAGATGTTCTTCAGCTAAAGTTATTTTTATCTAGTTACCCTGAACAGTGTTTCAAGCTTATTCTTGACAAGGCAGTACTCTTGCTTCACTTGTTGCAGACATCGGAGGCACCTGCACCAATTAGAAACTTTCCATGACCAAACCATGAAATTACCAAAATTTATGTTCTTTCCTCTAGAACTTAAACAATTGAGCTATATGCCCTAGTGGATTGTCATTCAAACTTTTTGCACTCATTCTTCATTCTTCAAGCCTCCAAAATTATCAAACAAAGTTGTCTGAAGAATAACAACTTACGCGTCTATGTTCTGTTCCTCACAGAAGTTGCGAAAAGCAATGCAAGCATTTTTAACCCTTTGTGCACCTATGCTGTGGACCAGATACACAAATTTGTCAGCAAACTTTTAACTGAAAACAAAGTGACCATACCTCTTGCTTTATCTTAATTAAGGTTCAGATCTATGCTTGGTTAGTCTTTTTCTTTTGAGTTATTATAGAGAATAAAACTCTACTAGTTTAGGAACCAATAGCCAATAGCAACACCACACAAGCATGCAGAGAGAGACCAAACAGACCTTAATGGCACAAACAGTCCTATTTATTCTGATTTTGCAAGGTTTACTTTTTCATATGAACATTTTTGGTTGGCTTTAATGAAATTTTATACCTTGAGCTGCTACCCTTTAACTGGTGAACATGAGCATCAACTTTTTTGAAGTCAACACCTTTCTGATCTCTGCACATTGAAGAAAAAAAAAACCCAAAAACATGGAAGATCAGCACTTTTTCAAAGTGATCAATTAACAGTAAACATTGTTCATTAAACAGCATTCTAACAGATAAAACGGAAACAAGAATACTAGTACTCACAGAGCAAAGGTGAGATCTTTGAGAAGCCTCTCAGAATCTTCAAAAAAGAGAGACACAACTTCAACAACAAAATCAGGGTTGTTCTCATCTTGCAGCTGCTGAAGTTGCAGAAACTGACCATCCAGGAAACCCTTCTCTCACAATAAGAAAACAAAGAACAAGTGAAGACCCACAAAATCAATAATTGAAAACAACCCAACAGATCTATCCAAATTACAACATAAATTGAACAATGATTTGTGTGTCCGTTAGGCTTACCTCCATGAACAATGATTTGGTGTAGTCCACCCACTGTCTTTGCATCTGACCCACCTCCATGGTTGTTGTTGTTGATGGTTATGTAACACAATATACCTGCCCACTACAGTTTGGGCCTTCAAGTTTAGATCTTTGAAAGAGACTTGATGAAATTCCAACGATAGTGTTGGCCCCGGGAGAGAGTCGAGAGTGTAACACCCTTTTTATTCCCACTTTCGATTACCGCTTTCCTTTGTTTGTTATTTTCTTGCAGAATAAGGGGCCCCACTCACCATATTACTCACTCCATCCATCAATGCTATGTATGAAACTTCATGGCCATGGCCCATGGGGCGTTAAATGCAATCTTTTTTTCTTTTCTTTTTTTAACAAAATTTAGGGTAAAGAGGGAGAAAATGCCTTAATTCACAACAGGAAAAACGTTCGTATTTTGAGTATTTACAAAAGAATTTAAATTTACCTCATCTCAAAGAGATTAGTGGGACCTCAAACTTGTAATCTATCATATACGAGATATTGTCATATTCCACTACACCAACCATTAGGTAAAATGTGAGTCTTATTTGTATTAAAGCAGGGAATTTCGTGTGTTTTTTGTAAATGCCATCACATTATTATTCCCAAAATTTGTGTGAATAATTTAATTTTTTTTATGAATTGTAAGTTTGAAAGAATAAATTAATGCAATTGTAAATTTTATAATTGAAATATCAAATTCATGTTATTTTAATTACTGAATTAATGTAAGTCTCTTCCCCTAGAGAATTAAATTAGTGTCAACTTTTATAATTAAGAAACTAAATTGATCTTATTTTTTGGAAAATGTTTGGTCTATATCCTTGATATTTGAAAATCACTTTCGACACCCACCAAACTAAGTGTATATTTGAAAATATGTGGATTTCAAGTTTACGAGAAATTATTGTGAGTAACTTTCACGTTTGAAATATAATTTCAATCATGTTTCACATGATTCCAAATATACTATAATAAATCGATCCAAGAAAATTCATTCACTTAAGTAAATTTCTTTCAATTTTTTTTTTTCGGTAGACAATTTTTAAGAAAATTAAAGTGACTCTTATGTATCTCGTGATTTATAAAAGTTAGACAAAGAAGCCTAACCTCTTAGATGAGGTTGCACACCTCTATTTATGATGTTATAAGTCGCTTGTTATCTGGCTCAAACGCTTTGAGTATTCACATATTTAATTTTAAATACTTCTATACTTGTAAGTTGTGGCGAATTCTAACATCCTCCCTAAAAAGAGTGGAGGACCCAACATCAGTGAATCAGGGCCATATATTTATTAATAAAATAATTCTAGGGTCAAGATTTGGTGGGAGAAAAAGCAACTTTTTCACTTGTAACCGATAAACCAAATTTGGAATAAAATAATCTTTATATTGGAGACTTGCTTGTTGCCTCCTCGGTTATGGTGTTAGAAATGAACTAACCGGAAAAAAAATGATTTGAACTTCTGAGAGGAAGATCTAAACGAGGGGGGAACCAGCTCGTGTGGGTTTCTAACTAGTGTTATTAACTACGCACGGGTCAAGTTTTTGTCAAAATATAACTAATTTATTAATTATAATGATTATTTATATTTTTGGAATACATTCATATTGTATTTTGAGTTTAATTTCTATGCACTATTAATGTAGATAATTTTGACACCGACATCAAATAATATCTTGATAATATAATGAACAAACATATACAATTTAGTGGGTTGGGCTAAGTTGCACCATTCATTACATTCATTACACCACCTACATGTCAATACCTCAACCAATCACTTGTATAACTAGACCATTTGACTTTTCAACTGGTCAAATGTTGAAACTAAAATAAGTATTTACAAAAAAAATACACTTTCGTATTTGTTTATTAACCCAAAATTTCAAAAACAAAATTAAATAACACATTTATTATATATAAAATATAAAACACGGATAAAAAAATTGATACCCCTTTTTTTTTTACTCAAATTGGTTTTTGATCTGGTTTGCAATTTTTTCAAACACTGGTTGGAATAATGTGTGCTGAATTCGGAATCGGGCAGGGAAGAAGAATTCGAGGCTAGCATACGGGTAAGGAAGGAGGGAGAGAGAGGGAAAAAAAAAGAGATAAGAAATAACCAATTTTTTTTAATAAAAAAACATTATTTTAATATAGGTGAAAATTGTAAATATAAAGAATACGCACACTATACTATAATATACTGTCTTTTTATACTTTGACTACACAACAAATACAAGTTTAAAGTTTGAAATTTTGACCAACCATGTGGCAAATTGATTGGCCTAAATTTTGCCACATGGGTGGTGTAGTGGGTGGTGCAAAATGTGGGTGGTGCACCTTAGCCCAACCCTAATTTAGTATATAATATTGTGTTTGCCTTGTTTAATCAGAATATACAGAAGAGATATAAATTATTTAAAATAAATTATATTATTGTGAATACTTCTGTGTAAACAACATTTTTAACCACAGAATAATGGTTCACCATTATCAGTATAAATTTAAATTTTAATCCATTCCTAGATTTAACCCTAGAGATAGCAACATATAATTGTCCATAGTAAAACGTTTGACGTGACAAATCCAGACCAACATGAGATAAAGTTTGGCTTTGACTTTAATTTATTTATAGTCATTGCAAAACTCAACACCAATGAAAATTGTCATCTCTGAAACTAAAAAGCGATTCATGGATCTGAAGGAATCAATCTCAATCTAGGAATGTAAACGGTCTCCAACATCATTCCGAGTAACAATTTTAGCACCGACAACATTCACACCAAATTCACTGAAAATCAATCTTGTTCCGTTACTTGGCCAACATGATTGATCAATATTCTGCATAAATATAATTGGAACACCCACCTTTAATACTATTTTATGGTCAGGAAGTTTCCCTCGTAACACCATAACAATCTACAAAGAAGAAACAACCATGTCCATTTAGCACAGCATCCACAATCTCATCATATATCAAGCTTTGTCCAAAGTTTAGCTTCTCAATACAATCAACATGCTTATCAATCATCTCATCTCTATCATGGTCAAGTTTCCTAACAATAAAAATATTGCATAAATCAGGTAAGTCTTCACTGGCAATAAACAAATTGCGACAATCCACAACCATGATTTACACCGAATTAAACTTTAACACCCAATGAAGTAAAGGAAAAAATGTTGTCATACGAACATATGTTTTCAAGAAATGCCTGCTTCTTCGATCTACTCCATGTATCAAATTCTAAAGCAAAGTAGATGGCTTAGCCGAATATGGTAACTTCACATTTTCCTTCATACAACATATTGAAAATTCTACACTGGAACCATTTTTATGTTTTTCTGACCGCTCCTCAAACCAAACATTTATGTCACAATGTTCACAAGACCAATTCATTCCTCCAAGGTCTAGACATTCTAGAAAAAAGTTTAACAAATTAGTCAACTTGTAGGGAAAAAAAAAGTGGCAACAATAAATTAAATTAATAGATGCAACTAATCATAGATTACTAAATAAATACATCCACATTCAACTTCAACAAATAAAAGATTATTTTCATCATGAACTTGAAAAGTCATTTCCATAATATCAATAACGATGAACCAATTAAATAAAAAAATGGAATGCAAGTGGGAAAAGGTTATACAATAATACAAATAAAATAACAATTTCTATTACAGGGATAAATTATGAAATTAAAATTATTTATTCTATGCAATATATCCCTATAACCAGTGGCGGAGGGAGAGGGGGGCCTTTGGATGCCATGGCCCCCTCAACTCTAAGTGTTATATATATATATATATATAGTAACTTCATAAAATAAAATTACATACTATTTTTTTTAACAAAAATTACATACTATTAAATAATATGATTGGTGTCATTTGCTATTAAAGTATCTACATACTTTTAATAAGATGATGTTTTTTATGCTTTTAAATCATTGGTGTCATTTGATTCTATTTTTATCTGGTCTCATGAGAATCACTAATCGACAAGCTTTGTCAAGCTTTGCAATAAAAATCCCAATATATTTTTGAATGTCATGTATTTGATATCTAACATAAAATCATTGGTGCAGAAGTTAAGAGATTGCAGTCGGAAAACTCTATTTGAGAAAGTTCTTTTATAAACATCGATCCAAGCTATTCCAATTTGTGATGAATGTTTCTTTATCAAATATTTTTTATAAATATTTTTTTCTTTAGTAACTTAACCATGTTAAGCCAATACTTGCTCATAACTAAAAAAAAGGTGAGCGTAATTTATAGCCAAACTTAGGGTTTGATGATATTTTAATAAATTTAAAAGTAGTTGAGTGTAATTTAAACTTCATGTTATATTAAGTTGATAATCATATATCAATTTTGTTTCTTGTAATTTGCCTTTATATGTTAGTTAACTTTTTCTATTGTTATTTGATGTTATATATATTTGATCTTGGCCCCCCTCATATCAAATTTCTGGCTCCGTCCCTGCTTATAACTCACTTGGGTTGGTAGACAATGTCATGGGATTCCACTCGATTTAAAAAATCTAAATCTTTATTTTCTTTTTTGAAAAACTAAAGAAAAAAAAATTAAATATAACCAAAGTATTCGAAGACAAAGTACATTTACATTACAATTTCAAAAGCATAGTTAAATATTGAAGTAAAAAATAAATAATAAGACTTAAATAAATAATCTCCTAAAAACCAAGACCAATAATTTATAGAATTAAAAAATTAATATAGGTTGTAAAAAATATTTAAAAAATATTTTACATATTTACAATTAATGGGTAAGTTCATCATTAAAACACTAATTATTTCAGTTTATGTTTGATTATCAAATTCTGAATATATTTCCATTCTATTGTTTTTCGTTGTCACTGTCTTCAAAGAATGGTGCTTCTATTCTAAAATAATTGGATGTAGTTCTTGAAGATCCCATTCCTTTCAATTTCTATATTTTTTCTTTAATCTTTTCTCTACATTTTTCTCTCTTATTTTCGAGTTTAATTAATTCTTTTTCCTTGTTTATAATATATTTTTCCAATAATTCTCTCCTTCTATTTTCTAGATTTATTTTAATATAATAGTCATATATTTCTAAGAAATTTTTGTTATCTCTTTTGTTCTTGTCTATTGTAGTGTAAAGTTTGTTAAGTATTTTTTCTAACTCTTCTCCTTTATTCATATTCTATTTCTCATATATTGGGCTAGATCTCTTACTTGGTTTGATAGTTTAATATAATTTTCATCTTCATTATTCTTTTCTGGTTCAGGGAAAGTAATTGGTTTTGGGATTTGTCTGAAGCTTAATGATTTTGGGTTATTTATGGATATTCCTAATTCGGTTATTTCATTTCGTTTAGGATAGTAATTTTTTCCTATTTCTTCAAAGAGTCTTGGTATATCAATTCTATCATTATTTCTAAAAGTAATGCTATGATGGGAGTTTGTCAATGCATAGTTAACACAATAAGTAATTGAGAAGATTTTATCTCCTGGTCTCATTAAATTATTTCTTAAAAATCTATGTTCCAAGGTTAAAGATTGGTCTAGTCTCTAGGTATCTAGTGATATACCAATATTTGGGTGAATATCAAATTTTAGCTTTACGTAAGCTAGATTTCCTTCAATAACTCCTAGTATTTTATCCTTTAAATCCGTTATTCTATCATCTTTTAATACCAGTTCTATGGGCGAATTTATTCCTTCCTGGAAGGTAGCTTTAATTAGAATCTGTATGACTCCTATATGAATATATCCTATCTTTTTTCTATGTGCTTCCTTTTTTAAGTTTCTTTTTAATTCCATTAACTTTCTTTTGTTTAACAATTGAATACAAGTGTTTCCTTGTGTTTCTGATATATCTCTTCGTGATTCGTTCATTATTTTTCCATAATATATAATATTTTATTTCTGATTAAATCTCTTCATTATTCCTCCTAATTTCTTCATGTTTGTATCTTTTGCTAGATCTAGGTCTTCTTTTTGTATTTTCTGGAAGAGTTTTGGATCTATTAAAATGCTTCCTTCAAAATTTCCATCTTCTTCAGTAATTTGTAAGTGTTCGACATCAATATTATCAATTTTCTCTTTTGCTATTTCAGACATCAATAACTTCTAAAATTAATTCAAATAAAAAGGGTTGCTTAGTCATACCTGATTGGGTTTCTTTGATCAGTCGGGATTTCCTCTGCCCACTGCAACTTCCGCTTAGTCAAGATTAAGTCGAGTATGAAGTAAAGTAATTGAAGTTTTTGGTACAAAAGTAACAATCTTTATTGATAATAAGTAGAATGAGTACATAGAACCATAGATCCACCCTCAAGGATCTGACACGTACTCTTATAGAGACAAGCACACTTTTCTCACAGGGAGAAATCTCAACATATGAGAGGAAAATTCTCTTTTCTTTTTTATCTCTCTGATTTGCCTCAACATAAGAGGTCTTATTTATACAAAAAAGGGGACTCGGTTCATTTACAAAATAGTCCTTACATTATTTTAGTCTATCACTCAGACTCAATAATTCACCTATGACGTATACACTTACGTCATTATTCAATTATAGCTTCGTCTGAGTCATTGTCTACTTGCCGACAGTCCTTCTTTTTCTACGCATCCTTCGCATGCGTGATTCCTATTCTGTCTAATAATTGCACAAAGTTGATTCAGTACATCTGCACGGTAGTTCATGGTTGGTCCTTGGAGTGTATAGAAGGGTAATTCAAAATTCGTCAATAAATTAATCAGGGTATTAATATTTTTTTATAAATTAATCAGGGTATTAATATTTTTTATAGGTTTAGTTATTGAGTTAATCCATGAACTATTTGAGAATTTCTAATTAGGTTCCTAAACTAAAAAAATTCCTAATTAGACCCTTAAACTTATATAAAATTTTTGATTGGGTCCCTGAACTAAAAGTTTCTAATTGGGTCCTTGAACTTATATAAAATTTTCAATCGGGTCCCTAAAGTAAAAATATGACTTTATAAAATAAAATAATAATAAAATGATAGATGATAAATTTAGAAGGAAAAAAATACGGTTTGACAAAATAATAAAATAAGAAAAGTTGAATATGAGAGGAAAAAACTCACTATTTTAAATAATAATAATAAAATATAAAATAAAACATGGTGAGAAAAGCTATTGTTTATCATAATAATTAAATAAAAATAGATAAATTTGAGAGACAAAATTTAGTTCTTGAAATGATAAAAATAAAATAATAAATGTGAAATTGTGTTTGAAAGATCATGTTTTATAACAAAATATTAAGTGATTAAACTGATAAACCTCAATTAAAAAAGTAGACATTTTTTAAATAGTAATATATTATTAAAGGATGATTTTGGAAGGAAAAAAATGTTTCAAAAAATATATATATTAAAAGATAAAACTTAGCATAGAATGTCATTATTCGACATTTTTTTTCTAATATTATAACAAGAGATGAAACTGAATAAAAAGTTCAATATTTTAAAAAAATATAGTTTAACAACAAAGTTATTATTTTAAATAATAAATAAAATAAAGAATCTAGTTAAGAAATCATCACATCTTATTTTGATTGTCAATTTTATTTTGAGTTATTTAATATATTTTATTATTTATTATATTATTTTATATTTTAATTAAGGTTTTTAATTATTTTAATATTTCTTAAATAATATTTTTGCTTTCTATGTCTATTATTATTATTATTATTATTATTATTATTATTATTATGTTATTTCAAAAAATAAATATTTGACTAAGATTAATCTTTTATTTTGTGTTATAAAACATGAATTTTCTAACACAATTTCATATTTCATTATTTTGTTATTATCATTTCAAGAACTGAATTCCAGTAAAAAAATAATTTCAAGAACTAAATTTTGTCTCTCAAATTTTATATATATATTTTTAATTATTATGATAACAATAGCTTTTCCCATTAAGTTTTATTATTAATAATTTAAATAGCGAGTTTTTTTTTCTTATATTCATCTTTTGTCATTTTATTATTATGTCAAACAGTATTTTATATAAATTCAGGGACCTAATTAGAATCTTTTTTAGTTTAGGGGCTTCATTGAAAATTCTCAAATAGTTCAGGGACCAACTCAATAAATAAACTTTTGACAAAATTGCACTTTTGGTCCCTTAAATTATTTGTTTTGTTCAAATTGGTCCCTTAATTTTTTTTTTGTGACAAACTAAACCCTTAAGTTAGGTTCGGGTGACAATTTGGCCCCTTAAGTTTTTTTATGACAAACTAGACCCTTAAATTATGTTCGGGTGACAAATTGGTCCCTTAATTTGTCAAAGGGAACAATAAATTAGACCCTTAATTTATTATTTTTATTGTCTTAAAGGACCAATTTGTCACCCTAACATAACTTAAGGGTTTAATTTGTCACAAAAAACTTAAGGGACCAATTTGTCACCAAAACCTAACTTAAGGGTCTAGTTTGTCACAAAAAAAACTTAAGGGATCAATTTGAACAAAACTAATAACTTAAGGGATCAAAAGTACAATTTTGCCTAATAATAAAACGGAAAAAATAAACTAAATAAGAAAAGTTACTTTTCAAAATAGTAATAAAACATATTGGAAAGTAACTAAATAAATTAACATCATTGTTATTTTTCTCTCTTAGTTATTAAAATAAAATGATACATATCAAAATATTAATGAATATCAGTGTAAAACATATTATACTTATAGTGCATACTATCTTAATCAAAATAAAACATATTGTAAAATGATTTAATTGATATTCACTGTTAGTGTAAAAAAAATTTACACAATCAACCAATAAAAAATTGCCACGTAACGGCGACCACTCCCCAATATGCAATATACAGTAAAAAAATTATTTTGTCGCAAAAATGGTCTCACCTAGTCACTGACAAGCTTTTGCCCTGCTCCGTAGTTAACTAAACTTTTGGGTTTTAAATTATTAAAATATTTTTTTTAAAAAAACTAGAAATCTTATTTACCGGCTAACACATGATTCCCGGTTAAGGATAAATGTGGATCCATCCTCCAACTTTGTTAGGGAGTATGATAGAATTCGCCGTAAGTTGTAAGTTGTGACTTAGAAAGGTAATAATATCATAGCACTCTCTGGCTTTACTTACACCACTCATCCTCCAAAATGTTATCAGCTTGCTGCAATCATCTAGATTTTAGTAGTTGGAGTCCTGCTTCCATCGCCAAGCTCATTCTCCATCGTGGCGTAGGGACTCATCACTGTTAAGCTCACCCTCCATCAACTATGACATGATGGTCCAGGACATCATCTCTGTCATCCACGGAGGGTTTCTTTTCATTTTATTTTAGCCTCATTTATAATATTTATAGTGACTGTAAAAATGATTGACGTATTTTTAAATTAAAATCATTAGAAATCACTATCACGTATTAATGTTTAAGTGGATTATTGTTATCTTTTGTATTAAAAAAATGCTCAAGTGGATTACTTGTCTAAATTAAAATCACATAATAGTATTTGCCAAATAAGTAAAATTAAAGAGATCAGTTCATTTTTTGTAACAAAAAAAAATTGTTAACAAAAAGGGCTAGCGCCCAAACAAAAACAAATTAATAAAAAGAAGCAATGTCACAAGATATAGAGCCCGTTTGTTATTGCTTATTTTGTTAAAAAAATTATTTTTTTAACCATAAAATGATTTTTTTATGTTTTTAGTGTGTTTGTTTTTGCTTCTGAAAATAATCAGAAGCAGAAAAAAATCATTTTTTGGGGTTAAAATGAAAAGCAGATTTGAGTTGCTTCTGGAAAAAAATCAGTTTTTATAATTAACTACTTTAAAAAAAATTGATTTTTATAATTGTAAACAAACATAAATCTGCTTGTGCTTTTTTTAAAAATCTAAAATAATCACTAAATTATTTTGTAACAAAATCAATTATTTTTTAATATTAAACAAACGGGCCATAGAAGTCCCAGAAAAATCATAAATAACTAGTTTACTAACTCCTTAGGAGAAGAAGTAACCACGTGAATGTGGGGTTTTTGTGAAAAATCCAATTTGCGAACCAATCAGTACGATTATTCTCTCTTATTTCTAGTGTACGTAGCTTTTTCATGTGAACTTGTCATACTCGTAGTTGGCTGTTAGAGTAAATTCTCTTTTTGTTTTTTGGTTTACGTAAATTCTCTTTTTAGTATGTATTAGAAATTTCTTTTAGTACCCGTTTAATATCTGGAATTAGTATAAAATTGAGGTCTGAAATTGAAATTAAGTTTTAGAAGTATAATGTTTATGTTTGGAAGATCTTTTAGAATTAGAATCGTAATTTAAAGATCAATTTCATGGAATTAAAAATATGAACATAATAATTTTATCGATATAAATATCATTATTTTGTTTTAGTCCTCCCTGATATTATTCAAAGCATCCACCAAAAGATCGAAATAAAAGAGAGAGAAAAAAAAAATGTTAGTTGTGGCTGTAAGTGTAACCATCACCTGGAATGAAAATGCAATGCACTTGGAGCGGTATGAATCTTTTGGAGCAGTCATAGGGACACAAGGACCACAAAACATGGATGGGCATCTTTCTCATTCCTCTGATTTGACAGGATTCTTTGTGATCCTTTCCTTTTGGGTCTGCCACGCTCTCAATTATATACTCCCAGACAAAACGTCCCATTGAGAATGGGAAGGCCAAGCTCACACCAATTGTGAATTGTCTCTATATCATTGATTCGCCATATGTTTTTGTATTTTTCTCTTATAATTATTAGAACAAAAGTTTGCCTTGGCATTTGCTTTGGCCAATGTTTCGAACAAATGTCTAATAAAAAACTATCTATTGTTCTTTTACAGCAAAAATGCATGCCCTTAATTTTGTTGGTTCATCTCCATGCATGTGGCAGTTGTTCAGTTGCTATCATCGATCTTTCTTTCACTCTCACCACCCCCCAATAAAAATAAAACAAAATAAAATAAATTGTTACCATGGGTTATTCACATTAATAACGCAATTGTTTGCCTTTTATGTATATCTCTCTTCTCCAGCACGTGAATTTTTCACCTCAAGTTATTTTCCTGACTAATAGTCAGGTTAAAATGGACCCGTAAAAAGGCATCGAAAAATCAAATTTTCAACCATACGAGACATAATTAAGTTGAGCATTGTGAAAATTTATTTCAAGATTTTTGTGTAGGTGAATGCAAGAACTTAGCTAGGATTAAATATCAGTGTCTCGACTCGGGAGTGTATGAATCACTTAATGATGGGAATTTATAAAAAAAAATTCATATTAATTATTCATGACAAAAAAAAAGTAGTAAAATTATAATTTATTAAAAAATATGACCAAAAACAACTAAATCCTTATGAAAATAATCAACAATTTTTAATGGGGAAAAATAATCAATAATTGATTAAATTATAATTTTATTCTTCATTGTACTCGATAATAAATAACAGTCACTGTTCTATATTAATCAGCGATTTCTAAAATCGTCCAAAATATTAATCACTGACCCAACCCACAATGATTTACTTACTTGTATTTATATTTTTTCCGTTTCATCATAGTTGCCAAAAAATGCTTCTCCTTTGAATAAGAAACAGGAAGTTACTATAAATTTATACAATGATTTATGATTATGATGCAGACTTTAAAATCCCTAATATGACCAGGATTTAGTTACATAATGCTTTTCCATCTGCTTTTTGGCTTCTTGTTTACCTACTTGTGATAATAAGCTAGTATTCTACTTCTGCTGTTCCATTTCTAACCCCAACTGAAATAGGAGTAGCTTGGCTAGTTATTAAAAATAAGAACATATACTTATTGTGAAACCTATTTGATAAACTTTTTAGACTTACACTTACACCATTAAAGTGGATTGTTGTATAAAGTAGTATAAAGTAAAAAATAAAAATATGACATGATAGATCATGAGAAGTTAAACAACTTTAATGAGTTGCATCAATTGGAGATGCTCTTGTATCGCTTCAATATATATTTCTCTTTCCACCAATGATTGCAACAATTGACCACAATAAACTGAAAAAAATGAGAACGACAGGAAACCATAACGAGGGAGAAAATATTGTATGCTTCCTCTTTTGTTGTTTTACATAGTAACCAATGAAAAAATGATTATCCAGCATGACCTACCATCACAGCTTCACAACTCACAATACACCTCTTGACGGCTTTGTTTATTGGAGCAGAAAATAGCAAGAGAGAAAACAAGAAGAGAGAAAAGGAGGAAAAAATACACTTTTCTCTTGTTTGGTGAAGGAGAGAAATAGGGAAGAGAGAAGAAAATGGGTGAGACCCACCTTAATTTTTTTTCTCTCCCCAAGTGAGAAGAAAATGCAAGAGGGAGATAGTGTTTCATATAAAATGACTTTTGTATCCTTCTTTTTGGATTCTCATTCAATTATTTAATAAATTTAAATAAATTGAATTAAATTAATCACTTAATTAATTAAATTAAATTGAAATAAATAAAATAATTATATTAAACTAATAAATTTTATTTAAAATAACTTAAATCAGTTAAATAAATTTAAATTATTTGATTAGTTAAAATAACTTAAATCAATTAAATTTAAATATTTTTATATTGATATTTAGTTAAGGATATTTTTGTCTTTTTAAAAAAAATTACTTTTCTCTCTTCTTATTTTCTATCCAACCAAACAAAGGGGAGGGAGAGAAAACACCTCTTTCTCCTCTATTTCTCTCCTTTTTCTCTTACACCAAACAACACATAAAATCTACTTTATTTCTCACTATTTTCTCTCTTCTCATACTCTTTCTCACCTCTTTCTCTCTTCTCCTTTTCTTCTCACAACCAAACAAAGCCGAAGTGTGGCCGTTACACTAGAACACTATCTGAAAGCTAAACATTTTAATGAGACATAAAATTACATTACAACCCACGGCGAAAAAAGCATAATACAAATCAATAACCAATCGAAATTTGAAAGCCAATGCCAGAAATACCACGTGGAATCTGGAAAGCATTCAGTAACATTTCTAACATGCCTTGCAACTCCTCATACAGTAGCCAGGAAGACCAGGAGATCCAACCATATACTCGGGATTATTAGTGCATTCTCCAAGGGCAGCCCATCTCTCACAGCTTTCATGCTGATCAGTGCAGTCCCCTCCAGCTCCCACTGTCTTATCAAAAGAGTCCACATGAATCCACTTTGTTGCTGACCATTTCTCACCTTCGATTACAGGGCACCCTGCATGGAGACTGCTAGGGTCTGGGGTAGCATTTGGGTGGAGACTAAAGAAAAGAAGTGCATCCCCTCTTTGCGGTTTCACTACGAATTGCCCGGGTGAGGAAAGAAAAGAGAAAAATGATTATTTGACTTAATTTGACTGGCAGTAAATGTGGCATGACACAATATACAGAAGAGAACCCATAAAAGTAACTATTTGTCCATTTGCCCACCTGCTATTCCTTTTTTGGCACACTCAGAAAGATCATCACTTGTTTCAGAACCTTTGTGATGTGGAGCTTCCTGTAACTAGAGTGAATTGATTTGAGACGATAGAAAATTCCACTTAGATATAATCTCAAATAAGACATTTTGGCTCACTTAAACATTGAACTATTCATGCTGATAGGTTCAGTTTCTAGAAGATTCTACTCACTCTCCTGAAACTCAACAATGCAATCCACTAACTCATCTAATCAGAAGATGCTAGAATAGATCCTGGATACTGGATAGGCTCTCATCTTATCTGTTAAACGTGGTACAACTTATCTTTTTATTTAAATTTCTCCTTCAAATCAAGATTGCTAAACCTATATATATTGTACATGTATATCCATTCAATCCAATGAAAACTTAGCTACATTCAATGAATTGAGCGTGGTATACATGAAACCAAGGTTTTAAATTATGGTCGTGGTTACGGCTTAATGCAGCCCACAATCACAGTCTGATACGATTGCATCAGCCAAGCAGTATTTTAAAACACTGATAGTATACATAGGATTACCATCCTAACTTGAAGGAGAAATTTAAATAAAAAGATATGTTGTACAGCGTTTAACAGAAAAGATAAGAGCCTATCCTGGACCTATCCTACTGCATCTTTGGATAAGTTGAGCTAATTGCATTGTTGAGATGCTGGAGTGTGAGTCGAACCTTGTACACAGTTGACACAGGAAAATTGTAGTACTAATTACTAAAGAAGGATCCCAGCCGATCCCCAATGCCATTTAAGGATATACCAAGAAAAATATATTGGCAAAATTATAACTGCAATAATTACGAACATTACATTTTTAATTCAATGGAAGTAAGTACTGTAGTCTGTAAATACTAGACAAACCTCTGCATTAGGGAACACTGTTTCACCACCTCTGGTCACATCAGTGAGATACATAAGAACTGTGGCAACTCGGTGTCCGCCACGGGCTATATTAACTTTATCAACAAAGTAATCATAATGTGGGTCATATTTCTGCCCGTGCTCATATCTTAATACCTGTATGTCTTCTCCATTTTCTGAAATTCAATAATCAAATACTGTAAGGGAACTAATTATTGCTTCCTTGTTCTTCTTTTTTCATTTTTCTTTTGGGCTATAGAGGAGGGAAGAGAAGCTGGAAATGTATTTTCATTATTTAACCTATGTACAGATAATTTTAAATTTTAATTTATGAATATAACTTCCTGATATGCAGAATAAGAAGAAAGGAAAGAGGAAAATCTGAAGGGCTATGATAGGCTTGCAGATGGAAGGGATAGAAATGGGGCCCTAAAAACTTCAATTTTTCTTAAATCTTAATAGCTCTGAAACCTAAAATTTGCATCACAGTTCAGTTCCGCACTCATGTGCTTGAGCTATTCAACAAGCAAACATTTTCATGATTATTATAGAGCTAATTTCTTCTAATGTATTTAGTGCTCTTGTATAATAGACTTCATTTTAAAGCCAAAGACAGCAGCTACCGAAGCAGCAAGGGATGAGCACAGAATACAGAGAATAATAAACCCACCTTCTCACTCATTTTCAATGTTAGTGTATCAGGCTAAAACAAATTGTTTTTGTTTGATCCAAACCATTATAGAATGAGAAAAACCAACAAATTGGTGATAACAAAAGGCAATCATAATTACTGTTGACCCATCTACATGCAAGCAAAAGCCATACAAACCAAAGCATTAGGTATCAAGAGGACAGAGATATGAGTTCCACAGCTTTTACAATGATACCATACAGATTTCAGGATGATTTAATATATGACATACCTTTTGGAAGAAAGGTCCATGATGAAATCTTGTCCTCAATACCAGCAACTATGGGATCCTATAAACAAACTAAAACAGTAAACAAAAAGCTCAAAAAGGTACCCAGCACAAGTTTTTTTGTTGTATGAATTTAAAATACATTCCATTAAATAACAGAACAAACAGAAAATTCCAGCATAGTATGTGCATAACCTATCAAAAGTCTCTGTGAACTCAAATATGAATATCACCCCAAACTCCCCAATTTTTTCTTCTAGGAAAATTCTTATTCACAGCATTACTCTTTCAAAAAAGGGGAAGATGAGAGCTTATGTTTAACATCACAATCAATTTAAGACAACATATGACTTCCAAAATCAAATAGAATTCCTAGAGCACAAATGTTATGTAGTTGTTAAATGTAAAAGCAAATAAAAAGGTGTTGTAACAAAAAGTGAGTCGTAGAAGCACCACATTATACAGATTGGACTTCATCATTGGAATTGACTTTCCAATTCAGTTGATTGATTGATTTGTGCAATTATTGATCAAAAATCCAGATGTAAATCTGAAAATGCCTATTAGGGACATTAAATAAATATTCCTCATACTTAAATCCTTACTCACATATACTACCAAGTACAGTTGCTCTCCAGAAAGAAGCTAACCATTGATTTGACGCAGGATCACATAAATTTCAGAAAAAACCAACTTTAATCAATGGTAGAAATGTTTACGGAGCTTGCATTTATGAAGAAGCATACAACAATTTGTAGGCATATAAGATAGATCTAGCTTCAGAGCCGCTAATTGCATGAATCGAGGAACTAATATTACTAATTATAGAGAAGATAATGTGAAATTAGAATGAATAATGAATGATAAGACCTTGTTCATGGAAATAAACATGCCAGAGCTTGTTCTGACTTCGCTTAACTTGCTCGCTCCGGACAAATTATCGGCGACTGCAGATCTCTTCAGCTCTGATCTCGCAATGGAAATCAAATGCTCGCATTCCAATTCCGTCAAGAAACCTTCGTAAACGAAAGCTCTGCACTTCTTACAGTTATTACAGTTACAGTTGCATCAATAGGAATGGAATGAAATTGAATATGATGATGATGGTTAGTTAAGGTTACGTACCTTGGCTTCCAGGAAACCTGTTTGACCTTGGAAGGGTCGATGACAGCGCTTGCAGAACCAGCGTAGCCATTGGAGGAAGCAAACACGTTATGGTAATGAGATTCGAAGATCAACACCATCAATACCAAATTACAACAAACCCTGCTCATCATTGACATTTCCACTCTTTTGCTTTCTCCGATTCCAAACTAACATTAACGCCTTATCTTCTTATTAATCATTCTTATCTTCTTAACTTGATTAGAACTAATTATTTATTTATTTATTTTTTACTTCTTTTTAAGTAATTATTGTTAACTCAATAGTTTTTTTTTTCAAGCAAGTAGGTATTGATAACTTATAGTAAAACTCTTCAAATAATGTGTACATTGAAATAGGAACCTAAATTGAAATAAAAATATTTATAGCTAGTATGCCATTCCAATTAAAAGTTATCTTCTCAATTACATAAAATAAATAAATAAATGGATATTAAGAATTAATTTTGAAAGTTTTCATAATATTTGGATAGTAAGGAGAAAAAAAATTGAATCTATAATTATAAAGAAAAAATTGTGTTTATTTGCTTTATGTTTGTTTGATTTAAATTTATAAAAAAAAAAATTAGAAGTGTATTGATAAAGTATACACTAAGAACATGTTTGGGACAGCTTATTTTGGGATATTTTAGCTGTTTTAAACCTATTAAGCTGTTTTATGAAATAAGTATTGTGTTTGGGAAAAAACTGAAATGTTAAAAAAACTGTTTTGTAGGATTTTCAGTTGTTTTATGATAAGCTTGATTGTTGAACTGTTTGATTAAATTGTTAAAGCTTATTCACCTATTTTTCATCTCTAACATACTTTGGTCAGTCTTGCCCCTCGGTCATAGTCTTTCTCTCCAAAAGGAACGTTCTCTCCATTTCTCCAAAAGGGACGTAATGCAGCAACATATAACCCTGTAGCTTCCTAGCCTTCCTTAACATTTTAGATCATTTGTTATTTTATTTGTAATTCTTTTTGAAAAATTATTAAATTTAATATCCAACATAAAATTCTTTAGCTTATTTAAATGAAATATATATTATTTATATTTAAACATTCTTAAAATAATATATTTGTTATATGTTTTTATAGGTATGAGAAAATGTTACAAATTTTATTCAATTTTTTATATTTTTTATAACATAAAAAATTGATGAAAAATATTAAAAAAAAAACATTTCAACAATTTTTAATGTTAAAAACATCAGATATTATTAATATAAACAAATATCTCTATACCCTTTTTCGTAATTCACTATATAAAAGTGATTATTTTTTCACCACCCAAACGAAATAGATTATCTTAAAAACGCTTTTCAGCCAACATACTTAAACAAAAACAGATTCTGATTATAATCGATTATCATAATAATCGATTATTTGAAAACAGATTATCAACATATTTTTTTTTCAGCTTTCCCAAACACACTCTAAAAGTATTAAATATCTGATCGTTAATCCTACCAGGGACATTCGATAAAATTGAATAAAATTGGAATATGTGAACATTAAATGTTGAATATCACATATTGTTTATGTTTATTTTTATTTTTCAGTTACTTTATTTCTTTTCTATATGAATTTTAAAAATCATAAAATAATCAAATATAAAAGACCCGATAGTGTCCTAATGGTGATGTAAATGTTAAATGGATTTTTCTATCATGTGCAACTTTGTACAGGTTAAAAAACTCAAAAGAAGGAACAATTTATTAAAAAACTAAGTATTTTAGTTTTGAAAGTATAAAATACACAAGTTCTTATATAAATTTACTCTTTTGAGATCCTTAACATGTACAAATTGCATAGGATAGAATAACTCATGTTAAATAAACAGTTTCCTAACCCAGATGGGTTGGGCTAGTGGAGACGGGGTCTCGTATCTGACAGGTTGCGGGTTCGAGCCACCACCAGTCTCTTTGGGGTAAGATAAATGTAATTCCCTTTATAAGAGCATCCACAATGGTAGAACCACATTTTGTGGGTCCAAAGATACCACGTGTGATATAAGAACCCAACCTCAACTTCACTCCGATAGAAGACTCATTTTGAGTTCTTAAATTGGCCCCGTGAGTATTATTCACTCACTTTCTCACTCTCTCACTTTCAATAAATAAAAAAATGTTTGGCAAGAACGGTTTACAACCTGGCTGCCATGTCATTCATCTCCAATGAAATTTCTTATAAGAACAAGTTCTTATGCTTAAGAATCACTTTAAGAACAACCATTGATGTTGTTCTAAGTGCTCATAGAGCCCAAAGGTTTTATCTGCCTCGGGAATATGAACTTCTTTCATGAGTCACAATCTTTTATACACCATGGTTACCTTTTCTCCCAGGAGAGCTGCCCCTGTTTACAGCTCTCCCCCTGAAGCCTCTTCGTCATATCTAGAGACAGGTGCCTCACGCGCACCTTAAATTTATTGTGAAAAAAAAAAAGTTTCCTTTAGGAATAGATAGCCAAACATAATTGCACAACATTCAAAGCTAATTAAGACTCACAGGCGTGATTTCTTATGTGACAAGCCATTAAACCCAACATTCAGCGGAAAACATGTTCCATCTTTGTATAAATCATTAAACAATAACACACTTAACAGGAATTGAACAGTGTCAGGAATTTTTCTTGCACAGAACTGCTAATGTTACATTGGAAAGATTAAATAACTTTGTGAAATTGGCGTCCAATTGATGATGATCATTGAAGCTGTGTGGATAAGATGGAAAACAGTAATCCCCATTTAAGACAACCATCCTGAATTGTTAACTGGGGCTCACAAATTACACCCTAACTCATCACCATTTTGGTTAAAATATTTTTTGACAAACATGCACATGAGGTTCTGCCTCATTGTCTTCAGACATATTACCCTCTTCAAACCATGTTCTGGCCAGCTCTGGATTCCCAAGTGGAATCAGTACATGACTACATGTTCAACAACTTGTGTAGTTCCATGTATGAACACTGGCACATTATGTGAATCACAGGCCATAATCTAGTTTTGATTGCTTTTTTCTTCTTTGATGGAGTTACTGAGGCCTAGAATAGTCTCCATATGTCGATCCCTCTCATTCAAAAACTTGGTGGAGTTGTACTCTTCTGCATCAAACAGTTCTACTGAGTATGTCCTCTGAAGTTTTGACTTCTGACGTTCTTTTATGACTTTCAAGCTCTCTCTTCTTCACCTCTTAATATCTCTAATACCTGCATACAACCAGAAAACAATAAATGCTCTTTATCATTTCATTTCACTATCATCATCAGCACTATGTTGGGAATACCAACTTCGTCAAAGAGTTCATAAAATATTTTGTTTATTGCAACATGACACGGTTCCATTATGTTACTGTGTCATTTTGCAATAATTTCAAAAGGATTGGTAGAAAAGATGAGAGGATCCCCTTCCTTGGTGCAAAGATGCTTGGACAAGCCAAAATGCTCAAGCAACCTAGCTCAACATCTATTGAATGAAACTTCTCTAAATATATCACATATACATGCCTGGCTCATTTGGGGTCGATGAATTGAAGACTGGTCTATACACAGAGAGGCTGTTAAGATTACATGTTTCATCTGCTCTTCATCATAAGCATCAGCCAAAATTGGATCAACAAGCTCTTTGATGTTGTTTGAAGATAGCAAAGGTTTGGCCTGCAAATATTATTTTTGAGACAGACTAAGATTAGAATTGATAGTCTCAATATCAAAATGAGCAGTAATTAAAGAGTTAGTATTAGTATATCAGTATATGCAATGGTAGACCTACCCACATCACCAGACTTTTCTGAGAACTATCCAAAGCTTGTCGTCCAGTAATGAGCTCCAACAATAGTACACCATAAGCATAGACATCAGTCTTTTCATCTACTATACCATGCATGAAGAATTCAGGAGGAAGGTAACTGTTTGACATCAAAGGTGATTGCAATAGGAAAAAAGAAATAAAAAGGGTTAAATAATAGGTGGATTTAAAAAAATGAATACATGGAAAATTTGTAAAGATGTTAATTTAAATATACAAACCCGAAGGTGCCTTCCACTTTGGAGACAGTATGGTGAGTCCATTGGTCAGGCAACCACTTTGCAAGCCCAAAATCAGATATCTGGTGTAAGATTGAAGTTAAAATTGTACCAAGAAACTTAGTTAAGATTGTAATCTATTTAGAACATTATAAAATCATAAATTAAAAAAAAAATTAACATAATTGTTTAAAAAGGCACCTGAGGCTCAAAATCCTCTGAGAGCAGTATATTAGAAGCCTTGATATCTTTGTGAATAATCCTTCTTTGGCATCCTTCATGCAGATAGCGGAGACCCTCAGCAGTCCCCAAAGCAATCTTATACCTGAGGCTCCAATTCAGTTTCTCTCTAGGTCCTGAAATAATGTAAGGGAATAAACCATTTAATTTTATTTTTCCAAAACTTGTCAGTATTCCAAAAACTTTCAAAATGTTTAGACATACCATAAAGTATGGATGATAGGCTGCCATGTGGAGACAACTGAAGAACAAGAAACATTCCACCTTCAACACCATATCCAATCAATCTAGCAATATTGGGGTGGTCCACATGCACTATAATACCCAGCTCAGACAAGAAATCTGCTGTCATTTCTTCTTGGCTCCCTCTTGTCAACCTTTTTATGGCAACAAAGTTTCCATCTTCCAATTTGCCTAAGTAAACCTCAGCATAGCCTCCCTCCCCAATCAAATTATCTTCAAAAAAGATAAAATAAAAAATAAAAATAAAGCAGCTTATCTTGCTAGGCAGATAAATTATCAGCCTAGCAAGCATGATGTCAATTATGTCCATGAAAAACAAAAGGGGGGTTCTTTATAGAATTATTTGACAAAAGTTTGAAAACAGGAAACAAAAATATCATTTTCATTAGTTCCATCACTAAAGTTTCGACACAGAAAATAAAATGAAAACAACGTGTCACTTTTATAATTATTAATAAAAACATATCAACGAAAATGAAATCAGAAAATAAACCGATGACCACTTTAGATTAGCCAACAAAGCAAAAGCCTTTTTAACCAGCAGTAATTTGATTTCCTCCTAAGAAAAAGGATTTCATACCATGGCTGAAGTCATTGGTTGCAGCCTGAATCTCAGAGAGAGTGAAATTTTTCCAGGAAGATTTAAAGCAGCAAAACTCACTGTCAAAAGATGACTGCAAGGCAGGGGAATTCAGAGAAGGAATCAGGTCCTCCCTGATTCTTTTGCTCTTTCTCCTAGTTAGTTTTGCTTTTGGAACATTTTTAAGTGGATGAAAGGTTTGGAAAGGCATTTGGGATCCTTTCTTCAGTAACTTAAAGAAACCTGCACGCCACTGATTATTGCTGTTGCTTCTCAAATCTGCAGGGTGACCTTCTGAATCAGAAGTGCTGGCCCTGGAAGAAGGGGTTCCAGATTCTACACTTCTAGGAGAGCATTCTAGTTGGTGTCCCTCCTCAATATCTAAACCTGCCAAGTCTAATATGGTATTCATTCCAGCATTATTAGTACAATAATTAAACAAACCATTGTCTTAAAAGAGTAAGATTCAACAACATATTTCCAAAACTGTTATTGGAGAAAAAGAAAAATTAAGAAGGCAAGTTTACCAATGGTTGAAAATGAATCAGAAAATCCAATTCGTGGTCTTCTGCCTCTTAAAGAAGGAGCCTCATTTTTCTGTATTTGTTTTCTTTCCGACTTGTGGTCGTTATTGCTGCAAATATAATCTTCTTTTGTCAGCAAACAAAATAGAGTCTGACACAATGGAAAAAGCCTAAGAGGCTAAAATCAAATTCCAATAAACCATATATGGACAAAATGCATCGACCACCGACACTAATAATGTAGGAACAAACCAAAAAAGGGGGCCAAAAAGACATAATTCTATCCCAAAAAATATCAATGTAACATCAACATATGGTTCAAAACTTGCAAGTAATGAAAAGCCAAACGATCAAAAAGTTGGATGTTGCAAGAAGTAATAATGTAAAAAAAGAAAGAATCTACTTGTTTGTTCCTTTGAAGGCCATTGACACGTTAAATAGATATTATAATCAAGGAAACATTAATAAGAAGTGGAGGGGATCATGATTACCAAAAGTGTGGTACTTGTATGCGGTACGCAGGTCATCTGGTACAAGGTTCGTCATTTTTCATATTATTATTATAAGACTTTCTTTAAAGTAAATTGGTATGCAATACATGATACAACATACAACGAATTCGGTACATATCACGTAGGGAGGGTTAAATGAGAGAAGCTGATAACTACGGAGGGGATAGAAGAACAGAATTTGATATTTTTTTCTGGTTCTTGAAAGTTGAAACTAATAGCAGAAACACATATATATTGAGAGAATAACGTGTGCATGCATGATAAGAAAATGTAGCAAAAGTTGCATGAATTAACAAATTAAACACAACATATTGCATGGAATTAATGAAGGTGAGACTCCATGCAACCAATGGAGAACGATGAATGCAAAAGAAAAAAAGTTAATAATTACTTACCTGGAGGAAGGTTGTGGTTCTGGTTTTCGTTCATGGTTCATGGTAGGAAAGGGTAGACGAGAACCAAAACGGGAATGATCCGCACGCACAGAATTGAATTAGAATGAGAGAGAAAGAAGAAAACGCAAAGAGAGATAGAGACACATGAAAGTAGAGGTTGGCATGATTTTTCTGTGCCTTCCTCCTTCCTAAGATAATATCAAAACGTTGTTATTACCTTCACACCGAATTTTTATGCCCAAAATACGGCTTTAGTTGGTCCTTCTTTCTTCCTTAATGGATATATTGAATTTTTTTCTCCTTGAAAATAATTTATTAAATAAAAGTGCAAAAATAGTCTAATCATTTTCCCTTCCCTTCAAAATTCGGGCTTCGAAGGGGGCAAAATTCAAAGGGGGGTGAATTTTGATGCTCTTATTTTCCTTCCCCTTCCTTCCTATTATATAAGTCTAATGTTAATGGAAATCAATGTAATTATCCTATTATTTTTTAGTTTATTTATTATGGTGAGTTGTCAATGGTCTAGCATTTTATTCCTTATTAATTATTTTTAAACATTTATTCTAAAGTTGTTTCAGCATTCTCAAATAACATTTATCCTTAAAATATATTTCATTTCTAATTTAGACATTGATTTAATGTTTTTTAAGATCTTTTTTTCTTTTTGGGGTTAGATCTAAATGAAATTGTCATTTTTATGTACCAAAAAAACTGATAATTTATTATTATGAAACCGTAAGAATAAGTTAACACTCCACTCTTGGCTCATGAACTGAAGACATCTATTATGGGGCAGCATATTCATTTTATATACTTGGCCACACGACAAATGGCAAGGAAGCTTTAAAGATGGATAACACGAAGACAATTTTACATGTGTGATGGTAATCTCACTATTGTTACATCAGGTTTCTTTTCTTGAGATAAATTTGGTTGATTTTGTCTTTTCCGAAAAATAAAATGCTTTATACGGTTACAAAGTTAACATTTAACTCGTTGGTCTACAAACTCTATCACGGTATTTTCCTTTTTTTTTTCCTTTCCGAAACACGCTATCACGGTACGATCTATTGATATGATGACATTGATGAGAGATCCTGGTAGATATTTATTACGCCGAAATTTGGGGAATTCTGATTTCGCAAGAAAAGAAAAGAAATCTTATTTAGAGTGAGTTTGTGAAGAAGGATATGTCCGCATCTAAATGATAAGATTATTGAGATATCAATTATCTTAGAGTATATATATCTTTAATTACTTGATTTAAAGATGAGGTAAGTTGCCCCAATAGACTAAGGATTAAGTTTTTTGTTAGGATCAGTTTTCACGATTTAAGAGATATCATTTGATCTAACTAGATTTCCTAAATTGATTGCATCGCACCTTTCTTAATCTTATAATATATGTATTTATTAAAATTTATCAAAGGATGCTAGTGTTATCAATAAGAATCCTATATATATACATCTATTGATCTATACATATCATATACACACAACTCGCATATGTTTTTTTGATCCCCTTTTTCATCATAGTCTAGCTCCTTGAAAATTTCATTGCTTCCAGAACAACAATTCATGTCGACAATGGCAACCTCCAACGATGCATTGTTTGAGATATTCTCTTGGTTACCAGCAAAAGCGATATACAAGTTCAAGTGTATTAGCAAGTCTTTCTCAAAGTTTCCAGAGGAGACATATTTTGCATTAAAGCAAGCTCTACATGCATTGTTAAAGGATGACTCATGCTTCTTCATTCAATCAAGTATCATCCAGAGGTTTGATTGCCACATTGAGTTACACCCCTTACCTGAAAATCAGGTATCATCTGGTGTGCCTCATGATGGTCTAGAATTTTTGGTAAATAACAAAGCCAAAGCTCTAGCTTCGAGCAATGGCTTGATTCTCTGTGTCACTACAACAATGAACCAAGTTGATATGTTTGTTGGTAACCCAGTAACACAATCTTGGTTCCCCATTCCTACCCCAGAGCAAGTGCAAAATAATCTTTATGGTGAATTCAAGATCGTTTTTGAATGTAACTCGAACGATTTCATGCTGTTTCTTTTTGACATCGCTGACCCTGGATGGTCTTTATATTTGGATTGTCAAGCTTACTCATCCAAGGAAGGTGTGTGGAAATCAAGGGAAGCAAGTTTCTTCACTGGTATAAGGAACTTGAGATTCGACATGCCGGTGTGTTACAATGGAGACATCCACTTCATCTCAGATTGTTATCCTTACATTCTTAGAAGCAGCCCTTATTTTAGGCCATATATTATGTCCTATAATTATGAGAATGGTATATCGAGAATGTTGAGGGTGCCCAAAGAAGCAAGGAGAGGCTCTCATGACCATAGTTGTAACATGGGGATTTTCAAATGGGGAAAAGTCAATAGTTCAACTCAATCTATTTGTTTGGTGAGATTGAGAAAGAAAGTGTTTACCATATGGGTTCTGACAAATTCTGAATCAAGTTCATGGAGAAGGGTTTTTAAAGCAAGAGTGAAAGCATTGGTTGGGACAAGGGAACAAAATCCTATTGTCACAGGTTACAGGGTTTTAAATGGTGGATATTTAATTTTTACTTCGGAGAAGAAAGTCTATGGCTATAGTTTAACAAATGAAGAGCATATGAAAATTGAGGAAATATGTGAGCATAAATGTGAATCAGCCGTAATTCACATTATTTCTTACTCAAATACGCTTCGTCCTTGTGAATCTTTGCCACTTCCATGTGATGCTAATGCCACAACAAGTCCTAGTGAAGAAGGTATTCATCATGTCAAACAAGAAATTAGTTCCTGAAGAACTATTAGGTAACTATTTTTTTTCTTGTTCGTAATTTTGCTTTTAGATTTTTTTTATTTTTATTTTGCTTTTAGATTTGTTTATGTATCAGTGTATTTTCTTTAATAAAATCTAAGATATGCAATATAGTTGATTATTTGTTTATCTTACAAATTTGCTGTATCTTTCGTTGCATAATATAAATGTTTCATTTTACTGTAATTGAAGTCATATTTATATTTATTTTATTTTAATGATGTCATTTTTAATTTATTTTATTCTCTTTATTTATTTAATTTTTCATTAGGAAAGGAAACAAACGGAGGAGGAGAAAAAAGAGAACGCATTGAATTGGAAGGGAGAGAGAGAGAGAGAAGAAATGCAGTGAAGAAAGGAACAGAATTCTGTATTTTGTATTTGCTGTTGCGTTGGATCTTTGATTATCAACATGATTATCAAATTATTCGTTAGTTCGTTACATGTCACATGCTTAACAAAAAGTTAAGGATGGATTTTATTGTTTTGGTCAAGTGTAGGTTTCATTCAAACTACTCTATGTGATTGTCATGCAATAATTATTACAGTGGGAAAAAGTTGCTAGAGTAGAAGAAATAATATTAGTTGTTACAGACTCGTAATAAGACTTAAGTAATAAACAATGTTAATGCACATTGCGAGTAATCAATCCCTCAAATATGGCGTAGAGGTCCTTGTTTTCTGGCCCAAAAATCTCATCAGCTTTCTGTAGTGTCTCCTGCAATTTTAAACAAACACACACACACAGAGGACAATAAAGTGAAATTTAGATAGACTATATCAAAAGGGGAGGGGGCAAGAAGGGAAGGATGCGGGAGGGTTTACCTCTTTGGTTCGTTTATGGGAATTTAGTTCCTTAACATTTGCCAAAAATGCACCAAACTGCTCATTAGACAAACGGCTCCTAATAATAACAACAGGAGAAAATTAATGGAGGAACCAAAGTGAAGTATCAGGCACAGAACTTAACATTTGTTCCACCAGATTGAAGTGGTGTCAGTTGAAATTACTTCAAATTCAAAGACTAACAAAGAATATTAAAAGATAAATGATACAATTGAATTAACTTGACAGCAGTTTGTGACATTCATTTTAGCATGGTTAATTTCTGTCCCCAACACTAGTGCAAAAGAGCCTTTCTACAATGATTGAAAAAGGCTTTCTACATCGGTTGACCAACCGTTGTAGATACGCTCGATGTAGAAAGTATATTTTTACATCGGTTGGAAGACACAACCGTTGTAGAAAGTGTGATTTCTACATTCACATTGTGGACTCTGGTGAACTTTCTACATCGGTTGTTTTGACCAACTGATGTAGAAAGTTAACATTCTACATCGGTTTTGTTGACCAACCGATGTAGAAAGTCTTTTTTTTTAAAAAAAAAAAAAAACTCGTTTGTTTCTTTACTCACTTCGTTTCCCTGTTTTCATTCAGTTTTCATTATACATCAACAAAATCAACATTAAGAATTGTCAGAAGGAACTTCATTAAACTATATTTACCATCAGAAATTTTCTTGACAATGACTGGGTGGCTAAAAAAGAGCAAGAGACTCTATAACCTCAAACTATTGACCTATACTATCAGAAAGATACAAATTACTGATAAATATGTTACATAATACTATGGGAAGTGGTGCTCGACACATTATCTCTGTTAGCATAGACAATATAAATTATATAATCATTTTTCGCTGCACTCCATCTCATTTGCACACAGTCTTAAGCCTCTTTGCAGCCTGGACAAATCCCACAATGACCTGCAACTCGTCCATTTGCTTCACAAGAAAAAATACAATTTCAGACTATAATAATAGCCAAGTTCTACATCAATCTTCTTTAAGCTCTTAAGCATATAAAAAGCTATTCACATTTAAAAGCAATGCCTTAACCTATAGGTATATTTGAGTGGCATGTTTGCATTATAGTCACATCATATTGCCTGGAACTAAAGCTCAATCTATCATGGAAAACTACAATATGGAGAATCTGATAAATTAGTTTACTTCTCAGGAAGAGATTGGAGCCAGATATGCAGTTCACCAATACAAATACCTCATTTAGGACAGTAGCATATTTTTCAATGATTACCTGAGACATGAAATGCCTTTGAACCACATCTACTAGTTCTTTTTAATGGATTTGGGACGGCATCCACCTAGAAATCCATTTTAGAAGTCAGTACAACCGAAACACAATTACACACTGGCATAAGCATCTTTCCCATGAGATTTTTAACAAACAGATATTTATAGGAATTTACTGGATTGAAATGTCGCCAATATCTCAACAAGGCAGCCATCTCCAGTTTGCTCAAGTCAACCTTCTACATATGCTTATTCCAATTCAACACCAGATAAAAAGCATGCTCACTACTCTTCACACAAACTCATAGATACACGTTCCTGTATGATGGTCATCAAAATGGCAAAAAATCTTGCTATCAGTTATATTTATTCAAGACCCTGGGCAACATAAATTCAAAGTAAGTATAATTACAAACTCCAATTCCATTCCATGTAAATTCTTGCTAGAGACATCAACTTTTCAGTTAGTTTTGGTAGTCAGCTTTTGGGGTGCTTTGCCTAATTCAAAGGTCAGCCAACAAACCAAAAGACACTAACCCCCTAAACAAAATATCACAAATCACAATTGACAACAACATAAACAAGTATGGAAGCAATACTGGGCAGAAACGGAAAATACAAAACCCAGCAGCTGGACCCACCCCCATCCATCAAGAACGTGAAATTTCAAAAACCATAGCATCTAATTCGTGGTTCACAAGCTCCCGCGGCATGCCATATCAGAGTGTGTGACTGTGAATTGGTTTAAGGCATAAAGGAAATCTCAAAAATCAAAAAGGCATATACATATCTCATCGTTCAGTATAACAAATTATTAGTAGAAATGTTACCAAAAGTAGCAGTCTCAAAAGTAGGGGTGCCGTCGATGAAGTTGCGGCTACCGGAGACTACGGTTTTGGTCTTGCCGGCACCGTAAATCATCACATTCCATGTATTCTTATCCAAATCAATGTTCTCTACGTAAACCCCTTCCTTCACATACACCACGAATCTCGTCTCGCTCTTCTTCACCCCCTTCAACGCATCTCCGGTCGATTTGAACTGCCCGCTCCCATCGTTCGCCACAACCGCGTCCGGCGCCATCACGTTTCTCTCAGCCTGCAGCAGCTTCCGCTCCGCCGCCCCAACCCACTCCGGAAACTCCGATTCAAACCCTAGCAGCCTCCGGTGGTGGATCGGAGCGTCGAACTTCGAGAATAGCCCTAGGATTCTCGTCACGATGGTCAAGCTGTTGCTCGCGAACTCACCAGTCAGTCACGAGATGGAGCAACGAGCAGGGAGGAAGACACGGCGATCAGTCAAACGCGAGCGGCGGCGAGTAGGAGCTACGATGGAGCGGCGGCTTTGAGGGGAGGGTTACAGATTAGAGGGAGACGACGCGTCCTTTGAAGGAGAGGTTGTGGTGTCGTGAATAAGTGAGGGAGACAGGATAAGAATCAGGGTTTGCATTCAAATTAGACTTTCTGCATCAGTTACATAACTAACCGTTGTAGAAAGTCATCCACAATATTATAAAAGAGGTGCTGTATAATTTCTACATCGGTTCCTTTTACAACAAAGGTAGAAGAATTCATAACAATATTACAAAACTGCCACCGCGACACTTTCTACAATGGTTCATAATATAACCGATGTAGAAAGTCATTCACAAAGTACATTGTATTACAAAAATGTCACCGCACTACTTTCTACAACGGTTGTAGCTCAACCGATGTAGAATTCCTGATGTAGAAAGCATATTTTCCACTAGTGCAAAAACATGTTCAAATAGATTTTGCAATATTACGTAACTAGATTAGATTATATTGATTTGAGTAGCAAAATAATTTAAATCTACTTCATAAATATCGTGGGAATTTGCAAATTGTTTGTCAGCTGAAATTACTTATCAAAACTGGCGGTAAGATATGTAAAAGTAAAAACCAAGGATCCTAAAGAGGTCCTTCTAAATTATGGAAACGGTAGCATGCATGTGGACCATATGCTACATACATGCTCAACATAAATCTACTGATGTTGGCATAGTTCAGCAGAACCTCAAGCTTTTAGAAAACCTAGTTCCGTAGTTTTCTGGGATCAAATACAAGCACCCTCACCTGACTTGGCGAAAGAACTCCTTTCCATCCATGCGTGTTCTTCCTGAGACAATAAAAAAGAAAAATTTGTGAGTACATGAATCAAGCATTCCTTCCTTCATATGCATGAAAGATCCAAGAAAGTAATCCACTAAAAAGTGACCAAATAAAACATTTCTAGAAACTATCCACTAGCACAAATGCAACAAAGCACAGATTTGAATGAACTCACCAGTTTGTGACGCTGTGTCAGAGCTTGACACTGAACCATGACTTGAAGCAAAAACTGAAGACCTATCATCATAACTTCCTCTTGAGGTTGAAAAGGAGATTGAATGCCGCCGCGGAGACACTGGTTTCGATGTTCTTGTTGGGGATACTGATGCAGACAGACTAGGAGGGGGAACCAGGAGGAGTGATGCGAGGGGTGCTAGTTTGGGATGCTAAGAGGAGATTATATGGTACTCGAGGTCTTGTGGCTGCAATATTGATAATAGAAAAGAAAATACAAAGAAGGTCATGACACACGCATAATATAGTTCACTTTTCAGCAATATCAGACCAAAGATACACAATCCTGTCTGTTATGGTAATACAAAATGAGACATATGTATATAATTCCCTCATAGATGATAGTACATACCATCAGACTCATGATCCTCACCAAAAGAATTTCCTGTGTCAGAAATATAGGCTCGCATTGAAGAAGATCTAGAAGGTGGCAATGAAGCATCCTCATCTGCAACAAAATGAGAACTTCTCAACACCTAAAAAGAGAAAAATGCAGCTGCAGGTCCTCAACTTTAAGGCTTTGTTTGGAAGACGACCAAGGGAAGGGCAATGGAGGGGAAAACTTAGGGTGTAGTTGCATTTCGGTTGCAAATGGATGTTCACCAACAGGAGAAAAAATCTGCTTTCACGTTTGATGGAAATTTTATTACATTTGTGTCACTCGAAACTTAAGTTTGGTTGACGCAACGTTAAACCAAACACGCTCTTAATAAGCTAGAAAGGTTTCCATCTATTTCCCTCCTTCTCTCCCCTTCTCCTGAAAGACCCTAAAATGTTTTTGTTAATCTGTTCCCGCTCCATCAAATTCAAGAACTAGCATCCAATCGGAAGCATAAAGTGTAATTAAATCGATTTACTTACAGCTCATTCATAGTAAATTAAAATACCATATTGTGGATTCCCAATCAACTATTATATGTGCCGAAACTAGTCTAATAGATCAAAGAGTTCATGTAAAAAACTAAGCAACTTCCAGTCTTGTTTGTTGTAAGTTGGAGAGATGTAATGTTCAGAGAGAGACACACTCCTATGCAGGTTTTGCAGACCACTGTGCAGGAAAAGGAGGGTCTATGTACAGTATAACTTGTGTTTTTCTCTCTCCAAACATGACACTATTATCTGCCAATCTCAATAATTTAAACCACTGGAAACACAATATGTGCCAGTGCAAGCCTCAAAAAGATAATCCACTGGTTGCATATACAAAGGACAGAAGTGATATGGCCTTAAAGGACATTTCAAAGTGATAGATGTTAAGCCTTGTTAGTAAAGTAGTCAGTTGGTTGGTTAGTTTGTTAGTGAGTTAGGGGAAATAAGGCATGTTGCCTATAAATAGGGAGAGTTAGGCATTTTGTGAGTTAGTCTTGAGACTATGGAGAGATTAGGTTCTCTCGAATAACTTGAAAGTGTACTATTCATTCTTTTCTTCCATAATCTGAACCAGTTCTATCACAAAGTCTTCAGCAGGAATTTTTCTGTAGTGCATACCAATTCCTGTATATAGTCCTCATTGTAAAGAAATGAGGCTTCAAGGAATTCGATGTGCTATATTTCCAATCAGTTTATAAGTGTCAAACTTAGAAGCAATCTCAGGCTCATTATTACATAAACAAAATACAATGAAGTAAATTTGGTAAAAAATTAATTTACATATAGGGCACTAAGAATCAACAAAAATACAAACAGTAAAGATGAATGGCACACAAGTTTTAAGTACCTCCAGGCTGGGATGTGGAAGTGATACTTGCTTGACTTTTTAATTTATCAACAATATCTGGAGCTCCTCCCTATGCAAACCTCACAGTACAAGCCAAATGTTACATCCGGTAAGATCCTCAAAACAAATAGCTTATTTAGCTAGTACTAACATAGACAATTCTGACATGAGAATAATTATTTAAATTCTCTAAGATACTATACTAATAAATTAAGCCCACACAAGATCACAGAGAACTTCTTAATCAAAGGGGACATCAACAAATATCTTTAATTAAGCAACGATATACAATAAGTTTAATTTTGATATATTATTACTAAAAGTGTTTTTATACTGACAAGTAACAACTAATTATATATCATCTCATGTGTGACTTTTAAAATAATTATTATCAAAATTAAACCTTTTTTTAATAATGTGACAACAATCATTGTTAGTCTAATATAATACATTGTAATTAAATATATCGTTATAACAAATAAAATAAATAGTAGTAATGATAATACTATTAATAATAACATACGGAGTTTTCTTCATCCTCTTGAAGTGATTGCATAAGCGTCCTTTTGAAAACCTCCAACTGCATGCATTTACATTAAGACCGCATTAGTCCAACTTTGACCCGCCATATAGTAATTAACTAATCATATAGAATGAAATTCAAATAGAATTGCTGCAACCAGTCAATTATTCAAGATAAAAACTTCTAAGCCTTAAAAAAAAGGGTTACAATCAAAATTCAGAATTTAGTGGAAAGCTCAGTAATTTGCACCTTGGAAACATCTCTGCTGAGCTTTCTGACGGTGTTGGAGAGCGAAGCATTCTCCTTGACTAAGCTCTCCTACAATCTCAAAAAAAAAAAGTTTTAAAATAATGGTTCGGGCGAACTGAACCGGGTTCAGTGGGAGCGGTTCGAACCTTGTCTTGGTGAGCTTGGGCGAGCTTATCGGCGGCTTCGGAGAGGGAAGCGTGAAGAGAGTCCACCTGAGACTGAAGCTGAGCGACGAGGCTGTCCTTGTCGGCGAGCTCGGCGCGTAGAGTTGACGCTTCTGATTGGAGCACGTCGACACGTGTCGAAAGCGCAACGGATGTGATCTTGCGGGCCACATCGAGCTGTTCGAAAGGATCCGACGGTAGAACTTTCACCAATTCCTCAGGAAGTTCGAGGTTCCCGCCACTCGATGGTTCACTCACCACCAACATGTGTTTTGCCTTTTTCTGTTCTGCTTCACTGCTTCTTTCCTTTTTGTTAATTGTTATATTATATAGCATACATTTTTATTCAATTTTTTGTTCAAATTATTGTTGGTTTGTTTTATTTTGGATTTTCTGTGCTGAGAATTGTGATAGAGTTGTTGTTTTGTTCATGATTTGGAGAGGGAGGCAGAAAGAAGGGTTGGACTTGGATCATGAGATTGTGATGGATAGAGGCGTCTTGGAAAAGGCCTTATCTTTATTTTATTTTTATTTTTTTTATGAATTCCTTTGTCGCCAAAATGTGTGGCTTCATAAGAGTTGAAAATGGATAGGACTTGAAGGAGAGACAAAAGGAGACCAGTGGTTATCATCTACTCATCTCTACAATTTTTCTCTATTTTGTTTCTAAAGTGGGTACGAGAGCAGTGCCTTTCGAATAGAGTATTGATATTTGGATATAAAAATTATTTTTACTTATTTATTATTTTCTTTTTTTTTATTATTCATTTCATCACTTCTAAAATATCCTATCAATTATACGATGTCTATATATAATATCAAAATTTGTGTCCAAATATCATTATTGTTCGAATATGGAGCAAGTCATGACTTTTACAAAGGTAAAATACATTTTTGGTTTTGAATTTATTTTGCTAGTTTATATTTAAAAAATATATTTTAGTGTTTTATTAATTAAATATTACATAAAATGATTTTTTTCCATTACTAACATCATTAATGTTAGTGTATGAAACAATTAAGTGATAATATAAACGTATCTAAGTGTGTTTGGATGAGCATTTGACAAATGTGATTTTGGATAAAATTGATTTTGTAGAATTGATTTTAGTTAAAAGTGAATTGACAGTAAAGTGATTTATGTTCGGATGTCTTTATGATAAAAGTGATTTTTATCAATTCTTGTTGTTTGGATGATCCGGATCAAAATTGCTTTTAGGTGTACAATTACCAAAATGGGTTTATATATATAGTTTAACTGGATATTATTGCCATTTTAATTATTATTATTATTATTATTATTATTATTATTATTATTATATATTAACAAGTAGGATAAATATATAAAGATGATTATTTAATTTATGTGAAAGAAGGTCTATTTTAATCTACTATTGCCTTTTTTTAGATTTTTTTTTTTTGGTTTAAAACCATAACCCAAAAAGATGAATAAACTAGACTCTCTAACATACTACCCATTAATATTTGCCAAGCCCGAAACCCACGCAGCCCAACATGCAATATCTTCACAAAATGAACGATAATAACAAGGGGAAAAAACAAGACACAGCAAGCAGCATACGGGAACAGGGCAAAGACACAAGATGGGTAAAGAACCATGGATACGACAGAGGAGTGGACGTGCTTGTAGGAGGCGGCGATCGACGACGACACTTCAGGCAGCGAACGACGAGGAGGATGTGGCTGGGTTCAGTGGGTGTGGCGAAGGATGACGGAGCACGGCGGAGGACGGCTCTCTGTACCGTTGGTGCTTCTGGTTTTGCTCTGAAGAAGCAAAGCACAATCAATGCCAACGAAAAAGGAAGGGTAAAGAGGAGAATATGCCTTTGCTCAAAATGGGAATTGATTTTGCCAGAATGAGAAGCTAATCAGCCCAGCTTCGTCTGAAACTTGATTCTGACTCAGAGAATCACGTTTCACCATCTCACCCAAACATGCAGGTCAATTTCTTTTTCACGTTTGACCCTCTAAAACGTACGTCCGGATGAAAAATAAGCTGAACCAAACACACACTAAGTGGTAATGTATATTGGAGCCACGTAAGAAGACTAAATCAAAAAACGAAAAATAAGATAAAGGACCAAGCTTGTTGCTCAAGTGTAGGCTTAAGGTTTTGAAATTTCTATTGGAGTGAGAGAGTGATTCCATTGCAGTGTTCAAATTCATTATCCCAATCTTCCAATTTCCATTATTAAACTATGGTCGGCCACAAATATGCAATAGTTGCTATGTTTTCTTCATCCTTCTATGTCAAACAATTTAACTCATTCTAAGATCGCCACAAACTTGAACTTGTCCTACACTAGTTGGAGACCAATTTGCTTCCAGCATTCACAAGCTTAAGTAAGCCATGTCCAACTCCCTCGGAGGCTGGTGGCTTCCATGTTTCCTCTTCCTTTCCTTTGATGTTTCACTTTGTTTATATATATCTGCTTCACTCAAAGATTTCCCTTACAGGCTTTGCTCAAATAGTTTTTAATTTTCTCGGTAACTTTTTAGTTTTCCTTGATGAAAATGATGTTTTTTGGTCTTATTTCTAAGTGCATGTTTGGAGAGATGAGAGTGATTCCAAAGACATAAAATTGAATTTGACATGTTTGATTATGTGTTTGGATGAGCGTTTGCTAAAAGTGATTTTGAATGTAATTGATTTTGTAAAATTAATTTGATTATAATCGAGTTTGAAGTGAAGTGATGTTTGGATATTTTTATTTTGAAAGCAAGTTTGATGTATAAATTTTTCAACTCAACTCAAAAGCTACTTTTTGTAGCTTCTAGTCAGAATCACTTCCGGATGCAAAATCAATTTTATCTAACAGTAATCAAACATCTCATTTTTACTAAAATTACGTTTGACAGATGATAGAATCAATTCTGGAGGTTTTCTAACATGAAACCAAACACACACTGAGTCTTTTCGACTAGAATTGATTTTACCTTTAGAATGGATTCTAACTTGAAGCTAGAACTTGAAACTTTTGTCCCTTAACATGATTTTTAGTCACAGATTTATTGTTCAACTCACTTTTACGTAAATATATCCAAATATAGATCATTTTACTTCAAATTCAATTATATTAAAATCATTTCTACATAATCAATTACATCCAACATCACATTTGTTAAATGCTCATCCAAAACACACACTTGTTCCATATTCTTTTCTATGTATGATTATGATTCCATTTCTCTATCTCTCTTAGCCACGTTATTCGATGAGGTGTTTCCTTTTGTTATATTGCCTTTTAATTGTGTCATCTCAAAAGCTAAATTATCCAATCCAATTCAAATTAATTAAAACCAATTTGAATTGTTCGATTTGAATATTAAAATTAATCGAATTCAAACCGAATCAAATATAATAATCTTGTTTAGATGGAATAATTTTTTATTTTTTATTTACCTCAAAACTAATCAAACCGAACCGCTCAAGTTACATGTTCTTAAGAATTGCTATATTTTTTCTCCTAATTCTCTTCTCAGTTCTGAGGGAGCAAATGCTGTTGCCTAGGGGACCAGAAAGAATTCAATATATGCTACATGCTTCATTTAAATTTAAGATATGGAGTAGCGCACCAAAAAAATAAATAATATATATTAAGGTATGGAGTAGGATTAGATCAACTCATGACATGGGTCCAGGTCCAGCACGACAATACTACATTTGGGTTGGGCTTTCTTTGCGAAGGACGTAATGTTAGCTGCTTTCACAGACAATTATTATCATTTCATTCATCCGGCGAACTTAGTTTGATCCCCAACATTATTCATTGAGTTTTATTTTTATTTTTTGAACATTTTTTAACAATGCCTTAACACTTGAAAAAAATATGAAATAAAAATTATATACATTTAATATCTTAAATTATAAGTGCACTCAATATTTTTCTATGACTAATAAAAAAATAAATTACTTGGATATCTGTTTTAAGAGAATTAAAAGTTATTTTTGAAAGATATTAAGTAGTATGAAAATTAATTCGTTACTTTTTGAATAAATATTTCAATTAATTTTTTTTTTTCATTTCTTTATCTTTTACCCATTTCTCCCATGATTTCTAATTTTTCTCTTCTAAAAACATGTTCATATGATTGTCTTGTATGCAGTGGCGGATCTTGACTAAAATTGTGGAGGGAGCCACTAGTTAGTAGTTTTTTTTTATAAGCAAACAAAATATATTGTTATGAATACAAAGGATATTCAGATCCAATACTTCAACCTACACTAGTAACACTATCACAAAAGTTACTAACACACCGCAAGGAAATAGCAACTGATCTAAGAAACAATGACATTGCTATGGTTCCTATTTTAGATAAATTCTTATAGCTTCATCTCTTTGATTCAATGGATATCCCCAAATAAATTTGAAGGACGCTTTCCGAAGCCACGTTATAAAAAAATTAACATTAAGTTCATCAATTGTGACTTTTAAATCTTAAAAAATTGCTCATCTGTTGAATTATTTGATTATTAAAAGGATGTCTCTAAAGTGAAGATGTTGAAGTTACAGAACTTTCATCTTTGTTAGATGTTTTTCTCTTGCAAAAATGTACTTTTTATGCTTGACAATTGTTTCTTCTCAAAAAAATTGTACCACTCCTAAAGCATATGAAATTAATTATATAAAAATTTATTAAAAATCCATAGATTAACAATCAAATCAAATAAAATTTGCATCAATTACCCAAACTTGCTGAAATTCAACATATATTCCGCCCACAATGAATAACACTCCCTCTGAACTCAATTATAAGCAAAAAAGTACCTATATTTTGTGGACTCAAATACAAGCAAAACTTAACTAATTCAACTCTATTTAATGTCAGTGTTTCAAAAATCAACAAAATTAACTAATCCAACTAATTCTCCTTTTACTTTTCCAAGAGCATTGTACACTGCCAAGGCAATTAAAGAGTATATTAGTAATTATAACTCAAATTTTTTTTAAACATAAATCAAGATAATTAAATTAAATCAACTAACTTCCTTAATAGGTGAGAAGTCGGTTAATTTTACTTACAATTGAGTCTGGAGAGAGTCATACCCATTATCAGCTAAAAGAGTATGCAAAATATTCAACCATGAGTTTGGGGGAAAAAATACAAGATGATGCTTTTTTAATGTTCTTTTTATCATGCAGATTTTTCAATTTGTTTATGAAATAATAGACAATTTCATATCAAGCTAGTAATAAAGTTAATGCCTTGCCCGATTGGTATTAAGTGAGTGAACTAGAGATGCTATTTTCCATAAGATGTGGTCTACCTTGGCCCAAAAAGAGCTCCACGTCTCTACCTTATATGTTTCTTTCAGATTCCAACAGCAAAAATGAATATTAAAAAAATTGGTTAGAAATTTCTGGGGGAGCCCTTGTTCCCCCGGTTCCAACAAAGGTCCGCCTGTGCTTGTATGAATGATAAAATCTTATTAATTAGTGTCATAAAGAAATTAGTTAATGAATTCACTAAAGGAAATTTTTTTTTTTTTTGAAAAACCAAAAACTTCACCTTTCAATGCATCAAGTACATCATTTTCCCATGGAATTTGGCTTTTTAATTCCTTAATCATTATCCTAAGGGCATTGGTTAGCAATCTGGTCGAGGTTCTCCTTCCTATCTACATCTCTGATTCAACATGATTCTATAGTTTCTCTCTGCTATTTACTGGTTTTGTTTCTCATTTCCGAAACCTTTTTTTGGTTCCACCACATAATCATTTATCACAAAAACTCAAAAGGAGGTTTTATATGTTTAGAGTAGTGGTTCTTCTTTATTAATTATTGAAAATTTGATGGACATTGGATATAATGACCGAAATTTGTAACATTAAAAAAATAGGGAGACCAAATACGTACCTAAAAAACTTTAGGACCAAAATCGCATATAACTAATAATAAAATAACGAAAACTACAGTTATCCCTTTAGATTTTTCTGTATTGAATGGAGGGGGATTCATCGCATAAGTACTGGCTCATTAATGAGTGCTTCTGATTGCTCGGCTTCTCTCTACGGCCATAACTTTTGGGTGAGCATTTGGCACCAGAAAACTGAATGATGTATAGGAAGATTTTTCTCTAAGCATTCCTGTTATCTTAAGTTTAAAGCTGATGTATAATGACTGATCAGAGTCGTTCATATCATGGTTGAAATTCTACAGCTAGAGGGGCATTTGGTGGAGTAACATTTTCACATTAATGGCATGCCTGGAATTCTTAGATGTCAACATCATTTCTTATGAGGATGCTTTTATAATTAGAACCTCATATATTTGCATTATTGAAGATTTCATGTATCTTTTGAATGGTTTTCAATTATTAAACAAATATCTTACCCCGTTGGAAGTTATATTTGTGTCCCACATTGTCAAGATTTTTGGGTTGTACACTTATATATGCTTGGGCACCATTTCATATATATATATAGGAGGTAACTCAACTGAGAGGAGTGTCTTATTGTGAGAGTAAGAGAAACAAATCTGGGCCATTGAACCATACATGGATGGTCAGGATTAGAAGTTAGTTGGTGGTCATGTGATCACTTAAAAAAGTCACATGACTTTGTGTTTTAATCTTGACCATTCGTATATGATCCAAAGGTCCAGATTCACTCCTCTCATATCTCATAATAACATACTCCTCTCACTTAAGTCGCTCCTTATATATATATATATATATATATATGCTTGGACACCCTCATATTTTGAGCTAGTTTTTGGGAGTGAGGTCCAAGCACATTTCTGATGGTATCAGGGCCGAATTTTGTAGGCAATATGGGAATTGGACTCAGGCTCAGGCTGCGCGTGAGGGTGGGTTGAAGTTGTATTTGTGTTACATATTGTTTGTGTCCCAAATTATCAAGATTTCTGGGTTGTACAATGCTTAATGTTTTATAGTACCTTGCTGCTAGCTAATAGCTTAATTACGAACTTCGTAGCCAACAGCATAGGTCCTTCCTCTTCTTTTTTCTGGTTGCTTTCTTGTCAAAGCACATAATTAACCATTTGAGACATTAGTGTATATGTTCAATTTCTCTTCGTTTAATTTGGGGTACTCTAACTTTCAACTCTTAAGTAACCAATAACTTTCTATGGCAACTTAAGTATTATACCTTCTGTATTAATAATTATTTTGTATACGTACTGTATCAGGGTCTCAAACCCAAAAAAAAAACATAGAGATATTAGATATTTATTAAAAGGGTTTTTTTATTCCATGCAATTTTATACAGGTTAAGAATCTTAAAAGAGAAAGTTTATATAAGAATTTGTGTATTTTATTCTTTCAAAACTGAAATACATAGTTTTCTAATAAATAGTTGCTGCTTTTGGATTTATTAAGCTATGCAAAGTTGCACATGATAGAAAAATCCTTATTAAAAAATGGCTATAATGCAGTTTTAGTCCCTTAACCTTCTCACTTTGGTGAAAATAGTGCCTCTAGTTTTTTTCTGGCGATTTTAGTCCCTATAAAATTTTAAAATTGCACAAATGATCCTTCTATCAAATGATGATTCAAAAACTAACGGCATCTGCTTATTGACTAGTTCCTGAACGTATCCTCCAAGGGAAACACACCCACATGTCATCACCATTTCTATATAAATCAATTTAACTTATAAATAATAATAAATCATTTAAAAAATAAATATTAAATTTAAGCAATAAATAATTAGAATATTCAATTTATCAACTTTTGATATCTAATCTAAATATCAAATATTTGTTATTGTCACCCACCCGAAAAACTTTCTATTTCTCTCCCTTCTCACTTTCTTCTCTCACCCCTCCATCAACCACCCACCAACGATGTTGTTTGAGAGTGACCAATGTGCAAATAAAATGGGAATTATATTTATTTATTAATTATTATTATTTATAAGCAGATGTCGTCAGTTTTTTAATGGTGACTTGGCACAAGGACCATTTCTGCAACTTCCAAATTTTATAGGGACTAAAATAGCCAAAAAAAAAAAAAGCTAGAGGAACTATTTTCACCAAAGTGAGAAAGTTAAGAGACCAAAACTGTATTTTAGTCTTAAAAAAAACCATATAGTTCTCTTATAATTAATTCGTGGAAACATATATCATTAGTGTGTGATTTTGATATCTTTATCACGGAATGATATGATTTAAGCGTGGGAAATGATGACTCAACATTCAACAACATGAACCTTTATTCTTCCGTGAGAGTGCATGTGCGCTCATTTTCCTAATAATTTGGTTCATTATATTTGTGAATTTTGGACACAATACTCCCTCCAATCCACAATATAAGCAAAAATTTTCAAATTTTTTGATCCAAAAAATAAGCAAATTTCAACTACTTTCTTCTCATTTAATAAAGTTATTCTCAAAATACCCTTTATTTAATACAAATTTTATTTTCCAGTGACTCCTTTTATTCTCAATGACACAAGCTTAATAAATAAGAGGAAGGGTAATTTAGGTAACAAACTTAATTTTTTATTCTCAATGACTCTTTTAAATGAGATCAACTAACTATCTTAATATATATGTCCCATTTAATTTTTGCTTACAATAGAGACCGGAGGGAGTATTTTTATTTGGATGATCTGGCAATGAAATCAAAATATCCTTCAATGTATTTGACTATTTGTCATATATGGTTAAATGTGATAATACAGTATATACAGTCAGGTCAACCCGGCCAAACGATGCTAGTACAGAATGTGTCATCCCTATTATTATGATTGAAATTATTTTTTAATTAAATTTATATGCATGTGTCTTTTTTAAAAATTTCTTTATTCTGAACTTTTACTCTATTGTATTCTAAGTTCATTAAATCTCTTCACCGATTCTGTTTATTTATTGATCAAAAAAAATTCTGTTTATTTATTTGTATTATGATTCTTGAATTTAAGATTGGGCTTTTGTAAATCAAAATTTATGTTTAAATTTTAACATGGATTTGAATTAGCATTTTACCTCATGGAATTGAAAATAAATAAGACAAATTAATAAAATAAATAGAAAAACGATTTAACATTATAAAACTGCATTTATTAATTTTATTTTTAAGCTATTATTCCTATTCAAATATAATCACATTAAACCTTTGAATGTAATATGTATATCTTATGGAAGTGAAATTTTTAGATGAAATGATAATAATACCATAGTCGTCCCACTTAGGTAGCTCACATGGTTGAGCTAAGGGACACAAGGAGCCTCCTCTTGGAGTGACAGGTTCTGAGTTCGAATCCCCCCTCTCCCATAATCTAACAACTAACATAAAAAACTAACATTTGCCTATCAAAAAAAAAAAAACCATAGTCTAGCAAGTATTCGAAAAATTTCATTAGATGAGTGTAATGTGAAAAGAATGTTTTACAAAGGGAAAAAAAAAAGGTAAAAGAGAAAATCAGTCAAAAAAAGGTAAAAGAGAAAAGTTTAATCTATCAAGAAAAGGGGACATTAATATTTAGGAAAATTAAAAATATTTAATATTTCAAATTAGTATCGATTTCATATATTACAGAATAAGTTATTTTTGACAAATAATTTTCATGCTTTTATTTTAGCAAATAAAAATTTCAACAAAAAATTTTGAATCACTACGGGCACCCATACTAGTGATTCTTTCAACTAGACTACGATTCTTCTTCTTTTATTTTTTTTTTTTGGCCCCAGTCAAATTTTAAATTAATAAGCGTTCCTTATAGTAGGATGTTAATTGTTTCCACTACTCCTTCCTTCCCAAAGTATTATTTCATTCCATGTGTCCTAAACTGTTAATTAATAGGAAACGGGAGACAGGAGACAAAGAAAGCATCTATATGAAGGAAGAAAAAAAGCACAAAAAAAAAAGCTTATTTAACCCACACCTTATCGAAAGCATAATATATCAGTGCGCCCTTTTTTCCTTCTTTTTATAGTGGGAAATTATTGAAACAACTAAACAAGCAAGTGGGGCCAGAGAATTAGGTATGATTATTAAAGTATATGAACAAGTACTAACATATTATTATGTGTTAAATCAGTTTCAAAAGTAATATTAATGATTAATCTGAACATATATTTGTATTGATTGGACCCCTCAAAAATGCTGAAATTAATGAAGAATATTTTTGGTAAAAGTGTTTCTAACCATGGTTTTAATTTTAAAGTATGGACATAATAAAACAAGGTAAACAGTATGTTCAGAACAGTACCTGTTCTGACCATTATAATAGAAGATGCAACGTCTTATTACACATTAAAATAAGATCTGTTCTCTCATTATTTATATATGAATTATGTTATTTGAACACAAATATTTGACACCTAACATGACAAATGCTCTCTCATTATTTATATATGAATTATGTTATTTGAACACAAATATTTGACACCTAACATGACAAATGCTAAAGAGTATCGACTTGTGAATCGGTTAAACGTGTAAGAAATATTACTGCATTATGGAAATATTTTACTGAATTCAATATGATTTGTTCCCTTAATCAACTCAATTTGTTAAATTACAGGATATTAATTATTAGTGTGTACGTTCATGAAAAAAAAAAAATATGCTAGTATGACTTGAATTTAGAATTTTTATTCCAATTTTACGCGTTATTAACAATGCCGGTCACACTTTAATTCTGAGTGATAAGGGATTTGGACAACTTAAGCAAGTGATTAAGGATTTGAATCCTGACTCTTGTATATGGAGAAACCTGATTGGGATGAGAGAACTCACCTTATGTGTGTCCAATAGGTACCCCGACAGATATTAGTCACTGTTAAATGTGGTGGATATTTCGTACTCATAGTATGATTAAAAAAAAACAATGCCTACGATATCTTGTCAAGTTGTATTTATATTTTAATAACTTAAGCATGTATTTGTTTTACAAAACTATATATATTTGTTTTGATTTCATTTTCTGTTTTTATATTGCAAGTGTCCCGATTTCCGAGTAAACAATTTCGAAGAAACGTATTCCAACTCCCTTTCGGCTTTCAGGCTAATAAAGCATGCTTTGGCCCTCCCTTATTAGATTTGCTCATTAGTTAAACACAGATTTGTTGTTAAAAAAATAAAGATACAACTCGTTTTCACTCACCTTTATGTTTAATTATTATTACTAAGTTTTGTCTCCTAAGTGTATGTTTGGATAAATGTTTGACAAACGTGATTTTTGATGAAATTGATTTTATAGAATTGATTTCAATATAATTGAGTTTAAAGTAAAGTGATTTATGTTTGGATTTTTTTATTTTAAATGCAAGTTTGATGTAAAACTTAACATTATCTTTCAATCCAAAAGCAGAAGCTACTCCAAGCTGCTTTTGCAAGAATTGAGTTTGGATGCAAAATTGCTTCCCAAAACGTGTAATCAAACACCTCTTTTTTTTTTTTTTACTAAAATATGTTTAACAGGTACAAAAATACTTCTAGTATCTTCAGAAGTGGAACCAAACACACTGATCGGGGTGTATGTTAGTATGTATCAGTTGCTCGCGCCTCTTGATGGTTCGCATTGACTCCCTCAGAATGCTTATCATGGTTTTTTCTAATAAAAAAACAACTCCTGATATTAGATTTTGAGTTTAACTTAATCCTAAAAGCTAGCTTATAGGATGAGGGTTGTCTATTACTTATAAGCTCTTATTAGATATTATATATCTCTAGTTGATGTGGGACTTGGATTTTTCCCAATACACCCCCTCACGCCCAGCACTATTGAGCTTGGTGCATGGATAACATGGTAGGTGGTCCAACAATGGATCTAGGATAACTCTGATACCATATTAGATTTTGGGCCTAACTCAATCCCAAAAGTTAGTTCATAGGATGATGATTGCTCATTACTTATAAACTTTTATTAGATATTATTTCTAATCGATATAGGACTGAGGTTTTTTCCAATACATGGAGATGGAAGGTGGTAAGAAGTGTTCCTGTTTGAGTCAGCAATGGAATGCTTGACTAAATCAAAGCACGGTAAAGAAAAAGAGTTTGGTTATTTATACGTCTTGCGTATAAAATATTGATTTATCTTTACAAAGAATTCTATTAGGAACCTGGCCAGATGTAAATAGGAATAAGTTAAGTGAATTTTCTAAATTTTTTTGTAGAAGTTTAAGTGAATACTTTTAATGTAAATGTTTTGACAAGATTTGATGGAGTGCAATTAAGGAAAGCCCATAGGCAATAGAGTATGAGCATTCTAAGAGGAGAGGTTACTAAATTTTATTATCAGAACTTGAGAAGTCATTTAAATATAAAAGAGAAACGATTTTTGAACAACTAAATAGGCTAGGAATGCCATACGGTGTCCCTTTGTTTTTTATAGTATATTGTTGGGATGTATGTATACAAGAAGATAAAAAATAAGTGAGGGATAAAAATAAATATATATGATATCATATATGGTATCCAAATTTTGATATTCAAATAACATAACCATTCTTTAAATTTGTTTACCTTCAAACAGATTCTTTACGTTTCGACACCCTAAACTTTCAGGCACTTGAAGTTTTTGCAATTTACTTTTATGTCAATATAACTTTTCGCTCTTCAGTTTTTCGTGCACTATGCACTTTTATTCTCATGCACCATTTGCATTTTATGCACTTTACACTTCTTGCAACTTTTTCTATTTTTCATGCACTTCAATCTTTTGCACTCTACATTTCCTACACATTTTAAGTTTTTGTTGAAAATACATTTTCACACACTTTAACTTTTTGGCTGGTGGTCTTGGTTACCTTTGTTCATTCCATTGGATTTATTTATGGGTTTGGGTATCCTTGAATCCGTATTAATAATAATTTGACTTATAAAAAAACACTTTAACTTTTTGTCAATTTACGCTTTCCTGTACTTTTATTTTAGTCGAAAATCACTTTTTTTACAAGAGTTTTAGACTAGACTATCATAGAAACTTAATAACCTCACAATCGCCTGATTTTTTTTTGTTGATTCACCATCTAAATTTGCAAATATCAAATTCCTCCACCAACAGTATCATTGAACTTGACATTTATAGGATACATTATTTTTATGTGATATATTTATTTTTTTATAATAATATTCAAATTTGCTTATATAAATATAGGGTTTATATTCTCTCATTTTTTTCTCTTCATAAAAAAGAGAAAAACAAATTTACTTTTATCCACGAGGTCCATACAAATTTGTTTATGTTTCTTTTCTCTCATTATAAGAGAGAGAAAAAAGAGGATCTTAACATATAAATATTTAAGTGTTTCATTGGAGGGTGACGCTATTGACATTTCCAATGGTATTTTTTTTTATTTTTTAGATGACACTTCCAATGATCTATTCACATTTCTTATTGACTAATAAAAATTTTATAAACTAAAAATCTAATATAATAACTAATTGATTGAGATTATGAATACACAACTTAGAGCATCTCCAATGAGAATAGATATAGCAGTTCTTAAAATTAGGGTCAAGTTCTTATTGAAATGCATCGTTGGAGCAATTGATGTGGATGCTATATGTAAAGACGTTTGCTTTTATATGTAACTAGTTCTTATACAAAAACCTCCAATAAGAAAAAGATAGAGAAAAGTAATAGAGAATTGCATTAACTACTTTCATTCGAAAATTGACATAAAAAAAAATATAAATTAATAAAGATATGAGTAACTTATTGAATCTATTTGGTAAACTTTTTAGAATTGCACCATTGGAGTAGAGAGTTGCTTAAAGTAGTATGTGTTTTTGCCAAAATCCAGTTAATCATAGAATCTGACCGAGATTGAGTATAACAAGTATTTTTTAGTATGAATTATAATGATACTCTGTGGATTTTTTTTTGCGATAATTGAAATATCCATTAAATAATGTCTAGCAACAGCATCACAGTAAAAAACTCTACCCACCTTCTAAGAAGGGTTGCAGAGCTTCACTCTATCATTTGCTAGAAAGCTAGACTAAAAAAATACACTTGTTCAGATTTACAAATCACCCATAACATAGCTACAAAAACACCACCATCACAAAAAAAAAAAAAAAACTACACCTTTTGCATAATACAACCTGAACTGAAAAAATTCTAATAAAACCAGAAAACAGAAAATAAATGCACAATAAACCATCATCCTCAATCCCATTCACCGCAGCAATTAGTCCAGGCTTCCACCTCTTGTGATTCCACTGGAAAACAATGCTACAACAAGCTTTAAGACTTCTCAATCTTGCTGCTTCAAGTAAACCCAACATATCTATATCACCCTGCCATCCAGGTACTTGGGCCAATCATCAAGTTGTAAAATTATCAGGAGAAAAAACATTGCAGCAGCAAAAAACATCAGCAAGCATCAGTAAGCATGTCCTCAGTTCCTTCCCACTAGCATATCAACTTAGGCTTTCCACCCCTTATATTCTCACATTCACATGATAGTAAAGATACATTAAATTAACATGGATGATTATAAACATAAAGATTTCAACAGGTCCATTATGAGATCTATAATCTTTCTCCCTTTTGCTGCAACAACTAGAGAATATCTACATTAGATTTCACACCCAGGTTTATTGTCAAAAAAGTTGGCTCCTTGAGAATGTTTGCACGCCTTTTTTAAGCCACTGCTTTTGATTTCACTAAGAACTACATTAGGTTTGATTCTCATTGGGATACATAGGAGCATAATATCAATTATGTTCTTGTGTGTCCTATCTTCCAGAGGGCAAGGTGATAGGTGTAGCTCTGTGATACCCCCACAAAGGTCACTGTTGCCTCTTACTGATGTTGCACTTGCATTACTAAACACACCTTCTGTTGGTACTTTACCGTCCAACCTGTTAAAATAAACATTATAGTAATCTAGAACAGGAATACCCTTTAGACCTTCTGGAATTGATCCAGACAAGTTGTTTTGTGACAAATCTAAATATTGAAGGCCTTTCAATGAAGCCAGTGATGAAGGTATGTCTCCATAGAAGGAATTCCCTTGTAAGTTAAGGTACCCCAAACTTATGCACTGTCCAATTGTTGCTGGAATTTCACCAGACATATCATTTTTAGAAACATCCAACTTATTGATGCTTTTCAGGTTGCCAACCTCAAAGGGTAGGCTGCCATTTAATGAGTTCCGCGATAAGTTCAGTAACAATGACAAGGAGGAAAGACCAATGACCTGCAAAGGAATAGTTCCAGTAAGGTTGTTATGTGAAAGATCCAGGAACTGTAAATTTTGGCAATTCCCAATACTAGGAGGAATTCTTCCTTCTAGCATGTTATTTGATAAGTCCAGTTGAAAATGTCAATAATTGCACACACAAAAAAAAAAAAAAACTCTGTCAATAACATTACTTCACTGGATGTCAAATTGAATGGTAAAAATTATTAAAAGATAAAGAAGCATAAACGTGCTTGTTCAAACGTTGGCACCCACGAAGGTAGGCAGAAATGTCCATCACTTTTAAATATTTATTTAGTTTATCCCTTAAAAAAGTAAGATTGCCTTTGATTTTACAGATTATTTTTATGTTATCAACGAATACAAAATGTGTTGTTGGAGGGCTGGCAAGAAACAGCCAACTGGAGATGCTCTTCAAAAACTAAATACGAAGGAAATTGAAATGTATAGGTACATGCTAATATAAAGATTTAATTGTCATGATTTTTTAATATGGATATAATTATAGCCATGCATCATTACTGTAACAAAAAGTTATAGTATCAAATAATTATAAATTGTCAAATCACTAAAAGTGTTTAACTTTTATTTTAGCAAACTTAAGTCATATATAAATATATATAATAATTTGTGATTGATTAACATTATAAAAATTATTAAAAATATTTAATTTTTATTATAATTATTTTAAAAATTATTTATAATTTATGATTGATTTAAAATGTATTAACATTAAATATTTTTTTTAAAAAGGATTATGCTTGGTTTTTAAAAATCATATTCGACTTTGATTAGTTTGAGTCGTGATAGGAAGATATATTTAAGAAAATAAAGCTCTTTTATGCCGGTGACAATGGGGGACTGGGCAATGGGTAGTAGTTAGCGAGATTGGGCAGTGTGAGGAGCAGTGACACTAGCTCAGAAGTTAAAAATCAGAGAGAACAACCTTAAGGACTCGTTTGATGGTCATAATAGAATAGGAGTGGATATGATAAGAGAGCATGATAGGAGTAGGATATGATATAAGCTAGATAAGTTGTTATCCTATCCGACGTTTGGTGTTCACCAGATAACCAACTGGATAGCATTATAATTTTAGTATGAATTTTAAAATTTTTGATTTTATTCGAAATGTTTTTATATTTTATTAGATTTTAGTTTTTTAATAACTTTCATTTTTTAAAACTATATATTAAGACAAAATTATCATTATGATAAAATTACATATAGTATTTTAAATTTTAAAATACTGTTTAAAATAAATTAATTTTTTTAAATTTTAAATATTCATTTTTAGTTTTACTCTACATGTAGTTAAATTAAGAATTTTTTTTTTATATTTTTTCAGTTTTTAAAATAATATAAAATAACAAAATTAGCCTTTTGACAAAGGTGAAGGCTAAGGCGAGGGACCAACTAAGTAGGGGAAAATACCGAAAATAGCAAGTAAAAGCAGGTAAACATGGTGGAAGTTATAGAAATTTAAAGAGTTGTGGTATATCTTTGTAAATACTGCTTTTGCAATGAAGTCCCTGGTCTATAGTTGAGAATAACTTTCTGCATCAAGACAGAAGATAGCAGGTTGACTCACGTTTGTTTTTTGCCCTCCCAAGAGGTAGACAACGAAGGCCATTTCTTTTCGTAAAGCTAAGCCCCGGAAGAAGACAATGGTAGACGACAAAGAGCAGTGGTGTTTTGCACTCCATAAGTTCGAGGATTGGGTTTTCGTTTTAGCTTCATTCTCAATGTCTTTATTCGCATTCTTTGTCATTGGCCCTGGATAAGCTAGGTGCTTGTTACAGAGGGAAGGAACGAAGACGGAGGAGGGGTTGACAACAACTTTGCTTACTCATCTTTTAAACTTTAGACTTCAAATATATATAAATCAGTATGTGTTATCCTTTAAGTGACTAGCAAAACGGTAGACAATGTTGCCTTTTGTCGAAGAGTTTGTGAGTTCGATCCCGTGCCCCTCTATATTTTTACCGACACATCTTTTGTTTAAAAGAAAAAGGATAATAAAAGACCAATATTTACCCAACCAAGGATCCAACCATGGCAAGAGAGGCATCTTGAGTATCAACCAACCGCTATGCCACTAAGCGAAGATATGACAAAACTTGAAACTTAGTTCTATTTGAAGTTAAACACTGAATGTCATGTCTTCCCCTACCTCCGACTTCGCCCCTTTCCTCTGCAACAACAAATTAATAGTGGATTCCTGCAATTTTCCCCAACCTCTCCGACTTCGATACACTTCGCTAATGAGCCAAATGGTGCTGGTTTCAAACTTATTGTATTTAATATTCCCCAGCAAATTTTTCTATGTTAGTTATGTTACAATTCACAAAAACTGAACAATCTATTACCTAACTTGGAGGAGCAGGGATTCACGATGGTCTACCATTAAGAAGAGTCCTATGTAGTTCTTTCACTTCACAATATAATTGGAACCAATGCAGCTCCGTTTGGCTTCGAAACATCGAAGCGAGCGGCAGAATAAGACAAAACCCCGGGATGCAATGTCGCTCTATTTGGGTCAAAAATCATAAAAGTGTAATAACCGGTAGAACAGATAACTTATAATCAATCACAGCCACTCATTATTTAAATAATATATCTAATGATTTATATGCCTCCCTCACAGGTGAGGGACTTAGTTGGTCCTTCATCATAGAAGCCACCTTTGACAAAATAAAATTAATTTGTAAAATTAATTTTTAATATTTTTATTATTTAAAATATCTTATATTTTATTATACCTTTTTTTGGTAACCATGTTATATTTTATTATACTTTAGTTATTTTATATAAAAAATATTTTTATATTTTATTGTACTTTAAATCACCCTATCCCATCCTGTTGGATTCTAACCCAGCCCTCCCCTTAGGATAGGATTTTAACTAGATGGACATGATAAGATAAGTGACAGGATTGCTTTATCATATCCTGCTGGCTTACCAAACAGAACAGTAGTTTCAGACAAGATATGATAGCTTATCATATCATATCCTGTCTCTCTTATCGACTTATCCTGACTATCAAACGAGCCCTAAGATTTTTTCAATTCATTTTCTTGATTGGTAATGGTAAAGTCGTAAACAATTAAACATATAAAAAATTAAACAAAGTAAAAAATATGTAAAAATAAAATTATAAATAAAAACTAGTTGGCCGAACAACCTGCCCATCTTACTTCTAACTCTCTTTTTTATTGGGTCGAACGAGGCGAATCAAAATGAGTAATGAATTGGAGACCCCAATCCAACCCGTCAAAAAAGTAGGTTAAACAAGTTACTTCATCTCCCAACCCAATTTATCATTCCTAAAAATAATATCATATATGATATCTTATATTTAAAATTATAAATTTATAATAAGGTCATCTATCATACTTTTCATAAGCCTAAAGTGGATATATCTAAACTTTTTTATTGAAGAAATCTGGCCAAGTCATAACACTGACGACCAATTTAACCTATTTCCACCCTTACTAATATCTTACTTAATAAAGATTGAACTACTTACCACCTCACTAAAACTTAATTTTTAAAATATTTTTTTAGCAACTAGCAAGCACCATTTTTGCAATTTTCAGCAAATTCTTGACGATATCAAGGAGAAAAAAGAAAAAATAAAAAGGAACTATTTGAAAATGCATTATTATTCGGCTACCACATTTTGACTGGACCCCCCTCAAAATAATAATTTCCTCGAAACCGGGTCATTGAGAATGACAACTAACCCTTCCCTGACGACGCCGTTACCTTACCTCAGCTTTGGTTCCATAAAACGAACCAAAAAGTGCCACGTAGTGACGTGGTCCGAACCTAGCACTAACCTCCACCGTTACACGACCACCTCAAAAAGAAGAGACCCGGTCTGGTCAGCAACACCACCTGTCTCTTTTCATCTCTCTCTCTCTCTTCAATTTCCATTCTCACGCGTCAATTGGCGAAAATCGGTGGAAACCCCCACACACCCACCTTTGTCTCCTTTCTCTTCCTCTATATATCACCTTTCTCTCTTCTCTTTAATCCAACCTTCGAATTTCATTTCATTTCATTTAATTTTCTTTTCATTTCCACAATCCCTCTTCTCTAACTAATGTTTTGAGGAGGGAGGAGAAGAAGAAAGAAAAAAAGAAGAAGGGGGTGGGGGTGAACAAACTTTAACAAGAAACAAAATTTCGTTTTTAGAGCAGATTCAGATCTAAACGCTCATACCCATTTTCCAAGTTTTGATCTTTATTCCCTTCTACCTGTTCCTGTCGATTTTCATCATCATGGGTACCGAGGTTTTGCGGCCCCAGGATTGTTTGATCCAACGGATGAGAGTTCCGGCGGCTTCGGCGGCGTTTTCACGGCGGAAGAATTACGGGAACAATCACCTTTATAATTATAATCATAATTATGCGTCCAGCTCCGCCAGGCCTTCACGGAAGCCGGTGGTTCGACCCGACCCGAGGAAACGGGTCGAGAGGAGACCCGGTTCCGATGATTCGAAGATGGCGAGGAGCAGTGGGTTAGTGATGGAGAAGATAACGATTCTCCGGAGGGGTGAATCGCTTGATTCGAAGATAAAGAGCGAAGCGTTGAAGAAGGAGGGTGATGATTTGGTTATCATAGGGACCCAGAGGTTGGGCCCCGACCCGAATATGGTTCCCAGACAGATCCGGATCGTGGATATGAGGCCCGGCTACGATGTTTACGCCGGGTCTGCTTTCGCGGTGTCGCCGTCGCCGAGCGCGCTTCCTCTGCCGTCTTTTCCTAAGAAGAAGCAGTCGCTGCCGCCGGTTGATGACTCCGCCACGCGGGATCTGAGGCGCCTGCTCCGGCTTGAATGACCGGAAACGGGTTGGGGTTCCGGGTTTCGGGTCAGGGTTGGATCCGATTATTATCTACCTCTGTGTCTCTTCTTCTTTTTCTCTTCTTCTCAATTCTAGAATCTTCTTCTCCTTCTTCTCTCTTTCTGTTATGCCCCTCCTGATTTTGGAGTTCCACCCGACCGTGATTTTTTTAAACGGAAGAGTGGATCTGAAATTGGGGGAACAAGTTGGGGGGTGAAAATGATAAGAAAAGAAGTTTGGAGTAGTGTATGAGTATGAGCGTATGTTAAGGTTGTAACATCTTGTAATGGTTGTTAATGGGTAAGTTTTAGGTTGTAATCTCAGGTTAGAATGGAAAAATAAATTGAAAAAAAATAATGAAAAAGAAGAGAAGAAAGTAGGGGTTGATTTGTAAAATCCGGAAAGTGTATTATGGGTTGGTTTATGTGGGCTATGATGGTATTCTGCTGTTGTGAATTTGCTAGCGCCTTGTACCCTTTTGTGCTGTAAATTAAAGAAAAATTACATAGGGAAATTTGAGCAGATTCGGTTGATTTATATGTGACTTTATTTTTGATTTTTTGCTTTATTATATTGTTTGATCATGAAATGAAGTCTGTAAAGACAGCGGAAGAAAAGGAGCAATCCGTGATGTAAATGAGTGAAACTTAATTTTTCTCCTGAAAATTGAAGTTGAAACGGAGAGTAGAATAGGATGATGAGATACTAAATTGTTGTCCCCGTGCCTCTTGATCATGGGTCTGAGCCTCTAAGGTGAGGTGAGTGTAGCGGAACCAAGGGATAGCGATTATGTTTGGTGCAAGATTGGATGAAGTATCGAAGTTCCTTGACAGCTTGACGTGCTTTAAAATGCAAGTCTAAGGAATCATCAAATATAATTAAACTTTTAAACTTCGCATAATACATGCCTGGCTATAAATTAAGGGTACGGTAGTAAAAACTGGCAGGTATAAACATATTACGGAAGCGTAAAATAGAAATGTTATATTGGAAATAGTGGCTTTTTAATTTTCAATGAATTGAATACACAACTTTCAATACAATATTTCTACTTTTGATTTCTTAATATATGCAAAGTTTCACGGGTTAGAAAAATCGTAAATATAATTTATGTCTACAATCTCTCTTGAGTTCCAGAATACAAAATGAGAAATTAGAAGAAGGGGGAGAGGAAATGATATTTTAGCATCGGGATGGGAGGGATGATGCGGTGATGGTTGTGAAAATTGAAGGGAGACGAAAAATGTCCATAATTGAAGTTAGTGGTATTTGGAGAAGAAGACGATAAGGAGTTGTGTGGAGTGGAGTGAAGCTGAGGGTGACCTTGCAATCGAGGCTGAGTCCCTATGTCCGTGCACATCGTTCATATCATATTTATCCACGCTTGTGGCTGAAACCAAAGTTCTGGGTAAACCCTTGTCACACTTTTAACTTTAAATAATATTATATACAAAATTCATATTTATTATCATTATTATTATTATTATTATTATTATTATTAATATTAAAATTTCGAGTATATCACAGTTTTTATTATTTAACTATAATAAATCTTTTGTAAAAAATAAATATAATTAATCTTATATTATATTATATATTTACAGTCTAATTTTATCACATCACGCCAATAAAAAAAATTATATGAGGGTTAAAAGCAAACAACAAGAATTATTCTTTCACTGCTGATGGTAAAGGTAAAGAATATAGGTTTAATTACTCTGTAGGTCCCTATACTTTTTGGGAATTTTCAAATAGGTCCCTATACTTTTAAAATTTGTAATTAGGTCCCTGAACTATTATTTCATTTGTAATTAGGTCCCTATACTAAAAAAATTTGTAATTGGGTCCTCAAACTTTTATAAAGTTTTCAATTGGGTCCTTGAACTAAAAAAGTTTTTAATTGGGTCCCTGAACTTATATAAAATTTTCAATGGGGTCCCTAAATTATAAAATTCGTTAGTGATATGTTGAATTGGACGAAATATAACTGATTTCATCCAAGCTGGCTATGTAAGAGTAGTTTTGGTGGAAGATAAACCTTGAGATAATGTCACAATAAAATGTAGCAAGATGTAACAAGATGAAGTGAGATGTAGTAAGTTGCAAGTGAAGAAACTATTTTGGACGAAATTATTTTAAGGAAGGGATATACAGGCATAAAACATAAATCAAGGAAAGAATGAACTATTTATTCAGATGGAGGAAAAGCAATCACAGGTCAAGTTTTGGTTTTCTGACTCAACATTTTGGTCTCCTGCAACCCTAAATAAAAATTTGGGGGAATTCCAGGTCACGTTTAACATCAGGAGACTTAAAGACCTCTTTACGGAACCCTACCCTAGGGACTCCATTGAAAATTTTATATAAGTTTAGGGACCCAATTAAAAACTTTTTTAGTTCAGGGACCCAATTAAAAACTTTTTTAGTTCAGGGACCCAATTAAAAACTTTATAAAAGTTCGATGACCCAATTACAAATTTTTTAGTATAGGGACCTAATTACAAATGAAATAATAGTTCATGGACCTAATTACAAATTTTAAAAGTATAGGCACCTATTTTAAAATTCCCAAAAAATATAGGGACCTACAAAGTAATTAAACCAAGAATATATATAGAGAGACACACACACTTATATAGTATAATTTTTATCCTTGAATTATATAGAGAATCTCTTATTATTATTATTATTATATATTATTATTATTATTATTATTATTATGCATGTTTACATTTTAACTCTACCAGAAACAAAAGTAAGAAACATGCGCACACAAATAAACTTCACTTTGACAAAATAGAGTGGCTTCAAGTCTATCTTAAGTCTTAACAACTCCAGGGCGAGCAGCTTGTGCCAGTGCCCATGGTTTTCTATGACAAAGCTTTTCCTGCCTGGTGCACAACAGTACAAGTATTGTGGAAACTCATTAGTTTATCCAGGGAATATTCCTAGAATGTATAGTTTTGAAAATTCAGCATGGGCTGAATTGAAACAAAGTATGCTGTGCATTCAGTAAGCAAAAAATAAAATAATATATTTTTTCATGCCATTAAAAGCTAAAAAAGCTTTTGTAATTTGCAAGACCTTTAACAAATGAAATGAAGTTGTGTAAAATCTCACTCTCGCCCTTATAAAGTAGGTTGATCAGTTTTTCTGTTTGCCCTGGATCCATATTCTGGCCTGGAAGATTCCTTTAGCCAGCCCGTGTGGCCCATTACTTCCAAAGGCTTAGTCCACAAAAGAAAAGATTAAATTATCCACCCTGCAATTATTAAGTGTAACCGGCCAACATTGAGTAGGACCAAACACTGAATTAGGGGAGAGTTTTGGAGGGCTTTGAGGACTATCTATCCCCCATCCCCCATCTCTTCCTTCTTAAGCTTTTCTCCTCCCAACTCTCAAACAAATCCTTTATTTTGATACCTAATTAAGGTGAAAAGGCATGGCCTACCTAAATAGTTTTTCTGTCGTTAATTTAAGCAACATTGTGTGCACGGTAATAACTAAAGTCCTTGTACCAGGCTTCCACCGTTTCAAGATGAGTTAGTAGGTCTCAAATCCTCTTTATCACATCAATGCTACATGAATTTTGTGATGCTTCGGGGCTTAAAGTGAATTTTGAGAAATCCAAAAGTGTGTTCGATTTTGTCAATGGTGCACCACTCATCAAAGTGGTGCAGTGGTGCATCACTCAAATGACAAATTTTAGGTCAATCAATTTGTCACATGGGTTGGTCAAATTTTCAAACTTCCAAGTTGTATGTGTACTGTAGTCAAACTATTTAAAGACAGTATATTGTAGTATAGTATTTGTATTCTTTATATTTGCAAATTTCACCTATATTAAAATATTAATATATTGTTATTTTGATATAAAAAAAATCTGATTATGTTGCAAAATTACATTCGTTGTTCGTTTCTCCTTAATCCCGTGTAGAACCTCACACTTCAAGGGGTGAGCATCGGGCGGGTTCGGGTGGGAATTGTCGGGTTCGTGCGGGTTCGATGCAAGAAAAATGAGATCCATTTCCGCCTATTTGAGACAGCGGTTTGGTCGGGTTTCGGTTTGGGCGGATTGGCGGGTGGGCGGGTGGGTTGAAGCGGATGTGGACCAATATTGGGCCAAGTAATTTTTGGGCCTGATCAATTTTTTGTTAGAACTTTTTTATTGAAGTTCAATTTATTTCATGCATTGGGCCACTTAAATTTTTTTTTTTTGACAAAGGGCCACTTAAAAATTTAGTTGTAATACATATATGTTAATGGCAAAAAAAAGTTAAGGACCAGAATAAAAAGGGAATGACTACCCAACCTGTTCACCATCCATTATTCACATAAATGACCGAAAAATAAAATCTTTAGACGTTAAATAATTTAAGAACTGACACGAAAATTTAAAACAAATACTTCAACCAAGTGAAGCAACCACCAAATAGCAAATGAGTAAACACATGAAAGCATTTGCAAATTGCTTCCATACGAATATTACCTTCACCATCCTACTGCCATCAAGGTTTAGTCTATTACAAAGTTCAATAAGAAAGATAGTCCTTTCACCATCCTATTGCCATCAAGGTTTAATGTATTACAAAGTTCAATAAGAAAGATAGTCTGGTACATAATTATATAAACAACATTCTTTCATCACTTGTCATTAGAGCATTAACTCAAGCCTCAACAAAAGAACTTGATGATCAGATTCACCCCCATTTTCATAAATTGTCCAGTTTAGTTGCAGCTAAGGCAAGGGAGCATGGCATGTTGGAGCAACTGCACATAAGGGTTATCATAATTTAGACACTGCTAGATAAAAATTTAAAAAATAGGAATGCAACTATTAGATAATAAATGGGACAGCAGTAAAGGTGATCAACAATAAGAACCAACAAGCAGTTTGAAGTGGGACTGACATTGATCCACTTGTTATTGTGAAGCACTTGAAAGCCATTTACTCCATTTTGCATGAGGAGGATCAAGAGGCCATGAGCAGAATGAGGGGGGCACCCAACCTTTATGATATTCCTTTGAGTAGTTCCTTGCCCACTTTCCAAGTTCTTTTGCAGTACTCTGCAAATGTAAACCTTAAACAAAAAAAAAGGTAGTCATTCAATCAGAGACTGAAAAATATGGCTGCAGACTGAAAAATAGGAATGCAACTATTAGATAATAAATGGGACACAGTAAAGGTGCAACAAGAACCAACAAGCATTTTGGAGCGGAACTGACATTGATCAACAACAAGAACTAACAAGCAGTTTGGAGTGAAACCCAACCTTTATGATATTCCTTTGAGTAGTTCCTTGCCCACTTTCCAAGTTGTTCTGCAGTACACTGCAGATGTAAACCTTCAACAAAAACAAAAAACAAAAAAAAGGTTGTGATTCAGTCAAAGACTGAAAAATACTGCAGACATTTGTAATTCAAATAGTTACCTTTTAGCTTTGCCAAATCTTTTGGAAATGAGATCAAAATCCATGTCAAAGAGACTAAGCTGCAATATATGTTCATTTGATCAGGATAATAGTTTGTAGATAATCAATGTAATAAACAGAAACCCTTACATAACACTTACTGATCTGATGAAATGAATGCTGTACATGCTTGCAGGTTCAGTAGCAAGACCAAAAACATAGCATGAGCACCAAAAACAGACCAGTAGTAGCAAGTTCAGATGGTGAATGAGTCATGTATCACAAAAGACTCCCAAAAAGCAAAAAACTTGTAGTTCTGTTAACAGATAATAAAAATACAAAATCAGTACTTAGCATAAAGTCAATAAACTAAGTTAAATTCAGCAAGACTAAGGAACAGACCCTTAACATCTCATTCACAACCAATATTCATTGGTTGTGATTGAGATGATGGACCAGCACCAGTTGCTGCAGCTCCAACCCCTCCAAAATTTGTTGCGCCGCGGTGAAATTCTTAGAAACATTGACAGAAAAGAATTGACTTAACTGACATGTAGAAACACATACACGCAAACATTCAAAGTTGCAAATAAACAAGAAAATGTACTTGATATAATTTTCTCAGATGTCTCAAATTCCTCATTCAGATTGAGGTCTTTGAATGGGTAGAGAGAGGGCCTCAACCAACTCTGAGCACAAATTAGTGTCTCTGCCATTTCAGGGTTTAGAGAGCTTCTAGAGGTATCCAAAACTCTGCCCCCGGTACTAAAAGCACTTTCTGAAGCCACAGTGGAAACGGGAGTGGCCAAAACATCCCTAGCCATAGCTAATAATATGGGAAACCTAGAGGAATTTTGCTTCCACCACACAATCAAGTCAAATTTGTCATCCCCATCCACACAAGTTTCAGCCAAGTACCTCTCGAGTTCATTTTTTTGATCAATTGAATTTTTTCCTCTCAAATGCTTCTTAAAAGCATCAGCCCTTGACAAATGTGTTGAAGTTTCAGCAGGACCAGATGTTTCTGCATATGAACTCCCCTCCAATGGACCATGAGAAGTTTGCCTAGGCCTATTTTGTTGCTCATGAGCTGTATCATACCAATCATACATTCTAGACAGATTTTTCTTTAGACTAGTTGTCATTTCATTGGAAAAATTTGGATCATCTTTGTACATGTCTTGAAATGACCATTCCACATATCTAAACTTATAACGGGGATCAAGTATGACACCAAAATAAATCAGTTGATTGATATTTATAATGTTTCCCCAATACTTGTCATATTTTTTCTTCATTTCCCAGCCCATACTACTCAAGATAGAATTGGTGTTCATGGTAGATTGTCTAAGTTCAAAATGGATTAAGGCCAATTGGTGGAATGCAGAATGTATGTTCACATGCAAAGAAGATGAAAATATCTTAGTGGCATCATAGAAGATCTTCAGAAATTTCACAAAGGCTCTTGCATTCTCCCAATCTAAACTAGAAGGGGGACCAGCAGCCCCAAAGTATTCCAAATAGCTTGTATCCTCAAATTCAGGCTTTTCAAATGCAGCTTGAAATTTCTCCACAGAATCCGGCATCATATATGTAGAGTTCCATCTAGTAGGAACGTCAAGACATACAAGTTTTTGAGATGAAAGTTTGGCAAACTCTATACACTCCTTAAACTTAGCAAGTCTTTGAGGTGAAGACCTCACAAACCTAACAGCATTGCGAATGCTTGCAATGGAGTGATGTAGGTCTTCCAAACCATCATTGACTACTAGGTTCAAAATGTGTGCGCAACACCTCATATGGAAGAACTCTCCATCTACCACCAACCCATTCATGTTATTGAAACGTTTTTTCAAGTATGCCACAGCCACATCATTTGATGACGCATTATCTATCGTGATTGTGGATACATTTCTAAGCCCCCACTCTCTTAGGACTTCCTCAACTTTCCTACCAACGGTCTCGCCTCTATGGTTGGGAACTATAGAGAAGCTGATAATTCTTTTTTAGTACTTCCACTCCTTGTCAATAAAATGAGCCGTAAGGGTTAGATAATTGAGATTTTGGATGGATGTCCAGCAATCTGTGGTGCGTGCAACCTTACTACATTCAGATCTGAACAGAGCTTTTAAGCGGACTTTTTCATCTAAATAAAGCTTAAAACAGTCTCTAGCCACTGTGTGTCTTGAAGGGATTGTAAGCTGTGGCTGTAATTGTCTACAAAGATGCTTGAAACCCTCACCCTCAACTACCCGGAATGGTTGTTCATCTAAGGTGATGAATAGAGCCAAGGCCTTCCTACAAGCCTCAACATTAAATCTATGGCTTGCGGCAGTCAAATCAATACCCTCTCCACTCTTACCAGAAGCAAAAGTAATGACTGTTTGGTTGGGGTCAGAGTTGATAACATGTGTATATTTAGGACAATTTTTGAGGTGAGCAAGCAAATTTGAAGTTCCATGAGTCTTGGTGCCAGCTAGATATTTTTTACCACAATACTTACATGCTGCGGTTGGGTCTTCGGATTCGCTCTTAGGTAGTTTGATGAAATGGTCCCATGCAGATGATGTTTTCCTAGGACCACTAGCATTTGGCTTCCTCTTCCTTGTATTTTTAGGAGGAAGAAGAGTGGGATCAACACTTGCAGCTTCATTTACAGCTGCTGGTTGGTTAGCGGGCTGAGTTCCACCACCACTTGCTGCTATTGGTGAAGAACTAGTGGGATTCACAGCCCCTATACCTATAGTTTGTGTTGGTGCTGTTTCTTCTTGAGTTATATTAAGTGAAGGAGGCAAGTTCTGGTTAGAGTGTTCCATTGCTGAAACATATTGAGTGTTTAATGTTAGAAAATAGAACTAATTCAACTAAATGTGTTTTATTTTATATTACAGTCAGATTAAAATAGCTATCCTACTTGTTTTATGCTATCTATTAATATGTTTTACAATCGCTCACTGGACATGAAGGATTCAAGCATGCAAACAATCTCAACATTAAAATATAAATAAAAACAAGAACTATAAGCTTGAAGCATAACACTTTGATTAAAGATTTAAGCTTCAAGCATATCATTAAGCATGCAAACAGAAAAAGAAAAAGGCATGAAACATTCCTCTCAAGTAAGGACATGAAAACAGAGGGTCACAGACACAAACATTAACACAGATTAATAGCATTGCATGACAGACCCAACTAATAAATACTAAAAATCAAGCAAAGATATCCATAAATTGCATCTCCAGAAACACATTGCTATCTAGGAATAGCATAGACCAGTGAAAGAGAGCATTACCAATGAGGGTTCCCTCAAAGTTCAAACCTCAAGTCCAAATTTGTGCTTTCTGTAAAAAAAAAAAAAAAAAAATTAGAGAAAGAAAAACAAAGTAAGTAAATAAATAAGAAAATCAATAATAATTAAAAACTGACCAACAAAAAAATCATAAAAAAAAAAGGAAAAACGAAGATGCTAGGGTTGAAATGCTTACTCTTTAAAATTGATTCAAGTCAGGTTAGAAATCACGATCTGAAATGATGAGGATGAACAAATCTCTAATAAATTATGTTTGTCGGAGATTTAACCGAACAAAAGAAAATGAAGGATGAAATCGCGCAGAAAAGAGCGTGTGCAGAAGAAGAAATGAATATCAGATAAAGAACATATCAACATAACAAAGGAAAGGAAGGATCAAGGAACAGAACTTGGACGGTGTTGCCACTGTGGTTTTGCTGCGCCGCTATGGCGCTACTCCCTCTGCTGTTGGCTGCTGCGTATGCGTCTTGTGTGAGTGAGGAGAGGACTAGGGTTTCAATTCAAGTGTAACCTAATGCTTCTGACTTAGTAAGACTAAGACTTGACAGACTTGCTTAGGCAATTAGGCCTTAGGCGTGTAGTAGCTGGTTTAGGCCAAGGTCCACGTATTTCTCTTCTCTGATTCCTTTTTTTTTGTTATCATTGGGTCGGGTCGGGTACCGATGGATTATGAAATCCAGACCCGAAACCGACCATGTTTATCCATTTGAAACCTATTTTTCCAACCGCTCAACCGATTTAACCCGACCGTTTCTCCAAAACTGCCAGTGGATTGGTCGATTTTGGGCAGGTCAAGTATTTTTGATCAGCCCTAAGTCTTCAACAACAGAACCAGTGAAACCAAAGTCAGCCATCTTCCATTAAGTGTTACCGATACTGATAAACAGGACATCCCGATACTGATAAACAAGAAAAGGCACTAATTATCCTGCTCCAAACAAGAAATGAGTTCATTTAACTGGTGGGTTTGCGTCGCGATCGGAGGTCGGTGTTTGCGTCGCCACCGAAGGTGCGTGAGGCCGACGGATCTGGTTGTAGATCCAATCTTCATCTTCCTACATTTTTGCCTATGTTCGGTTGGTAATGGTAGATCTGTGTTTCACATTGGCGGCGGTTCAGCGGTGGTGGGGCGGAGGAGAAGAAGTTGGAGGGGATAAAAGGGAGAGAAGGCGTGGTGGCAGAGTGTGGACTTGCGGTGGCTGGATCTGGTGCGCTGGCATCCCACCACCACCCGTCGTCACGTGCCGGCATCCATGTCACTACCTAAACCGCAATATCAACCGCCAAGACCAGATCCGGCCTCCTCCTTCTCCATCGCACCAGATTCGGCAATGGAGGTGTTCACGATGGGTTCAAAGTTTGTGCTTTTGGGTTGACGATGGCTTCTAAGTTTGTGTTCACTTACATGTTTTTGGGTTCAAAAACACATAAGTGAACACGGTGGAGTTAAAGTCAAATATGCTAAGTGTAACAATGATTGGCTGAGCAAATGACATATGGGTGGTGCACCATGGCTTTAACCACTTAGTTCACCCAAAATTACTAAAAGATGCAAAGAGAAATTTACCTATATCTCTTCTATTTGAACGACGTGAGTTTAAATTTACATACATTATTAATGTAAACTTTTTTTATATTGTCAACCAATCACAAATTATTCTATGTGTTACTTTTAAGTTAGTTGTGATAAGAGTCGATCATTTTTCTTTACAACATGAAAATTTATGATTGACTGACAGTGTAAAAAAAATTTACACTAACAAAACATATCAATTAAATCATATATACATATATATGTATGTATATATATATATATATGGGATAGGATCCATTGACGTCAGGTCTTTTGACTTACACCAAATCTTAACCATTGAAATTAATCAATCTTATGGTTGAAAATATTTCAATAAAATAAAAATAAAAAAGGTAAATAGAAGTCATGTGGGGGTTTCTCTTTTTCTCTCATCACTTGCTATTACATGAATATATAAACAAGTATATACATGTTTAAGATTTTATTCAATTTAGCTTGTAATATTGATTCTTTGATATAATATAAGTATGTAATGATGTGTCGATAAAAACCGAATCAACTGAATCGATCCAAACCGCATTTAATGGGATCAGTTTTTTTTTTTAAGGAAGCCATCCAAACCGAACCGAACCGCATACTCTTTTTATCTTTGGATCGGATGACTTTTTACCTCAAAACCGATCCAAACCGAACCGCGAACACCCCTAGTTGTGCCTTGTGATAAAGATCATTTGTCCCATTTATCATATAACTGTCTTTTTAAAAATAATAATAATAATAATGTATACTTATCATATTTTAATTGAATTGAGACAAGATTTGACACTAGAATTGAGAAAGTAGATCTCCATCCCAATTTATCATCACACACGCCTCTTACTGAAGCTCAATAAGGGGATTTTATTTTGGTTGCTGATATATTCTTTTATCAAGTATATTCAAAGGTGGCATTATTATGGAATTAACTTTCCATTAATGTTGCGATATCATCATATTAATTGTTTAGAGTGCAACTCGTTTACCATTATACTTAACTGTTGTTGATGTTTTGGTTGAAGTACTTGTAATATATAACGAAACTTTCTAAATTAAGACTAATATCCTCGTTAATCAGATGAAATAACCACATTTCCTCTACGTAGCAACAAAAAACGAAAAAACTACCATTCATAACGACTTTAATTTATAATTTATATTACCTAAATTTCACAGACATCAAGCTATTCAAGTTACGTCCAAGTCTCTAAATAAAGCCCGAAAATTGTCCTGACATCATTTTCTTGGCAAAAATTACACGGCATATTTAAATATGGATTTGGGATCATTTCCTTTTATTTTCTCATGAGAGAGAAACATACAAAATCAAATTTGTTTTTAAATGTAGGATCTAATAAAACTTGCTTTTATAATCTTTCTTTCATAACATGAGAGGAAAGAAAAAAAGAAAATAAAAGAAGAAGATTCTAGTCCATTAGGTATATAATGTATATGGGCACTTATCCTATCACCTTCCTATGAAGCATACTTCCTACCAGTGAAAGGATAATATTCTAAATGAATGAGAATTATTTTTTAGGACCAATAAGCCATAAATAATACTAGTAGAAACATACATAAACTCTGAATTTAAATAATTTATTGTCATTAAATAAATAGCGTGATATGATGATGTGTTGGTTCCTACCTAGCCAATGATTATCTGTTTTTCTTTTGATGTTTAATTTTTGTTTGTATTTTAATTTTTTGGACTCATTCAATGTTCATGACAGTGGCACAGATATCAACACCATCTCGAATAAGAGTTGTTTAGGGAGTTCTTAAATCTATGTGGTAAATAAGAAATCATATTATTTTTTTATTGGAATTGATCTATGTGATAATATGGGTTGCTTAAAAAAAAAGGGCATGGTTGCTTATATAAGCAATCCCAAGAATGGGTTGCTTATGAATAAAAAATTAATTTTTCTTCAAATTTTAAAGATGAGTTGCTACTTTAAATTTAAACAAAATTAAGTGTAAATAAAAAAATTATAAAAATGTGATTTTCTTAAGGGTTACTTAAATATGTATTATTGGAGTAAAAATATGATGGATTGCTTAAATATGATATGATATAGTGTGGCTAATCACTTAATGAGAAATAACCAACCCAAAGTAGGTTGCTTAAATATTACCCATTGGAGATGCTCTAATTCTTACATCGGCACAAGTTAATCTTATGAGAAGTGTTCTCATTATAATTATATATACATAAATCAATTTTTGATATGTGTGAAGTCATGGGAATCATATTAAATATATATAAATAAATATATGTATAGGGACGGACCCAGACTTGGATGATGGGAGGGGACAATTACAAAACTAACAAATTTATATACATCAAATTTCATACAAAATATTCATTTTTATATATTTCAAAACATTAATTATATTAGTAATCTATCAAAAACACATAATACATCTACCACTATTTGTTGATTTCTACATTTTTATTTGGAAGAACTGGACACAAAAGTATCTCAAAGTATAAAAAAGTATCTTCTTTATTTATTTATTAGGTGTCATGTATTTATATATTTAATTTAACCAAGTATCTTGAAGTATTTTTATAAGAAAGTATCTCCAACTATGTATTTATCAAAGTCACTATTAGTAATTTTTTGAATTGAAAAAAAAGTCAGTAGGGGCCAGGGTACCCCCCACTCAATGCATAGCTCCGTCCCTATATATGTACATCAATATAATTTTACATATATTAAAAAGTAATTTAGATACATAAGATTGACCTTGTGCCATCCCAAAATTTCTCCATCGAGTTATGATATTTGAACACAAAATTTTGATATCATATGTGATAGCATATGTTTTTGTTTCTATCTCTTACTTACTTTTATTATATATATATATACATATTTCAAGAATACCACAAAAAAAACAAAGAAACATACGGTGTTGATATCTAGTTTGTGTTCATTTATCATTTCTGTTCTCGATTTTAAGCTCCCTGTATCACACAATGTGATATATGCAATAATTTTTCTCCACAATTTGGCACATACATACCAAAAAAATAAATAAATAGATTTTGACACTTTTTCACCTGGCATTACATTTCAAGGTTGGATGACAATTTGTACCCTATCCATCTGGTACCCACAAAATTATCCATGATGGGTAGGGTAATTACCGGCACAATGGGTAAGGGTCCGGTATGGGTAATTACCTGCAAATTTGAATGGATATAGGTATGGGTACGAGTATTATGGTACCCACCCCACCCCGCACCCGCACATATGTATATGTATATATAATTATTTATTTATTTATATTACTAATATATATCATTTTAACTATAATACAAATTTTAAAACCAAAATTAATCTAAAGATCTTAGCTTTCTAAACCTAGTAGCATCTATAATTCCTTTATGGATTTTTTTTTAATTAAATATTTTGATTTGTAATATTTCATGAGTATATTTAAAAGATATTTGAATCGTTTTTTTGATTGCTATAACATTTTTTTTGTTTTTTATTGCTTTTTCATAGTTAAAGCGTGGGTAACGGGTATGGGTACGGGTACTTAGATACCCAAAGAGTATGGGTAAGGGTACTAAAGTTATTATCCACATGGGTTCAGGTCTGGGTACGACTAATCTTTTCAAACACAAATATAAGGACGGATACTATAGTATCCTAATCCGAAAATACCCATTGCCATCTCTATTTTAAGGTTGTGCAGGACTTTCAAAGTTCCCGAAAGCTTGAATTAGAATTGAAGGTCACCCTTTCCAAAAGTAAAAGCAAGACAACATCACAAACCCTCTTCTCATCCAGCCACTCCCTTTTGCGTAGAAGCAACTAACTCTCCTCCCTCCCACTACTTCTATAAAACCACACAATGGTACCATCCAAAGAAAACACAACAACAGTGTGTGAGTGTGAACACCTTAACCTGCAAGGCCTGCTAAGATATATATTGCAGGTAGAAAGAAAATAAAAAGCAAATGGGTGACAAAAGCTTATCCTCAAGCACCCAGAATGCAGAAGGTACTGCAACAACAAGCATGTATGACAAGACATTATCAGGAGTTGGAAACCTCATAAAGCTCCTCCCTACTGGCACTGTCTTCCTGTTCCAATTCCTCAACCCTGTTGTAACCAACACTGGACACTGCAACACCCTCAACAAGTACCTAAGTGGCGCTCTTCTGGTTGTTTGTGGCTTCAGCTGTGCCTTCTCTTCCTTCACCGACAGCTACACAGGCACCGACGGCCAGAGGCACTATGCCGTCGTAACCAATAAGGGCCTGTGGCCTTCTCCGGCGTCGGACAACCTTGACTTGTCGGCGTACAAGCTCCGGTTTGGGGACTTCGTGCATGCTTTGGTTTCGTTGGTCGTGTTTGCTGTGTTGGGGCTCCTTGATACCAACACTGTGCTGTGTTTCTACCCTGGTTTTGAGTCAGGAGAGAAGGTTTTGATGCAGGTGCTGCCACCAGTTATTGGGGCAGGTGCTAGTGCAGTGTTCATGCTGTTTCCTAGTAACCGCCATGGAATTGGATACCCTACGAGCTCTGATTCTAATGACACTTCCCAAAAGTCTGAGTCATAGACTTAGTGAGTGATATAGATCATATATGTTTGATATATAACAGCAAATTGTTGTATTTTGGTTTCGGTAATGTATTCTCTCTTATAATGTTGATATATACATATCTTGGAAAGAAATTGTGTGATACTTGCAAACAAGTATAATAAGTTTGTTGACTATATTTGTAGTGTGTTTGGAACCATGGTAGAAAAGCTCGGGATTGAGTTTTTACCGTGGAAATTACACCACAGAAGCATTGATGTTTGTTCATCAGTAAATTTCTTTTCATTAATTTTTTGATGGGATCCTAATCTTAATTGCTAGCCAAATATCTTTGAATGAGCCTTACATGCACTTCCGGAAAGACTTAAAAATATGTTTTTCCTCATTTCAAATGTTACTTGAAGAAAACTTTGGCTCATTAGATATCAATATATTCTTATTTTGAAATTATTTTTTTTTTCTCCCACTGGAAACAGAAGGTAAGAATAGTCATATCATTTGGTCAAATAGCACTCCTCACCAATTATTCGCTTGATATTTTCTACCAAGTTTAACTTAGGTTCATCTCCACTGGCCCTTTAAGCATGTGGTCAGGGGTTCGATTCCTGGCTCATGCGTATGGAATAGCATCTGTTGGGAGAGGTCAACCCCTTAAATGGATCTCAGTACCTCGAGGGACTAGATGTCCATCTTCGTTTCAAGTTTTAACAAGTTAAAATCATTCATGTGAAACTTTCTCACACATTTTTTTTTTCAATTTATTTTCTTTAAGAGGTAGTTTTACTAACAAAATAATTAATCATTATCAAATTTAGATAATCCTGAGTGAAAATGTTCTTCTAATAAAGTGAACTTGTCTCTTAAGTAAGCAAGTAAAGATTATCTATCATTGATTTTTGATAAATTGCTTTGAGATTTTAACCTACTAAATGATCTAAGGATGAATATATATATATATATATATATATATATATATATATATATATATATATATATATATATATATATATATATATATATATATATCTTTAATATATATTCTTTAAAGAAAACAAATTCATTGAATTATTATATACTTACTTATCTTGTATTTGAGAAGTTGGTCTAAGAATGAACAAGAACTCAATGCCTCCAAAAATAAAAAACACAACCTACAAATAATATAACAGAGGGGGGAAACCTTAAAAATGCTAATATTAAGAATAGTTTGTGAAATTAAAAGCAAAATACCAAATATCCACAGGTATATTTTTCATTGAGACTCCCATCTAATATTGAAAATAAATAATTCATAGGGTAAGCGGGCAGTTTAGTATAAGCACTTAAATCAATAGTTCACAGATATAGAAGTATTCTTTTAAAAATAGATATATTTTTTAGGTGCAAAATATATAAATCTTAATATTCTTTACATAATTTTACCTATGTTAAGTATTATTAATAACTTAATTTGAGTAATTACAGGATGTCCCAAATTATATGAAGAGAACTCAGCGAAAGGATAACTTTATGGACTGGGCTGCAGGCTGACCTCACCAACCCAACTTGGAGGACCCATTAAAATGACAGAGAGAGATTTATATTATGGATATGGTTGACTAAAGTTTACGTGAATTGCACCTTTTGCCTAGCCCATCCGCACGTTATCTACTTTATTATTTTTGTTCAGATGTATCTTAGACTGTTTCCTTTTTCTTTTTCTTTTTTTGGACAAATTGCAGTTAGGATAAATTAATCTAATAAATACTATTGACTTGACTTCATCTAAAACTCTTGATTTTAAATCCAACTTGCGTGGCCTAATGTTGATTGATTAATGTTTAGAGGAACTTTGGTATCTCTTTTAAAATTATAGGTTGAAAATTTACCTCTCTAATATTTTTTTTCCTGTAAAGTTTATTCATAAAATCTTCATTGCTTTTTAAGGGACATCAAATTGACTCTAACATATATCATGTATAATGTATAATACCTCTACCATCCTCAAACAAATTAAAACGATTAAAAATATTAAAAGTTATTTTGATACGCCGCAAGTATCTAATCTAATGATATACTATCATGTTATTTAAGAATCTTAATATTTCATGTAATTATTAATATAATAAAATTTATTGAATAAAATGTCAACACAGCATTGATTAAATATCAGTTTACAAGAATAGATCATCGAAATTAACAACAGAATGTAGATCCATTTGCCTCAAAGAATTGATTATGTAGGCTCTTCTTAAAATTGGGCTGATATTTCCCAAAAAAAAGTCCAGGGACATTAGAGTTTGCGTGTAGTTTTGTGAACCTAATGGGAGATGAATGCTGATTTGAATGCTGATTGTTGCGACGACTTATTAGTTCACTTGGACATACAGATTCCGATTAGGTTCTTCAGCATTCCTTAATTAGAACGAAGTTAATTTATGACCTTAAAGATGTCAAATCTATGAATATATGCATTTAAATTATAAACATTTACTGTGCCCCATATCCATGCTGTAAAACATAGGTGAAAACACATTGTTTATCAAATATACCATATTATTTCCATCAATAATATTTTTCTATGGCACAAGTAGTTTGGGAGGTGGGGTTGATTCCCATACACCTGTTACAGAACAAGGTGGTGTTATTCTCACAACCTTCCGCTTCAGTTTCCTGCATTGTCTGATGACATTTTTCTGAGCAGATGCATTTACTTTTATTATGTCTACCTTCACTATGTGGTGATCAGAAGTGCCCTTAGAAGAAATGACTGAGTATGACCCTGGAATAAATTTGTACGGTGAGTTTGGGGAACCCAAAATGTAATCCACCCTTGTGCCATACTTGCATGTCCCCTGCACATCTATTTAAGAATCCACATTAAACTTTGAACAATCATAATCATAATCTAAATTCAGCTACAAGAGAGGCAATTAAATAAGGTACTTTGGCCTTTGGCAATGATGACAATAGGCTCACATTCTCCTGCATAATCCTTTGCATCAACATAATCTTTTGATTTCATCAAGTTCATCACTTCTGTCTTTGGTCTAGGCTTTCCAAGTTTCTCATAATACTATAACAAAAACAACAAATTCTTAGAAATGTGAGAAAACAACAACTGAATTTAATGTAAATAGTTTTTAGAACATTACATTAACAATGTCTGTCCATCTTTCTGATGAGTAATCTGCTCCATATAGAGAATTTAGACCACCTGCCAAGATGTAAGGAGGGTCATTGGAACGGATTATTGCATTTACCTGCTTCATTCTCCAACTCTCATCTAAATGGTCAAGTTGAGTAGAGTGAAAATTTATTTCTCCTGCCCAAGGCACATCAATTGTGGCCTTCAAAACATTCCTGCATCAAACAATTCATGTGTCATTACATTTTTTATGTCACAAAAAATTAACTAGCTTCATTATGGTAGGGGGAAAAACACCTGAAATCATCATCATCAGCAATCTTCTGAACTTTCCACCTCTTAATAGGCCACTTGGAAAGGATGGCATTTCCATATTCTGGAGCCCAACTTTCAGCAAACACATACTTCATCCCCAAGGCACCTGCCAAGTCAGAAAGAGGCTTCATGCTCTTCTCTTCCTCTGCCTTCACATCCTGAAGGGCCAACACATCAGCATCAATCTCCCTCAGAACTTCAAGGATGCTTCTGCTGCTAGTGAATTTCTCAGTGCCCTCATCATAGTAATTCATAAGGAAAGGAAAGCATACAGGAGACCTTGCTGGGACTTGACTTCTGCCAGAAACAGTGCCAATAATTGTGTCAGATGTACCCTCTTTGTTTGCCAATGAAATCTCATTATCAGGAAGATTGATAGAAACCTTCAAATTTGACCTTGGCAGAATATTCTGAGCTTTGTTCAAAGAGGCATGCAATGGAGATTGCTTTAGTATACTCTTGGGAAAGTCAACCCTTGTAGAGTTCTTCTTATTAGACCCTTGTTCCACCAAGTCATCAACTTCTGAAACAGCAGGTGCAAGGGAAAACATGGCAACATTGAATGTAGCAATCCGAATAGGCCTTCCAGAATCATGCTCCACTAAGTGGCCATTTGAGTGACTTGTAGATTTGTTCTTACATGGTTGTGTTGTTGTTCTAGAGTGACCCTTATTGTTCAATTTTCTAAACCTTTTGATAACAACTTTAGATCTGGGGCGTTTCCATAGTATCCACCATATCCTTGAATAAAGGTGCCTGAGTTTTCTCCTAATGACACTCAGCATCTTGACAGATAATTAAGCTAAGTGGTTATTTGGAAAGAAAATAAAAAAAACCAAAGTTTCTGATTTCATGACAAGTTCATGATTTCTTTCACAACTATAATAATTGTGGCATCTTACATAAGTGAAAAGAGTCAATATATGGAAGAATGGTGACAAAAGTAGGTTCTAACTACTCCCACCTAGGGAGAGTCAGAAGGGTTGACAATGGAGCAATGTTGTTGAGCTTCTTTCCCAACATTAGAAAACAACACCAACTGCTTCCAATGAGACTAGCAAATAGGAGTCCAGGTTTTATATTAATAAATAATAAATAATGTTTTTCTACACCTTATTTTGATATTCCGTGGCACACTATTTATTAATGTGAGTGAAACTGGATACTATCATATCTTATGTATATGTAAAACTAAAATAAATATATCATATTATATATAAAGTTAAAATAAATATACCATATATGTACAAATGTAACGGGATATTATATTGTATTATGATTGTTCAAGAAATAAAATTCTAACTGGATTTAGACACTCAAACAACATTCTCTATATTGTAGTTTTAATTAGGATTGATTTTTCTTTAGTCACTACATAATAATGAACTTAAACAACATGTAAGGCTATGCAGTAATATAGAAATGTTCCACGTCGCTAGAAGCCTCACACAGCAAAAGCAAGATCTTGCATAAGGTTGTAAGACGTAACATCACTAATGAGTGGAACCTACATTCCAATGAATTCAAAAGGTGCATGCACTTGAGGTAATGTGACTCCAAAACATGTTTTGTCTGGTCCTAGAGTTTTCATCAATCGCTTTTTAAGTATTTTGTTCTGCTATGCAAGTCAATGACCACCGAGAACTTTGAAGTCTGAACCAATTATGAAGACCATATCCACATCAATAATGGTGGCAATAAAAGACGAGTAAAAGGATTGTTGCACCAGAAAGTTAGTAGAAGGCGAGCGTCACGAAGGCATCATGAAAGTTGAATTAGAGACTTTGTTTTATGTGGGTACTTGGTAAAAAAAAAAAAACCTTATGTATTTTATATAAGAGATAATCTTGGTGTCCATTGCGTTTGATGTGCAAAATACTGATGGACTTGAGGGACTGGACAGTACAAAAATCTGAGGGACTGGATAGTACAAATTTTTTTGTTCTATGTTTGATTTGAAAAGTGATCATGAGACATGACAAAAAATGAAGTAAGGGACTGGATAAAAAACCCAAAATTTTGTCCATCACCAAACCATATGACAATTTTTTGTCCCATAGTCATATTATCCACAAAGACAAAATTATCCATCTCTTTCTCACTCACTCTCTCATATACAATTCACAATATTTACGTTATAATATATATCATATAAATAATATTATATATTATATTTATAATACTTATATATATTCTATAATATTATAATAGAAAATATTATATTATATAATATAAGTTCCAGGTGTTCTTTCCATCCAGCGTTGGTCAGCCGTGAGGGTGTTCCCGGTAGTAAAGCCCAAGGTAGGGTCGTAAATCCGTTGGTAAGCCAGGTGGTCCCGTTGTCGTGGTAAGAGTTTCTTGTGTCTTACAAGTACTAGAGCAATAAGGTTCAGTAATCATGTCTAGCCTTCTAAAGATGGTCTCTAGAAAGGGGATTTAGGTGAATCAAGTAACAGTGAGAGTTTAGGTGAAAATCTTAATTCATCTTTGATAAATGAACAACAAATAATGTTACCTGAAATTGAACAAAAGCTAAATAATTGGAATATCCCTTCCATGGATATTTCAAGTATTTACAAAACAAAGCTCTTAGATATGTTTAAATCAGATTATATCATTAAAACTGCTGAATATACAATAAAAGTTGATAAAACTCAAGAGAGTTTAAATTTATTAAGTCCTTCAATGTTAAAGGAACACAAGCAAAAATACAGATTTTTGCATATTGGTTTAATACAAGTTGCAATAAAACCACTACACAGATTAGGCATAGATACACCAGTGTGTGTATGCCTAAGGGATACTCGACCTGCAAAGTTCGAGGATCAGATTCTTTCAATAATTGAGACCAACCTTCACAGTGGTCCAACCTTTTTTAATAACTATCCAAACTATACTATGTCTTTAGATAGTCTTGGAAAAAATAAACATAATATCAAATTAGATATTAAAATCAAAGAAGGGATTTGGAACCCAGAATCCTATCCCATGGCTGTCATTTATAAAATATATTATAAAGCCATGAAAACAAATATTTCTCCAAAAGCATTAAATATCTCTTCTAAAGAAGAAACTTTGCTTTTACAGGTCAACCTTGAAAAAGCAAATGCTGTTACCCCAAAGAGACTTAACCATGATCAAGTCTCTAGAAATTTGGATTGGCAACTAGAGGAAGTTCTGCCCCCTGAGGAGCCAGAACCTTCTCAGGTAACCATTCCCATAGAATATAAATCTGGTAATGTTTCAATAAGTTTTGCCCCTCTCAGTAGGAGCAATTCAACTAGATCCTACAGAACTCCTGAAGGATCTAGACAATCAATTGGTTCCAGACGATCAGTTGATAACCCAATTCACTCATTAAGATTAGCAGGAATTAGGGATCATCCTGTTACTCCTCAACCGGAGTATAGGGTTGAAACCCCTCAAACAGTGCAACAGAGAGAGTCTCCGACTCAATCTGAGATAAATCAAAGTTTTGAAGTAAATCAATGTTTTGTTATTACAAAATTTTACATTGATAAACAGAAACTTCAAACAGAATTTATGCATCCCATATATGATTTACAAAGAAAATGGTTTTTTGACACATTTTCTCAAAATCAAATAAAGCATTATAGGTCTTCCTATTATGCTTATTTGGAGGAGGTAGAGGACGATAACATCCCTTACTTCCAATGGTTTAAAGAATTTTGTTTTCCAAAATTAGAAATAAAAACATTAAAATCTGCAAAGAAAATATGGAAAACAGCTAAGGGCAAAGAAGTCATTTCAGAAATCCCTCCCTTAGAAGAAATCACATTTCCACATAATAAAATGGAAATAACTGCGTCCCCATTTAAGATAATGGACGAAGATCCAATAAAATTAAAAATACAAAATGCAAATAAATATGATATAAATAATGTTTACAAACAATTAAACTACACCAATCAACTTCTTCATCAGGTCGCTAGTTTATCTGACGAAGTTGAACCTCCAAAGGTTGAAAAAGCTTCTACATCACAGAAGCTTGAAAAGTCAATAATAACCCCTTATAAACTTTCAGATTCTGAAATCAAAGAAATAAAAATAGGAAGGGAACCTACAAGTGATCTTTTAGAAGAAATTAATAAAAGATTAACTAATCTAAAGATAACCCAACCTTCTGTTAATATGATAAAAAATGATGATATAGAAGAATTAGAAAAACAATTTAATAATACACACATTGAGAATGATACAGTAAATAAAATAAAAAATACTTCGAGAAATTATCCAACCTCTAGAAATTATTATTCTAAACCTACAATGCCAGACATTCAATTTGAAGAAAATTATTTAGATTTAGCATCACAATATAATGGTGAAGGAATCTGTGAATGGAATATAGATGGTTTCACAGAACACCAAATAATGCGAAAATTAGAAGAAATGACAATGGCGGCAACTGCGTACAGAGCCAAACGCAATAGTGCTGCTAGTACAGTTAAAATCCTTGTTCAAGGCTTTACAGGAAGCCTGAAAGGATGGTGGGAAAATAATTTAAATGAAACTGAAAGACAAAGTGTGTTAAATTGCACAAGAACTGAAATAAATACAAATGAAAGAGGAGAAATAAATACTAATGTAATTGAACAACAAGTTGAAGCATTAATCTTTGCAATCTCAAAAGCGTTTATTGGAGACGCTAATGTATTTGCTGATAGATCTCTAGAAATATTAAATAATCTGTATTGTCCAACACTTGGAGAATTCAGATGGTACAAAGATAATTTTATAACAAAAATTTATACTAGGTCAGACTGTAGACACGCCTACTGGAAAGATAGGTTTATCTCTGGTCTCCCTAAAAACTTTGCTCAAAAAGTAAGAGATAATATTAAATTAAACTATGATGGAATACCAATGGAAGATATTTCCTATGGAAGTTTAATCTCATTAATTAATAAAACAGGTTTACAATTTTGCACAGATATTAAAATGCATAGACAAGCAAAATTTGAAAGTAAAACTAATCACAAAGAATTAGGTAATTTTTGTGAACAATTTGGTTATGAAAAATTAACCCCTCCTTCTAAACAGAGGAAACCAAAACAACAAATATTTAAAAGGTATAAACCTAAGTATTATAAAAATAAAAGAGAAGAAAAACCTATAAAGCCTTATAGAAAACCCTATAATAAAAAATATAATAAAACATATAAGAAACCTTTTACAAATTTTGATAAAAATATAGTTTGCTACAAATGTGGTCGCACTGGTCACATAGCGAAACAATGCAAAGTTAAACAAAAAATAAAAGAATTAAAAATGGATGAAGAAATAAAAGAACAAATAACAAAAATACTTTTATATGAAACAGATTCATCCAGTGACTCCTCTACTGAGGATGAACAAGAAATAATATATCAGAATCAAGAAACATCTTCTGATTCTGATGTAGGATGTATCAGTTGTGGCTGTTTAGGTGATAACTGTGAATGTAAATTCACTATTAATGTTCTCACCAAAGAAGCTCGTGTCTTACTAGATTTAATAAGTAATATTGAAGACCCTCAAGTAAAACTAGCAATGTTAGAAAAATATAAAGAGTTAGAGAATCAGGAAATAACTACTCAAGAATTCAAAGGATATAATTTACAAAATATTTTAAATCCTCAATCGACTTTTTTAGAAGAACCCCTAACTCTACCTTCTTTATATAAAGAAGTTAAGAATTTAAAATCTGAAATTACTCAATTAAAACAACAATATAAAATTTTATCACAAAATTTTCAAAAATCGTTGGGGAAAGGTAAGGAAATTGCCTCTTCTTCCTCCGCTTCTATTTATGATACTGATGAAAATGAATTTAATAATCTTTACAAAGAACATACTGAAACTGTTAAAGATACAGATTTCTTTTTACAAATAAAAACAATGCAACAAAAATGGCATGTAAAAGTTAATCTCAAAATACAGAATTCTTTTCATAAACCATTCATTGCATTAATTGATTCAGGAGTTGATTTAAATTGTATTCAAGAAGGTTTAATTCCTACACAATATTATCAGAAAACACTCCAAAGATTATACACAGCCAATAATCAAAAATTACAGGTAAAATACAAACTAGAAGATGCAAAGATCTGCAATAATGGAATTTGCTTCAAAAGCTCTTTCCTTTTAGTAAAAGATACATCAGAACAAATAATTTTAGGAACTCCATTCCTAACACAATTATACCCAATAAATATTACTGAAGATGGTATAACAACAATAAGAGAAAATCAAGAAGTACTTTTTGAATTTATCCACCCAATTAAAAGTAAAGAACTAAATACTTTAAATGATAAAATTGATGAAAAGAATTTCTTATCAATAATTAAAAGAAAAGAAAATCAGATAGGATTTTTGCAGAAAGAAATTTTATATGCAAAAATTGAAAAACAACTTCAAAATCCTTTGATAAAAGAAAAAATATTACAAATACAAAAAGAATTTGAACAAGAAGTTTGTTCAGAAGTCCCTAATGCTTTTTGGGAACGAAAAACTCATATGGTTTCCTTACCATATGAAGAAGGTTTTCATGAAAGCAAAATACCTACAAAAGCAAGACCCATTCAAATGAATAACGAAACCCTTGAATATTGCAAGAAGGATATTAAAGGTTTTCTTGATAAGAAATTAATCAGGTCAAGCAAATCTCCTTGGAGCTGCACAGCTTTTTATGTTAATCATAATGCTGAGCTGGAACGAGGGGAAACCTCGCATGGTTATAAATTATAAACCACTCAATAAAGTTTTAAAATGGATTCGCTATCCAATTCCAAATAAAAGAGATTTATTGAAAAGATTATATGACTCTGTCATATTTTCTAAGTTTGATATGAAGTCAGGATTTTATCAAATAAAGTTGACAGAAGAAGATAAATACAAAACTGCTTTTACAGTTCCTTTTGGACATTATGAATGGAATGTAATGCCCATGGGACTTAAAAATGCACCTTCAGAATTTCAACATATCATGAATGATATTCTGAATCCTCATTCTGAATTTACTATAGTCTACATAGATGATGTTTTAATTTACTCAAAATCAATAGATCAACACTATAAGCATTTACAAACATTCAAAGAAACAATTAAAAGAAATGGCATGGTCATTTCTGCAAAAAAGATAAAATTGTTTCAAACAAAGATGAGATTTCTAGGTCATGAAATTCATCAGGGAACAATCACTCCAATAAGCAGAAGTATTGCTTTTGCTGAAAAATTTCCAAATGAACTTAAAGATAAGAAGCAGTTACAAAGATTCTTAGGATGTTTAAATTATGTCTCTGAGTTTATCCCCAATATTAGGATAAAGTGTAAACCTCTATATGCTAGGCTTAGAAAGACCTCTAATCCTAAGCCCTGGTCAGAAGAGTTATCCAAACTAGTTTCCGAAGTAAAAAAGGATGTCAAGTCTCTTCCGTGTCTTGGTATCCCTCATCCAAATGCTAGTCTAATTGTTCAGACAGATGCATCCGATTTAGGATATGGTGGTATCTTACTCCAGATCCTTCCAGAGTCAAAGGTTGAACAAATAGTCCGTTATCATTCAGGTCTTTGGATCTCATCTCAATTAAAATATAGTACTATTAAAAAAGAGATTTTATCTATAGTACTATGCATTACAAAGTTTCAAGATGATTTAGTCAATAAAAGGTTTTTACTTCGAATTGATTGTAAAGCTGCCAAAGATGTTTTACAAAAAGATGTTCAAAATTTAGTTTCAAAACACATTTGCCAGATGGCAAAGTTTATTAAGTTGTTTTGATTTCGATATTGAATATTTGAAAGGAGAAAATAATTTTATCCCTGATTTCTTAACCAGGGAATTTTTACAAGGATCACCTCCCGGATGACAACTAGGTCCCGTGGTGGATCCTCCTCTCGAGGAGGAATACCTCCCTCTCCTTCCAAATCCAAAGAATTAACCATAGATGACTTTGCCCCATCAGCGGCTCAAATAACCAAAACCAACTTCCCAAATTTACCAAAAAGCACAGCTACAAATAACCCATCAACCTCCAACAGATTTAGCCCATTAACTTCAGAGACTCTAGCCCATTTAAATGCCTCTGTTGAAAAGGCTACTCGTGAGCCTCTGCTATGCAAAACAAAGTCTCAATGTTACAAAATAACTGTTACGGAAGTAGAATATGGTAATCTTGATTTATCCCCTTGGGATATGCTTCAACAAATAATCCCAAAAGGACATGGATGGGGTCCCTCAAGTTACAAGAAAGACTTACAGTTCTATCAATTCATCCTTATTGAGACACAGTCAATAAAGCTCGAAGAAAAAACTAATGATAATAATCCTGGAGTCATTGCATATTCCACATGCAAGATATTTAAAGTCTTGACCCTCACAGATTGGGGTCAAGAACCACAAAAGCACAAAAGGTTCTCTAGGATTTATGATCCGCCAGTTTACAATTACTTTGATTACATCGCAGCATGGGATATGGTTCTCCAACAACCTAATCCTAGGCATTCATGGTACTTTAATTTCCTTAATAACCAAATCCGATTTCCTCATTGGTTTATGGAATGGTTTTGGCATTTTGGCCTATCAGCCGAAATCCTGCCCAACTCCATTTTCGCAATTTATGAGGAGTACAAAAAATTAACTCCTACAATCCCAATTTACAGCAAGTTACTCCATTTCTGTGCCCAATTCGGCATAGCCTGGTTACTTAAATTCAACTTTGAATACCATCAGCATCTCCCCGAACCATTTCCCAAATACATTTGCTCAAATAACATTGTCTCTTGGTGGCAACGGTTCAATAATAATGTTGTGGTCACAAAATTCAGTACTTGGAAGAGGACCAGATCAAATAAATCAGTTAATCCTATTCCTCGGTCCCCTCAGAAATTAAAAGAAGTATGCAATCCTTCAGAAGAACCAATAATTGCATCTCCTTTCTCAGTAAACATCAATGCTACCTCTCCCTCTGAATATAAGAAGTTATTATTGGAAGCCTTATCTTCCATAGATTCAGATGAAGACAATGATAAACAATCCTCCCATGGATCGGATTATAATCCTTATCTGGAAAATCATGATCCAGATGAAGGTTTCTTTGATTAACAGCATCAAATCAAGGTTGTCGTTTTGTGCCGACAGATTTAGCACTGGCCGACAGCGTCATTCAGTCACTCACAGTAAAGGAGATTCGACTTTATTAAAGTAGTTTGTTTTGTTGTGCCGACACTGACTTATTGGCCGACAAATTCACATGGCTACAGTAAAGCGAAGTCGAAGTCAAAAGTTCCACAGTCCTTACTTTTGCGGATTCCAAACTCATTCAAATCCGTTCGAAGGCTTCTCCCCTCTATTTAAGAAGACCATCGATGAAGTGAAGACTCAGAGCTTTGATACCCACCTTGTACTAATTCAATTGTTTTTGTAATCTTGTAGTTTTGATTTCCATTTTCAAGAAAGCTGCTTCAGCTACTGTCTGTAAGTACTATAGTTCTACTATAGTGAGTTCATTTATGTACTTGTGAATTATCAGTTTTAAATAAAACGATTTTCATACACACTGTTTCTGTCACTCTGATACAACTATTTTCACTATTTATCTTAACCAATACTTGAGATGATAAATGCCACTGCGGATCATCTCAAGTATTGGTTAAGATAAATAGTGAAAATAGTTGTATCAGAGTGACAGAAACAGTGTGTATGAAAATCGTTTTATTTAAAACTGATAATTCACAAGTACATAAATGAACTCACTATAGTAGAACTATAGTACTTACAGACAGTAGCTGAAGCAGCTTTCTTGAAAATGGAAATCAAAACTACAAGATTACAAAAACAATTGAATTAGTACAAGGTGGGTATCAAAGCTCTGAGTCTTCACTTCATCGATGGTCTTCTTAAATAGAGGGGAGAAGCCTTCGAACGGATTTGAATGAGTTTGGAATCCGCAAAAGTAAGGACTGTGGAACTTTTGACTTCGACTTCGCTTTACTGTAGCCATGTGAATTTGTCGGCCAATAAGTCAGTGTCGGCACAACAAAACAAACTACTTTAATAAAGTCGAATCTCCTTTACTGTGAGTGACTGAATGACGCTGTCGGCCAGTGCTAAATCTGTCGGCACAAAACGACAACCTTGATTTGATGCTGTTAATCAAAGAAACCTTCATCTGGATCATGATTTTCCAGATAAGGATTATAATCCGATCCATGGGAGGATTGTTTATCATTGTCTTCATCTGAATCTATGGAAGATAAGGCTTCCAATAATAACTTCTTATATTCAGAGGGAGAGGTAGCATTGATGTTTACTGAGAAAGGAGATGCAATTATTGGTTCTTCTGAAGGATTGCATACTTCTTTTAATTTCTGAGGGGACCGAGGAATAGGATTAACTGATTTATTTGATCTGGTCCTCTTCCAAGTACTGAATTTTGTGACCACAACATTATTATTGAACCGTTGCCACCAAGAGACAATGTTATTTGAGCAAATGTATTTGGGAAATGGTTCGGGGAGATGCTGATGGTATTCAAAGTTGAATTTAAGTAACCAGGCTATGCCGAATTGGGCACAGAAATGGAGTAACTTGCTGTAAATTGGGATTGTAGGAGTTAATTTTTTGTACTCCTCATAAATTGCGAAAATGGAGTTGGGCAGGATTTCGGCTGATAGGCCAAAATGCCAAAACCATTCCATAAACCAATGAGGAAATCGGATTTGGTTATTAAGGAAATTAAAGTACCATGAATGCCTAGGATTAGGTTGTTGGAGAACCATATCCCATGCTGCGATGTAATCAAAGTAATTGTAAACTGGCGGATCATAAATCCTAGAGAACCTTTTGTGCTTTTGTGGTTCTTGACCCAATCTGTGAGGGTCAAGACTTTAAATATCTTGCATGTGGAATATGCAATGACTCCAGGATTATTATCATTAGTTTTTTCTTCGAGCTTTATTGACTGTGTCTCAATAAGGATGAATTGATAGAACTGTAAGTCTTTCTTGTAACTTGAGGGACCCCATCCATGTCCTTTTGGGATTATTTGTTGAAGCATATCCCAAGGGGATAAATCAAGATTACCATATTCTACTTCCGTAACAGTTATTTTGTAACATTGAGACTTTGTTTTGCATAGCAGAGGCTCACGAGTAGCCTTTTCAACAGAGGCATTTAAATGGGCTAGAGTCTCTGAAGTTAATGGGCTAAATCTGTTGGAGGTTGATGGGTTATTTGTAGCTGTGCTTTTTGGTAAATTTGGGAAGTAACTTTTGGTTATTTGAGCCGCTGATGGGGCAAAGTCATCTATGGTTAATTCTTTGGATTTGGAAGGAGAGGGAGGTATTCCTCCTCGAGAGGAGGATCCACCACGGGACCTAGTTGTCATCCGGGAGGTGATCCTTGTAAAAATTCCCTGGTTAAGAAATCAGGGATAAAATTATTTTCTCCTTTCAAATATTCAATATCGAAATCAAAACAACTTAATAAACTTTGCCATCTGGCAAATATGTGTTTTGAAACTAAATTTTGAACATCTTTTTGTAAAACATCTTTGGCAGCTTTACAATCAATTCGAAGTAAAAACCTTTTATTGACTACATCATCTTGAAACTTTGTAATGCATAGTACTATAGATAAAATCTCTTTTTTAATAGTACTATATTTTAATTGAGATGAGATCCAAAGACCTGAATGATAACGGACTATTTGTTCAACCTTTGACTCTGGAAGGATCTGGAGTAAGATACCACCATATCCTAAATCGGATGCATCTGTCTGAACAATTAGACTAGCATTTGGATGAGGGATACCAAGACACGGAAGAGACTTGACATCCTTTTTTACTTCGGAAACTAGTTTGGATAACTCTTCTGACCAGGGCTTAGGATTAGAGGTCTTTCTAAGCCTAGCATATAGAGGTTTACACTTTATCCTAATATTGGGATAAACTCAGAGACATAATTTAAACATCCTAAGAATCTTTGTAACTGCTTCTTATCTTTAAGTTCATTTGGAAATTTTTCAGCAAAAGCAATACTTCTGCTTATTGGAGTGATTGTTCCCTGATGAATTTCATGACCTAGAAATCTCATCTTTGTTTGAAACAATTTTATCTTTTTTGCAGAAATGACCATGCCATTTCTTTTAATTATTTCTTTGAATGTTTGTAAATGCTTATAGTGTTGATCTATTGATTTTGAGTAAATTAAAACATCATCTATGTAGACTATAGTAAATTCAGAATGAGGATTCAGAATATCATTCATGATATGTTGAAATTCTGAAGGTGCATTTTTAAGTCCCATGGGCATTACATTCCATTCATAATGTCCAAAAGGAACTGTAAAAGCAGTTTTGTATTTATCTTCTTCTGTCAACTTTATTTGATAAAATCCTGACTTCATATCAAACTTAGAAAATATGACAGAGTCATATAATCTTTTCAATAAATCTCTTTTATTTGGAATTGGATAGCGAATCCATTTTAAAACTTTATTGAGTGGTTTATAATTTATAACCATGCGAGGTTCCCCTCGTTCCAGCTCAGCATTATGATTAACATAAAAAGCTGTGCAGCTCCAAGGAGATTTGCTTGACCTGATTAATTTCTTATCAAGAAAACCTTTAATATCCTTCTTGCAATATTCAAGGGTTTCGTTATTCATTTGAATGGGTCTTGCTTTTGTAGGTATTTTGCTTTCATGAAAACCTTCTTCATATGGTAAGGAAACCATATGAGTTTTTCGTTCCCAAAAAGCATTAGGGACTTCTGAACAAACTTCTTGTTCAAATTCTTTTTGTATTTGTAATATTTTTTCTTTTATCAAAGGATTTTGAAGTTGTTTTTCAATTTTTGCATATAAAATTTCTTTCTGCAAAAATCCTATCTGATTTTCTTTTCTTTTAATTATTGATAAGAAATTCTTTTCATCAATTTTATCATTTAAAGTATTTAGTTCTTTACTTTTAATTGGGTGGATAAATTCAAAAAGTACTTCTTGATTTTCTCTTATTGTTGTTATACCATCTTCAGTAATATTTATTGGGTATAATTGTGTTAGGAATGGAGTTCCTAAAATTATTTGTTCTGATGTATCTTTTACTAAAAGGAAAGAGCTTTTGAAGCAAATTCCATTATTGCAGATCTTTGCATCTTCTAGTTTGTATTTTACCTGTAATTTTTGATTATTGGCTGTGTATAATCTTTGGAGTGTTTTCTGATAATATTGTGTAGGAATTAAACCTTCTTGAATACAATTTAAATCAACTCCTGAATCAATTAATGCAATGAATGGTTTATGAAAAGAATTCTGTATTTTGAGATTAACTTTTACATGCCATTTTTGTTGCATTGTTTTTATTTGTAAAAAGAAATCTGTATCTTTAACAGTTTCAGTATGTTCTTTGTAAAGATTATTAAATTCATTTTCATCAGTATCATAAATAGAAGCGGAGGAAGAAGAGGCAATTTCCTTACCTTTCCCCAACGATTTTTGAAAATTTTGTGATAAAATTTTATATTGTTGTTTTAATTGAGTAATTTCAGATTTTAAATTCTTAACTTCTTTATATAAAGAAGGTAGAGTTAGGGGTTCTTCTAAAAAAGTCGATTGAGGATTTAAAATATTTTGTAAATTATATCCTTTGAATTCTTGAGTAGTTATTTCCTGATTCTCTAACTCTTTATATTTTTCTAACATTGCTAGTTTTACTTGAGGGTCTTCAATATTACTTATTAAATCTAGTAAGACACGAGCTTCTTTGGTGAGAACATTAATAGTGAATTTACATTCACAATTATCACCTAAACAGCCACAACTGATACATCCTACATCAGAATCAGAAGATGTTTCTTGATTCTGATATATTATTTCTTGTTCATCCTCAGTAGAGGAGTCACTGGATGAATCTGTTTCATATAAAAGTATTTTTGTTATTTGTTCTTTTATTTCTTCATCCATTTTTAATTCTTTTATTTTTGTTTAACTTTGCATTGTTTCGCTATGTGACCAGTGCGACCACATTTGTAGCAAACTATATTTTTATCAAAATTTGTAAAAGGTTTCTTATATGTTTTATTATATTTTTTATTATAGGGTTTTCTATAAGGCTTTATAGGTTTTTCTTCTCTTTTATTTTTATAATACTTAGGTTTATACCTTTTAAATATTTGTTGTTTTGGTTTCCTCTGTTTAGAAGGAGGGGTTAATTTTTCATAACCAAATTGTTCACAAAAATTACCTAATTCTTTGTGATTAGTTTTACTTTCAAATTTTGCTTGTCTATGCATTTTAATATCTGTGCAAAATTGTAAACCTGTTTTATTAATTAATGAGATTAAACTTCCATAGGAAATATCTTCCATTGGTATTCCATCATAGTTTAATTTAATATTATCTCTTACTTTTTGAGCAAAGTTTTTAGGGAGACCAGAGATAAACCTATCTTTCCAGTAGGCGTGTCTACAGTCTGACCTAGTATAAATTTTTGTTATAAAATTATCTTTGTACCATCTGAATTCTCCAAGTGTTGGACAATACAGATTATTTAATATTTCTAGAGATCTATCAGCAAATACATTAGCGTCTCCAATAAACGCTTTTGAGATTGCAAAGATTAATGCTTCAACTTGTTGTTCAATTACATTAGTATTTATTTCTCCTCTTTCATTTGTATTTATTTCAGTTCTTGTGCAATTTAACACACTTTGTCTTTCAGTTTCATTTAAATTATTTTCCCACCATCCTTTCAGGCTTCCTGTAAAGCCTTGAACAAGGATTTTAACTGTACTAGCAGCACTATTGCGTTTGGCTCTGTACGCAGTTGCCGCCATTGTCATTTCTTCTAATTTTCGCATTATTTGGTGTTCTGTGAAACCATCTATATTCCATTCACAGATTCCTTCACCATTATATTGTGATGCTAAATCTAAATAATTTTCTTCAAATTGAATGTCTGGCATTGTAGGTTTAGAATAATAATTTCTAGAGGTTGGATAATTTCTCGAAGTATTTTTTATTTTATTTACTGTATCATTCTCAATGTGTGTATTATTAAATTGTTTTTCTAATTCTTCTATATCATCATTTTTTATCATATTAACAGAAGGTTGGGTTATCTTTAGATTAGTTAATCTTTTATTAATTTCTTCTAAAAGATCACTTGTAGGTTCCCTTCCTATTTTTATTTCTTTGATTTCAGAATCTGAAAGTTTATAAGGGGTTAATTATCATTGACTTTTCAAGCTTCTGTGATGTAGAAGCTTTTTCAACCTTTGGAGGTTCAACTTCGTCAGATAAACTAGCGACCTGATGAAGAAGTTGATTGGTGTAGTTTAATTGTTTGTAAACATTATTTATATCATATTTATTTGCATTTTGTATTTTTAATTTTATTGGATCTTCGTCCATTATCTTAAATGGGGACGCAGTTATTTCCATTTTATTATGTGGAAATGTGATTTCTTCTAAGGGAGGGATTTCTGAAATGACTTCTTTGCCCTTAGCTGTTTTCCATATTTTCTTTGCAGATTTTAATGTTTTTATTTCTAATTTTGGAAAACAAAATTCTTTAAACCATTGGAAGTAAGGGATGTTATCGTCCTCTACCTCCTCCAAATAAGCATAATAGGAAGACCTATAATGCTTTATTTGATTTTGAGAAAATGTGTCAAAAAACCATTTTCTTTGTAAATCATATATGGGATGCATAAATTCTGTTTGAAGTTTCTGTTTATCAATGTAAAATTTTGTAATAACAAAACATTGATTTACTTCAAAACTTTGATTTATCTCAGATTGAGTCGGAGACTCTCTCTGTTGCACTGTTTGAGGGGTTTCAACCCTATACTCCGGTTGAGGAGTAACAGGATGATCCCTAATTCCTGCTAATCTTAATGAGTGAATTGGGTTATCAACTGATCGTCTGGAACCAATTGATTGTCTAGATCCTTCAGGAGTTCTGTAGGATCTAGTTGAATTGCTCCTACTGAGAGGGGCAAAACTTATTGAAACATTACCAGATTTATATTCTATGGGAATGGTTACCTGAGAAGGTTCTGGCTCCTCAGGGGGCAGAACTTCCTCTAGTTGCCAATCCAAATTTATAATATATAATATTATAATGTTATATTACATTATAATATATATTATATAAACTAATTTTATATATTATATATTATCACAAAGGATATTATAGTAAATTTAACATTATTTTATTTGTCATGTTCATTGTTTATCAAACATTGTATAAGATAAAAAGTTGTCCAGTAACTTGCAGGTTTGTCCTGTGTTGTTCTTCTTGTCCTGTACCTCAATGCGAATCAAACGCATCCTAATTTTTTTTTATAGGCAAATGTTAGTGTTAATGTTAGTATTTTGTTAGTGGGTGAGATTTGAACCTTCAACCTTCTTATAAATAATGTCACTCCTTAACTCCCTCATCCGGTCATCCTAACCACCTTGATCACCCTATAACTCTCGGCTTTATAAGTGAAGAAGTAATCGAGACACATAAGGAAGTGGCAAGGAGTATTTTTTTTTATAAGCAAAAATATATTGAATAGAGTATTAAGGATACTTAATCCAAATACAAGGATGAAACCGAAATAACATAAATGAGCATGTTTTCTGTGCACATGTGGCTATTGGGAAAGGAGAGAATGTGAACCTGGCAACCTGCTAATGAACTTGTAGCAGGAAATTAGAAAGAAAGAAAAAAGACAGAGAGATGGATTAGCAACGTAAACGTCTGAGAATACAGCCCAGGACATGACACAACTCAAGCCAAATGCTAAGGTGGCTAATCCAAGGAAGCTTCCAAAAGTTGAGGTGGCAATAGCGTCAGCCAGTGGAACTTATGGAAGCCTCAATGATGCATTAAGGCTTTGTTAATCATAGAGCTGTCAGTTTGGCCTAAAACCCTAGGGTCAGCCCATCTAGTCCACAATAATAGTCCAGTTCATTTAGCTTATAATTAGAGCTATTAAATGGGTCATCCTAGCCCATTTAACCGTAGCCCATGTGGGTCAGGGTCAAATGAGCCACAGGGCCAAAAGGCCCACATTAAAAAAAGCCCACAGGGCCAAAAAGCACTAAAAAGCCCTAGGGGCCAGGGCTAGCCCATGGGCCATAATTTTTTGTGATAGTCCTATTTTTTTTATTTTATAAAACTTGACAAAAAGAACAACAATTATAATCACTCTAATATTATGTAATAATATCATTCAACCTATCAAATTAATTATTCAAATATGTATTAAATGCTATAGTTTTTTCTAAAAATGGAAGAGAAAGCATTGTTTTCTCTCTTTTCATCATTGTCTTTATATGAAATGAATTGTTAAAATAGATAACTGATATCAAATTATTGCAATAGATAATATTCCAGCTAAGGAAAATCATTCACTTGGATTACCTAAGTGATTGTGCGGTTAGTGAAGGAAAAATTATAGCATGTAATACATATTTAAATAGATAATTTCATAGATTAGATGATATTATTACATAATGTTAGAGTGATTATAATTGTTATTCTTTTTATCAAGTTTTATATATAAAAAACAAATAGGCCTATAAAAAAAATTATGGCCCGTGGGCTGGCCCAGTCCCTTAGTGCATTTTAGGGCTTTTTGGCTCTATGGATTTTTTTTAATGTAGACCTTTTGACCCTATGGCCCATTTGATCCTGACTCACATAAACTAAGGCTAAATGGGTTAGAGCCAACCCCATTTAACAGCTCTAGTTAATCATTTGTCTTGCATCCCGTGAGTCACTGCTGACTTTGCAGCAGCCAATGTGGTAATGTACGCTGACTCATCTTTTACTTTTTAATTTCATAAATAATTGATCGGAAAACCCTCAATATTTTAGTCCAAGATGTCACAACCAATTGCAGAAGTTTTCAATACCTTCATATGCATATTTATATTTTATGATGTGTCAAAGTTGAATGAAATCTTGCTTCCTCGGAAGTATCATAGAAGCTATATTATAATTATTGTAATTTATGTTTAATTACACTTTTGATCCCCGATGTATCACACGATCGTGCAATTTTTGATCCCTAGTATCAATTACGACAATTGGGTCCCTAATGTATCACGGTTGTACAATTTTGATCCATCAGATATTATGATTGTGCAATTTTTAACACTAGTAGCCAATATGACACACGTGAGACTAATTTAGGATCAATCTTCAGAAATGTCTTTTGCATGAAAACATTGAACCCCTGTACTCACATGATGTATACATAACCATTAAAGTGAGGATTGTCAATAATGCTACATAGGAATGTCATGTAAGCTATCAAACCGGCCTCACTAAGTGCCAAATTAGTCTCACGTGTGTCACGTAGGTTATTGGCGTTAAAAATTGCACAATCGTGATATCTACATGACCAAATTGCACAATCATGATACATGGGGGACCCAATTGGCACAATTGAAATCTGAGTTACTAAAATTGCACAACCGTGATATCTGTGGAACCCAGTTGTCGCAAATGAAACCAGGGGAAACAAAATTATATAATTTTGAAACATCGAGGACCAAAAGTGTAATTAAGCCCTTTTTTTTATAATAGGATTTTAAGCAATTTGTATGTGCTATTATCATTTGAATTTATTTACTCTACCCAACGCAATGATAGTTGTGGAAGCTGAGAGTCCTTTTCACAGACCAAAAATAATTCAATAATGTAGGTAGAGAAAGTGAGAGAAAGTTAGGCAAGGTCTAAGCACCAAAATAATCATTTAGCTGTTTTAAAGTAAACTTTATAATACTTATGAACACTTTATTTTTTACTATTTTGATAATAACATATAATAAAAAATAAAAAAAAGATTGTTAGAAACCACTGCTAGATGTTTCAAAAAAAGAAAAAAGAAACCACTGCTAGCGTTTCAATAATATTAGTAGTTCGAAATGACACTGTCATATGTCACAAGAATAGTTAATCCAAGCAAATTAAACTGGTTTAACAACTTCAAATTATGTCCCTGTCAACTTGTTGTAGCAATTTCACACTGTAAATTGTAACATACATGATACATATAATCATGGTCCAAAACGTTCCCCTAGTCTATGGTTCTTTCAACCTACCACAATTGGAGCAATTAAGCCCTCAACCTACATCATTATCTATGTTCTTCATTCCCCAATTAATCAAACATCTACCAGCAGTCATCAACATCAGGCAGTTCAGAATTTAGATGGATTGCCATTCTTGTGTTCACATCAGAAAACCATCAGCATCATTTTCCCCTTCTAGCATCACGGCATTCAATTGTTTTAAGTTTTAACTTTTCAATGCACCTGTTTCACAGTACGGCCTCTCAGCAAATCTATTTCCTTCATGTCATCTGAATGTGTTTGGGAAAGCTAGAAAAAAGATATTATGCTGATAATCGATTATACATATAATTAATTATTGTAAAAATCGATTATAATCAATTTTTTTTTGTTTGGGTATGTTTGTTGAAAAACGATTTTAAGATAATCTATTTCGTTTGGGTGATGTAAAAAAATACTTTTATATAGTAAATTACGAAAAAACGGTACAAAGTTATTTGTTTAGCAAAGAGGGCTATATAGTTGGTAAGGGTAAGATTGCAAAGCTAGTTTTGAGATAGAAAATAATCAGATCTCAATAATCCAACAGTTCAATACACTAGATGCTCTCAAACACCTTTTTTAAAAAAAAAAAAAAAAAAAAAGCTTTTTCTCAAATTTAAGTCAAATGTCAAACACATTATATTATCGAAGAAACAACTTTTTAAGTAGGAAAACAGCTGAAATGGAAATAATCCATCTTTCCCAGTATTATACCTGCTCAGTTTAATGAAAGTTATCGTTAATAAATTTTACAGATCATTGTATGAAGAATTAGAACGAAACCAATAGTAAGTTCAACTTAAAAGAATAGCACACGAGAAGGATTTTTTTATTTTTTATTTTAAATGGAAAGCCCAAAGAATTTATTCAAGGACCATAGGAGGTACTCCGTAACCTATATACAAAAGTAAAACAATGTTAAACTCAATGGGGGGTGTTCAGTTGGTTGCACAGACAATTTATGGGAGGACCTCGGGAGGGACGAAGATTGTGACTAAGCACCCGAGTGGAAATTAGTTTCATAACGGGTCTAAAAAATTTAAGCTTATGAAATGCTCCGATAACCCACTAGGAGACAAAGATTCTAATTACTGTGAGTTCTAATACATAAAAAGTAAAACAATGTCAAGAGACAGTGAAACTTCCACCAAGTCATTGTTTTTTCAGTTAACCTATACTAATCTGAGTGGTGTTTGATTATATCATAACCACTTTAAACGAACCCATTTAGTTTTTCAAAGTTGAACAAGAAAAATCAAACTTTCAACACTTAATGAAGTAAAACGCCATAGACAACAACTAACTTTTAGCTCTTTTTAAAGGGTTGGTAATCACTTTAAAATTGAAACATTTTCAATTATTTTCAGTTAAAACTAGTACATAAAATCAATAAGAAAATGTTAATTAGCACCTAATATCTTAAAGGCATTAATTAAATAATCGAATATAAAAAGTATGTTTTGAAAAATATTGTATTCGATGTATTAAAGTTTAGAAGTTATGATTTTCAATAACAAAAATTCATGTTTTGATTTCTTAATTAGTATCCTTAGAAAGATTCAAATCAATAAAAGGTTGGTTAAGTTTAAGTTAACATACAAGGATATATATTGAATTGAAAGTTCCTTATATCACATTTTTTATTTATATAAAATTCATAAAATTAAGATATACATCAAAACATAACTAACAATATTATTCGCTATTAAATTAGATATTTAATTTTAATGTAACGTCGGCATAAAATATGTATACTATCATTCAATTGTGCATTGTCATGTTTTTAAAAAGTATTTAATTCTTGTAATATTTATCTGAAAAGTTACACATATATGATTAATTGATAATTTAAAAAATGTATACACATCAAATTGAACTCTTAAATTAGTTCAAAACCTTCACGACACAAAAAAAGTCAAAAATCATATTTCGACTATTCTTTTTGCAAATTGTTCCCGTCCAAATAAGGGCCTAGTATAGGACAGGCCCAAATATGATGGGTAAATGATCCAATAAAAATAGAGATCAATCAAGATAAGAGGAAAATAACTCGATCAACCCAAGAGGCCATCTCGGCTGGGGAAGATACAGCTCAGGATGAGAAGACAACCCGGGACAAGAAAACGGCTCGGACTGTTGGGCCAAGCCCAATCCCTTAAAGATTGAATTAGGTTAGGCCCACTAAGAAGACTATATAATAGGAGTTTACTTCCTCATAAGGACACACTCTCCCTCTCACACACTACTAGCCTAGAATTTAGCTTGTATCTAGACCATATATAATAAGCCTTGCATGACTCTTGTACTCAATCCCCTTAGTACTATAACTCTCTGTCCTAGTATGAGATTATTGTTCTTCCCGGAACACAAACTCAATTCATACAAGATTTTAAAATGCAATTTTATGGGAAATAAACTAAAACAAACAGAGGCTTATATACAACGCCTGTGTTGCATTGGCGGATAGAATTATCATACATTTTCTTTCTTTCTTTGGTCAAAGGAAGAATTATCATACACTTTGCCGCGTCAAATCATATTATATGGAACTGATGAGGAGTCTATCCCTAGCTAGATTATAGTGAAAGCTTACTCTCCAAACCAAAAAAGGTAAAGAATGAAACCCTACTCATTTTTTTTCAATAAGAAAGTATTTAATATTTTTCACCGGATTGCGTGGGATTCGTTTTCATCTAATTTTTTTTTACATGTGATTCTATTTCCAAGAGGCTTTGTATTGTAGGGACTAGGAATAAATTGCTACAGCTTTTTCATGCTTCTGCTTCTTTTCTCTTATATACTCTCATTGTTCATTAAAGAAATAATTTTAAATATACTTCCAAGATCTTCATATCGTGCATTTTCTTCCATTGATCGATTGGTTTTTACTTCTTGATTGATGAATGAGAACTTTTTCCATAAGTTCTTCAAGATTTGAATCTTTTAGGGTTTCTTGTTTGGTAACCCTTTGCGCTAGATACTAGATAGGTAATCATATCATAATCTATACAAACAAAAGCATCCTATCATGAACTATTTATACAGTTCTGAAATATTTGAATAAAGTTGATAATAGAACCATTAAACCACCATAGTACTGTTTAGTAACTAAAATGGAGCCTTAACATCTACTGTGGTTCCTTCACCCATGAAACTCTCGTCCCTAAGCTGTCCCTTCCCATGCTTACGTACATCTGGACACCTCAACATTCTTTATACCAATGGTCGTCTATGATGCTCGCTCTACCACTTCCACTTGTCTATAGCTAGATATCAATTGCTACAAGTTTGAGGAACAAGGAAAACATATATGTGTAGCTTATTAGATTCTCAGCTTACGCATCATTTGGTGAAAATAAACTATTAGAATGTTTCTACGGAATAGATTCGATATTAGGGGGTAGCGCTCAACTAGTTTGAGTTAAGAGTATAAGGTGTAACTAGTTTGACTTAAGAGCGTAAGGTGTTAAGGAACGGGGGTTGAGGATTTAAACCGTGAGAAAGAAGAAAACTGATATGACTTTCAACTTACTAACATTGATCAAAAAAACAAACAAAACAAAAAAATCAATATTAAGGGGCCTTTTGTGTGTCTGTGTCTAAAACAATAGAGCCAGAAACACGGTTGGGCCTCGAATAGGTCACTGCAGCACTACATTGGAAAATTCTCCAAAATCTTGGACTACGATAGATACACGATCTAGCACAATATTATGATGATCGTTGCTTGAATCAGTTAACCCATCAAGACAAAAATGTTTGATGGCACATGCTATTGGGTCTCACGTGCAGACTGTGTCGGTTCATTAAGATTGACTATTAGGATAAAAGGTTAAAAAAGAACAAGATTGCGCAAATATTGATTCAGCAAATAGTATTAATTTCTCCATTTTGTTCATGATCCTCAATTGTTTAATCCTAGCCCTAGTTTAACTTCAAAATGAAGAGGATATGATAAGGATCGGAGCATTTTATTTTTAGACCAGATAAGGAAGATGAACAAAAATCATATGTCCCATTTTGCTGTCACAAAAATCATCTGCTCATCTCAAACATTTGATTGATATGTCGTATCGAGATACTCCCTCTGGTCCTATATATAAGAGGCAAAACCCTAAAACACACAGACCAATGAAATGTATTAAAATAAGCTATTTGTAATTAATATTCATATAAATTTACAAATTTAGCCCTTCAATAATTAATGAACAAATCTACTTGTATTGAAAGTTGCACTGTCTCGTAAATATAAATCCTATTATAAATAAGGGTAAAATTGGAAATGAGCATTTAATATTTGTCAAAATACATGCATGTCTCTTATATCTTGGACAAAAAAAAAATAGTCATTTGCCTCTTATAATAAGGACCGGAGGGAGTATCATTTTTTGGGACAGAAGGTTTTTGTTCAAGACAAGTGCGGCTTCATGAGAGAAAAGAGTAACAAAAAATAAAAAAATACAATGAGAAAAAACAAACATTAGCAGAAGAATCCACAATGACATTTAAAGCAACTTAATGTATCTGAATTCTAGTCATGCATTGCATAGTTTGTATGTATTATTCTTTGAAAGCGAGTCCCTCAGACATTATTCTCAACTCACTCCAGTGAGGAAAAAAAAAATTAAGTGCGAGCATAACGTACAGAAATACGCCTCTGGATGGGGCTCCTGCAAGAAGGACATTCCTGCATACCCTGCTTCTCATGGAGCTCATTGCATGCTGTGCAAACAACCTGATGAGCACATGGGAGGAACACAACAGACATCTCCTCAGAAAGGCACATCACGCATTCCCTTTCCCGTTTCACACTCCCTGTCAAAGAGTAGTCACTTAAATTTGTAACCAGTTCCGAGATAAGAGCGGTCCAAGGTTCCGCGAGTGCCTGAGCAGTGCCATCTTTCACGTCCATACGGCTGGCGGCATAGTTTCCATCAATTCCCCTTCTCAGTGCCGCAATTTTTGAAGAGTTGGCCTTCAGTTTCAGTTGCGCAATCTCGTTTTCAAGTTTCAGGATATCATCTTTGTACCTCTGCAGATTATTTTCTGCCTTCAATTTGATCATATCTTCCTTGGATTTTGCTGACTCCTCAATCTCTTCTCTTTCTTTTCTTACAGAACTGGCCTTCAGGAGAACTTCTTCTTTTGCCTTTGCTGCCTGCTGCCACCTAGCCTGCGATATTTTTCCTTTACAATGAGAATAGACCAAGTGACAAAACTCATTAAGCATCTGTAGACAGGAAAATAGTTGCATTTTTGGAATTTCACAAGTGGTACAAGTGTACCAAACTGGACTCTCATGTTTTACTTCAGTATTACAAATACAATATTCACACTTTTGAGCTTCAAGTATCGAATATTTTTACTAAAGGACAAGTTTGCAGCTACAAGACAGATGGAACCTTCAAAGTCAAGTGAAACAAATAAGTTGCAAGGGGGCAGGAAAAGTTTCGGCAGGAGTTATTATAAAGACTCTTTATCTGTTTCTCTGCTAGCATAGTTCATCATGTGAACACTAATACCATGTAGATGGAAAAGGAAGGAAATTCTAGACTTTTTTGAAGCTAAATAGCCGATATTACCTTGTTAGCTAATACTGTGAAAAGGGAAAATAATTTGAAGCATTTAACGTAGAGGCACGCACTACCCACCCTTTCTATTTGGAAACAATGTTAGTGGTTAAGCCACACATAGAAATGAATAACAAGTACCTGTGTCGGTGTGTGTCAATCCCTTTTTATTAATTCTGAGAACAAAACAACTTACTTTTTAGGGATAAGGCTTGTATATTGAAGATACGACAAGATCAAGCTACAACCCAAGCCATATATGTTTAGAGTAGTTTATCAAGTGAATGTTTACAAAATAGAAAAGACATGGAAAAGCAGTTAGAATAAGCTTAAAATTGTATACCTCAGCTTGCTCCTTTTGCACTTTTGCTTGCTCCAATTCCTGCTGCAGCTGTGCCAATTTGTGTTTCTCGGTCATTAGCTCTTCCTGAAACAAGGATTTCTGCTTCTCCCATGACTGAAACTTCCTTTGGGAATTCTTTTCCCTCCTTGAGACCTCTTGACAGTTTATGGCTGATTCTGCTGCACGTAACTTAGCAGCCTCCATCTCCCTCCTCGAAGCATCATTCTCCAACTCAAGTTTCCGGACAGCAGCATTAGCTCGTTCCACCTGCCCACTTGCTTTACACAAGGCATTTTCCATCTCAGAAAGCTTCTTATTGGTGTTCTCCTCTAAAGATTGCTTCTCTTTTTTAAGACGTTCAACTTCATCTTTCTCTTGCCTTAGGGTCTTCAGCTCAGCCTTGTCCTTACTCAGCCGACAAGCAGCCTGCATAACCTTCTGATTTGCCCACTCTGTCCATTCTTGAAGCTGATTTTGCAGCTCCCGAACCCTTGGAATCAGCTTCAAAATCATATCATCCTTTCTATCCTGGGGTATCCATTGCCCCAGGGACTTGTCATATGGTATCCCCACAGAACTACTGTTAGGTGTCTCATTATTGCAGCAGATAGGTGTTGTAGAAGACTTACTTTGTGAAGACAATGAAAGAGAAAGGCCGGTATCTGTAGCTGATAATGCAGCTGGGCTACTGACTGTGGGTATCGTATCTGCTGCATGCACTGAAGATGGAGCATTGGTTGACTGAGAAACAGTATCAGTAGAATCCAGGCTAAATGCAGTGGGGTTGGATGGTCCATCATTAGATGAGAAATTGACATTAAGATTGTCTTGAGTCACATCAACTCCCACTGCCTTACTTATCTTCAAGGATGCATTCTTTAAGTTTATAGTAGCAGTTTCCATTACAGATTTAAGTTTTTTATCTAACATTAAACCACTCAAGCCACTCAGCTTTCCTCCTCTTAAAGACCCTTTAGACCCGTATGTCCGATAACTTTTTTCCACATGGAATGACTTCTGTCGAAGAATGTATTCCCTCTTGGTGCTACTGGAATGCACCTTTCTAACACAACAACACCTTTCTTCAATCGGGGGAGATTGAGATGCTCCAGCAATACTAGATGATTTATCAACAGAATCGCATGCAGAATCACCCTCTTTCTCTAAGAGTCCACCAAGGACTTGAGAATTCTTTAAATTGTTTGCACCAGGATTTCTTGCCACAAAGGGTTTCTCAGATTGAGAATTATGAAAACCTGAGGGAATTGATTTACAAGGACTTGGAAGACTCAATTCAGGACATTTTGCTTCTGTTTTTGATTGTGATTCAGTTTGGACAGAAGAATTGCCATCAGCAATGCCATCACTACCTAAACTAGTTAAAGGGTCATCCATTGCACAAGCATGTGACACATTCATGTCACAAACTAGCAAACACCACATCGCATCCCCAGCACTGAAGAATGGTCTCACCTCTCGAAGAACACAAACCAGTTCAGCCAAGATATACTTCTCAAGCTGCACTAAATCTTCAAAACAGTGCTCTAGTGAAGGATCAGTCTCTTGGCCATTTCTAAGAAATGCTAAAGTATTATCAACTATATTAGACACGGTATCTTTACATCCATAACAGATGCCAGGCCTTAAGATGGCCTTAGTAGCAACTTCTTCAGTGTAGCCACATGCAACAATTTTTTTTATTGCACTCTTAAAAATGGTGTCCAAATTGCTCAGGACAAGTTCTTGCAATTGGGCTTCTGTGAGATCACTCCAATCAGCATCATGGAATTCGCCTGCCTCGAGTTCCTTGTTAGGTTGGCTAAGTCCAATCTCAGATGAACCTACAGTACTAGATATTCCAAGGTCAAGCTTCAACCCATCAGAATTATCTTGGCCAACATTACACAGGTCACAAGCAGTGGCTTGCTCATGACCTGGGGTCAATTCAGCAGAGAATTCACAACTGAGGCTTTCATGTTGAGATGAAGGAGCAATCTTATCTGGCTCCGCTGAAGGTGGATCAGCCCTGAATTTTCTCTTATTCCTACTTCCTTTTTCTTGGACAGAAACTGAAGTAGACATTTGACTGCTACCACTGACAATCAATGACGCCATTTTAGCTACAAACCAATAATAATAAAAGGAAAATATAGATAAAACCTATGAATACTCTTGTGAAGTCTTATCTAGCATCCATTCACCAGCATCCAAGAACAAGTTCCATTATGAAAATTAAAATTGATGAGGAAAATAGAGATGATATTTTACAACATTATTCACCAACAGGGAAAATAAAAGTAATAATTAATACTGGATTTTAATGCATTGCCTGCATTTAAGAACAGAAAATTTATTACCTCTGAATATCAGTATTGCAACGTACGATATATAACTTCCTGCAACGTTCAGATAAATAAAAATCAAACAAAGAATACATAAAAATAAAAATAAAAATAAAAAAAGGCCACTACCCAGAAACATATCCAGTAATCTCAGCATGAAGAGCATACCCAGTTGAAAAAAGATAGAAAATTGAAAGTACCCAGATGAATTCAAACACGTATCAATACTCCAAACTCACCCACCGATCAAAAAAGTGATGAAAAAAATTATGTTTTTAATATTATAGCATACGCAGCCACTGATATGCAGAAGATCCCGAATACATGTAGAAAAATACGATAGCTGTAATCAGTATTATACAATCGATACGTACCCGATTGAAGCAAACTTTCGACGAATCAAAGGTGAGATCGATCTTACAACATAGGAGAATCAGAAAGAAAATCCACAGTTTTTTATTTTTATTTATTTCTGTTGTGCTGAGGGTGTTGTGTGGGAAAGAGAGTTTGGGAGGCTTTTATACCCCAAAATGTTTGATTTTTTTAATTATTTTTTTACAACTAGGACCCTCAATAAAAATACTAGGTTAATATGAGTATTGGTAGAATGGTAGATAGTGACGTCGATATACTATATTTAAAAATAAAATAAAGATATTATAGGTAGATATAAAAGGCATCCACTCTAAAGTGGAATTTGAGTGTTTATTTTATTTTTATTTTTTGGTGCTTTGAATTTGAGTGTTTAATAGTTGAGAATTGCTTGATAAAAACTTTTGGTCTGCTTATTTTATTAAAAAAATTATTTTTTTAACTGAGTAATCATTTTTTAAAACTTTTAATGTGTGTGTCTTTGCTTTTGAAAATAATGAAAAACAGAAAAAATCATTTTTAGGGTTAAAATGAAAAGCATTTCATTAACTTTTGGAAATAATCATTTTTTATAACTAACTATTGTTTAAAAATGATTTTTTATTGTAAACAAACACAAATCTGTTTCTGCTTTTCTTTAAAATCTCTAAAATAATCATTAAATTATTTTGTAATAAAATCATTTAATTTTTAACTTTAAACAAACGGGCTCAAATTGGTATACATTATGGTTCTGGGAAAAAAATTACACTGTTGAAAAAAAATATATATAATTAAAAAATAATTAACTCTTATCATAATTATCTTAAAAATCATATATAAAATGATTTGTCAAAATAAAAAGACCAATATAAAAAAAATTATCTGATGATGTATAAAAAATAAACCAATGCTTTTAAGTATAGATCTTTAAAAAGAACAAATTGAATAAAAATAAATAATATTTTTGCTAAAATAAGATAAATAAAAAATAAAGCAAACAAGTCTTTAACGCGCAAAAAAATATAAAATTGTTTTGGTACATGAATTTTAAATATAAAATTATTTCAATTGATTATTGTCTAATGATAGAATAATGAAATAACATATTAACGCTGGATAAAAAATATATAGAATAATTAAACAACATAATAATGAAATGAGGCCACTTATTCACCCAAACGCGTTTTTTTTTCTTCTAGGGTATCCTCCGCACGTAGAATATTTGTTTTTATTTTATTTTGAGTTTAATTTTGATGCACTGACGGTGTAAATATTTTTATACTGACAACTATTCAGAAATAATAAAATTGATGACTTTTAAGGTACTTAAGATAAGAATAAAAAATCTATAATAATGTGTTCAATTCTAATTGGTTAATAGTGTAAAAAAAAACTTTACACTGTCAGTATATATCAATTAAATCCCTTTTTTTTACAGCATTTAATATCTGTTTATTTATTCTTTCTTCACTGTTTTTAATAAAGCTTTTATAATAACAGGGATTAAGTCACAGAAGTTCCTCAATCAATGTACAAGAACGAATTTGTAATTTTAAATTCACCTTTTGATTTAGTAGTTTCTAGTGATATCAATTATTTATTTACTTTCTTCATTTTTGACAAACATAAATGTCTGGCTGATGATTATTCAAAAACAAAAGTAATTTCATATTGATATAAGTGGTTGAAACTTGATTCCCTTTGAACAAGATTTTTGGTTCGAGTAGTGTGAATATAGAAGATAGACGGTGAAAAAGTTTTATTCTCTTATATGGATCACCCAATTGGACCTAGATAACTTGGGGTCTAATAATATCAACAACAAAAAAAAGTTGGGGTCGAATGTAACTTCAAGTATCAGAATACCATGGGTCTAAAAAAAAATATTAGTAATTTTCTTTGGCAAATAGCATGAAAGGGAGCTCGCGAAATTAAAATGTTGTTTTCATGTTGTTTTTTTTTTTTTGTAAAAGTTTATTTTTTTTATGTTAATATCGTTTCGATTTAATTAAGCTGCAAATATAATGTTGACATATTTTAAGAGTAATTTTAATGTTTAACTTCTTTTTTTATGGGCTCAATTATGTAACCTTATCATTTTTTATTTCTTTGGGCAACTTTTCACTCAAATGATTTAACTCTGCAAAGTTCGTCAAATAAGTCTCACAAGTTATATCACATATTTATTACATTTACTTTTCCTCTCTTTTCTATGATTTTTTCATTGTATTCTTATATATGAATATCACATCATCTTATCCCAACGGTACAACCCACCATAAAACAATTTTTATTTTTAAGATATAGTTCAGCAACTCCGGTTGGAGTTGCTTTAAGTTTATATCATTAGATTAATTTTAAAATAAAAATAATGATTAGTATAATATACTTCTAAGTTTAATTTTGATAGATTGTTTTTTTTAAAACAAATTTGATACATTGTTAACTAAACTTTTTTACATTGTCAATTGTGACGTCCTTTATTATATTAGTAACCCAACCATAAAAACAATAAAAAGGTTATGTCAAGACTTTTTAAAAAGTGGATTAATATATTATAATACTACAATTATTTATAATATTATAATATTTGAAAGTGAAGGCCTATTGACCTATTTAAATGTAGATGTCTACTTGCCTATTTATTTACGAAGGCGTAATAACATATTTATCGTATAGGTCTACCAACCTCTTTATCATTAGAGGCTTATAAACCCACTTACAAGTGAAGACATATGACCTATTTTATGTGGAGACATATTTAAAGGTCTTGTTGAAAAGTAGACTTTTAAATAAGCTTTCAGGTCAGTCCATGCATTAAAAAATGGCATATATCAGACTAATAGGTCAGACTCAAACCTTGAGATTGGAATGCAAGTCAGACTCGTTTATATCAAGGCTTAGCTATGCCTTTCTGATTCCCACCCCTACACATGACACTCGTTTTGAATTTGGCCTATATATGTGATAATCATTTCTAATTTGGTCTCTATCATTTGATAACATTATAACACTAATAAACGACAATAACCAAAATAAAAATACTTGTATATATAGGGATCGATTTCAAAAATTTTCACGTATAGAGACCAAATTGAAAATTAACGTCACGTTTAGGGACCAAACCATTAGTTTAACAAATATATTTAACTCTTTTAAGTTTAACCAAATAAGTCTCACAAGTTACATCACGTATATGGACCAATTTTTTTTTATTTATAAATGTGATGATTTGTGATTAATTAACCTTACAATTTTTTTTTGCTGTTAATAAAAACATTACAAATTTTTTTACACCATCAATGTATCAAAATATGACTTAAATATAAATGATTTAATTGGTATACACTGATACAGTAAATTTTTTTTTACATTGTCAATCAATTAGAAATGGATATATCATTATAAATATTTGATTATTATCCTAACCACCTTAAAAGTCATCAATTTCATGATCTTTGATTGATTGTCAGTGTAAAAATCCTTATACTGTCAGTATATAAAAATTAAACTCAAATATAAATTATAAATGTCACCATCCTTTGATAAAAAAAAAATTTCACCATCCTAAAAGTTGTTTATTAATATATATTGTGATATAATATATATGATTACATAATTTATTTCTTTTTACCGATCCACCATGTTTGTCGAGAAAAGATTTTTGAAAATCAAAATAAGGGACATCATACGATAGTATTTTGTTTTTATGGTATATCTTTGGAATACTTATATATAAGAAGATAAAAAAATAAATAAAAAATAGAGATAAAAATATATAATATCAGTTCAGATAACATGACATGTTTGTCTTGGGTTTGACCTTGGACTGCTAATCACTGGATGTACTACTTAAATACGATTTCTTCTTCTTCTTCTTTTTTTTTTTGGTGCTCACTTAAATACGGATACGGTTTGTCGTTTAGCTAGTGCAAAGCGAAACGACATCCAAGAAGGTCATTTTCTTTTTCTTGATGCACTATCAAGTATCAAGGACATGATACGGGTCAAGGTCCGCATTCTTTTGGACCGGTTGCAGCTTCAAATACAATGACGGATCAACCGCCACCGAACCGGAGCGAAGCAAAACCGTTGGTGGCGGCGCCGCCGCCACAACCCCTTCACCAGAGCGACGCAGACGAGGATGACGAGAACGTGAAGCAGCTCGACGAGTGTTCTTCCCTCTATCTTTTAATGCAGGTGAACCCCATTGCATTTCTTACTTTCCCTCTCTAAACTAAAACCCTAAACCCTTCAATTTTCGGGTCATTCGTGCTCGTCGATTTTCAGTTTTTTTTTTTTTTTTTTTTTAATTTTCAGGATTGCGTTGGTTCGATCAAACAGGAATTGGAAAGAATGCCAGACGGGTATCTATTATTCATTTTCTGTCTCTCTGTGTAATTAGGAATGTGTTCTCATTTCCTAAAATATTTTGTTGAATTTAGGGGAAATTACACTAAACTCCGTTGAAATTTAACTTAATTATACTTTGCACCTCTATTTGTGTGGAAAATTAACAAGTTCAGAACTCGATATTTATGTTGCTATTACACTTACTGATATATGTTATATGTTATCATTGTGTTTAAACCTTATACAACATAAACTCACAAAAGTATAATTTTTAAGAAAAGAGGAGTGAAGCCAAAACACAGCCAGGTCAATATAATTCTCCCTTAAATTTATTAGAGAGCATTATTGGGACTTATAGAATTTTTCACTTGTAATGCAGATAGTTGTAAATATTCATCTGGAAGATTTTTTGTGTTCTTTTTTGTGATTCTTTTGTATCTTTGTATTAGCTTGTTTGTTATAAAAACAGCTTCAAATAAATCTTACTGACAGACTCCTGAATTTAGTCAAAACCAAACATGCATTAAATTTATTTCTCCAGAAATTTATATGCCCATGCTTGCATTCAAATTAACCATTATGCTTTTTACATATTTTTGGATTTTCGACAGAAGTACAAGCTTTGAGGGAATGTGTTGAAAAGAGAAAGAAAAAGATAGGCAAGTAAGAATTTTGCAGGGACGGAATTCTTAGTTGGGTATGAGGGTCATCTGCTGTGCTTCCTAGTTAATCTTCATGGCATCACAATGATGTACATACACTAACACCCACAAAATTGAATATGTTTAGAGCATTTGTTGGTTGAAAGTGATGAGATTGAATTTGTGAAAATTGGACATTTATATAGAGTCCCATAGATTAATAATGCTTCCAATTGGAAATACCAAAGATGAGTTTTGAGCTTGGTGGAATTATCTTCCTTCACTTGATTTTGCTTCTTTAAATAATTTGAATTATGTATTTTTTGCTGTTTGATAATACTTGTTAGTACACGAGTAGCTTTTCAAGCACTTGGCAATTAGGCATCCTGATCTAGTATATTTCGAATATATTTGAGGGACATCATGGTCTCTGTCGGTTTTAATCACTAGTAGAGAGCGATGGAATCTTTTTTATTTTTTCGTAAAGTTGTCAGAACAGGTTACAACCCGTGAGCCATTCCGGCTCTTCGTGAGTTCGAGCTAGGTTGCGCTGAGAAAATTCCAGATCACAAAAATCGGGGTCAAATATGACTCAGCCACCTTGGTGAGCCAGGTTGGTCCCAGGGTTAAAAGCAACGGATGGAGATTGAGACTTGCAAACTGTATAGGAGGTGAGATTATGTAAATTGCAACAGCTTAATTTCTGTGGAACCCATATGCTTTTTTTGTTACTCCTCTTCATTTTGCTTTTGCATACATCTTCCTCGGGACGTCGATAGAGCCCACCTTCCAAGGCTATTTCCATAGGGAAACAGATTCCTTGCTATAACTGCGTGACACAGTTACACTTTAATATCATATATTTTTTTTTTTTTTTGATAAACAAAGAATTGTATTAAATTATGAGTATGAGGGGTACTCAACCCATTTACAGAAACAAGAACAAGGACCCATGTAATAACTGGAATATTTGATGAGGAACACTAGTATGTGTATTACACAGTCCTAAATGATTAACCACCAGCTTAAAAGTCCCTAACAAAACTGATATATTTTTAGATATGCCTGCACCCCAAAAAACAAATAACAGCAACCCTGCAGACCCATTTTGTAATTCCAATATTCAACTCCTGCCAAAACCGCCTGCACAGAACGAGCTAAGCATCCCAAACTAAAAACCGCTTCCACCTGCACATTAACTAGCCAAAAAGCCAAATAAAATCCGCAACCACAGCCAAATGATGCAGCACCTTGCCAACCAAAACTGACATTAAAAATGCAGGTTGATCCCCTTTTTCTTCCTACAGTATTCCAAACAAGGCTGAGGATTTAAGCACCAATCCGAAAATGAGAATTGAATATCAGTTGCCAAATTAGTGCACCAATCCCATGCTCTTAATCTGATTATTTCAAACACCTTGTCTAAATCAAGTGTATTGTCAAAAAATATTAAATCATTCCTGCATAGCCGTAATGACCAAACAACAGCAAACCTTGTTTAAAGCTGGTTTGGTGAATGTATAATGTGAGTTGCCCGATCTCAATTCAATGGCCAAGATTGTTCGTTGTGTATAAATGTGTATTTCCATTACTGTAAAGAATCCGGATCCTTTCCGTAGCCAGATCAAGTCCAAGCAATAGAGGCTCATGAAGATGGACTCACCGGCATGTCCATGTGCATCAAATCGAGCATAAAAGGATCCGTTTTTTCATATATAATATTCATTGTAGAGGACTATCGGTTACTAACGGTAATCTTTAGTAAGTATCAATATTCACACAGCCTCAACATCCATCTAACAAAGGGTACGTGCGATTCTGTCTCTTGCAGTTACTTAGACCCTCGTATCAAAGGCTGCATAAACGGTAGCCTACCGTGCGCTTAACAACTTAAGAACCTATATCAGCATAGATGGATTAGTATAGGTGACCTAAAGGTTCCACTTCCATCAGGCACCAGCGACACAATGCTGAGAAAGGAAGCATTTGAACCTTTTCTTAGTATAATGCTCCAAATATATATTCACGGCGTCATGCAGAAAACTAGTCATGTTTATGGCAGAGTGTATAGACATACAAAATCTTTATCTATCAAACAGAGGGCCATGTAAAAGACGAAACAAAAAGAAAATGATTTTATTCGCATCAAGTACACTCCCAGTCATTCAAGCTTCAACACATCACAGGAGGTGCCTTTAGATCCACCAAATAAGGCTTAGGAAACAAAGACAAGTATTTTTTCACAAGACACCTCCAATAAAGTAAGGCTTCATAGTGAAGCAGTAGAATTTGCTGGAGTAAATTTGACAGAAACACTATTGACACAATGGCGTTCATCAGTGGGTGTCTTGAACCCCTCTCCTTTGAAAACATGACCCAAGTGCCCACCACAGGCTGCACAAGTTATCTCAGTCCTCCTCCCATCTGGGTCCGGCTGAAAATGGAAATGTTCCATAATTACAATACAGTTCCAACAAAAACATGTTAACAAGGGAAAATTAATATTAATATACAAAAACAAGTGAGGGGAAAAAACTCACTGAGCGATTGATAGCACCAGGAAAACCCTCAAAGAAAGCAGGCCAGCCACAACCAGAATCAAATTTGGTATCAGACTTGTAAAGAGGAGTTCCACAGCCAGCGCAATTGTAAACTCCTTCTTCATAGAACTTGTTATATTCTCCGGTACCCTTCAACCTGCACATGTTCCCAGTGTAAGCACAGTTACAATTTGATTTCAAGGCTTAAAGGGGTCTATCTATTCTGTCAAGGGCATCCATGGCAAGTGCTTATGCTTATTACAAAAATGGATACTATGCAATCTGCCTCCAACGTCTGCACAAAAGGAATGCAATCAAAACATCCAGACATCATTTTCAAGTAAAAGTAATTGAATGAAAGTCAGAGACTATAACACATACGAGCAAAATAGGTAAATTGATCCTATATATTTATTTTATTTTTCATATTGATCCTATAAATTTTTTTATTTTTCAAATTGGTTCTACATCTTACGTTCCGTTTTCACGTTAGTTTTTTCTGACAAATTTGACCTAATGCCGTTGGTTTTTATCTGGCGTGGCTATCACCTTAATCCGACACGTGACTTTTGATCTAACTTCATAAGATCAAAATTGACGGAAAATGATTAATAGGAAAACGGAACGTAACGTGTAATACCAATTTGAAAAATAAAAAACTTATAGGACCAATATGAAAAATAAAATATACGCATAGAAACAATCTACCTATTCTGCCAAGATAAAAAATATTTTATTAATGCATCCATTAAACTTATTAATTTTTTTATAATATTTATATTTATCTTTAGAAAAAAAGAAACTTAGATGCAATTTTACATGTGCTTGTTCTGCTGTTTATTTGGCCTAATTTTATTGAAAAACAGCACCACAAAGCTAAATTATGTCCTTATCTTTACCCTGTAACTGAAAGTGAGCATAGACCAGGAAAAAGCACGAGAAGATCGATCCAGCACGCATAAACAAATTTGGCACTTGCATACATACCCAAAAGCTCAAACATAAAGAAGAAGAAGAAAAAAAGAGAGAAAATTTTAAGTTGCCAAATCCAATTCATAGTAGAATAGAATCTTATGAAGGCAGAGTGAGTGACCTGGAAATGTATATAATATAGATATAGATATAGATATGATAAAGATAGGTTAAAAGAAAAGATATGGAATTTACTCAGTTCCTTTCTGGCGAAGGATCCGAAACTGTTCAGGGGAGAGAACGACCCTCCATTCCTCCTCTGTTTTCTGAACTGGCGTTGATGCTGCCATTACTTTACTTGTTTGTTTGTGCTTTCACTTTCAGTGCAGAAGAGAAGAGAAGAGCTTCTTAATCTTATCTTATTATAGAGAGATTGCAATCTCAACTGGGATCAATACCTTCCGGGGAAATGTACTTGGACGGAAATTAGGGAGTGGTTGCGTTCATCATGTACGAGAAATGAGACACGTGGCACACGTGGACTTGCTTTCTCATTCCTTATCTCACCTACAGGTAACTATTACGCTGCTGCGGACAAAAATTAGAAATAACAGGCAAGAGTCTGGTTTTGAGGGATTTTTTTTCTGTATATCACTATTTTAATTTTTATCTTCCAAAATACCATACTTTTCAAATTATATACTAAACTATCACACTTTACAAAAATAAGTCAGAAGTCTGTCTAGTTGGGAGAACTAGACTTCTCAACATCAATTTTTTTTTTTAAATCTGGTTGAGAAGTCTTGTTGTGGGGACTAGACTTCTCAACGTCGTTTTCTCCTTCTTTTAATTTAATATTTATATTTAATTAATTAATAATAACTTAATTCAATTAATAACCTAATTAATTAATTAAAGGATTATATTAAATTAATTAATAATAATTGCCTAATTATCATCAATATTAATTTACATAATTTTTTTAATTTACAAAGATGGTGTAACTGTGGAAAGTTTCAGGCGTTGCACCTCCCTTGTTCACATGTCATCGCCGCTTGTTCCAGTGTTCATTACAACTATAGAGAGTATGTGCCTGTCATGTACAAATTGGAAACTATCTTCAAAGTTTACCAGGAAGAGTTCACCCCGGTGCCCAACGAGGCATATTGGCAACCATACACGGGAGTTGAGGTGTTCCACAATCCAAACATGCGTAGAAATCTAAAGGGCCGTCCTCAATCTACCCGCTTTCGTACATAGATGGATATGAGGGAAACGGGTCATCGTAAGAGATGTGGATTATGCCGGGCGGAGGGTCATAGCAAAAATAAATGTCCTCACCGTCCTGAGTCTTCTACGCAAGCGTAGCACGCTTGTATAATTACTAAATGAAAATTAATTTTAATGAGTGGATTATCAATTATTATTATTATGGTGTTAATTATTTAATTTATAATTACTTATTTAAATAAAAAAATTATGTAAATTAATATTGATGATAATTAGGCAATTATTATTAATTAATTTAATGTAATCCTTTAATTAATTAATTAGGTTATTAATTGAATTAAGTTATTATTAATTAATTAAATATAAATATTAAATTAAAAGAAGAAGAAAATGACGTTGAGAAGTCTAGCCCCCAAAACAAGACTTCTTAACCAGATTTTTTTTATAAAAAAAATTGATGTTGAGAAGTCTAGTCCTCCCAACTAGACTTCTCACTTGTTTTTGTAAAGTGTGGTAGTTTGGTATATAATTTGAAAAGTGTGATATTTTGGGAGATAAATATTAAAATAGTGATATACAAAAAAAAATCCCTGGTTTTGATATTTGGAAAAAAAGAAAAAAAAAGGAGAAAGTCTAATTTTGATATTGAAAAGATTTGCAATTGAATTATTTCCATCTAATCTCGTTCCATCTAGTCTCCATCCATGTTCACAACCATATATTATTCATTAAAGATGTGTTTGATTTGTCAAAAATGAAGCGCGAATTTTTTTATTCCATATTTGATTTAAAAAATAGTTATGGGTAGGGGTGTAAATGAGCCGAGCCGAGCCGAGTACTTAAATCTTGAGATTGACTTGTGAAAAAAATGAGAAGCTCAAGCTTGACTCATTTATTTAAACAAGCCTAACAAAAATCTTGAGCTTGGCTTGTTACAAAATAGTAAGACTTTAATTTGGCTTGTGTAGCTCATTTATAACTTAATTATTTTAGCATTTATGAAAAAATTTCTTAACAAAAAACAATGCATAGTTCCATAATATGAAAATTTTACATTTAAAATTTAATTAAAATTTAAAAAAAAAAAAATGAAACTTCAAATGGTGCCTGTTCAATTTCTCTTATTGTAGTGCTTTTTTTGTTGCTTGTAGCCATACGTTAGTCATTAGTACTATAGTATGATACAAATGATTTTCTTCATATTAGATATTACGGGTAGGCGGTGGAAAGAATTTTCATTAGGTTAATTACAAAAAAGTATTGTGACTGAGTTTAACTATTGGGCCCAAAATATATTTGGACTACAATCAGGTTAGTCAGGACCCAACCATTAATTTTCAAAGATTTCAGTTGTATGAAAGAGGAGTCTATCCATCAGCAATTCGTTAAGAAAGAGGAAACAAATAAAAAACATGGTAGTATTAGTATATATAATATATCATTATATATATAAAAAAAATTGTCATATTATTATATATAACTTAAAACTTATATATATATATATATATATATATATATATATATATATATATATATATATATATATATATATAAAAGGTTTTGGGCTTGACTCATTTAAATAACTGAGCCCACTCTCAAGCTTGGATTTGTTTATTTAATTAAACAAACGAGCTTCATCGAGCATTTAACGAGTCGAGCCCTGATATTTTATGAATAGCTCAGCTCATTTACACCCCTAGTCATGGGACATGACAAAAAAGGAGTAAGAAACTAGATAAAAGCCCAAAATTTTGTCCCCTACCAAACCATATGACAACTTTTTATCTCATGGATATAGTACAAAAAAAAAAAATCCCTCTCTCCCTCTCCCTCTCCCTCCTTCCCCCTTCTCTTTCTTATATATATTATCAAACGTTATTATATTATAATTTATAATATTATATCACTTTATTATATAAATAATATTATATGTTATATTTATAATACTTATATACATATATATTATATAATATATTTATAATATATAGTATTATATTTTATTATACTATATTATATTTTTTTTTACAAAACTATATTATATTTATAATATATAATATTATAATTTATAATGTTATATTACATTATAATATATAATATATAAACTAATTTTATATTACATTATAATATTTTATATATATATATATATTATCACAAAGGGTGTTGCAGTAAATTTAATATTATTTTGTTTGTCATGTTCATTGTTCGTCAAATATTGTACAAGACAAAAAGTTTTCAGTAACTTGTAGGTTTGTCCTGTACATCAATACAAATCAAACACACCCTAAGAGTCATAAATTATATTTGAACTTTTTTATGTTTTAAAATCAAAATAAATCATGGTCCTTAGATGCATAATATAGGGATGTAATTGTGGTGCGAGTAAGCGTGGGCCAACAATAAATACAAAAAAAGGGTTTTTTTAATGTGAAATGATAAAACACAGAAGCTGTAATTGATAATTTATATTTGGTTATTCACATAAAAAGTCCATGGGACAATGATTAAATCTGAGAATCAATACCCCATTGTTGATTGCTAGAAGTATCAATATAACTATAGGCGAATTCTACCGTGCACAAGTGGGATGGGTACCCCCACCATGCACAACCTTAAATAACTGTTATCTACCATTGGATTAATCTAATCCACACAATAATATCATGTACCCACCACACCTTATCTCTTCCTCAACTCCATCCACACCATTCTCTGCTGTCTATGATCTGCCTAGCTTTCACTGACTTCACGGCGGACTGCCCCGACACCTTCACAGCCGAAGACGACGGCGGGGCGGCGGTGGCAGAGCCGCGGCGTAGATTCGCTGCTCCTTGTTGGATCTCCATGAAATGGTGGTGTGGGAATCGTTGTGGTCTCCCTGCCCCATCGAGTTCATCCCCTCGCCGTCGCGGCCAGAACTCGATCTGCGGCGTCACGAGCTTCGTGACCGGAACTAGGTTTTCTCTTCTCCGGCGGGGAACTCTGACGAAGGACGTGGCGGAGAGCTTCGACGAGCTTGGAGGAGTAGATTCGCTGCTCCGTTTCGGATCTCCATGGAATGGTGGTGAGGGAATCGTTGTGGTCTCCGATTTGGCGGCGCTTCTCTGCCATAGTAGAACCACACCACTGCCTTGAAGCCCACTCGTGTCTTGAATCTTGATGTCATCGAACATGGAGGTTTTTTTGGAGGTGGAGGTGGTGCATCAGACAGAAGCTAGCGCGGCCATAAGAGAGTTAGACACCGGAGGACCGTCGTCGTTGGCAGCGGTGATGGCGGACTTGGAGGAAGGGAGGCAGTCGGGGGAGACACTGACAGAGAGAGTCTAAGGGCGGAGGACACCATGAACAGGGAGGGTGTGGAGGAAGAGATTTGATATGGTGTGGGAGGAGTAAATTAACATCTATAAACTTCTCTAATCCAATGGTTGTAACTACTTGTGCACGGTGGGAGTACCCATCCCACTTGTGCACAGTAGAATTCGCCTTAATAACCCCATTGTTTCTCTTGAACAAAACAAACAATATTCGAATGGGACAATTTAATACTTATTTAAACGTTTGGATGAAAGAATAGTGTTTTGGTCCATTAGCTTGAATTGATCTTGGAAGTCGCAATGAGTACAACGATACATAACGCTCACTTTGCTAGATTTTCTTATGAAAGTGCAATAAGGACAACGATACGCAGCACCAAGATGCATAGTGATGTTGGAAAGCTTATTGTGAATAGTGATACTTAACATCCAATGCTAACTTTTGATATGAGATCATGGTCATATATTGAGGACACCCAATGGTTATGAATATGAGTGCAGAATACCGCATTGGGGACGACGGCATGTAATGTCCAATTATGAATGTGATGGTGCCTACTAAGAATAAGGATATGTAACGCCCAATAAAGCGATTGAATAATTAAATGATGGTATTTGTAAGATAATTCAAGCATCACGGTAGAAAATGCACTATTAGGGGGTGTATTGAATTGGGATTTCAAAAGATTTTGATGGATTTTTTTATGACAAAAGAGTCTTGTGGTATTCAATTAAGACTTTTATATAATATAAATAAGTCATGTGGTATTCAATCAGGATTATTAGGCTTTTTTTTTTAAGGATTCCAAATCCACTGGTATTCAATCGAGACATTTTATAAGTTGAGTGACTTTTTAGTGAGAGATATAAACAGCAAACCTATTCCAAAATCTCACCCAAACCCCTCAGACTTTTTATTCTATCTTTCCTTCTTTCTCTAACTTTCTTCTCTCAGCCGTTCTTCTCTTCTCTGTTCTTTCACAGCCGTTCTTCTCTTCTATGTTCTTTCACAGCACGTACAAGTACAACTCTTCTTACAATTTGTGCTTTGATTGTGCAACTCTTTTCTTTATTTTTTTTTGTTTTGCTTTGGCATATCAATTTTTAATATCTGTTGAAACCATACAATACCCACGGCTAGCTGCTTGCATATATGTCAGATTAGTAAGTAATATATCATCATATAGGTTGAATGGTTGAATAAAGGGCTCTACAGGCGGCTTGAATTGTATTTTTGTCTAAACCCAGTGTATCCCAACACTGTCAACGAAGGACTAATCACTGTTTGCGGGGTGTGGCTTCCGCTAACTAAGCATTATTTTAACGTTGCCAGGAATCGAACTCGGGAGCAAACCGAGTCGACCCCTAGAGTGTCCCAGGGCAGGCCTTACAACCGCAGGGCCAAGAGGCTTGGTTAGGCGCTTGAGTGGTTGAATGAAGGCGCCGTGCACATGGTGGTTATATATATATATATATATATATAGTTGAATCCAGGTTGTTTTTTTTTAATAAGTTTTTTACACACGTAGCAGTAATTCAAATGGGGGATTCACAATAAGGAAATAATAAAGGAAAGGACAAAGAAAACTATGAATCTTACCATGGAGGATATCAATGAGTTGTTGCACCTCCTGGTCGATGCCATAAATAGCGGATCAATGAATCTTTAGATATGTGGAGAAATGCTACTTAGGAGGAAATGAAGGTACATTGATTTGACTATTAAAAGATTAGAAAATTTGTATTGGATTTTACTTTTTTAGTTAAAAATTATTCATTTCTTTGTTATCTTTTCCCATTGACTTTTGTAACTTTGAATGTTTGCTAAAAAAACCATGTGTTCCTTTCAAATATTTTAAATCCATATAGTCTATTCAAATCTTATAAAATTTTATAATATTTATCCTTTAAAATCCATACATGAGAATCCTGATTATAACAATATTTAATAAAAAATCTTAAAAGTCGTTACATTCCTATATAATCTTTTAAAATCCACAAGACTTTTTAAGGCCAAAACAATCTTTTAAAATCTCAATCCAATATTGTTATTACACAACTTTGAAGATGTTATCCATATAATTGATTTGTTTGTCATTGGATGTGCACAATTTTTTTTTTTATACCCATGCTGATTTTACATAGCTCACTACTTTGATGTCTTAGATGTAGGTGACTAATATGAATTTTTTTAATTTAATACAAAATTGAAAGACATGTTTTTTAAGAACGAATTTATATATTTATTCAAAATTCTAAACCATAATTTTAAATTTTAAATTATCATAAAAATAAGTAAGGTTATAATTTATAAAGTAGTGTTTGGAAAGTGATGAGGAGCCCAGCCCAAACACAAAGTGGAACAACTAACATCGGGATCGTGGTGGTGGTGGTCTGAACCCAAGTGAAGGATACCGGCAACTGTTACAAGAAGAAGCCACTTTCTCACTCTTTCTTTGATTGATTCCCATCCATAAATAAATGCCATAGAAGAAGAAGAAAAAGAAGATGAAAAGAAGAACGATGTCGTATAAGGGATTTGGGAAGGGTTCAGGACCTGCCGTACCTCCCAAATCCCAACCAGGTTTCGGCCTCAACGACCTGCCTCCCTCTTCTGCTCTCCCATCCCCACCTTCCATCCCCAGGTACCCCAATTCTTCAACATCCTTTATTTATTTTTAAAGAAAAATTCAAATAACCCACTACAAAAGATTACTTTTTCCTTTATTTATTTTCTTTTCCGTTGAGCTGGACTGGAATAAGAATTTTGAATCAACAGGCATTTAACGAGAAGTCTATTTTTGGAGATGAATGGTCTTTTATTAAAGGAGGAACAGAAAGGATAATTAGCATTGGGCTTGTTTTGCTTGCATTTGAAGAGGGTTCACAAATTTTTAGCTCTTTCTTGCAAACATGATATTTTATTTGAGTAGGAGTAAGAGGGAGTATATATATGGTATCCAAGTTCACAATGTTTTGGAGGTCAAATTTGGGATCACATCACATCATACAACACGTTGCGTGATTTATGTATCTTTGGGATCAATCTTACCACGAAACGATGGGGATGTAACGCTTAGGATTCAAGCTGGATTAATTAAATGGAGAAATGCTTCGGGCGACGGGCATAATTTGTTGAGGAGGATGAGTGGACTTGCAAGAAAAGTCAAGATTTAGGAACAAATGTATTTGGTAGAAAGTTGTGTAGTCCCTATTGAGGAGATGGTAGAAACTTGTCTAAAAGGTGGTTTGGTCATTTGAGAAGACTAACAAATGTGAAAAGTGGTTCAAGTGGAAGATAGTCCAATTAAAAGCGGTAGAGGGAGGTTGAAGAACACTTTAGGAGAAACAATTATAGAAGTCCTTTCTCTAAATGGATTTGGTTTTTAATTGAATCCAATGGCATCATTCGATCAATGCAGCCAACTCTAGGTAGTGGGAAGATAAGTAAGGCTTGTCAATTGTTGCATACATCATTTTGTGCATGTTCATGCTAATGTCTATGTATCAAATTATGTGAGTTAGTTTAACCCTGAAAATATTGCTAGTGATAAAATAAATATTGTGCTGACATACTAGAATTTGGATAAAATCCCAACAGTACTATATTTCCATGTACCCTTTTAGTGATACTCATTTGTAATGTTTCTTCTGCATTTTCTCTTTACACCCAAAAAAATGTTCCATCTGTTGTGGCAAAATAAAGGTACATCTTTTATCCACCGTTTTATTTCTTGAAAAGTACTTCTGCGTGTCCTTTGTTCAGACAAAATATCCTTTACGTGGAAGTAGTTTACCTTTAAGCATGAATGATTCATTGTTGACAGTTCATCTTTTCTTTCAGATCAATTGAATCTTCTGGTTGGAGTGATGGGCAGAAACTGTTCTATAGAGATTTGGATGCCCATACTCATGAAAGGCCCACTACAGTGACGACACTTATTGCTTCGCATGATCCCATGGCTGGTGTTACCACCAGAGTTGCTAGATCTTTGAACCCAGAAGGAATCAGATCTCCTCCTATATCATATGCAGATATGGATGTTTTGAGGAACTCTGGTCAAACTGTCCTAAGAAATAAGTAAGAAAATATCAACTGCAGTATTAGCGTATTTCTTTAAATTTATGATGTATCAGGGCCTTTGCATCAAAATTTTAATTTTAACGTGAATATCCTATGTATATAGCAGAAATATTTCAATCCAGCTTTTAATACGAAACTACAATTTTCATCTAAAAGCTTCTTATCAGTTTCAGTTTGTTGTATTGAAAGGGTATATTATATCAATATGGATGACTGAAATGGATAAATGGGATGGATTTATAGCCCTTTTTGGTGTTTCCTTATGTTGGGAAATCATTTGGTAATCTTTTAGATTTATATTTAGACTGTATGTGTGGCATCATCCTAAATGACTTCAAAGGAAAGTCTGAAGTTCCATCTTTCTGCTCCAGTTTGTTTGTCATTTATGCCTTTTCTGTGTATCTTAACATAACTCCAAAGGAATGATAGGTTCATTGTAATATTCTGGCCTAGGGAAGTTTTGATATTCTTCTGTTCACATCCTATAATCTGTAAGATCTGTATATTTACCATGAATTTGCATGCCTAGGAGCTTTATCTCTTTTCCACCACTCATTTATTTGAGGCTTATTTTTATGCTTTGCTGCTGATTGCTGTGGCCACTCAAATTCACGTAAGCTATTTTTGTTACACAGGCCAGCTTTAGCTCCCAGCACATTGGATAGCCAGGCCAATTTGTCAACCAATTATGCTAACTTTTCAGACCCTCAACTTCAGTCCTCGGTTTCTCCATATATTAGTTCTCAGAATTCTCATAGTTTTACAAAAGAACCTAATGGTCAAGTCTCAAAGAGAACTAGGTCACCTCCTTCACCATCTGCCAGCGGACAGGAAAATTTTATTGTTGCTCGTAAAGACTTTAGAAGGTAATGCCATGGATTTTCCCCCCTGCCTTCCTTGTTACTGTAGTAGTATTATTAATGTAGCTGTTATTTAGTTATTCCTTTGGGAATGTTGTCTATCAAAATTGGTCATTGGATGTATCATAGTTTATATAGAGTTATGGCAGCAATATATTTGATTTTCATTCTACGTCGCAGAATTAAATCTTAAAGAAGACTGAGCTACCTGTAATTTTCTAGCAACACTTAACTAAATATGGACATCCAATTCCAACGATATGAAAAGGAGAATTACCTGCAAATTGAAATGATTCTAAACTGCTTTTGTGTGCTAAAAAAAGTGTTGGGTTACATTCTGTATTACTTTCTGGAGTTTGGTTACGTTTTGGATTACCTTATATTTTGTAAGCCACTCCTGACAGAGGCCCTCCTCCCGGCACCAGTAGACTGTGACCTGTCACTCTCTGGCAACCATAAGAAGCCTCAAGCAGCAGCCTTCTCCTTCGCTGTCTATAAGGAAGGAAGTGAAAAAGCTAGTTTTTTTTTTATCAGAACTAAAAACCTAGGAAATACAAGGCAAACATATAGGGAGAATACACGAAAGAGTTCTATGGAACTCAAAAAAGCAGAAAGGGCCCCTCGAAGGTGGATGATATCTCTCTGAAACCATGTTAGAGGAATTCAGGAATGGGAATGACTAACTTAATCTGTAAGTCTGTGTGTTTGTAAGTCAATACAACCAAAATTGGTACATCCCAATAACGTAAAATACCCAAAGTAAGTATTCTCTAGCAATGAGAAAGGAGGAAGAGGTTTTATGGCAAAAACTATCAATTTGAAATGATAATATTGTCCACATATAACAAATATAAGGCTAAAGAAAAGGATTAACAAAATAATCTGACAAAAATTGGCTACTTTATGGGTAACAAGGGGAAATGCATCCCTCTCCCCTTCCTAAATCTATCTTCCAACTAGTGGAATCACTTTACACCCTACGCCATTCCCTCACTTTCCTTGAATCCAAACATATATCCCAAGGCACAATGAGTACAAGAGCTAGTAAGAGAGAGAACTCTCTCATTATACACAGGAAACATTGTGGTTAAGTTACGAAATAAAATGCGGGAAGTCTATCTTAACTTTTCAGTGTGCATAAGGGTTATTTACAATTCGTTCTCTCTCTCTCTCTATGAAAATGATGGTTTATGCTTGCCAATGTTATGATATAGCTTGGAAGGTAGATATGTAAACTGTCAATGTTTTTTGACCTTAGTGTTCTTGATTTCTTGTTTTGAAAATATGATTTAAGCTTGCAGGTGTAATGCATGTTCTGCTACTATAGCAATTATATTTCATTTATGATGAACGAAACAGAGTATGCATTTATTGAGCCCTTTTATGTGGTTTTTCTTCCAGGCCTTCTATATCTCCTCCTAGAATGGGAATTGCATCAAATGTCCTAAGGAGTGGTCCTCATTCTCAAATTCACCAAAAATCTGTGCCATCTAGTGTTTCTGAAGCTACCGTAAGCAGGCCCATCAGCTCTACTGTTCCTAAAAGAGCAAGGTCCCCTCCTCCATCATTTTCAGCCAATGAAACACTTGAAGGAAATTCCATCTCAGAAGACAACTCTGAACGGTGAGATATTAGGTTCAATGACACCATTTTTTGTCCATTATGCTTGTATTTTATCATAATTTTTTCCTTTAAGGATCTTTATTCTTATTGTGCTGTTCAGCGAAATGTTAGCCAAGGCAAAGCGTTTAGCTCGTTTCAAGGTAGAGCTTAGCAAATCTGAACAGAATAATGCTGATGTTGCTGATCAGAAAGCTTCTGGAAATAGACATGAACAGTCAATGTTGGAGCAGAAATATGTGGGGAAGCATTTAATGGATTCAGCTAGCAAGTTTACCAATGGCCAGGCTGTTTCTGATTATGAAGGCTCGGAAACATCCAATGTAATTATTGGCTTATGTCCAGATATGTGTCCTGGTATATTTCTCATATTTAAATCTAAGAGTGAGTGAATCCGTGACAATTATTATATTTCCATCTGATCTCAAATTCCATATCTACAAGGGAGTTTTCTCAAGATCTTGGAATTCCTTATTTGTTTGAGGTGGAAAAGTCCAGTGTTGACTTCATTTTGAAAATACTTGTTACACAGCCCAAAAAATTTTAGCCAATTTTTTTTTGTAGAATTCCCCTATGTTTAAGGGTGATTGTTGGATGTGATAAAGTGTAGCACCACATATCCATCAAAGAGTTAATAATCATCCGAACCAAAATTCTGGCAAAATAATTTTGGCTATCTAGCATTTCCTTCTTTTTTCTAGTATTTCCAAGCTGGGGTCTTCTACTTTATGGGGAGTATAAGCATATGTTTCTTTTTATTTTATTTGTGTTTTCAGAGTCAGAGAGGGGAGAGCGTGAAAGGAAAGGGGATCTTGACCAGTATGAACGCTTAGACGGGGATAGAAATGTAACCAGCAGAATTCTTGCAGTTAAGAAGGTGATTATCATATTACTATTCTGTTTCCTACAAAACAGCTAATTACTTTCCAATGTATTATTAATAACAAATTATGATTTGTGACAGTATACCAGAACAGCAGAGAGGGAAGCAAGCTTGATTCGGCCTATGCCCATCCTAGATAAGACAATGGATTATCTGCTCACTCTGCTAGATCAGCCTTATGATGAGAGATTTCTTGGTGTATATAATTTTTTGTGGGACAGGATGAGAGCTATTCGAATGGACCTTAGAATGCAGCACATTTTCAATCAAGGGGCTATCATTATGCTGGAACAAATGGTGCTTCCTTGTGGCCGTATTATTAGTGTCTGTTTTCATGCATGTCCATTGACTTTTGGTTCTAGTAATCCCTTATATCAATGAGGGTGCACTGTAAAAGGTTTGGTTCAAAATCCATTGGGCACACATTTACTGCTTACCAATGGAAACATGTAATTCCCATTAGCGACCTAAAATATGGAAAATCTAACTTGGCAGCATCAACTTCTCACTTAAGGACCCTGCTTGGGTTGGAATGATGGTCAAATATCTCTTGCCTGAACCACATGCCCATATATGTTTTTGAACTTGGGGATCTATTATCTTTCTGAAATTTTCCTTTTGTTTAGTCATGCCTGGTATTGTTAAATTACTGCTACAAGTTTTTATTGGTCACTGCAACATGCAGCACTTGTCAGATGCCTAGACTTTCCAGTCTGTTTAGCTAATCCTTTTATTTCAGAAATGTAGGTGTTCGAGAATGTGTGTGCGTGTGTGAGTGAGTGAGAGAGAGAGACTATGAACGTGATAATATCAATTTCTTTCTGATACTCCTTTAAAAGCTATACAGATTCAGACAGTCAATACATAGATTTGGTGTCTTTATATTCGTCAGTTTCATATTTATTCATCGCTAGAATAATTTTCTGGAAGTTCAATCAACTTTAGTGAGAACGTCCATCAGCTTGGCGATGTTTGCATAGCAGTATCTGATGCATACGATTTACGAAGACTAATGAAGCTATTGATTTTTGTGATTTCAGATAAAACTACACATCATTGCAATGCATGAATTATGTGAATACACAAAAGGAGAGGGATTTTCCGAGGGCTTTGATGCTCACCTCAATATTGAACAGATGAACAAAACTTCAGTTGAATTGTTCCAGATGTATGATGATCACAGAAAGAAAGGAATAGATGTGCCCACAGAAAAAGAGTTTCGAGGCTATTATGCTCTTCTTAAATTGGATAAGCACCCTGGTTATAAAGTAAGTGGCCTTTGTAGTGCTTTGATCTTTAAAGTTTCATTTGCTTTTTTTGTTTTAAAAAAGAAAAAAAGAAAATAAGCAAGTTATGCTAGGTTGAACCTGCAGAGCTCTCCCTCGATCTTGCTAAGATGACTCCAGAGATAAGGCAGACTCCAGAAGTTCTATTTGCCCGCAATGTAGCAAGGTTGTAATTCCCATAGAATTTGGTTATTTTTTTTTTTTTTGGGTGGTATTTGCTGTCTGACCATTCCTTGTTTTTCTTTGCAGAGCTTGCAGAACGGGTAATTTTATTGCCTTCTTTCGGCTTGCAAGGAAAGCAACTTATCTTCAAGCATGTCTAATGCATGCTCACTTTGCAAAGGTATGGATGGGATGTTCTGGTCTTATAATTTGAGCTTAACAAAGATACTATGATTGGACTTCTCCTTATGAAGTTTAGGGCTGCCTTCTATAGACTGGGCACATGTTTGCTTAATCATTGCAGGCAATGTAGGAGATTGCTCAAGTCAAACTGCTATAGTTTCTTCTCTAAAATGAATGTTTTATATGCAGTTCACAATCAATTATGTGATATGTGACAATGTTTTCAAGCTTAAAGGCATGGTTTTTCTTTCTTATTTTTGTATCAATTATCTGTCTCGGGGTGCCTAATTTTTAGAAGGATAACTAAGTAGAATTAATTTGATTTTATGGGACCTGTTTGAGTCTGCTATGCATTATTGGAGGGAAAATTGTGGAATTCACTTTAGTTATGATTTTGGTAATTATGTGATTAAGGTACATCTGATAAGAAATCTTAACCTTTATGTCTGGTGTCACTTTTACCAGTTGCGTACCCAGGCCCTTGCTTCTTTACATTCTGGTCTTCAGAATAACCAAGGTCTTCCTGTTGCTCATGTTGCTAGCTGGCTTGCTATGGAGGTATTTTCATGGATAGATGTCTATGAATGCTTTCTCTTTTTTCCTTTTTCTTTTTCCTTGTGTGTGTCTTTGGTTGGGGGGTGGGGGGGGGGGGGGGGGGGGGGTTGTATTTGGTACGTAGGGGGTTGTGTAGCAAGTTTAACTTTGTCATCATAATTAGGATGAAGGCATTGAAGGACTCTTGGAGTATCATGGGTTCTTGCTGCTAAAAGCATTTGGAGAACCATACATGGTGAAGGAAGGCCAATTTCTCAATGTTGATAATGACTATCCCACAAAGTGTTCCAAACTTGTGCACAAGAAAAGGTCTGGAAGAATAATTGAGGATGTTGCACCATCAATTCCAGCTGAATCACTGCCTGCCGAGGCTATGAACGAGATTCAGACGAGGAAGCCACCATACAAGCGTGAACCACAAATAGTATCCTCTGTTGAAAATGATACTTTTGTCCAGAAGTTTGATGAGGAAATGCCAGAATCTGAAGCTATTTTCTCCCCAAAGAATGGTAAATCAGGAAAGGCATTTAAGGAAATGCATAGTGTTCAAGACAGTGGAAAAGATGACACTATGGCTAGTCCTCATCCATCACCGTTGAGCTTCCCCTTTCCTAATACTATACCTGAACCACAACTTACTAGAATTGACAGTTTGAAGAGTACCAATTCTGATTTGGTTTTTAGAGGTTCTCCGAGGAGAAACTTGCAATCTAATGTGGATGGAAGGCCAGTGGAGATTTTTCCAAAACCAGCACCACCAGAAAGTTTATTGGCTAATAGTTTTTCTGTGCCTAATCCTCTGGACCAGGGTATATCCAAGGGCGAGTCTATGCTTATTCACCAAGAATATGAGAATGAAATTAGAGAAAATTGTCTAGATGAAGAAATTACCGAGGCCAAGCTGAAGTTGTTTTTAAGGTTTTCATGCCTCGTTTCATTACACAGCTTTAGAGTTTTAGCATATGAATTACTTGTGTGTATGTCCTTTTTATTCTTCCATGTTTGATCTTTCAGGTTATGGAGGAGGCGAGCGTCAAAATTAAGGATTTTACGTGAACAGAGACAATTAGCATCAAATGCTGCATTAGACTCGTTACCATTGGGCCTCCCAATTCGACATAATATAAATGTAAGTTTGTCAGGATTTTGTGAATTTTTTAGTAATTGTGCTTGCCGGGAGAAGGAGGTTGGGGTGGAAGTGTTAGATATCTTGGCATGGCATAGGGATCAGGACCTATTAGGATCTGTTAATAACAGAATAACTGTAACATAATAACTGTCTCTAACAGACAGCTATTAGGGGCAGCTATAGTAGTGATAAATGAGTTACGGGAAGGAAGTGAAGGCATTCTGTGATTGGAAGAGAGAAAAGTGAGGGAGAGCCCAGATCGCTAGAATACCTGAAATAGGTGTCTGTATTGGCGTTGTTCTTCATCTGTCAAAGTATATAATTTTGATACAGTTTCAGAGATCGTCTTCTATCAATAATACTACACATTTACCCAAATTCTGGTCCAGTTCTATCACTGAAATAAAGATGATTGATTCTAATGGAGCTTCCTTTAAAAATAAAGCTGGTTCTTCTGCTGAATAAAAGCAATGAAACCCTTTGTTGATTCGTCACTTGGATTTCTAATTGGACATTTTAACTAATGACAAAATTGTTTTCCAGAATTAAACATTGACACTCTGCATGAACACAAATACCATTTAGCAATTTTCATTTGCTTTACTGGGAAGTTTTTGTGAATACTTAACAATGACTTGATTTATTTATTATTGACTTTGGTAATTCCCTTTTTCAATGTAGTTACCTGGTAACTTTGAGAAGTTTGACGTTGATATAGCTATGAAGGAGAGATATGAAAAACAGGAAAAATCGTGGGCAAGACTTAATGTTTCAGATTTAGTTGCTGGTACACTAGGCAGAAGAAATTCAGATGCTAAATGCTTGTGCTGGAAAATTATTCTATGTTCTTGGATGAATAGTGGATTTGAAATGGGGACAGCAGGCTTGTGGTTGACCTCAAAGCTCATGCCTGCTAGTGATGAAGATGTGGTTATTTCATCTCCTGGCTTGGCAATTTGGAGCAAATGGGTTTCTAGTCAATCCGGCACTGATCCTACCTGCTGCATCTCTGTAGTTAGGGATGCAGCATTTGGTAGTCTAGATGACGCAGTATCTGGGACAAATGCAGTTTTATTTCTTGTGTCTGAGAGCATCTCATGGGAACTTCAGAGACTTCATCTCCACAATCTTCTGATGTCAATTCCCTCGGGGGCTCGCTTGCCACTACTGATTTTATGTGGCTCATATGACGAAGGGTTCTCTTCTGTTATAATTAATGAACTGGACCTTAAAGACATTGATAAATTGCGGATTAGTAGCTTTCGGCTTGTTTTCCTCATTGAAAACCAGCAGATGGACCACTTGGGTGGGTTTTTCAGTGATAGACAGTTAAAAGAGGGGCTCCAGTGGCTGGCCAGTGAATCACCCTTGCAGCCCAACTTGCATTGTGTGAATATACGAGAACTTGTTCACACACATCTTAATTCCTTATCAGGGGTGCAGGACATCATCAGTAACTCCAAGTTGGGTCCTAATGACTGTATTTCCCTGTTCAATGAAGCCTTAGATTGCTCAGAGCAGGAAGTTATTGCTGCTGCCAATTTAAATCCTGCTGGTTGGCCATGTCAAGAGATTGGTTTAGTTGACGAGTCTTGTGACGAACATAGAGTAGTAAAAAGATACTTGCCAACTTTGGGGTGGAGTTCAAATGTGAAAACTGAACCCATTATCTGTGCTTTGCAGAACTGTAAGCTCCCCACTTTAACTGTTGATTTATCCTGGTTGGCCAGAGGTTGTAAAGATGGACATGAGATTGAGAACCAGAGGATACAGCTTGAAAATTGCTTGATCCAGTACCTAACTCATACAAGTAAGATGATGGGAGTATCATTGGCAACAAAAGAGGCACATGTTACAATTCAAACCTGTGCTAGACTTGAGCTGCGTGGCTCGAGCTATCGCATAGTTCCACACTGGGGTATGATTTTTCATCGAATTTTCAACTGGCGATTGATGGGTTTATCTAGTAGGGAAATCTCCATGGCTTACATCTCAGAATGTCACCATGATGCTCTTCCAAGTTTGGATCAGGATGTGGGCTTTGAAGCAAGTTTACCTTCATCTTATTATCTGAACGCTTCTTTGAATGAAATGATCAGTGTTAGCTGCAACTCTCCTCTTCCTGTTAATGGTCAGCTAAGTTCTGATGATCTCAAACATCTTCCACAGAGAGAATCACAGAGGGAGTCAAATGATGTATTTCATGAAACTGTTAACCTGAGGGATGCTGAAAACGATCTTCGACATGATAAATTGCCTAGCATTAATGCAGCTTGCACAAATGGTTTAAACAATGCTAACAGTGGAGCGTTAGTGAATGGGAAACCAACCAGAGAAGCTGACAAGTTAAGCAAGCTGTTGGAGCAATGTAACCTGGTTCAGGATAGCATAGACAAGAAGCTGTTTTTATACTTCTGATGGGCACGAAATTTTTCTATCCTTTTATTACTGTATGTATCCTCAATTAAAGCAAAAGAAACAAAAATGTTAATCCAATATTGGTTTATAGGAAATTTTGTACGATAAGTAAGCTGCTGTTATTTCGTTTCCTCCCTAGCTCCTAGCTCATGAATATTGGATAGGAGTTTAGTATTTAACAGTCGAGACACAATAGATTTGTTATATTGATTTAGGATATAACAGAAACGATAGTGGGGAAAAAATGTTTTTCCAATATTGAAGTTGTAATATATTTGAAATATTCAAATTCATGTCGGAGGCGTACCAAGAGGCAAATTTAACCTAGGTGGGAGAATTGGGGTGTTATGGTTGGAATGGAGCAGAGGTTGGCAACTGATGTTATTTTAGTAACTATTGGAGGAGAGGGTTGATTGAAGCTGTTTTGTGTGGCTTAATTTGGGTGGTTTAACTCTGAAAACACGTTTTCAGTGTTGGGAGTTCCTGAAGGGCAAAGGTTTAGGTGCTTCAAATGGTTGGTAATTTAAAAGGTTTCGTTTAGTTATCTGCTTTTCTGGGATGTTTTGCTTCGGATGTTGCTCAAGAGATTATATGTGGGTTCTCTGTATTTTCAGCTTCGTAGGGAGTAATACGAGGATAGGATTCTGTAATACCAATATTAGTTCGATTTAGGAGTTAGTATTACTTTTACAGTTATCTGTCATTTTTTGTTATCCTATTGTATTTGAGTTAGAGTATCCCTAATACTCTTCTTGAATACAATTTTGCTTATAAAAAAAAAAAGACCAAAGTTGTACAACTCGAAATGGATAGTGTTATTTGTACCTCTATTTTTTTATGCCTTTAGACATTATTAAGCTAGATAGTAAACATGCAAATTGACTTTAGTTTCACTTTCCATCACAGTTTAAAACCTAAATAACTACTGCATTGTTAAAGTTATCAACAAATATTTAAAAAAAAAAAATCTGAAAAATGTGTAACTATTTGAGTAAAACACTTTACCAAAAAGAAGACATTCAACCAACATGATGTGGCACAGTTGGTAGATAACTAGGTTCCTTAAGTATGTGGTCAGGGGTTCGATTGCTGGCTCATGCGTATGGAAAAACATTTGTTGGGAGAGGTCAATCCCTTAAATGGATCTCAGTACCTCGAGGGAATAGTCACTGGCACCCGGCCGGAGGATACCCGAGTTCACCCAAAAAAAAAGAAGACCTTCAAATGAAGTTCCATATGGCCAATCTGTTGTCTGTATTGTTTCCACTTTCCATAGATACGTTCCATCATATTGACTTTTTTTTTAGAAAAATAGAGCCCGATGTTGCATATTTGCACTAACACTTGATAAAACCATTAATTTATCGTTAAGCTCTCCCCTCTTGCTATCGGAGTAGAGTGAGAATGTCATGGTTAAGAAACATTACCTCTCATTAACTCTCGTTATTAATTATTAGATATTAAAATTAATTGACCATTTAAATTCATAGCACAAGGTTGTAAGGTTGTTGCATACTTTGTTGGACAACAAATGTTATCTCTAATAACATCTGAAATCTCAGCCATTGTCATTTTTTATTCTTGATCAATGACTGACATTCAAGGATGTATGGAAACACTATTATTATTATTAAACGGAAACTCAGTTAAGATATCAAAGCTTTGGAAGAGGAGTTAGGTATGAACTCTTGCTGCAATATGGTCCACTCTACGAGGAGTGGAACTTTGGGAGCAGCAGTCATATTCAGGGATAAATATAACAAATAGATCCGAAAGAATCCGTGATTTAATGAATTTTTAAATGATTTTAGAAAATAATTTAACTTACTATATGTGAAATATGTGAGAGAGAAATGCTAGTAACACACTCTCTAACACTCTTTTCAACACACTCTCTCCTATTGATTGAAATTCATATGGGTTCCACTATTTTGGAAATGAGTCCCATTAATTCATTTAGGCCCCACTTGAATTTTATAGAACGCGCACGAAGCGCATGAATTTCAATCAATAGAAAAATATGTATTGAAAAGAGTGTGTTGCTAACACTCTTCATATTCATATGTGAGATTGCCCAACGCCTAATTTCTAAATTCCGAGCTCATCACAATTAGTTTCAAGCTGGAACGTATTAGCGGGATAAGATGTAAAGATGGAAAGTGTGGAATTCAACGTTATTCCATTCCAAGATCAAATAATTTCCAAATGGACTTAACAGTGATGAAGATGTTTACACTTTTTACTACTGTTAAAAACTTAAATTCTGAATTTTTTTTCTTAATTGCAAAATGAAAATATGCTTGCCAATTATCTGGAGAAGTTATCATTTCCTTTTAACGGAGTATTAATACATGAAATACTAACTCATCAATTACGATGTTAAAATGAGTGAATTGTCTACACTAACTCAACCAATAACCATTCCTTCAGTTAACTAATTTGCAGTAGAAACTAAACTTGAAATACAATAATAAAAAAAATCCAGATATTTTTTTTCCTAAAAAATGCACTGGATCCAGCATCAGGATGAGATGGTATTTACATTCTATGTAGCATCTGGCCTTCCATGACCATTGACCACAATTCAATACAAACTAAAGTCAGTTAGTCACCAGCCAATCTCCAAGCACTACTCTCCTTTATCTCAAATTCTCTGTGGATCCCCTTCCAATGTTTAAATCAGGAAAGGGGGGTGCCAGTGCCATCAGGGAAGTCAAGTTTCAATGTTCTCCTGAAGTGGTTCTGTCTGGTTAAATAACATGTAATTTGAATTAGTAAAAGATTGAAAACAGAAGAAAAATGACCATTAACCAGCTATGTTTTCTACATCTGAGCAAGGTCCTTCTGCTGCCAAGATGATGCAACTCATCTTACCAAAACGAAAAACAAAAAGATGATGCACATCAAACCAGCAACCTTGAGCAGCCTAACAAAATTGAGACAGCATTTTGACTCAATGAATAAATAGTGGCAAACAAGTGAACTTATGATAGTAATGCTAAAGACGCAAAAATAAGGGATGTAAATGAATCCAGTCGAGCCAAACACTTGAAACTCAAGCTTGATTTGAGAAAGAGACTACTGAGACTTGACTTATTTATTTAAACAAACCAAATTTAAAGCTTGAGCTTGATTTCACGGGTGGAGCTAAAAATTTAATTTGTGGGGAGCCGGAACAAACTAAATATATATAACATAAAAAAAAAAAAATTGAGGGAGGCCAAACCAAATCAAACATAAAGGAGTACATAAAGACATGACAAAATTGAGGGGGACCATGGCATACTATTGTACCCCTCCACCTCTCTTTGCTCAATTTGAAATATTTTAGTTTATTAGTTTAGTATTTAGTAAATCTTTATGCTAGAAAATAGAGTTAAAAAAAAAAAAAGAATAGAAATATTTTTTTAATTCATAATCCATTAGATAAAAAACCATAACCTTTCTATAAAAGCTTTAAGTATTTTCTTTATTTAAAATTAATTATTTTTTTGTGATTTAATTTTTACCTTATATATTGAATGAATAAGTAACACACACATAAGCTATTCTCAAGCTTGTAATGTCAAGTCTATAAAAATTGAGCTTTGTTCATTTATATAATTGAGCAATAGTTTAAGCTTAAACTTGTTCATTTAGTTAAACAAATAAATTTGATTGAGCATTTAACAAGTTGTGCTCAAATAGTTCACGGATAGATCAAATCACTTACACTCATATGCAAAAAGATAGAACATAGAGATGTACCAGTTAGAAGAAATTACGAGGAGACTTGGTGAAGTTTCCATAAAGCCTCTCTTCAATCACTGCAGATTGAAAAGGAGAACAAGAAAAAATGTTATTATATAAATGACGATCAAACGATTAGTATGCACAAATGCTAGTAAGACTATACCAATTCAATTGGTCTTTGACATGCTGGTGAGGGGACCACTATAGCGGGGCTTCTTATTGAGACCACATGCTGACAGGACTGTAAATCAGAGAAACCGCTCCTCACAGAACGAAAACATCTGACCCAGTGGTAGCAGATATCTCAGAAGTTCCCTTTCCCCTCCTGGCCCTTGTTACAGTACTGACATTGATCTCAGCTGATCCGACTCGAGATGAACCTGACTACCGAAAAAAAACCAACAAAGAAAGATTAGATAATCAAGCCAATTAAATGATGGGATGAAATCAAATGATTGAATCACCAAGAGAGAATTTGGTTCTGCAGACTACACTCAAGAGGGAAAATGTATTTACTTATTTATTTATTTATTTATTTTTGAGGGAAGAGGGAAAATGTATTTGAGAGACACAAAAGGGTAAAATATTGTTGTGTTTTTTACTAGTAACTGTAGTTTCTCTGGCTGGTAAGTATATACCACCATATAGCAGTCACAAATAACCAAAGCTGACTAAATTTCATCAATCATCAGTCATTTATAAACCTCGACCCCACGTCCAGATATATTAAATGTATTAAAAACCTTCACTAAATTATCATATGAATCGGATTAGCTTGAGATAACTCCTCAAGGGGGAATGTTCACATTATAGGTCATTGCTTACCACAAAAATGATTAAGGCACATTACAAATTTAAAATCTCTATACAAGCCTAAACGAACGAGACCAAAGGAAAATTCAAGTAATTCATACATTAGAGAGGCCTTTGATCTGAACAATGATAATCGTTATATCATCCGTTCGGTTCTCATGTTCTAACCATAGTTTATACGCCTCTCCAGCAATAGAAGCACAGGCGTCACGGGGATCTGAAAAGCTTGCTGCCTACACCATAAAGAAATCATAGAATTTATTAAGATAAGGAATTGAATCATAACACAGTTAGGATTTTGCCAAAAAATTTTAAATTATGATCACAATAAGCCAGGTTCTACACATCAGATTTATCACAACCCTAGTGCTAACCAGTGAAAGGTAATTTTTCCACCAATATTTGTGAGTATATGTCAAACAGGGAGGCAAACATTGCAATCTTTGTCCACAGTAGTGCATCAGATCAGAGATGATCCATCAGAAGCAAGCAGTGGAAAATTCAAGTTTCTCTCACTGAATAACCAACTTATAATTACAAAGATTGTGCAAACATTTAGGATGTAAAAGAATGGTTCGTAATTAGCATTTTGACTTATGAACTATTTACAGATCGTGCCTCCAGAATTACCAGTTAATACATTTGATAAGCAAATAGGACTTGGAAAAGAAATTCATCTTAAAAAGGAATGTTAGACCATGGTTACGTGATTATTTTATATTAACTGATATATCTTGCTCTCATAAGAATAATTAGGTATTAAGCAGCATTAAAGCAAACTGATAGCTAATACATGTAGTCAACATGACAAAGCACCAATTCACCAACTGATAGCTAATGAACAAATTCCAAGCAACAAATATCATAGATATGATAGAGGAAAAATTAAAAAGCATATACCATAACAGAATTTTTTTCATGTCTAAGATCTATACTGAAAAAGAAAAACCAGATTATAGACATTCTTTTTTTTTTTAATAAGCAGATTATAGACAAATTTTATTTTTTTTTATAAACAGATTATAGACATTCTAATTCTGTGCATCCTAATAAACAGATGTGAAGGGTAGAGGGCAAAGTAGTACACCAACCACATATGATCAGCATTTTTGCCCCAGAATTTTACGTATGCTCTGCGTTGATTATTATTTTGCGATAAAGCTTCAGAGCGGGTTATTGTGTGCTTATGAGACATAACATGATTAGAACACAGCCCCCAGCAGATGGCAGAGAGAACAAGGGAGGCACCCATTGAGAGCTTGAGGCAAGACAATGCAAAGCACTCAGACAAGAGTCCAGCGGGCTTCTTACAGGAACTGTAAGTAGCAACGAAAGCTTGGCATACCAGAGGGCATTGGCTGGGTTTGCTGGATGTAACGGTATGACCTTAAGGGTAATGAAGACGTTGTGGCATGTCTGATGGAATTTCAAGAGATGGAAGGCATGATATTTTGAGGCTGATGGAGAGAAGATGGTGGATATTAATAGTGGAGTTCCATGGTGGAAATGGTAGAAGAAGGGTAATGTCATAGCATGGGATTTTTTCATGTGGTGTTTGTAATGGGAAGAAGGGTATTTATAGGAGTTGCATTTTGTATGTAGCTAGAGGCCGCTGTCAAGCATTAAATGCAAGGCAGTAAAGACACACTTCAATGTCGTTGTCTTTACAGTGCAACTAGAATTTGATCATTGGAGGTCGAGTGTTTCAATGGGTTCAGTGGAAGTAGGTGAATTTATGGTGATGGGTTGAGTGGGTCAAAGGGTGGTATGATGCACACATTATGTATTACCAAGCAGGGGTGCGCTATTGGATCTTCAAAAGGACAGTGCTATCTATTTACAGTTTTGAAAAGAGCCCACACTTGAAGCTACTTTTACCATATTCTCAATGAAGACTCTTAATCACGGTGCTAAAGCTATGATGGAATATCCTTAACTTAAAAGCCATCCAATCCAATGAAAGTGTAGCTCCCTGGTGGAGGAGCGTTGCTTCCCTATAGAGCATGGTACTATAGGGACCGCAGTGTCCTTGGAGAGCCCAAGTGTGCTCTAGAGGCTTGGCGCCTTTGGGGCACATTGGCAACATTATACCATTGGTATATTTTACTCCAAGACCATTATATTTGCTGCAATATGTGGAACATGAACCATTATTATGCCGAGCAAGAAACCTATGGCTGCTAAATTCCTTGTGGAACTAAAACCATTATAATCTGGAATGCTAATAGTATTTCTCCTGACGTAGGCAGCTCTTCCTATAAATAGGCTTTTACGGATATTCCACAGTTCTGTACAGCAACAAACATAACTTGCACCCAGATTTTCAAGTCTAAGTTTTTAATTGCACCTTGCAAGCCATTAACCAATAGCGTACAATTCCATTAAAAGAAAAAATGATAGGTCTTACCACTGAAGAAATTATCTGGATAATTAGTAAAGTTTAGACATTACAATGGAAAGAGAAAGAAATGAGGAAGAAAAAGGATGCAGGTCATACCATATCAACAACAGTTTGACTTGATAGGAACTCAAATATGCCGTCACTTGCAACAACAAAGAAAAGATGATTCGGAGTAAGCTGAACCGTTAAGACCTCCGGAACAGCGATGACACCAATAGTCTCGGCCAAATTATCCCCAACACTCCTTGTAAAGGCAGTTCCAGGATACATTGCATTTGGAACCCACAATCTCGGAGGATCACCACCCTGACTCTCTTCATCTCCCCAAGTCTGGATATTGGGATCCTTAAGCCCTTCCACCTGATCAACACTCAATACCCTTGCCCCACAAAGTTTCACTCTCTCATATTCATCTCTCCGAAACGGTGTCTGATCAGACGACAAGTCCTCAGCAACAATGCGATTCCCATCCTTAACGGCTAGCACTGCTCTCGAATCACCAACATTAGCAACATACAGGGTGTCTCCAATAACAAGCACGGTAATTGCAGTAGTTCCACTCATAGAATCATCAATCTCACTATTATGTAATTCATAATTTGTTGTCAAGAATGCTGAATTGTAGGCTTTAACAGGGTCCTCCAACAATGAAGGGTCATACGACAGTGTTTCTACCAACCTATCCTTAACAAAATTTGAACACTGGCTACCAAATTGACCATGCCCATCATACACACCAAAGAAATGAACATTTGGGTTACCTTGAATTTGTGTCCTAATGCAGAAACTATCTTGGTTTTCTTTATCAGGTGAGTCAGGATAGTAACCCCTCTGAGTGAGAACTGAGTACTCCAAAGTGAAGTTGTGGGAAGGAACAGGAACAAACTCCAGTGCTCTCTGAGTGAGTATGTGCTTCCTTTGGGGATGGTAAGGGCCATGTTCTCGGTAGTCCCGGGAACCACCCTCTGATGTTGCAGGGTAGCGGCTACAACACTTGCCATGGACACAACCCATGTTTGAAATAGAAGCTATCAGCTATGCTACTAGTAATAACACAACACCTCAAAGAAAAGCACAAAACTAAACCTCAAAAGTAAAATTCTGGAAGGAAACTACAGAGTAAGAGCTTCTGAAAATCAGCATTGTGGTTCCAAGCTTGACCCTTTCAACCCTTTTGGGGGAGAAATGAAAAAAACCCTAGAGACAAAATCAGGAAGGGATAAGGAGAAATTTAGGATTTTGAGCTGGGAATTGTGATCAGAGCTTGATAAAAACAAAAGGGTCACTTTACAAATGTGGAGAGGTGAGTAAAAAAAGAGAAGGATTTGAAGAAGGGAAGACAAACTCAAAACTCAAAAGGGTGAGAAGAGGAGAGAACCCTAGAGATAGAGGAACCCCACAAAGAAGGAAAAGGTGGAGACATTTTGGCCTTTGATGAAAGAAAAAGGGAGGGGGGGTTCACAATTCATTCACATTCAGGAACGTGTGTGTAGTGGGGGTGGGTTCTCGAAAAGGAAAGGAAGAATTGTACTTTTCGTTGGGTGCAGAGATCAGGAAAACGGTGGAAGGAAGCAAAGAAAGAGTCCAAAACGAAAAAAGGTTCACAAGAATGGGTTTTGTGCTTTGTGGTTTGTTCTCCAAAGAGAATGTGACAGAGACACACAACACAGTCACAGGAACAGGATTTGAGATTCTATTCTATGAGTGCATGGGTGGTTTTGTCTATGGAGAAAGAAAGCCCGTATTCCAAGCAAACGCACAAAACAAGGAAACGTTTTTTATCACTGAAAATACAATATTTAGGAGACATATTTTAAGAAATTTAAGCATTCCAAAAAAAAAAATTTATTTTCCATGATTAATTTCTAAAATACTCATCATTTTATCCTATTTGGTGGGTCAACAATGGCAAAACAAACTTTTGATGAGAACTAAAAATAAATTAAAAGAGTTTGTAGAAGGAAAGTAACAAAAAAATCTTGAAAATAAGAAAATAAAAAGAAAGAAAACCGGCTTGTCATTGTGGACTTGAGAATTGAAATAGAAAATAAAAAAGAGTAAAAGGTAAGTGAGCTTTGTTATTGTGACTTCCCAAAAGAAATAGAATGATGTATATTTTGAGAATTAATTTGGGATAATGTATTGTCGGAAATAATTTTTTTGGAATAATTAAATATTTTGACCTTATTTAATGCTTATGAATATTATATTATATTATATATATATATATACGTTTTTTTTACAAGAAAAATTAATTATATGTTTTAAAAATACATAAAAGTGGAAAAATTATTAATTGAATGTGGTATCTGAATATTCAAATAACAATATTTAATTGTAGCAAAAAATAAAATTAAAAATATTTAAAATACTAATTAATAATTTATTAGAAGATCTAAATTCATTAATAGCAACACAACTTTGTGTGAGCGAGAGGTCAAATGAACTTTTTTTTTTTTGTCCTCTACCGCTTTATTGTAAAAACCAGGAAAGGATAATTTTTAATATTTAAGATACGAAAAGATGGGAACATATTTATTAGAACCGTTTTGAAATTTTAATCTTCGATAAAATTGCTTTAAGTTTGAACTAAGCGTTTCACTTCTCATTTTGAATGGAAGACGAGCATTTGAATTTGATTTTGATTTTCATATATTGAAATTCGAGGGGCAAAATCAACAAAGAAATTCATCAAAATAACAGAATAACGCCATAACATATCATTTAGTCATTATTTAAGTTTCGAAGGCTTGGGCGAGGGGAAATGAAGATCTTGCCATTTAGAATGAAGCTCTGTGAATCTTTGTTGGTTTCATGATGTATCTCCGTATATAACTGCAGAGACTAATCCTTCGAACTGGGTAGGATTATAAGGGTGGCAAAACTCTCCCTCAAGAGTTTTAACATTGCTACATTCCCAGCAGGGGCGGAGGGAGGGGGGACCAAGGGATGCCATGGCCCCCCCTCCCATGTTGTCATCTTATATATATATATATATATATATATATATATAACAATTAACTCTTATAAAAAATGATTGGCTCAAATTTAATTAAAATAAGTACAATTTCAAACACTTAAATTACACTTTTTTAGAATTCTAAGAAAGATACAATTGTTTACATTAAAAAAAGAAATTGATAAAAATTGATCACATATGATAATAGATGATTTTTTACTCTATGAAATGTCGTGTGTACAATTGAAGAAGTGAATGTTTTAGATATAAATCTATTTGAGTAATTTATATTATATTAAGTTATTATGAAATTTGTATCATATAATTTGTTTTTATATATTAGTTAATTTTTTATAACTATGAGAGAGAAATAACAATTACGCTAATTTATCAAGATATCATTGGATATTTGCGTAAAAAAATTACACTAACACTGTATAAAAATTAATTAAACTTATTTTTTATTACTATTTCATGTTATATAAATTAGATTTTGGTCCCCCCTCATCGAAATTTTCTGGCTCCGCCCCTGATTCCCAGGGCCAAGATTCGAACTCAAGACCTCTGATTAAGCTGGAAGAGATCCGTGTCATCTCATCCAAGCGCTCTTGGTTGATTCTATGTGAATCTAACTAACTTGTGTCTATTCTCTCTAAAAAAAAATAACTTCTATCTATGCTCCAGTTATTATTACAAAAAAGAGTAAATACCCAAAGTGGTCCCTCAAATTTTTCGAGTAGGCCAGTTTGGTCCCTAAAAAAAATAAAATGATAATTTGGTCCCCGAAATTTTAAAACGGGGGACAATCTGGTCCTTACGGAGGGACTGAATTGTCCCCCGTTTTTAAAATTTTGGGGACTAAATTGTCCCACGTTGGGACCAAATTGTCCTCTCTTTTTTTAGGGACCAAACTGGGCTACTTGAAAAATTTGAGGGATTATTTTGGGTCTTTACCCTAAAAAAAAATAAAAAAATTGTCTATTCTCAGGATGTGGATTTCTAATAATATCTCGTCTCATCTCTTTTGTTTAATGTTTTTGCCATAAAATTGCTATTTGCTTTGCCAAGTTCGTTGTCCTTTTAGAAAAACTTTCCAATTTGAGCACCAAAAAGAAAAAAATTTAGAGCATCTCTAACTCACCATCTTCCTTGTTTACTTTATACACATCTTAAGAGGGTTCCACTATTACAAATCATTCATGTTTATTTTTTTATAACTTAAACAACTCATCTCTCCGATTCATATTTTTTACATTTTTTACTAAATGAACCCCATAAGTTACCCTATATCATTACATTTAATCAACAATTTTACTAAATAAATCTCATCGATATATTTTTAAAGTATAAGGATGACTCACTTTCTTTAAGCATCGGGTACCTGAAAAACACTTCACTCTAGTTGATACTTATGAAATACTTTACTCTGGTTGTATGATCTTACAATTTGATAAAAGAAATTTGTTCATTTATTCTCCTGTAATTAACTACTTGGAGGGGAATGTTCAAAGACATTTGGAATTTTTCAATGCAAGACTATATATATGTTTTGGCTCTCTTAGTAGTTTCGAAGAACTCAGCTAATCAAACCTAAGCTATTTTTTTTTTGTTTCCCAGGGTATCCTCGGCTCGCAACTGTGGAGACTAATCCTTCGAGTCGGATAGGATCACAAGAGCGGCAAAGCTCTCCCTTAAGAGTTTTAACGCTGCTGCATTCCTAGGGCCATAATTCGAACTCAAGATCTCTGATTAAGCTGAAAGAGATCTGTATCATCTTATCCAAGCACTCTTGGGTAAGCTATTTAAAGTTGAATTGGACTTTCTTTATATATACTAGATCAGGATAGTAAAATGGGTTAACCCCTCAGCACGAGTGAGACACACTGAGTTTTTCCTGTTTCACGAGTTAAATTAATGCATTCTCTTTTATGATGGATCCACGCATCAATTCCTTTAAAATAGAAATGAAAAAGAAAAAAAAAAGAGTTAATTAGTTAAATATTCGACGGATCAAATATTAGGGAAAATAAGTTAGACAAATTTAGCTAAAATAAGGTTTTTCATCTTCTAACCTTATTTAATTTTTAGATTCATTTGTTAACTTTCTTTTTTGTCAAATTTATTCTCTAAGGTTAGACAACATTGTCCTTGACGTTATTTTTTTTATCCTCTCCTTTTTTATTTTTCATGTTTTCTCTCATGTTATGAGAAATAAAGATATCAAAACAAATTTTAATAAATCCCACAAATATATAAAAAAAAATCTTTTGTATATTTCTCTCTTCTAACATGAGAGAAAATACGAGGGAAAAAAAATTGATCTCTATCCATTTTTGTTATAACTCTATTATTGTATGCATTTTGTGGCAATACAATTGTCTTGAATCTAAGAGTTTTTTTTTTTTTTTTTATATGAAGAAAATCTCATACATATCTAAATGAGTTTATGCAATCAACATGAAATGTCAGCTGTCAATTGTTTAAACCAAGCAATTGGGCACAAGTGGTTAACATGATGCTATTAAAGACGAATGGTTCGTGCTTTGCACGAGTTCGATCCTTGGCAGCAACAACTCTTGGTCAGGCTTTACTTACCTCCCGGCCGCACCCCGGATTAGTCAGGGTCAAAGACTTTGGACACCGAGGCGGGGTCAAAGACCCTCTGGACCAAGAAAAAAAAATGTCAATTGTTTAAATGACATAAAACAATTTATAAACGGGTTGGGCTAAGATGTACCACCCTAAATTTACACCCTCTAATACATCACCCATGTGGCAATTTGTGGGCCGATAGAATTGCCACATGGATGGTCAAAGATTAAACTATTTCTGATATTAAAAATAATAAAGAATATTTTTTTGGGAAAAATATATAAATACCATAAATATATATACTATACTACAGTATACAGTACATACAAGCTTTGATTACTGTATAAATACACCTCCAAGGTTTAAAACTTTGACCATCATGAGTGGTGCATTATGGGATGTAATTTTAGGATGGTACATCTTAGCCCAACCCTTGATAAACATTCAAACAAGGGAGGTTCGAGTGTCAAATAACACTAAAAATGATATTCATTATTAAGGATTTCCACACTCTAGTTTTCCTAAACCAAAATTTTGAAAGTAAGTTTCTCTTCATATGATACACGATTCAACACAATTTTTATTTTAAATAAATTTCTCAAAAGCTCCAACATAGCACTCCTCTTTGTTTCAATTATATATATATATATATATCCAAAGTTTCCGGTGAAGGAGACGCACAATCATGGAGGTGCAGAAGAAACCTTAAAGGGCAGTTTTCTTGTGCTTTGATTTTTCTGTTTTTTTTTTAAAACTATTTTATGAAGTAATTTCTAAGAACTTTTTTCAAAACAAAAGAAGGAAATTATTTTATATAATATCATATTAAAAATAGTTTTAAAGTTAGAAAACAAAAAGAAACTGCTTGATAAAAAATTAGAATTATTTAGAAAAATGGGTATTTAAAACAGTAAATAGAAGCCTCATTTGATTTGAAATTTTATTTTTAATTTTATTTTATGATTCCTTTGATTATTTGCAAAAACTTAAGTATATTTTAATCAAATAATATAAATAAAACTAATTATGTCCAATCATAAAAATAAAATAAAAAAAACATTTCAAAATTTTCCTCCAGAGGCACATCCCTTTAAGTCACTTATTGAGTCAAAGCACAGAGCATGCTTCAAGAGAAATTTCGATCTTTCTCTAGGCATGGAAGGCTGCACGCCCTGCACCTTACAATATGTCAATATTGCATAACTTTTTTTTTTGATGAATATCAATATGCATAACTTTGTCATCATGTAAATAAAATGAGTGCATTTAATATAGACCCGCTTTGTTATAAATCAAAGACCAAATTCAGGAAAGGTGTTCTCAAGCATAAATACAAGAAGGCTTTTCAGAGGAGTTTTGGGTTGGGCCAATTGCATGATTGGATGTTTACTTTCACCTGGTCCAAGCGGCGCCCCACCCTGATTCTGTCTTTTGTGTTTTCTTCCGCACTCTTGAAAGTGACGAGGGCACGACTTGATTCATTGATTGGTTTGGAGATGCACCATTTGATATTGAATTCCTTCTGCGTCATTCTCATTGATTTGATTTGCAAAATTCTGATGTAACATTTAGCATTTACAGGTAAAGAAAATGATAAGCGATATTTATTTTCCTATTTGTAATGCAAATATTGTAAAATGGGACTTGGCAAGAATTGTAAGCCCATCCATTAGAAGAGTGGGTCACAACCAATTAAAGAGAGGATTTTGCGTAGCCCAATTAAAGAAGGGAAAAGCAATGGCTTCAATTTTCGACTTCTGTAGCAGTGACAGAAAAAAGAAGCTTCTAGTGCTGGCTGTGGGGTTCGAACCCACGCGCACTTATGTGCAGAAGATCTTAAGTCTTCCCCCTTAACCTCTCGGGCAAACCAGCTTGTTGTTCAACCATGCCACCGTTTTTTTTTATAAATAATATAAAGAAATCGGTAAATGAAGATATTATTTATTATGCATGATCAGTATAAAAATATTTTATACCGTCAATTATCACATTATTAAAAATGTTTAAGTTTTATAACAATCATCTTAGGTTATAAATAAAGTAATTTATTAATAATTGTAAAAAAATACTAAAATTATATTAAAATTATTCTCTAATTTCAAAACTAAGGAGGATCTCACTAAAAAAAACTAAGTAGTTGCTTGAGAATGGATTCTCTCTCATACTTTATTATCCTTTGAAATTCTCATCATCCATCAAAAAGGGGAGAGAAAGAGTCTTTACACTACAATTTAATGGTGGGATTTCCCCTACATTATTTTCTCAAATTATTTTTCAATGGAGATAATCCATTTCGGTAGTTGCATACTTCGTGGATGTAGTCCCCTTTGGACGTCTTCAACATTTTTGTTTTGATTAATGTTGCAATCATGTATAATGCCTGGGTTAGAATTTGCATATATTTTGATTATTTTTTATGCATAATGTCCGATATATTTTTATTTTTTTCTCCCTGCTTCAAATTCCTGACTTTCATCCTACCATATGATACTTTATCCATGTGTGTTATCGAGCACCACATCCCACACTGATCCAAGTAGCAATAAACAAGCCCTCACAGTAGTTAATTGGGTTTAAAGAAAACTCGTTTAAGACAACAAATGGGCTTTTGGGGTACTTTGACTCTCTCGTATTATGGACCAAAAGGGCTTCCCTTATTCTCCTCTATTTTTCGTCATGAAATGAGATATAAAAGTCATTATAATTTTTAAAGATTATGTGGTTCATTTGCCACATGTCATGTCATGAATTTAACCCTCTGTAATATTGATAGGATAGGAGTAGAGGATTTGGATTTATCATATAGCTCGAGGATAAAAGAGCCAACCCGTTTTGTACATTCTATAAATGAATTGAATCAAGATTCAATAGGGCAGGAATGAAATTATTTGGCAAAATATGTTGCTTTGAGGGGAATAAAAATTAAAAAGCAAAACAACAGGTAAAGGCAATCACCCATTTTCCTTTGAGGGCTGGGCTATCTTTTTTTTTATTTTATTTTTATAGACAAGTGTTAGATTGTTAGTATTTATTATGCTAGTGTGAGGAGTTGAACCTAAGACCTCCTCTATCTTATCACTCCAAACCCTATCCCCTAAAAAAAAAACCACCAAGCCACCTTAAAAACTTGCAGATTTAAAGAATTTTGATTAATTTTGTGGGGTGGGTGAGATTTAAGTGAAATTTATAAGAGTTTAATTGTTATGCACTGACAGTGTAAAGTTTGTTTTTGACACTGTTAAGCAATCAAAAATCATGATATGAATGACTTTTAAAATAGTTAGGATAAGATGTAGAAATTTTTAATGATTTGTTAATTTATGATTGGTTGATATTATAAAAAATCTTTAAACAGACAGTACATATCAATTAAATCCAATTTATAAAATATCAATTTATTTGCCTATTATTTAACATTTATTTTACTTTATAATTTCATATATATATGTTTTATGAAACATTTCAAATAAATAATTTATAGTTATCTCTAATGCATATCATTACTCATTATATTGACTTGACTCAAAAATATAGCGACACCAATTGTCACCCTATAAATCACTGAATTGTATTTATGCCTTTGGTCGCGTAACTTGTATTATGTCCAACAGGTAAACTAATCATGCGCCTTTATGGGAAGATCTTCTAGTTTATAGAAAAGGCAGATAAGATTTTGGAACATATATTATTTTTGCTTCTCTACGGCTTTGTTTGTTAGAGTAGAAAATGGCAAGAGAGAAAACAAGAAGAGAGAAAAGGAGGAGAAAATACACTTTTCTCTTGTTTGGTGGAGGAGAGAAATAGGGAAGAGAGAAGAAAATTGGTGGGACCCACCTCAAATTTTTTTCTCTCCCCAAGTGAGAAGAAAATGGAAGAGGGAGAGAGTGGTTCATGTAAAATGACTTTTATACCATTCTTTTTGGGTTCTCATTCAATTATTTAATAAATTTAAATAAATTGAATTAAATTAATCATTTATTTAATTAAATTAAATTGAAATAAATAAAATAATTATATTAAACTAATAAATTTTATTTAAAATAACTTAAATCAGTTAAATTAATTTAAAGTATTTGATTAGTTAAAATAACTTAAATCAATTAAATTTAAATATTTTTATATTGATTTTTTAGTAAGGATATTTTTGTCCTTTTAAAAAAAGAATTACTTTTCTCTCTTCTTATTTTCTATCCAACCAAATAATGAGAGAGAGGGAAAACACCTCTTTCTCCTCTATTTCTCTCATATTTCTCTTACATCAAACAACACATAAAATCTACTCTATTTCTCACTATTTTCTCTCTTCTCATACTCTTTCTCACCTCTTTCTCTCATATCCTTTTCTTCTCACAACCAAACAAAGCCTACATGTCCCCTACTTTTGTCATCTATTTGCCTTCTATATGGCGTGTCAAACCCAAATTCAGTTATGGCCACGTGCACTAAGCTTTTCAATATGGCCATAAAAATGCCACCACTACCAGGCTTTGTTGCTATATATCATATATATCTGCATAATGCATGGGCAGCTGTGCTAATTGCTAATTTCCTCAAATAACTCAGAATTTTATAATGTTCTTGGGGAATATATTGAGATGCGAGGAAACGGTTTCACAAATGAAAGAGTATTATTATGAGAAAGAATATGAAAGAGAGTCATTTAAAAAAAAAAAATTCAGAAACATTATCATTTCAACTGCTCGGCCCACTCGCCTTCGAGCCCGTGAATTCAAATGAAGGTGCTCGGCCCACTCACCTTCGAGCCCCTGAATTCAAATGAAGGTTAATTCCTGGAATAACTATTCTAACATAGATCAAGGAGTCTTCGGCCCAACTCATTCCGAGCCTAAGGAGCAGAGATAGGATCCCTATCAAGAGACCGAGTTAATATTGGAATGTTGCGCCATTAAAAGACAGCATCATTCAAGCAAAACGACCATCCATAACAACTATGCAACCGCTCTCATCAATGATACCTATAATCACTCATAACGGCTCATAACTACCCCGACTCCATATATACTAGGGCCTCCTTCCCCATAGAGGATCTTCTTCATACACTAAAGTCGAGTAATACCTCGACATTGTTTACGCTAAAGTCGAGTAATACCTCGGCCTTGTTATTCCCACAGATGGAACTTTAGAACTACGTTTGTTTTAATTCCCACTTGAGATACGTAGGAGCGGAATACACTCACTTTGTCAAGCTATAATCATATACTCAAATTCTCAGCTCTCGATATCTACTCAATCATCTCGAAATTTATAATTCTTGTTAGAACAATTATAATAAGATAAATTAAGCCCGTGCAAAAGAAAACGTGACATGACACTCATCTTTATTCCATGTAACAATGGTATTGCTTCATGTACCTACACCCTTTCCGATTGCTGAGCTCCCAAAACATGTAATTAAGTGGAGGAGGCTAGGGGTGTTCACGGATTGGTTTGGAACAGTTTTGAAATAAAAAGTCATCCAATCCAAAGATTAAAATAACATGTTCGGTTCGGTTTGGATTGCTTCCTTGAAAAGATCCAATCCGATCCGATTAAATGTGGTTTTGATTGGATCGATTGATTTGGTTTTTACCAACACATCATTACATATTTATATTACATCAAAGAATTAATATTATAAGCTAAATTGAACAAAATCTTAAGCTATGTATATTTGTTGATACATTCGTGTAATAACATTTCATAAAATATGTATACAATAAATAAATATCATCATCATCTAGTTCTATAACATCTTTGTTTACGTTTGGAACATTAGAAATAATAAAACATTACGTAATAATCAAACTAGTAAGTATTATTAGGAAAAGATCAACAAATAAAAAATTAATAATGCAAAAAATAGAATAAACATATATTAAATTTTATACATGGGGTTTGATTTGGATTGATTCGGTTTTAAAAATGAACTAAAATATGATCCGATCGGTTTTCATAAAACATGATCCAAAAAAATCAAGAAGATCGATTTTGTTCCGTTTTCAGTTTTTTTGGATCGGTTTTTGGTTTTTATTTGAATCGATTTGGATATGAACACCCCCTAGAGGAGGCCATAGAGAGTGTAGGAAATCAAAGATTAAATGAGAAATACTGAGTGGGAAAAAAAGTGTACCAATGTTTGATCTGTTCTCTCTAATTATCTAAAAACAAAACCATGAAGTGTGTGGCTAAGCTGTCAAAATCCAATTAAAGCATTATGGTGTTCAAAGGATGAGTTTGAGTTTTACCCCAAATTCGGTCCATTAAGATCAGGCCAAGATTTTCAACTTTAATGCAACTTGAATACAATCTGAAAAGGAAAATGATGTTTAGTGCGAAAGAATTTTCGTAGAACGACATGCGAAATCAAAATTACATGAGTCATTTACTGCGTTTTATTTACTATCCTTGATTGGTTTTATTCTTCTCTTACCTGTGATTGGTCCAGCTCATTCGTAAAACGGGTTCGTCGAAAATCTGAAAAATGATCGGATAGTCGACTTTGATAATTAAGTTAGTTGTACAAATTTAGATATAATGTATAGCCAAATTATGATTATAAAATTTTAGAAGTATGAAATTAAAAGTAATAAGAAATCTTTTATAATCTATATTTAAAAACAAATTATATCAATATAAATATATTATTTTTTTATATTATGAAAAGATATTAATTTAAGTCAAAAAAATTTCTAATTTATCACTAGTGATAAAAAAATGTAAGTTTTGAAGTATTAAGTAACACTAGACTTAATAATAATAATAATAAAAAGTAACCCTAGACTTAACTAAGATAACAGAAAACATCACCTAAACATGAACTAAAAAATATATTGTCATATATATATATATATATATAAATTTTTTTTTTGAAGGGAACACACTTAACTCATTTCATTAACAATAATATAGTCGATACAAGGTGGGACTGAATTAAAATCATGAAGACAAGCATTAAATATAGCTACCCTAACTAGACGATGAATGACTATATATATTAGCTTGCCTATCAACAAACTTAACTTGAATATATTGTCATTTTTTAGAACTTAGACACATCTCAATTATCTTTGGATGGTTGTAAAGATGGGTCGGCATTAGATCAGAAAATCCTGTATAAACTAAATTCGATCTAGAACCATAGCATAAACGACAAGAGAGAAATGGAAGGGGAATAAATGGAAAGAAAGAAAGAAAGAAATTAAGTTCAATATAACCTCAAACAAGAGCACTTTTAGAACCACTACAGATTCTCAAAAATCTTAGGCGTGACAATCGCATAAGTGGGGTGCACTATGATGATCATCCCAGAATCCCCAACCTCACCCCACTTCTTCTTCTAACTTTCTAAACAAGTTAATTAATCCAACAATATATATTCATCATCCCATAATAACCAATCACATTGCGCCATGCCACCACCCCCATCCTAAAATTTTCCAACTAACTCTAACTCCTCCATTCAGCTCCTAACTATACTATGCACTTTTCCGGCGAACACCTGAAAAAGTTTGAAACACAACACTACCTGCCGCCGGAAACTGGTCCATCGCACAACTCCGGCATTTCAACCCCAGTGGCTCCACCGCACCCGCCACCACTCTCGTCCACACTTCACCGCTGTACTCGCCAAACGACGTCGTCGTCGACACCGACATAGTCCCCGGCCAGAAAATCTGAACCACCTTCCTCAACACGTGGACTATGTCGACATCGTTCATGGACCCTCCTACTACACATTCAAAGCTTGCGTAGCTATAACCATCTTCTGGGGTGACGTGAATGGTGGAGTACCACTCTCCATGCATGCCATTCATGGAGTAACCACAAGGGTCGAATGCAAAGTCGCAAATGAGTGCCATCTTGTTGATTCCATCGATGCCCGTGAGCTCCGTCATCTCTTTTCCTGCTGAGTCGCCGGTTTTTCCTTCTCCGGGTAGCCGGAAAAACTTGCGGGCAAGAATGGGGTCAAGTTCAGTCATGCAGATCTCTATGGTAGTGTGTGATGGTTCTTCGTTTTTGATGGGGTCATAATGGTTAGTGTTGTTAGTACTCGCGGTGAACACGTGCCATGAATGAGAGGAAGATTTTGAGGGCATGATGGAGGCTTTTCTATAGCAAAGGTTTGAAGGAATGGTGTGTTCCAAGTAGGTGACTTCATCTTCGAAGCTTGTGTGAGGGAAAGGTTGCGAGTTTGGGAAGATGAAGCTACCTCTTGTGTAGCGGCAAGAACATAGAGTGAGGTCTAAGTGATGGTGTGCAAAGTAGATTAAGGGTGAAATGGATTTGAGAAGTTGGGTGGTCCCACAAGTTTTGATGATGATCTTTGTAGGGTAGACAAAGAGGCTTGATTCTGATAGCACATAAGCATCAAAGTAGAAGTTTCCAACGGCTGAAACAACCGTGCATTGGACAGCTTGTAGGGTTTGTTGTATGGATTCGAAGGCAAGTTTTCTAAGACCCAGTTGGAGGATTGTTGGATCATCACCAAAGAAATGCAGCTCCAACCTTTTCTCGAACCCTTCAAAACCAGAGAATGCCATTGGATAATGTAGTAATTGGTATATATTGGTGGAGAAAGATATATACCTTAGGAAATGAGAGAAAGATTTGGTTGTATTGTAGCGTTGAGTGTGAAAAGGTGAGAGAAAGGATAAGGGGTGTTATGGGATTTATAGGTGTGTGAGTTAGAGTGCGAGTGTGTAAGAAGTAGTGAAGGGTTTAGAAGAGAGCATGCGGGTTATGGAACCAAGAATCATGATTGTAGGCATAATGAAGTGAATAGGATGATGACATGCAACAATTTTGTTATGTTTTTTAGTTCAATCTTCTCTTCCATTCCTTCAGAGACAGAGACAGCAACAGGAAACAGAATTAATTCCCACGCTCATGATCAATTCTTTGTTTGTTCCTTTGTCACTGCTTATATTCTATTCTCCACTCACCTTAATCAGTGTACTGCTTCTTGCCCTTATACCTCTAGCTAGCTTCCAATTATATATAAGAATAGGAACAGTGCTTTTTCCGTATTTTCTTTTCCATAATTAATTTTGGAATAAGAAATATAAGTTTTAATGATTTTCAATTAGATATATTAAAGTCACTATATATAGTGGTTTAAAGAGACAAAAAAAACGTGGTCAAATATTTCAAAGATTATTGTCTCCATTATGGTATGGACTCAGAGTATGTAACTGTTAGTTTTACGTCTTGCCACCGAGAATTTAGTTTAATTTTAAGTAAAACTAATCGAATTTGAAGTTTGAAGGATATGTGGGGCTAATTTGACAACAATAATTGGTTGAACTGATGATGGAAATGCTAGACATAATTGTGTTGGAAGTTGGAACCATATCATTCACTTCTTTTCAAATTCACAATGAAACTTAAGATTTAGTAAGTGTGGAAGAATTTGATTTCATGAGTCAAAATTCAGCATTCAACTTAACTATTTGAATGATAGTTATATTAAAATAGAAACATAATCATAAACCAGAGCTAGATGTTGTATTGTTGTTTTGGAAGACAACAATTATGAGCTCTTTAGTGGTAATTAATACGCCATTTTAATTAGAGCTACATCACTAGGTTAATGATAAAAACAGGTAAACAGAGCATTAAGTGTGAGCAAAAAGTAAATTTAGAAATAAGTTGATGCTAACGTGTGTCCTTAGAGTACTCGTTAAGGAACTAAAAAAAAAAAAATTCATTGGGAAACTATAGGCCTGTTTGGTTTACATTTTCATTTCCTAAATTTAGAAATAATTACAACAAAAATAGTTATAAAAATGTCGCACTACTTTCATTCTATTTCCTGTTTACAAAGATTTTTACAGGAAACAATGAAAATAAATAAAAATTGTTTTCAGTGTTTCCTCTGTAAATCTTTGAAAATTGAAAATAGAATTAAAATAATATGACATTTTTATAACTATTTTTATTGTAATTATTTCTAAATTTAGGAAATAAAAAGAAGAAATGAAAAACAAACCAAACAGACCTTAAGTATTTATTTTTTCAAATATTAAATTCATTAATTCCCAAAAAAAAACTTTTTTTCTTTTTGGTTTCTTAATGAATGTCCTGTTAGCAGTCTCCATAGAAATATAAGGCATAATCCCTTGGGACTTTCTTTGATATGAGGACAAATTCTGATACAGATAATGGCCGCTGCATAATGGAAAAGCGAAAATAGCAAAGCTGATGGAGACATCTTTGTCTATACCTAGTAGAGCAGGTGTTAATTAACAAATGAAAAAAACTTGAAGTGCTCAAAATATCATCCATATTTGGTGTAATAATAATAATAATATATTTTGCAGAAGAAGAAAAAATATGAAGGAATTGAAAAGAAATGGATAAAACAAAAGAAATCAGGCGTGGCAGGGTAAATAATGAGAATATCCTTGAATTGGGGAGGCCCGTACTTGAAATGAAAAGCACTAACATCATTTTTATTCTTCATGCAGTTTCAGGTAGAGGTGGCATTATCATTATTTTATCTATTTTATCAAGTTGTTTCCTGTATTTATCAAAGCATGCATACTAACTTGGTTTATGTCAGCATCCAAATTAAAAAGGATTCTCTTTATCTTCCAAGTGATTAGTCTTAAAAGCATGGGTTATAAACAATTAAATAACGTTTATCATTATGGTACTCTGAAAATTTAAATTGTTTAAGTTGAGAAAAAAAAAAAGTTTTGGACACTTGTTAAACCATCGGGTGCATATGATTCTAGATTTCTTTTTCAACATTTTACTGCTAAACAAAGCTTATAAATGGTGTTCATTTTAATCTGCAATTTGTTTTTAACCAAACCCAAGTCAAATATAATAACTCTCTTCTAACTTGATGGGACATAAGGTTGATTTGGATCATAATGTTTAACTAGTTTCGTATAAGAAGTAACAGTAATTTTGAAGTAAAAGGGAGTAATTAGTACTTCATGGTCTTTTAGAGGAAGTTTTGGTAGCCGGCAAGTCTATGCCGACATGTAAAACTAACTTCTCCATCATATAGGTGGTCTCCTTGACTTTCAATTTACGAGTATTGTGAAGATTATATCAATAATTCAACATAATTAACATTGAACACAAGCTTCCCCTTAATTTAGGTAGAATGTGTTATAAAGAGAAAAAAAGAAGTATACAAATTAAAGCTAGTACACTACATCTAAATGGTAGAAGGGGACTGAATTATAAACTAAATTTGAGAGGTAAAGAAGCATAGAAAGGTTTGAAGGGAAGGCAATGATGAAACTAAGTGAGTTCAGAATGAAAATTTTGCCGTTTTAAGAGGTAGAAATGATGTAGAATGTATGGCTTCATGAATAAATCTTATGGTTGTGGCTGGCAGCCACCATTATGACCACAATATCCACATCTTTGTGATGCACGCGCACCACCAAACTCAAACACTATCTCACAAGCCTCCACTTTCGCTATCTCTCACACGCAACACAAACCAACCACACACGCACAAACACTCGCACAATCTTTTAGGGATGGATCGGTTTGATTTGGTTTTTAGTTGGAGAAAAATCCTAACCAATAAAAAATGGTTTGATTTGGTTTGGTTCGGTTTTAACAATTTTTCTACTAAATCTGAACCAAACTAAACCATTCAAGAACGATTTGGTTCGGTTCGAATTCGAAGATTATTAAATTTCAAAAAAAATAAATATAAATATTAAATATATAAAATATTAAAAATAAAATAAAATAAATATAATGAGTATTAAACTATTAAAATATAGATAAATATTAATACATAATAAATATTACATATTAAAAAATATATAAAAATAATAAAATATAGTAATTGGTTCGGTTTGATTCCATAGTCCTTGAAACTGAGAACATAACCAATCACTATTGGGTTTGGTTTGGTTCGGTTCGGTTCGGACCCGAACAACAAAAATCCGAACCAATTTAATTAGTTTGGTTTTGATCTTCGGGTTCGTCGGCTCATTGGTTCGGGTTTTACACTCCCACTATCTTTACATTTTCCCTAGCATATCCATCACAAAAAGAAAAGATTAAAATGGTCAACTATATCTTTCTTAAAAAGTCTCAAACAAATTCTCGATGAAATCCCGCACCTTTTTACATCAAAAGTTTCAAGCGAAATCTCAGCCACCTTAGAATAAATTCTTGGTGAGGACTTCGGTAATTTAAAGTGACAAAGAAAATATATTCTTTTTTTTTTTCTCTTGGAAATAAGAGTTAAAAAAGTTGAGAGTTGAATTTAAACTTGAAAGTGAAACTCCCCTTGATCCTAAAGTTTGGCCCCACTAAAAGTAGAGTCATGCACCTTTCTAAACTCTATAAGCCTGAATGCCACGTCACTTTCTTGATCACCATTTTACTCATTCCTTGCTATAGAGATCATCCATCCCATTTTGATATACCACGTCCTATCCTCGTTAATGATATTTTGTTATATAAATTAAAATTTTATATAATATTAAAAAATTAAAATATGTAACAAGATGTTATTGGTAGAGATAGAGTCTGATGCACCAAATTGAGACAACTGATCATCTGTCCCACTATGTGCCCCCCAGATAACCATGGACGACCCCACAGGGCTACACATCATCTAGCATGTGTCCCAACTTCATGGCACACCAGGGTCCATATTTGTTTCAAGTGTTAATGAAATTTGAGGGACATGTAGTCCCCACTCAGCCCTTAGCTGCAAGACAATGGCATTAGTTGGTAAGGTGCAAGCGGGCTTTAGCCGCCATACTTGCTTGCATGCGCATATTTTGGCAACCATGAGGCGTATGGGGTATGGGTTAGTTATGCGATTTTTTTTTGTTTTTTTTTTTTTTAAATATGCACTACTAATGAGCATCCCAGAAGTAAGTGCTACTGTACCATGCGCACAAAATTTGGCAAAATGTTGACAAGGAGCCCACCAGGCTGTAACTCAAAATTTGGAAAGTTTTTTTTTGTTTTTTTCTTTATATTTTTATTGAGTTAGTGCATGCCCTGAGGCCTGAAGAGTTAATTTGAAGAAGCCATGCATGAAAAGTGGAAGGATGCTTCTTCATTATTTTTTCTTTTTATTCTTTGTATCTAGGCATATCCTTCTCAAGCTTTTATTAGCTAGTTAATGGCTACAACAGTGGTGTGGGATTGATAGCTGACCCATAAAATTAGTTTAGTGAGAAAAGATTTGATTGTTGTATTTTTTTTCCTCCAAAAAAAGGTGATTTAATTTGCTGTGAAAGATAAACAAGACTTTAATCCCATGCGCTCAATGTTAGAAAGCTATTGGATGAAATAAACAAATTGATAGGCAAAACATTCCTGATAATGCATGCTTAATTTGTCATTTTAAATTCATTCATTGTATCCCACCCAGGTGTTGACTGAGAGACTACGATATATATATCAGTTCTGATCGAAGTAGAATCTTGATGATTGTATGAACATGCTTATAAGGAAATCTTAGGATAAATAAACAGGACTAATGTTCATTTGTTAAAAAATATATATGAACTTCATAGGACATTATATATAATATTCTATACATGTTGGATTGAAAAGGAATAGGTGTAGGAAATTAAAAAAGGATTAGCAATAGTAATTTAGAACTACAAAGAATGGTTCCCACAAGAATAATTTCCCATAGGTGTGCATGGATTTATTGAAACAAACAAGAGATGTTCTGAATTTTTAAAAGGTACATAATCTCTTAGAAAGTTCCCCACAATATACATTAAAATAATATAGAGAGAGACCTTAGGGTGGGGGTGACCAAACCAAATTATTTTAGTTGCTTTGTAATGTTTAATATTGTGAGACCTCGAGCCGTGGCAATGGCAGAGCAAAATCTATCTCGAAAGATGGAGATACTGGATTGGGACATACCCAACCCAACCCCACATTCAAATACAATATAGAATATACCCATCCCATCCTCCCATACACGCCACATCATTTTCTCCCATTTTGAATACAAAGAATGCATGTCTTTGTCTATTTTTGTTGCATAAATTCGATTCTCTCTTGATTGCTCCACGCAAGCATCATTCTGCTGCGTGACTCTTCGCAGCCTGTCTGCTGTCTTATTCGTGGTGCTGTCTAAGGTGTATCATCCACCAAAATGATGTAGTATTACATCACCCAAATGGTAACATCTGGATCAACCAGATTGTCACTTGGGTTTTGACTTTTCAACCCTCTACAAAGGGGTCAATATTAGCATGAAGCCCAAGGTGTGTGATATATGAGTGTTCCCCCATTTTTTATTTTCAAAATACATTACTGTCCTTTTCACCACTACCCCATCCTTACCCCCACCCACACTCACCTGTCACCCACCCACAACCGCCACTGGTCAGAGGACCGCCGCCGCCTCAAGCTCCGCCATTCCATCAGATTCATAACCTTTCTTAGCATCAAAACACCAGTTCATTTGTTCAGCTATTCGATTCGGGGAAAGGGATCCTTGCTGTGGCTGAAATTGAAAATCAAAATCCCAGGGGAAGAGTCTCTCTCACACTCAAAGTTCATCTCTTTGGGAAGCTGGAAGCATCATCATGTTGTACATTGTCCTGTGAAATTTCTATGCCTTTTACGAAGTAGATAATTAATGACTGGTGCTAGATACGCATCACCTATACATACAGAATCTATATTTTAATTTGTTACTACTGATTACTAATGATCTTAGATTCATAACAATTGAAGCACGATTTTTGATAAACAAAATTCGTAAGAAACGTTTGTGATGGTCTAAGTTAGAGGAGGGTGGCTGGTTGGGAGGTAGGGGTGAAGGATAAAATTGGTATTTTCAGTTTTTTGGGCTATCAGGTCAAGGTTACATTTCTTTTTGTTTGGAACATTAAATCTGGATCCTGATTATTTTAATGTTATATCCATATCTATTGGTTGCAAATATGCTTCATGGCTATACCACCTATTTTAATGTTTTATGCTAGAATTAACCCTTTCATAGAGTTTTGAAAAGTCAAAACTCCGATGACAATCTAAATGATCCAAATTTTGTCATTTGAGTGGTATATCATTGTACCATTTTGATGAGTGGTACACATCCTTCTCATATGCTTTCCTGTAAAATACAAGTTTGCTTAAACCCAATCATTACCTCTTTCACCTCGCGCACAAGCTTACTACTATACTCCCTCCGATCTCTATTGTAAGCAAAAATTAAATGGGACATACATATTAAAAAGAGTCATTGAGAATTTATTAAGCTTGTGTTATTGAGAATAAAAGGAGTCATTGAAAAACAAAATTTGTATTAAATGAAGGGTATTTTGAGAATAACTTCATTAAATAAGAAGAAATTAGTTGAAATTTGCTTATATTTTGGACCAAAAATTTTGAAAATTTTTATTTATATTGTGGACCGGAGGGAGTACTATTACTACCTTCACTAAAATTTATGCGCATCATATTTTGAGTTTATCCAAATTCTCACAATAGAAATACTAATGCTACGGAATTTAGGAAATTTCTTCCATACCATTTAGAGTGTGTTTGGGAAAGCTGGAAAAAAAAGATTATGCTGATAATCAATTTTTTGTATAATCGATTATTGTGATAATCGATTATAATCAGAATCTGTTTTTGTTTGGGATGTTTGCTGAAAAGCAATTTCAAAGATAATCTATTTCGTTTGGGTGATACAAAAAAAAAATCACTTTTATATAATAACTTACGAAAAGGGTATGGAGTATTTGTATAAGTTAATAATATTTGTTTAGAAGGTAGTTTTTATAGGGGTAAACAGGGAAGAGAGTTTTGAGAATGAAAAATAATCAAATCACAATAATGTTAAGCTAAAAAAACTAGATGGCATACAACAGTTTTTTTCCCCTAAATAAAGCTTTTTTATAAATTTAAGCAAAATGCCAAAACATAATAGATTATCTATAAAACAGCTTTTAAGCTAAAAAAACAGCTGAAACCAGGGAAAATAATCTTTCCCAAACATACTCTTAGTATTGCATTCTTTTGTGCGGAAAGAAGTTGACGATAAGGAATTAGAATTTGCTTCTCATTTTAGTGTATTATATCATAGAAGATGGTTAAGGAGTACCCCAAAAAAATATGGGTTAAGGAACAATAAAAGAAGTTGTTATTGGAAAATGATGCTTTTTAATATTTTGATAAGTGTTAAATTTAGTTTTTCAATAGAAATTTGTTTTTATTGAAATTTTTAATCAATATCTTTGGGACACTCTTTAGCAATATCATAATTAAATTAATTTAAAATGTATAACTATCAAAATTATGATACCACTGGATATATGGATTGCCGAGGAAGTGCTGACATAAACATGGTGTCATTCTAACCATTGGAATTGGACTTAACTGTTTAACACACAATGATTCACCTTAATTTGAATGTCGTTTTACTCCACGCTCTAGGGAGACAGAGAGAAAAAGGGAGGGGGAAGGTGTGTTATATAAGTTAAAAAATAATTCCTACTATTTGAGTGGAAATGTCATTTTGTTCTCATTTTTTATTCTATAATAAGTAGATTCAATTTGGGTTCTGTTTATACATTACTGTACTGAATTTCTTTTAAATACACGAAGGAAACAAATTACATGGAATAAGGATGCAGACCCAGACAATATAACACAGCAAGGGCCTGTTCAATCATAGCAATGTTTCCAAAATTTCGTAAGTGTGTGTTTGGGAGAAAGACTTCTGTGAGCACATACCTACCACGTCATATTTGGGTAAACAAATAAGATCCTGACAACACATTAAAATTCTGAGACACTCATTAAAATAAAATTTAAATAAATGACAACAATGAGACCCTCTCTCCTCCCTTCTTCCCCTCCCTCTACTCTACTCCAAACCATACCTGAGATCTACAAACCATGCTTCGAATCATCCAACTTCTTTCGACCCGAGTGGTTTCAGAAACCGAAGAAGGTGTCGCGAAGGTTCAAGAGGAACCGCCGGAGGAACGTTAGAATGCGCTCGGCATGAGAAAGCTGGAAGATGCATCGACGACCTACGCAGAGAAGCAACGTGTCTGCCGGACGATTGACACTTCCGTCAAGACTGCTTTGGATGTCAAGGCCGACGACGAGGCAGATCAAGGGCGGTGATTACGGTGACGATAATGTGGGTTCTGTGGAGGTTGACAGTTTAGATCGATGCTATGATTGGTGTAGTGGTAGTGGTGGAAGATGATGGCCATTTTTTGAAGTCGGTTACAGAGAAAAATGACTGGAAGAAAATTCTTTGTGCTAGCGAAAGTAGTGTGGCAGTGGCTTTTGATGGCTTCGCCACTACGCACATGAACAATGCTTTACAATCTTTAATTTCAAAACTTAGTTGATTTGATTTTTTCTGATAAAACCTACTCTCTGCTATATGGAGTTTGGTTTGAAATTTGAATAACATGGAGCATATTTCATCTAATTTGAAATTGCATATACCTGACGAGGAACTGCTCCGAATAGCCATATTCAATATCAGTTACATCAGAGGCTTATTTCATGAGAAGTTAAGATAAACAAAAACTTTCTTCTCCTCAATCACACAAAACCCAAGCTTGAACCACGAAATAAAATTAAGATGGACTATTAATGGGGTTCTGGTGGGGTTGCAGACTTGCAGTTGCAGTAGAGAGATAGAAGACTAGAAGTGGGGAGGAGAGAGAGTCTCAATTTTTGTCATTTATTTAAATTTTATTTTAATAAGTGTGTCAGAATTTTAATGTGTTGTCAAGATCTTATTTGTTGTGCCCAAATATGACATGGTAGGTACGTGCTCATATAAGTCTTTCTCGTGTGTTTGGATGGGGTATTTCAAAATTCCAAAGAATTTGAAATACAAGGCTATTGACTTGCTTCAATTGAATTACTTTCATTTTGAAAATACTTTGTTTGGATAGAGTAATTCAAATACCTTGTATTTCAATTTTTTTGTTTAGAAAAAGCAATTTAATTACCTTCAAAGGGGCCGAGGCCGGATAGTTCGGGGGTCGGGGCCGGGTGGTGCCGGTGCCGGGGCCGAATCTTGTGGTCTGGGTTTGGTGGTGCGAGGGTCGGGTCTGGTGGTTCGGGTCCGGGTGGTGCGGGGGCCGAATCCGGTGGTCTGGGTCTGGTGGTTCGAGGCCCGGACCCGGATGGTCCGGAGGCCGGGTCCGGGTGGTTTGGGCATCGTGCCAAGGTGGTACGGGGGCTGGGTCTGGGTGGTGCGGGGCCGGGGCCGAGTCCGGGTGGTCCGGGGCAGGGTCCGGTGGTATGGGGCTGGGTTCGATGACCGGGCCTGGGTGGTCCGAGGGTCGTGCCCAGGGCTCGGCGCCAGTGGTTTGGGGGCCGGGTCCGGCGATGCGGGGGTCGGGTCCGGGGGGTGCGGGGGCCGGGTCTGGGTGGTGTGGGGGCTCGGTGGTGGGTGGCACATGAGTAAGGAGAGTGGATTTCAAAATACCATCTTTTTAGGTGGTATTTCAAATTTCTCAAATTTACCTTAAACCAAATACCTCCTTGATTAAAATCCTTCATATTTAATACCCAAACAAAATATTTTGATTACCCTCTTAAAATACTTTACGTACCCTCTCCAAATATCCTATCCAAACACACCCTAAATGTTTTCAAAGAAACCTATTTGAATAATGAAATTAAAATTTATTTATTTGAATATTTCAACTCTCAAAATTGGAAATTTATTTGCATGTCTGCTCAACCATGATGATGGCGGCTCGGCCCAAGATGAAATATAGTAACTGCATCAAACATGCATATCTAGCTGAAGAAGAAAAAGCATATTGAATAGGTGACCAAATATCCAGCACAAGAACATGTGTCACTATTACAAGTCCCACGTTGAAAAAAAATGAAAGCTCGATATGGTATTTAAGCTATGAGGTTGTCCCACCTAATAGATTAATCCTTTGGGTTGGGCTCTCCTCATAGCTTAATAGGTCCTTTAATAATGAGTATATACACATGAAATCAATCTCAATTTTACAGAAAAATGATAAAAGAGAATTACCCCAATAGAGTGACTCCTAACTGATAAACATAGAAAACATTTGTAACATAGTTAAAGGTAACATTAAAGTTAAGTATTAAAACTAAATCATAATATTATTTTTAAATAAATTATTGATAAATTTTCGATAGCCAAAATGTATATTTGAACATTAACACTATTCCTTGCTTTAATACTAGATAGGAAAAGTACTGCACATAGATTTCATGTTTGTCTCAACCACAGAGCCAAGAGATGCCTTTGAAGCAATTGATAATTTGAGTGAGAGTTTGAGGCATGTTGGCATAGACACATGTCAACGTGAAGGCCATCATGTTCCCTCTGCTCCAAACTATCCGTCCTCTTCATAAAGCATATATATATGATTAATTAATACTATTTTTTATTTTTTACTAATTGAACTTTCTACATCCCCTGACTCCAAGTTATTTCTAACTTCTTCAATTTTTAGCTTTCAGAAAGGCAAAAATCTCTTGGACATTGAAAAAGCTTCAGTATCATTGTTAATAATGAAAAGACCATATCTATTTTTTTTTACTTTTCCCAAAGGGCAATGGAACTAATAAAGTGTGATTAGGCTTTCTCACGGGCATGTATCTTAAAAGGGTAGCATTATCTATGTCTTGGAACTCTTAATCCCTATTATTCTTCATTGTTTAAAGTGTTTACTATTTAATATGGAGTTGATGAAGTAATGCATGAAAAACATTAAAACAAGGGTCATGCTAACGAGTATCACAAGGACATTGGTTAAGGATACCAATAAAAAGCAAGAATCTAAAAATACACTTATTAAAATATTGAATGCTTTATTTCCTAATAAAAACTTTCTTTTATTGATTCCTTAACCAATGCTTTTAGGGCACTCGTTAGCATTTTCTTTAAAACAATGGAGTCCCTAGACTGAGATCTTAAGTTTGATCCTGATGTAGAAAACAAATAATAAAGTAGCTACTAGGATTTCTTGAAAAAACAATTAAGTAGCTAGGCATGCGCATACTATCAATTGGAAATCCTAAGTTGAAATCATAACATAAAACCATTTCTTTTTATTCTGTTTTTGATATGTTGGACTTTTTTTTAACCCTGGAGTTGATGTCTCAAAATGTATGGCATGCATTAGAAGCCATGTGGCCTTATGCGGTGAACTTTATTCCCTGCTAAGATTCTCTATGTCCCAAACATACATAGGGTTAAGAAATTAATCTATGTGATATATATATTAATGATTTGGGCAGATAAATAGGAAATGGGTAGGGGGGACAGGAATCTTCTAGTATGACATTAAGAATTGTTTAGAGCTGTCTGTAAGGATTGAAACTGAGATTAGGAAAGGAGTTAATCCTAATACAGATGTCATATAATCATTATAACGTAATATGTTATGAGTAGATTACATATGCATAACGTGAAGTGAATAATACTTGTATCCTGCTGGGGTCACAGACTCAATTTATACAACTAAGGTATTAATAAAATCATTCTGCTAACCTCTTTGCATCAAATGACACTCTTCCCGCCGCGGGGGGGTCTTTCTTATGTTTTTTTATTCAAAATAGAAGGGGGGAAAAACAGCCTTAAAGCATTGAATATTGAAAATATTTTGTTCAGCACATCTCTGAACTGAATATGTTCCTATTCTAGCTGTAGTGAGTAGCGACTTCTGACAGCTTCAAGCTTTGAGTTTAACAAAAGATTAAAGGATTCCTCAATCTCCAAATTTGAATACGTTTGCAAGTCATTTGTTCTTAGTTCTCATAAAAAAAACGTATAAACCTGACGCGGAGCCATGGGTGGTGGCTGCAATCTGAGTGCGCTAACCAATAGTGCGGGTCACTATGGGCTATACATTTATCTTCAGGGCCTTGCTACCTGTACTTCCTATATTTGGCATCTACTCTCACTTTGAATCCGACATTTAAATGTTGGATTCAGAAAATACATGTACCCCTACACACCTTCCGACATTTAAATGCCAGATTCAGAATTATGTTTTCAGTATCTAATTGCTAAACACCTTTCAGCATGGATATATGAATGCTGGGCAGCAGGGGAACCCAAATCCACTTTAAGGACATGACATCTCACTCACATTTTTTGGGGATGCAGATTTCAGTCCCATTTTTCTATCTCATTCCCTATCACACCAATCAAAACATACCACATCACTTAAAAAAGTATCACTTTTAATTTATATAATAATAACACGATGAAAACTTTTGAACTAGCGTGACATGTTTTGATTGATGTGGCTGAGAGTAGAACAGGGAATCAGGGATAGAAGATGTGCGTCCCATTTTTATATGGTATATTTATTTCAATTTAGCATATGATACATGACAATTATAGGTTATATACTCACATATTTTAGGTATTTTTAACTACATTAAGGTGAAGAGAGGTGCAAAAGCGAATTCCACCACTGTTCACAATGCCTCCATGAGTTTGCATCCTACATCAATTAATCTTTTTTTTTTTATCAACAAAACGATTGTAAAAAAGGTGGAAATTATAAATAAACTCCCCTTCGTAATCTTTTTCCATCTAGCTTGGTGTATATGATAGGATGCTTGCTCTTCAACCCTTTCTAGAAGGTGGAGAGAGTAACCACTATAATGCAAAAGCTAGATCTTTTAATGAATAATTATTCTATTTATCGAAAAAAAAAACTCCCTTGAGGTTTGACTTAGTTTCACCCCAAACCCCTCGTTTCAAAAGTTATAATTGGTGTAGTTTCAATCACAACCCCTTCAAAGAAAATAAGTTTAATCACAAGTCATAACATAAACTTTAAGGGAGATTAATTTGTGATTTCTAAAATAAGAAGGGTGATAAGTGTAATTAAGCTCACCTTTAAGAAAAATCAGTATAATTTTCTCTAAAAATAAGGAACTTTCAGCTTCTCCCAAGTTTTCAATATCATATTTTTTTGTGAATTTATTTTGTAATATTAGTCTTTATAAATAATGACTATTTTCAAAATTAGTATATGTATTTATATTTTCACTTCTAGTAATTTGTCACTCAAATTCTTCTATTGATATCTAAATCATGATCTCGTAATGCTAGTTACTTATTTATTATCTAGCAAATGAAAAAGACATTTCACGAGAATGTGAATTAAAAAAGAAGTCTAAATTAAAAAGCTAAACACAATATTTTTGGATATTATATAAAGATGCTTTATTTTCCTTAACATACCAGATAGAATTTGATGCTAAGAAATACTACAAGGTAAAGGGGAAAAAAAAAATCTCAGCTGATTGACTGTTTTTGTTGTTACCTCCATTTATTTCCAACTTGAACATAGTTTCTAAATCAGTCCATGCTAAGTAACCAAGATAGTTCCGACACTTTCTCTCTTCCTCACAATTTGGAACCTACCAAATTTCTCATCACCTCTCTTCTTCATCCGTTTTTGTGCTCTCTCTTTGTATATCCTATGCATATGAATGTTATGTTGAATTTCTCTTCTCTTATAGTACTTCAAAAAACCTACAATATTCTCCTGACCACAACCAAGCACAAATAACATTAAAACCTAAAGAGGCAGGATGGCCTTTTGGAGCTTCACCTATTCCCCTAGGCTCCTAATTGGCCTCCTGTCCCTTCTCCTCCTCCTTCTCCACCCCATCTCCGCCATCCGCCTCGGCGTCCTCCGGTTGCCACCACCTGAGCTCCCTATCTTCCGGGAAGCCCCCGCCTTCCGCAACGGCGACCAATGTGGGTCCACACAAGCTGACCTAATCAACATAGCCATGACCCTTGATGCAAACTACCTTCGTGGCACCATGGCTGCTGTTTTGTCCATGTTACAACATTCTACGTGCCCTGAGAATCTCTACTTCCACTTCCTCTTCTCTCATGATACCCCTGAGCTATTCTCCACCATCAAATCCACCTTCCCTTATCTAAACTTCAAGATCTATCGCTTCCATTCCAATAGGGTTCGTGGCAAGATATCAAGGTCTATACGACAAGCCCTAGATCAACCTTTGAATTATGCAAGGATATACCTAGCTGACATCTTACCAAATGATGTGAAACGTTTGATATATTTAGACTCTGACCTTGTGGTTGTGGATGATATAGAAAAGCTTTGGAGGGTTGACATGGAAGGGAAGGTAGTGGCTGCACCAGAATATTGCCATGCAAATTTCACACTATATTTCACGGATGAGTTTTGGTCAGACTCGAGTTTATCCAAGACTTTCGAGGGGAAAAACCCTTGTTATTTCAACACGGGGGTGATGGTAATGGATGTGCAAAAATGGAGAGAAGAAATGTATACGGAGAAGATGGAGAAGTGGATGGCAGTGCAGAAGCAACAGAGAAGGATATATCATTTGGGTTCTCTTCCACCTTTTTTGTTGGTTTTGGCAGGGAATATTAAAGCTGTTGATCATAGGTGGAACCAACATGGGTTAGGTGGGGATAATTTTGAAGGGAAATGCAGGACCCTACACCCTGGTCCCATTAGTTTGTTGCATTGGAGTGGAAAGGGTAAGCCATGGTTGAGATTAGATTCTAGGAGGCCATGCACTGTGGATCATTTATGGGCTCCTTATGATTTATATCCCTCGGCCACACACTTTTTTGAAGAATGAATGAAGAGATCAGAGACTTTTAGATATATAGTTATATCTAGAAGACGAAGGATAGAAATGAATGTGAGAGTTAGGGGTTCGTGAGATATTTCTTCTTTTATGAGTCACAGATTAAGGGAAGTGGCTAGAAGCTCCGACGGCATTGTAATTTGTGTAGGCAAGGAGAATAGTTGTAAATACTTTTTTTCCTTGTCTTAGTAATTTTCCATGTGAACATGTGGTTTCATAATCAGTATGACCAAATACAAATTATACTGATTAGTACAACACTCAGCATTGAATATTGGCATGAGGGATTCAGTATCCAGTACATATATATCCATGCTCATAGGGAATAAATATTAGGACATATCTGCAACTTTATGTGGCACTTCACCTTTCTAAATTCTAACCGAAGCATAGAATAATACCGCATAAACAACTTGGATACTTTCCAGTCCTCCTGCCTCTCCAGCCAAAAAAAAAAAAAAAAAATATAAAGAGGGAGGGAGGACAAAGATAATGGAGAGAGAATGATCAAATAATGAAGAGAGATAATAGAATCAAGAGAGAGATAGAGAGGCTACAAGGAGGATGGAGAGAGTGGTGCTGGAGAGGATCCAAATTCAGTTAGTTCGGGTTACCTAATTAAAAAAATTGCTAAACTCAAACAAACCTGACATTCTTGCGATTTTTTTTTGTAAGAACACCTCAATTTACACCAACTCGGCGTTGCTTCAGTAAAGTCCTTACATAACTTACAATTTCTAGATTGAGAGAAAGGCGAGTAGGAAACAATAGGGTAAAATGTAATAATAGAAAAGGAAGAGCATATGGAAATTAAAAAACCATGCACCTGTTCCAACGAACCAAAACGTATCAAAACCATACTTCAACGAATAATCCAATGACTAAACACCTTTAAGGCAATAAGATCAAACCAAGTCTTTAATTGACTTAACAAGATTTTTCTGTTACATCAAGATCAAAGCCATAATATTTCTTTATCTATCTATAGATAAAGTTATTGTAAACAACACTTATTTCCAAGCCTATTGGTTCCTACTCAGTTGATACTCCTACAAGAGTCTTGACTTTCATAATATCCAGAAATGTATAAGAAAAAAACCTCATCCTCTAGGGGAACAAAAATCTGCTTAACTGAAACCATATACAAACATGAACCCTACTATTGCCTCAATTTTCACAGCCTCCCGCTTTACTTGCAGCACTCAAATAGTAAAAAGCTTGGCGAAATGCATATATATACCAAAGGAGGTCTAAAGGTCTACACATAAGTAAGAGATGACAGAGCCTGCTCGCCGCTTGGTTCGCTGGCTAACCTTCCACTTCTCAACGAGGACCTTTTTTATGTTGGGACAGCTAGAAACCACGGTGGCCACTCCAGCTGAAGTTATACCAGAACAATAAACCATATGGCATGACTCCAGCATGGTGCAACATTTTACAAGATGGGTTAGACCAACATCTGTTATTTGACGGCAGTGTGAAAGCACTATTTCTTTAAGCAATGGACAGTGTTCTCCCAACTCAGCCATCGCCATATCACCCAAATTCTGCAATTGTATTCAGCAATGTGATGAAAGGAAAGTGGAAAGTAAAACAAAGTAGTAGTAAAACTTCATAGGGGTTAGTTTGTAAGTTGAAAAGTTCCGAGATCCTTGTGTAAAAACTTTATTATACAAAAAATATTGAGCTCATTCATATAGATCGAATATGAACATCACATAATGCAGTTCTGTAAACTGTTTCTACTACATCATTGAAGTAAACTAATCTTCCTTATTTAAAAGAATATCCATGAAAATATATATGCCTTAAGCAAGGGTTTGGTATCATGATGTCCCCAATATATGCTAATAATATATATGCAGTCCCTGACCATGTGTGTATTTCATCAATAGTATTTTAGTAAAAACTATAACCGAATCAATAAACTACAAGAAATTCCTAGAACAGAAAAAAAAAGTAGGAAAAGTAAAAAAGCAAATAATAGAGAGAGAGGTAAGGATACACACCTGCAGTACACTCACGTCTAAATAGCAGAGTTGAGGGCACCCCCTTGCAATGGCTGTCACTCCAGCATCTCCAATTTGGTGGCAACCACTAACATTCAGATAATGAAGGGAACAACCTTCAGCGATAGCATCAAGGGCCTCATCTCCCACCCTAGTAATTAGCAGAGATTAAGGTAGACATCATCCACAATGAACAACACTGACGATTTCTGAAGTAATCTAGAGCTTGCAAAGCAATTCAAAATGGAAGTACAGAAGAAAAGATACCTCTAACATAATAAAACAAAACAAAAAATGAAAAAATGAAAAAATAATGCATGTAACTGAGAGGATTTGAGTGGAGAGGAGGAATAAAAATGATGTGAATAAGGATTTACCTATCACAGAATCGGATGCTAAGATCAGTTAGCAACTTGCAATGCTTGCCAACAGCAACAATCCCCTTGTTCCCAATCTAATACAGGGGAAAGAAAGCAAGAAACATTAGGAGAAAGATAGAAATGTAGAAACCTCTATAATACAACTTAAAAGTCAATAACAAAAAGTATTGAGAAAATTGAATTTTAAAAGATATAACTATAATAGAACTGATTACTTTGGGGGTTTTGTATCTGGAAATGGTTATCTAAAAGTAACTTGGTAAAAACGAGTTTTGTTTGGACTATGTTAAGGTGAAATTATTTTTGAAATAGAAATCACCAAAAGAAGTAAACGTCATTAATATTAGAAGGGCAATTTTGTTAAATCATGTGTAATGTGTGTCAGTATTAATTCTGTACAAAATCATTCAACATCATTCTCCAAGGTTACAAAGTGCAGTATGCATTTTGAAAGAGAGCTATAAAGAAAAACATAATTTTGAAGCTAAAAATGAAGTTAAACAAGCAGAATGACGTTTTACACTGAAAGCACAAACATTCATACAGACAAAGTACCTCATAACAGCGACGGATATGAAGTTTCTTTAAATTCCTGCAGCCACTAGCTATACCACACATGGCTTCATCTCCAATGCTTGAGCAATCTACCAAGTGAAGAGCTTGCAAGAATTTGCATCCCTGTCCAACCTGAAGAAGGCCAGCATCACCAATTCTTTGGCAGTAAAGCAATGCCAACTCAGTGAGATGTCTGTACAATAGAAAGATGAGATCAGCATCATTGATGAAAGATCAATGTAAAAATTCAAAATTTTGGAACTTGTGTCACCTAATATTATGTCAATATCATGAGCTAATATTCATATTTAGGTCCATGGCATGAATGTGTCTGTCAGATTTAGACATTTCTATAAAATCTTTAACTTGTTTTTGCCACTTGGTTATGGATGATAAGATGAACCAAGTGAAGTCCGCACGAGATTGATAAGTAAAATGCACAAATCCTCTAGTTCAAAAACAAAGCTTCAATAATGTTTAGCATGCCTGTGAAACCATATTGACATAATAGTCAAATTTCCAAAAGCAAGTGGTTCATAGAGTATATTTTTTTTACTCCAAATTGAGCCTGTTAGCAACACCAATAGGGCCCACAGAAAAAGTTATTAGAAGCAGTCTCCCATATTCATATTTTTGCATCAAATCAGGCCTGTTAGAGCACCAACAGGCACTAGCAAAATCATTAGAAGTCTATCCCATTACATTGAGTTTGGGAGAGGTAGACTTGTGTGATGAGTATATGCACTACCGTGAATGTATTGTTAGGTATTTCGTCGTTCAAGCTTACACTGGGAATACTTAATCAGCTTATAAGAGTGCATGTGCAGTAAAATAGGAGGATATGAATATATGCAATTATCACACAAACAAACAAAAATTGCAACACAAGCAAAAGCTATACTAGACAACATAAGATTAATTAAATATCATAACACTTAGCAGATAAAGAGAGACCAAGCGGCTAAGCATAAGTCTCCTTATGTTGCTTCTTTCTTTTATCAGTTAACCATTATCAGTTAACCAATTCCTTATGCAGCTTCTTTAGTACTAAACGTAGAGTTTGTTCTTTGTTGTATAAACAAATACACATGAGTTCCATTCATGCATCTATAACATTTTCACACAACTTAGCTTATAGAGAAAAACATACTGGCAAGATTTTCCAACAGATTCTAGCCCCAAAGTTCCAATGTTGTGGCATCCATTAACTTCAAGATGAGTCAGTTCCTTACAACCAGTAGCAATTGCTTCCAAACCCTTGTCACTTAGGAAATAGCAATCACTTAAAGTCAAATTCTTCAACTTCTTACATCCATTGCCGATAGCACACAAACCCCTGGATTCAAGACATTATCAAAAGAAAAAGGATTACAAACTAAGCCCAAAAAAAATTAAGAATTTTTTGGAAAGATTATTAGCAGAATGCAAACTCAAAAATTAGAGACACAATAAAAGGTTGTGTCCACATGTACAACCAAAAGATTGCAGTTTACACCCGCTTAAAGGTCATGTAAAGAAAATTAAAAAAAATACAACAACAACCAAGCCTTATCACACTAGATGGGCTCGGATATCATGATCAAACAACAGCATTGGGCTCTATCAAAAACCAGAAATTAAAAATAAACAGAGAAAAAAAAAGTGTTAGAAGAACCTCTTCTCAATTGATCAATATTCCTACAAATGGTTGATAAAATCACAGCACCAGAAAAGAATTTGCAATTAGAGCATTGTGATATTGTGTGAATTCAACCATAGTGAAATGAAGTTAAATCTGGAAAAAGCAATTGAGAGAGCAGCTCACTTATCAGTAAATCTCTGAAAACTATATAGAGCCAATAACTCCAGAGAGAAACAATTAGCGCCAACAGCTTTCAAAGCATCATCTGTAACATTAATACACTGCAGCTTTAGAACTTTCAAATGTGGGCATCCTCCGGCAACAGCAAGCACCCCCTGATTGTGAATGAACTCAGAGTCCAATGCCAAGGTCTCAAGGGATCCGCAGTGTGATCCTACAGCTTCCATTGAGGAGTCAGTTATTTTGGCACACGCTGCCACACCAAGAGATTTTAAAGATTTTCCCACGCCTGAGGCTAATCCAATCAAACCCTTATTGGTCAAGCCTTCACAGAAACGAAGATTCAAATCTTCAAGTTGCTTGCAACACTGTCCAACAGCAGCCAGACCTTGATCTCCAACATAACAACCCTAGAGGAAAATTTCGGTAATTACAACAAAAGTTATGCACCATCTACACCATTTAACTCTAGAATTGTAGATATTAATACAACGGCAAAGCAAAGTATGCATTGATAGAGAAAATGGGTGATGGTGTCTTAAGTTCTAAAGCTTCAGAAGACATCGACTCTGTTCAACTAGCAGTACAATTAAAAAAAAAAAAAAAAGCTGACTAAGTGCCCTTTTGGACACAAGATATTACAGAATATTAGGGTATGTTTCCTTTGTTTTCAGTTTTTTGTTTTAACTTACAGTTTTCAAGAATAAATACATAACTGCCACCTTGTTTTCATTATGTGTCTTGTTTTCAAAAAATTGTATAGGAAACACTGAAAACAAAATTTTATAAATATTTCTGAAAACAGAAAAATGGAGACAAAACAAACAGACCCTTAACATTCATTACCATGATTTTTTATTTTAAATTACTTTTCCAATATTAAAAAAGCAACTTTATTGTTTTGACAACATGGCTAAACAGGCTATGTTCCATTGAAATGAAATAATATGGCAAAAGAACAAAACATGAACATCAACAAGTGCTTCGAATGAGCGGAGACATACACTTATAAATGTAATATGATATCAACCACAAGTCCATGAAATCGAATTAGCTATTAAATTAAATAAAAAAAGGTATCATAATAATAACAATAATACCTGCAAGTCCAAGGCTTTCAAAGTAGTGCATTTCCGAGCAAGTGAAATTAATCCATCATTAGTGACATTAGAACACCATATCAAGCTAACCTTCTCAAGCTTGGGAAAACATTCCCCAAGAGCAGCTAACCCAGCATCAGACAAACAAAGAGAATCAATATCGCTATCCTCGGAACCGCTTTTGTCACTCGCGTAATTCAGCTTCAGCGACGAAGCCGTAGAATTTTCCATCGCGCGTCTTCTCCCCTATTTAGGTCAAAATTAACAAACAAAAAAAAAAACAAGTTCATTTCATACCTAATTGAATTGAATTGAAGGGAATTGAGAATTAGATTTACGAGGTAAGGGGGAATGGAAATGGAGAGGCGCTCGTCGATGTGGACGTTGGTGACGTTGGAGAATCGGGTGGACAGGAGGTGGATGAAGAGGTCGGGGGAACCGGTGGCGCCGATTTTGAGGGTGGTTCGGGCGAGGCGGTCAAGGCGGAGCCACCGGTTGCAGACGAGGGAGCATGCGTCGCGGCTCGACTTGGAGTCGATGTGGCGGAAGATCTCCACGATTAACTCGTCCGGGAGACACGTGTTGATCCAATCGTTACCTCTCATCGCGACTCTTCTCTTCTGATAACAACACTCCACCGATTCAGATTCAGATTTCGGAGTTTCAAAACCACCGGAAAGCCAAGAGGTTGGTGTTAGTGCCTACGTCTTTCTAGGTCGGATGTGATTGGATATTTGGATTTACCACCCTCCTTTTCTATGTAGTATTTTTTTTTTTTTTTTTTTACTCTTTACATATCTATATAACGGTGATTATAGTCACGTTTACCGTATGTTGATTGTTAATCAAACAAGATGGTTTATCGAATAAGGTAATCAAATGGTCGAGATTTTTCATCTAGAAACGAATCTTCTAGTAAATGTAGGCGATTATAGTGGCATTTACCGTACGCAGTATCAGAGTGTGTATATTGGTACACGCATTGTTAATCAAATGGCTGTTGTTGGTTTATCAAATAAAGTAATCAAATGGTCGAGATTTTTCACCAAGAGACAAATATTCTAGTAGATATATTGATAAAGCAGGAAAGTTTATTTGTTGGCTAGTACGTCTTTACCACTACAAGCCACCGTTGCCTACCCCCACCAGATTTGAAACCCCACAACACACCACTGCTTACACACCAAAGAACCACCATCTGAACCCCTGACATAGATCCTTTTATAGATAGTTTTGGTTTTAGATCCGTATGGTCGTGTTAGTGTGTATTTGTCTGCACTTGCTAATCAAAAGGTTGTTGATAGTTGTTCATCAAATAAAGTAATCATATGGTTAATGTTTTCATCTGAAACGGCTGGAAATCAATCTCTATTAGTCCTTATCTGTGCCACAACAAGCCACCATTGTCCACCTCGATCGGATTTGTAACCCTACAACAAGCATGCTACCGTAGCTCAAAGTGTTGCAACTCAAAGTGTTGTTGCACAGCTACCCCCACTTTGATAGTGTGGCATGTTAAAATTCACCCTAAAAATTTACATATTTTCTACTTATTTTTTGTTCTCTCATACTTCTTTTCACTTTACAGTTTACTTCCTTGCATGTCTTGACAAAGTGTAGGGGAACCTAATCCTTACCCAAATGGGTCCACTTTTATCATTTGTTAGTGGTATTTTCAATTATTAACTCTTCATGATCCGGATAAATGGCGATTTTGAAGTACATGAAAGCTGAAGATATTTTCATGCGGTGTATTATAGCGCTAACAATGCTGCTGGTCAAGTACACATGCATGTATCATGAGTTGCAAAAGCAGGCAGCGCCCCATGTTTTTCTCCATTTATGACCATTGACTTATTGATGCATTAGATTATTAAATTAAAAACTTTAGTTTGACTAATCTTATCAAATAATTTAGTGGCTTTGCTCCAAAAAAAAAAATTCAAATAATTTAGGCAAAACATTCCATCTGATTTAATTTTCCACAATCCCTTCACTAATCAACGTTTGCATTAATCCCAATCCAACCGAGGAGGTGAGTGTCGGAGCGCCAAAAGCTAATTTTGGAGCGAAGATAGCCTCTCCTTCACGTGACGTGGATAATTATTAATTAAAAAATAGATAGCCTCTCCTTCACGTGACGTGGATATGGATAATTATTAATATTTTTTACTGTAGAAAAGCAACTCCTAATTATTTTTGTTAAGGTTGATAATTTGGTAATGGTGGTGAAAATTAAGAATTAACTTGGAAAATTACCTTTCCACTGCGATGCTATTATGTTAATCCACTCTCAATGATGATTGATCGGGCAAGAATTCGTAATGATGAAGAATAATTGAAATCAAAAAGAGAAGATTCAAAAGAAGAAGAAGAAGAAAGAGTTGAAGAACAGAGCAACCAAACATCGAGGGAGAAAGGGGAAAGAGAACGACATTGAGGGAAGCGATCATCATGTCGTTCTCATTCTTTAAGGCTTTGAGGCCTAAAACGCCGCAGGAGGTGGCAAGGTCCATCAAGGAGAGTCTCATGGCTCTCGATACCAAAACTGTTGTTGAAGTTAAAGCCCTCGAGAAGGTTACCTTCTTCTTCTTCAACTATTCACTCGCGTAATTTCCACCCTTTTGATCCAATTTCTTTATGCTCTATCTGGGTCTTCCTTTTCTCACTGAAATTTCCAGTCTTGAATATTGGGTATGTCTTAAAAATTCAATTCTCAGAATGGGTCCTGCAAATTGTTACATGAGGTAGTTAGATAGATGGTTTTAGATACCCCTTGTATAGTGTAGTGTAGTTTGTTGTGATATAAAATTATTATGCATATTTTATACTACAGTAAGACAATTATTGGTGTAATTTGCAGCTATATGTAGTTTTGTTTGAGAAACATTTATGACCTAATTAGATATTTATGTTGGTGAGAAGCAAAATGAAGAGAGAATATGCTCCAGTGATATCAAAACCTTGTTTTTCTTCATCTTGGAGTTAGTTTAATAGTGGCTATTGGTGCTTTTTGTCCTTTATTATAGGCTTTAGAGGAAGTTGAGAAAAATTTCGTGACAATGAGAACCATGCTTTCCGGAGATGGAGAGTCAGAACCAAATTTGGATCAGATTTCTCAGCTGGTTGAGGAAATTTGCAGGGAGGATGTTCTTACTCTTCTAATTCACAAGCTGCCTATACTTGGATGGGAAGTAAGATTCTGATTGATACCGAGCACTACCGCATTCAGTTGACTTAACTGGTTGCTCATCATTGGTGTATGAATTTTGATACAGGCAAGAAAGGATTTAGTCCATTGTTGGTCCATATTATTGAAACAAAAGGTTGACTCCAGTTATTGCTGCATAGAGTACATTGAGCAACACTTTGAGCTGCTTGATTTTCTTGTTGTATGGTAAGCTTTTTACTGCATCAACTTTTCTGCTGCCGACTTGAACTGCTTTTTGCTCCCTTCCTTCACTCCTCTTTCAATGATGGATCTTTATCATTCATAGTTGTATATTGTATTCAAGTTGGAAGAGTGAAACTGATGCTCTATACCAAACTGAAAACATGATTTTGTTTTTTGGTTTTTCTTTATTTCAGTGTCTATTGTTCCTTATAACTGGCTGATATGTTCTTTTTTAAAAGTCAGTGAAGGATTAATCACAGTTGGATTTCTTTTATAGAAAAAGAACAGCTGGAAAAAATTTTAGTTTGCAAAACTGATATCACAGTGATGAACCAACTGTGTACTGTTCGTTCCATAAAATTGTAAAATTTGCAGGATACTTTTTAAGGCCAGTTCATTCTTCGAAAAATTGTGTATATTACATGTTTAATATGTATAGAATGTAGAGTTGATTGCATAGTGAGTTGCTTCCGTGTTGAAAGACTATTAAAATTGACCTTTTGTCGCTGTTTCTGTCTTGAGTCTACTATTGTCTGTAGTTTTAATTTTTCATTTTGTATTAATTAGCAACATACTGCAGGTTATGTAATTTTAACATTGTTAGCATAAAAATGTATTGCTTCTGTTAAAGCATTAGTGAATAGTTTCCCCAAAATTTAGAGTATAAAAGTGAACATCATTGTCTTTGTACTTGAAATTGTGGACTAAACAAATTTTATTTTATTTTTTGCTATTGTTAAAGGTTGATTTGGAAATATTTATTGGGTTCCCATGGAGTTGTTTTAATAGAGTTGTTTGGATACTTCTAAAAGGTTCTAACAAAATCATAGTGAAAAAAAGAGATTTGGGCAAAAGCTTGAAGAACCTACTTCCCATTTTTGCATAAGTTAATTTTTCCTTTCGTTATACATTTTGACCAAATTACTCTGAATATTGCTCTATTGAGACATTGTATTCTGTCCCCTTTTCATCGAAAAATGATTTTCCATCAAATGAAAACAATTGCACTTAAAACACTTTAAAGATAATAATCTTGGGTATAAATTGATTCTTGCAAAATGGGTTCTTTCAAGAAAAAAAATTTCGATAGGCAAATGTTAGATTGTTAGTATTTGTTATGTTAGTGGGGGGAGTTGAACTCATGACCTCCACCTTATATCACTCCAAATCCTATCTCCCTCCCCCCAAACCACCAAGCCACCTTACATTACACTTCAAATCCTCTCTCCCTCCCCCCAAGCCACCAAGCCACCTTATAACTCCAGGGTTCTTTCAAAATTAATAATTGCATAGGTGCTTTTTCCAAAATCAGACATCTCACAGCAATCTAAAGCACATTTAGTTTCACTGTCTACTTATGTAAACAAATGTCTAATTGTATGTGATAAATGCCTTAAATATGATTAGTGCCAAACCTTGACCCAAAAATTAGTGGGGGCAATAACTTGAACCTTCTTTGGTTGAAGTAGAACATAGACACAATAATGATGAAATAATTGTTTTACCATGATGTTAATTCTAATCTAAGTACCTGATAATTGAGAGACCATATCCTCCATACAATTACTACCTAAAAAGCCACCTTAAATCAAAATCAAGCAGCACTAGCATATTATCTTAGTTATGTAGGCATACTATAATTCACTTTCAACCACAATAATAACATGTGATTTAAGATTGAAATATGCTAAAACCATCCTCTGAACCAACTTAAAAACAAGTTCATGTTTACTTCAATCGAGTACTTAATAAAAGAGGGAAAACTCCATCACAATTCACAAGGGCACGTGTATAAAAGACACTAGAATTTTCTTTATTAACAACACACTACTAAAAATATCAATCAATTTTGAGTGGTAGCTCTGCCCTCAAAAAGCTCCTCCGTTCAATATGATACATTTATTGTTACTTACAACATCTCCGTTTCTGTTTCCATGCAGCTATGATAATAAAGAAATTGCCTTGAGCACTGGCATAATGTTGCGGGATTGCATCAAATTTCCAACACTTGCTAAGTAAGATACTTTTGGGTTGTGACTATTTTTCCTTTTCCTAATTTTTCTCTCCTGATTTGTTTTCACCTTTCCGATATCTTCATGTTCATTATAAACTGAGATAGATCCTGCTAAAATTTTGATGTGAATTTTTGTAAAAGGAGCTACTTTAGTACTCTGGAATTACCGTGCCTATTAAAATTGCACTAACTAAGAGACTCTTTTAGATTTATAAGAAGAAAAATATGTATCACTCGTCTTTATTATAATAACAAATGTAGTGCATATATGTTGGCAGATCTACAATGCTTGGATGAGATTCTCCTTATAGTTGCATTCTTGATTGCCGATGTTGTTCCAGGCTACAGCATCACTATGGCTTTCTGTTTTGCCATTTCCATTCATCTTTTGTAATTCATTACTTAGATTATTTTCTCAAGGGGATTTATCATTCAGATAACTTTTTTAGGTCAAGCTTTAAGAAGATGAAATTCATTTGTTAAAGAAGGACTTTTAAATTATTTTAGGTGTAAAAATTAGCAGATCTCATCACTATCAATGTGCATTTTGTGACTGGTGCTTGTCGTGCAATACATCTAGAAGTCAAGTCAGTTAAAACATTTTAACCTTCTTTTTTTTATATTTATTTTTGGGTATTTTTCAGATACATACTGGAATCTGCAAGCTTTGTGTTGTTCTTTAAATTTGTAGAGTTGCCTAACTTTGACGTTGCATCTGATGCATTTTCTACCTTTAAGGTCAGATCTAAGTTCTCCCCCCTCCCCACTTAATTTCGATTACTTATTTTCCTGATTGTAGAGTACTATGAGCCACTTCTTTATGCATCTCCATGAATATGCTTTGCAGGATGTTCTTACCAAACATGGAAATGTGGTCTCTGAATTTTTGACAGCTCACTATGATGAGGTTTGCTTCCTCGTTGACATATTTCTCTGATTTGAACATATCAAAGCAGCACAAAATGCTGCTTGAGAAAAATTTATGCATGTTGGTCGAATATTTACACCCAGGAGATCAGATCTCTTGGAGAGTAATTTAACCATTTGCGTAACTGTTCTTTAGGATTTAGTTAAGTGCAGCTACCCTCATCTTTGAACATGTGCATGCTGCAAACTCAATGATTGGGTGGTTTTATCTCCCATGTTATACTTCAGCTTTTCTAATGGGACTTCTTGTTCGTAGTTCTTTGATCTATACGAAAAACTCTTGACATCTCCTAATTATGTCACAAGGAGGCAGTCTTTAAAGGTTTGTTCTGGCAACAATTTTCTATATTATTACTTTCTGATAGTTATTTGATTTACATGACTTTGAACAATTAAATTTATGTGGATTTTAGCTTCTCTCGGATTTTCTTTTGGAATCTCCCAATTCTCAGATAATGAGGCGCTACATCTTAGAAGTTCGTTACCTGAAAGTTATGATGACTTTGTTGAGGGTATAACTCTTCTTAATCCTGTGTCATTGTGTGATATTCCCTTTCTCCCCATGACTAATGAACATGGTCAAATGACCCTCAGTAAATTTGTTTACTTGGTATGCTATTCCTGTTATATGCAGTGTGCACGACTGAACATGATTTGCAACAAGATGTGTCCTTCCTTGTTTCTGTAGTGTCATATATCTCGTTTCTTTATCAGTTCTTCACAAGTCACAAAGACCGGAGAGGACAAATTTCAATGCTCATGGGTGTTGTATGGTAATGAATGTTGTTGGGAAATGAAGTGCCAACAAGAGCAAAAAAAAAGTGTAGTTGAGACGAGAATGTATTGGGGAGAAAGTTAAAGTGTAGTGGAGATGAGAATGTATCCGGGAGTTAAAGTAACATCTATTGAGGAGAAGATGACAAAAGTCGTCAAAATTGGTCGAGTCATATGAGAAGAAGACTAATAAAGACTCCAGCAAGAAAAGTGGATTTAATTGAGTATAGTTAAATTAAAAGGGGAGAGGAAGACCTAAGAAAACTTTAGGAGAAACCATTGAAACTTACCTTGCTGTAAATGGTTTTACTGAATTTTAGTTTTTGATAGAGTCCAATGGCGCTAGGATAAGCGGGCTTGGTAGTTATTGTTGTTGTATTCTAATATCTAACCACTTGGCATGCCAAATAGCATATACTGTTAGTCTTTAATGCAATGATGAGCATCTGGATGTATTATGCATGGTTTTCATGTTCTTGTACACGCAAAAGCATTGATTTTGTTTTATCTTCTCTTTCTATCTGCTGCTAACTCTATTTATTTATTATATTTTGGGTTGAGCAGGATTCAAGTAAAAACATTCAGTTATCAGCTTTCCACATTTTCAAGGTGATTTTTCCCATTCAAGCTTTAAGTTTATATAAGAGTTGTGTTATTTGAACACAAATTTTAGACACCGTATGTGATACCTTATGTATTTCTTTCTATCTCTTACTTTTTATCACCTTTGTACATACACATCTCGAAAATACATCCAAAAACACGGTGTCCCCAATTTTGTGTTAAAAAAACATTCCTCTTTATATAATCAACTCATTGTCAATGGGTTTGAATCTATCCACCAACATAACGTTTTTCTGTGAAGATGATAATCTATATTTGTTTCATATTTGTTGACATGTTTATCTAGGTTTTTGTTGCTAATCCCAACAAGCCTCGAGAAGTAAAAATTATTCTGGCGAAGAACAAGGAGAAGCTGCTAGAATTGCTTCAAAATCTGTCTCCGGGAAAAGGTTATTATGCTTTCAGTGATGGATTGATTTGAAACAACAATAATATAAACTCCTTTTGAGTCACTGGTCCTTGCTCTTATGCCGTTTTCAGGTTCAGAAGATGAGCAATTTGAGGAGGAAAAGGAGTTTATCATGAAGGAGATTGAAGGAGTATCAGTCTAAGTTATTTACTCTACTGCTGCACCTATGTTTGATTTTGTAACAAAGTTTTTTTTTTTTTCTTTTTTTTGACGTGTACATCCGTAGCTAATTTGATGCAATGACATAATGTTGCTAGGTCCATGAGTTTTTACGTGGACTAGACACCAAAATTATTGGTTTGTAATTTAAACCGAATTTACGGTATCAACTAAGAACATACCGATATGGAAATTGTAATTAGGTGCTGATTGCCCTGTATTGTATTTGTTGCTAATGCTCATCATTTTCAGTTCTATTGACAAAATCTAGCACCCCGTTTGAGGTCTAATTTCACTGAGACTTGTCCACTCCTCCATAGAACCCGACTCTTAAGTGATCAATTTAATTTCGTAGGTAATTCAGTTTTGACATGTTCAAGCTAAATCCCCCTTTAGCTGCTGTTAACATTGACGAAATAGCCATGATTGACTATTCCGTTATCGTCCATCTCCCTATGCTAAACAAGTTGGTGTGGTCTGTCTAAGGTTGATGTCGTATGTGTTGTTGAGTTCCTAATCTTTGGACGAATCAACACACAATCGTTATTTCGCTGTTCCTTAAAACATGAGTTGCGCGGCCCAGTTTCAAGAGAATATTCTAGTGTCAACAACAATACACTCATGATCATTTGAAAAACTGAGCCGAAAATACATTTATGTATGGTAGTAGGAGTATAGAACCAATCTTGCTCAATCTCTGAATTATTTGAAAAAATTTCAAATTAGTCCATATATATTAAAATTTTATAATTAAGTCCCTAAATATATTAAATTTATAATTAAATTCCTCATGTACTTTTAGAATCAATTTGAAATTTTTTTTTTAAATAGTATAAGACCTAATTGAATTTTTGCAAAAAAAAAGATAAATTACACTTTTGGTCCCCAAATTGTTTTTCAATATTCAATTTGGTCCCCAAGTTTTTTAAATGTTCATTTTGGTCCATAAGTTCCTAAAACTTATTCAATCGAGTCATTCCATCATGGTGACTAACGGACATGGATGTTAACCCCATCTGGTCCGCCGGAATTGGGGACCAAATTGAACATTAAAAAACAACTTGGGGACCAAATTGAACATTGAAAAACAATTTAGGGACCATTATTTTGGGGTCAACGTCCATGTTCGTTAGTCAACTTGACGGAAGGACTCGATTGAATAAGTTTTAAGAACTTAGGGGCTAAAGTGAATATTTTAAAAACTTGGGGACCAAATTGAACATTGAAAAATAATTTGGGGGACCAAAAGTGTAATTTAGGCCCAAAAAAATCATAGACCCACAAACGATAGCGGGATTGTAATGTATTCAAAAATTCAATTACAAACTTATATGAACCCATTTAAAAAATTTCAAATATTTACATATTAATTTGAAAACAGATTTACAAATGGAGAGTTGGTTTGGATTAGAAGTGGAATCTAGAAAGGTTGCATTCCGTTGAAGGAGATATTGAATTGAATAATAATTAATCGGATGTAGTGTGATGTATGGTGATAGAGAAATGTTATTTGAATATAAAACGAGACAACAAAATTCGATAATAATTTTTTATAGTTAATATAATTCAACAATATGGTTAATGAAGTGTTAAGTTTGGTTAATGAATATATCAAGGTGTCACAACTCATTAACCGTTATTCATTAACCATCTACTAAATCTTATAAAGCCAAAAAGGCTTAATTGCACTTTTGGTCTCCAAGGTATCATGATTGTGCGATTTTGGTCCCCTGGTATCAATTGCAACAATTGGGTCCATCGGGTATTACGATTGTGCAATTTTAGTCCTACAGGTCCCAGTTGCATCAATTAGGTCCCCCAGGTCACGATTGTGCAATTTTGCTCCCCTAGACATCATGATTATGCAATTTTTAACTCTAGTAGTCTACATGACACACATGGGACTGATTTGGGACCGATCTTCAGAAATGTCCTTTGCAGGGAAACATTTAACCCCTATACTCACTTGATGTACACGTAGCCACTAAAATGTGTGAGGTGTCAATAATGCCAGATAGAAATGTCAAGTAAGCTTCCAAGCTCGCCCCACTAAGTATCAAATCAGTCTCACATATGCCACATAGGCTACAGGCATTAAAATTGCAAGGGACAAAAATTGCAATATCGTGATACCTGGATGACCCACTTCACGCAATTGAAAATTGAGGGATTTAAATTGCACAATCGTGATACCTGAAAGACCTAATTGTCGCAATTGAAATCAAAGGGACCAAAATTGCACAATCGTGATACCTCGGGGACCAAAAGTGCAATTAAGCAAAAAAAAAAAAAAAACAACTGACATCATTAACCATAGTTTTCAAGTGTTCAAATATACATTTAGTAGATTTGAATACTCGATAATCGTGGTGGTTAATAGGGATGGCAATCCGGACCCTACCCGCCGGGTACCCGCAAAAAGTACCCGCCATGGGTAGGGTAAAAACCCGCTTTATGGGTACGGGCACGGGCACGGGTAATTACCCGCAAATCTGAGAGGGTATGGGGGTGGGTACGGGTACGGGTACCTTGGTACCCACCCCGCCCCATACCCACATACATATATATATACATTAATACATATAATTATAAGGTACACAATATCCCACAACAAATATATTCTTCCTTTTGGTTTGTGAAATAAAGCTCTCTTTTAAGAATGGGAGACTTGCTCAATTGAGGCTATTAGAAATATGACTTCAAAAATGAATGACAAATTTGAGAAATATTGGTCTGTTATTCATGGAATTATGGGAATTGCCATTGTTTTGGATCCAAGATATAAATTGAAGTTGTTGGAGTACTTCTTTCCGTTGCTTTATGGATATGCATCTTTAATTGAAATTGACAATATCAAGAAATTATGCTTCTCATTGTTTGAAGATTATGAAGCTAAGACTAGCGGGATGGTTGAAAGTCCAACTGAAAAGTTAAATGACAAGGATTCAAATTTGGATAATCTTACTTGTAACAATTTTCTCAGTGGTTATGACTCCTTTGTCAATGATATCAGTGGCATACAATCAAAGTCTGAGTTGGATCAATAGTTGGAAGAGAGGGTATTGCCTAAGAGTGCTACATTTGATATACTTGGATGGTGGAAAACAAATGGGATCAAGTTTCCAACATTGCAAAAGATTGCTAAGGATATTTTGGCCATCCCAATTTCTTCTGTTGCTTCTGAATCTTCTTTTAACACAGGAGGTAGATTGTTGACTACTCATCGTTCTAGGTTTCATGAGAATACTTTGGAGGCGCTTATGTGTGCACAAAGCTGGATAAAACATGATAAGGAAGGTAATAAATGTTGCATTAATATAATTTGTTTAATGAAATTTGTGTTTAGTCTAACCATTAATTTTGTTTTTTGTTCTAGTTTCTGTTGGTATAACTTGACCAAAGCATTACACATGAAAGACAAACATTTGCAGTCTTTTCAAGACTCTGATTCAGAAGATGAGGTAAGATAATCTAACAATTTGTTATTAATTGTTGCTTTACAAGTTTATAATGTATAACTAATATAATGTATGATTTTTATTATACAGGTTTTGGAGAACATCGGCAACATCGGCTTAGGAATTACAACTTGGGCAAGTTCTAGGGTGAGAGAGCTCTCATTAAGTCTCTCACCATGAGAGACCATCATACACCCTTGGACTCAAGTAATCCTCATGATCATATCATGCACCCTCCATACCAGATTATCTCCCCCAACTCCTTCCACAGCAACTCCCGTGAGTCCATCTCCTTCACCAGAATCACCATGGCGCCACCATCTCCTTTCCGTGCCGCCCCCCTCGTCATGAAGATGGTGAAGCAAATCTGAGGTCTACATCGTTCACCTACACGAAGTCATGACCAGCAAAGCTGAGATCTACATCGCCATGGAACTTGTTCGAGGCGGCGGTTTCTGCTCGCAGATCCGGTGCAGCTCGCAGATCCGGCGTCCCCCACCCTTGTGAGTCGACACCCCTCGGTGGCGCCGCCTCTGTCGCGTGTCGTAGCTGCAATGGCCATCTATGCAATACGTTGCCGCTGCGAGAGCTGAGATCCCAGTTTTCCAAAATCACAAATCAAGCTTGTTCCATTCAAACCCACTCAGATCTAGATTTTGGAAGCAAAACCTACTCAAAAATAAAATCAACATACTGGTTTTTAATGGTTTGGGTTTGTTGTTTCTGGGTTGATTCAGTTTACAATTTTGTATGTTCTTTATCTCGGTTGATTTTGGGTTTCGATTAATTTTTATGAGTTCTTTGTCTCAGTGTCAGCTTATTTTTTTGAGGTTTTTGATTTTTGATGTTCTTTGTTCATGGCATCAATGATGTTGGTTGATTTTTGGATTTGAACTGAAAAATTAGAATAGATGGAGATGTATCAGGCGATGAAGAGTATGCCACTGATGGAGGAGGAGAATGGATGAGGGACGAGGAGGGAGAGTGATCTGGTGTTCATTCATGGATGTTGTTGGTTGATTGATTCTGGGGTGGGAGCTGGAAAATTAGAGCAGATGAGTGTTTGACATGGAGAACATGCAACTGATGGAGAAGGAGAAATGATGATGGAGGAGGCAAAAAGATAAGATGTTGACAATGTATGATAAGCAATTGTGGAAATCACTATCGAACGGCTAAAATTACTCGCGCACCGTGCGCGATATAAGCTCCTCGCTCACGCTAGCCTTCGCCTTACAACTTGATGAATGTATTGTTTTGGAAGCTTATTTTTATTTACTTATTTTGGATATTTTACATGTTTTTATTTGGTATAATACACTGTTTTGTAATGTTTAATGAATAGATTCGAAACATTGTTGGATGGTTTTTAAATTAAGTTATGATCATTTTGTTATTTATTTTTTTCTTTGTTAAAGTGCGGGTAAAGGGTGCGGGTGTGGGTACTCAGGTACCCAGAGAGTACGGGTAAGGGTACCGAAGTTGCTACCCATGAGGGTCTAGGTACGGGTAATTTTTTAAAATACGGGTATGGGGTCGGGTACTATAGTACCCTACCCATTGCCATCCCTAGTGGTTAATGACGTTTAAATTTGTGGTTAATAAAGTTCGATTGATGGTTAATAAGTTACGATATCTCGATATATTCATTAACCAAATTCAATATTTCATTAATCATATTTTTTAACTGTATATTAACCATACAAATTGTTTTCTAATTTTATTGTCCCATTTTCACGTTGAAATATATGTCGATATAACTATATTCCATTTATTTCATGTGCATGATATGCGCCATTGTCATCCACAGCACACCCCACCCATCCCACAATTTCTCCCATTGATGCCTCAAATTCACAATTCATAAACCCTTTTTTCACAATAACTCTCCAAACAGCCCCTTCCACCGCCATGAACTTCTTCAAGTCAGTCTTCTCCGACGAACCCGACCCTCCGTCACCCGCAACCGATGAGTCCGGATCCGACCAAACCGATCCGGTTCAAGACACCACCACCATCCCCGCTTGGAACTTCGGAGGCCTGATCCAAACCCTCGCATCCAAATCCGAGTCCGTCCTCGACAACTACCGCCGCGACATCGAGGAATTCAGCTCCGGCTTGAAGAAAGAGACGGCGGTGATCCGCGAAGCCGCCTCACGCGCCGTCAAGGACCTTCCTTCCTCCCTCGACGTCGGCGCCTCCGTCGCTCAGGAGTCGCTCGAATCGGTTGGCCAAGCCATCGACGACATCGGCAGCTCCGTTTGGAAATCGACGGCGCAGATCATCGCTCACGGTAGGGAATCTCTCATTTCCCCTGATTTCGATTCCGATTCTTTCGATTCAATCAATAACGATAACGACATTGTTGCTAAGAAACAACAATTGCGTAGTAGTAGTAGCAGTAGTTTGGATTTGAAACGGTATAGTAGGTTTGATACGCTGGTGCGTGCTCTTCAGAGTGATGTCAATTCCTATGTCGAGGAACCTGAGGATTTGGGGAATTATAATGAATGGAAATTAGGGTTTGATTTGGATGAGAAGAGGGAGGAGATTGGGAATTTGATAGAAGAGAATGGGATTGTTGAGGAGATTTATGGGAAGGTTGTTCCCAATAGGATTGATCATGAGAGCTTCTGGACAAGGTATTTTTATAGGCTGCATAAGCTGAAGCAAGCAGAGGATGCTAGGGCTAAGCTTGTGAAGCGTGCGATTTCTGGGGATGAAGAGGAGGATTTGAGCTGGGATTTTGATGATGATGATGATGATGGGTATGAGCTGAAAGGTGGTTCCTCTCGGGTTACAGAGCTGAAGGAGGAAAATTCTGTTGATGGTGGTAGTTTCCTGGATGTTGGGACTGGGAAGAAGGATTTGAAGATAGAAAATGATGGGAAGGGTATTGCTCCTGAATCAAAAACTGATGGTGGTGATAAGTTGGCAGAGGTGAATTATGATGAGAATGCGGCATCTGTTGTTTCTGCGACTGCAGGTGACGGTGGGGATAAGTTGGATGTCGAATGTGAAGAGAAAGAGGCATCGGAAGTGAAGACAGATACTGATAATAGTGGATCGTGCAAAGATAGTGATATTTCAGTTGTTTCAACCCAGCCTTCGATGCCTGGGGAAGAAGATAATGGCTGGGATGAAATTGAAGATGTTGAAAGCCCTGATGAAAATAAAGGGGATTCTCCTGGATCTACAAGTAGGGTTGATTTGCGGAAGAGGCTGAGTGTGGCAGACCAAGATGAGGATCTTAGTTGGGACATTGAAGATGATGATGAGGCTGTCAAATCATGAGCAATTTGTGGGTTCAGTATCATTAGTGCTTTAATTTGTAAACACGAATTGCTTAATAAGTGTATAATTCTTTCCATGTATCTTAACAGTGTAAATAAACTCTGTTTTTTATGTCTTCTTATACAAGCTTAAGCGATAAGGGGGACAGCAGTTGAAATTTTAATTTAATTTGCAAGTTCATGTGGACTGTTCATCCTGCTTGAGGATGGTTCTTGCACCATGTTAAGTTGTATTTTTTACAGGAAGGCAATGTTCAGTTATTTGCAGTCCCTTTATTATGGGGATGAAAATAGTCATTTAATATGGAGTCACCTTCTGCTCACTGATATTTCTGTTCCTGCATTGTCTCAAGTGTTGTTTCTTGCATCACTTATGGAAGCTGTACTCCCATCATTTGAGTTTATTTAATAGTGTTTAGCAAGTAGCATCTCGTCATTGTTTCATATATACATAAACATGGGAAGCAATCTGGAATGATGTAGCCTCTTCTCTCCTTGAATTTTTTATCCTAAAAACGATAAGCATCGTTTTATTTCTTGAATCTCGTGATTAAATGTTGTATTGTCCCCTTCCTCCACTTCCCCACTCTAAACTTTGATTCTGGAGTTCAATTCAAATTTGGAGAATCCTTCCTGTTATCTGCCAGCAACATGGTTTGATTTGTCAGGCATAGCTTATCAAACATTGCAATATATCCTGTTTCGTTTCTACTTCTTCTCATTTGATGAGCTTAATAAAAGCTTGGGCTTTTAGCTGGATTGATGAAACTTCCGTTCAAAATATGTGTGCTGTTTTTATTATGAGACCTCTCTTCCTTGCGTTAAAATCAAGGCATATAAAACCATTTTGGCAAGAGATATATTATGAGATCATAACAAGTATATTGTCTGATTTTATTTGAACTAGAACTACAAGCAACTAAACAGACAATTCATCACTAGGGAATACGGGTGGGAATTGGTCGGGTCGCTCATTGGGGGTAATAGATGTGACAAAAAACTTGATTTCTAGAACCCAACCAAAACTCCAAGCAGAATTATTCTACTCACTTTAAGCTTTCCGTGGAAGAAAACAGGCATCCCAAGTAAAAGCAACAAAAAGACATGGACTTCATCTACCACTTACATGCCAAGATATCCAATCAATTTTAGTAAAGTACGTAATATTCCATTAGCTTGGCTTCTGAACAAAAAATGTTACCACTAAAAATTATCTTGGGTCCTTCTTATTCTTACAAATCAAGTTTTACAAGTCCCAAAAATAACAGACAATATGACATACTGCCAATTTTCTGGTAGTTGGCATGCGCTATCATAGCATCTAATTATGTAATTCAGGAAGTTATTTAACTTCTCTTTTTTATAGTTTCATCATGTTACATCATCATCATCATTTTTTACTTTATATTCCTTTAAGCAACTTTCTAATGTGCAACTCTAAAACGCCCATCAAACAAGTCCTGCAAATTATTCAACATCTTTATTCTTCATTTACATTTATTTTAATTTTCTGGTTTCATGTTTCTTATTGGACATCAACTCATTATGATCCAACAATGTTACCTAATAAAAACTAGTTATTATTTCTTAAAACAAATTAAATAACTTTCATTGAAGTTGTTCTTAGTGACATTATTAAGTGGTTGGCACACGCTCTCCATGGAGACGATTGGAATAAGGCAATGATACCTTTTAGTATGATTTATCTCGTCACACCTCATCTTTATCAGTACCTTTATTTTGATTGTGCCATATAGGCATACTTGAGATTATTATTATTATTATTATTATTATTATTTAACCATAGAAGAATTATTCAGAAAGAAGAAAAATAAAACCCGAGAGGACCAGGAACCCTCCTAAAAGTAAAGGAAACACAATAAGTGAGAAATAAATGATAGGCCACCACACAAATAATTCCCCTCAATTTTAGCCCTCAGGTGACGTTTGGTTCATGGAATGTTTAATTACCAAAAAAACTACATTCTCTGGAATCTCATTCTCATGAATATTTCTTTTCCACATCCACCTAGGAATAGAATTTTTCATTTTCATTCACTATTTTTGTTTCCGGGCTTTATTCTCATGCTCACATTCCCATAATATTAAAATAAAACTTGTACCAAAAGCTATCTTTAGGCTACACAAACTTTCAATATGAAGCAAATAACCCCTTTAATTAAAAAAGACCACAAATTTAGAAATCCTAACAAAAAATTACAGTTGACTAATTGAGAGGTATTTTATCTAGAAGCACACATGTTGAAACTTCAAGAAGTACAAAGTGAAGCTTCAAGATGATTATAGTTTCACGGTAACAGAAGAAACTCAGAAAATTCTTCTTCATTTTATTAGTCAAGAAAATTCTTCTTCATTTTATTAGTCATTGATATATTACATGGAAGATACAAATAACACAATCGGATATCAGTTGCTTTCTAAGATCTCCTCCAAACATAAATCAGCATAAAGGAAATCCTTCCAGCAAAATTTTCTCACCAAAGAACGGGTTATACTTTTTTTGAGTCTATATCCTACTCCTATCATATCATCTAAAACAACCAAAATATCATCTAATCTATCTCCTTGTGAAAGACAGTTGATCAGGCTCTCAAAAGTCTTCTGCTGGGGCTTCAGATTCCACCTCAACATGTTTAGCAACCATTTCCATTCCTTGCGCAGAATTTCCTTCTTGACATAACCTAGATATAATGCGATCATGTGTGCCGGGAATTGGTTTCAAATGCCTATCATGCATATCTTTGCACAACCTTAATGCCTCCTTGGTGTCTAGATCATTACAAAGTATTTTTATAAGAGGAGCAAAAGAGGCAACCGATGGCTCTAAACCCTGTGCCAGAAGTTGGTTAAATATTTTTGTAGCCTCAACTAGCTTCCCCTTCCGAGGCATTTCTTTAAACAATTTCAGAGCTTCACCTGTCTTTCCATCGAAACACAAACCCAAAATCAATGTGCTGTAGCTAACCGTGCTTATTGTATAACCTCTACCACACATATCCCTATAGAGCCTCCTTGCCTCATCAAAATCACCTTTCTTACAATACCCATGTATCATTACATTATACATGTACTCATTTGGAATAAATCCCTTTTGAATAATCTGAAACCACAGCTTCCTGGCCTGACCATAACACCTCATGTCACAAAGACCTTTGATAATTGTTGTGTACATGACCCTATCAGGGAAATACCCTCTATCCTTGAGATCCTTAAAAACACGGAAACCCTCAGAATTCTTCCTTTTCAAGAGTCCATTTATGATTTCCTGATAGGTAAAGATATCCGGATTACATCTCTTGGCAATCATAACATGAAGGAGCTCAGACACACTAGCATACTGTCTCTTCTTACAGAAACCAGTTATAAGCATGTTGAAAACCGATTTGTCAGGACACAAGCCATTTCCCAAAAGCTCCCTAAGAAGTTCATACCCTTTGGAAACCTTGTTTTCAGCACAGAATGCCTTAATCAGATACCCAACAGTTTGAACATTAATGTTAGTTACAACACCAGATTCCATCATATGTTCATACAATGTCCAAACCAGATCAGTCCTCTTAGCCTTCAAACAACCCAAAAGAGATGCATTCCAAGTATCCACTGATGGGTAAAAACCAACCTTTTTCAATTTAACAAACACATCAAGTGCATCCTCAACCATTCCACTATTGCTCAGAGACCTAATGTAACCCTCCAAGGAATCAGGGCCAGGAGTGAAACCAGGGCAATCAAGTAATGATTTTGCTGCTTTGGAAGCCCCAGCATCCACGAGCACATTGAAAAGCGCATTGCAGGAAGACTGGTCAGGTGAGAAACCACAACGAGAGCAGAGAAAGTGAAAGAAACGAAGGGAGAGGAAAGCATTGTTCTGGTGATTCAGATAAAGGAGGAAGAAAGAAGGGTCAGAGAAATTGAAAGATGGGTATTGGGAAAGAAGGGTGTTCTCCCAACGAGGCCTTGTTCGAGTAATTCTGCATATTTCTTTGGCAAAGTTAGGATCTTTAGCATCTGGGTTATTGGTGGCACGATCCAATTGTTTGGTCTCTGAGGTGAGGGTTCGGAATTGGGGAGTGGGGTTTTGGTGAAGGAGAGAAGAGGTTTGGCGGAGGAATCGTGTTAGGAATGTCATGGGTTATGTGAATGAAGCTAAAACAGTGAGTAAAAGAGATAACAAAAGTGAAGTGGAACTTACAGAACACAAAGTGGTGATGGGAACATGAAGGTTGGGGCAGAGTAGTGTGTGAAACGATGTGATCTGCTCTCTCCTTAACGCCAGCAGTGCAACATGGAAAATTGAAAACTCAAACTGAAGACCAAAGACAAGATACAAGGTTGAGGTTTTGGATGGCCCTGAAGCGCCCAAACAAACAACTCAACTCATGCAACAAATCACTTTTCCCAGTACAAAAATTATCCATGATCAATATTAATAGAGTGTGTTCGAGAAAGTGGAAAAAAAAGATTATGCTGATAATCAATTTTTGTATAATCGATTATTGTGATAATTAATTATAATCAGAATCTGTTTTTGTTTGGGACTATTTGCTAAAAAGCGATTTTAAGATAATCTATTTCGTTTGGGTAGTGCAAAAAAAAATCGCTTTTATATAATAAATTACGAAAAAGGGTATGTAGTTATTTGAATAATTTAATAATATTTGTTTAGAAGGTAGTTTTATAGGGGTAAACAGGGAATAGAGTTTTGAGAATGAAAAATAATCAAATCACAATAATCTTAAGCTAGAAAAAACTAGATGGCATAAAACAGCTTTTTTTCCCTAAAAAAAGCTTCTTTTTTTTATAAATTTAAGCAAAATGCCAAACATAATAGATTATCTATGAAACAACTTTTAAGCTAAAAAACAGCTGAAACCAGGGAAAATAATCTTTCCCAAACATACTCATAGAAGGCAAATGTTAGCTTAGGTATTGTACCCAAAAAAATGTTAGCTTATGTACTATTAAAGAAATCAAAATTAAAAATGTGTATCGTAAAAATGATATATTTAAGGCTTAATTGCAGTTTTGATCCCCCAACTTTTGGCTATGTGCGATTTTGGTCCTCGAGTTTTTTTCTGAGCACATTTAGTCCTTGAATTTCTTCAATGTTGCGATTATAGTCCCTCCATCCAACTGTCGTTACTTTTTTAACGGAACACTGTGTGGCAACGTGCCCCCTTTCTGCACAAATTAGGGTTCCAAAATCCCTGGCCTAACAGCTTCAACACCTTTCCTTATCTTCAAGTGGTCCAAAAATTTAAGAGGACATATAAAAAAAATCGAAAGGAGCAAACTCTGAAGCTTTTAGCTTCGAGAATATTACTAACGAAGAAGACAAGGGAGAGTTGTGATGGAAAATCCGTGCAGCAGCAGTGGTCCGGCCTGGGTGAGTCTGAACGGCGCCGGCGGGGAGGAGCTTGGATGGCGCCGATCTGGTGAAGGTGGGGCGGAGTTGAGATGACGCGGGTCTAGTGACGGTCGCGGCAGCGAACGGAGCCGGAAGGCCGGCGGTCCGTGACAGAGCTGGGCGAAGGTGTGCTTCTGAGTGGTGGCGGCTATGTGGCTGCGATGATGGTGGTTGGCGAAGATGGCAAAGGATGTGGATCTGCAGGTGCTGGTGGCGGCAGCGAAGGATCGAGACAGAGCTAGGCGGTGGTGTGGTTCTGTGCTGTGTTCAAAAGTATTTTGGGATGGATATGGTCAATTACGAAGGAATTTACGATAATGACTGCCATGGAAGCCCCCTTCCCTCTCGGTCCAAGAGGTTCAGTGATAAGGACAAATGGAATACACTGAGATATTGAAATCTCAAATTGTTGAATTTTTCCAAGATTTCAAGCTGATAGAAGAAAGGGTTCACATTGCATGTCGCTTGTGGGGGGAAATATATACCCGAGAGAGAGATTCACTCCAGAAAGTGAAGATAAAAAAAGATGGGATTTTGCAGTGGAAAATTAGACAGAAACAAAAATGGATTTTGCTTTGTTTTGAAGTTATCGAAGGGAAAATGTGTAAGCGGAGTCAAATGTTGACAAGTTTGATGTCGCCCAGATGGGGGTGGGGGCAGTGAAATTCCGTTAAAAAATTAACGGCAGATGGATGGAGGGACTATAATTGCAACATTGAAAAAGTTTAAGGACCAAATGTGCCCAAAAAAAAGTCGGGGACCAAAATCACACATAGCCAAAAATTGGATGACCAAAATTACAATTAAGCCTATATTTAATATATTAAAAATTTAAATATTGTGATTTCTGATAAAACCTAATTATTTTTAGATTTCTTAATCAATATTCTTACTGTACTAATTAGCAAAAGCTCTGATGAAATAAAACGATGTTATACATTCTCTCATCTTAGGGAAGAATGGAAAATCTGCGGACACTTTTAACCCTACAAAATACCAGGGGCAGTTTCATATAAATTTGAGTTGTTTTATAATTAGTTTTAATTTGTTTATAGTTTGGTTAAAGTTACCTTAAATAAGTTGTAAAATTATTTTAAAAAAAACCAAATTTAAATTTAAATGTTAAGATAGAAAGAAATTTGAAAAAACAAAAATAAGAAAGATGAAGAGAAAAAAAAGTCTACCAATAATGTAGATTAGAAAAAAAAAAAATTGAATTAGTTGTCAAAATTTAATGATAATCATACAATATCCACCTAACAGTAGTCCCATGTTGTGTGTATTCTACAAACAAGTTGATTATGGTGTTTAAATGTTTAATAAAATTCTTTACCTTATTTAAAAGGGTAAAATTGGAGTCGGGGTTACTCTTCACCAAAATTTATCGTTTTTGTCAAGGTACTTTTAAGTTTGTTCAAAATTTCTTTGAAGTTTTGTGAAAAAATATAATGCAATTGTCAATGTGATAAGTATATTATGAGTTCAATTATCGTCATTTACTCTATGATATCTTCACAATAGCATCCTGTTAGGTTTTTGTGATGTTCCATTTGTGTTTAATTTGATCCAACTGGAATGTGGATGTTTTCACCTTACCCTTTTTCAACATACTAAATAAAAACTTGGAATTTAATTTAATGGAGATATATGTGAAGATATAGACTACGTGCACTTGAATAGAAAGACCTTATAAAGCTTCAATGTTTTCTTGGATTGACTTTAGGCTTTTCCCTGCACAACTTAGGTGGAGGGGGAAGAAGGCATCCTTCCGGGAGGCTCGAGCCATCAATGAGATACTACTATGAAAGAGCTAAAATTCTAACCTTTTACTAAAACCTAAAAGCTAAGGAACAGTTTTCGATAAACAATTTCTAGGGGGTGTAGGCCTCCCAAAAGATAATGGAAATAAAAATTCATTATCTCCTAATTATAGAAGAATTAGGTGATTAAAATAGTACATTAATTTATATCGATTAATCATCATTATCACGATTGTATATTAATTTATTCAGAGTCTGTAGTCTCTTGGGTTTTTATCTCATCTTAACATGTTGTATTGGATATGGCCCGGGTTTAGCAGGAGCGGATACACAAAAACATCGTGAGATTTGGATCCGAATCGGCTAATCGAATCCTCTCTCTATACAGCCAAACTCAGAGTGAAGGAGAAACGTGAATCCAATCAACGTTTTCTGCTATCCACCTAAAATCCTAACATAACAACGTTTTCTTCTTCTTCTGATTTGTCTCCTTCGCCCTTACCCCACTTTTCTCTTTTCTCAATCCCATTCCACACTATTCCTAGTTTCAATCTTCCACCCAATCCATCCATCAATAATGCCTCAAGGTAAATCTAATTCCTCAAACCCTATCTCTTCTGCGTTGACTTCCTTCTTATGTTTTCTCTCAAAACTTCTGAAATTATCGTTTTGTTTAATTATTCTAATATCTTTATTTCTCTAATTGCTTCGTTGAATTGGCTTCAATTTTTTCCGCCTTAGATTATGATATTGCCTAATCAAATTGTTTGGTTACTGAGAAAACGAGAGAAACGCGCCTGAAGAATTAAGATAGGGATGGTTAAATTGTCATGCATGATCATAGCAGTGTTGAAGTTTGTGTCTTTACTTATACCAGTATGTGTCTTTCAGCTATTTCAGGATTAAGTGACTTGGGATGTGCTTTTGCTTTGCCTTGAAAGTGGGGCCATAGCAAACAAGAAAGATTAAGAATATATCAGTTCTGAAGTTTTTGGTGAAGACTTTTATTGATTGTACATACTGATAATTGGATTTAAATGAATAAGAACTTGTGACCATGATAGTAAAGGAGAATCCTGTAGGTACTGAACTGGCAATGAATAATGCCGCTGTGGAGGACGAAATAGATTTCTCCTTTGAACCCTACATAGGGCTGGAATTTGATTCGGCAGATGATGCACTCAAGTTTTACACATCATATGCAAGTCGAACAGGATTTAAAGTTCGGATTGGTCAGCTGTATCGATCAAGAACTGACGGGTCGGTTTCTTCTCGAAGATTCGTGTGCTCCAAGGAGGGATTTCAGCTCAGTTCAAGAACAGGTTGTCCAGCATTCATAAGGGTACAGATAAATGCTTCTGGAAAGTGGGTTGTTGATCATTTCCATAAGGACCACAATCACAATCTTGAAACCGAAGTTGAAAATTGTAGCCCAGCATTGCAGAAGAAGGGTGCTACAGCTATCAATTCTTTCACTGAAGTGCCTCGCAAGCCAAGGAAGAAATTGCTTGAAGAATCCAATGATGAATCCTCTTGTCCCTTTGGCATTATTAATTTCAAGCGTCTGAGAAAGGAAGAATCGGAAGGACAGTCCATGATTGAAGAACCATATGTCGGTCAAGAGTTCAGTTCACCCAATGAAGCCTACCAATTTTATCATGCATATGCAGCATGTGAGGGTTTTGGAATTCGAATCGGTCAATTGTTTCGTTCTAAGAATGATGGGTTGATCACATCCCGCCGATTTGTGTGCTCAAAAGAAGGGTTCCAGCACCCTTCAAGAGTTGGTTGTGGGGCTTATTTGAGGATTAATAGACAACCATCAGGAAAGTGGGTAGTGGACCGTCTCCGAAAAGATCATAATCATGATCTGGACTCAGAAAAGGACGCTAGGGCGAAAAGCCTTCCTGCTTCTAATATTTTGATTGAGGAGGTGCATGCTGGATCAGTAAATGGTGACTTATTTAAGATCGAAAACTATTCTGTCCCTAGGCGAGTTAGACAAAATCACATTAAAAGTGATTGGTATAATGTGCTTTTAGATTATTTTCAATTAAGACAAGCAGAGGATACAGGATTCTTTTATGCTGTTGAAGTTGATAATGGTAATTGCATGAGCATATTTTGGGCTGATGGCAGATCTAGATATTCATGCAGTCAGTTTGGTGATGTCATTGTTATAGACACATCATACCGAAAAAGTGTCTACTTGGTACCATTTGCTACTTTTGTTGGTGTTAACCATCATAAGCAACCTGTGCTTCTTGGATGTGCTCTAATTACTGATGAATCTGAAGACTCTTTCACTTGGTTGTTTCAAACATGGCTGAGGGCAGCATCTGGCCGGCAGCCTTTGTCAGTAATAGCTGATCAAGACATTGCAATCCAGAAGGCAATAGCAAAAGTTTTTCCAGGAACCCATCATCGCTTTTCATTGTGGCAAATTAAGGCAAAGGAACAAGAGAATGTGGGTCTGATGGGTAATGAATTTACAAAAGATTATGAAAAGTGTGTTTACCACAGTCGGACAGTTGATGAATTTGACACCACATGGAATGCCCTACTCAACAAATATGGATTGAAGGACAATACTTGGCTAAAAGAAATGTATGAGAAGCGTGCATCCTGGGTTCCATTATATTTAAGGGGCACATTTTTGGCTGGCATACCAATGGATGAAAGTGTTGAATCATTCTTTGGTGCACTTTTAAATGCCCAAACACCTCTTGTCGAGTTCATTCCAAGGTATGAAAGAGGTCTTGAGCAACGCCGTGAGGAAGAAAGAAAAGAGGATTTTAATACTTCCAATTTTCAACCTTTTTTGCAAACAAAAGAACTAGTTGAAGAACAATGTAGAAGGCTTTACACTCTTACCTTGTTCAAAGTGTTTCAAAAAGAGCTTTTGCAGTGCTATAGTTATATTGGGTTTAAAATTTATGATGAAGGGGGCCTCAGCAGATATTTGGTGCGTAGGGGTGGAAACGATATGGAGAAGCATGTAGTGACATTTAATGCATCCAATCTCATCTTTAGTTGTAGCTGTCAGATGTTTGAATATGAAGGTGTTCTTTGTAGACATGCTTTGAGGGTTTTCCAGATATTGGAGTTAAGAGAAGTTCCTTCTCGCTACATCTTACACCGATGGACAAGAAATGCTGAGGATGGTGTTTTTCCTGACATTGAGTCATGGAGTAGTTCTCAAGAACTCAGGAATTTGATGCTATGGAGTCTAAGAGAAACTGCATCTAAATACGTAGATGCCGGTGCAACATCTATTGAAAAGTATAAACTTGCCTATGAGATTTTGCGGGAGGGTGGGAGAAAGCTATGTTGGCACAGGTGAATACTTACAGTACTATGTTCTTTGAGGTTGTACATAGTTGTACGATTAATTTTTGTAGCTTGAACTGTTTATTTATGGTGTCATTTTAGCTCTTCTAATCAACAGCAACATTTTTCATCCATCTTAGTATTTCTTCAATTTTAAATAATGCATGGTTCAGTTTGCTGGTTCTATTAATCACTGACCTGTTCGCTGGAGACTGCTGACTCCATTCATACAATATAAAGACTCTTGTATTCTGTTAATCAATTTTAGTAAAGGATGACTATTAACACTACTCAATTAAGTTAAATTAGTTAACTCCTCAGTTAGTTAGCTTTCAGTTACACTACAGTCAGCGTTAGTTGAAACCGTTAGTTAGGTGAATCGTACACTTGTAAGACTGTATAACCACATGTAACTGTTACACATTATTACAAATTTTGGCCATCCTCATTTCTCAGTTTAATAACGACAAAAGTTGTAGTGAACAAACCAACAAGTCATGGCTTTGACCCTCGGAATAGAGACACGACACACAACACAATGACATAGAAACACACGACTATGGAGGAACCGAGGAAGCCAGTGTTCCTCTGTGCTTTGTCAGAACGACAACCAACAAAGATCATTGAATTGAATTTGAGAGATAGACGAGCAAGAATAGACAAGCAATTTGAAGCGGGATTAAGAGGTAATCTAATTAGTGATAGTTAATGGATTATTAAGCTGCACCTACCACTTCTTCATAATTTTCTCATTTTGACATGTCTAGTAACCCTTAAATCCTTAACATATGAACCAACATTATGTTGGTCCAAGTGGAACTGGGTTCGGATCTTTTAAGTAAGGTCTCGAGTTCGAGCTTTGTGGACTGAAAAAATGTAGTTGGGAGGGGAGATCCCACTAGAGGTGGCCAACCAAGTTCTCTGGCATAGATTAGTCATTGGCGAAGCCAGTGGTTACTTCACACCTATATCATGATAACCAGAAAAAAAAAAATCCTTAACACATGAAAAAAAAATGGTGTAGTTAGGGAATACAATGAACGGAGATTCCTGTGTGAACACTAGAAATGAATAGGGAATCTGGTTTAGAACTGCTTGTGAGCTTCATTGGTTCCTTTTTACGTTCCATAGAGCAACTGTTATATTATATTTTCATTCATCGTACCAATATTGAGAAAGCAGATTGATGTTGACATGAAGCGGCGATTGGATATTGGAAATCAAAGAAAATCTCAGTATTCTCTACCTTTCTGTGGTCTTCACATCGCCCTCTGTTTTGTTTCTGTAGGCGGCAAATGGAATGGATTATAGTTAATCATTCACGTGAATCTGCAGTTAATACCATCCATGCTTATCTTATCTCACAAGTTCTTGGCTAAACTGTGCCGACTTATCCAAGTGCAATGAATCTATTATAATCATTCATTCCACCTTGTTCAATCAATCTACTTGTGTTTGGTTTCACATACTCAACCTCATTATTTTTTGTTTATTTAACTTATCATCATGAGCCGCTTTGCTGAGTTTTATTCTTCTAATGGGACAAATGCCTTAAAATTTAAAATATTTTTCATTGCAAGTTGGGATGAAAATTTAGGGCTAGAATATGAGTACTTAGCAGGCAAGAAACCTTGCTTCTGCTTCAACTGCTGCAATAGGGAGCCAAGTTTGTAGCTTTCTGTGTTGCTTTATGGGAATGGCATAGGACTGTAGCGTTTGGTACAAGTTTTAAAAAGTATTCCCGGGAATGTTGGCATGGGAATAAAGTTTTTCCCATGTTTGTTACAAGTTTTAAAAATTTATTTCCAGGCATAAAAGATTCCCGGGAATAAAATTAGTGAATAGTAGTTATAAACTTGAGAAAATGTGAAGATGGGAAAACTTTATTCCCGGGAATCATATTGCCAGGAATGTAGTTTGCTTAGGAATAAAACATTCAAGATACCAAACACCACCTAGGAGTTTTGCAAGTTGTCTTTTAATTTTATACATTTATTTATTTATTTATTTTCTATCTAACTTTATAAAAAAAAAAGTCCTCATTCTTGTTTGAAACGTCAAAAGAACTAAATTAGAGCCACAAGCATCCACTCCCTCAAGGGTGTCCTTGTCATGAATTGTACATTTGCTTCTCATCTTCTAAAAGAAAAAGTCCCATGCAATGGAGGTTTATGATAGAGACATGAATAATTGCAGTTATCAGGTGGCGGCAATTAGATAAAAAATGAATAAATGATACTCGGTACTCACTAGTTACTAGAATAAATTCCAATCAAGTTTTCCTGTGTGAGACTGGGTTAAGAGGGTGAGTGAGTGAGCATATGCTGACACATCTTTCCACATACACATAGCAGGATCTTATTGGAAAAATTCTTGGGTGGATGGTACCATCGATCTATATGCCATGCAACCATAATTTAATCCAGACATAGGATATGTATGGATAAAATCTGCCCCCCGTCCACCCAATGATCTCTCACCCTCCTGTGTATTTTACCTTGAAACATATAACTAAACTAGTAGGCCACAAATCTGCTTCAGTATTGTGCTGGAGAACCCGGTTCCTGAGCATTTTTCTTTGTTCCTTTATTATTGCTTTTTTGTCTAAGGCCAAGCATAAGCATTTTGCTTTTCTATAGGCAACGGAATAGAGTTTGGTATATAACTGTAAAGAGCTGTGAAAGTGTTCCTTTTCGTCTCTTTTATCAAAATTAGTTCGTTACTTGTCTTTTAAACTTGAGAAAAGTCCTGATTCTTCTTTCAGAAATGCAATGGGATTGAAGAAGAGTCACTAAATATATGCTTCTTGCCAAAAACACAAGAAAGCATATACTCTTTTCATATTAGAATCTTCCCGTATACTAACTAACAAATAGTTGAAGCTGTTAGATACATAACCCAACAAAACAAAACATGACCGAGTTTCATAAAATATTAACATCTATACACTGATTTGGCTCGCAGTTCTGCGTATACATATTACACAAGTAATATAAAAATACATGAAAGAGATAAAATCAGCAAAGATATAAAATAATTTACACCATTTATTCTAACTTGTACTTGCCTTGACATTGACATAACACATCAACCTTAATGCTTCATTGGTGAAACTAGAGTTTCAACGTAGACCTCTGCATCAAACCAACCCTTCCCACTCTCAATCCTAGGAAACTTAAATGAACGAACTCTTGGGTCATACAGAATCAAGTCAAACTCAAACATTAACAGGACTTCCCCATTCTCTGAAATGAAATATGGCCCTGAATAAGAAAAATCTTCAGGGTTAGGCAAATAAGGGATGCTTACCAATTTAACCCAAGACTCTCTTACTCCATAGTCCTTCATTAGCCACACAACAAAATGTGTTCTTTTGTAATCATAATTCATGCATAGGCATCCCCTTAAAACTCCCAAAGTAGGGGTGGAACTGTCTTCCTTTTCATAATCAGGTGGCAGAACTTCCATGTATGTTTCCTTATGCAGATCCAAAGAAACAATAACCCATAAAAAACTTGAACCAACAGAGCAATTAGCAGCCCAATTGAGAGTACCACTGACAAATTTTCCCAGAATTTTGGTAGGGTGAGACCCCATGAGGGAAATCCTGAATCTTTCTCCAAGAATTGGTGGCCATACTATAAACCTTCACTTTGGATTCACTAAAGAACTCATTAGGATCACAAAACACAGCCACCACCTTATAATCCTCAGTCACATGATCATAACCAAGCCCAAAAGCAGTAAAACACCCTGGCCTCCAATTATTACCCAAAGGTGGTGACTTTTTGGAGATCCTAGTGGAAGGGTTCCAGAGAAGCACACAGTCACCTTTTATAGCAAAACATAACAACCCATTACAAGAGCCAACAATCCCATCATGGCGATACTTGTTCTTCACAGGATAGTTAAGGTCCTCAGAAACGGTTGAAGGGTTATTGAACAAAGAGCTCACAGAACAAGATTTAAGATGAAACTCAGCAGTTGTGGCACTCAATATGATCCTATGGTGGGTGAAGTGGATGCTCTCAGTTGACAAGTGAAGGTGCTTTTTGACAAAGTAAGGATCAGAAATAAGTGACACCCATGATTTACATACGCACCTGAACTTCAAAAGAGACTTCACAGGAAGCCTTGAGAGAATTTCTACAACAAGTTCATCAGGAAGGAAGGGTAAAGGTGCTTCTTTGGAATCAGGCATAGGTTGATTATGATTCTTGTGGCTTTGCTTTTGGTTCATGGGATTGTTGAGACGCTCTCTCTTCCTTCTGGTGGTGGCAACGGTGGAGGATCCTTCTTGTAATGATGACATCACATCACATGTGAGAGATTGTGGTGAGTGAGTGATGAGTGTGTTTCAGTTTCTGGTTGTGATGAGTGGTGAGTGTTTTGTAGGAAGTTGATGATGTAGTGGTTGATGAAGAAGAATGAAGAATGAAGAATGAAGAATGAAGAAGGGATTAATATGAACGCGCGACACGGTTATGACACGACACCATTCTTCTTCTTTTCTTTCTTTCCTTTTTCTTATGCTGCGGTTTTGTGAAGCCTCGCAAACTCTCAAATGAAAACTTTGTTTGAGATAACAATATAAACCGCCACGTTGCAGTTCTGTTAAAGACAGGAGCGCGTGTTAAACAAAAGAACAAGGCGAGAAAGAACAAAAAATAGAATCTTAAAATGTTCCAGAACAACAAAGGTTTTTTTATCTTGGGGTTAAATAATTAATTTAAAGTATATAAAAATAATTAATTCAAAGCAGGTTTGGTTTGGTTTATCCTTGTTGGTGCCAAGATTTTGCTTGATTTTTATGAAAAGAAAATATTCAACCAGTTTTTTTAGACGGATTCAAGCATCTTTCACTTAGTATGTATTTGGTTTGACGGCTTTAATCGTTGGAAGTGCTTGTACCATGATAAAACGTGGTTTGATCGAATATCTTTGATGAATATCTTTGATGTTTGGCTATTATGGTTAAAAAGTGATTATAACCCTAAAATCACGTTCATCATCAAACTGAAATTTGTAGCTTTCAAGTTGGATCCGAAAATTGATTATGCAATTTGTGACTTGACAGATAATGTTGAGTCAATAAATCACTTTTTTTCATGAAGCCATCTAAACATAAATCATTTAACTTTTAACTCACTTTTAACTAAAATCAATTCCTTCCAAAATCACATTTGCTAAAAGCGCATCCAAACACATGCTTAAACTAGTGTATGTTAATTGTGTAAACATAAATGTTTAATTGCAGTTTTGGTCTCCCTACCGTCGATCAAGTGCGATTTTAATCCCTATAGTTTTTTTTTTGTAACACATTTGGTTCTCCTATTTTTTCAATGTTGCAAAATGGTCCTGTAGTTCAGTGTCCATCAATATTTTAATGATCAACAGAGAAGAATAATTGCTCTAAGCACACAAAACCTCATATTTATCTCCTCCCTCCCCTGCCTCTTCATTTAACATGATTTAATGGTTCATCTCTGTCATTCACCGGTTTCGTCCCTTCGATCGGAACCCTTTTTTTTTTTGTTCCATCATAGGATCTTTTATCACAAGCTCAATAAGTAGTTTTATGTGCTTAAAGTAGTGGTTACTCTTTGTTTATCAATGAAAAATTGATAGACATTGGACGGAAGGATGAAATTTGAAACATTGAAAAAATAGGGGACCAAATGTATTACAAAAAAATTATAGGGACTAAAATCACACATGACCAATAATAAAGAGATCAATTTGTCAAAAAATAATAATAAAGAGATCAAAAGTACAATTAAACCAAACATAAAATACGTACTAACAAGCATTATTCTTTTCTTATTAACCCCTAATAGAGACAAATAATAGAGGTTTTGTACAAGCGAATAAAAAAAGTGTAGACAAATCTATTGGGTAATAATACTCATAAAAAAAGCAAGAGTGTACGTAGTAAGAAGAAATTTTTTGTGATTAGACTGTCCTTGTTGAATTAATAATTTTTATGTATATATATATATATTTATAGACTTATCTTTCATTAGAACAAATAATCTTGCTTAAAAAAAAAGATCTTTATCAGAACAAATATAGGATTATGCATTCTTAACATAAAAACTTTTTCTATTGTTAATCAATCATAAAGTATCACATTATTCAAAATGTTTAACTCTTATTATAACTACCTTAAAAGTTACCTTTTTAATTGTTTGATAACATCAAAAACTTTATAGTGATATGATATTAAAATTAAACTTAGATATAAACTTATCACATAAATTTTATAATATTTATCACACTTACAAATACGTACATATACTAGATACTATCATATTTCTTTTGCGCAGCTTTTAAATTGGTGTGCTTTGATCATGTGTCAGACATATGAAGATGCTTCATGAAGAAGAAAGCAATTAGAAAATCAAAAGGTTCCCATGATTTAACTTACAATACAATTGCATACGCATCTGATCAACAACAGCACTTATCTTCAGAGGATTTCCATGATGACTTCATCTCATCATCTCATGTGCTGTGTTTTTAGCTTGCTGTAGTTTGCATCATCTGTGAGGTTTTCGGTGACAATGATAGAGTCTGCCTCTTCTTATACCTCTGCTACTCACTCTTAATAGCTCCATCTTCATCCACAAGATGGATGAAGATTATGATTGGCCTTAATATCCTTATCATTATCTTCTTTCTGTTTTATCTTTTATTTTTTATTTCATTTGCTTATCCTTCCTTCTCTGGATAAGATGACAGCAAAGTTGGGAATTCTATGAGTCACTCAAAAGATTATTGAGGAAACGACAAGAGGCCATAACGAGAAAAATTCATTTTATCATGAAATTGTGCTCATGTAGTACATTTTTTCAAATCTTCCCACTCACGAATTAATAATTTTGTACTTAGGACAATTTGCCATTCTGTAGCTTGATTACTTGTCCTGATAATATTGGTCGATTATCGTAATGCTTATCATGCAGTTGTCGGTTTCTTTTGTAATACCCTTTAAAATGACATGACATAAGCATGTTATTTGAAGTGATGATGACTTGTTAGAGAGCATAATCTATTACGATACTTATTAGTTAAACATACTCACACCTCCACCTCAATAATATTTATAATGGCTTACAAAATCTTAACTAAATTTTAAGTGTTCTGTAAAAGGTGCTAATGGGAATATTCCACTATAAATAAAAGCTGTTCTCAAAATACAATATAGTTTATTATGGCATTTTTCTATATCGTTTAATCATAACAAGCCACAAAGGAGGATGAACCCAAGCAAATATCTTGTTTGTGTTGTTAAACTACCGCTTATTTGAAGTAGAAAAATTTTACTCTAACCCAGAAACATCCTGTTGCCTGGAGTGGAGAATTACCTATTATTTTAAGCAACAGGGACAAGATACAGCTTAGCCACTATGTATATCACCTCAGAAACACAAATCAAGATACTGACTGCAACAATGATACACTAGAAATCTACCAAGAGAACTCCATACACATCATGACATCCAGACTAATAGAATTGGCAGGGGGCAGAAGCCAGATTTGTTTCACAGGAGTCGATTAACTAAAAAAATACCAGCACCAATGTAGCATGGATAGATGTATGTGTGTTCTATTTTCATGCTATATCAATATACCAGACCCAGAATCTGACTAACATATCGAGACAACAATAACAGTCATTCCAACTTTCCATCTGAACCCAAACACTGCCATGGACCATCATTAATGTGTTGTACACTGTTGCAACAAAGGCTCATGGCATCATCACGCGTTGCAAGTTGTGATGCAATAATATAGAAATAAAACCAACATATTGGAAAAACTTAACGAATGCTAAAAAATATACAGTCTCATTAACTCCAAAAACCTAACAAAACATCAAACACTTCAAAACATTCCTATCACTTGAACAATGCTAATACTTTCAAACTGGGTCTAACTCTCAAGAGTTAATAGAACTATAACTTATTTAGGAACCTACAAATTCAACAGTTCTGCTACTTCTCGATCAAAAGACTATAAATAACAACAGACTAACAATGTTTCTTTTCCTGAATATGGATAGCAGGATTATATCCTCTTTGCTAGCCATCTTCCACTGGCTGCAGCAGGTGCTAGCCAGCAGCCACAGAAAAATGGAGAACAGAGAAGAGGAAGAGGAAAAATCAAAAGAGACAAAGTACCTATACACAGTATGAACCACATGCATAATAAATTCTTCTTTGGTAATAAATTTGTTTAGGTCATAATGTAGTGTGGAAGGTTTGAAGCAGACATTATGTAATTTGCACTGCAGTTAAAAGACATTTGAAGAAACTTACATATTAGTGGGTGACTTGGCATAACGGTTAAATCCTAATTCCAGTGTTAAGAAACTACACTGATAACCTCTAATGCAAAAAATGATTGTGAAATAGTAATACAAGATGAATCAATGAACTAATAAAATCTATACACAAATAAACATAATAATCTCTCAAGCTGCAGACTCATTATTAATTAACAACGGTTCAGGAACTCAATAAACATAATATCCAATTATCCATAACATAAATGGAAAGATATAAGGCGCAGTTAGTGGATTCTTAAGGATCCTCAAGTACAAGTGACATAGCATAACATGAAACATCTACATCCTAATATTAAGAACAAGGTGATATCAAACTCTCAACGTAAACCTCTGGGACAACCCAACCATGGATGTCTTGAATCTCAGGAATCTTAAAAGTGCCATTTCTGGAATCATAAACAACTAACTTGGACTGGAACTCCAACAGTACTGCATCATCCTCAGAAATACAAAGTGCCTTTGTATATGGAAAAGAGCCAGGATTTCCCATGTAAGGAACACGGAACAATTTAGTCCAAGACTCTTTATTTCCATAATCCTTCATAAGCCAAACATCAGAAAACGTGCCACTATGAGCAAGGATGCACAAACAGTCCCTCAATATGGCCAAAGTCAAGGTAACAACAGCTACTCCTCCATAATCAGGCTGCAATAGTTCTTGATATGTCTCTTTCCCTAAATCAAGAGAAACAATAACCCAAGAAGTTAAAGCAGCAGAGCCAGATGCCAACCAATTAAGCGTGCCACTCACAAATTTTCCCGAATCATCGAATGGAACACCAGAAGGAAACTCCCGAATCCTTCTCCAAGAATCAGTACCCAATGTATGAACCTTGACTTCAGTTTTATAACTACTTGTCACACCACCACTACCGCCAAATTCATAGCAAAAAACTGCTACCACCTTGTAACTATCACTGAAATGATCATGACCAAACCCATATATGGTGTAACTACCCCGTTGCTTTTGATTTTCCAAAGAAGGCAACTTTTTAGATTTTCGAATAGAGGGGTTCCATAAAAGGGCAGAATTTTGATTGATGGCGAAAATGAGCATGCCATCACAGGATCCTACGATGAAATCAAAACGGTTTCGATGGTTCAAAGGGTACTCGTGCTGCGTGGCACCAGCGCCCAGGTTGTCAAATATGGAAAAGAGGGAGTAAGATCTGAGAAGGAACTCGCGCGAAGGGTTCGCGAAGGTCAAGATGAGATTGTGGTGTGTGAAATGGGGTGTGTTCGTGGCTGAAAGGTGCTTCTTTGCGAATTGGGGATCGGAAATTAGGGTTTTCCAGGACTTGCATACGCGCTTGAGTTGAAGCAGGAACTTCACGGGGAGCCTCGAGAGGATCTCGATGATGAGCTCGAAGGGAAGGGTCGGGGGAGGCGCGTGAAGTGAATCGCCAGGAGGCATAATGAGTGGGTGGTGGGAAGAGGAAGGTGGTGTTAGGGTTTGTTGTTGGGAGGTGGTGGTGAATCGCTGCCTCTTGATGTTGGCGGTGGTTGTTACCTCCGCGACGTCGTTTTCATCGTTGCCGTCGCTAATTGGCGCCATGGCTGTGGAGGAAGGTACACAAATAAGAAGCAATGTCAGTTAATAATTTATGCGAAATTTAACACAAAATGTAAATGAGGATGTAATTTCCGCAGCTCCTCTTTGTTGACTGAATGACCGCTGACTTCTGACTCTTGATTCTGATTTCTGAGTGGGACTTTCTAATTTCAATTTTGTTTAGAAGATGAGCTTCTTGTCTTGAGAGTTTAGATCGTTATTTTTTCTCTTCTTGTCTTGCAAAAAAATGTTATTCCTACATTTTATTTTATTTAAATAGTATTGATAAATATATTTTTGTGTACTTATTGATTAAAGGGATGACAATTTATATCATATCCCGTTGGGTACCCGCAAAAATTACTCACAATAGGTAGGGTAATAGGGATGGCAACGGGCACGGGCGGGCACGGATAGCTTCCTACCCGCCCCCGCCCGTGGTGGGCATATCTGTGCCCGTCCCCGCCCGCCACCCGCCACCCGCGCGGGTATTTGGCGGGTTTCATGGGTATCCACGGGTTTCGCGGGTACCCATGGGTATTATCATCAACTTTGTTTTTTTGCATTAATTCCTTAAAAAAATTATAAAAAAATTGTAAAAATTGTAAAATGTCAAATAAAATAAAGATTAACATACTCAAGAGTCAAGATATGGCAATATTCAACAAACTATAAAAATCAAACCACACCTAAATAATAAACGAGTATCACCATTCATCAACCCCTATTACAATTTAAACAAACCAAGTTACAAACAACACAAGCACACAATCATCACGACATCACATTCGTTCCTCTATTACAATTAACCAGAAATCAGTTACAAAAACACATTTTGCAGCAACTCCAAACAGGCAAACAACAGCAGCTCCAAGCAAGTCCAACCATCCAAGCAACATCATTCACTGTTAAGATAGAACATAAATAAACTTAGAATGGACATAAGCTATGTTTACAAAAAAGAATCATAAAGAATGTGAGAATTTGATAATTATTTTCATAGGATCTTAAATACTTACTTAGAATTGATTGCTTTTCATCATTGAGTTGCAATAACCAGATTTGCTCAAGGAGCATTATTTTCACATTCCTGAAATAAAAGTAAATGTATCTAATAAAAAATACAAACAATTGACATTATTGGGAAGGTTGAAATGAAATCTTTAAATTATTTACTAACAATGTCAACATCATTATCTTCCAATATTGTAATACATTCCTCGATGTCAACTTTCAATTTTGAAGAACCTGAAGAAAGAAAAGTAATAAGTAAAAAATTTGTAATTTGTAATAATCAACCAATATAGATTTTAAATTCGAAGTAGTAAATTTAAATTAGTTACCGTTCACATCAGCCCATAGCCAATCTTGAAGACACATCAATGCCTCTAAAGTATTTGGACGCAATCTACTACGATGAGGGGTAAGAAATCGACCACTAGTGCTAAAAGAAGACTCGGAAGCAACAGTTGAGATAGGAATTGCCAAAAAATCTCTTGCAATCATTTGCAGAATTGGGTATTTAGGCCCATTAAGCTTCCACCAACCCAAGATGTCAAACATTTCAGTTGAATCAGGTAACATTGGCTCCTCCAAATATCGATCAAGTTCTGACCTCTGACCTCTTGTGGCAGTTTTTTGAGCACTAAGCTTCCTTTCATAATGTGACCTCCAACCTGCCACTTTTCCACTACCCACATCTTGACTTTGGTTTGTCCTTGAAGATGAAGAATCACTATCCTTACCTTTAATTTTGATCTCATACTCCTTAACCATTTCTTGACAAATGGACATCACATCTTCCATTTTCTCATCAGCTTTATCTCCGTAAATTTCAGCGAAAAAATAATCAAACAAAGTGTCTTTATACCTGGGATCTAAAATAATGCCTACAGCCATCACCCCATTGATTACACTCCAATACTTGTCAAATTTGGTCATCATGGATGTAGCCATTTCATGAATGATAAGATCAGGAATGTGAATCCACTCCATCAAGGCCAATTTAATTTCACAAACCTTTGTAAAATAAACATTTGCAGTTGGATACAAAGTACCAGAAAACAACTTTGTAACATCATAAAACAATTCCAACTTCTTACAAATTTCTGTGGCCATCTTCCAATCATCTTCATTAGGCAAAGTCTTATACAAATTATCCCTTTGTGCCAATCGTTCAAACACATCTTTGTATGCTATGGCAACTTGAAGCATTAAAAATGTAGAATTCCACCTAGTTTTGCAATCAAGAACTAGTTTTCTACCATAGGTAATGTTCACCTGGCCACATGTATCTATAAATTTCTCCTCTCTCTTAGGTGTGGCTGTCCAAAAATTAACACTTTCTCTAATCTTTTCAATTGCATTGGAGATTATGGACAAACCATCTTTCACAATTAAGTTCACTATATGAGCACAACAACGCATATGGAACAATTTACCACTCAAAATAAGTGACCTAGGTGAAATCTTTTCTAAAATGCGTTCAATCATAGCATCATTTGTAGAGCAATTATCAACTGTCAAAGTGGATAATTTTGTATCTAGATTCCAATCCATCATGCATTCAATTAAGACTTCAGCAAGAATTTTGCTACTATGAGGAGCAGGCACATAAATGAACCTAACATTGAAATGAAACTCTCAATTATAATATCATCAACAAAAGAATCAATAATAACTAACACGCACATAAATCAACATAGTTTGGTGTTATTACCTTACAAGTCGACTTTGTAGTGTCCATGAATCATCAACAAAATGAGCTGTGACAGTCATATAGCCTTTGTTTTGATGACTAGCAGTCCACATATCAGTTGTAATTGCAATTCGACTTTGATTCTTTGACAACAATTTCATCATATTCTCTTTCTCAACACTATAAAGTTTCATGATGTCACTCTTGACAGTGTTACGAGAAACCCCCGTAAATAATGGTTGCAAAGAATAACAGAATGATTTAAATCCTCTTTGATCGACTACAGATAATGGATACTCATGAAGAATTATCATTTTTGCCAACTCTTGCCTTGCTACATCTTGATTAAATGCATAAGAACCAACAAGTACAGTCTCATTCCCTTTGTTCTCAGTTTTGAGAAATGCTTGCCTTATATCCCGAGTTGTTCGTAGCTTGCAGCCTCTGAAGTGAGTACGCAAGTGTGAAGTTCCCTGGTGTGTCTCACCCAACAGTTTTGCCTTACAATAATGACAAATAGCCTTCCACTTTCCATCTATGCATTTCCTCTCAAAATGGTTCCAAACATCTGAAGTTAGTTTTCTTTTAACAGCATCGGATTGACTTGGAACTGAGCTATGGGTTTCATTTGGAGTTGAATCTACATTCATAGATTCACCCACATTTGATTCACCCACATTTGATGTAAGCGGCAGTTGCTCTTGGCCACCACCAAAAGGAGCAGAATTTTGATTAGTAGACATTGATAAGACTGCACAACAAATAGTAACAAAATTTGTTTTATTTCTATCAGCCCACCATTTAATCATAACTCAACAATGTCAATAGATCCAACTTGTTCCCAGATAAGTAAATAATAATAAAAGTCAACACTTTCTCATATTGCTACAAAAATCACATAACCAACTTTACATAACAAAACTCAACCTTTTACAAGCATTTCCCAAATTCAAAAATGACAAAGCAAAATAGCCAAACACAACATGACCCCTCAAACAGAAAAGGAAGACACAAATTTCTAGCCAAATAAATTTAAAACTGATAACATATTAACATTGGCAAATGATTATTATCTCTCCAAAAGGTAGCATCAGATTGTTATGATCATAAAAAGAACATGGCTTCAAGTTGTAGCAATTATCCAAAGTATATGAAATCCAAAATATATGAAAATGGAAGAGACACAGACACTCACAACAGGGATGATACGGACTGTGACGGACGTCGACTGGAGCTGAACGGCCGGGACGGACGCCGATCGGAACAGAACGGCCGGGACGGACGCAGATCGGAGCTGAACTGCAGGGACGACGCCGATCGGTGCAGATCGGAGCAGAAGGCGTGAACGCGAGTGAACGACAGCAGCGGACGGCCAGTGGCGTGACACCGGAGCAGAACGGCGGCTGCGACTGCGACTCGCCGGCCACTGGAGCAGAACTGCAGAAGTTGCAGACCGGTTGAGACTTGAGTGGAAGGGAGGGTTGAAGGAAGAGGTTGAACCTTTGAAGGGAGGGTTGAAGGAAGGGGTTGAAGGGAGGCAGGGAGGGAAGAGACTATCACTTGAGTGGAGGTTGAAGGAGGAGGTTGAAGGAAGAGGTTGGTTGAGAGACGTGAGAGAGGAGCAGAGGAGTAGGACTCAGTGACTCACGCCGCACAGCACTTGAAGTTGAAGGGAGTGTTTGAAATCTGATTTTTTGTGTCCACAGACCACATGTGTTACCTAGGGTTAGTAGTAAGGGTATTTAGGTCACTTTCTTGGTGGGCACGGGTATCCGCGGGCACGGGTATCTTAATACCCGTCCCCGCCCGTTTATTTACGGGTAATAGAAAAAATCCATTTATTCAACCCGCGGGTACCCATTTGACTACCCGACCCGTGCCCGTCGCGGGTTTTACCCGCGGGTACCCGCGGATGCGGATAAAATTGCCATGCCTAGTAGGGTAATTACCGGCAAATTTGAATTGGTACGGGTGTGGGTAAGGGTACTATGGTACCTACCCCGCCCCATACTCGCATATATGTATATGTATATATAATTATTTATTTATTTATTTATTTATTTATATTTATATTATTAATATATATAGTTTTAACTATAATACAAATTTTAAAACCAAAAATAATCTAAAGATTCTTAACTTTCTGAACCTACTGCATCTATAATTCCTTTTTGGATGTTTTTATTTATTTAAATATTTTTATTTGTAATATTTATTAGTAGATTTAAAAGACCTTTGAATTGTTTTTTAATTGTTATGACTTTCTTTTGTTATTTATTGCTTTTTCACCGTTAAAATGCGGGTAACGGGTACGGGTTCGGGTTCGGGTACTTAGGTACCCAGAGGGTACGAGTCCGGGTACTAAAGTTGCTACCCATAAGGGTACGGGTCCGGGTATGGGTAATTTTTTCAAACAAGGGTATGGTGACAGGTACTATAGTACCCTAACTAGACCCTATCCATTCTCATCCCTAATCAAAGTTCAGAGTGTATTTGACTTTGAATTATTATTTTTCCTTATAAGCAAACCAAATCAATTTATTTCACTAGCAATAAGCAAATACATACAATGTGGAATATGCTCAAAATTTTGGGGACTACGTATAGTAGGAGCCACCTTTGCTAAGCAATGAGCAACTTCATTGGCTTGCCTCCTAATAAACCTCACACTAAAGTTTGGAAAAAGGGATAGCAACCTAGAGCATTCTTTTGTTATGCAACCAAACTCTGAAACATTTACCCAAAGCTCAACTTCTCATACTTAAACTTCGTCATACACCACTCACCTCCAGTCCTCCTGACCCTCCTTTCTTTCTTTCTTTCTTTCTTCAGGGGCTGCCTCACATCTATACGCACCCGGATTCTCATATAACTACGCCAGAAACTTGAGTTATTTGACGAATCATACTTAAGAAACTCACCAATATAGTTTCCAAGGTGCACTCCCACCACCTTCGACATAAATCCCACCGGCAAATCGTGAATTTGGACCCAAAACTCCACATGATTTAGGGGTATGGTGTAAAGAGACACCCCTAGTTGCATTTTGTTCATAATCAGAAGGTGATTATCAATAGTCCAGGGTCCTCCCTTGATAACATCCCCCATGTCCTTCTGATGAGCAAATCGAAACATAAAAATTCCCGGACACGCTTCCTTGATCAACACTCATCGTACTGGCCTCCATATACTCGCTATCCTTTCCTTTATAATATTTGATCGAATAGGTCTATCTGTAAGAAACCTACCCACCAAACAAAGTTGAATATCAGCTTCCTCCTCTGCTCTGCCTCCTACACGAAAACTCATACCATACTCTTCATCATCATCCAGAGATAGACTACTCATATTGATGTTAGCAGCCATACCTCACACTTGCACTAGACCACAGCCGCAATGAATTTGGATAAAGCATCTCAGAAATGAGAGAAAAACCTTAACGTCTCAGAAATGAGAGAACCAATCGAAAAGTTGATTAAAATATAAAAAAAATCTTTTATAGAAAAAAGTTGAGTCTATATAAGATGAAAGTTTGAAACTCGTTTAAACAAATCATTTAACTATTTTGAAATTAATCACATGTTCCTATTTCATCTCTATTAAACTAATTGACAAATAAGACAAATGCTTATCAGTGTCGATTGGTTAAGGAATCAAAAGTGGTAATATTTCATTGGAAATGATGTTTTCAACATCTTGGGAAGTGATACATTTATTTTACCAATAAAGGCTTACTATTTCTCGTCATCAAGACCCGACAAATGAATATTTTTAATCAAAATAAATAGTTTTGAATTAAACCATTTATTTTATAATTGATAATATAGAAATGATTTTATTCATGACTCAAGCCAAGAATCCCATTCCAATGCAATCAGGGTAGGGACGACAATTTGTACCCTACCCATTGAGTACCCGCAAAAATTACCCACGATGGATAGGGTAATCACCCGCATAATGGATATGGGTACGAGTACTATGGTACCCACGCCGCCCTGCACCCGCACATATGTGTATATATAATTATTTATTTATTTATTTATTTATATTACTAGTATATATAATTTTAACTATAATACAAATTTTAAAACCAAAATTAATTTAAAGATACTTAACTTTCTAAACCTAATTGCATTCATAATTACTTTTTTTGATGTTTTTATCTATTTAAATATTTTGATTTGTAATGTTTTATAAGTAGATTTAAAAGACTTTTGTATCGTTTTTTAATTGTTATAACATTCATTTTGTTATTTATTGCTTTTAAACAGTTAAAGTGCGGGTAACGGGTGCAGGTATGGGTACTTAGGTACCCAGAGGGTACGGGTAATGGTACTAAAGTTGTTATCCACGTGGGCACGGGACGGGTACCGATAATTTTTCCAAACGGGGGTATGAGGATGGGTATTATAGTACCCTACTCAAACCCTACCCATTACCATCCCTTAAATCTGGGTGATTCTTTCTCCCAATATCCTGCAGAGAAACGAAAGTCTACCGAGACAAGAAGTGTGATGAAGATGAAATTTGCGAAATGCTAAATCAAAACACAAAAATAAGATTTGATATCTCAAAAGCATATCCTTTGTCCACTACCCTAGGACAATGGCATAAGTAATCCGAAAGGTCCATAATTCTAAACAACTGAACCCCGAATTCTTATGAATAAGGTTTAGCCATCCTATAGCCTTAAAAAAACATACGGTTAACTAAGACACTTAATTAAAAATTTGTTTCTCAACATAAAAAATAAATCATAAGCAAAGAAAAAATGATCAACTTCTAGAATACTAACCTATTATAATTTCAAAATATACACACACACACACAGATATATATATATATATATATATATATATATAATATATATATATATATATATATATATATATATATATCTATAATTTTTTTTTGATTAACTGTTACTATAATTTTTTTCTTTAATTATCATTAGATCATGTCACATTATTATTAAAACGGTTTGACTATAATAACAATCATTAAACTCAAGAATATTTTACTACTAATAAATGCACATGTACAAAGAAATTGGTTTAGCTCCATCAAAGTCTAGAAAAAATGTAGTTCAGAGACCACAATATGAAGATCAATACTGATTTGAGTGATTCCATAGTTCAATACACTTGGCAGTTCAATTAAATCATTTCTAAAGTTTAGCAGCATCAATTGACTTAGACTGGATGTATAGTATGAATGAGCACATGCATGAAAATGCTACTAGTACTATAAGAAACAAAATAAATAAAACAAATGAACTCCAAAAAAGCATTGAAACATGACAAGAATAATGTCACTAAAAGTGCCAACCCACTCAATATCTGATAAAGATAACATCAGAAGCCATCCAAATTTTCCTCACTTAAACTTTGGATCTTTTCCGTTTTATCACATCTTCCCCTAACATCTTCATGGGGAAACTGCATAACTAACTAAAGTCACTTTGCCCTTGATTATACAAGGGACTCTTAACCATTTTTCACCTCCTAATAAAGAGCGGAGAAATTAATGAATGACATAAATACATACTCCTACAAGCATACATATTCAATACAAAAATGCTCTTACCAATGCAAGAGCGGCATATATTATTAGACTAGGTAGTACTCAGACAGGAGAGCAGCTCCTGTGACAACTCCCATGCCCAACAAGGCTATAAAATCTGCCATCCCAAAAGATGATTCTGACAAGAAGTAAATTTTATGAGTGCCACTGTCCCCTTTAAAACCTCGGACTATCATAGCCTGCAGTATTTTATGTTAAACTACCAGAAGACAACCAATAAATTTTTGTGATGACTACAATGCCAACAGCAGGTTGGTGCCAAAAGGTCAGTTAGTAACAATAGGCATATATTCAGAGAAATAGTGTTCTGCTACATGTAAGGCCAATTTAATTAAAAAATAATAATCTCAAACTCAACATTGTGAAATCAACATATGGTTCAAACTGTGGCAAGTTCTAAGGTGGACCACCTTGATAGGTGGTACCACCATGCACAAGTGTGGTTTTTAATCTTGGCCCTTGGATTTCAAAGGTTCATAGTATCTAATATAGACTATCTACACCTGATTATTTTCCCTTCTTCTCCCTTCTTCCTCTCCCCTTCCTCCACCCCCCTCTCCGGCAGCATCCTCCTCTCCAGCACCCAATCTGCTCCTTCTCTCTCCCCTTCTCACCGCCGCAGAGCAAATCAGAGCAAAAAAACTTCACCTTTGGTTACGCCTAACCACCCTTGTCAAACCCACAGACATCGCAGGCTTCGTTCATGGCGGCGATGGCGGTGAGAGAGGGGAGAGAGAAGGTACCACCGGATTTTTCAAACTGCAACCTAGTGCAAACCTTAGTCGACCGTGTCACTGAGTGGACTCGTGCAACGAACGATTAACTCGCTGACTCGTCTCTTGTTGAAAAAATTGGACGCTGGTTTGATCCAGTTCATGAACCCGCATAGATCAGGGACCTAGTTGAACTCTAGCGATCCCAAACGGGTTTGGGTTTCGGATCGATTCCGACCATCGCAGATGCAGCGATTGATTCCAATGCCTACCACGGTGGCGCCGTCGCGGAGCCAGGTGAGTTGAACCACGAGCGGCGGCGATCCTTTGAGAACGTCGGGGACATGTAATGACAAAAGTGGCGGAAGTTTGGGACTTGGGCGGGTGGAAACGGGGCCGTCCTAGGGTGGCGGAGGGCACCGGGTTTGGGGTAGAGGAAAATAAAATTCAGCACGGGAGGGTGCACGATGTTATTATGATCCACATAAATCTAATGGTTATAGTTACTTGTGCACGGTGGTACCACCTATCAAGGTGGTCCACCGTAGAACCCGCCTCAAACTGTGCCATTAACGCAAGGACCAATTTCTAACTGTGTTTACTACCTCAAGATGTATCAGAACTGAAAGTAACATTTTGTCTAAGCATGAATCTGTAAGACCCTCCTAAAAATAGTCAATGAATTTAAAACAATTTATCCGGTTATTAACAGACATTATGAAATTTGCGCTGCAGATAACAGACATTTGAAGAAACTTGCATGCTAGTGAGTGACTTGGCATAACGGTTAAATCCTAATTCCAGTTTTGAAAAACTACACCGATAACCTCTAATGCAAAACATGATTGTGAACTATGTAGAAAGTAATACAAGATGAATCAATAAACTAATGATTTCTATACACAAATGAACATAATAATGTCTCAAGCTGCAGACTCATTATTAATTAACAACGGTTAAGGAACTCAACAAACATCATATCCATAACATAAATGGAAAGATATAAGGCGCAGTTAGTGGATTCTAAACATCATACCCACCTCATCACGCGTAGTAAGTTGTGATGCACAGGTCAACATGTGCGCATCATATTCAATATTTAATACAGCCTAAAATACAAGAACAGTAATATATAAATAAAACCAAGATATTGGAAAAAACTTAACGAATGCTAAAAAATATACCAGTCTCATTAACTCCAAAACCTCCAAAACCAAAGACAACATCAAACACTTAAAACCATTCCTATCATCAGGACTTGAACAATGCTAAATTGTTATTAATACTTTCAAACTGGGTCTAAACTTTCAAGACTTAATAGGACTATAACTTATTTAGGAACCTACAAATTCAAAAGTTCTGCTACTTCTCGACCAAAAGACTATAAATAACAACAGACTAACAAAGTTTCTTTCCTGAATATGGGTAGCAGGATTGCTAGATATCTTCCACTGGCGGCAGCAGGTGCTAGCCACAGCAGCCACATAAAAATGGAGAACAGAGAAGAAAGTAAGAGGAAAAATCAAAAGAGACAAAGTACCTATGCACAGTATGAACCACATGCATAATAAATTCTTCTTTGGTAATAAATTTGTTTAGTTCATAATGTAATGTGGAAGGTTTGAAGCAAACATTATGTAATTTGCGCTTCAGTAAAGAGACATTTGAAGAAACTTACATACTAGAGTGACTTGGCATAATGGTTAAATCCTAATTCCAATGTTAAAAAACTACACTGACAATCTCTAATGCAAAACGTGATTGTGAACTATGTAAAAAGTAATACAAGATGAATCAATGAACTAATGAATTCTATACACAAACGAACATAATAATTTCTAATGCTGCAGACTCATTATTAATTAACACCGGTTCAGGAACTCGACAAACATAATATCCATAACATAAATGGAAATATATAAGGCGCAGTTAGTGGATTCTTAACCTTAAGGATCCTCAAGTACAGGTGACATAGCATAACATAAAACATCTACATCCTAATACTAAGAACAAGGTGATATCAAACTCTCAACGTAGACCTCTGGGACAATCCAACCATGGCTGTCTTGAATCTCAGGAATCTTGAAAGTGTCATTTCTGGAATCATAAACAACTAACTTGGACCGGAACTGCAACAGTACTGCATCATCCTCCGAAATACAAAGTGCCTTTATATATGGAAAAGAATCAGCATTTCCCATGCAAAGAACACGGAACAATTTAGTCCAGGACTCTTTATTTCCATAATCCTTCATAAGCCAAACTTCATAAAACGTGCCACTATGAGCAAGGATGCACAAACACTCCCTTAATATGGCCAAAGTCAAGGTAACCACAGCTACTCCTCCATAATCAGGCTGCAACAGTTCTTGATATGATTCCTTCCCTAAATCAAGAGAAACAATAACTCGAGAAGTAGCAGCAGAGCCACATGGAAACCAATTAAGCGTGCCACTCACAAATTCTCCCGATTCATTTGGAACACCAGAAGGAAACTCCTGAATCCTTCTCCAAGAATCGGTACCCAAAGTATGAACCTTGACTTCGGTTTTATAACTACTTGTACGACCCCTGCCAAATTCATAGCAAAAAACTGCTACCACCTTGTAACTATCACTGAAATGATCATGACCAAACCCATATATGGTGTAACTACCCCGTTGCTTTTGATTTTCCAAAGAAGGCAACCTTTTAAATTTTCGAATAGAGGGGTTCCATACAAGGGCATGATTTCGATTTAGGGCGAAACAGAGCATACCATCGCAGGATCCTACGATGGGATCGAAACGGTGTCGATTGTTCAAAGGGTGCTTGAAATGCGTGGCACCAACGCTCAGGTTGTTAAATATGGAGGAGAGGGAATAAGATCTGAGAAGAAACTCGCTTGAAGGGTTCGCGAAGGTCAAGATGAGATTGTGGTGTGTGAATTGGGGTGTGTTCGTGGCTGAAAGATGCTTCTTTGCGAATTGGGGATCGGAAATTAGGATTTTCCAGGACTTGCATACGCGCTTCAGTTGAAGGAGGAACTTCACGGGGAGCCTGGAGAGGATTTCGGTGATGAGCTCGAAGGGAAGGGTTGGTGGAGGCGCGTGAAGTGAATCGCCGGAAGGCATAATGAGTGGGTGGTGGGAGGAGGAAGGTGATGTGTTTGGGGTTTGTTGTTGGGAGGTGGTGGTGAATCGCTGCCTCTTTATGTTGGCGGTGGTTGTTAACCCCGCGACGTCGTTTTCATCGTCGCCGTCGCTAATTGGCTCCATGGCTGTGGAGGAAGGCACACATAAAGATGGAGTTCAGTTATTGGCTGGTTAATAATAATTTATTTGAAATTTAACGACAAATGTAGTGTAATAAATGAGGATGTAATTCACGGGGTGTTAACGGTTCTGTTTAGATCAATTTTCAAGTAAAAAAGCATCCGATCTAAAAATAAAAAGAGTATATAGTTCAATTCGGTTTGGTTTTGATGATTTCCTTAAAAAAATCTTGATCCGATCCGATTAAATACAGTTTGTTTCGGTTCGGAGGATTCGGTTTTTACCGATACGTCATTATGTATTTATATTACATCAAAGAATTAAGATTATAAGCAAAATTGAACAAAATCTTAAACTTTTATATACTTGTTTATACGTACAAAATTAATAAATATCATAATCAACTAGTTCCATAACATCTTTTTTATGTTTCAAACTTAGAAATAGTAAAAAATTATATTAAATCAAAGTAGTAAGAATTACTAGAAAAAACCAACCAAGAAAAAAATCAATAATACAAAAAATAGAATAAATATATATTAAATTTTATATACTGTTCGGTTTAGATTGGTTGAGTTTAAGAAAAGGAATCCAAAATTCAATCCGATCAGTTTTCATCAAACAAAATAAAAAAATCCAATAGACATCGATTTTTTTCAGTTTTCAATTTTTTTTTTCGACTTTTGATTTTTTTTTATCGATTTTGATATGAATACCTCAAGTAATTTCCCAAGCTTCTCATTGTTGACTGCTGACTTCTGATTCTTATTTCTAAGTGGGGACTTTTCGGTTTTTTTTCAATTAGTTGAGCTTGATTTTTTTTCCATTTTCTACTCTTGTTAATGTGTTATGATTTAAACTAAAGTTAAAAATAAAATCATATTTAATGATGTGTATTTCACTTTGATCATATTTTATGTTTGTTAAAACCTTTTTTTATAAAAAACTATTTTGAGTTTAATATAATATTTTTGACAAATTTGATTAAAATATATTAAAAAAAGTGATTTTTAGTTATGCATAAAGTTTGTAACTCATTTGAAAAAATTGTTGAATTATTTTAAAATAAAAGGTTCATTTACTCGGTTTATCCCCCAACTATATAAGAATTTAAAATTTTGAAATTGGGTCCCCAAACTTATAAAAATTTGTAATTAATTTCCCGATACATATCTTTTTTGGGGTTTTATTAGAATTCCTAAAAAAGATATAAGGACTTATTTAAAATTTTTCAAAAAGTATAGAGACTTATTTGAATTTTCTCAGAAAGTTCATGGATACACAAATGGATTAATGGTTGGATTACTTAACAGAGACAGAATCCTAACAAAGATATGTATGCGGGACTCGATTACAAATTTTTATAGGTTTTGGACTCAATTACAGATTTTTAAAATTTAGGATCCTATTTGAAAATTCCTAAATAGTCCAAGGAATGACAGAGTAATTTATCCTAAAATAAATCACGTTTTCCTATTTCATTCTAATAAAAATGATTTTTTTTCAAAACTCGAACAAAGTATTAGGCAGAGAAACGAAAGTCTACCGAGACAAACGATGTTTTGGAGGAGAAAGAAATAAGGGGAAAAAGTGAAAAACACGGAAGCAACATCCTCTTGGCAAAAATAAGCTTTCCCTCTTAGGTTACGTCATTACTCTGGTGCCTATGCCCCTTTGCCTCCTCCAGCCTCTCCTCTTCTCCTCCATAGCAATTTTCTTCAACATCTTCTTGTAGCCAGTATCAGCCCTATTGAGTTTTAAATGTTTAATAAAAAAATGTATTCAAATGGAACGGTGCTATACTGCTGTGATGGTTTGCTCTTCGCCAGTTTTGGGTATATTATTAGCTAGTTCAAACAGTGCTGTGTTGGTGCTGCCGGACGTCCCAAGTCCCGATGAAAGAGGAGGTAGTAGCTAAAAGTCAATGAAAATCTTTATATGGAACCCTTTGTGTGCTTTATGGATGGAGATCACGTCTCCCAAAATGGTGTCTTATTCCCTGTTTCACCCACTTAGATTGTATCACTTATAAAATTGATTACAATATTTATTATTAATATATCATTTTTAAATGACATGATATAATCTAAATGGATGAGACATGCAATAAGACATCATTTTGGGATGGATGATCTCCATCCATCCTTTATGGTAATTTTATAAGTAAACAAAGCACTTCTATATAATTATATCCAAACAAGTTAAAAAGTGATTTTTTTTAAAACTACTTTTACAATTGTAAACAAACATAAAATAGTTTTTGTTTTTCTTTAAAATCTATAAAAATAATCTCTAAATTATTGAATATCAAAATCACTTTTTTTTTCTTTTCAATATGTAACAAACGGACCTTTAATATCTCAAAAGCATCTCTTTTGTCCGCCACTATAGTGTTCAAAAAATATTTTCATAGTTGTAATCATAAAACTATCGAATTAGGACTTCAAATTCGCCGACCACCCTAATACAATGGCAAAAGTAATCCCAGAATTTTAAACAACTGAACCTCGAATTCATATGAATAAGGTTTTGCCATCCTAAAAAAATATCACTAACTGACTAGCATACGGCTAACTAAAACACGTAATTAACAATTTGTTTCTCAGCATAAAGAAATTAATCATAAGCAGAGAAAAAAAACGACCAACTTCTAGAATAGTAACCAATTATAATTTCAAAAACAAAAAAGTTTTTTAATTTTGATTCACTGTTACGGTAAGTTTTTCTTTAATTGTCATTCGATCACATGTCACATTATTATTAAAACAGTTTGACTATAATAACAATCATTAAACTCAAGAATATTTTACTACTAATAAATGCACATGTAGGCTTTGTTTGGTTGTGAGAAGAAAAGAAGAAGAGAGAAAAAGGTGAGAAAGAGTATGAGAAGAGAGAAAATGATGAGAAATAGAATAGATTTTATGTGTTGTTTGATGTAAGAGAAATAGGAGAGAAATAGAGAAGAAAGAGGTGTTTTCTCTCTCTCCCCTTTGTTTGGTTGGATAGAAAATAAGAAGAGAGAAAAGTAAATTTTTTTTTAAAAGACAAAAATATCCTTAAGTAAAAAATCAATATAAAAATATTTAAATTCAATTGATTTAAGTTATTTTAACTAATCAAATAATTTAAATTAATTTAACTTATTTAAGTTATTTTAAATAAAATTTATTAGTTTAATATAATTATTTTATTTATTTCAATTTAATTTAATTAAATAAATTATTAATTTAATTCAATTTATTTAAATTTATTAAATAATTGAATGAGAACCCAAAAAGAAGGGTGCAAAAGTCATTTTACATGAAATACTCCCTCCCTCTTCCATTTTCTTCTCACTTGGGGGGAGAAAAAAATTTGAGGTGGGTCCCACCAATTTTCTTCTCTCTTCCCTATTTCTCTCCTCCACCAAACAAGAGAAAAGTATATTTTCTTCTCCTTTTCTCTCTTCTTATTTTCTCTCTTGTCATTTTCTACTCTAACAAACAAAGCCGTAAGAAGAAATTGGTTTACCTCCATCAGAGTCTAGAAAAAATGTAGTTCGGAGACCACAATATGAAGATCAATACTGATTCCATAGCTTCAATACACTTGACAGTTCAATTAAATCATTTGTACAATTTAGCAGCATCAACTGACTTAACTGTATGTATAGTATGAGTGAGCACATGCATGAAAATACTACTATAAGAAACAAAATAAATAAAACAAATGACTACCTAAAAAGCATTGAAACAGGAAAAGAAGAATGCCACCAGAAGTGTCAGCCCACTCAACATCTGATAAAGATAACATCAGAAGCCATCCAAATTTTCCTCACTTAAACTTTGGATCTTTTCCATTTTATCAGATCTTCCCCTTCATATCTTGATGGGGAAACTGCATAACTATTAACTAACTAAAGTCACTTTGCCCCTGATCATACAAGGGATTCTTAACAATTTTTCAACTCCTAATCAAGAGAGGAGAAATTGAATGAATGACATAAGTACATACAAACATACATCAATACAAAAATGCTTTTATTACCAATGCAAGAGTGGCATATATTATTAGACTAGGTAGTACTCAGACAGGAGAGCAGCCCCTGTGACAACTCCCAAGCACAACAAGGATATAAAATCTGCCATCCCAAAAGATGATTCTGACAAGAAGTAAATTTTATGAGTGCCACTGTCCCCTTTAAAACCTCGGACTATCATAGCCTGCAGTATTTTATGTTAAACTATCAGAAGACAACCAATAATTTTTTGTGATGACTACAATGCCAACAGCAGATTGGCGGCATATGTTCAGGGAAATTGTGTTTTGCAACATGTAAGGCTAATTTAATAAAGGAGAATGCTAATAAGTGCCCTTAGGGCATTGTTTAAGGAATTATAAAGGAAATTATGTATGGGAAATAGTGTATTTAGCATTTAGAAAAGTGTTATACTTAGTTTTTCAATACAAATTTTCCTTTTATGGGTTTCTTAACCGATGCCCTTAGGGCACTCATTAGCAAGATCCTTTAATAAAAACGTTTCTCAAACTCAGCATTGTGAAATCAACATAAGATTCAAACCATGCCATTAACACAATTGTATATATACCCAAGAAACAAACAAAATTATTTGTCTAAAGCATGAATCTGTAAAACCCTCAAAATATTAATGAATTTAAAACAATTTATCAGGTTATTCAACAGTTCTAGAATGAGTTGAAGGTATGATAAAGTGGAAGCACTTCAAAAAACATTGACAAAGAAGGGGAAGAAGATATTATAGAAATGTATATTTAAGCCAAACCTGAGAAATTTGCTCTGCATGGCTGAAAATATTTTTGAAGATGCGCCGGAAGTAATTAAAGAAAACTGCAGAATCACACAGGGAAAAAAGAAAACAATCATGATGATGAAGAAACATCTTTAAGTAAATGCTATAAGTCTATCATATATTTATTAAACAGTAACCTAATTTAAAAAATAGTTTTTCTGTTCCAAAAGTGAGTTTCCTATACAAACTACCAAGTAATATCCTGATAAAACTGCATGCTAAAACTTAGGTAAGTTGGAATTATTGGTCATTTAGAAAAAGGTACATGTATCTTTTAGCAGTATGGGTGTAGAAAGGAAAGTTCAGCAAGATAGCAGCAAAATATCACCAAATTTCTAAGCTTCTGAAGATATTACCACCAATCAAAAGAAACAGATAGACTTCCTTGGCTTCAGGTATTTTGTTCAGGATCCAGACTTACACAGATTATGATACTGACATGCCTAAAAGATAATCACATACCAGTCCAAATTTTTAGTTCTCAGTGAATGATATTATATAACAAAATATTTGGACCAATGTAACAGACAACGTTATACAACCAAAATACCTACATATATCTTATAAAAATAAAAATAAAAACTACATATATATTGTATGAAATGAATATGTATATGCAATTGGAATGGTAGTAGACGCTGCATCATCGATAGGTGTATCCTATGATGTTGATTACCAGTTTCATTCACCTTATCATGAAAATACACAAAATACACTTATTAGGATAAGCACTTCCTTTTCCTTATATAAATTTCCAACACCTAGAAATTTTGCAAATCAAATGTGAAGCCTAGAGAATCTAAACGAGAGTTATGCACACTCATTATTCCAATGATACCCATCAACTAGTTAGTTGGAACATCGGCAAGAGATTAGAACACAGAACAATACTTGTCAATACCTAGAAACAAGAGGAAGAGATAGGAATAGTTACTTACTATCAACTGTGTCCATAAAAGTCATCTGTTTCCAATTAACCCTGCGAGATACAATCCCCAAAGCAATGTTCCGGACCTGCAACAAGCAACAATAAGATATTTAATGAGTAAGGTTGATTGAGACAGTAAAGGACAATGAAAAGCTTAAGTTAAATAGGGATATAACCATTTATTGAAGTTGCTGCAGCAATGTCCAATTTTACTTCCTTTTACATTGTTAGAGAAGTTTTATTGATTGTCATGTTAACTTCTATCGTCTATTTATACATTCCACATAGATGCCAAGCATCACTTTGTGCATTTTAGAAGTATCAGATCAGTAAGTAAAATAAGTTTTAAGATTATAAGGTGGTAGTGCAACTTGGATGCATTGAAAGAATCTTAGCAGCCCTGGATCTCTTTCCATGTAAGTCTAGTCATGCAAATTCATACTTGATGCAGGTCTATACAATCCTAAGGGTGATATCTGCCTAACCTGCCCTCCTCCATTCTATGTTAATACCTGGTATTTTCTGCACAATTACTTCATATGTTGTCTTTGCCAAATCTAATCCCATTTTTAGTAACAATTAAATCAAGCTATTAATAGAAGCAAAAACTGAGATCAAAATCATATATATCAAAATCACACGTGTATGGATGTTAAACCCCTTACTCTTACCTCGTCGAAAACTAGACTGATAAACCTCAGTGACAGTAAAAGAGTAAGCACAATTTCTGACACAGAGACACCTATGTATCTCAAAGGGAGCATAAACCATCGCAATGCAGATGCTAGTTGTTCAGGGGTTGTAGTTGTGAGGCAGAGACTTGCACTTTGAAATACCTTTTGAAGAAATACAGATCAAATTTTCAGAAATCAGAATCATCAAAAGTTTCTGTTGTTTCAGAAAGGATTCAAGGTGTGGCTTCTGCTAAATTCCCAAAACAATGGTAAATGAAATGAAAAAAACAGAAATGCCGAAAGCAACTTACTGTAAAAGTCAAACATGCCGCGGTGCTTGCAACAGATAAACCTTTCCTCGTAAAGGTTAATGGACCTAACTTTGCGATTACATATGAATAACCCGTTAAAGATACAGGAAGATTAGGAAGCCCCGTCAGCCCAGGTGGTGGAGTTCTCAACTGAACAAGCGGGGGCACACCATCTGAACCCAGCACTAATGATATGAATAACAATCCCGATAGCAAATAAGCTCTTCCCAATTGATCCTACAAATAGAAATTAGCAAGAAATATCACAAATTAAAACATCACTTCGAGATGAGAGACACTGTAAATACATAGTCAACTGTGTCTGCCAAGTATCTTTGACTGGATAAAAAGGAAAATCAAACTTATTTATGAGAAGGTACAAGCAAGCCATAATCATAAATAAGCATTAAGAATGAGAAATACCATGTACTGAAGCATGACAACACAGGATAAGAAAAAGCAGTTGTCATAGTGATAAATAAATAAATAAATATAATAAAATAGTGAATATCAGATGAAACACAATGCAAATATTAAATGATAGATCTGACCTTGGACTGGTAAACCCCAGTCAGCCCCTTAAATTGATGATCAACTTAACAAATATAATTAAGAAAAGTGAACAAACCATCTATATAGGAACATAACTCTACTCCTCAAGCTAGATAAGTCAAGGATTAACAATTACTTACTGTCCAAACATCTCTTTGTAGAACCCAAATAGAAAGCGAAGTCAAGAATATTACTAATCCAAATCTTATCATTATATGTGACCTTGCCGGTAGAATAACCAGAGCTAAAAGCCATACCTGTAAGATCAGACAGATTGATTACCAAAAGTCACAAATACACACAAACAAAAGCCAAAACAAATAATTCAAATATACCAGCTAAACGAACGAACGAAACTACTAATAATTGCTGAGATTTCCACCATGATTTATGATGAGAACTCTGACACATATAGCCTTGACCGAGGTCCGAAAGCAATCCAACATGCATCAAGAACAACTTTACTACTAGTCAAATGTCAATGCACTTTCTCCAATTCTTAGATGATCAAAAAGTAAATACCATCCAACGATTTTAGAATTACAAACCAGATGAATGCTCACCTGACGACTTATTCTTATGTTTAAACTACTAGTTAGTTGTGGCGTCACTATTTATCAAAGATTATTACAAACTACAACCAAACCAACAGTAGCCAACCAAAACTATAGGTTCACAATCAGACTTAAGTGAACATTGGGGTATCATATCACAGGATATAAAGTTATTATTTTTCACTTTGTAATAGTTCTACATTTACAAAAAAGTATTTAAAACCCAAAACTAAAAAACACTCCACAGTCCATTCATACCAATACCACAAAAGCTAATAATCAATACAACAAGAGCATAGTTAAAATCTAAAAATTTTTAGATCAATTTTTGCAGGCACTTAAAAACCCATAAATTGATTTGACTAACCAATTTGATTCGAGGGTCGATAGAGTGAAGAAACGTGGTGGGGGAGGATACAAACTGGCCAATGGGGCTAGCTGTGGCACCCGCAATCAATCTGAAAACTTTATCAGCAGCAAAAGACCCAGCGGGAATCCATTTGGACCAATTTGCTGATTCAGGATTACCATCACCCTTTGAATTTGAAGCTCTAATTACAAAGCTTGCCTTCCTCAGCTTCAACGCCAAAAGGGTTTTCTTTGGCGGAAGGAATGCACAAGGGTGTTTTGGGAAAGAGAAGGTTTTGGGGTTAGATGAAGGGAGAGCGACCAGAAGGAAGGTGGCATGGTTACAGTTCATGGGTGAGGGGCAAGTTTTGATTTTGAATGAAGGAGATGGAGTAAGCCAAGGAGGGTGGCTATACTCCAATCTCTGGGTTACTTGAGCGGGAACACAATCATACGATAATATCCAACAGTTCTCCAATCAGAGGTCTTTTTGTCTGGCTAGCAGTAGCAGAACAGGATGAAATTATATGGCGAGAGTAATATATAATTAGAGTTTAATTGGTAAGTAAATATTAATCAATCATCAATCATAAACTAAGATATGAGTTATTTTTAATATAGTTAGAATAAAAATCATGATAAAAAAAAAAAAAAAAAACATTTTCTATGAGTTATTTTATGTTAGTTCAAAAAAATATTTCATACGTTTGTGTAAGTCCTTCAAGTTAGGGGTCAGCTAGTCGTATCAGTGTTTTTCTTAAAACATTAATTTTAAGAACGACTAGTTACATAAATTAAAATTTAAAAGTTAACAAATATTAAAAAAAAAAATGTGAACAACTAATGGTCTATAATTCCTTTCCAAAAAAAAAACAAAAAACTAATGGTCTATAATGATTAGTTATAGGGGAAATGAATTATGATTCAAGCGAATCTTAATTACAAAACCATCACCCTAAATGAAAATTGTGAAAACCAGTAGTTAAAGACTTAAAAGAGTTCTTGATAATAATAATAATAAAAAAAAAGGACTTAAAAAAGTTAATACCTAATAACTCTTATTCAGAATGATCATTTCATTTCATCCATCATATTTATTTTATGTTGATTACTTTAAATTTTAATTTTTTTTAACAGTTCTTAAAATTAACAATAATTCTCTAATTCTTATTTGTTTAGTTTATAATTACTAAACTTAATCAACAATGTCTCTGAGTACTTAAAATATTTACTAAATGAATCACCTTGATAATCATCCGGGCATTTGGTCTAGTGGTATGATTCTCGCTTTGGGTGCGAGAGGTCCCGAGTTCGATTCTCGGAATGCCCCTTTTTCTGAGTCACACTTTATATTCAACTTTGTGACACGTTGAATCTCTTCACAATCACATGCAAATCTGCAAAAGATTAGCCATACAGCGTCACTTTCAGTTATTGTACTATTCTTCATCGAGAAAATGATGAAGAAACCGGTTGCCATGTATCCCAATTTTAAGTTTATTAGAAACAGGCAAGGTTATTTTACCACGAAGGTTAGTCCAGTGATATGGTTCTTCTTTTCTGCCACCACCAACCCAAAAAACAAAGTGGTATGTATTCCTTTCCATTGTTATCCGGTCACAGTGGCGGAAGGAGAGGAACTGGCCTGTGCCCCACTCCCCCCAACTTTGTATGTACTCCTCCTTTATCCTTGGTTTGGTCTTACTCCTCTCAAACTACAGATGTTTTACTTTGTTTCTAGTTTCCTTTTTTTTTTTTTTTATTAATTAATAATTACAAAAATGTCATAATATTATTTTTGTTCTGTACCATGATTTCAAAGATCTGTATAGAACAAGTGAAAACAATTAAATTTTTTTTTTCTGAGAACAACAAAACAGTACTTGAAACAAAGTAAAAAGACCATATATTTCTGGCTTAGCCCCTAATCCGGTTAGCCTTTTGAAGGGGGGCAAGGATTTCAATATCCCTGAGAACAACATTATTTTTGCAGCATAAAGTTTTACTGTTTACACCATTAATCATCACAGCATTACTTTTATCTAAATCAAACAAAAAGGAACAAAGTAATCCATGCTCCTTATATAGCTTTAATGTTCTCAATTTTATTAAATTGAGCTTAGTCTCGGCGAAAATTTGAATGTTTGCTATGCCTGAGGAACATATAGTCAGATACTTGTAGGAAAATGGATATATGTATCCAAACAAGAGTTGCTTCTTGGAAACAACAAAAATCTCAAGGTACACTGATTATAACAAAGCATCAACGTAAACTGGTCCAGATACAACAAACATAACCAACGGAATTTCTGATATACAATGGCAACCTCATTTGTCCAGACAAGATCATTAGAATATAAATAATCCAAAAGGAAGGTGAAGGTAGTGACTCCTTCCAGAAATTGCCATCAATCAATAGATTTATTTAGACCTTTAATGCTAGCTTCTGAGCTGCAAGAGCTTCAGCCTCTAGAGTTGGTTCCCACAATAGTGTCGTCTCTGCCAGTAATCCTGTCACGACATAGGGATCCATGTTTGAAGCAGGGCGCCTGTCTTCCAAGTAACCTACAATCAAGACGAATCGACAGGAAAACAATAAATTAAATATATGCTGATACTTGTAGATTTCAGAAACTAAAATGGCCTTGATATTATTTCATTTGATGGTATAGAAAAGAAATGAACGAAAAAATTAGAATGAGAGTGGTGATATCCAAATACAATGGCAATTTGCATAAAACAAATCAGTTAGTAAAGAAAGGCATGCAATTATGCAACACAATAACATGAAGTTGTTGCATTAGCAAATAAGTAATGTTTTTTTTCTTTATTGATCCTTCACTCAACTAGACCTACCAAACAGCAGCCATAAAATTGCTTTTGATGACTTACCTTTGCCATTCTTCTCTGTGTCTCTTCCTACACGAATTGAGCATCCACGGTTAGCCACTCCCTGCAAGTTACATTTCATCAGGATGTTTCACTCCATGCTTGATTATCTTGTTAAACTTTAACCAGAATAGGCATTGGCAATTTTGAAACAATACCCAAGAAAATGTGTTTATGCTGGCTGTCTCATGCTTTCCTGTCAACCTTCTCTCATTTCCTTCTCCATATGCACTAATGTGGTCCTTGTGGCGAAGCGATAGATTCAAAATTGCCTTCTTTATTACCTCAAAGCCTCCATCTTCCCTCATGCTCTTTGTACTAAAAAGCAAATGATATTTCATCAACTTAGTAATATAGGAACTTAAAAAGACACATGCAGTGATGATTCATGACAAAGGCAAGTCCAGAAACCTGTAGTTGGTGTGGCATCCTGCACCATTCCAGTCACCCTGCCAGGGCAAAAACCAAAACAATTAGTATAATTAACACACGAGAAGAAATACTGTCAACTACACCATTTTAGTACCTCTATTGGTTTTGGATCAAGTGAGAGAACAACACCAGCTTGTTCAGTAATTCTCTGTCAGAACAGGAACAAAAAATGCAACATATTTAATCAGGAGATCAAAATTTAGATAAGGGACAAGAGAACTAGAACAAAATTTTGATTAAACGAGAATATCAACAATTGTCTTTTACGAGCAATGGCATGAGCTTTTCACCTGCCCTCAAACTTGTAGTTCTGAATGCTGAATTACCTTTTATGATCTTAAAACTTTACAGATGCTTAAGAATTGTATAAAAATAAAAAAAACTAATTTAGGGTGTATTGTCTTCGACCTTTGACTTATGCATCTGTGGAAGAAGATGAAAAGTTAAATAGAAAAAGATATGCAGACAATAATTGTCTGTTGAGAATGACACATAACTATCAGCAAATGGTTCAAATTGGATAAAAGTTCTCAGGTAAACACACGCAAATAACAATGTATCAAGCTTAGTGCTAAGAGCCACTTCTTGAATTTATTTAAATTTTTTTTTTTTTTTGGGATAAAACAGCCACTTCTTAAAATGCACCTGTAAATGAACACAAGAACCACACAAAAGCCAAAGCCTCCAATAAAGTATTATATTATAGGGCTATAGGCTACCATGACATGTTCTGATAACTGGTTCTTTGAAAAGGTTAACCTTTCTGTATCAAATGGTCCAACAGCAATACAGTATATAAATAAACCAAAAGTAGGTAAAATGAATTACCTCAAGGATGTATCTAGAAGCCCAGATATGATCACCAGCTTCAATACCTACACTAGGACCAACTTGATACTCCCACTGCAATATTCATAGAAGAAATAATGAGAAAACAAGAGTTCATACATTAATAAGCCTTAAAAGAAGGGAATCCCGAGAGGTGTACCTGTCCAGGCATAACCTCCCCATTGGTGCCACTGATGTTAATTCCAGCATATAAGCAAGCCTTGTAATGAGCATCAGATATATCACGTCCAAATGACTTGTCTGCCCCGGCACTACAGTAATAAGGACCCTAATATAAGAAGGAATACTTCATTAAATCCACATTATGAAAATCACAAATTCCAGTGAAATATGAATAAAACTTGAAATAAAACTACAAGAAGTGACATTACCTGAGGACCAGGATAGCCACCCACGGGCCAACCTAATGGCCATTTCACATTTGTTTGTAGTAAGGTGTACTCTTGTTCGATTCCATACCTTTGAACAATCAACATACAGCATCAGCATGTTTTGTGTTTGATTATAGTTCAACACCAAAGTTCAGTTATCTTCTATTTGAGTAAGTAATCAAATGAAGAAGTATACGTCTCATGTATAATTTGGTTAAGCATCGCTAGATAAGAAATACATTACATATCAGAATATTAGTTGACATTATTAAACATCATACGTCTTTTTGGTCATTAATCATCATATATCGAATAGGTTTGTGCATATTAGAGTTAGATACTAGGTTACAATTTTCTAGCATCTAACAATGTTGGTGATATAACATAAAAAAATAAAAAAACTGCCGAATCATGCAATTTATCAACACAAAATTGTCTTTATCTCTGTTTTGTAAATTTAAAATGACAAAGTTAAGGTGTATACTGTATAATATATACCATGGAACTTCAGCTTGGACCTTTGGGTTACTGAGGATTTCAGCAGCTTTGTGTCGCTTGTTTGTAGGGATAGGCTCACCCGCTGGTGTGTAAGAATCGCAAATTACCTTTGCAAAACAAAATAAATCAAATTAACTTCATAATATCTGTATTTCAATTTCAATCAACATGCTGTGAGACCTCTTTCAAGTATAACAGCCCTTACCAAAATATTGTTACCACCGCGGAAAGGATCTTTGAAAATTGCCTGAGGACTGGGAAAAAAGACTAAAGTTAAGCTTCAATGGTGGGGAGTAAGTTAGTAATATTAATAGAAGTATCAGTCCCAAAATTCTTACTATAGGATTACTTCACTATCTTCACCCGGTGCTTGTCCAGTGCTAGATCCATCATAGTTCCATTTAGGGAGCTCAGAGGGATGTTCAACAGGCTTTGATATTGTCTGAGAATTGAAAGAATATAATAGGATTATCATGAATGGAATGAGATAAATCAAATGGCAACAAAGTTTAGGAATATTTTATTCTCCTAGCCTGTTTATAACATTATGAATGACATACTCTTGATTTACTGCGCACATCAATTCCTGTCCCCCCAATCCTGTTTAACAATAAAAAGAACAGGTTTAAATACAGTGTATCCTCATCCTCAGTATATCCTCCAGCAAAATATGATATACAAACACAGACATAGGGGAATGAAATACCAAATGTACTCAGCAATTATCTTGTCAGTGTATGGAGTGATATCCAAGTTAAGTAGATTCTCGAGCCTGTTGATAGTGCCATCTTCAGACTTGATTGCCAACACTCTAAATTTAGTAGACCTGGTAGGTGCAACCTTCTTATTTTGTCTCAACAACAAAGAATTCCACATGTTTGGCATGATGCGAGTTGCATTTGGAGAGGTTTTTGTGCTTCTCATCCTCCATTGCGTAGTGGGTGCCAAAATATGCGCCATGTTCTGCTCCTTACTGAACATAATTCAGTTATGAGAACCCCGCCCAAAAAAAAAAAAAAAAAATTACTTAATACAGTTTTATGATTAATAATAAGCAAAAAACTAAACAGCATTATAATTTAATGCATTATGCTTATCAGCTGTTCTGCAACCACTCAAATGATAAATAATGAAACCACGTATAAAATAATTCTAAAGCGATCATCAAACCCTGAAAGAAAGGAACCAGTGCTGACTAGATGTCATCACTCATCATTGAGACAAAGCATACAAGAGATTAAACAAATTTCTCTTTAAACCTAAAGATTAAACAAATTTCTCTTTAAACATAACATGACATTCAAGTCAGAGCCATCACCACACCCTAAGATGCATATTGCATGACATTAGATTAGATGCAAAAAAAACCAACAGATAAATAATCATTCAACAAAAGGTGCAAGGATGATCTGATAGTAGTCAAATAAAAAATGTTTATCTGACCAACTTTGAGGAGAGTTTCATTTACTAAGAATTTGATTTGGAGTTCTGACATCAACATCTATCCATATTTATCACATGATCAAACTTTGTCTATAGTCAAATACTGTTTCCCCTATGACCCACTATAGTGACTCATTTTTTACTGCTACTTTAGCTTGTCCTTGTAGCATCTTTCAGTGTCTTCTCTTTCTTCACTTTAACATCTATCTGGGTAAGTTTATATTAGACATTAAAAAAAAAAAACATGATCACATGACACTATATGCAAGCTAACCAGTAACAGCTATATGGGGCTTCAACTTTGCCAGGTTTGATTCTACATAGTATGAAACTTCAATTTGCTTTACTAGAAAGTGGCAACATTTTTAATCATTGGAAGACATATAGTAACGAAAAACTGAAAAGGTGTAACATAAGAAGCATTCTTTGATCAAAAATAAATTTTGGGATTTCTTTAAAGCAGTGAAGATTATATATTATGCAAGTTAAGCACTCAACAGGCCTGACTTTTGAACTATAATACATTTTAGCAGCAGTCTTGAAATCTCCTTTATGAAGTAAAGGAACCATGATGACAAGTGTGGTGATGAGGATGAGTTACAATAAAATAAAATAAAATAAAAAAATAAAAAAACACTTCCTTACAAAGGAACTGTTTTCACAGACATAAAGCAAGAATAAGCAGAGAATCGACATTCACAGGAGAAATGTGCTTGATTTAGTATGTCACCCTTTTTTCACATATAAAAGAGTTTATATGAAATAGCACAAAGAAAATCACCTGAACACAGTAGAAAAAGGGGTAAAGCTGCAAAGTTGGAACTGGGTTCAACCGGGAATGCGCCCTGTGACTGTGTCACAGACCCTGAGGCAGAGTGTGAAGCTCTTAGTATGAGACTCGTGTAAAATAGGGGTTGATGGCTTTTCTATAACCGATAGGGGTATGTCATGAGTGGATGAAAATAGTTTTTGGTCCCTTAAAGAGCACCAAGAGAAGCTTGGACTTATAATATTTTAGATAAGGTTCTCAACCCCTTTTTTATCCAATGTTCTGCAGATACCTGTTTTTTTTCCCCTTAAAATCATAACACACTGCCAAGGCCAATCAATTAAAAATAAAAATTGGTAAGGTCAATGAATTATTAGCTTAATTTATTACATTCATAATGATTAAGGACAAGTTTTTTATTGCTTAGGTCCACTTCACCTGTGATATGCCAATAGAAGTGTTGAAAACAAGAATTTCAAGCATATATTTCCTTGGATTTTCATATTTTTAATACCTTTTTTTTTCTTTCTTGTTTTTCTACCTATGTAGATGCTCTGAATTGTCCCATATAGGCTAAGGTTATAATTATACTAATTACAGTCAAATAAAGATTATTATAATAAGAATACAATTTTTTATATGAAAAAAAGTGACAGGAACTTTTGTTTGGTTAGAGTTGCCCTACTGTTGCCAACGCATTGGATGGGGGTGTCTGTCTGCATCTTATTGAAACTAGTAAGTTAGCACTTAGCAGTTATATTTCTTTTTTGTTGCACGGAAATAGCAGGCATTGTTTGTTTTTTTTTTTTTTAATAAGCAACTTCCAGTTGAGGTAGCAGTTAAATAGACTCATTCTTAAAGCAATAATTTTATTGTACCAAAAGAAAGTAATAATTTGCCTATGAGAAAGAGTTTGTGTAATGTTTTTGGTTTCGTAATTTAATTCTAGTGATTTCCCAAAAAACAAAAAAAAACTATGAATATGAGTAATAATTATGCCAAATTGTCAGAAATCCCCTCCAAAATGATGCAAATTGACTCTCCATAAGAGAATTTTCTGCAGATACAAAATGGGGTTAAATATACACTAATGTGCACTGTTTAGTCAATTTACAAGATTGTTTGGTGAGTTTTAAAGTACATGAACTTTTTTACATATAACCAATAGTTAAAGGAAACAAATGTAATGTTAATACACCCGTTTGTTTTCATCAAATTAATCTTTTATAATCTCCATTTCTAGAGAATGGGCCATGTACTAAAAGAGAAAATGCCAAGCTGAGCAACCACATGAAATGGATGTATAAGAGCCACGACAGAAAACCTTCACATGGTATATGTTCATTGAGAAGTGATACCATGACACAAAAATTTACACTTACACCGTATAGTGCCGCACTGTGCGGCACTGTCGGGGGGTCTTTTTTTTTCTTTTCTTTTCTTTTTTAAATTTAGTTGTTTTTATAAAAAATAAAATTTTATTTATAAAAAAACCGATTAACCAGATAATGAACTAAATTCACCAGATATTTGTACCTGATTCACCAGATATTTGCACATACTCAAAAAAATCCATTCATCAGATAATGAATTGAATTCACCAGATATTTGCACATACTTAACGAAAAAAATTTTATTTCTCAAAAAACGCATTCACCAGATAATGAATTGAATTCACCAGATATTTGTACATGATTCACCAGATATTTGCACATACTTAACAAAAAAATTTATTTCTCAAAAAAATGTATTCACCAGATAATGAACTGAATTCACCAGATATTTGTATATGATTCACCAGATATTTGCACATACTTAACGAAAAAAATTTATTTCTCAAAAAACGCATTCACCAGATAATGAATTGAATTCACCAGATATTTGTACATGATTCACCAGATGTTTGCACATACTTAACAAAAAAATTTATTTCTCAAAAAACGCATTCACCAGATAATGAATTGAATTCACCAGATATTTGTATATGATTCACCAGATGTTTGCACATACTTAACAAAAAAATTTATTTCTCAAAAAAACGCATTCACCAGATAATGAACTGAATTCATCATATATTTGTACATGATTCACCAGATATTTGCACATACTTAACAAAAAAATTTATTTCTCAAAAAAATGCATTCACCAGATAATGAGTTGAATTCACCAGATATTTATATCTGATTCACCAGATATTTACACATACTTAACCAAAAAATTTAACTAACAAAAAATAACATTTAAAAAAAACTAAAATTTAAAGGAAAAAAAATAGCTACAGTGCCATACAGTACCGTACTATGCGGCACTATATACGGCACTATACGGTGTAGGTGTAGATTTTTGTGTCAAGGAAGCATTTATGATGTTGATATTTATGGGCGCCTAAGCGCTTCTAAGATCTAAACCAATCATGGAGTATGTTGAACGGTCCCTCACCACACCAGTGTCATAATTCCTTAACATGATATCACTCTTTACAAGCAATTATATTTATGTGCAATAAAATTTTGAGGAAAAAAATAAAAAAAACAGCTTGCATATTTAAAGTTACATATACCTACTTTTCTTCTTTCTTTCTTTCTTTCCCTTTTTTTTTTTTGACTTTTTTTACGTCAATGATTCCTTGTTGGACTTTAACATCAACTCCTCTTAATTAAAAGCAAATCTGTGTAATAAAACATCAAAGAAAAAACGTCATTTATAGTAGCCACTTAAAGCATGAAATGATAAATTCATGTGCAAAACTTAATTAGTGCACACAAATTATTTTGTAAACATATGCACGATATGTATAACTAAATAATTGGTTTGCAAGGGTGCAGGACCACTTAAAAGATAACTAGTTACTTGTTTGGCAAGGGTGCAGAGTCACTTTAAATTTACATGTTGGTAAAACTTGTAATCTCGTGTATTGTTGTGGGATATGGACATATAACACTATGTAATTTCGTATTGTAGTGTGGATATGCTCATATAACATTAGGAAAGAGTGTCATGAGTGATCACAACTCTGAAACGCGCTCTAATTAACTCACAGAATCTCAGCAAATCAATGTCGTATTTTGGTGCATGATGCATGATAGTGAAGCTTTTATGGCTTTTTCTCCCTGTATTGGCCAAACAAACAGTGCTTGACAGATTTAATGGTTGTTGGTGGCGATTAAGACCTTATGCTTTAGACTTTGGGGACCAGCATTGGATAAGGAGCTCTCCAAGAGAAGCTTGCGTGCCTGCAATACCCTTTTCAACCATACGTACATTATTTGTACAATTTTTTTTTTTTAGTTGTGTTGTTTCAACAAAAAAATGAGACAATAATTTTCAACGACAATTTAGATGGTTAATACAGTTCAAATACGTGGTTAATTATATTCAGTGGATGGTTAATGAATATAACAAGGTGTCGCAACTCATTAACTATCTACTGAATGTAATTAACCACGATTTTGAACACCATCAATCACGAATTTCATGTGTTCAGATATTCATGGGATCACGTATATTTGAACACCTGAAATCATAATTATGGTTAATGAGTTCGACACCTTGTTATATCCATTAATCATCCATCAAATGTAATTAACCATGTATTTGAACTGTGTTAACCATCCAAATTGTTGGCAAAAATTGTTGTCTCGTTTTTGTGTTCAAAAATCATTTTTTATATTTTTTTTTACATTAACATATATATTTTTTATTTTGATATACTCATAACTCATATATTTTTTCTCCCGTTTCATTACATCACAAAGCTAAAACAATGGAAACTGTACAATATCCTATACGACATCCACTTTTTAGTTTTAGAAATAAGGCTAAATTACATTTTTGGTCCCCAAATTGTTATTAAATGTTCAATTTGGTCCTCAAGTTTTTAAAATGTTCATTTTGGTCCCCTAATTTCTTAAACATGTTCAAATAGGTCCTTCCGTCAAGTTGACTAACGGCGACGTCAAGTTGACTAAGGGACGACAATGAACATTTTAAAAACTTGAGGACCAAATTGAACATTTTAAAACAATTTGAGGACCAAAATGAACATCTAAAAACAATTTGGGGAACCAAAATGAACATTTTAAAACAATTTGGGGATCAAAATGAACATTAAAATATTAAACTTAATGCCACGTGTCATTAGGTTTGACGTCGCCGTTAGTCAACTTGACGGAAGGACCTATTTGAATATGTTTAAGGAATTAGGGGACCAAAATGAACATTTTAAAAACTTGGGGACCAAATTGAACATTTAATAACAATTTGGGGACAAAAAGTGTAATTTAGCCTAGAAATAAACTTTCTCATTCGAGCATGGAACCGAAAACCTCATGGTTTAAATTTTTCTCCCCTTTTCTACACTTCCACTATGTCCTAACTTTATTAGTTATGCTATTTACACGCAAATTTTAATGCAATTTTTTTTTTTTTGGCAAGGAATACATTATTTTTAAGCATCATTGATCAGTAAACAAAATTGATTAATATCTTTAATCATCATACAGTATACACTTTTCATAAATTACTTATGAACTAATCACTAATATAAAAATAGGGTACCATTTTACTGTACTAAGATTATTATTTTTATGTGATGCCGATTTTTAAATGAAGAAATCCCTTTTTCTTGTATGGCTTGATATGAAAGTTAGCGATAAAATATATAAGAAGGATGGATAACAAGTTCATGTGCTAAAAAGAAGTTCGCCGGGTCCTGCCTCTTGATAATTACTGCTGAGGCTGATAAATCCATTTAGTGTTGTGCCTTTATCGACCACTCGTTCCAAAGATTTTTTTCTGAGTATTGTCTGTTTGAATTTGATCAAATGAAGAGGTTAACTGTTTATTAGGGAGAAGCTACAAGGGAAAAAAAAAAATCTTCCTCAGCTTTCTTTCTCTTCCATTTTAAGGTAGACAAGGAAGACATCTTGCTTCAATTTCAAATGCCAAATAAAGTCATTGCAGTGTCCTGTTTTTTCTTCATGTACTTTCCATTCTTCATGTTTTCATTTGGTGTGTATTTAGCTTTTAATAGCTACATAGATAATTCGGAATAAGATTATTTAAGTAATTATTTGTAAAAATTGCTTAAATTAATTTTTATTTCAAATTTTAAAGCAAAGTAATTACATTATGTGTATTTTTTGAATTAATTTATTTTGTGTCCAAAACAGTGTTTGTGTATGTATAAGTAAGTAAACAAGTAAAAGCTTGGTGAGAGAACTTTAGAAAAAAATGATTATTTTCTAAAATTTAAGTGTTACAAAAAATACACATTATTATAAAATTATTATTATTTCTCTATCAAGAGATAATTATTACTTAAAATTACCCTTAAAAAAAAACTATACACCTATACTCAATTAAATGAAAAATCACCGGGAATGTAATTTATTACACTTATTTTTCTTACTAATAATAAATTTACAATTGTTTTCCAGAAATAAATAAATAAATAAATGTGCAATTGTTTAAGGGTATCGTTAACCAGTGTCCAAAAGAAACCGGTTAGTAGCAAGTGTTGATTGGAAAATTAAATGGAAATTTTTTTTTGTGCCCATGTTATCAGTACAAAATATCCACCACAGTTAGCAGTGGTTAATCTCCGTCGGGAAGCCTGCTGGGCAAACAAGGTGGGTTCTCCACTTCCAACCAGGTTTTCTCCATACACAAGAGCCAAGATACGAACTCCTGAATAATTGCTTAAGGTATCCCAGTCCCTTACCACTTGGACCAATCACATGTTAGTTAAATAGAATTTTCTTTATTTTTTTTGAAAGGAAATTAGAATTTTCTTTCAAATGTTGAATACATCACTTTTCAATAATAAATTTATTTTTTATTCCTTGACCAGTAGCTTAGCACTCTTAACTAGCATTCTCCATAGTTTAAAGAAAAAGTGCATATAGCATAAAAAAAAAAGTTGCATACTTTCAAAAATTATAAGGGTGTTGACATTCCCACATTTTTTCGGGATTTTCTCACCTCCTCCATTAATTGTTTGTTTAATGTTTTACTTATTTTACCCTTAATCCCACCAACTCACACAATGTCCATCTCCTTTGGTACTTAGGTGTACTTGAAGCAAGAGCAAGTGGACGAGATCGCTTGTGACCTTCCAATAGTAGGGTGACCCATGGTCGGCCCAAAGGTGAAGATATTAAAGCCCTAGCTTTAGGCCTAATAGTAAAAAAAAATTATTTACTCTTAATTTTTATAAAGGAAAAAAGTCACACATGCTAACAAAAAGGCCCAAATTAGAGTACAACTTGATCCAAATAGACTCTCTCACTTAAAATGAAAAAGCCTCTTTCAAAACTTGCTTTAGGTCTCACTCGTTCTTGGGTCGGCCCGGGGGTGACTAGGTCACCAATGCCAGGTACTTGGTGCAAACGAATTGATCAACAAAGATGAGGTTAATCGGTGCTTGTTGGAGGCAACGGTTGGCCCCAAGGCGGCGGTGACGAAGCAGAATAAGTTGGAGTTGAAAGCAACAGCAGAAGCGTGGCGAAAGGTGGTTCTTCTCACTGGAATATTCAAGCATTTGTGGATGAAGAAAGATGAGCATGGACTTACAGAAACTGAAATTTATATACTTATGGAAAATATAGTTTTGGTAAGTATAGAAAAAGTAAACTTACGGAAATAAAATTATACTTACAGAAATTACAGTTTCTGTAAGTATATATATAAAAAAAATTATACTAGCGGAAATTGTAGTTTTCGTAAGTATTAAAAAAAATTGTTACTACATTGCTCGCCTCTTGAGGAATGCACGTCGTCACGCCGGACTGGGTGAAGAAGTGGAAAAAAGGGAGGGGTGAAAAAAAAAAAAAAAGATGAAAAGGGTGAGAAGGAGGTGAGAAAGAACTGAGAAGAAAATGGAAGATGAAGGGGGTGAGAAGGAGGAGTGGTTTACGGGTGGTAGGTTAATGTATGTGTGAGTAGGTGGGATTAGGGGCAAAGTAGGTAAAACATTATATATATATATATATATATAGTGGAGGACGTGGGAAAATCCAAAAGGGATGTGAGAATATTAAAACCCAAATTATAAATAAGTAGGGGAGCTGCTTTTTACACCACGAAAAACGTTAATACACCACAATTTTTTAAAAACTTTTGAATATTTCTAAAATAACCCCAATTATCTTAATACACACCTAAACCTATATTCAGAAATACACCACTCCTCTCCTGTCTTCTTCCTCTTTCCATCTTCTCCCATTCACCCTCACATATTAAAAAACTTATAGGTTATTTTTCCTCTATTTTATTATTTCAATGCACTGAAGCCACAAAGAACTGCTCCTTCTTTTTATTTTTATTTTATACGAATTATTGCTCGTCACACTTGATTGGGCAAGTCATGTTCATGTACGTCGTTCTGCATATAATAATGGAAGTGAATTTCCAGTATTATGTTCTGCGCATAATACCGGAAGTGAATTTCCGATGTTATGTTTTTGTATTTTTTTTATTACTTACCAAAAGTTAATGTCTGGTATGTGTGATTTACCGGAGTCGTTAACACCATTGCATAATTTTTTTCTCATCGTCACCACGAACATTTTCGACATCCTCACACATGTTATCTTGATTTTTGGTATCCAATAAATTTGTCTCATTCTTGTGGTTAACCAAATCAATGTTATTTCTATTTTTCTTTGATTCTAACTCAACAAGTTCATCAGCTTTAACATAATAGGCCTTTCAACTCTTTCTCTAGCTCTGACGGCAACGACTTAAAACCCCAAACACATCCGTGATCCCCATTTCTGAAAATTTTCTCTTCAAAAGTCTTCCTGAGCAATGAATCAAAATCATTCAAATACTTGTCATAAGCTAATTTCACTGAAACCAAAACTTAAAGGTCGTCCAAACCCAATTCCTTTGTGACATAACCCCCCAATCCTCTTTTCGACACCGCACCATACGCACCATTATCCTTCACAAGGGAGAACAATTTGTACAAATCCATCACTTGCGAAGGTGCCGGAGAACATAAATAGTCGTCGAAGAGTGAACGGAAAGAGGGAGAAGAGGAACCCAAATGTAGTGCTTGAGACCAACAAATGGACGACTTTCTGGGAAGAGAGATGGGAAGACCAATGCGTTCTGGGAAGAGAGAAACCTTTAGGCATACCAGAAATACAAGGAAGAAGATGGTATGAGAAGGTTAAAAGGTGGAAGAAAAGGAACCAGAAATAATGGTGGAAGGACAAAAGAAGAGGGGAAGAAAAAAGGGAATCAGAAATAGTTGTGAAGAGAAGGAAATAAAAGGGTATTTTAGGAATATTGCAAACTTTTTCAAATTTTTGTGGTGTATTAGAGTTTTTTGTGGCGTAAGAAGAAGCTCATGTGCAGTTCGGGCCATTGGCCCAACACTTACTAATCGGGCCACTTTTTAATACGGCGATACCTATTTAGTCTTCACTCTTCAGAGATGCCTCGACTTTTTTTTTGTCCTCAACTTTGCAGACGCTTGTAGCAGCATATGATAGCATTTGTAATCATGATAGACTAGATCTCGAGTAAAAAAATCATACATCCAAAAATAAAAATAAGTTACTCTTTAGTTTGGTTTGAATTAATTACTATATCAAAAATCTAAATCAATCTAGTCCGATTAAAAATGGTTTGGATTGAATTATATTTTTCAATTTTTGCCAACACAATAACTAAAATATAACTATATAAGTCTAAATAATATACTAAAAACTAAAACATTATGAGCTAACAAATATAACTTTTATATTTGGAACACCAAGAATAATAAAAAATTATATCACATCAAACTAATAAGTATTATTAAAAGAAAAAACAACAAATAAAAAGGCAAGAATATAAAGAGTAGAATAAATAAATATTAAATTTTATATATACAATTTGGTTACTAACATATGATTGATCCGAATGATAATGGGCTTGGACCCCTTAAGCAAGTGGTCAAAGTTTTGACTCCTGACACTTTTATATAGAGAAAACTTGGTTATTTGAAGGAGAAACCCTTAACCGCCGTCCAGATCCCCCGATAGATAAAATCTTATAAAAGTCTATTTTGTTCAATTTTCAATTATTTTAGATCGACTTTTTTATTGATTCGGATTTGAACACCCCTTGAGTAATGTGCGTTAAAATCTTTATGAGCTAGTATTCGAGAATATGCTTATTTTATGCAATAGAATTAGACTCTTTTAAACTCGAGTATAAAGTAAGTAAACAATGTCACCTTTGATTTATTAAAATATAAATTATACTCAAATTTTAATAACTTCAATTAATCATGCATTCTTAATTTCTTATTCTACATTCAAACTCAGATTAGAGAAACTTAATCGTCATTAGGGTGGAAATAAGTTAGGCCGAGCTAGGTTCTGATAGGCCCGAGTTTGACATGCGTTCCAATCTCGAGGCCTGAGCCTGACCCATTAGCTTGATATAGACCAATTATTAAGGCCTGAGCCCGGCGTACTTTAAAGTCTGACCTAGCCTGAAAGCCTTTTTAAAAGCATACTTATCAACAAGATCTTTAATTATGCTTCCACCTATAAATAGGTCATAGGACTTCCCCTGTAAATAGGCTGGTAGGCCTTTGATGATAAAAATATCGGTAGACCTATACTGATAAATAGACCACTGGCCTTCACAAATAAATAGGTAAGCAGACTAGTACATTTAAATGAGTCAAGCATTTACTTTCAAATATTACACACACACGCACACACATATTTGTGTGTACGTGTTAAATAGGCTGGCATGATAGGTTTACTAAGTTTTTTTTAAAGCCTTAGACTTGACCTCTTTAGCTATATAAGCATTTTAAAAAAGCTTTGACATGATCTTTTTATTAAATAGGCTAGGTCGGGATAGACCTTAAATAGGTTAGGTTATAGGCCCCCGACGAGCGGTCTGACTTATTCCCACCCCTATTCGCCACATAAGGTGTAATGTAAGAATTAGCCTTTTTAACATTTGTTAATTTAAAAAAGGGTCGTGTTAATCAGTGTCCAACATTGGTTAAAAATTTAAAAAACTAGTTTTTATTGAAAACACAAGTATACGACTTCAAAATTTTAAATACAACAGCATCTAGGGATGACAATTTGGATCCTACCCAATGAGTACCCGCAAAAATACCCACAATAGGTAATTTAAATACCCGTTTTATGAGTATGGGTCCGGGTAAATAGTAATTACTAATTACCCGCAAATAAGAGAGGATATGGGTGCGGGTACAAGTACTCTAGTACCCACCCCGCCCTGCACTCGCATATATATATATATATATATATATATCATTTTTTATTGAGAAAATTAATGTAAAAGTTCTAAACATCTGATTCATTAGTGTTTTTCCTTTTCCGGACTTATAAGTTCATGAATTTATTGTTTTGGACGTTAGTTGTTATAGTTTCTCGTTTTGAATGTTTTAGATGTTTTTATTTAGTTTAATATTTTGGTTTGTAATGTTTTCTGAGTAAATTTGAAAGATCTTTGTATGATTTTTTTAATTGAGTTATAATGTTATTTATGTTATTTATTGTTTTTCTTAGTTAAAGTGCTCGTAACGAGTACGAGTGTGGATACTTAGATATTCAAAGAATACAAATAAAGATACTAAAGTTACTATCCATACGAATATGAATCCGAGTACGAGTATTTTTTTCAAATGCACACACAGGGACGGATACTTAATACCCTATCCAAATCCTACCAAATGCGATCCATAACAACATCTAATGAAATTCTTCTATTATTAATTTCTTAATTAGTGTCCTAGATTGTTAGCATTTTATTTTTGCATTAGAAAAAAGAAGAAAACTAATGGATTGAAACTGAATGGGCATTGAATTTGATGTGACTCTGTGTTCATTGCGCTCTCCGCCTGCATTCAACAGCACGACTCGGTTTACCCCTCTGGAATTTGGTAACATGAAGAGGCAGCTAGGTGACGACGACAACAACAATTCAATTATTTTATGGTTCATTTTTGTTTGTTTTTTCCAACAAAAGAAAAGAAGCATAGTTGGAACTTGGAAGAAAAACATAAGACCAACAAAGACATAATAAAGGCAACCTGGTCCGGTCCCTTTCCTTCTATTTCATGTTCTTTTGTCTCACAAAACCGTTGCCTTCTCCTTTCTCTTTCTCTCTCTCACCTTCCCTGCTTTTTCTTCTTCTCTTTCCCTTCCAACTGCAAATATTTATCACAAAATATTGATACATGTTTGCTTGAAGAGCTCAGATATATCATATTTCATCGCTTGAATCTATGGATCAGTTTGTCAACTTCATCATTCGGCCACCAAGGTATCAACTTTTCTCTTTCTTACTCTCTCTTGGGGCAACTTTCTCAATCAAGCTATTATCTTTTTTGCTCTTCTGTTCAACTTCCCAGATGGGTATCTGCTTATGCTTTGTGTTGTTCAGTTGGAATGGGTGGAATACAAAGTTTTTTTTTTTTTAGTCTATAAGTATGGATCACCTCCAAAAGAAAAGAACTAGAGCAAGATATAAGTACATTCAACATTTTCACTTCCTTTGCATCTCAATGAAAATATCATAGAATTATCTTTATATTTTGGTGGTTGAGCAGTGACTAGTGAGCTATCACATCATGTTAACTTGGTTCGTTGTTTGTTTGGTTGGAAATTGAAGATCTATTCTTAAGCTACCGTAGGGAACTTGTTAGATACTCTAGTGTTAGTTCCTCCCTCTCCCAAAATAAATGCAACCCTTACTTTTCATGGTACGAGGCATAGCACAAGCTTGCCTGCATATTTCTTCCACTTCTTGACAAACATATGAAAATTGTGATTATTTAAACCTACCACATCAAGTTCTTATTGCTTTTTGTGTTCCAAAAATGTGACCTGTAAATCATGTAATAATTGATAAAATCCATCTTATGAATCTTGAGAACACTAGACTATGAAAAGGCACATTTAATTTAGAGGATATCAGATGAAGCTCAGTTGCAATATATGGCTTGAGGCATGGTTTTGAATATTATGCAGTTGTATGTGGTATGCACGTCACAGAATAGCTACATACTTTCTGCAATTATGGCCTAAGATGAATTTACTTGTGTTATCTACATGCCTTCACTAATTTCTTTGCACTATTTTCATTTCAAATTTAACTTGAACTTTAAATTAGTGATATTATGTTATGACTGTACCTGTTACTGGCATGCAGAGCTGAATATGATCCAAAAAGTGATTTAATGGATCAAGAGTTCATTCTGAAAGGGAAATGGTTTCAACGCAAGGATGTGGAGGTAAGATAATAAATAGAATTCAGTATGTCAGTAAAAGCATTGGATTTGTGGGAATGCCTTGAAAGATTGATGAAACTAAACCTTTGGCTTTGTTAACTGTATATTTTTTAATAATTTTCCTTAAATTCCTCCTAAAGATGACTATCAAATGCCAATAGACAACATTAGTGGCAAAATGGAGATCTATTAGGCAGACCATGGTTGACTTGGATGATGATTACGGGCCTCTAATTTTGGTGCAGAGCTGTTAAATTTGAGAGTGGAGTTGGTATTGACACATACCTAGAAAGACATGTCAACTGTCAACAATATGCTGAAAAGGATTGTACTGATGAGGCCATAGCTTTTACCCTGAAAAAATCCAGTTTCATAATTTGTTCCAACCCTCAGTTATTTGCTTGCTCTTTGAGAAAACTGTCACAAGAAGTATTTATTTTCTGGAATGTCAGCATGAAAGGATGTTCAGTCACACTTAAAAACAGTGAAACTATAGTAGGACGAGAAAAATATCAAAACTAATATTATACTCAACTTGTGTCTGTCCTTTTGTGCATAATGCTTCTATCTAATTTTCACTTAATATGTACACGTGGTATTGTGATTTTATATACCAATTCAATTGGGAAATTGTTTTCTTCTTGATGTCATTGTTTCCATCATAAGTATTCTTTTATTATTAACAGTAACATTCTATGTAGTTGAGTTACAACCTGAATTATCAGCATGCCATGCAATATTTGATATTTTGCAGATAAAAAACAGTCGTGGTGATGTTCTTCAATGCACTCATTACATGCCTATAGTCAGTCCTGATGGAAAGCCTCTGCCGTGTGTAATATATTGCCATGGAAACAGGTGACTCTGGGACAATATGTATTTCTTTGTTGGTTAGCATGCAAGTTGATGCTTCAAAGAGTTCTATACAGTTTTCTTCCGAACATTTCAGACTCTACTTTGAGGATTGTTTGTGTTTACCTCTTCTTTTGATGCATTTCTTTTAAATATTCTTTCTACTTTAGAAATGAGTACTATGTCTTCTCTGTGCCTATCCTATTATTTGAACAAATACCTTTCATAACAGGCTACTACTATAAAACCTATAACTAGAAGTTAACTCACAGTAATGATATTTTATGGTCTTCCTTTTTTAGTTTTCTAAACCAACAGTTTACTTTTCTATCCTTAATTATGAAATTTAAATATTTGTAAATTCTAATATCTTCTATGTGGTTCTTAGCTGGTGGTTGTTTGTTTGGTGTTGCACACTAATAGATTTCAATTTTATATGGTCTTGCTCACTGTGTGCAATGCTTATGGCAGTGGATGCAGGGCTGATGCCAGTGAAGCTGCTATGGTTTTACTTCCTTCAAATATTACAGTTTTTACTCTGGATTTCTCGGGATCTGGAATTTCTGGAGGGGAGCATGTCACTTTAGGTTGGAATGAAGTAAGTGCTTGTGTACAGTAATATGTTATTTGGCTGTATCATTATCATTGGTATAGTGTAATCTTATTGCTGTCTCCGATCCATTCTTTGGGCGGGGGGTAACTTTCTCCATCTCTGTCTTGTCATACACATTCTTACTTGGCACACCCAAGTGCCAATGCCTCAATGTATTGGAGGTGAAAAATGCGGATAGCATCATGCCACAAGTTGCATGATTTATGTATCTTGGATCCATCTTACAAAGTGATAGGGAGATTGATGGGGGTATAATACATAGGATTAAAGATGGCTGGAGGAAATGGAGAAGCACTTCAGGTGTAATTTGTGATCACAAAGTGCTGTTTAACGCAAAGTAAAATCCTACCAGATGACTATAACATCACCAGTGCTTTATGGCAGTGAATGTTGTCTGTTGGGCAGTAAAGTGTCAAGAAGAGCAAAAACTAAGTTAGCCAAGATGAAAATGTTGAAGTGGATAAACGGACATACAATAATAGTCTAATATATAAATTTTTTTTTTGACAAAGTATAATATATAATATTAGGAACAAATATTTTTTAGAGAAACTCACCTATGGTGGTTTGATCTTATGAGAGAATACCATTAGCGGCTCTAGTTTTTTTAAAAAAAAAAAGATAAAATGGCATATAATCAAATTAAAAAGGGGTAGAGGATTTACAAATTCAATTCAAAAGTATTGTTGAAAAAATTAGGTTTAGTGTTACAGAATAAGAAAAAGAGAGACACCGTTATAAATTGAGTAAATTATTGAAAGACATGATGTGATGCAATATAATACAAAAGACAAACCTAATAGTCCTATTTTATACTAATAGTAAAATCCTAGTCCTAATTAAATAAGAAAACAAATAATAAATAAGAAATAAATCCTAAAAAATCTTTTAAGATAGACTTGAAATAGAACTAAAATTTCTGGGATACGATTAAGATATTATAAGATAATTTTATGATATTCTAATACTCCTCCTCAACCAAAAGTTTGTTCAAGCTTTAAATTTTTATAATTTACGAGCACCAAAAATAAATGAATAAACTGAAAAAAATATAAAAATGAGCCAATCTTTTAGGTTGCAATGGATCCAAACTTTCAGGTTGGAAATAGAGTCGATGAAGGGCGCAATGAAGCCACAAAGCAAGAGACACATTCCACAAGAAGGCGACTGCTGCTGTATCAAAATTAAACTCTAAAGAAATTAGAAGATAATTTTCTGATACTTTTCAATGGTTCTAAATTAAATTTAGCAAAATGTATATTCAAGCACTATATCATTGGCAGAACATATGAAACTTGTCATATGCCTGAGGCAAGATACTTATCCTTCTTTCTCTATAGTAAATTGCTTATATCATTAATATCATAGTAGAATAGAAATGCTAGAGTTTGTTCTCTAGTGGGAGTTTGCATATGCATTACAACCATTTGTTTATTTGCCATTTTTTATAAAGAAGATTATTTAACAATCTTGTCTGTTTTCAGAAGGATGATTTGAGGGCCGTGGTCAACTATCTGCGGGCGGATGGAAATGTTTCCATGATTGGCTTATGGGGCCGCTCTATGGGTGCTGTGACTTGGTAGGTTCACTTCTTCATTTGACCTTACATTTTGAATGAGGTTAAAGAAAGGTTTTGTAAGTTAGCAGTCATACATAGGGTTGTTGCAAGAGATTGTAACGTGGTCTGTTATTACTTAGATCCTATAGTTAGTTGCTTCAAAGTTGATTACTTTATTAAAGAAACCACATCGTTGACCTTGTGATCTTCCTAGAGTTAGAGCTAGCATGGCCCAAGATGAATATAGATGCACAAAGACTTCAATACTTCATTAAGATCTTTGTATTTGGTAATGATCATCCCATCAGAAACAAGATGGTAGCTGAAATGGTTTGTGAAAGGAGGTGGCTCAATCATTATCATTCTTGAATAAAAGATTGTTCGCAAACACACCTTTTAAGTTGTGGATGAAGGATTTTATAGTATATTCATGTATGCTTGCTTGAACTATGAAAATAGTTTTTAGTTCTATATTTGTATGACTTGCGGAAATGATCTTCTGCTCGTGTTTGTATTTACACCCTTCTGAATCGAATGTTTCATACCTTAGCCAACAAAATACATTCTCCTCATTTAAAGTGTACTACCCATGTACTATTTAATCTTAAAGTCAATTTATAAACCGTGATTGCGTAGCAATTCATTCTTAACAGTGTATATAGTTTTCTTATTGCCATTAATGATGCTATTCGTTGCAGCCTTATGTATGGAGCTGAGGATCCTTCCATTGCAGGGATGGTTTTAGACAGTCCCTTCTCTGATTTGGTTGATTTAATGATGGAACTTGTAGATACATACAGATTCTTTTTGCCAAAGTTCACAGTGAGTATAGTCTTTTTAAGGTTGAAAATTAGAATACCTTTTATAGGAGTTATCTATCTAAAGTGTTTAATCTTTTGTCTCTTTTCATATTTTAATGTTTCTTCATTGAAATTATTAAAACTGCCTCCAGGCTTCAGTCTATGGTGTGTGACCTCATATTTCCCTGTCTATCCAGGCTTGAATTTAGTAGCCTTTTTTCCATGTCAGTTCCAGGCATCTGCTTTATGTTTGAAATAGTTTGGAAACGTAGTCTATTGTGCCCACATGAATGCTTTGTGACGAGATATAAGGCAGTTCTATAAATGCTTTTTAGAGGCCATTTCTTGAATAGGAGTTGGGCAGGACTACAATTTATTGTAGAGCAATTAGTTGCTGCCACACATGATTATTATTTTTGCTCGGGGCTTGTGAATACCTGTAGTTTGTAACCTATGAGTATGTTTAGACCTTACAATGATCATTATAAATACTTTATACATGTGACTGGCATCTATTTCATGGCCCTTGTTTTTCTCAATCTCTCTTATTAGAATAGATTGTCATTGGCTATAATTGCCTCATTTTTTAATTTTATAGTTTATATGCATAACTAATGAAGCATAACTGGGTGAACTTTTCATGGAGATCCTAATTTTGTGGCATTACCGTTATGTTAACTTTTTCCCCTTGTTACAGGTGAAGTTTGCAATACAATACATGCGAAGAACAATCCAGAAGAAGGCAAAATTTGACATAATGGACTTGAACACCATTAAGGTTATTTTTCCTTTGATTTCTTTTTCCTATAGAAGGTTCTTAATGAGAAAATTTACTTTTATTTGCTTGGTTCTATGTAATGATTAGTGTGACAGAAAAGTAATTGGTGAGCTTTTCTCCCTTTGTTTTTCGTCATCATTTCTTTGATACAACTTCAAGTTAAAATCCCACATCTGTACCACATCTGTACCAAATACTAAATTTTATTAGGAAAAATTTATTTGGGAGGAATTTACAAAAATTGTATTTCTTTTTGTTTTTCGCACTTTTATATTCTCCATTGAATTCATTCATTATTTGTCTGCATTGCAGGTTGCAAAATCTTGTTTCGTTCCTGCTCTAATAGGGCATGCCATTGATGATGATTTTATACGCCCCCATCACTCTGATCGTATTCTGGAGGCTTATATGGTTAGTATGTCAATTATTATTATTTTTTAAAATTAAAGATTGATTTACATAACTCTACACCCCCTGCTCTGTTGGTTTAGATTAAAGTCTTCATGTCACTTTGTAAGACTCGGTTACTTTAGAGCATGCTTGTTGCCTTCAGAACTATGAATATGAAATATATCTGGATAGTTGCTTAGACAGGATATGTTTTGGGATCCTAATAATCCAATCTTCTAATTATCATTTTTACACTACATGTTTTCCTTGTTTTATCTTCTCACTTATCCTTTTATGCCTGGCCTTTTGGATCTTTAATATGGTTGTCTATGCTCTGCAGGGAGACAAAAACATAATTAAATTTGAGGGAGATCACAACTCTCCACGTCCTCAGTTTTATTTTGATTCCATAAACTTCTTTTTTCACGATGTTCTGCAACCTCCAGAGGATGAGGTTTGGGAATCTTTTTTTGACATCACAAATGATTGCTTTGGTGAGGTAAATTCACCATGCATCTATTTGGTTCCATTTTACTCAAAATGCGAAGTTCCATTCTGTGAACCATTTTGAAAAGTCATGTTTTTAATCAGGATGTTTGGAGATCCGTGCATGAAGTAGGCTATGGCGATGAGCCATCACCTGAAAACAAAGGCATGTCTCAAGTACCTAGTGTCTCTTAACTGTTCTTTCTGCATTGGTATCTTTTGAGGATTTGCATTTGGGTAACTTCACTTTATGCAAATGTCTTAATTGTTTCTTTGTTAGTTGCAGAACCATCGGCACACAGTACTGTTGATGCCATTAAGCAAGTCGGTTCAAAAAGACCAATGTATAGGATGGAGGTTTGTATTTATTTCCTCTTAGTAAGTTTACTGCTAGAATTGCATGCAAACAGGTTGCTGAGCAAATAAAACCAATGTGTGTGTATGTTAGTCTACATGAATCCCCCTTATTTTCTCTCTCTGTTGAAACATCATTTCAACGAGTATTGATTGAAACACAACAGTGTCATACAGATTTTAACAGAAAGACCTACCCCTTGTGCCACAACCAATGGTGCCAACCCCCATCCTTCATTTAATTGTTAAAGTTTGGAAGGTACTTATGTTCAAATAAATTTTTATTTCTGTTTTCATACCAAACAGACTTTTATTTATTCTTTGCATATGCATGGTACTATTAGTGCACCTAGAAGGTGCCAATACATCTAGCTTCAGATAAAGACAAGGAAAATGATGATTAATGAATAAAAAATAAACAAGAAGTGTAATCAGAGGCATAACTTGGTGGGAGTAGTTTAGATGATCAAACTCGAGTAACTAGTGTAACTAATTTTTCATGTTATTCTTCCACAACAGGAAGAGAAACATGACGATCTTTCCTCATCTTCTTCAACAATGATTAGCTTTGAACTGTCCAATGATCATCCCTATGGTCCCCATGTTCTCACCACGTTAGATGATGATCAGTATGTGGAATATGAACTTGATGACCTAGCAGGCTTTCCATCTAGTGGTGCAGGGAAAGAAGAAAGAGTGAGTCAACATGTTGGCTTTCACATGATTTGAAATTTTGAATGTATGATGGTATCCAATGAAAGATTAACTATTGGTTTTTATGGACTTGTCCATATTATTCAGATGTTAATGGAAGCAGTGAAAGACCAGGAAATCAGTAATCCACAGGTAGATCAACCACATGCTAACAGTGTGAATGCCATGTCTGTAGAGCAATCAGATAAAGATGACTCACATGATTCTTCACATGAGGCTTCCAAACCTGTGGGGACACAATCTTCTTTAGTCAAGCACAACATGCATTCAACTGCTGAAACAATTTCCACTGCATCTAATGTATGTGCTGAGTCCAATCCAGTTTCAGTGATCCATTCCCAAGATTTGGCATCTGAGTTAAGTCTAGTGTCAAGTCTTTCATCAAGGGAGGCACCACAGTCTTGCAATACAACAAGTGCTTCTGCTGTTAGTGATAGTTCTGCTAGTGTACAATGTACTTCAGACACTGACATATCACATAAAACGAAAGCTACATTAACTGTTGTCAGGAATCCAGCAAGCCATGTCATGGACGGGTTAATACGTCGTTGGGATTTCAAATTCTTCAGGAACACTCACAACCGATAAGATGAGAGATTCTGATCGTTTATCCAAAGATGGTTATACATTGTTTTTGTAACTTCAGAAACAAAACTATAGTTTGTAAAATGCTTGATAGAAGAAATAGGTTACTTACACGTAAATTTAGTATGTTTAGATTATCATCTAACGATTCATCTAATATTCTTTGACCGAGAGAGAATTATGGTTTGTCTTTTGTCCCTCTCTTAGACATGCCTTTTGAACAGGTTGTCATTCTGGGTGTCCACATTATTGGCCCATGCTTATGCATGATGTTGTTAACGAAGAATGGTGTTATTTTTAATTTAATTCACGCTTATTTATATGCATATCACTTTTATTTGAATAATACTACCTTTGGACTCAATTATAATAAAAAAAGTACTTATATATTTTTGGCTCAAATATAAGCAAAATCCAATCAACTCAACTCTATTTAGTGTAAGTATTCCAAAAATCAAGAAAATTAACTTGTTAGACCAATTCTCATTTTACTTTTCCAAGAGAATTGTACATTCCAGAGACAATTAAAGGATAGTTTAATAATTATAACTCTTTTTTTTTTTTTACATAAATCAATATAATTAAACTAAATTAACTAATTTCCTTAATAAATGTGAAATTAATTATTTTTACTTATAATTGAGTGCGGAAGGAGTACTAAACTAGAAAACAACTTATTTTGACCAGGATTGTTACTATTATTGACTCTTGTGTAAGTACGTTGCTTTATTCACCTTGATTATCTATTCCATAGATGGCTTAAGGCTTAAAAATTAAAATCTTTAGCGGCGGCGTCACCTGAATAGACGTTAAAACTTTGTTAGTTTGTTCTAGCCTGGAAAAATTCTTAGATAAACTCATAATGTGAAAAGAGATAATATTATGTTTTCTTTGTCAAGTGATCATGCGAAAAGAGAAACACCAGACTTTACCAAGGGGCCAACTATGATTTGTAAAATTTCTTTTTATTATCTGTGCTGGTTTCTTAACATGTGGCGGTCTATTCTTTGGTAAGTACCAAATGTCTAATTGGTCAGTGATGTCATTATCTCATTAGGGAATTATAAAGAATATTTGGAACACTTCTTTTAATGTGTGCAATTTTATTTTTATAGCATGGCCTATATATATATATATATATATATTTTTTTTTTTTGTTGATGAAATGGCCTATAAAATTTTGTATATGCATATCCAAGCATATACACATTTATCGAAATGTTTAATTAAACTAGCCAGTTTAAGTACGTAGAATTGTCCAGTAAAAAAAAAAGTACGAAGAATTGTGGATGAAACTAACACTTCTTAAGCATCTGCTTAATATACTATATGATTTAATGGTTTCGTTTATTTAATGAACTGACTAATTTATAAATCAAAATGAAACAATAACGTTGGATGTGCATTTGAGACTAGAGTGATCAAATAAATATGTTAGGATTTGGCACTTTGTTAGCCTATGTATTTTGCGGATTCTGTTGATGACGTGTCAGTTAATTAAACGATGAGCCAACAACCTGCGACTCTTGTGACACTTAGAATTCAGTTCAGTTCAGTTCAGTGATCTCTTGTGGTTAATCCAATATTCCATTTTCATGGCTTCCATGGCTTTCAGAAACCAAAATTCGAAGCGCCTTCTTCTCTCTTTCCGTTTCATTTCTGCTTACCATTCATTTTCTCGCACCGATGCTCCTTCACTGCCTCTTGTTTCTCTCCGGAGATCCATGTCCACTTTCACTCGAACGTAAGATTTTCTGTTTCTGAAGGACCCAATTATTGTATTTTGTGTTTTTTTTTTTATTTTTGCATGGTATTATTATGATTAACTTACATTTATGTACGGCTCATGCACATGAAGAAAGGTGCATCCTTTAATCACTTCACGTGGTTATTATAATTGTGTTTCCTTTTTCATGTGTTGTTCTCTTTTGCAGAAAGCCCCATCTTAACGTGGGCACCATTGGTCATGTCGATCATGGAAAAACCACACTAACTGCTGCAATTACAAAGGTTTCCATGTCCTCAGACTTAAATAGTGGAAAGGAATTTTATTTTACTTTATTTTCAATTTCTTTTAGGTATAAACTTTGTGTGATTCAGGCCTTGTACTGTGGAACAGGTTCTAGCTGAAGAAGGTAAAGCCAAGGCAATTGCCTTTGATGAGATTGATAAGGCTCCTGAGGAGAAGAAAAGAGGAATTACTATTGCTACGGTCAGAAATAGTTCCTCGTAGTATTAAAATTTGGTAGAAATATCTTGAGTTTATCCTAGGTTTTATCTTTACCTTGCAGGCTCATGTAGAGTATGAGACAGCAAAGAGGCACTATGCCCATGTTGATTGCCCAGGACATGCAGACTATGTTAAGGTAAGCCTGATGATCAGGCATAGTTGGAGACACTGTTAATTGTTAAAGTATCCCCATCAACAGCATTTTAATTTTCTTTTCGTGTGCATTTTCTGGATGTAAATTATGGCTCTAGTACTTTTTCTTCTATATTACATAAATATACATTGCATTACTTTGAAGAATGCATGATCTTTATTAGAATCGGTAAGCTCCATCTTAAAAAATTAGTTCATGCCACAAGGGTTTTCCAAGTTTATATTTAACCGATAGGACTTTAATACTCAACACACTCCCTGACACCCATGATTGGACACACGGAGTGTGAAATTTACAGGATCGGACATCTGCGGGTTGTCCAACATCAAAATAGTTTCTGAAACCATATTAGAATAACTGAGAATTTCTGTGAGAGAGAGACTTTTAGGAAGAGAGCGTGTCAGAGATCAGAAAAAACAGTTTGTTCATCCTAGGTTCCATGGGAAGCATGAAAGTAATGGGGATTTCCAAAGGGCCAACGACAAGAAGGCTTTCTTTAAATTCCTGGAAGGAACAACCTCCTTTTTCTTCACAAACTTTCCAGAGGATTATGGGGAGAAAGATATGTGGATGGTGTTTAAGAAATGGGGTGCTGTAAGAGATGTTTTTATTCCTTCTAAGAGGGATAAAGTTGGTAAGAAATTTGGTTTTGTGAAATTTATGGATGTACAAAATCCAAATAGGTTTGCGGAGCAGTTAAATGGCATTTGGATTGGTACTTTCAAACTGAGAGTAAATGCGCCAAGATTCGAAAGAGATGGGAGTATTATTCCACTGCCTGCACAACAACCTGTCAGTAGAAGGAATGCTGCACGTATGGTCGGTGGGTTTTGGAAGAAGGGTGTTAGTTATGCAGCTGTCTTGGATAGAAGGAACAATACATACAAGACAAAGTACCATGGTGGTGGTGGGAAAGAGGGGACCACAAGTGTTAATACCAAGTTGGAAGATGATTGGAGGGGACTATCCTATAATGTGCCAAAAGAAAAAATGGATTGGTTGATTGGGAGCTATGTTGGAACAACAGAGAATCCTGCAGATGTGCATCAGGTTCAAAAGTACTTGATTAAAGAAGGCCTCTTTAATCTGGTGGCAACCCCCATGGGTGGAAATATGGTGTTACTTACAGCAAAGGACAACTATGATGTTCACTACTTATTATCTGAAGCTGAAGAGTGCCTGGAGAAGGTGTTTCTGGAACTTAAGCCACGGGAACCTGATATGGTGCCTAGATTAAGATCTATTTGGCTCAGAGTCACAGGGGTCCCTACACATGCCTGGGGGGAAGATTTCTTCCAATATATCTCCCAATTGGTTGGGAAATTTGTCTCTCTGGATGAGTGTACAAGCTCCAAAACTAGGTTGGATGTTGGAAGAGTCCTAGTAACAGTCTCTTCAATGGAAACAATCAATAGAACAGTGAAGATAAAAGTTAATGATTTTGTCTTCTCAATTAGAATGGTTGAAGAGGTTTTTATTGATCATGACTGCAATATGTCTAATAGGAGAAAAATTAGTTCAGAAACTGGTTTTTCCTCGGATGATAGTGACTTTGTGGAGGATACTTTCATGGGTGAGCCGGATGCGGACGTCGATGGGTTTCTCCGGGTAGAGGATGTACAACGAGAAGGGATCCAATTTTCAAATTCAAAAAACTATTGTCAGGAAGCTAACGTAGGAATTGCAGAGTCAAGTGCGCGGCTCGAGCATGAAAACGTTGGTAGCCCCAATGTTCCGTACATAGAAGCATTTAATGATCCTGGAACACCTCTGCATGAGAGAGGTTCGGGCGAAGGGTCTTTGGTGAAGGGCAGAGTAGCTCATAGAGAGGTTGAAGAAAACAAGGGTGTTGGGCTGGGCCTGGGACGTCCATCTAGTGAGGGTCTGAGAAAGTAAGGCTTGGAGGATATTGGCTTGTCCAATATGGGCCTTGAATCCGAGCTGCAAAATGACCCAATTGAAGTGGACCATGTTCCTAGTAAGGAATTGGGTGTGGTGGAGCCTTGTGTGCAGGAAAAAGCTGATGGCGATTCTATGGATGAAGGCTTGGGGCCTTATTTCACCGCTTTACAAAAGAAAAAGAGAGCTGAAATTAAAAAAGGAAAAAGATTAAATTGTGAAAGTTTAAAGGTGTCTGGAAATGGGGGTGAAGCGGGTGGTGATGGGGTAAAGAGGGGTGTTTTGCGGCGAAAAAATCAGGGGGGTAGAGTCCTCCCGCCTTCGTTGATGCTACCGTTAGCAAGTCGGCCTCCGAGGTTCAAACTGCTCAAGCAAGTCAGGTCCGGCTCTTCTGTCTCACTATCATCCCCTTCTGATCCTGGATCGAAAAGAACATTGGAGTTGGACGCGGAGCATGCGATTTCGAGGGGTCGTTCTATCTCTCGTTCTGGTCGGAAAGGTAGTAGGAAGGGTTCGAAGACTAGGTCTACTACAAGAGTGACCAGAAAAGGAAGCCTTCAACCGGGTTCGTTGGCCACAGGGGTACCATGCTCGAGACCAGAAACAATTCTGGATGGATTAAAGAACGGGACTGCAACAGGGTTATCAGGTTTGTCCTTGTCAGACAATAATATTCATCAATGTAATAACATCACTATAGCAAGCAGTAGTAGGAATTTGGCGGAAAAAATGTTGAAACTGGGGAAAGAATTGGGATTGTCCAAGGTGGATAATGATCATTCTCTGGTTGAGAAATTAATGGAATTTGAAGACAGAGACAGATTGGCTAAGATTGAGAGGGGGGCAGAGAAGAGTTTATCATGAAGATTTGCTCTTTCAATGTGCGTGGTTTGGGGGGTAAGGTGAAGAAGAATAAGATCAGAAAGCTGGTTAATGAGGAAAACCTGGATTTTATGGCCATACAGGAGACAAAAATGGAGGAAGTATCTGCGGGTCTTTGTAGGAAATTATGGGGGAATCAGTTCTGTGATTTCTGTTATTTACCATCAGTAGGAAGTAGTGGGGGTATCCTCTCTATTTGGAATTCACAGAAGGCAAAATTGGTATTTTCTTTCAAGGGTAAAGGATTTGTTGGGGTATGTTTGGAATGGCAGGGTAACAGCAAGAGGTGTTTCATCGTTAACATTTATTCCCAAGGAGGTTCATTTGAAAAAAGGCAGCTTTGGGAGATCCTTAGAATGTCTAAAAGGGGTTTTGGGGAGGGACTTTGGTGTGTGGCGGGAGATTTTAATGTGGTAAGATCTGCTTGTGAAAGAAGATGGTCTGCTACTCTTTCAAGGGAAGATGGTTCTGTTTTGCAAAGGGACTTTAATCAGTTTATTGAGGATATGGACCTCTCCGACCTTCCTCTATTGGGTCGAAAATTCACTTGGGTAAGGACTAATGGGTCTGCACTTAGTAGATTGGACCGCTTCTTGATATCAGAAAGTTGGTTTCTACAATGGGGGGTGATGTCTCAATGGGCACTAAATAGGGATGTCTTTGATCACTGCCCTATAGTTTTGAGGTATCGGGAGCAAAATTGGGGACCAAAACCGTTTAGGTTTAAAAACTTTTGGTTACGCCATCAGGATTTTCATGGTATGGTTGAGAGATGTTGGATGGAGGCTTCTGTCCAAGGCTGGGCAGGTACTGTTTTGTTTGAAAAAATGAGGGTGCTCAAATCAACTATCAAGGACTGGAGTCGACAGGCTTATGGTGATATGGACTCCAAAATACAGCATTTAACAGAGTTGATTGGGCAGATTGATGTGGCAAATGAAGCTGGGGATCTTGAGGTAGGGGAGGTGAGTAGAAGGAAGGAATTGACGAATGAATTGTGGAATAATCTAAATAATAAGGAAAGTTTAGCCTTTCAAAAGTCAAGGATAAGGTGGCTAAAGGAAGGGGATGCTAATTCCAAATTCTTTCATGCATGTGTTAATTCGAGGAGGGCAATGAACCGGATTATGGCCTTAAAAACTGAAAGCGGATGGGTGGAGGATGTGGCAGGGGTGAAAAATGAGGTGGTTAACTACTTTTCAAAGCAATTTGCAGTTCATGATTGGCCGCGCCCGCGCTTGGATGGAGTAGAGTTCCTTACGGTTTCAGAACAACAAAATGAGGTGCTGGCTGGGAGTTTTACTCTAGAGGAGATTGAGGAGAGTCTAACATCCAGTGATGGAGACAAGAGTCCCGGGCCGGATGGCTTCAACTACTCTTTCTTCAAATCATGCTGGAATGTGTTGAAGGATGAAGTTCTGCGATTGTTTACTGAGTTTCACAGTAACGCAAGATTGCCTTTTTGTCTAACTTCCGACTTTTTAACACTGATTCCTAAAAGCTCTAGTCCACAGGGTCTTAAGGATTTTCGACCGATATCTCTTCTTGGGAGTATTTATAAGCTTCTCTCAAAGGTGTTAGCGGCTAGAATGGCTAAGGTAATGGACTCAATTATCTCACCCAATCAGTCGGCTTTTATTAAGAAGAGACACATTGCGGATGGGGTTGTGGTGATGAATGAAGTGGTGGATTATGCTAGGAAAAGGGGAAAGGAATGCATTATTTTTAAAGTGGACTTCGAAAAGGCTTATGATTCGGTGAGTTGGCAATTCTTAGATTATATGCTATGTAGATTTGGGTTTGCTGAGAGGTGGAAAGCCTGGATTCGTGCATGCATTTTTTCAGGAAAACTATCAGTTCTGGTCAATGGTAGCCCTACCGAGGAGGTAAACATCCGGAGGGGATTAAAACAAGGAGACCTGTTAGCTCCGTTTCTATTTCTTTTGGTAGCTAAAGGTCTTAGTGAGCTACTCAGAAATGCAGTTTCTTTGGGTAGATTTGCCGGATTTGAGGTGAGCTCTCCAGACGTGACAATTTCACACCTACAGTACGCTGATGACACGATCCTGATGGGGGAAGCTACTGAGCAGAATTTGTGGGTTATGAAGGCTGCCCTTCGTAGCTTTGAGCTGGTATCAGGTCTAAAAATTAACTTCCATAAGAGTTGTCTAATGGGGGTAAATGTGAATGATTCCTTCACCAATTCGGGGGCCGAATTCTTGAATTGTAGAGTTGCAGGGATTCCTTTTAAGTACTTGGGGTTGTCGGTTGGGGCTAATCCTAGGAAAGCTTCTACCTGGCAACCGATGATAGAAGCTCTTACTCGGAGATTATCTTCCTGGAAGAATAGGTACCTGTCTATGGGTGGAAGGATTGTGCTCATTAACTCGGTTCTTACTGGAATTCCTATCTATTTCTTGTCCTTTTTAAAAATGCCATTGAAGGTTTGGAGGGAGGTGGTTAGAATCCAGCGGGAGTTTCTTTGGGGTGGTTCGTCGGGTGATAAGAAGATCCCTTGGGTAAAATGGTCCGACGTTTGTAAACCAAAGGATAAGGGGGGCCTTGGAGTGAAAAATTTGGCTTTATTCAACCAAAGTCTCCTTGGTAAGTGGAGGTGGAGGCTTCTGGTTGAGCAAGACTCTCTTTGGTGTAAGGTTGTCAAGGCTAAGTACGGGGAGGAAGTGTGCTCTATTCCTAATCCGGGCTCTGTTGGTTGTGATAGGTACAAGTCGGTATGGTGGAAGGACTTGTGTAATGTGGGAATTAGCAGGGGGGTGGAGGGGGATTGGTTTGAGGATGGGGTATGTAAAAAATTGGGAAATGGGAGAACAATTTCATTTTGGAAAGACAAATGGTTTGGGGGATCTACCTTCGCAGAACTCTTTCCAAGGTTATATATGCTATCTTTAGTACAATCCTGGAAAATTTCAGCATGTGGTCATTGGGATGGAGCCGTTTGGGTGTGGGATTTCAGGTGGAGGAGAAGAGCTTTTGCTTGGGAGGAGGAAATGCTAGCGGAGTTTAATAACACACTTAATTCAGTCAATCTTCTTCAGAGGGAGGATCAATGGGTTTGGAAGCCAAACTCTTCGGGGGAATTCAGTGTCAAATCTGCATATGAGGAGCTTTCTTATAGACTGCATCAGCAGGTACATCTCTCTGAAATACAGGAAAAAACAGCTACTTTGCTTTGGAAAAGTAAGGCCCCACTAAAAGTGGTGGCCTTCTCTTGGCAACTTTTGTTAGATAGGATTCCTACCAAGGTAAATCTTCACCATAGGAAGGCCATTGAGGAAGATGCCTCTTTGTTTTGTGTATTTTGTAATTGTTATGATGAATCTGTTAATCATCTTTTTTTAAGTTGCTCATTCTCTTCTTCAATCTGGTCAAGAGTTCTGTCGTGGTTGGGGGCGGACTTTTTTATTCCAACAGCTATTTCACATTTGATGATCCTTTTTGGTGAAGGGATTAGTGGACATGGTGGTAAGCTAGGTGGATGTTTGCTTTTGTGGCACGCGGTTGTGTGGTGTATTTGGGAGCTCCGTAATGGGATAATTTTTGAAAATAAGTCTGCAGACCATGTTTACTTGATGGACAGGGTGAAAGTGCTCTCTTGGCAGTGGTTTTATGCAGGGAAACTTAGTGGTCTCTGTTCATTTTCCGATTGGTGTATAGACCCTATAAATTGTCTTGTAAAATAGGTGGAGTTTATGAATTGTGTTCTGATTACATGTATTTTCATGGATAGAATGATCTTGTAAATGGGTTTTGAGTACCCCTTGTACTCCATTAATGTTAATTTTTGCCTTTTCCAAAAAAAAAGAATAACTGAGCTTTACTCCATTTTTTATTATAAACTGAGTATATTATTAAAAGACGTAATGTGATATGATATTATAATAATTATTAAAGACAAACCTAAGAGTCGTATTTTTATACTAATAGTAAAATTTTAACCCTAATTAAGTAAGAAGATAACTAAGAAATAAGTCCTAATTCCTAAGAAATCTTCTAAGATATTACAAAACCCTACTAATAAATAAATAAAATATTAAATAAAAAATAATGCATCCAGTATTATGCTCATAATCTTATTTATGCATAATTAATGCTCTTGTCTGTGTTGTGCCTGTATGGACCAACTTCACTTAATTCAATTACAGAACATGATAACTGGAGCTGCACAAATGGATGGTGGAATTCTTGTGGTTTCTGCTCCTGATGGGCCAATGCCTCAAACAAAGGAACATATACTGCTAGCTCGTCAAGTTGGTGTGCCATCACTGGTCTGCTTTCTAAATAAGGTTGATGCTGTTGATGACCCAGAGTTACTTGAACTTGTGGAAATGGAGCTTCGTGGTATGAAGACTTACCTTACTGGGAACAAAAAGAATCTAACACTTATTACAATGTTTCTTTTCTATATATACTTCTACTAAATGGGTGTGCATCATTTGACAAACAACTTTTCCTGCAGAGCTGCTTAATTTCTACAAATTTCCTGGGGATGAGATCCCAATTGTACGGGGTTCAGCCTTGTCTGCCCTGCAGGGGACAAATGAAGAACTTGGAAAGAAGGCTATCTTAAAACTAATGGATGCTGTGGATGAATACATTTCTGATCCCGTGCGGCAGCTTGACAAGCCATTCTTAATGCCAGTAGAAGATGTTTTCTCAATTCAGGTGAGCAGAGATGTCATATGTGTATCAGAATTATTCTTATTTAAGTATCATATTCATAATCCAATCCAATGCAATGCAATTTCTAGACATTGGTGTCCATGTTTTCCCCTGCCTGAATGGGGAGCAGAGGGAAAAGTAGGGGAAAGTGTAACTGCCCCAAAAATATCGTTATCAAAATCTATAGTTATCTTCTCTGTTAAGTGTTACCTATATGAGGTTTCTGCTTTTGACATAGTGCAAGATTGGAAACCAGGATTAGTAGTCCTTGTATAATATTTTTCTGGTAATTACATTTATAGAGTGGTCCTAATTCTGATATTCTTATAAAACGGGCTTTCTTTAATCTTTACTGTATTCTGTTATATCCTCCTGAAAGAACTTGTTCATATTTACTCAACTACTTGTTGTGTGCCTTCCCTCATCTTTGGTTTATGTGAAGGGGCGCGGAACTGTTGTTACTGGTCGTGTTGAACAAGGCACCATCAAAGTCGGTGAGGAGGTAGAAGTATTGGGACTAATACAGGTATACAAGGAAGCTACATATGGATTATCATGTCCATGAGTGTTTTGCTTTGTAATATATGCTTTTGTATTTACCAGTCTTTGTCTACAGGGTGGGCCTTTGAAGACTACTGTAACTGGTGTGGAAATGTTCAAGAAAATTTTGGATCGAGGGCAAGTGAGTAAATTCATTTAAGCTTCCCTATTTGGATTGATGGATAATTGGATTTCCTAATTTTATGTGTCCATTTCTAGGCTGGTGATAATGTCGGACTTCTTCTGCGTGGTCTGAAGCGTGATGATGTACAGCGGGGAATGGTGAGTGAAACTGATTCAAAGTGTATAGTAATATTAATATACAGTGATCTAAAACTTTATATTGAGGTTGAAATCTGGTAATTGTCTCACTCTTGTCTTGAAAAGGTTAGCTCTTACTGGACTAGTAATTAATAGTACTCAAGCATTGTCAACAAGAGGTATTGGGAATAGAAGGAAGGAACATTTGAAAATGTAGTTTTCAGATATGCATCCTCCTGAACTAATACATATGAAACATGTAAAGGAAAAAAGGAATCGAAAGTAACAATAGAAAAAACTGAAATTTCATCATGCCATTTAGGCTTGTGTTTGTCATTCATTTTCTGGAATTTAACCAAGTTTTTTTTTCTCTCCTGTTTTTAAAACCTTATTTTGGTGAAAATTATAGGTTGTCACCAAGCCTGGTGCATTGAAAACGTATAAGAAGTTTGAAGCAGAGATCTATGTCCTTTCAAAAGATGAAGGTGGCCGTCATACTGCTTTTTTCTCTAATTATATGCCTCAGTTTTACTTGAGGACAGCAGACATTACCGGAAAAGTGCAATTACCTGAACATGTTAAGATGGTTATGCCTGGTGATAACGTGGCTGCAACTTTTGAGTTGATGTCAGCTGTTCCTCTTGAAGCAGGTAGGTTGAGTCCCAGATGTATAATAGATGTTAATGATGCTGCATTATCTATGATGTGTCACATAAATAATTCTTCTAATCATCATTATCTTTCTCAGAATTAATTACTGATTGCTGAGTAGTAACTACTCTCATAGTTCAATCAACCAAATGCTAATTCTTAGATTTTGGGCCTAACTCAACCCCACAAAACCGGCTTGTAAGGTGAGGATTGCCCAAGCTTTATAAACACTACAAAGGCCATATCTCTAGGCGATGTGGGACTAAACACACCCCGCATACCCAGCACAATGATGGTGCTAGTGGCTGCAATGAAGGCAACACAAAGTTACGCAATTAAGGCGGCTAGGTCTGCTAGTGGCTACAATGAAGGCAGCACAAAGTTACCGCAATTAAGGCGGCTAGGGGCAGACCGCAATTAAAGCGGGTTTCCAACACACCCTTTCACGCCCAGGCCCAATGGGCTTGGAGCGTGGACTATATGGGTGGCCCAACAACGGATCTAGGATAAGCTCTGATACCATCTTAGATTTTGGGTCTAACTCAACCCCATAAAACCGGCTTGTAAGGTGAGGATTGCCCAAGCTTTATAAGCACTACAAAGGCCATATCTCTAGGCGATGTGGGACTAAATACACGGGATACCCAGCACAATGAAGGTGCTAGTGGTTGCAATGAAGGCAGTACAAAGTTACCGCAAATAAGGCGGCTAGGGGCAGACCGCAATTAAGGCGGATTTCCAACACTAATTGATGTCATGGTAAGAATGGAAACTTCTGCCTATTGCAGAAACTACAGACTATTAAGAAACCAAACCTACAGGCTCCTGCTCAATTTTGAATTTAGGACCTAGGATGTTTTGTTTTCATTTTCCACAATGATCATGGACTAGAGCTCCTTAATACATTTGGATGCTAAGTCTAAGAGCTTGGAAAGTTTAAAGATTGTATAGTCTATTTATCCTATGATGGTTGTGAACCTAGGATGTGTTGTTTTCATTTTCCAAAATTATCATGGACTAGAGCTCCTTAATACATTTGGATGCTAAGTCTAAGAGATTGGAAAGTTTAAAGATTTCTAACCTACTTATCCTGTGAAGGCCGAACCTACATTGGTTGTGGACCTAGGATGTTTTGTTTTCATTATCTAAAATATGATATTCCCATTCTTACAGACACTCTTATAGCAGTTTTAAATATAACTTTTGATCTCTTAATCTGATGAAAATATATATAGTACAATTAAAGCTAAGCAGAATAATTGCTAGTCACATGAATTTTTTTGGTTACTTATAAACATTAAACATTGTAAAGCAAGGAAACCAAAGATACAAACTGATTAATATTGCAGTAAAACAGTAACCCTTTCTAGCTTTCATATTGATTCTCCTATATTAATCTCACAGGGTTGCTAGAACTCAATTTCAACCAGAAAGTCTACTTTAGAATGTATTTTTGGTCTCTCATTGCTAGCCATTCTTCTGTAATCTCTATAAATTGATTAAGCATCTTCTAACTCTAGTTCTAACTACAGGGCCAGCTACTCTAAGTGGATTCAGCTGACAATCTACATATTTTAGCAGTCTTTACGTTTTCCTTATACTTCTTTGTGTATTATTGGTTTTTTTTATAGCCCCAAAACTTAACATGGCTGTAGCATGTAATTTTTAATGAGCTTGAATTTATCACATTTGTAACTTTGTGATTTCATTCAACAATATGATCTGACATTAGTCATTTTACTATAACCAGGACAAAGATTTGCTTTGAGAGAGGGAGGCAGAACAGTTGGTGCAGGAGTTGTCAGCAAAGTGATTGCCTAGGATGATGGTCCAGAGTCTACTAATTTTTTTGGGTCTATTAAGTTGTAAATAAGTCGCGAATAGGGACTGAGCAACATTTTAGGATGATTCTATGATGTGACTATCTTAGTATTTTTTTGACACTTGATGTGTTGGTTCCATTTGAATGCCTTGTGTTTTGTTTATGTCAGAGAATTATAATAGTTTATTTGGATAGTTTTCATTTGGGTAGGGAAAGTGGTTGAAAGTTTTTTGGATCGGTTAATAATGTCAATTTCTTCACGATCTGTCTCATTTTTCTTGTCTGGTTTGTTGTTAGAAACTTATAATAACTTCACTGGGTGCACCAACTGTAGCAACAAAACACCGGGTACCTATGTAATTATGAACCTTTGTACGCAGAGTTTCTGAGCAAGAAGCAGCAATCAAAAGATTATTCCTAAATCAGTCTGGTCTAAAGAAGAGAAACCCAAGTTTATATATGGCTTTGGTCTAATATACAGGTATTATAACTTACAATATAGTCTTTGAAAGTAAAATTCCAAGTTCATTGAATTTCTTGAATTTTGAAGCAGGAAGTAATGTGCTTAACAACAGAGGAGAAATATAATTTCATTCAACTATAACATTGAATCTGAAAAAAAATAAAAAAAATTGAATAAATTATTGGAGAATCTACTAGTTTACACACACACACATATGTACAAGTAAGTGCATACAGTGGTAGCTCCGGCTCAACTTGGATTACTGATTTTGTGATATGAGCTGTGTTTGATTGTTTTACCTATCTTCCAGCAACTTCAATGCATTCTCAACCAGTGAGTGAATTGTTATACTGTGTCGGTTCAGTCCAACAGTACCAGAGAAAACATTAAAGCTTTCTAGCTCTGATGTGGTTTCTAAGACACCCTCCAGCACCTCCTCCATTCCCAGATCCTTGAAGGTATCTATGTTTATTGTGTTGTCTTTCATCATCCAAATCGCCAACTCAATCGCGAACCTCCTTATCCTTGGGACCTTTGTTGGTGGATATTGGTGTTTCTTGAGAATCTGGATTAATTTATTTGCCAGTTCAACCTCAGTGATTCCAGCTTCTTCAAACACAGTGCTTGATTCATAAGAAGTCATGAATGTGAAAACAGTTGCAGCTAGTCCAACCATCACTTCTTGTAGCTTGTTTTCTTCTGACATGATTGCCTGAAGTATCTGCAAGGTTGAAGAATAGGTAAAGATTGATCAAGATTGTATTGTTTTTTTCCCTCATATGTGTAATTTTTGCTGGATAGAAACATAATATAGAAGTTCAAATTTCCAAAATGAAAATGGTCAGAGTAACACTTACTGTGGGTGCTGCAGCTGTAACCCCCTTTAGTTGGTTGAAGCATTTTGATCCACTGTAGATGCATAAATTTCTTAGAATTCTAGCAGCATTCACACGAAGCAATGAAACTTTCAATGCTGCTGCAAGCTTTTCCAGTTCTTTCAACTTCAAAATTCGGCGGCAATTCATCTTGCTTTCTAATGCCAACATTGCTAGGGCCTCACCAGCAACAGTGGTTACATCTTTCTGATCTTCTGGCATGTTCTGCTTGAAAAATATGTTAAACAATTCTTTAAGTACTCCACCTGTGCCCCCAATCCTTTCAGTTGCATCCTCTTCCAATGCCAGATTGGTTAAAATCTCTATGCTCAGTTTCTGTAGCAAGGGGTGTTTCTCTCCATGCCTTAAAATATCTCTGATATTGCTGATTGTGAAAACTATCTCTGAAATCTCCCTTCTAAGATGTTTCCCAGTAGTGCCTGTTGTGCTAGCCAGCATCTTCACCAGCTGCAGAGATCTCTTCACTGTCAGAATCTGGGATGGAGTAACATTTTCACTCTTCAGCAACCTTTCTTCAGCATGTGTGAAATCTATGATCTTTGGGAGGAGGCCTCTTGTATTTCCAATCTTTCCACAGTTGTCATGATCATGTGCAAGTTTTTTCAAAATGAGGAGTCCCAAATGGTTAAATGTCCAAAAACCATAATTGGGACTATCAAACATGAGCTTCTTTTCTCCAATTTCATCAGCTGCAGATATACAATTCCTGTTAGTTTGAAGAAGAGATGATATTGATTCCATAGCTCCGGGTATCCCAGCGATGCGGAGAGAGTTCTGTTTCTTTCCGGCTAGTTTCGATAGAATCTCTGCAGCTGACAGCCTAATCTCTTCCTCCTTGTGATCTGTCCAATTCAACATCTCAACTAGTCTCTCCACCACAGATATGGAAATTCCAATCTTTTGAAGGGTATCATCAGAAAATCTCTTGCTGACTGAGAATTGGCGAAGAATTCTTGCTCCAATGAGCTGCTCATCAGGTGAGTTCGAAGCCAAGAGCTCCATAGCAAAACAGACCATGTCCATTTTCAAGCCATCAAATATGCTTCCATTGACACACCTTGAATAGGCATCATAGAAGAACCTTCTAATAGACACAACTCCTGATGGCCCCAACTCACACTCTTTATTAACCTCTTCCAGTAGTTTGCAGTTGCAGATTTTCCATTCCCAATAAGCCTTTTCCATTAAGAACAGCAAAGCTTCTGCCAGGGCCAAGGCATAAAAGATATTCAAAGCAGATTCGCGGTTCCTCTTGTCAGTGTCACCCTTGGCAATCTCGCCATAGTTACGCTTGATAAGTTTTGTTAATGAGAGAACCACACAAGCTGTTGCAGACAGAAGCTGAAGCCAATAGAGAAGCTTACTGATATGCCTTGAAAGGCAAAACCATTTAGCATATGGTAGAAGGGGAGCATCTGAACTATTCCATGTCCTAGTTGGTGTCCTTGTGCTTGTGTGAGGGGTTACCAAAGTACCCTTCACTGTGTCTCTCCTGTGATTCTTGACTGCAGCATTTGGCCTGCAAAGGCTCTTGATACTTTGAAGGAGTAAGTTTGAGCTCGACCTCAAGCGACGGAAGCTATTGATTCCAGCATCAGTAATAGACCATGTGGCTTGGTGCTGCCATTCAAGCTCATGGCTCCTGCTGAAAATTCGCGTACCCTCGATCAAAAGTATGATGGTGATGAACCAGAAGTCGGTTTTGTCTAAGGTAATGGCAAAACCGCCAAGAAGGACAACTGTTGCCCAAATGAAGCCAAGAGTTCCAAGCCCGGTTGCTGTTTTTTCAAGCACTGCAAGCCTTAGAGCATAGATTGTGAGCTGCTTTTCTGGTGCTCTAACTGTTGTTGTTGTTGTTGTTGTTGTTGTTGGAGAGACAGGGCTATCAGAATTACTGTCTCTCTTTTCAATACTGCTAAGACCACGTGGTGCAAACATTGTGTTGCATGTGCTGCTGGTCTCACTTAGCCTCTGGAGTTCACCAACTTGTACATGAATGCTTCCTTCTCCTTCCACACAAAGCCTATGATCCATGATAGATAATGCTAAATCTTAATCTTAATAATATATATGCTGCAACTTGAGAGCAACTGTATGTGAATATAGATTTCTAAGACTAAAGGTTAATGTTGGGAAAAGATGGGTTTTATGATAGATAAAATAATGCTAAATCTTAATAATAATATGCTGCAACTTGAGAGCAAATGTATGTGAATATAGATTTCTAAGACTAAAGGTTAGTGTTGGGAAAAGATGGGTTTTATACAAGAATGAAAGCTTAGGGGGCACGCTTTATTATGTGGCATGTAGGAGGAAGAGTAACGCCAAGCTCAAATTTCGAAGAAGTTGGTTATGCTTTACTAGCAATCCTAGTAGCTTGGGGAAGGGTTAACTTACTTACCTCTCTCTATTCTTGTTAAGCTTTATTTCTCTTTCTAGAAAGTTTCTAGCAAGGTTTACAAAACCGGACCGGCCATTGAATCGGTGAAGGCAGCGGTTCAAGGTTCGATGGTCCAACCGAGGTTGAACCGTGGTTGAACCGGTTATAATTAAATAATATTATTTTAATTTTTAATATAATATTTGTAACAATATTAAACAAAAAAACAACATAACTAAAAATTAAACTAAATAAATGTATAGATATATGTTAAAATCATCTCCATAGGCAAAGTCAACCCAAAATTTACAACCAGCCCACATATGTTAGAAGACAAAAGAATTGGGTTTTGACTAGGATGACCCAAATCCTTTTTTAATATTATTTTAGCAAACCGGTCCAGGCCGGTTCACAACCGGTTATGATCGGTTTTACCGGTTTTGAACCGGTTCGACGGTTCTGAGGCCGGTTTCAAGCAAGGCCGGTTCAGGGGGCCAACCGAACCGGCCTAGGTCCCGGTTCCCGGTCGGACCGGTCGAACCGGCCGGTCCGGTCCGGTTTTGACTACCTTGGTTTCTAGTTGGACTTGGAGTCAAGGTAGGTTTAGAACGTAGTAGGCATATTAACTAAGTAACTTTCCCTCTGCTAAAATATGGAAATCATCTTTATCCTATTAATGGAAACATTTATGGCTAAAGTAGATAGATTTAATATTCACACACCCTTCTGAATTGGCCCTTGCTGGATATCCCATGTGATAAAAGCAGTTCGAAACTTATTATAATATTTATTGATAGATAATCTATAATTCCCACCATAAATTCTCATGACTTTCCCTAAACTTTTATTTACCAAAGGGGCCCATTTTTTATTTGCAACAAGTAGTAACATGTCAAATATTTTTTTCTTCTTCTTTTACATTTGGACAACATAAAAGTTCGCACAATAAACTGTAATTTTGGAACGTCTTTTCAACACTTGAGTAAATTCTACCATGCAAGCTGTTCTCAATTTAAAAGCATTGACTATATCAAAGGAAAAAACAAGTCTCCGTATGTAGTTTTCCAGCTAATAAACTTTATATATCATCCACAAGAATCTCTTACTCTCCCATAACGAACAGAAATTATGGTGTCCAGTGGTATTGGTTATTCTAATTGCACAACTTTAATTTCTTCACAAAGTAGTCATATGGTTCTATCTCAAAAACAAATTTAAGGGGCGATTTAAACTCAGTTATGATCATATATTATGAAGAGGAAATGATTCTTGCATATCATTTTTCATTTACAACATTTTTAACATAAAAAATTAAGGTTTAAATAAGTTTTCGGTCCCTACAAAGTTCATCAAATTTGGTTTTGGTCCCTGTCAAATTTTTTCTTAGGTTTTTGTCCCTGTAATCTCACAAATTTTGCAAATAGTCCCTACCATCATCTTTTTCAGTTATCTAGTACTCATGGATATCGGGTAATTTTATTTTACTGTCCGACTTGCTGTAAAATTTGGCTATAAAATAGAAACAAAATCATAAATTAGGGATATAAGATTAAAATTGCTAAATTCCTTCATTTTGTATGATATCTAGTACTCAGGGGATACCGAGGTAATTTCTCGTTCTTGTCCAACTTGCTCCAAAATTTGGCTAGAAAGTATAAATAAAATCATACATTAGGGTCATAGGGTTAAAATTGACAAAATTATTCATCTAGTATGATTTCTAGTACTTAGGGGCAATAATAGGGACTATTTACAAAATTTTCGAAAATACAGGAAAAAATCCTAAGAATTTTTTTTACAAGAACTAAAACCAAAATTTGTGAACTTTTCAGGGATTAAAAGCTTATTTAAACCAAAAATTAATACAATAATTGGTTCTTGTGTAGAATCCGTTCAAAATGTGAGTCTTCCTTACAAGAATTGCGTTAAGCTATAACTCTTTAATTTCGTTCACTTGGAGTGCACGGATTCGTTATCATACTCTGATCTCAAAATCTTTAATAAAAAACGAGTTGCTTTGAAGGCTGGATCTTATGGTACTACTACGTTGCTCATGCGTGTTGCCCCTTTTGTACAATAAAAAATGGGGAAAATGTGATCATTCATCTATTATAACTTTGAGCCTCAAGCATTCAATTGACATATGCAAATCATACACTGCATCATTTAGCAGCAATTATTTCTAAACAATCATTAGGAACTGCAGTCCAATAATTAGTGACAAAAAAATGTTAATAATGTTTTACTGGGAAGGGATTCATTCCATTAACTGAATCGTTGAATTGAAAGTCTGTTAAGTAGATAAGTCTACAAAATTATTTGATAACATATTGTTTTATTCATTGAACAAAGGGAAAGATAGAGATAGTTCTATATTAATTCACTGAGTGGCCATTGACTGAAAGCAACAATCTGCTGTTAACAAATTGGGGTCTCCGTCAAGTCTTCTTTCATTTTGTTGACGGGTCCCAGAAGCAGAAACCGTAGGCAAAAAAATAGAACAATTAAAATAAAATGAAAGAAAAAGGGAGGCCTGAAAAGAAAGCAAAAAGAGGAAATAATAAAGACCATAGAATTATCACCACATCTAGATTCTATTAGGGTACCTTGAGCGAACGCATGCCACACGCTTTTGCTTGTGGAATATTTCGTTTTTAATAATTTACGCGTACACGTCAAACAGAACTGCGTTAGCTTACACACAAGCTTAAGCTAATGAATTTTTTCCAATTTTTTTCTTCTTCTTTTGGGATGGGATGGGATGGGATATGGGGATGAAGGGGCTTGAAAGGCTTAGGTGATGTTCCCTTTGTCTGGTTATTTTTTCAATTCCATATTCTCCTACTTTAAAGCTTTAAACAAAGTTATCTTAACGTGTTTAACCGACTACCACTATCATGTGGTTTGTAAAGTGGCACACCGTCATTGTGGGGAGTAATATCATCTCACGAATCATTAGCATCACACTCTTCACCACATCTCTCTCAACACTTCCTCTATTATTGGGTGAATTTTATGTGTGATCATATGTTTTACTGTATCTCACATGAAATCCACTCAATAATGGAGAGTGTGTTGAAGATGGATATGATAAAGAGTGCATTCTTAGCATTTTTTCTCATCCCCAATGTTCTCCCTCTCCAAATTTGATCTCAAGACATGACCTCCACGGCAAAACTTCTTACAATATCCTAACCTACCAAATATTACGATGAAAAAACAATTAAATAGAGCAACATTCTTTCAGGACAACAATGATACATAAAGGTAAGCCTATAAATAAACTTGTGCAAAATACTCAAAATTCTCACCATGTACTCATTTTTAATAAACTAAACAGATAACGACATTGCATCAAATGATCAAATCCATGTCATTAAACAAAAAAAATGCAATGACCACGTGATTAATTTAAATGAGAGTGACTAGGGTCTGTATTTTACATTTCACAAACCCTAGTTGCAATTTGCAAACACACCGAGGAAATAATTTGTTACCTTCTAATTTTATACCTTCTTTACCATGCATGTATTAGCACACAAGTACGAAGTTAATTTATTTCAATCTGTTTTCCATATCCTTACCAAGTACAAGCATACTTATATTTGCAGTTTAACCAAAGAGTGAAAGAGAGGAGATAAAGAGAGGAAATAGGACCAGAACATGAATAAAACATTAAAACCTATTGTCATTAGGTCTGAGCTACTGGCTTTTTGAATCAGTTCAGTAGAAGGATTACATGACGTATCAAGGTTTTTTTCGCATCAGTACAGTTAACTGTTTTAATCCACCCAATTTGCTGCCTGCATAAATATATCCTACCAGATCAACGAATAAAATTAAACAAATGGTACTAGGCGTTGTAATTAAAACTTGAAACTTCTATCCACCAAAACAAACACTTGTACTTCATTTAATGCTGCAACAGCAGGAGTGCTGGAAGAATCACCACAAGCATTACCAGCATATCTGCCAATGATGAAATCAATTGTAGGAAAGCAACAGAGGACCATCCTGCTTGTCATTGACAATGAGCAGAGCTCACAAATTATAGTTTTACTAGCATCCCAGCTTATCAGCTGTCATAAAACCTACCAGTAAAAAGCAATATCAGCAATACAGTTACTACTTGCAGGTTGCAACAAGTATAAGAAAACATGAGGTTGAAGGCACTAGTAACTACTGCTAGCCAAGAAAATAAATGAAAATATTTATAATGATCAAGTGTTCAAGTAAGTCCTTTATGATATAATGAGCTACAACATACTGCCATATAGCACATGTGATTTATCACAACTGATATAAAACCACATAATCAAAATGTGAGGAACAGTTCTTATTGAAATAAATAAATAAGTAGCAAACATTGGTACTTATTAATATTATTGAGACAAGGCAGTGATATTAAACTTACCCATATATAGCATACACTTCCATAATAATAAGGATCTAACACTCCAACTGAGAATGAGACAACCTCAAATTTGAATTCAAAATCCTAGTTTCTTGCAGTGCAAAATGTATCTCTAACCTTTGAAGTTTAACCTTCTTCACTCACAACAATATGCAACTGATAGTAACCCAATTTTAATGTATGCTCAAAAGTAGCAGCCCACTTTCTCTACTACATTCCCTAAAGCCTGCCAAGTGCCACTATCTCAAGTTTTCCATTTTCCAAGGGCATGGGCAAATGTCAGATGTCAATCTCAACAAACATCATTTATGAACAAAAACTGCCTCGTTCAATCTCCTCACATCTTAGTCAGAAGTTGGTATGATGAATTGGACATTTTACTCCAATTTTGTTTCCCAAAGAATGGATATTGTAGCTCTTTCATTCCCTCTAAAATGGGTTGGACCGTTGGAATCAACAATCTGATCCACGATGAAACACGCATTGGATAATTTTATCCTCAACTATTAATCAAATTTATAGAATCAGTCAGTGTATGATTAAGTTTTGGGAAGATTCTCTCTAATCTACCTAACCCCCTTCCACTTGTTGCCCATCCCTCTAACACAAGAAAGTGTTGTGCGGAAGCAAATTCATCTGTTCAGCGTGGAAACAAAACCAACCTTCTTTCTTAAAGATAACAGTCCATCTACTGCTTTTTGAAAACAGACGCTTCAAGAGTCCCAGCATAGTTGTTACAATCCCACAATATATGGTAAGATTTAGCAAGATCAAATGGGGAATTGCATATTGCTTTGAATCATTCATGCATGGTACAAATCAGTGTGTTTCTGTATCACTGATATGACTCCCACGATTCTACAATTTGGTGGTATTTTCTTTTATTTTATTTTATTTTTTGCTTTTTCTTTCACCAATGTTCTCGTCAAAGAATTCGAAGGGGCTTTGAGGCAAAAGAACTAAACTGGTGACTAGGCATTCATGCAAACCAGTTTTCATGTAGAGACAGCCACTCAGTTTTAGTTCTTCTGGTACAGAGTGTTCATGCAATCACTCTGTTTTTTTTTCTTCCGGTGCAAGGTGTTACCACTACTGTGTAAGGCACCTAAGCTAATGTGAAGGGGAAGAAGAATGTGGAAACATGTTTTAGGTATGGAATCATGTATACTTGAATCTTTATTGATAGGGCAGCCCGCTGTATGCGTAGATGTATGCAGCCTTACCTCTGCAAGCAGAGAGATTGTGTCTAAATCTTTATTGATGTGTTTCTAAATTCTAAATTGTATGCCATATTTTCACGATTCATGATTCCGAAATTGAACAAATGATTCTCAATACGATTCACGATTTGACAACTATGGTCCTGAGTACTAGTTTGCCAGAGTTCTGGCAAAAAAACCAATAAAGACCATAGCAAAAGCCTTTTATTCTCCAAATTCCATAGAATTTACACCCAGACAAGGAACACTATATTTACAGAGACTGACAGATTATCTTCTAAGACAGCAAGTCAGTATAAAACAAAGGACTATCTAAATTGAAGGCCAATAAGATGCTACTGATTCAAGGAAAAAACTGCATCTCACATAGGTAAAAAGTAACAGCACAAGAAACAACCATAGACAATTTTTTGTTCAATATAAAATCTAATCAGCTAATAATTAGTTAATCGGATTTATCCACAAGAAGGGTAACTCAGAATATTGAATAGTAATAGTAAAGTACAGTTTGACAACATATTGTGAGTTAAAAAATCAAAACATGGAATGAATTAAGCAGAAATTTCCAATATTGATGATGTAATACAAAAGGTGCATGCATACCTGAAAGTATACAAGTCACCAATGTATTTATTATCTAAATGACAGCATTCCTTTGCCTGACCTTAGCTTTCTCAGCATCAATAATAGACTCCATCAACTTGACAGCACTATCAAGCTTCCCTTTAGCATTCACAACAACATAATCAAAATTCTTAACATGCTTCACCTCCTCCCTGGCAGTGGCAATCCTCACCAACAACGACTCCGCCGTCTCCGTCTTCCGATCCACCAACCTCTCCACCATCGCCATCTCACTCTCCGCCATCAAGAACACAAACACCGCCGATTTCCCCAGAACCTTCTTCAGAGTATTCGCGCCCTGGATATCAACCCTAAGCACAATATCATACCCTTTCGCCATGCATTCCCTGATCTGCTGCTTCGGAACCCCCTTGTAGTCCCCGTACACCAGCGCGTACTCGAGAAGCTCGTCCCTCTCGACCATGGAGAGGAACTCGTCCTTGGTGACGAAGTGGTAGTCCTGGCCGTCGACCTCGCCGGGGCGCATGGGGCGGGTGGTGGCGGTGACGACGAAGTGGAGGGAGTGGCGGGAGAGGCGGAGGCGGGTGATGAGGGCGTCTTTGCCGACGCCGCTGGGGCCGCTGATGACGATGATGAGAGGGTTAGGGTTTGGGAGGAGAGGTTGGGAGCTGAAGGAGGAGCCGAGGGAGGATTCGAGGGCGCGGAGGAGTTCGGAGCGGTCGGCTTTGTCGATGGAGGGGATGGATAAGGGTCGACGGGAGTCACCCATTTTGGACGAAATGGGATTCAGAAAGGGAATGATGGGTTTTGGAAGAAGAGAGAAGTTCCTTGTTGGGAATGGGATTGGGAGGTTGGAGGAGTGGGGAGGAGTGGTCAACAACAGCCTCCGGAACATGGAGCAATTCATCACATACAGAACCTTCCTTCCTACATAATACTGCTACTTGATATTTATACTTTTCATTAATTTAGACTCACTTTCTCTTTCTTTAGATAGAAATTTTTTGGCTTAATTTCACTATTGTTCCATCCACTATTATTATATTTTTTAAGGACATATGGTCCTCTTGTTTTTTTTTTAATGTGCAAATTCAATCATTTCGTCACCTCTTGAGTTCCTCTTCTTGTTCCTCTATCTTTTCCCTTCAACATGATTCAATGGTTCGTCTCTATCATTTATCGATTTTATCCCTCCTTTTTTATACCTTTTTTTTATTTTACCATAAGGTCCTCTATCATAGAAGCTCAACCAAAAGTTCTATATGCTTAGAGCGATGATTTCTTTCTCTTGATCATTGAAAAAAATGATAGATATTAAATAAAATGATCGAATTTGTAACATTGAAAAAATAGGAAACTAAATATCTTCAAAAAACATCAGAAGAACCAAAAGCGTATAAGACCAATAACAAGGAGATCAAAAAGTGCAATTAAGTAAAATAAAAATAAAAATTCAATTTAAACCTATGGATAAGAACATCTCTCACCAGAGTTAATAAATAAGAATCAGTTATGAAAGCAATTATAGTTCTTGCTTATAGAAGCACTCTAAAAAAAACTTCAAAGTTGTTACTATTGGAATTCAGAGTTGCATATATTATCATAAAATCAAATAAAAAAGCTGATGTAGCATAATGAAACCATAAAAAAAAGGAGTTAAACAACTTCAATAAATTATATCATTAGAAATGCTCTAAAGTAGAAGAATGTTCTACGTGTTATCTGTAATCTAAAAATACAAATTGAAGTTAAAACAAAAAATTCATAACATACTGTTGGGAACATAAGATAACCGACCGATATGAAAATGATAGAGAGAAAAACTGAGTAGCACTTACTGAGAAAATATGATAGCGAAATAATTAGAGCCAACAAAGGATGCCATAAGGACGAATTAGTATTCATATTTCATAACGTGCAACATAGACCTCCCAAAATAAATAAATAGGAAAATGAATTTAGTGCCTTTCATTTTGGTACTTTTGGTACCTTTCTCTCTATCTCTCTCATCTCTTATTTTCTGTATCATCTTTTTCCTCCATTTTTTCCTATCTCTCTCATCTCATTTTTGCCTAAAGTTGCCAAAGTCACCATTTTCCAAAGTCACCAAATCCTTGCTCAATAAATAGGGGCTAGCACAAATTCGCATACAAACAAAAGGGCCCGAAAAGCAGTTACGAATCATGTGCCAAAGAAAAGACTTACAAGGAAATATCAAAGTGCTGAGAGCAAGAACTAATATAGAAATTCAGTGAGCATACATTAGAATTGAGAAACAAGTGGAAGGAAATAAACCTCTTTATAACACCAAATTTACTAATAGTAAAGATACGCCATAGAGGAAGAGACAGATAGAGAGACTATGATTTTGACTAGTACTAGGTTAAAAAAAATAATACAATATATCATTGTAATGGTGTCCAAATGTACTAGGCAAAAGTGACGACTTCCATTCTGCAAAGAAGCTGCCATCTTTGATGTTCTGTGTTATTGACAAATTAAAGTACAATTAAATCATCAATTGGACCGTGTGAACTCCTTTCAAACTTCAAATTGATGATGCAAATTGCAACATTTAAGAAAACGTCAGCACCAAATTTCTCTAAACTTTGTCTCTCTTGAGCTCTTCAGCTGTTTGATAGTGTAATCAAGGTGATGCCACTTCAAACATGATAAAGATTAGGCCTAGGGCATGATGAACCCAGATCATATAAGAGCTTCATGGCACAACCATTTGTTGGCCACGTAGGTTCAATATATCCAATATCAATCAATACCATTGACCACCAGCTCCACCTTGAGCAGCAGCAACTTTTCTAGCCATGTATTGAGGCTTCGGCTGCAGTCCATTAGAACCTTCAATCCCATCATCTTCTGCCCTCTCATTTTTACAGCTCGGGTTTCTTCTAGGATAAGAAGCACCGTACTGAGCCGAAACAGGTGGATTCCTAACCATCCTCCGCTGTTCGGCCTCTGATGTCAGTGCCACCCCGCAGTTATTATTGTAACGCATTACTGAACCGACCACTTTTCCGGGCCTTGCAGCAACACCTGAAATGGAAAGTCACATGTAAAATTTATATATTCCAAGCATCTGGGAATAACTTTTTACAGCAATGATTTGCAAAATAGATGTTGGGGAGAAAAAATGTCTACATAGAAAGAGAATGTAATATTACCATATTCTATAAATGGTTTTACAGCCAATTCTTGTGAATGTGCATGTAGATGTGTTAATGTGTGTCTAGAACAAATAATAAGATGACAAAAGTCATCAAAAGAATTCAAGAAAATCCGCAGCTCTATTTCAGTATTTCTTTGATACAAATTTGTTGCTATCATCCCCATTCACATACGATTCCCATCATGTGGCTGAAGAAAAAAGTACTTGTGTGCACACATGCAGAGACAACCTCTTATTGGTTCAAAGAAAGATGAATTAAAATTAAACAAGCTTCAACAAGGCACAGCACTCTTGCAAGATAATGCCTGCCATGTGTGTACGAAGGGGCAGCCGGGCAGGAAGGAAGAAAACAGAAAAGGGAGACAGAGAAGGGGCAAAAAGCAAATGAAATACAGTCATCACACCTTGAATATTTTGAGGAGCTTGCAAAGGAAACCGTGTAGGGACACCACTACTCCTATCTATGGGTGGTTTCTCAACTTCTTTGATGCAACACTTGGATAGATCATCTGCAACCTCCACCGTGTTCTGTTGTAAGTTGTTATCTGAGTACAATACACATGGCCTGCATCTACAGCCTCAATCAGCAGACTTGACAATTTCAAAGCAGATAAATGAACATACAACATACAAAGAAGAAAGCAACATTTTGCAAGATAGTAACAAAAAATTAGGATACCTGGGTAATGATGCATGTTGCCTCTCAGGTGGAGCAACAGTTCCACCTTTGCCATAATGCTCCTCAAGATATGCAAATTGCTTCTTGAAGTGGTCCACAGCACTATTCAATATAAGAATTAGGAAAAAAGGGGTAAAATCAAAGGCTGATCTGATATACTGCATATATTAGGGTAACAAAACCAAACAAAGCTAAATGCATCTATTCAAATTAAAAATGCTGAAATCCACAAATTTACAATACCATAAAGCATGAATTTATAGTTAAAATTACATTTCGACAAACATATAATCAGGTAACATTCAAAAAGATTTAGCAACACACATTAAACAGTAATTATTCAAAAGAAAACTTTAGTTGTTTTATAGAGTCCAGAGAAGAACCTTCACCTTTAAGGTCCACATATATAAGGAATTAAAACATACTAACCAAAGAGCCAGAAAATGTTGCATGGATTATGATAAAAAATTCAGATCTTTTCTTTGACAAAAGAATATTTCATTTTAGAAAGAAAGGAAAATGCAGAAATGGACGATAAGAAATACCCCTGAACAATAGGCAAACAAAACTGAAGAAAAAATATCACCTCATGAGATCTTCCAATCCCTTGCATATTTAACAACTTGCAATCACAATATTAAATATGTATTTCTGCAATAGATAATTTTTTACATTCATATATACGAATTTAATATGAGATTTGAAAACCATGAGACCGTTTATCTTAAGAGAAAAGGCAACATATATATATATATATATTCATATAGGTTGGGGCTTGTAATAACATTTTTTATGTACTTCCTTTAATAAATATGATTATTTTAACCATAATTCTGTATTCTGAATAATATATAAGTTAAATGCAAATAAACAAAGTACTGGTGATGTAGACTCATAAATGAGTAAAAGCGTAAAACCATCAAGTTGTCCAAATTTATGAACTGTTAAGTAACAATATCAGGTGAAAGATATGTTGTATAAAAATTTAATGTAAGTGCTTAAAACAGCACAAAAGAATGAGAAGTGAAACAAAAATTGGGTACAGGTTTAGACAACAGTACCTTGGATACATGAAACCTGTTGGCTCCGCTCCCTCTAGAAATTCCTTTAACATCTTTGGATGGTACTCCAGAGTCTCTCGGTATATAAGCTCCCGTACGTCTTCCTTTGTTATCCTACGTCTCTCAAATTCAAATTCCATCTTGGTAACTGGCTGAGCAGAAGGTTCCCTCTCCACCTTGGCCAAGCCTTTAAAATATGGATCCGCCAAAGCCTAACATTATCATACACAATATGCCCTGTTAAAACCAGATATTACACGGAAAATGAACCGCAGATGGATGGACATTCAAGATTCAACCTCTTCAGCAGTAGGGCGATCCTTAGGCTCAAATGCCAGCATTCTTTCTAACAAACGAAGAGCAAGGGGGTCTGCATTAGGAAACTTCTGGGATAAAGGAATTGGCTTCTTCTTACGCATGCTGCTCAAGTATCTCCGAGCTTTCTCATTCCGTACCTGTTGATATACTCACAAGTTACAAGGTTGTTAAGTAACAAATAAAAAAACAAATTGCTAAAATAAAAGGAAACTGAACTACAGACCCTAGCAATGGCTTCAAGAGATGGTGTTCCAAGAAGATCAGTCATGAGGTCCAGTTGATGGACAACATTCTTTCCAGGGAAAAGAGGTTTTCCAGTTAAAAGTTCTGCGAAAATGCAGCCAATGCTCCATATGTCTATAGCTGGTGTATACTGAAAAACAAAAAGTTTCTGTTAGCAAAACCCACAATCACCTACGCATGCCAAAGAAAGAACCAGTTTCACATTTCACACGAGTAAGGAAGGCATTGTGACTCTCACATAACTAATTATCCACGTGGCAAGATAGAGAAGGGTAGCAAGTAATTTCTTAGGCGCAGCAGATATAAGGGAAAGGAGCGAAATGGGAGAGGTTTGGAAAAGTGTGAAGTGAGAGAGGCATGGGAGAGAACAGGCCTCTCGAATTGCCTGGGTACCTGCATTTCTTTCTGTTCTGTTCTTGTAACTATTGTTCTATATCAGTGTTGCCCCCACTGAATTTGAAATCACACTGATATCTGGTTGTGAGAGGAGAATATTCTCTACATTTCCTGTTTGTGTGAGATTCTGATTCACTATCTATTAGTTTATGACCATGTATATTTATTTACCAAGTGCAGGATAATAAATCAGCATGTGTTGAAGCATAGAAACATTATCCATCTTCACTTTTATTATTTTATTTGACTACAAAGTTAATATGCATACGATGCAAGAAAATACTTTTACATATTGGCAAAAGAAACAAACAATGACTGACATTGATTCTTTTGTATGTTTAAACCTTAAAAAGTATCCATAATTAGACTTTATAATGCAATCAAATCATGACCTTAAACCAAATAGCTGAGGTCCAAAGCAATCTAAATGACATAAGAATCTAACACAAATTTGTTGAAAGAATTAAACTCATAACATGTATCCCAGTGAAAACTAGTTAGATTAAGAGTAAAAATGAATAGACCAGTTAATAGTTGACTGCTACTAGACGTAAAACAATTTGCCAAACCATATTTAATGAAGATACAATATTTAGAAGGGGCAATGAGTACTTTTACTATGCACATGCAGATTACAAATCATATTTTGGAAATGACTTGGACTTTTGTATTACTATTCAAACTTCTAGCCATACAAATTAATCATACTCAGAATTAATTGAAAATTTTGCAGCAGCAAGCAGCATATTTATTCTTTAATACAATTAAAAGTTAAAACTATCATGAGACAAATTCATCATGAAAAATAAAACAACTACCAGATAGAGTATAGATTTGACATACGTATTGTAAAATAAATATTGAGAATATTGCATCAATTTGTTACATTTTCTTTTCAAATTTCTTATACTCTGTCACATATGGAAGAAAATAATTTCAACAATTCGGTAAATAAACAAAGAAAATCTTTCCTATTTTCTGATTGTGTATCAATGCCATTTCCACATGCAAGGTAAGAAAGTATAACAAAACAAACTCCATAAGCACTGCAATGGATTACCATCTCCTCAAACTATTGATGCTGGTCAATGTTGCAGGCACCCAATTTACCTACATCCAATTAAATGAGTTCCTTATTCCTAAAGGAGAGCAAGTGACATTATCTGTAAAGATCACTGGCCGAACAGCTCGAGTACAAGTAGTGCTTATAAGCAAAGCTTACATGCCTAAACAAGTCCATATAAATTGATTGGATATTGAAAATAAAAAAATCCTGAAGTCTAGTATTGTGATCCATATTGTAGAAAACACAATAGTCCAAGAGGTTCCGGGCATATTTGTTTGATGGAAGGAAGCAAGAGGGACAAGAAGAAAGCGGAGGGGGTAAGGAAAGGGATGTACCGAATCTTTCAAATATCGAGCAGGGGTAAATGTCAGATAAATAGATCAAGGTTCTTAAATGATAGCAGTAACAAATATTGCACCTTGGAGAAAAAGGATCCACACAATTCAGGAGCCCTATACCACCTTGTTGCAACATAATCCTGTGAGCAAACAAATAGGATCAATTGTGATGAACTGAGAAGGAGAGATATGTTGAAGGTGATAGTTTAAGGCAAAAAGATCCATACTGTCCAGAATATAGCAGTGGGTGTATCATTAAAAGCCACTCTGGCAAGACCGAAGTCGCAAATCTTCAGCTTGCAATCAGCATTAGCTAAAATGTTTTTTGGCTTTAGATCTCGATGAAAAACATTTGCTACAATACCATAAAGGATTAAAATCAGCCACAACGATCATATATAAAAAAAAGTAACTATGCGACAGCAAGCAATCTAAGAAAAATCCCTAACTAAATATGAAGATCATAACCTGTGTGTATATACTTCAAGCCTCGAAGAAGCTGATAGAGGAAAAATTGGTAATGCTCCGGAGTCAGATCATCATTTGCTTTGATGACCTGATGCAAATCAGATTCCATGAGTTCAAAAACAACATATATATCTTTGAATTCCCTTCTAGAAGGAGGTAATAAAATATGCTTGATCTCCACAATATCTGGATGACGTAAGAGTCTAAGAAGCTTGATTTCGCGAAGAATGCGAGTGGCATCAGAAACATGTTCAAATATGTCATTGATTTTCTTTATTGCGACCTTTTCTCCAGTGTGTGTATCATATGCAGAGCAAACAACACCATAGCTTCCTTTACCAATTACTTCCTCTATTCTGTATCTGCTCCCTTCACCATATTCGGTAAAGAAGTCTACATCCACAGAGGACTGCATGAACACAACAAACAAAACTATTTAGTGAAGATCCTAATCAAAGCCAAAGCCATACATATGGTTTAAATATCTACAACACACATATTGTAACGAAGGAAGGCAGAATGATGCTCTACAATATCATACGAGAAAGCTGCAAGCTAAGTGTCTAACATTTCCATCCACCCATGGACAACGAAGGATAAAAGTAGCTCCATAGTTTTAGGCAATGAGTATCAACATTCAACATAGTTGATTTACACATAAATTACCAATACCACCAGAGTACATTAAACTTTATCCCTCACTAGCAGTAGCACTAACAAAAAACTTCATTTCTGGAGCTTTAAATCCGATGTGTGGAAGAACATAGTATAATAAACACTTAAAAAATCATAGTTATCATTATCGTACGATTCTCAGTACATATCTTATGTATAAAAAATCTTGCATCTCATAACTATTATTCAGAGTATCGTAAAAGGAAGAAATATCATAGAAGTATCTGCCGAAACTGATGTATTAATCAATAATAATATGCGTATTGACGATATTTGCAGTTCTTATTAGACTTGCAAAGACACCGAATGGGCAAGAAACCAACTTGTCAAAAACAAAGACATATATTACCCAGTACCCACTCATGTGCAAGACATAAGTCATGGATAAGAACAAAAGCAAACAAAAAACACAGAGAGAATGGTTGTGAGTGAACAGGTGTAATCAACTATTATATTATTTTATTCATATGAGTTTAGTTTTTTTATTTATTATTTTAACTATGTTGTCTTCCATATTTGATATCCTAATTATATATTTAGTAAATTTAGTTTATCTTTAATATGTTTTTAAATTTATTTATAAATTATTTATTAAAATATTCTTTGAGACACAATTCGTTACGATTCGATATATAAATAATTAAAAATTGATACATGTTACCATAGTGAAGAATTTGTTATCAGTGATTTTGTAATTTAAAATGAACATTGAAACCAAGAAAAAAGAGGATATAATAATCCATTGCAATAGTCTGCAGAGCAGATACCAAAGGTACTAAAATAGCAGATAGCCAAATCTTAACTGATGGAGGCTGTCTGCAGGATCTCTCACAAACCAACACCATTGAGAGAATGAGAGGCTTAAGCATGTGGCAGTGGCAGGGAAGTATAGACATTTACAAGACACGTTGTTTGTTCTTAACTAGACACGGGTTTCATATCCACAATATGAAAACTAGAAAGAGATAAAAAGAGGTAAGCAGTGCCAGGAAATAAGTAAGGGCTAGAGCATTATACTAGATGGTATAAAAGAACAAAATTTCAATCATTAAGACTAAAAATTTTATACATATCCTCTAGATGCAGAACTCACAACACAAACACCATTCACTCCCTTCAATATCCACCCAATTTCTCGGGAGTGTCTCCTTTGAGTCTATTTGCAGCTCTTATTTCATTAACTTTTTATTAAATGACCTTTGATTTTAGATCGACCGTGATTCAAATTAACTCATTTAACAAAAATTTAATGGAATCACAAATGAATGCATTAGAGATTAACTTTACCTTTTTTCTCTGATCAGGCAGCATCTTGGGAACCGAGCATAAAAACCCTGAATGATCCTCTCAACTCAAATCCAGATCGCTTAAACTCCCACTTCCAGTTCAAAAATTCAGAGAGATAACCCCACTTGGCACAAGAACTGATAGATCAAGAGATGCTGATCAAAATACAAAGAGAGCACCAAATACACAACAACAAAAAATAAAGGAAAGAACTTTGGATTCAAACTTGAACAGAACTCAATAAGAAGACAGACCCAGTAAAGTTTTTCAGATAGTATCGCAACTACAAAAAACAACAACATTTACTAGAATATCACCTCATTAGAATCGAAAAAAGTAGGAAGAGAAAACAAAATAAAAAATAAACAAAACGATTTGGCGGAAGTGTCAAAATGTAGCTGGAAAGACTCAGGTTACAGATCAGATTGGAGTATGAATCGTTGTAAGGGTGTTGAGCTAAGAAACAGCGGAAAAAACTAACCTTGGAGGATCTACTGTGGCGATAATCACTAACGCCGCTAAAAGAATATACTTCGGATTTCAGAGAAGAATAATATTTTTTGATAGTGGGAAATTGAAGAAGCGGGTTGGAAAGGAAAATTCGGAGTAGAAAATGAAAAACATAAACTTTTGGATCTGAAAGAGAGAGAGAATAGCAGAGAGACCATGTACTTGAAGTTGGAGGAGGTTGTGGTGATGAGCTCATAGAGAGAGACACAGAAAGAGAAACATAAAGGGACGAATATGAAAAATTATTTAATAATAAAATTTGAAATGATTTTGTGATTTAAAATGGAAAACATTATTACAGTGAGAGGACATCTTCGCCACTCAATTTTTTCCCATATTTTCAATTTATTTTATTTTAAATTTTCTCTATTTCCTTTTTTCCCCCCTCTTTTTTTTGCAACCATGAAATGATGTTGGATAAGATCTTATGTGGAAGAGAGTGTTTGGACTTTGGAGCTTGTAAGTTGCAAATCCCTCATTGTCAATAATTGGTCCTCAACTTAACTCGTCTATGATTATTATTCCTATTAATTAATTTAATAGAAAAGAAGTAAAGGAGAATGACAAATTGAGTATTTGAGTATGTGGGTTAAATTGTAAACATAAGGACAAACTAATTGTGATATTGAAAGAATTAATTTCAAAATATTGATTGTATTTTTAGTTTGAGTATTATCAGATAGAATCATTTTTTCTTCCAAGTCGAAAAAAGAAGAAGATAGAATCATTTTTTAAATGTAAATGTATAAACATTTTTGAAAGTTTATTTCATTATTAATTATTAATTATAGGATTTAAAAACAAAACAAAAAAAACAATCGAGTCCCCCACTCCCCCGAACCCGATTTGTTTTTTAGATGTCTCCTCAAGGACCATTTCTTGGTGGATGGTAACAACTGTAAATTCTAGTTATTAGGAGTCACATTAGTTAGTAGAAGTTTATGTCAGACATATTTTTCCTTTTATAATAAAATGTTAAAACAAACAGGTTGTAAATAATATTGTTGAATGTTTTCAAAGAAAGAGTACCAACATAGGTATGACTTATTATGTGACATTGTTCATGATGTTAATATTATAGTGAATTGATTTGATATTAACAAGATTTTATTTTTCCTATCAAGTTATGTTTGATTCTCAAGTAGTTGTATAATTTTATGTGTATGTCCATTTTAAACATGCATAAATACTAAATGACCCGTACGAATGCACGAGTATCTTGCTAGTTAGTTAGTAGAAGTTTATGTCAGACATATTTTTCCTTTTATAATAAAATGTTAAAACAAACAGGTTGTAAATAATATTGTTAAATGTTTTCAAAGAAAGAGTACCAACATAGGCATGACTGCTTGTATTGTATCAGGACATTTTTGGCATTTTCAATTTTGCGTTTTCCTTAATTCCTTATGGCCTATTTTGTTGGAGTTTATTTGCTTTCTAATCAATCTCGGCTTGTTTGGGAAACGGGAAGGGTAAAAAACATATACACGTATGAATATAGCATATAGAATTGTTTTGGGGAATTTTACGTCAGTAGTGTAATTTGGTTTCGAAATTACGGGAATGAGGTAGATTTTAAAATAATTACGCAACTAGGGTAAGTCGTAAGAGTGGGATACGAAATCAATTTAAAAGTCGTGAACTCTGCTGACGAACCAGTATTATATTAAAGAAAAGTGAGGGAGTCGTATACAAAACTTACGACTTGAATTTTTTATTATATTTTCATTGAAGTCGTAACTAGCACTTACGACTTCACTTTTTATTTTTTTTATTTTTTTCTAGTCGTAAGTAGCACTTACGACTTCATTTTTTATTTTTTTAATTTTTGCTAGTCGTAAGTGCTATTTACGACTCCCTCAATTTTTTATTTCGTAATCAAAAGATATTGAAATCGTATGCACTGAATACGACTTGCACTTAAAAAAAAAAATTTAACTGTGAATAAGTCGTATGCTTTACATACGACTAGAAAAAACTAAAAAATAATAAAAATTGAAGTCGTAAATGTCACTAACGACTTCGACGGAAATATAATAAAAAATTCAAGTCGTAAGTTTTGTATACGACTCCCTCACTTTTTTTAATATAATACTGGTTCGTCAGCACAGTTCACGACTTTTAAATTGATTTCGTATACCCTTCTTACGACTTACACCAGTTACGTAATTTTTTTTAAAATCTACCACATTCCCGTAATTTCGAAACCAAATTACACTACTGACGTAAAATTCCCGTTGTTTTGCCCTTTTGTAAAAAAAAATTGTTTTGCCCTTTGTTAAATACAGTGAAATTATTTTTCCATTCGATTCATGCATCATTATCTTCTTTATTTTTTCCCTTTATTTAAAAAACAATAGAAGAGTTTGATAAGTATAACCTGTCATCCCAGCCCTCGTATTTCAAAGCAAAAATGGGTAATATCAAAGAATCGGGACAAGAATGTTGCTGAAGGGGAACAAGAAAATGTTATCTTTTCCCTTCTTTGAGTAAACCAAGGCAGAAACTTATCAATTTTGATCAGATATTTAATATTAAAACAATGTTAGAATTTACTAGTTCAAACTGGCATGTGCGTCACATGGGTTGAATAATGAATAGTTCACTGATTGAGAAGGGTGTTGTTATTACTCCCTCCGGTCCTTATTATAAGAGGTAAATAACAACTTTTTTTTGGTCCAAAATATAAGAGACATGCATGTATTTTGACAAATATTAAATGCTCATTTCCAATTTTACCCTTATTTATAATAGGGTTTATATTTACGAGACAGTGCAATTTTCAATACAAGTAGGTTTGTTCATTAATTATTGAAGGGTTAAATTTGTAAATTTATATGAATATTAATTACAAATAGCTTATTTCAATGCATTTCCTTGGTCTGTGTGTTTTAGGGTTTTGCCTCTTATATATAGGACCAGAGGGAGTATTAAATAGAGGAGAAATTATACTCATCTCCAGTAAGCATCCTTTGGATGGGAAGAGAAGATGGAAGGAAAAATTGGTACCAAAAAATTTGAGAAAAAAACGGGTAGAAAGGAATATCTTTTTATAAGAAATAAATATGAAACATGCAAAATGATATGTATCTCCACGTTGCAAGTGAAGAAAAAATTTGGACAAATGATCACACTACAGCCAACTTCTTGTTTTCATCTCATTGTTGATGAGAAAACTTTATCATGAATCCCGTATTAATTTATCTCTTCCTCTCTCCCTCCCATTCAAACAATGAGAAAAGTAAACTCATTAAGATTCATAAACCAACTGTTTTTTTCCTGCAGCATTTTCTACCTCATAAAATTTGTGGTAATTACACATGATAGATCTCTTATTTGTAATATAACTAGAATGATGGACCCGTGCGGGAAATATGTTATTTTTTTATGATTTTATTTTTAAATATATAATTGTTAAATTCATGTTTTGGGGTTTAATTTTTTTTTTTGGGGAAATTATATACAAAAAAAATGTTAAAAATTATTTTATCTGAATCGTCGATTGTAAGTTGTAACATACACTAACTTAATAATTATTATAGATATTATAATACAGATAATGATGCTTAAGTGTAAATAGTAAATACATATTGTCTCCTACACAATTTTAGTATTAAGAATATAATTTAAAAAATAAGACATGTATGAAGAATAAAAAAAAATTTAATTTGAAATTAAAGTTTTATTGTGAATTTTTTCCCTTGCAAGTTAACCATGTTTAAAATATATATTTATCTATAATATTATTTTTTTCTTCTCTCTTGAAAATACGTTAGGTTTAATTATCCTCTTTTCCCGTGTAAGTTAACTTGCAAGTCAACCATTTTTCTAATATATATTTATCTATATCATTTTTTCTTCTTTTCTCTTAAAAAATTAATTGATTTATATCTTCTTATTTCCTGTGCAAGTAATCCATTTGTAAATGTATTAGATGTATTTAAGAAGATATGCATTAAATGATGATATGATATCAGATGCATTTAAGAAGATTTGAATTGAATTATGTTTTTCTCAGAGGTTGACACGTGGAAGAGCATTCAATGAGATTATTCCAAAATGTATATAGTATAGAAGTATAGATGTATTTAAGAAGATATGAATTAAATGATGATATGATATCAGATGCATTTAAGAAGATTTGAATTGAATGATATTTTTCTCAGAGGTTGACACGTGGAAGAGCATTCAATGAGATTATTCATAAATGTATATAGTATAGATATTACTTTTAAAAAATACGTATGTGTTAGATTTTATCCTTATAATTAATGGTATGTTAAATAAATAAGTTAGTGATTTAAGACAAGTTTGGATATATAATTTAATTAAGTAGTATTTATTTAATAAGCGATAATCATATGAGATCTTTTAGCCTTCTTAATTTATAAACTTTTTTTTCCTTCATAAACTTCCGTTACAAGTTTATCGAAAAAAATACATAGATCATAATTTATTATTTTCATAAATTTTAACTATCTAAAGATAATGTTATACTTTCTAAACATGGTTTTACAACTTCGTTAACTCATCTCTTCCTAAGTTTGGTCCAATTTAAGGCAAATTCTAGGGTGAGCAAGGTACCCAAATCTCTCACCATGAGAGACCATCTATTATCATTGATCAAATCTAATCTCATGATAATACCATACACCCTCAATACCAGATTCTTTCTCCCTCTAACTCTCTTGGCAGCCTCTCCCCACCGCCACCTCCCTCGTCACTTTGCCACCACTGTGACCACCCTTACCCTCACCGCCATAGCCTTCCCCTCCCACCCCACCTCCACCGCCACCCCTCCCCACTCCCAAAACCCATCTTGAGCGGCGAAGGCAATTCCTCCTCAGATGTTGCTGCACTCGCCACAGAAGTGTCACCTCCGACCTCGCTCCTCCGCCGTGGCGATGATCTTCATCTCCAGTCCAATGAGCTTCTTCTCCAAATCATCTCCTTTGTCACTCCCCCCCTCTACCACCGACATCTCTCTCCTTCGCAGGCCTCCAGTTCCATATCTGAGTTTGGGTTGGTCTGAGGTCGAAGTGGTCCGGGTTATGCATCGTGCGTCTCGCCTCTCTGTCATGCATCTCACTGCTGCCACTACGAGCCATCACCATCGCAATGGAGCACCGAGCCAGCCACCGATTCATCCATCGAGTCAATCATGGGTTGGATCTTGGCGACGAGGCTGAGAGATGGGGCGAAGAGCTCAGAAAGGTGGGGAGAGTGGGTTTCAGGGGAGGTCGGGATCTCGACAATGACTCCCCACAAGACGTGGCAGTGACGAAGGCTCATGGTGATGGCGCCGCCGTGTAGGAAACTGACAGGGGCAGATGAGCTTTGGAGGGAGTTGAGGGTGGATAGAAGTTTCTCATTATGAGATATTTGGGTACCTTGCTCACCCTAGAATTTACCCCAATTTAAATACTACCGCCCCTTTCGTCCATGCTCATTTTTACTAGTGTTCCAAGATATGTTCCATCCCATAAACCTCTCTGTATCTCCATCATACCCTCTGCGTAAGGTACTCGTCTCTTCAAGTGGAACGAAATTACAAACCTTCAAGTATAGTCTATTAACAAAAATCTCTTGACCAAAGACACAAACCTTGTGAAGTTTATTTTAGTCTATTAACAGAAATCACTTGAACAAGGACGCAAAGCTATACATGTCTCACCTAAAAAAGACACGGGGATACAATCAAAAGAACAATATAACGATTATAAATAAGTTTTTATAAACGTATATAAACAATGAACCATTCAAAGAAAGTTATAGTTGAATCATAATGCCATTCAATAACTTGCATTAGAGTATTTGACAAATGTATAAATTTGGGAATGAATAATTCAATCATGATAAGAAAAACATCATATTTTACAAACTTCAACAGTTTTATTAATGGCACAAAGGCAACACATTTATTTGTTTACTTTTTTTATTTAAAAAAAGCACTAATTTAAGAATTCAATTCCATCTATGCAACATCAAACCTACCTCTCTCATTGGACCATACCGATTCAACCATAGCTATTGCTCCCACGTTTACATCAAGCCTTACCCGTTCAAACAATTCAACACATGCATTTTGGTATCCGAAAAGACAAAATTGTTTCTTGCAAATAAAACAAAGCACATCAGAAAAACAACTCCTGCTATGCTATACTTAATATTAATGCGGGACTAACACATTATCCATTATAACTGGCGAGTCTCAAAAACTGAAATCAGTGCAACCTTAAACGGAAAACTAGTAAAAGAAACCCAGCACTTTTCCACCAACATTCTTTCTCCTAGCCTCTTCATGATCCATGATGCCAGCAGAGGTTGTCAACACAATATAACCAAACTGCACCAATTGTGTATTAAAAATAAGAGGCAACAATAGAAACCATATGTTCAAAGCATCTGTATCCATTATCCATATTCCATATGATTAAAATTTTATAGAAAACAGGCACAGCTTGGTATATCATATAAGTACAAAACAGAAGAAACATTATTCCATAAAATTTTATTGTAACAAGAATCTACAGCAAGCAGTCATCACAGTAAAGACAATTTGAGACATAATATGCTAGAGGAATGTCAAAAAACTATAGAGGCAAAACAAATTAAGTGGAAAATTAAAAAAATAAAACATATCAAGAAATGGCAGATCTATTGACTCTATCAATAACTGAGCGGATCTTGTGTATCATAAGGGATTTGCCTTTTCTATTGATTCCTCCGGATTGGATAAAAACAATTCTTGTATGAGGTTTAGGTCCTTAGTATTTGATTCATAACATATAGTGAGGATGATACAACTCAGAAATATTTTCTACCTAGTTTATGGCCTTCAATAACATGGTCAAAGGACAAGAAGATCTATTATAAGTTATAGAAAAAAGATGTAACAAAGGCTTTTATGCTGACCTGTCTTGAGGGGAGCAGCCTAGCAGTCCAACCCTCTATCTCTTTGACACCGACATCAAAACGGGGACTAATAACCCCACATTTGTTCAGTCTACCATTCAATTCAACCACAATTTTTCCAGCCCTGTGGTCATCAACATACTCAAACTCTCCAATGTACCCTAGAAATAACCAGAGTATACCAAATCCAGACAGTAACAAAATAATTAGAAAGCCAAGACAACAGCAATCAAATTGAGGTACATTCAAACCAAAAACGAGATATACCATGCTTCTGCATCACCAAAAGAAATTTGATAATCACTTTTGAGGATGGCCTAATCATGACCTGACGCTTGCCGCGCTTCTCGGCATTGTACATACTCTTGAGAGCATCATTCAAGACGCTGACCCTCACCATTGTCACTGTTACAAATTTCATAAAAATTAAAACATAAACCAATGTCGTGCAGACCAAAAAGCTATGCTAAAAGAAACAAAGAAAAAAAGTGTTTTCATTTTCAAAAGTTTAAACTGCATAGTCCAATAATACAACCACAAGGAGACACATCAGATGACAATCTGAACAGAAGCTGGAAATCCATCTTAACTATTACTAATCCTAACCATCCATATGTCACACTAGCTACTGAACCAGCTCAAAATCATTCTGAACATCACAAATGACTGCATAAAATTGTGTATGTATTCTAATCATTATAGAACATCGGGAAGTAGCTACGGATTCATGTGAAAGACAGAATTTTTCAAAAAGGGTTTCCTCTAATTGGCTACTACAACATACAATAAAATAACAAAAGGGTGAAACACAAATCTAAAGCCCAAAATTGCTTCTGGGAACATGAGAAGGAAACCCCAGCATCAGATTTCATCCTGGGAACCAACAAACAATCATAGGATAGGAAACAGATCTTACAGAGACAGAACAGAGAAGCCTCAGAAACGGCGCGGCTGCAGAAGGAGAAGGCAAACAACGTTGGAGGAGACTGATATAATGACCCTGCGTGTTTGTAGGGTTTTAGAAGCATCATAACTTTTGGGCCCTCAAGAGCTTCTGTTCATTTTATTTTAAGCCCACTTTAATGGCCCATAGTTGTGTCCATTCAGGTTAAAAAGATTTGCTAAATGCTGTTCATAAAACGTACATAAATATTTGTTTTTGGGCAAATGTTATTATCAAAATTCAAATTATCTATTCAGACTCCTTACCAATCAATCTTTTATTTTTTTTTAGGTTTTCTCCACACTTTGTATGCCTGAGATTATATCTTTTCATGAGTGTTTCTTCCATGCCTCTTAGTTTGTGATTCATCCTGACAAAATTCAAACAACGAAAATTGTGATGTTAATCCTTTAAATCAACAAGGGAAATTAAATTATATTATAAAAATAATTTACACACAATAACGAAATATATGAAACAAATATTTATGAAAATATAAATAGTTATTTGAGCTTACTAAAATAAAGTTTAATGAATGACAAACCATTTTTTTTCAATTTTGACTTTTTTAAAAGTGGTTTGACTATAATTCTAGATATAGTTGGCGTTTGGAAGAGCTTATTTAAGCTCCTTTTGACTTATCTGATGACATAAGCTCTTATGCAGTATGTTTGGCAGAGCTTATAAAAGTAACTTATGCCATTCCATAAGGAGTTTTTGACTTATTTTCATAAGTCACTAGAACAAGCTTATGGAATTTTAACAAGTGCTTATGACCCCTCCGTGTTTTCCCCCTTCGAATGTTCTCCCGCCCCTTTCTTTATAAGCTCTTATGGCATAAGCTCTCATGCGATAAGGTCTTATGTTATAAGCTCTTAATTAAGTTGTTTACCCAAATGCGGCCATAGTCAATACTTGATACTTTTTCTTTTACTTTTAGAATCATATCAGTATGAGAAAAGATGCTTAGTACTTAATAGAATATGCCTATGTATTATTTTTGGCTTTAAATGATGCTTCATTGTTCTTATTAGACGCCAATAATACATCTAGATCATGTAACCATACTCAAAATGTTTCCTCAGCCTTCAAAAATTGTGCCGTTGTAGGCTTTGATGTTTTTGTGATAATAGAGGAAGATTTTGGCGTAGCGAGAGTATAATACAGCAAATATGGGAACCTGAATTAATCTAACAGGTGATTGACATTTGGTATGTATATGTGCATCTGAGGATTGACTTTCGCTGAAATAGTTCAAGGAGACATCAGGACAGAAAGGAGCCAAGGCAGGGAAAATTTCTTCATCTTATATTTGGTGCTTCATACCCTGAAATAATTTCAAAAACAAATTACAATCAGATTCATATTGCAAGTATCTTCAAAATGTGATGGATTTCAATCAATCTTGAAATACCAGCACTTTCCTTGATGCATAATGAAAAGTATGAAACTACAAGTTTTTATAAAATCAATGTAGATAGTGTTGGATCCAATATCACTCTTGTGGCTAAACTATGCTTTACTAAAGTGTCTTTCTTATTCCTTTTATTTTTTTTATGGTTTCAGGAAAAGCCCAGCCCCGACTTCAGAAAATGATGATTTGAGAGCATGCACATAGTTTGACAATGAAAATGACAGAGTTAAAAATATAAGATTAGTGTAAAACAAGATCAAAGATAAGAAATTGGAGATTTTTTTTTTTTTTTACCAAATACATCAGAAATTTTTTTTTTGGGTAGAAAAATACATCAGAAATTAGAATGAGTGCTAATTTGGAATCAGGACATAGGATTTAAGACCTCCAAGTGCCTGGACATTATATTCCCTGCTCCATTGATAGCTTAGTTCAGGTTTGGTGGGTTTTCAAAACATTGAGCACTTGACATGCCTGAAATGAGCCAGAAGAGAAGACACATAACTGTAAATATACATATACATATACATTATATATAATTGGTGGTTGAGGAGGGTCACCAAATACCTTATGTTTTATAGATAATAGCGTCACTGAAAACGTCATAAAAATTTGTTTTTGCATGAGCTACTACTAATGCTTCTTACTGGTTTTGGGACTCTTTGGAAATGGACAGGACCAGTTCTTGCTTGGATTGCTTCATCAAGAGCAGGGACTATTTTATTAATCATTGTTAAAAAAATATTACTAATCAATGATAAAACTCTACTTTCATAATAAAAATGATAAGTATATGAACTTAATCTGTTGTTTGTGTGAGTTAATAGTGTAAATCTCATATTCACGTTTTAGGACTATGGATAGAATCCCATAATTTGATAATTGATTTTGATTTATGAATAAAATTTATTTAAAAAATTATAAAATAAGAATTGATTTGATTTTGAAATCTTTCTGTTTTAGTTGTGTATTTGTAGAAATGTAACTCAAATTTAGATTGAATGGATTTTATTTATATGCTGGATGCCTGAGTGTATTTTATATGGCCCTCTAGCAACAGGTAATAATAATATGAGAATTCAAACGATCAGTAGTCACAGCACAACAGAAATAAAAGGAAAGAAAAATTGGAAAAAGGAATGGCATAAAACTATAAAGGGGTTTCTAATCAGCAGGATGGATTACGTGACCCCTAGCATATTCTTGTCATACTATTGGCTTATAATAACAGGTGTCTTTTCTGGTTAAAGACAAACTTCACTTAATATACTTGGTAAACCAATTCAACATTTCTTGATGAGCCTCTTCAGCACTCTTGACAGCTGATTCATCTTCAGCATTGTACCTCACTGTCCATCCATGAGCAACACCAGGATATATCTTCACATGGCTTTCAAACTATCAAACATGAAAAATCTGGGGTCAGTGATGCACCTATGGACATTGTAACCAAAATAGACATATAAAGTGAGAAAATGGTAATCTCCATTAATAAAGAGGATGCTTCATTGTCCCTAGAAGAAATCTTGTTATTGCTCAGATATTGAGAAAACAGCTATGCTCCTTTCCTGCTATAAAAGTTCTTCACTGTAATCAATCAGATGTTACAGTAGCAGCTTCATCAAAAAATTTGAAATTTTATTGATAAATTATTTTATAAAAAATTTAGTCATTTGATAAAGATATATCATAAGAAGGAAAAAATTGTTCCCGAAGAATTTTTCACCTCTGGCTTTAAAGACAATATCTCTCCAACTTTCTTCAACTCCTCTGGTGGGAAATAAGTGTCAATTTCAGCTCCCAATATAGCAATAGGTACCCTCACCCCTGAAGATATACATAATTAAACTGGTCACTATAGTACTTTGACTTCTATGAATTAGAATGACGAACAAAAGTTTACCTTTAATATCATCAAGTGAGAGTCGACCAGGATGCAACAGAACTGCAGCCTGAATGTCACAGGAACCCGCTAATTTTGAAACCACAATCCCTGGAACAAAGTTAATATGTTCAATTATTCTGCATGATCCATGTAAAAAAAAACCCTTTCAAAGATTTCTTGGCATATATAGAGATCTTTCTTATGCTTTCTTTTGTTAGTGAAATCTTAATCATACTTTTCGCTACTGGGATCGACTGTTATGTTCACAGTGAGATGACTTACCTCCCCAACAGAAACCTGCAGCCCCTATGGCAGTAAAACCTTTACTCTTTAGAGCAGCAATAATAGGTTTGGTGTCTTCAGCTCCCTTATCCTATGAGTAAAATATATCAAAAGTATGCTTACAACATTCAACTTCTGGATTAAACTTGCATAAACATGGGGTAATGATTAAAGTGAAAGAAAATCTAACAGCTAACCAGGCCTTTTGCTATCATATTGATTTATGGAAGTTATTTCTGAACAGCATATTAAAAACATGCAACCTTGAGCAGAAAACTAACCGGTCCATGAGCCTTTGCCCATGCTTCTCTATCAAATTTGGGATCATCAAAATCAAAGTAGTCACCATACAGAAGATCAGGAACTGCAACCAAGAATCCGGCTGCTGCTACTTTGTCAGCTATTTTCCTTTACAATGAGAAAGTGTCAAATCTAAAACCAGATCCATAGAATCACAGAAGTAGCAAAATTAATGCAGTGATAAAGCCTAATAATAGCTAACTTGGGAGTTGTTAACATAAAAAATAAGGCAGACCCCGTTTGCAAACTTGACTAGGATGATCACGGGCAGCCAATACTCACACTTAAATGGAGAATACTAGTCTATTTAGTTGATAAGTTCAGGAAGGGGTTATATTTGTAACTGCTTCTTGGGACTATTAACAGACTTACAGCACCAACAACTTGCAACACTATCCACTAGCAAGTTGGTCTCTCTCTCTCTCTCTGATTTTTTTTATAAGCAAAAGCAAGTTGATCTATATGACTTCTTTATTAAAACATAGACATAGAATTCACTAACTGAGAGTATCATAAATTTCTGTTTTCCCAGCTTCTTCTAAATACTGGAGAGCAATGCATCTATCATCTATGCTTAGCTTGACAGACAGGAGACCCTACTTTGAAAAACCAAAAGCATAGACCAAGAAAACCCTATAAAGCAATTTATATATCCTTCACAAGTTAGATATATTCTGCACCTCCATGTTATAGTATTGACAGGTTTATTGCAGGTACAAATACTTCTGGTAGTCAGTTAGTTAACCTTATATTATCTTTTAAAAAAATTTATACGCATTTACTTTTAGAACCCCCCAATCCAGATCCCTCCTGTAATTTCCTTTTCTCATTATCCTCAAAAGTCAAAACTACAAGTTAACTGACTTGTCAGGTAGTATTATTCACATAATATCATCAGTGACAATCGGTATTTCTGTTCTTGAGCTTTATATTGAGCACATCTCCATTTAATCAAGAACAGATCATGACCTATACTAAAATGTTACATGCTTAAATTTAGTGACAGAAAACAAAACCAAAAACTACTATTAAGTAATTTTGTCATCACTCAACCAATATATTGTTGACTTCTCAAAAAATATATTAATGAATAATCCTGAAGTTACAATTGAGTCCACCTTCTGTGAGAACTTATCAAGGGATTTGTCCATGAAGATCTAATACACTTCATAGGTGAAATAGTATCGAAAGTTTCACATACCTTAAATTAGGTACTTCAAACCCTGCAAATAATTTAAGAACAGCATAACATCAAATTCTCCACTATATTAATTTTCAAACTGCAATTATGAAATATGTTCAGTTTCCTTGAAGCAATACAAGCATAAGTGACACCTGGGTGAGGATTTGAGTAAAAGTCATAGATTCAAATCATGTAAAGTAAAGACCGCCAAATATGTATATGGCTGTAGGAAAACATAGCTGGGTCAAAGGAAGAGCAAAACATAGAAAAACAACTGCAATCAACATAAACAGGTGCAAAATGAAAATGAAAATATAAAGATAAGAAATTGAAGATGGATCATTACCAAATACATCAGAAACAAGAATGATGGCAAGTTTGGAATCAGGAGGTCCAGTGATATAGTTTCTTAGTCCTCCAAGTTCTTGAACAGTGCCAACTCCATGGGAATCTGAGTTCAGGCTTGGTGGATTTTGAAAACACTGTGATCCTAACATTGTGCTATTGGCTGCAAAGACAGTGCAATTGTCAGAATTTGTATATAAGAGACAGATAAAGAGGTGGAAGGAAAGATGTAATGAAAGAACTTGGAATATTGACCCAGAAGCCATGACACGCTGTCATGAACAATAAACCATATATAGATAATTTTTACATAAAAAATTATGCTTCTTTTTTTATTATTAAATTTGTTTTTGAAATTTATTCAAAACTTTGAACATTCTCCAATTGGAGGAAGGAGAAGGGGCTTATGTTAGGTTTACTCTATCCCTCTACCCCCATACTACTATACAACACTTAAAATTTACCTTTAACCAAAGTTACACAAGAAAAAATGGGGTCTTTGGAAAATGGTGCAGACAAAGAAAATCATGGCAGAGAAGGATTTGTAGAACAGGAACAGGAACCAATTATAATGGGGCAAAACAGAGATTTAACTATGTTTCCCATTATGAGTCAAAAAATAAAATAAAAAAATCTACGCTTCCCATTAGAGACATGAAACTCTGGGAGATGTACAAAAAGGCTGAAGGCTGAAGCCAGTTTCTGGACTGGTACTGATTTCATCATGTTCCTGTTCTATTGGGCTTCCAAATTGGCCATAAAGTTCGAATTTTTCATGCTAAATTTATTTCAAATGCCTCTGTTTTGTTGTGTTTTTTTTTTTTTTTTGGGAATATTCAAATGGTAAATATTTAAGGATTTAATCAGAATATAGTTAGTGTTAACAAAAATTATGCATGCTGCCAACCAATTGTAAATTAACATATCATTAAAAATATTTTTTTTTATCCTAACAATCTTAAAAGTCACTCATATCATGATTTTTGATTGATTGGCCGTATAAAAATTTATCCTAATAGTATATCAAAATTAATTCAATTTTTAATAAAGGGCACTAGGTTTCCAACTTAAGTGAAATCAAATAATTGACACATTAAATAATGTTACACCAACGAGGCCCAACAGAGACGGTAAATAGTTAAGTTCCTTAAACATGTAGTAAGATGTTCGATTTCTATCGTGTGTATGGAAAATAAGGCAAAGCTCATTTCGACGATCCCTAAGCCTTGAAAAATACTCGTCGTTGACTATTGATTGAGAGAGACCCTTGGTACACAAAATAAATAAATAATCGTTCCATTCAATAAAAAAAGCTGGCTCTTTTTTATCAGATGAGTCTTTGTTTCATATATAATGCAGTATCTTTTTACTAGTCCAAAGCATCTAATAAAGACGCATTTGTTGTGTACCAAAGAAAAAATGTTTTTTTCCCTTATTAAGGAAGGCCTTTTTTTTTTTCCTTAAGTAAAGAAGTATATTGAAAAGAGTACAAGGAGTACTCTAACCCATATACAAGAGAGGCGGCGAAGCCACATGTAAGTAGAATACTAATCCTGAGAAATCAAAAGAAAAGTATGCCTATTACATGAGTCAAGCCCCAAAGAACCTATCTATTACTGTATCAAGAAAGAATGAACTGAATGATATATTTGTTGTGTATATAGAGTGAAGAGTTACAGGTCCTATATATAGAATAGCAATAGGAGGACCTAGTCTAGTAAAGAAACAGAAAAAACAGAATCCTTCCTATAATCAGGAAGGGATAAGAACTAACTAACTGACTGATCTGCATTACTAACTAACTGATCTTATACTAACCTGCATGATATACATCAATACCCCCCCTCAAGTTGGAGAGTGGATATCTAACACTCCTAACTTGGATACAAAAGTCTTAAAGGGAGTTAAATCTAAAGCTTTAGTTAAAACATCGGCAAGCTGGTTGGAGCTAGTAATGGGTAAAAGATGAAAGAGTTTATCTTGTAATTTCTCACGGACGAAATGGCAATCCAAGTCAATGTGTTTGGTGCATTCGTGGAAAGAGGAATTCATGGCAATGTGACGGGCAGAGGCATTGTCACAATATAATAGAGCAGGAGTGATGTGTTGAATGTGCAAATCTTTCAAAAGGTAGTTGATCCATTGAAGTTCACATGCTGCTGAAGCCAAGGCACGATATTCCGCCTCAGAGGAGGATCTGGAGATGGTTGCTTGCTTCTTTGATTTCCATGAAATGAGTGAATCACCAATAAAAATGCAGTAGCCAGTGATGGATTTGCGGGAGTCAGGGCAGCCAGCCCAATCTGAATCGCTGAAGCCTTTTAATTGCAAGGGAGAAGTGCTGGGATAGAAGAGGCCTTGAGCAGGTGCAGCCTTGATGTATTTGAGTACCCTGATAGCTGCTTCGTGATGCAATGTTGTTGGTTGAGCCATGAATTGGCTGAGTTGCTGCACAGAGAAAGAAATATCAGGCCCGGTAGTGGTTAAATAGATCAACTTACCTACAAGCCTTCTATAGGCAGCAGGATCCGAAAGTGCAGTGCCTTCTTGTTGAGATAAATGAGTGCCTTTGACCATTGGAGTGGAGACTGGTTTGGAAGCCAGCAAGCCACATTCGGAGAGGATATCTAATGCATATTTGCGTTGACATATGTGTATGCCGTTTGTGGATCTTGCAACTTCCAGACCAAGAAAGAATTTTAAGGCACCCAAGTCCTTGATTTTGAAGTTTTGATTCATTTTGAATTTAATATCAGCAAGTTCATGTAAATTATTGCCTGCAAGAATAAGATCATCGACATATACTAACAAAGCAGTGAAAGATTGATTAGTGGACTTAACGAATAAAGAAGAATCAGAGGTGGATTGAGTATAACCATGAGAAATAAGAAAAGTAGACAGACTAGAAAACCATTGCCTACTTGACTGTTTAAGACCATAGAGAGATTTAAGTAATTTACATACTTGATTAGGATGAGAAGGAGTAATACCAGGAGGCAATTGCATGTAAACCTCCTCATCTAAAGTACCATGAAGAAAGGCATTATGTACATCAAGTTGATGTAGATGCCAATTTTGGGAAGAAGCAATAGCTAATAAGAGCCTAATAGTGGTCAATTTTGCCACAGGGGAGTAGGTATCAAAGAAGTCTATCCCTTCAATTTGGGTGAAGCCTTTAGCAACTAACCGTGCCTTGTGTCTCTCAATACTACCATCAGCTCTATGTTTGGTTTTATAGACCCACTTACAGCCTATAGGTGTTTTCCCTTGAGGTAAATCAGTTAAGATCCAAGTTTTATTTTGATTTAGAGCTATAATCTCATTATCCATTGCCTTAATCCAGTATTCATGCTTAATAGCCTGTTTATAAGTGGTTGGATCATCAGTGGCAGTGAGTGCTAAAGTGAAATGCAATTGAGAAGGGGAAAGCCTAGAATAGGATAAGACATTGGATAGAGGATATAAAACAGAAACATTGTTAGCAGTGGTAGAAAAAACAGAATTACAGTGGAAATCTTGGAGGTAGGTTAGCTGCTTCTTGGCTCTAGTGGACTGCCTGACAGGTATAAGGGCTGGAACAGAGTTCTGAGGAGGAGAGACAGGGTGGACAGCATCTGCAGGGTGTGAAGAATTAGGAACAGAAATTGAATCCGAAGCTGGTGAAGAGGAAGAAGCAGGAAGAACGGCAGAAGGGTGACCAAAGCTAGGAAAATCAAAAAGAAAAAGAGTATCAGAGACAGGGTTAGCTGAACAAGGGATAGAATCAATAGGCAGAGAAGAAGGGGAATAAGGAAATATAGATTCATAAAAGATGGCATGCCTAGAAATGAAAGTAGTTCGTGAGTTTAAATCAAACAACAAATAACCCTTAGTTCCTTGTTTATATCCTAAAAATATGCATTTCCTAGCTCTAGGATCTAGTTTGTGCCTATTTTGCAATAAAGTAGTAGCATAAGAAAGGCAACCAAACACTTTTAAATCAAGAAACACAGGAGGTTCATTATACAATAATTCATATGGAGACTTATGATTAAGAAGAGGAGTAGGTAATTTATTGATAATGTAGACAGAATGGCATAATGCAAAAGACCAGAAATTTTTAGGTAAGTTGGATTGAAAAAGTAAAGCCCTAGTTACATTAAGAAGATGCCTATGCTTCCTCTCAACAATAGAATTCTGTTGAGGGGTCTCCACACAAGATGTTTGGTGGAGAATCCCATGAGAGGCATAAAAGGAAGGCATATTAAACTCCAGTCCATTATCCGTCCGAATCAGCTTGACTTGGGCAGAAAACTGAGTGGAAATGAATTTAAGAAAAGAATCAATATAAGTTCTAGTCTCACCCTTGGTTTTCATGAGGAAAACCCATGTAAACCTAGTAAAATCATCTACAATTGTTAAGAAATAGTAATGGCCTTGAAAAGAGGGGACTCCAATGGGACCCCAAATATCCATATGTAAAAGATGAAAAGCATGAGTAGTCTTGGTAGTGCTATCAGGAAAAGGGAGCTTGCTTTGCTTAGCATAGTGGCAACAGTCACATACCAACTTTTTATTGAAAGCAATATAAGGAAAACTAGTACAAATGTTGGACAGAATATTGGAAGAGGGATGGCCTAACCTAAAATGCCATAGGTCAAAAGAATCATGTTTAACATAAGCAACTAAGCTAGGTTGGTGAGTGTGTGAAACATTGGTGGGACAAGAAGAAGATGTAGGTTTTAGTATGTAAAGATTGTTGCAGATTTCAGCTTGTCCAATCATCCTCTTGGAAGGGAGCTCCTGTATGGAACAAGAAGAAGAGGAGAAAATCAATTGGCAATTAATAGACAGAGTTAACTTGTAAATGGAAATTAGATTGAAATGAAAATCAGGAATGTATAAAACATTGTGTAAAGAAAGAGCATTGTTTAAAAAGATTGAACCAGAAAACTTTGCAATAACAGTGGAGCCATTAGGGAGTTTAACAGAAATAGGAGTAATTGGTTTGTAAGTTGAAAAATATTGAATGTGAGGGCAAACATGATCACTTGCTCCTGAGTCTAAAATCCAAAAAGAGGAAGAAAGGAAAGGAATACCTGATTTTGTAATACTTGAAACTATGTGAGGTATGGAGTCAGTGGAGAGAGGCTTACTGACAGTTGATGGAAAAGTGCCATGATCAATCTTGGAGGCATGTAGAAGAGAAATTAGGTATTGATAGTCCTCACGAGATAGAGCCATGGACTGATCAGAAGGTTGGGAAGCAGCAGAAGATAAAGATTGTGGAGGAATGCTGCTGGAATTAGGAACAGAGGTGGCCAATTGTAAGGTAGTGCTTGTGCTGTTGTTGTTCCTATATCCAGGAGGGAATCCATGCTTAAAGTAGCATGTGTCAATTGTATGGTTGGTTCTTTTGCAATAGTTACATAGCATTGGCTGTCTGGAGTTAGATCTTCCACGCCCTCTTCCTTGGTAAGAAAAGTTTCTGTTATTTTGAGAAGAATTGCCTGTGTTGGTTGCAAGAACAGTGGAATCCAAAGAAGGGGAAATGTGTGGAGGTCTGTCCTGCTGGAGCACCATGGAATATGCTTGGCTAATGGATGGCAAAGGTTTCATGAGAAGGATTTGGGATCTCACAGAACCATAAGAATCATTAATACCCTTTAGAAAACAAAGAACATGTTCTTTGTCTTTGTAATTTTGAACCGATTGGCTTAATGCGCATGTACAAGAAATGGAACAAGAACAAGTGGGAGTTGGGCGAAGGAATTCCAACTCATCCCACAAAATTTGCATGTCAGTGAAGAAATTGGAAAGAGATTTATCACCTTGGCACATTGAATGAAGTTCTTGAAGGATATCTGACATGCGAAAATGGTTTTCTTGTGTGAATCTGGTCTCTAAAGTCAGCCATAAGGTTCTTGCATCATCAAAAGAAGCTGTACTCTGAGATATGTGAGAAGAAAGGGTTCGAGTGATCCATGACACCACCATGTCATTGCAGCGCTGCCAAGCATCAAGTAATGGGTCATTGGCAGCAGGTTTGAGAAGATCCCCATTGATGAACCTGATCTTGTTCTTGGAGGAAAGGGCATGTTTGATCGCGCGACTCCAATTGTAAAAATTGTCCCCATTGAGGGGTGGGGAAACTAAGACAAATCCTGGGTTTTCTCCGGGATGTAGGTAGAAAGGGCTTGTGGGGTTTTGAGAGGGATCGATTGTTGGTGGTGGGGGCGGTGGGGGCGGTGGTGGTGGTTGTTCACCATTGTGGGGATTAATGTCAGCCATGAGAAAATTTTGCGGAAGCTTAAATGATGAAGACTGATACCATATTACTGTATCAAGAAAGAATGAACTGAATGATATATTTGTTGTGTATATAGAGTGAAGAGTTACAGGTCCTATATATAGAATAGCAATAGGAGGACCTAGTCTAGTAAAGAAACAGAAAAAACAGAATCCTTCCTATAATCAGGAAGGGATAAGAACTAACTAACTGACTGATCTGCATTACTAACTAACTGATCTTATACTAACCTGCATGATATACATCAATACTATCTGAAACCAGCAGAACAGCAAAAAGAACATGATTTTACAGTATAACAGCACTTTACCACCCCCCAAAAAGCAACTAAAATTCTGCTAAATGTGTAGCCAAAGATCCACACGCAAGTACAGGTTTAGTATCATAAATTCCTGGAATTCCTCTAAGTTATAGGTACCAACATGTATAGAACAGAAACCGCAGTCATAAATGGAGAAACTGAAGCCATCTTCCAGAGATTAAAAGCTGCCAAAGTGACTTGCATGCCAAAAACCACAAACAGAACAGTATAAGCCTAACACAGATCAGAAGCAGCACAGAGAAAGCAAGTCACAGGACAGTAATTAATGAGCACAACAATCCTCAGCATATACCAGACAGCAGATCAGTAACGAATGCACACTAAGGGGTTAATGCACCAGTCCGAATATGAGAAATTTTTCTTCTTGGCTCGACTGTTATTCCAAGCCCATGCCCTCAGTTTAATTAACTCTATAACCTTTTTGAAATCTAAATTACCTAGGTTGAAAATGATTTCGTTTTTGTGCAACCAAAGCAGACCCCACAAGGAAGGCCTTTTGTTTCCCATGGTCCTATTTTTTATGCATTAGATGAGTGAATGGGATTTGTTTGGTCAGCATTGGTTGGAACTTGGAAGTTGAATGAGTTGAAAGTAGTAGTTACTAATTAGCATCCATATACTGCCATTGCACTTTCTTATTTGCAATGAAATATCCACCTACTACATTCCTTCTCTTAGGGAGACTGGGGCCCAACCAATGAATATTCATGAGGGCTGCTAATAAGTTTTCCCCACTAACCTCCTATGATTGTAGATTTGAATTATTTTGGTGTTTTAAACTTTTAATTTAATTATTATTGGCTAAATAGCGTGCAACTATAGCTGCTTGCAGTTGGTTGGGAGAAGAAAATTAATACAATTTCAGTTTCCTGATTTGAATTTTGAAATCTATTAGCAATTGGATCTGTTTCTTTGATGGTATAAGTATTTGATAAAATTGAGTTTTTCTTAGCAAATAATGATGGCTCTTGTCATGATAAAATCCAAATAAGAAAACATGTATATGAACTCATTAGAGGCTTCAGAATGAGGCTAAAGGCCACTGAGATGCATATAACAATGACTGTGTTCAGAATGTCTCTTGTTTTATTTGTAAGAGATGTATATTCTGCTGCTGGAGACATATATTAAATATTCAAGAGAGAGGCATAGATTATAATCTGCCTTGTTTTGCAGGGAAGGCTGAGTGGGCACTAATAAATTGGATCCTTAGATGACAGTTTACCCTAAGCATTAATTTTGACATCACTTACAATCATTTAGCTTGAGGAAGGGCAAGATGCAATCATTAGGATGTTGTAGTGATTAGATATATGCAGTTAACTCAATCATGTGTGGAAGTTCGCAAGCACATATATGGGCACACATGTATGCACATGCAGGCTTTGTGTCTTGTTGGCTAATTCTCACATACTTGCATGGGATTTTGTGTATGTGCGAATCTTCTTTAAATTGTTCTGTTAGAATACAACCGTTGACAGTTTTGCACTGTGAAATTGGTAGTGCCCTGTCAAAGCATTACTCTTGTATTTGTACAACTATTATTTTTTTACTTACTACTTCAACAACCAAAGCTTATTCCACCAGGTTCTACACATCTGCTCCATAATTGGTGAAATTGGAATACAGAGTTGTGTCCTGGGATGAAATTGGAATGCCTGTTAAATTTAATCAACTCAAGAATCCTATGAAACTAGCTAAGCATTCTTATCATGCATGGACTATTGACATAGGAGAAATGCGCTATCAATGATTCAATGACCTTTGGTTAATTTTATGTTATATGTTATATACTTTCCCATTAAGAATGAAAGTGAGGTCATTGGTTCAAACTTCATACTTCAATCCCACTATATATGTTGATGCTTTATTTTCATACTTCAGTGACACTGATTCAATAGCCTTATACAAGAAGCTGTTGAAATTGAAACTGAATTTGTCTGTGAGGCCCTCTCTCTTGCCTTGATTGGCATGAACTCGGCACATAAAATTTGTTGCTGACAGACTATTGGTATCCACTGATTAATTAGTTTCCTTTTGCTTGGGCAAGAAAAGGGAAGAGCAGTTGATTCACCCAAAGTTGGTTACCTGCTTTTCCCTTTCCGGCTGCTTTGGTAATGGGGTTTGTAAGGTGGTATGCATTTTGGGAGTGATTTTAATTTTTACACAATTTGCAATCTTATGTTGGGACTTTGTAGTGTTTCATGAATGCAAACAAACATATGGTGTATTTTATTAATTTTATATGGTGCATGGTGTGTGTTCCTATCCTTGATGCGGGGCATACAATTTTTCCCAGAAATTAAATACTACGCATTTTTTAAATATGGTCGTCATAATGGCCAAGTTATTATAATCGCTAAAATTCTCCTTTCACGTGAACCACGAATCTATACGTTATTTTTATCACACCTCTCCCTTTGAATACGAATCCATACATCATATCTTCTCCTCTAAGAATATCTTCCTAATAGTTCTTTAGTATCAAATAGATCATACATTAAATAAAAAAAATAATTGCAATTGGATTGGTTCGCTTTGGATCCATATTTCATATTTGAATTCGAACCGATCAAATTTGTTTGGTTCGGATGATATAATGCTTCAAAATCTTGTGAACATTTTTCAATTGTGGAGAATTTTTTAAAATGTGAGGAGATAAAAATTAAAGAAAATGTAACTTTTCAAATTATCCGTTATTTATTGTTATTAATATTTATAACTTTTTTAAAAAAGTTATAACCTTTTCTTTTAAACAAATTAGAAATACAAAATTGAAAAGTAAGCAATCAATTAATAAAAACTATAACTAGTGAAAAAAAAAATAGATTTTGTGGCGATGCCAAATATAATAATATTATTATTATTATGATGATGACGACGACGAGGAGTGTGAAAATGACAACCATATCAAACTATCAAAGAACCTATTTGGCGATGGTGTGGAATTGTGGATGGAGCAGCTGTGGATGACACGCAAAGTCTATGTCTTTGTTACGAGTTCCATTATATATATTAAATTATTAATCCACATTATTGAATCTAAACTAACATAAATAAGTACATATGGCCCCCCATAAGTTTCCACCAAACGCCTTTAAGACTCTCTTAAGTTTATTTTCGGAGGGAAAGGGAAAAGAATGAGAGGTTTATGGAGGTGACATTCTTGTTTGGGAGTTGAAAAGAAAGGAGGGAAAAACTTTGAAGATTTTCATAAACCCTTCAAAACCCTCGCTTAACCCATTTTTAGGTTTTCCTAATCTGAGATATTTTGGAGGAAAACTATCCTAAATTACTAATTTGTTCTTATATATTTTCAAAATTTGCACTTTTTTTACATTAATATTATTTATAGAATTTTTTTTATAGGCAAATATTAGTAGTTAGTTGTTATGTTAATTTTTCTCTTTTGCCAAGGTTTGAACCTTAGACCTCATATTCTTCAAACCCGTTATACCCTTAGCTCAAACCACTTGAGCTACCCAACCCCAGTTATATTAATTTTCTCAAGTAAGGATAAAATTATAGAACCATGTCATATATCCTCCATTTTCTTCCCCTCATATAATATATACTCCCAAATAAGGATGAAATAATGCTCTCATTCGCATTCCTTCCCTCCCCTTTTTCTTTGACTCCCTCACTTTCCTTTATCTCATAATTTGCAAACAGAGCCAAAGATATGAACCCTCAAAAACTTCTTCAGAAGCATAAGCACTTTAATCTTTTTTATTTTTTTGGTTGAGATGGCACATGTATTAATCTTTTTTAATGAATATCGTTTGACATGTAACTATTCACTTAATTACCATGAAAAAATAATGAACACTTAATACAACAGTTAAAAAAAAAAGCACTACGAAAATAACAAGATCGGAACGTCTCTAAAAACGAATGTTTATTCAATGAAGAGTAAAAGCTCAAATTAGTCCATGAAAAATTTTGGGAACCCACTTTTAATTCCTGAAAACAATAAATTAATCATTTAGTCCCTCAAATTTTCAAATGCGGGACACGTTAGCCCCTAGATTTATTCGACGTCGATTCATATGTGTCCTATTAACTATCTTACTTGGCCTGTTATTAGTCCTGCGTGACTTATGACGAATCTCCTCTGTGGAAAACGAATAAAATATGAAAAACGTGCACAATTTTAAAATTTAAATACCTGAAAATTATGCACTTTTTTTTACTTTTCATTATTTTTCACGGCTGAAATTCGTCATCGGTCATGCAGGAACGGGCCAAGTGGGCTGGTTAATGAAATATGTAGGCAAATAAATGGACGTCGGAACTAAATCTAAGAACTAATGTAGCCCACGTTTGAAAATTTAAGAAACTAAATTATTAATTTATTTTTTTGAGAGAGTAAAAGTAGGTCCTCAAAATTTTTCGAGAACCAATTTGGGTCTTCACTCTTTAAAGAATGTTTAATGCAAGGTCGGAACGTCTCTAAAATAGCATGTAACATTATGTTTCAGCATATTGAAAAAACATAACACGTACGAACATACATTCACAAAATACCAATATTTTAAAAATCGGACCGAACCGAACAGTTCAACCGGTTCAACAGTGAACTGACCAGTTCGGGGATTCGGTCTAGACCTTTTGAACCATGATCTGGTTGAACCGCCCGAAAACTGGTTGAGCCGGGGTTGAACATTTCAAAATTACTTATTTATTTATTTTACATTTCCCCCAATTTAGTACTTTTTTGTTTATTTATTAATTTATTAATCATCCGGTTCAACCGTGGGTTAAACCGGTTAAACCGATTGAACCAATTGAATTATGACCCAGATGTCTCGTCGGTTTAATTTCCGGTTCAGCTTTTAAAACATTGCAAAATACCATGTCTTATAATATATTTTTCTTTTTTACACACAACTCTTATATTTTGTAATGAAAGTCTTTATGAGATGTAAGTATTGTTTATAAATTTTAGATTTGCTATCGAACAGCGATTCTTGCCGGATTCTCATTATATTCGTTTAATCACTTTAATGTGTCAACCAGTAACTTTAGATCCAAAAAATAATAACTACTCATTAAAAAATTAAAAATATACTTTTAAATTCTTTAACCAACACCTTCCGAGTATTGATTAGCATTTATCTTGTTTAATTAATTATTTGTACGTACTATTTTTTAGGATTTAATTATTATGTATTGTTAATATAAAAAATTACAATATCAATCAATCATGAATTGTTATATTCTTAAAAATGTTTGACTTTTATAATTATCAACTTAAAAGTCATACATAATTTTTTTTTTAACCATCACATAGGTACGAAGTATCCACCACCGTTAGCAGTGACTAATCTCCATTGGGGAACCTATTGGGCACACAAGGTGGGTTCTCCCCTCCCAACCAAGTTTTCTCCATACACAAGAGCTAGGATTCGAACTTCGGACCATTTGCTTAAGATACCCAAGTCCCTTACCACTTGGACCAACCCCATGTTGGTAAAGTAATACATAATATAAATTGTTATTAATTGACAATAAAAAAACTTTACACTAACCATGTATCAAAATTAAACTCTATTTTTCATTAAAGTATTTTATCTATTTTATTTTATTTTTACATATTTTATGTATTTGATCTCTTTAATATTTTCTGATTCCGTTCTATTTGCCATGTTTGTTATGTATGTGTTGTATCCTGACTCTTTTGTCAATGTTGCGCTTTCTCCTTGCTAACAGTTTTGAATTATTCGTTGAGTCCCGTTGAGGTAAAGAAACATAGCTAATTTCACCCTTTAATCATAGCAAAACTCAAAGAAGACAACACTCAATTTTAACAATGTCCTTGGCTAGTCTTTATGTTAATCTCACACCGAAATTTACTCCTCAATCTAAGACACTTTTCCAACTTTGTCCATTACAAAGCAGCTGGTCCAACCCTTCCCTCTTCCATTTTCTGGTTGACTTTCTGGGGGGCTTAATTAGAGATTCTCACCTTTCATTTTATTTGCTAATTATTGTCAACCCTTGGATGTGGCACTAGTCACTACTCACTAGTTTCCACGCACTGAAATTCATAGAGTAATAATAGAATTTTTAAATTTAAATTGGCTTCTTCTACGTCAGCTCAATTATGCTTGTTTGCCTTTGACGTCTTGGTTTTGGTAACAAGAGACCATCTTTGAAAGTCATGTAGTACGGATCTAAGAAAGGAGCTTAATTAAGAAATCCATGGACCAGAATCAGGCTTTAATTTTAGGGGAATGCTAACCAGTATCCTTGAGGTAATAGTTAAAGATCTTAAAAAAGAAATTTTGCATTAAGACTTTATGCATTTCATATTTTAAAGAGTGTTAAACTTGATTTTCCAATAGATCTTTACTATTTTTGGTTTCCTTAACCAGTACGTGGAAACTAAGGGCACCGGTTAACATGATTAATAAACTTTGGACAATGAATCATGACATCGTCCATGTCCTTTTTGAATATCCTCTGTCTCTTTAATCCCAACCTTTTGCACCTTCAATCAGGTAATATCGACTGTGATGCTCAGATTTTACAGTTAAGGATGGAATGAACCGTGTCACCAAAATTCACTTGCAATGTCATTGTCTTAAAACACTTAGTTTAACCGCCATGGCACATGTTGCAGCACCAAAGAACAAGGCAACAAGGCAAAATGATAAATCCCATCTTAAAATACTAGCTTAGTAGCTTATATCGAGTCAAAGAACTTCATGGCTTAATTATTATATAGAAGCCCATTTTGTTGTTCAATGTGGGATATAATATTACATATTATTGCATATCCCTTCAAAGTAAGCATACTCCGAGGCTTAGAATAGGCAATCACTAGTGTGCCTTTTAGCCCTTGTGCTAGGAGCCGTGATTCTCTCCAATACTGGCATCTCCAGTACGAAAGAGAGATACAAGAAATTTAAATAAGTTGAAAACTTTTTAATTGTTAAACAAAACAATCATATCATTAAATTTTTTGTCTCTCTCTCTCATACTGGAGAGGCCAGTAACCGGAGAGGATCATGGCTCTTGTGCTAGACCATTCACAATTGCTACTTTCCTTAGATTGTTTATTATTATTCAATATCATAATAAAATCAATTCATAAAGTGGAAAAGTCTCGTTCAAACCTTGACAAAGGAGAAAAAATTAACATAACAACTAACTATTAACATTTGCCTATTAAAAAAAAAGTGGAAAAGTCCCGTGACTTAAGTTTTTATTAGTAAACGAAGATTTGTAATAAATAAACTTGAGAAAAGGGTTTTTTTTCTGTCCTTTATAAAGATTAATTACCCGATAGATAGATGATGTTTATTAATGAGTCATTATTAGTATAGACTTTTATTTGGACTTTTAAAGACATATTCCATCCAATCTAGGAAGCAGACAAAAATTTTCTCTCAAACTTTTAGTTACAACTTACAACAAACAAAACTTTTTTTCTTTATCCCACTTGATCAGCTTTACCTTTGAAGCTTGTTGGATACAGGTGTTGAACCACACGGCGTTGCGGTCCCATACTACTTTCCAAAAGGCAAATGAATTAAGCTGCTAACAGATCAAGGCACTAGTCCTCACCTACCAACATGTCCCATTCATAAGCAGAGGAAATGATAGAAAGTGGACATTGAGGGAGTGAAAACTTGCCTTCTTATCCCAATAGAAGAGTGGGGATAAAGAAAGAGGCAACATTTCCCATTCATTACCCAAACCCATGCCACTAGAATACTTGATGTTTTGGACCCACTTTTGTGTGGTGGGGATAATACAGCCACCAAGTCATCATCTCTACCTAACCTTACCCACTTTAGTTTGGAAACCTCCATCAGAGAAAACTTCAACCATAAATAAATAAATATAAAAATGTATTTGGAAGTTCCAACCAACCAGACTTATGGAGAAAAAACATATACCAACTAAACACATACTCTTACATAGCCTCCTTAGCCTATAATTATCCAAGCATGATAATCTGAGTCTTCAAATGTTCTTGCACCATGGAATGTCAATTCCACTGTGTACCCTCTCGTGTTATGGTAGATCATACATTTTGGTAGCGTTTGATACATGTTTTATTTTAATATTCTCGAGAATGTGAGCATGGTAATAAAATTATTCATGGGCATAAAAGATGTTCATGAATAAAATTAGTGAATAAGAGTGAGAAATATATTCCCAATTGTGGAGGTGAGAAAGACACATTCTTGGGAACGAGATTCCCAAGCTAGTTTTCCTAGTAATGAAACATTTCTGAAACCAAACGTCATTTGATGATTATATATTGACATATAATTAAAATATATAAATAGTCATATCTGATAATCATTCACCTTTACGGGTTTTTATAAGTAATAACAGATAAATGGTACGTTATTTATAAATTTGAACTAAAAAATAAAGAAATTATGTGTATGTAATTGTAAGTAGACCTAAACCTAGCAATTGTCTCTTTCTTTTATCCTTGATTGCCATGAACGAAGGCAGCCACTACACATGCCACCATGAAACAAATCAGACCGTGCACCTTGGCCATCGTCATCCGCACCATTGTAACATGACTATATACACAGCACCGTCAAATCTAGATTCACCTACTAATTAAGGATGGATTAAAATCTTAGTAAGCAGTGACAAGTGTTGACGACATTCATCACAATACCCTTTATAATATAGAAAAGACAAAATATTATATATTTTTTCTTGTTTTCACATGTTTTCTTAACATCCAAATTACACCAACCAAGAAGTAACAACGTCAAACCCGTCATGTATCTTCAAGCTGATATCAACAACAACAAATATGTGGAAGATGGTGTGGTAGTGAAAAAATAGGGGCGAAAATTAAGTGGGTGTGAGTGGTGGTGCACAACCTCCACAAAGTCAATGAAATAAAGGACTTTGACAAATATAATAATCTACAAATCATCATGCTTTTAGAGTTAGATTTATCATAACAAAAAAAATAAGTTAAAACAGTTAAATATTTATGGATTAAAATAGTATGTATTGTTAGTGACTTATGTATTGTTAGTGACTTAGTATAAAAAGTTTCATACTGACATTCACTAATATTTTGATAGCATGTGTATTTTTATTTTAATAACTAATATAAAAAAAAAATTAATTTATCAAAATATTATTAAATGTATGTATAAAGACTCTTTATATTAATAATGTATAAAAATTAAATTCATTTATTATTGGGGGGTGCGGGGTGGGGGATATTTTAACTTACAAAATGCACAGAAGACAGATCGGAAGGCCAGCAGTAGCGTCCCTGCTATCCTTCTTGGATCAGAAGGGAAATTATTTGCCAACCTATGAAATTACAATCCAGCCCTTTAATACAAGTACCATCATTTCAGTTGGTGGAAGATATTGACTATTGTCTAACACTCTAACCAATAAAGTGCAAATTTTTAAGCTAATTAACTCATTTAGTGATACAGGTTCTGATTTGATTGTATATAAGAATCCATCTAATCTTATTAGTCAGATGTTGCTTTTAGATGTTTTAGGAGTTTCTACGACTCTTAGGATGATTTTGTGTGTAATTTTTTCTTAGCCCAGTTTTTGCAAAAAAAAAAAAAAAAAACATATGAATCATGGATTCCGAGTTTTACCAATGCACTGATCGATAATATATTATTATTTTTATGTGGGATGATATAATAACTATTATTAAGTAAAACATAACTATCATAACATATGATATTTTATTTTATTTTGTAGATAACATATGATATATATATTTTAATTTTGTAATACATTCTTAATATAAATTTTTTGTATACTGTCAACAAATTATAAAAAAATTTATATACAACTTTTAAGCTAATTATTATAAAAATCAGACATTTTTTTTTAATAATATGATAATTTATAATCAGTTGATTATGTAAAAATTTTCACTTCATGCTATATAAAAAAAATCATATAAAAATACATAATAATCAGATGCATATAAATAAACTAAATTAAATTGCCATAAATATATAATTTAAAAATACAATATTACCCTCGAGACTTGAAGTCAAAGCAAAACGACCACGTAGTGGGTGAGCTTTGCCAAAACTGATCGCGTGCGCATGCTTTGTCTGGTTTTCTTTGTGATCTGCCCGAGTAAATAAAGGAGCATTTAGATGATTTAAGATTTTAATTTTTCAACGATATATAAACAAGTATAACTATTAGACTAACCCCCATATTGACAATTATAATTAGGTAAAGCTCTTTTCACGACTTTAAAATTTGAAGATCTGATTTTACAGATAAAATTCCTTTGGAGACACAATTCACTTTCATACCACAAACTACTATTGAGTTTTTAAAATTTTAATTTTAATACATTGTTAGTGTAAAAAATTTCATATTATCAATCATCTCATATATGTGTAACTTATAAGATAATTATTATAAAAGACAAATATTTTTATAGTATAAAAATTTATAATTGATTAATAGAGTGCAAAAACTTTACAATAACAATTCATAAAAATTAAATCCATTATTTATTAGAGGGATTTTTTTATATTTTTATTAAATAAAAAATAATATATATTAAATATTTCTCTTAATACGACGAATTCATCCCGGATTAGCCCTAATCAAATGATTTCTAGGACTATAGCTGGGTATGCGGACTGGTCCAGTCCGTTTAAGTCCGGTCCGCATAAGTCCGCACTTAAACGGACCGGACTTAATAGTCCGCATTATAAATGGACTCAAGAAAACAGAGTCCGCGTCCGGTCCGCATAGTCCGCGGACTAAACGGACTGTCCACAGACTCTGCGTTTTTTTTTTTTAACATATCAAGCATCAAAAACAAATAATGCTTTATGTAGAAAATCAAACCAAATAAACATTAAATCCAAATCACATACCAAACTAAATTCATGTTAATCAAAGATATTATATTAAACCAAAACACTTTGGTATAACCTTTGATATTATACTAACTTTTATAGCTTCTGCTTTATAAAACATTTTTATAGAAGTTCCATAAATTTAACACTAGAAGCAAAAGGGACCAATCAATTTTTCCCTCACCTTAATTCTTTATCAATCTGAAGGCATGCTTATGCATGTTTGTATCTAAGCGATCCATCAAACTTTCCAGAGTCACACGGTAATTAAAACTTCCTTCAACAGTAGATGGGGTTGAGGGAGTATGAGGTTTTTAGGATTTTAGGTCACTTAAGAGCTAGGTCCTTTTTTTTTATTTGGGCTAAACCGAAACTTTGTGGCCCAATAACAGTTTAAAAAAAAATTGTTAAAAATGCACAAGTCCGCGGACGGGTCCGTAAATCCGCAGACCGAGTCCGTTTAACCCGCAGGCTAAACAGACCAGACCAAAAAAGTCCACATTTAAATGGACTCATATTTTAGAGTGTCTAAATCCACGTTGACTATAAGTTAAACGGATAGTCCACGGATTCAGGTCCATATATCCAGCTCTACATAAGGCCAACGAGATCTCACATAAATGGTAGATAGCTTGTTCAAATATTTTATTGAACAAAATTCATTTCGATAATCTTTTCCTCTCGAAAGCTATCGGAAAAATAAAATAAAAGAAAGATTAGAAGAACCCCACTACCCAAAGTCCCAAACATGAAATACCGAGCTTGCCCCTATCCGGTTTGACTTATATATGACAAAAAATCCAAACAGGCCGGGAAGGGTAAAGGAAGCTTTGTTGTATGTGTAACTGTAAGGCTTAGCATAGAACGACGATGTTCAGTCTGTAATCCGTGAGTGCGATGGAGGTTTCCGGCGTGGTGGAGCTGATAAAGGCGGCGCAGGAGAAAGGGAGTGATCCTCTGGTATGGGCCATTCAGATGTATTCGAATTTGAACTCGGCGGGAGAGTCCTTACCCTCCGTTGAACTGGCGGAGTTGTTGGTTTCTTACATTTGCTGGGACAACAATGTCCCCATTCTCTGGAAGTTTCTAGACAAAGCTCTCATGCTCAGAATCGTCCCTCCTATGCTTCTTCTTGCTCTTCTTTCTGTCAGGTTCTTGATCTGAATTTTTATTCTCTAAATAAATGCGTGTAATTATGAAGCTCTCGTTTCTGTTAATATTCTTGTTCTTGAAATCAATCGTATTTACAAAGGAAATCTACCCACTGTTATTTGTTTTTCGTTACTTTATGATCTTTCATTAATAGCAACATTTTCATTTCTGTGAACTTCATCTTTTCCTCATCATTGTCATTCACTGCTCACTATTATTCTGATCCATAGTGTTAGGCCACAACTTTTATTTTTTAATTATTATTTTTTTGGAGTAATTATTACTGTTTGGTGTTGGAAGAGGCAAGTTTATCTGCCTAATTTGGCATAAAGGACATATGCCTTTGTTCCCATGTATTGCTATTTTTTGTGTGTTAATATATCATATTTATGTCTCTGTTTTTTTTTTCCTTCCTTTTTTGACAGGGTTCTTCCATGTAGACATGTACAACCTGCAGCATATAGGCTATATTTGGAACTCCTCAAAAGACATGCTTTTGAACTTAAATCTCAGATAAACAGGCCGGATTATCAGAAGTAAGTTTGAATTGATTTAATACTTTTTTTTTTAATAAAAAAATTATTGCTTCATCTTGTTTATACCTTTCAAGACTGGGATCTTAACATATGCAATCATATTATGTTCTTTGATAATCCTAGTGATTTGCTCTACTACATTAATGGTTGATGGCTGAGAACTATTGAGTAATTGAATAAATGACTACACGGCTTCACATTAAATCCTGTTTTAGTTTGCATTAAAATGATTAGCAGTAACCCAAGTCCGATATGTGTAATTTGATATATATTATAAGTAATTAACCCATGCCAGCTCTCAATCCTTAAACACTTAATTTTATGTGATACAGTAGATACTTTCCGTGGACATTTTGACTTTACTAGCCTTTGTGAAGGATGTAAAGTCTTTATGCCCTTCTTAAACTAGGCTACATGTTAGGCTGTGAAAAAGGTGCTGAACCATCATGTTGAACACCTTATTTACAACTCTCGTGATGCTTTCTGATTAGGATTAGGACGAGTTCAAGTGTTTGTCGAGTGCAAATCTTTGTATGCATGCATGTTCAGGGTGTTGGAACTGATGAAAGACTTGACATGGTCTACATGATTTATGATGTGAGCTTTTGATCCAACAATAGATTGTCTGTGTGCATGTGTTAAGGTCATCACGTTATGGCCCTCTTCAATACATTTTTTTTACCATGATACTACATTTAGCCCCCTTTTTATGTCAGTATTCTTTGATGGTTTTTGTTATTTGATAATATATTGCAGACGACAGTTCAAGATTGGGAGATCCTTTCTAATTGTTGGTGTAGTTCTTACTTCACTTGAGACAGATATGAACTGCTAAGTGCTAACATTAATAGCTACTGTGTCTTAGTAATGAGCTCTGTTTCTTTGTTAATTTTTATGCTTATACTATGGACAGGGTCATGAAATCTATAGATGATGTTCTTCATCTCTCCCACATATTTGGCATGTCACAAGATGAGCCTGGCATTCTGGTGGTTGAATTTATTTTTTCAATTGTCTGGCAGTTGCTTGATGCATCGTTAGATGATGAAGGGTTACTGGAACTTACTCCTGAAAAGATGTCCAGGTGGGCAACACTATATCAAGAAATGGAACTGGATGGGCATGATAATTATATTGATAAAAAGGCTGAATATCATGAGAAATTGCAAAATGCAAATACTCTTATGGCTATCGAGATGATTGGGCAGTTTTTGCAGGATAAAATATCTTCAAGGATTCTTTACTTGGCTTGCCGAAATTTGTAAGTTTTCTTATCTTTATATTTATTCTCTACATTTTCAGTCTAATTTTACTAATAACAAAGACAATCAGAGTTTCTCTATTCATTCTGGAATTTCGTATATATTTGATTTGACTAGCCATATGATTGCTGAATTTTTGTTTTCTCTTTGTTTTCTGGGTTAATGAAATGAATTTCAATGAAATCATGGACTTATACTATCTCTAAAATTATTGCTGTGGTGATGTTAGGGCCCAGCCCAATTAGGAATAAAGAGAAATGTAGTAGTTAGTTAGTTAGCATTAGTTGAGACAGTTAGTTAGTTAGTTAGAGGGTTCAACTTTATAAATAATGGAAGAGAGTAAGGGAAAGGGGCATTCTGAATTGTTAGTTTGTAGAATTGAACAAAGCCTTAGTTGTGAAAGGGAAAACCCTTTGTGAAGGGGAAACACTTGGAGGAGATTACTCATTTACTCTCCTATTGTTGTTCAGTTTTTGTTCAAGAATTCAATAAAGAGTCATTCTTTTCCATTTCTGTTCCTGGGTTCTTTTCATGTCACATTTTTTTTGAATGATGGTATCAGCCTACCCACCTAGCGGGATATATTATTGGTACTAACTCAGCACCTTTCTTCCCTTAAATCAGGCCTGCACATTGGCTATGTTTTGTTCAGCGGCTGCAGCTACTTGGAGCAAATTCATTAACATTGAGAAAATCAAGAACTCTAAGTCCTGAGGCATTTCTGCAATTAACTTCAGATACTTGTATGGCCTTGTCTCGAGAATTCACAACAAGTTCACAACAGAAGTTTCATACAGTTATGGATTTTGAATATCTTTCTTCTTCTGCATCACTTTGTCATGGTGCAAGTCATTCTGCTCTTTGGATTCCTCTTGATCTGGTGCTGGAGGATGCCATGGATGGCTATCAAGTTAGTGCAACAAGTGCTATCGAAACAATTAGTGGTAAGACTGAGAATAACAATTGGAATCCGACTCAAATGATAGATATTATTGTTTCTTCAATATTAGGTAATCATTAGATGAATAATTTTGTGTCTTGTAGGATTGATAAAGACCCTCCGAGCCATAAATGGTACCTCTTGGCATGACACCTTTTTGGGCCTTTGGTTAGCAACTCTTCGTCTTGTTCAGAGGGTAGAACTCTTCCTCTGCAACTCAATGTGTTTTCATGTGAAGCTTTGGTGTTAAATATATCTTGTCCATGAATTACTTCTGGAATTCATTATAAGGTTCTTGGCCTTAGATCATGTGCAGAGCATGGCTTCTTTTCTGTTCTTTTCTTTTTTTGCGTTGGTTTGAATCTGATTACTATCCCAATTTTTGCTTACTCATTTGTCTAAATTATAATTTTTTGGGGGAAAGTTGACTGGTATTTCATTTTACAATTCACTCCCATTTATGCTGTTGATTACCGATGTAACTTGTTACACTGTGTCATTGGATTCAGCTAACTACAGAGAGGGAGATACCATTGCAATACACTTTATATTTAAGAAATTTGTATCAGTGGGATCACCATTTACTTTAATTATTGATATATTTATAGGAAAGAGATCCCATTGATGGTCCAATGCCTCATCTCGATACTCGCTTATGCATGCTCTTGTGTATCATACCTCTTGTTGTTGCTGATCTTATTGAGGAGGAGGAGGGGGAAAGGACACCAGTTCATGAAACAGAAACAGACACTGGTCCTACAAATAACTGGAAAGAGAAGAGGTTTCCAGGAAAATGTCGCAATGATTTAGTCACAAGTCTCCAGGTATTGGGCGACTATCAGAGCTTGCTTGCTCCACCACAATCTGTTGTTGCTGCTTCAAATCAGGCTGCTGCAAAAGCAATGCTATTTGTTTCTGGCTTCACAATAGGGAGTGCATATTTTGACTGCCTCAGCATGGCAGAGATGCCAATTGACTGTTGTAAGTAATATTGCTTTTGGTAATTCAGTGTCAATCAGAAATTTTCTATGGATCTTCAGCAACTAGAGTAACTTCTATCATTTTTAGCAATGCATTATTGAGGATGTTGTTTTCCATTTGTGATTCCCTATGTGAGTTTTCTTCCTAATTTCAAAAAATATATGCCTCATGTTTCTCATGTTGAGAAGAATCGTAACAACAAAAAATGTATGTGATAATGTATCTGATTGTTGTGTAAGCAATCTGAATTTGAACTTTGGAAATTATACTTATTTTGGAGAAATGGGAAAGTATCAAAGGAAGTTTTGGAAATAGCACATTACTCTAACATAATGCTTTGAATATGATTTGATTCTGCTTTTGTATTTCTGATTCTGTTTAAAGCACATAAGGTTCACCAAGGTCACCAAGCACATATGACAAGAATTCTTGGTAAAAATATTTCTATTTTGGAATAATTAACCTCTCAACAAAAGAACAATATCCAAAGAACAGTGAATGTGTAAACAGTTATTGATATATTTAACCACTTGACCTGTTAATTGTTCCTACATTTTAATACATTTACTAAGAATTCTTTGTTTGTAATTTTCCCTATTTTTTTTTAAAATAAATTATTTCTTCTTTTTCAGCTGGAAACATGCGTCATCTGATCGTTGAGGCTTGTATTGCCCGAAACCTACTCGACACGTCTGCATATTTGTGGCCAGGTTATGTGAATGGACGTATCAATCAAATACCTCAGTGTATGCCAGCTCAAGTACCTGGCTGGTCATCATTTATGAGTGGAGCACCCCTTACTTCAGTGATGGTAAATGCTCTCGTTTCAAGTCCTGCTACAAGGTATGATCTAATTTTTCTTTACTCCAATATCGCTTTTAATGTATCAGTCACTGTAAGGACGACTTGATGCACTGAAACATGAGATGATTTACTTTCAACATAAATGGGTAAATCATCTCATGTTTCAGTGAACCAAAATATAACTCAATATAAATGGGTAAATTTTAAATTACTTTTAAACTTCCACGGCCTGGTCTTCAGTTGTTCTTTTTCTTTCCTGGAGCCAGGTATGTCAGATGCTCTTTTTTGTAAATTTAGCAAAAGGTAAAGCAACTGAATTTACGCTCCTGGGTTTAATGGAAGCTTAGCAGAGCTGGAGAAAATTTTTGAAATTGCGATGGGGGGATCAGAAGATGAGAAGATATCTGCTGCTGCCATTCTTTGCGGGGCATCCCTAATTCGGGGATGGAATATACAGGTAGTCAAGTTAGACGGTAAAGCATGGAAACTCTATACTCACTTGCTCAGTAGTGTAGAATATATGCTTTTTCTTAACCACCTTCCCTTCCTAATAGATTTGGACCTCTATTTTGTGCAGGAGCACACTGCTCATTTCATTCTTAGATTGTTATCTCCACCAGTTCCTGTAGAGAACGCCATAGAAAACAGCCATTTGATTGATTATGCCCCAATACTTAATGTACTCTTTGTTGGAATTGCATCTGTTGATTGTGTTCAAATATTTTCACTCCATGGCTTGGTAAGTTTATTTCAGTCCCTAGTTAAAAGTGTTATGAAATGATATTATAATTTCTCTATACATACTGAAAATTTCTATAAAATAAAAAAATACTGAAACTGCGGATGAATTAAAAAATTTGGTCTATCATTTGAGTTTTTATGAAGAGTTGAGTCTTAGCTTTACTTGCAGTAGAAGAAGAATTGTCCAATATAAGTGATATTTCTCTTGTTGAGATTGTTCTGCATGCATTAGACTTGGATCAGAGGTGTAACATTAGTGTCTGTGTTTGATTGGTTTGGTAATGTCCTGGCATGTGGACTAGTAAGTTTGTTCCATGATTTGTTTGTGTTCTGTTGTTTTACGATGATAACTTGAAAGTGGATGCTGAATTGAGAGGGCCCATTATGGTATGTATAGATAATATATCATATTTCTTACGATATGCAACTCATCTGTCATTATATATCTAGTCAAGAGGTGAATCTGAATTGGAAATTTTGGGTTTAGGCATATAAAGCGGGTGAAAAAAGAAAGCAATAATGCATTCTCACTTAAATAATATTCTCAAATGCATCCTTTCGTTTTTTCTCTTTCATGTTATGTTGTCCTTTTATGTTAGTTTGAAATAAATGAATTTTCCAAATCTACCAACAGGTTCCGCAGCTTGCATGTTCATTGATGCCAATCTGTGAAGTTTTTGGGTCATGCGTGCCTAATATTTCATGGAAGCTGACATCAGGAGAAGAAATATCTGCCCATGCTGTGTTTTCAAATGCATTTATTCTTCTTTTAAAGCTATGGAGATTTAATCGGCCTCCTCTTGAACATGGAATTGGAGATGTACCCACAGTTGGTTCTCAATTAACTCCTGAATACCTACTGTTAGTACGAAACTCCCACTTAGTGTCAGCAGGTAACATCCACAAAGATCGAAACAGGAGGAGGCTATCTGAGATTGCGAGTTTATCATCGCCAAATTCTGTATTTGTTGACTCCTTTCCAAAATTAAAAGTCTGGTATCGACAGCATCAAGCATGTATAGCTTCAACACTCTCCGGTCTTGTTCATGGAACCCCTTTTCATCAGATTGTTGAGGGGCTTCTTAACATGATGTTCAGAAAGATCGATAGAGGAGGCCAGACTACTATTACATCCGGAAGCAGTAGCTCTTCTGGACCTGTAAATGATGATACCTCTATAGGTCCAAAGTTGCCTGCTTGGGATATTCTTGAAGCCATTCCCTTTGTTGTTGATGCTGCTGTCACAGCCTGTGCTCATGGAAGACTGTCTCCACGTGAGTTGGCAACAGGTATGTGTGTTCTGAACAGATAAATCCAAGGGAACACACCAAATAACTTGTAGAAGTCGTTATTTGTAATGTACTGCAGAGATCTAACCTGATGGCAAAGCTTATAAATTCTCATTGAGTAGCTTAAACTTTCAAAATTTTCCTTGATGTCTTCAAACAACCAAACAAGTTCATGTTCCTCTAGATGTTCCTTGATGTATGCAACAATGTCATAATACGAGAATATTTTTCTTATATCAGGGCTTAAAGATTTAGCTGATTTTCTTCCTGCATCTCTGGCAACTATAATAAGTTACTTCTCTGCTGAAGTAACTCGAGGTGTTTGGAAACCGGTATTTATGAACGGAACGGATTGGCCAAGCCCTGCTGCAAATCTACTGAACGTTGAGGAACAGATCAAGAAAATTTTGGCTGCAACTGGTGTTGATGTGCCTAGCCTTGCTCCAGGTTTTCTTGTTGTCATGACCCTGAAGTCTGAATATATCTTTTTTTTTTTAAAAAAAAATCTTCACCTATAATGCATTTTCAGGAGAGAGAGTTTACATTTACAAGTCGTGTTTCAGCACTACAACTTTATCCAATTTATCTTGGAAGAATGCTAACCAGTAACAACACTGGTTAAGAAATCAAAATGGGAAGTTTGTATAGAAAAATAGTGTATTTAATATATTGAAAAATATTACACTTAGCTTTCCAATATAAACTTTCCTTTCATTGATTCTTTAACTAGTTCCATGTTAGCAAGACCCTTTTTCTTGTATCCATCAAATTTATCTTCTACACTGATTGAACTGAGCATTAATATCCAATTGCTGTTTGGGAAATCTCTTCATTGTCCTTTTTCCTCTTCCAACATTAATATTAAATTGTTGTTTAGCACTGTGACCAATTGTCATCATTTCTACAGGAGGTAGCTCTCCTGCCACACTTCCATTGCCCTTGGCTGCTTTCACAAGCTTCACTATAACCTACAAAGTTGACAGAGCATCAGAGCGTTTTCTTAATTTGGCTGGCCAAACATTGGAGTCCCTTGCTGCAGGTTGTCCATGGCCTTGCATGCCAATTGTGGCCTCCTTATGGACCCAAAAGGCAAAGCGTTGGAGTGACTTCCTTATCTTCTCAGCATCTAGAACTGTCTTCCTCCATAACAGTGATGCAGTAGTTCAACTTCTTAAAAGCTGCTTCACAGCTACCCTTGGCATGAATAGCTCTCCTATCTCATGCAGTGGTGGTGTTGGAGCCCTCCTTGGTCATGGATTTAAGTCCCAATTTTGTGGAGGGATTTGCCCTGTTGCTCCAGGAATTCTTTATTTACGTGCTTATCGATCAATCAGAGATATTGTTTCCTTGACAGAAGTGATTGTTTCCATCTTGATGCGCTCGGTGAGAGAAATTGTATGTGGTGGACTGCCAAGGGAGCAATTGGAAAAGTTGAAAGCAACCAAAGGTGCCATAAAATATGGACAGGTTTCACTTGCCGCAGCAATGACTCGGGTAAAGCTTGCAGCTGCCCTTGGGGCTTCTTTAGTATGGTTATCAGGAGGCTTGATGCTGGTTCAATTATTAATAAAAGAGACGTTGCCTTCCTGGTTTATATCTGTTCACAGATCAGACCAGGAAGAAAAGTCAGATGGAATGGTTGCAATGCTTGGTGGATATGCACTTGCTTACTTTGCAGTGCTTTGTGGGGCTTTTGCTTGGGGAGTTGACTCATCATCATCAGCTTCAAAGCGACGTCCAAAAGTTTTGGGTATCCACATGGAGTTTCTGGCAAGTGCACTTGATGGTAAGATATCACTTGGCTGTGATTCAGCTACTTGGCGTGCCTATGTGTCAGGATTTGTGAGCCTGATGGTTGGTTGCACCCCAAACTGGGTGCTGGAAGTAGATGTAGATGTGTTGAAGAGACTGAGCAATGGGTTGAGGCAGTTGAATGAAGAGGAGCTTGCTCTTGCTTTGTTGGGTAATGGTGGGGTAGGTACAATGGGTGCTGCAGCTGAGCTCATAATTGACAGGGAAATGTAAACCCTATTATGAGAGCACTTGTGCCTTTTAGGATGATTTGTACATTAGTTGTATGTTTAAAAGGTTGTGCAGTGCTAAATCTCCTTTTGAATTGACTGTGTTGTTTGAAAAACATGACGTATGAGAATGGAAAATTTTGTATCTAAACAATGATCAGCCTAAGAGTTTAACACCATCAAATTTCAATTGTATCATGAGGAGTCTCTACAACCTTTCCGTACTCTTGCTTATTTTAGGTTAATTGGTAGACCTAGACTTGTACTTCATTGAATTGTCTAATTATGTTCTAAAAATGGCCACTATTTTAATGAAATGCAGATGTTATTGAAGTCATTAGTGATGATTTTGCCCCTTGTTTTTTGTAAGCATTTTGCCCTTTTAATTTGATTTGGTATTTATTGTAAACTGCAAAAAAGTACCAAATCTTTTACTTTCATTTGATAATTTATATCAATATCAATTGCAATTAAGATGTCAAAGCTATTTACTCTATTTTAATACTGTCATTGTGTGAACAGATGTAAATAGAAATATAAGAATCATTCATCTGATTAATAAACATGGATGGATGTGAACCCATGTTGAGCTTCACACCTCTTACCTCTGTGGGGATGGGGGACGGGGGCTTCATTTCAAATAAATAAATTATAACAAAAGAAATGGGAGAGTCAGTGTCCTGACATAACTTACAGCTTACTAGAGTTTTTTATATTTATATAAGTGCTTTTATACGAAAGAAATAGTATTTATATATATAAGTTTAAATAAATAATTTATTAATCATACAAAAGTTTTTTTAGTTTATTTTATGAAGTTAGACTTTTAAGCTTCTTAGAGAAGACTTGTTCGAAATGTTTTGTTCGACATGATCGAAAAGTTGTTTTCACATTTAAAAACATTTCTATAAGTGTGTATCCAATCCAAACATTAAATAGTTCAATTTAAAAAGAACTTATAATATAAATATTTTTTGCATAAAAACTTTTATATAAGTGCTTGAATAAGTTAACCGATAGTAATTCTGTGAAAGAAAGGATCATGTACTCTAACTATTGTCATGAGTTATTAAAAATACCCTGAAAGTCGTGCATCAACTTCTTTTATTTATTTTAACGGCACACTATCTGTAGAGGCAAACAATTAGTTGAGTGTGGGATCCGGTTTCCCTGCAGTAGTTATTTCACGTATTTGCCGTAGTTGTGCAATAACCATTTGATTTGTTTCTCTCGTATTTCTAACCCTTGATTTGTTTTGTCCAAAAAAATACGAGTGGAGAGAGATAAAGATAAGCTATTACAGGGGATGTGCATCCTTGAGTGTGATGCTCTCTTCAAGTTCCGTGAATAATTTCTCAACTAGTCAATTACACATATATTCGCATGGGTTATGTGGGTTTCTATGCATGTCCTAAAACGATTTATGTATATAATTATCGACTAAAAATAATCATTAACCTATATTGAGCTTGATATTTAAATTCATTAAATGGAATGAAAACTTTCCAAATACGCACTCTTCCAATAGAAAAACAATTGAGCAGTACATAAAGTTTGAATAAGAATATATAGGAGAAGACACTACCATAGTCCAAAATCAACCAATATATATTGAACTAAGGTATAAAATATACTTGCATTACCAATATCAATATGGGAAAACTGTTGGAAAAGTCAATTGAAATTTCCAAACATTAATTGAAGTGAGAAATTCCAATACATTGTAAATAGTTGGAATTTAATATTTGACTCATGGGGAGACTACATTCATCTTTGGAAGAAGGAGATAGAGATTTTCAAAGGTGTTGAAAATGTGAGAAGCTATTAATTGGCATTTATCTACTTTTGGAAGAAGCCACATACCTCCACTATATAAAGGGAGTCTTGTGAAGAGTTGTTGCATCCCCTACCATGTCCTAGAGAGGAGGACTTGTATAGGTGATCATGGGAAGAGTGAAAGCATCCCCAGGTGTGGGTGATCATTTGTAGTGAGATGAATGAGTGTTTATCATTCCTTGTAACTCTTTGAGTGGGGTATTCAGGTTTGTAGGGTGATATACAAAATGGGGAGGATTACAAATCATGTAATCAATCATATTTGAGATAGTGAATACACTTTGTTGAGGTGTTTCCGTATACGTAGGCAAGAGGTGCCGAACCACGTTAATTCTTGTGTGTTCTCTATTGTTTTCTTTGTGGTGTGCTTGTGTGTGTGTTCCATCGAAGATCCTTGGGCATGTGGGTAATTCCGTTGGCGCGTGCGATTTTACCCAACAAAAACAAATCAAGACACAAATGCTCTAACAAATGGGGGAAAATGAATGTTTTAACAACAGTTTTAACATCAATAATGCATACATCTATAATCCACGACACCAAAAAAGATCTTCTATCTAATCATCGACCAAATATGCACATGACGAAGTCACTTTTGAGTGGCTAAGGTAAAAACGTACCTAGCTTTTAAGGAAGAATCTTGTCGTAATTGACTACAAAGAGCAACTAACTATCTAGCACAACGAAGAAGCACTTCCACAATGTAGAAGGAAATCCAAGTAATTAATAGGGCCAACAAAATTCTTGCCTCCATAAGTTGTTTTGAAATTGTTTTGACTTGCAGAAACATGCAATGCACAATATCTATTAAGCAACCTCAACAAAAAATTTATAATCAAAACATTCAATGAATATTCAAATAAATTTATCTGTGTTTCCTGTCGTCTTTCTACATATCTCCACTAATGTCCATCATTAATAATTGATCATCACATTATTTGATCATAAAAATTATCGCCAGACACCATTGCAGTGTTAAGAAACCTTAGTTTAATTGATAAGAGATATCAACTTGCACAAACTTTCTCCTCATAACTTGGAAAGCCACGGCTTACATTGACAAAAATATAAGAAATTTCTGGGTCAATATGTTTTCAAGTTCACCAGCTCGCTTCACCTGCACACGATGAAATAAAATTGAAAAAAAAAAAAAAAGGAATCAGAGACAAATTATAATGAACAATGATATATATCATATGTCCATTCGATGCTTACAAACATACTTAAATTCAGAAATTAGTTTGCTAATATGCTAATAAATTAAATAAGACCATGAAAACAATTTACCACCACTTAATTGAAGTCAAATTATAAGATATGTTGTCAATTTCGAAAACTTTAAACATGTTCAAGATGCAAATATCTCTTCTCTAATTGAATATCCAAAGACCTATTGTTCAGTTGCAAATATCCAAAGACCTATTATCCAATTATCACACTCAACTATAAATTTTTTCATCTCATCATATAAATATAAAGCTCAAGTTGACAATTATATCAGTCAAACAAAATCATTGGTGAGCTGATTGACTGAAGAGTACTCATAAATATTACCATATTTAAAACCTGATTTTTAAAATTATATCTATTTCCAAGTTTTGAAAATGATTATATATGTTCTGGTGCTACTAAAACAAAAGGGTATTGAAGACTTGTTTCTATTCATGAATGCAGAGCTATTGTGTATAACGTATATTATATATTATGCCTCTAAAGGATGTAAAGGCACTCTAGTAAAAACTAAACTTATATTTCTCAGCAAGAAACACTAATACTTGAAAGAAAAGCCAAAATAAAACAATGAATATAATAAATCATAATTCATCACTTCCCTAAAAAAATAAGGCTACCAATAATTTTTAACACTTAACACTGGATTATTGTTATTTTTCATTTGATAAATTAAAGGGGGGAAATGTAACATCTTTTCCCAACATCTAAGATCGATCACTGGTAATGAAAAATTGAAACCCCAATGAATCTAGCAACACAATTCAAGGTGTAAACCATTCTATTCGGGAGCTAGTCACATTGAAATCGCTAGTTGAGAAAATCTATACAACTACATAGTAAGAAGATCAAATGAACTTAGCTGATAAACCATAAAAAGTAAGAAGGCATCAAATTTTGACCAAGCTAATATCCTCACATCCTTGGAATCTGCAATGAACGTCAAATTTGAATATGAAGAGTAGCATTTGAGAATGCTTGGGTTCAGTACATGTAAAAAAGTTTCAAGACATGCTCGAGTCTTCAAGCAAGAATCACATAATTATATATTATATTATGGTAGCATTTAGATCAAGTTTTAACATATGTTTGTATCAAACAACTTCAATGCATTTGAAGGTAGCAATAAATAAACATACACATATTAGTTTCATCACAAAGTATCAACAAAGATTACCAAATTCATTAGCATGCTATCTACAACTTCAAATACAGATAAAATCTCCCTAAGTTTCCTCTTTGTTTCCTGTTGCAGTTTCTGACAAGCAGTATAGCAACAAAAGTAATATGATTGGAGAGAGTTTATAGAAAATTTAAGAGAATTTGCAAAATTTAAGATGGTTCAATCTACATAACATATCTAATCCTTTTAGTTGATAAAAATGACATGATTGCAAAATTTTCAAGAATCTGAAGAAACCTTTAATAGAAAATTTAACAGAAACTAATCTTGGTGTTAAACGTTTCAATGCCTCCTATTTTAAAACAGAAATGTTTGTTGAACACATTTTGGGGACACCATATGGTGTCCCCTGTGCTTTTTGGCGGTATTCTTGAAATGTGTGTATATACAAAGATGATAAAAGTAAGTGAGAGATAGAAACAAAAACATACAGTATCACATACGGTGTCTAAATTTTGTGTTCAAATAACACAACTCTTTTAAAAGAACCAAGCTACAAGAATTAAATTCAAAAACACCCTCTTGAAACTTCAAAACTACTCATAATTGCCAATTACCCCAAAATTGAAAAAATATAATGCCTACTAACTCAGAGATATTAAAGGATTAGTTGAAATGTTACCAAAAAAAAAAGGATTAGTTGAAAGATGCATACCTTCTTCACATTGTAGTTATAGTTGTAGGCAAACTTAGAGAGAATAAAGGAGTTCTTGAGGAACAATAATCTCGGATGAATCTATGAATGAGAAAAGCCTCCTCGTTGGTATGATATTTTCTTTCATACAATCATACATAAAGATGTTGGCTTCCTTCCGCTGATGTAATTTGTAAAATGTTGGCTTTTTTCTCCAGCAATTACTAATAATTTCGTTTTCTTCATAAGGATGTAATATATTTGAATCAGCGACACTCATCAACTCTCCAACCTTCTGAAGTTCAGAAAAGATTGAAAGCTATGACAAATAGGAGGTTTTAAATAATCAACCATATAGCAACAAAATAAATATAAAGGTTTTATATAGAATGGAGATCCCACTTCCATCACATTTCTTGAGTAACAAACTGGGTCATCATTTCCATAGATAGAAAAATTGTAACATAATCAATATATATAGCTCAAAGTAAATACTATCTCTCATATAAATAATTAAAAATAAAATTAAATACTATCTCGCATGAACATGTACTACCCTACGGTGAATCTTATATAATGAACCATCATACCATGAATAGGACACTACCCGCCAAATACTCACATGTTTCGCCACTAGGTACCAAATTGCCTTAACATTATCAAATATCTTCTATTGAGAAAAGATTGAAAGAGATGGCAGATAGGAGGTTGCTGGATGTCAATGGCCAATATAACATTGCTTCTGATCATTTCCCAAATGATAAGGTTTGTGAAAAACCTTAATCTTCTTTTCCTTTTCATGGTTGATTTTTTTTTTTTAATACCAAATTTCCATGAATGATTTAAAACCAGAATATTGAATAATAAATAATAATATTGAATAATAGCAATTAGTAATTATTTCTATCAGGTACAATTCTTTTGGTAGAAGAAAGAATACTCTTATTAGTAGAATAGTAATTACTAATAATTAATTTGTTAGTAAAATAAATAATAATTATTACTAATAATTTTTTTTAAAGAATTAAAAGTAGGTGAAAATTTATATATTTATATTATGATTATTAATATTCCAACGTTTAAGTAGAACGAATTTTTAAAGTCACGACAGTTATCCTATTATTACTGCATATTTATTAAGCAATATTAATAAAAAAAATTAGCATAGGTGTCAGGACTTTTATAAGTTATAAGTAACAAACAAGAAGAACAAAATAAATTTTCCCCACAAACAAAATCAGGTACAACCATAAAAAGCCTCTGTTTTTTCAGCTGCTTAAAAATTACATCAACAAGTTGTTCAAGCCAATTCAACAATTGTGTTTTGTATCCTGCATTATACTATCCAAATAGATGAAAGACAAATTCAGCCTGCTAACAAAAATGAGTTATTCAAATCACTACATCTCAATGCTATGTGTGTTCCTACACTAATATGCCAGAAGAATTGAAACAAGCTTGCAGGAAGGAAGAAGTGAGATAGACGCCAACAGACTAAGGTTCTATGTGTATATGCTGATTGTTTTTATGGATATAGAAGTAGTTCACATGTGTTTACTCTATATATATCCAATTCATTTGTTCATAAAATATATATATGTATATATATATATATATATATAGGTAATCCACATGTGTTTACTCTATCCATTTTTAATTTTTTATTACCTCAATCAACAAAAGAAAGTCCAGGAACATGTGATAAAGATTAATTCAGTTTTGGGTGCGTTTGTTATAGACTATGGGACTAAAAAACTCTATATTTTAAAAATCAAACCGGAGATCGAACTGATGAGACATCCGGATCATGGTTCAATTGCTTCAACAGGTTCAACCCATATGATTAATAAATTAATAAATAAATAAAACATTACTAAATTTAGGGTAAATGTAAAAAATTAATATCGAACGGTTCAAAGCGGTTCAATCCTGATTCACCCGGTTTCCGACGGTTCAACCACATACTGGTTCAAAAGGGCTGGTTCGAACCACCAAAATGGTTGGTTCACGGTTTAACCGTCCGGTTCGTCCGGTTTTTAAAATATTGGAAAAGATCACTTTCTTTAAGTAAAAAACCATCTTTAATGAGTTTAAATGTGTTTTTTTAAGCTTTTTATAAATTTTTTATTTAAAAAAATCATTTAAGGTTAAAGTGAAATGCTACTTTCATTAGCTTCTGGAAAAAAAAAATTTTAAATACTTTAAAAAATTGATTTTATGATTATAAACAAACACAAAGCAGCTTCTGTTTTTCTTTAAAATCTCTAAGAGATAATGTCTAAGAGATAATCTCTAAATTTTTTAATGTCAAAATTACTTTATTTTTAATCCATAACAAACAGCCTCTCAAATAGTTAACTTCAATTTTTTATCATCTGTCAAGTGCGAAAATAAAATTTATATTCTATTCTTATTTAAAAAAAAAATTAACCAAAAAACACGCAAACACAAATTCTCTGCAAAGGTTTTCCACCAAAAAAATATTTTCTTCGAAAACAGTTTGTTTTAAAAGTTGTATTTTAAACATTTTAACACTTTTAAATAAAAATAAAAGGTAATTAAACTATTTTAGCGCATAAAAATGACAATATTAATATGATGAATAAGTATTCGTAGAGAGACAAAACAATTATGTCAGTTTTAATAGCCCTTGCACAATAAATTAAGATATTAAACCATAGATGAAAAAATTGACATGATGAATAAGTATTCGGAGAGGAAAAAAAAACTTCTCACTTTCAATTGCCCTTGCACAATGAATTAACATATTAATGCACCAGATGGTGTCCATACTCTTTAGGTTTTGAACATAATTATTCAAATCACGAGTTAAAACTAAAAATTGTTCATATTATGTTGTTGAAAACATATAGAACAATCTTGAGAACTATCCAATGATGCACGACTTATAATTACTCAAATGGACAACTACATTTTAGAAGAAAAATTAATTAATATCAAGCAGCAATTTTAGTTTAAGGTTTCTTCTAATAACAAAATTCCTACTAAATCTCACCATTAACAATTTCCTATTTTTGTTTCTTTTGCAATGACAATAAAACAAGTCAACAAGAATCTCTTAAATGTGTCACAATTTATCTTCCACAACCATTTTTCACACAATTGCATGTCATAATGTTAAGGGTTATCTCACATTTTTTTATTAAATATACTATATATATGTGTGAAAATGAAGGACACATTTCCAACACTGCTTCAAATATTGATTATTTGTTTAGAAAGAAGTCTTTAACAATTTAAGCTACATGAGTTACACTTGAATTATTATATTTCTTGATTGTTTACGTCTACATCTTTCTCTCTTCATCTTTTTCAGGATTTTCAACTTGGTTTTCAACATTAAAATTTCTTAAAATGATAATTTAAAATTTTCACGGGTATATATATGTGCCAAATGTTGTCAATTTAGTCAAAACAATAAAAGAGTAAATTTCTCCAATTCCTACATCAAATAAAACTCATAAAAATACAGGTGACCGCCTTGCTTCTATTGCAACCATCAATTATCCATCGTTATTGGAAAACATGAGTGACACAACATTCTTCCAACAATTTGTGACCACGAAGGGCAAAATACAAACACTACTACAAATGTGGTGTATAAAGAAGTCTATAATAATTTAATATAGGTTAGTTACCCTAAAATTATTATATTTATAAGTTTTTTATATGTAAATCATACGATCTTATTAGTTTGTTTTTTAACTCTTAAAGGGACTTCACAAACCTATGTTACATGTAAAATGGAAATTGTCCAGAAGGTTTTCCTTTTTAATAGTATGATTTTCTAAATTCATGTCACGATAACTGTCTCAAACATTTGGCTACAACTACTACTAATTTTCTAAATTCCTCCGATACATCTTTCTTCAACAATTCTTTACAAAATCGTTATAGGCATTATATAATACCTAACTACTTAATCATTTTATTACATAAATAAATTTACAAATACAATAAAAATTAACAAAAATATTAATTCAAATCATTGTAATATCCCGTGCATCACACCGGCATCAGTTCTATTAATTGATAATGTAAAAGCATATTAGCTCATTTATAATATCATGTTTTCTCTCATTACCTCTCATTATTAGGCTTTACGGACGCACTAAACAGGCCATAAACTTTTCAGTGCAATTTTTTTTTAATGTCAATATGTCATTAGATGATAGTGTAATTTTATATTGACAATAATTTTATATTGAATAAAACTTAGATGCGGTTGGTTGTGTGCAGTTTTTAATGTTATCCAATCACAATTCAACACATAAATAAACCAACCAATAAAAAATAGGAATATTTTAAATTTGAATTTAAGTGAAAAATTTAATCCGTGACATATTATAATTGGTGAACACCACAAACAACATATATTAAACATAGCCAAAATTTGTTCCTTTTATATTCTTTTTAGATACCATAATTGTTGTTGGTGGTAGCACTTAGAAGTGATGACATGTCATAGACATGATGAACAATGTGTGGTTAACGTCGATGGAGATGAGTACCCTTGAATAGGGATGGCAAATTAGTCCCCTGTCTATTAGGTACCCACAAAAATTATAAATAATGGATAAGGTAATTATCCGCATAATGAGTAAGGGTCTGAGTCTGGGTAATTACACGAAAATTTGAACAGGTATGGATACGGGTACGGGTACTATAGTACCCACCCAGCCCCGCACCCATACATATGTATATGTATATATAATTAATTATTTATTTATTTATTTATTTATTTATTTATATTACTAATATCTATAATTTTAACTATAATACAAATTTTAAAACCAAAGTTAATATAAAGATTCTTAACTTTCTAAGCTTAATTGCATCTATAATTCCTTTTTTGATGCTTTATTTATTTAAATATTTTGATTTGTAATGTTTTATGAGTAGATTTAAAAGATCTTTGAATCATTTTTTAATTGTTATAATTTTTTTTCACAGTTAAAGTGCGGGTAATGGTGCAGGTACGGGTATTTAGATATCCGGAAGGTACGGGTAAGGATACTAAAGTTGCTACCTACACGAGTATGGGTCTGGGTATGGGTAATTTTTTCAAACGCGACTATGAGAACTAGTACTATACTATAGCACCCTACCCAGTTCCTACCCATTGTCATCCCAAACCCCTGAAAAACTAGTCTTGATTTTCTCTTTAAATTCATGAGAAAGTGGGGCAAAAAAACTCTACTAGGATCTAGCGAGGGCTATGTTAAGATCTCACTGATTATTGAAAAAAGGTAAAAAGTTAGCTAACATATACTCCATTCGGTCCACACTATAAGAAACAAATGAATCATTTTTTGTTCAAAATATAAGAAATATACATCAATTTTCACATATATTAAATGCTAATTTTCAATATTACTCTTATTAATTATTGTCATTAATTATAGGTCATCATAATATTAATTAAAATTGGAAGGGGTGTTTTTTGAAATTTATATGAGTATTAATTATAATTAATTCATTTCAATACATTTCTTTGATCCATGTGTTTTAGAATTTGGTTTCTTATATTGTGGATCAGAGAAAGTAAGTAGCTAGTAAAAATGTAGAAGTGTATAACACTAGCAATAAATTTATTTTTAAAAAAAACACTATCAATAAATAATATTTATTTATGTGAGTGAATTCGGATTTTGTATAAGATTTTGATAGATACGATATTCGTTGCAGTTGGTCTATTAATAAATATTTTATTAATTTAATGTTATTAATAAGTATTTTACTATACTTGTCAAAAAAATATATTTTACTATGCTCTTTATTATTAATTAAAAGGTATTTGTGGGGACCGAAATAGACATCCAGTAAAAAAAAAAAATAGATTCATCATTCATGACAACTTTTTTTTTTCTTTCTTTTTAGAGAGAATGACAACTTTTTCTATTTTTTCGAAAAATTAAGTAATTAACTATTATAATGGATTCTCTCTGGCCATAATCTCTTTCTATCTTTTTTTAATCAAATATCAACCGTTGAATTTTCGTATACATGTCAATTTAATGTTATTAATAAGTATTTTACTATAGTTGTAAAAAAAAATTTATTTTACTATGCTCTTTGTTATTAATTAAAAGGTATTTGGGGGATAGAAATAGACATCCAGTAAAAAAAAATAGTTTCATCATTCATGACTACTTATTCTTTTTTCTTTTTTGAGAGTATGACAACTTTTTATATTTTTTCAAAAAATTAAGTAATTAACTATTATAATGGATTCTCTCTGGCCATAATCTATTGCTATCTATTTTTAATCAAATATCAGCTGTTGAATTAATCTAATGTTTGAAAGATATTTCATCCTAACCATTCGATTAATCCAACAATTAGCCGAAGAGAGGATATGAGGGACTGTTGCCGCAGAATGATCCAGAACTATACAAACATATATATAAGCAGGCTTTTGAGATTTTCTGTGCCCTACTTTCTCGATTGTAAACACAGCAGTTGTCTCACTCTCAGAAGCAGCATCCGACATCATGTCCAATCACAGAAACATCGCCAACAGCAGCAGCAGCAGCAAGAGACAACGCTTGGTTCCTCAACCACCACAGCCGAGTGACGATTGGTGTTCACTCCCAAATGAGCTCATGTCGCCAATCATGACCTTACTCCCCGTGAAATCACTCGTGCGATTGACGTTGGTGAACAAATCATGGAAAACTCTAATCCATAACCCCGATTTCACCAAAAACCACCTTCGTCGTTCATCAACCAATCCCAAACTCCGACAATCGCGCTTACTAGGCCGTCCTTATTCCGGCACCGTTTTCCGCTTGTCTCGCCCTCTCCCAGCCTTAATCGAAGACCAATCACCATCGCCACCCATTTTCGATGACCAATCATTCAATATGGTTCGTAATTCCAAGATCGTTGGATCATCCAATGGGTTGATCTGTTGGGGGGTTAATTTCGATTCCAATAATAAGCTTTACCTCCACTATTTGAATCCATCAACCAGATTGGAATCTATGTCCCCATACTTTCGTCACCCTCCTCCTCGTTACGATAATTGTTTCACCGTGTTTGGGTTTGGCTATGATTATCTTAGTGACACCTATAAGACTGTTGGAGTTTACTGTAACCCAAACGCTAAGAGATTTGAGCACAAGACAATGGTTAGGGTTTATACATTGGGTTTGGATAAATATTGGAGGAAGATGCAGAGTTTTTCGGCTTTAATTAGGTTTTCTTATGGCTGTGATGGTCGGTTTGCAAAATTTGTTAATGGAACTCTTAATTGGCCTGCAGCTAAACCTGATGGAGAACAAGTGATTGTTTCTGTTGATCTTGCGAATGAGACATGTGGGGTTCTTTCATTGCCTAATGTTGTTCTTGGTGATTTTGAGTTTGTTGAAAAACCAAGTTTGTGTGTTTTAGGGGACTGTCTTTGTTATTGTTATGAGATGAATGAGAATCAGTTCGTGTTGTGGCAAATGAAAGAGCATGGAGTTGCAGAGTCTTGGACTAAATTGCTCAACGTATCTTATCAGGATATTAATGCTGGGGTTGTCAACCCTATTCAATACACTCCTACACCCATCTTCATGATGGACAGTGGTCAAGTCCTGTTGGAAGTCGATCATTGCATATTCATTCTCTATAATCCCGGTGATAATTCACTCAGGTATCTCGAGTTTGATTATTGGATTTTGTTTAAAGGGACTACTCACATTGAGACCCTAGTTTCACCCTTCCCGACCGGTGGCTGATTATGATATGGTATGCAGGTTTATCTTGTCTTCAGAGATTTTGCTAATAAGTTTGGTTTATTTGATTTTATACATGCTGGATTATGTCTTTGTTTCAAGTCTTATTGACATTTTGTGTACCAACTCCAGATTTATGTTTTGGTTTATTTAATTTTATGGATGTTGGATTATGTTTTTGTCTTAAGTGTTATTGACATTTTGTGCATCATCTCCGTTTTGGTTTATTTAATTTTATGATTGCTGGATTATGTCATTGTTTTAAGTGTTATTGACATTTTGTGCACCAACTCTGGATGAATGTTGCTGGAGTAGTGTTTATGGGTGAATTCAAATCTGTCTATCAGATTGTAGTCTTTTAATTCAGTAGAAGCTAGTTTTTGAATGTGAAAATTGATTGTTTAATCTAGTCAAACATCAAAGTATTGAAATTGAAAGTGCAACTAAACATATATATGAATTAATTACTCTATTCTTATCATCGCATTCAGCTTCCTACATTTATCACTATCCCCAACAGTAACTCCTATTTGCTCCATAAAGTGTCCTTTTTTGTTTTACATTTTTTAAGAGAAAAAGGTCCTGGAATATTGCATGAAATGAATGTACATGCTCTCTAGATCTGGTAGTTTTAAAATGTTTGAAGCCTGTAGATTTTTTTTTATCAATAGAGAATTGCACAATTTAGGTAGTTTACATTTTTATGCCACACAATTTAGTTGTCATCATTACTCAACCAAAATCTTTTCATCATGTGTTTAGTGCCTCACACACATGTTACCTCCTTGTTATTCCTAATCAATTTTACATAGACATCTTTTCTTCTTCGCTTGCTTACATTTTTTTATTATTATCAATGTTAGTAAATTAGTAGTTATTCGTTGTTAGTGGAGGGAGCAGGGATTGAACCCTAACCTCCTAGTCTCCAGCTCCTTAACATCCCTCAACTCACCACTCGAGCTGCCCCACAGGGCGCTTGCTTACATTTTGATATCAACCCGTCATTATACTCTTTGATGAGTTGAAATTTCGATTTGCTTTTTCTCCAGCTCCTTAACATCCCTCAACTCACCACTCGAGCTGCCCCACAGGGCGCTTGCTTACGTTTTGATATCAACCTGTCATTATACTCTTTAATGAGTTGAAATTTTGATTTGCTTTTTCTCCGTTAAACGGGCACTTTGTTTCACCATGACCTATCCCAAGCCTTTTGATTTACTTGTGGTTTACTGGTGATCTATCAAGTTTTCTAGTTTTTTTTACATTAGAAGTTTCAAATCTTTTTCCTCGCTTATGACTTCCTAACAGGTGGTATAGCTCTGGTTGCTCAATCAGTGATCATATAGAGACTGTTTGGTTTGCCAAATCCGCTGGCGTATAACGGATGGAAAAGTAGTCATGTTTAGTAACCGTTTCTAAAATTAGCTTATAACGTTTTTTCACTAGCTTATAGCATTTTTTTCAGATGCTACTTGAAGTAGCGTTTGAGTTTATAGCATATAGCTTATCATTTTTTCTTTCATTTTTATCCATACTATCTTAATTAAATTTCTCACTTATTCTTTTTTTTTTTTTGTTAAGGGAACTCACTTATTCTTAATTATCTAATAAAATACTAATCATTTTTTTAATCCTTAACCCACTTTTCCTGTAGTAGCCACCCTCTCCCCGCTTTTCCCTTTTTTTAAAAAAATAAAATTATATTGTTTAAAATTGATAATTATTTTAAAATAAATAATATATATATATATATAGGGGGCATATCTAGTGAGAATGACTATTTTATGTGAGAGTGAGAGGGAATGATTTAAACCATTGGATCACAATTTAAAGGCTATGATTAAAATCCCAATTTTAAAAGAACACATGCTCTGTTTTATGTGTTTCAAAAATCTCACTCATTGCTTCTTCCAAAAACCTCTTATTACTTCATGTCACCCGACGAGTCTTCTTAAGCCACCGATTCCAAACAATTTTGTTTTAGAATACCCATAGTATTAGCCTATTGGATACCCAAGGTCACCGCCACGTCTCCGATCGCCCTGGTCAATGGCCGTCCATAGGTGAGAGCGTGCTAAATGCTAATTGCTACTGGGTTGGGTCATTTATTTATTATTATTATTATTTGGATATAAGGGTTGGGTCATTTATGTTCAGCGACTTCGTTGCATTCATGTTCGTTATTTCATCTGAAAACCTCATGTTCAGCGACTTGGATTATACCATTCTTATTGGGAAATGACCCGTTCGGAGTGGACAAAGAATGATATTACCAATTAGGCCAGTAACAATTAGAAAAAAAACCAAAATTACAATAAAATATTAAAATAAAAGGAAATTTGTCTATGAATCAATGGAGATGTACATGTAGAACTAACAAGCATATCCAGGTAGCGTAAGGTGTCCTCTCCAAAGCTCGAATTAATCAAGTTAAGAAAAATGGGGGGTGAAAATAACGAGAGATTAAAAATGAAATTATGAGAGAGAGAGAGAGAGAGAGAGAGAGAGATCATCTGCTACTAGTGCCAGTGACTGTTGCGACGATGGGTTCAGTAAAAGGGAGTAATAACATGAGGTTTTTGGAAGTAGCAATGAACCTAACGTTTTTTGAAACTCACAAACCAGAGCACGTGACCTTTTAAAATTGGGGTTTTAATCTTAGCCTTTAATTGTGATCCAATGGTTTAAATCATTCCCTCTCACTCTCACATAAAAAAGTCATTCTCACTTGATATGCCCCCATATATATGTGAGATAGGATCCGTTGACGTTTTGACTTACACCAAATATAGACCGTCGAAATTAATTGATCTAATGGCTCAAAAAATTTTAATTAAAAAAATAAAATTTAAAACAAATGTGTCACGTGCCTTTTTCTTCCCCTCAATCACAAGTAACAAAAATTCTTTCTTCTCACTCCACGGATGCCGCCACCCACTGAAAAACACATGGCGATCATTCATGATTGGAAGGTGTTGAGTGTTCGGTTATTCCGTGAACAAGGCCTTAAATTCACAAGTTGTTCAATCAGTTTTGCTGATTAAAATGAATAGACATGGTGAAAGGATATAGCAATAGATGGCCATTTATCAAGACCACTATGCTTGCAGATTGAAATGGTAGTCTTCATAAATTCATTTTGAAATTTGTTATTTATCAACCCTAGTTGTTGCAGCGACAGCGACAGGGGCAGTGTGAGATCGAAAGAGAAGAAATAAATTTTGTTGAGGAAGACTGATTGAGTGAAAGAAAAAAAAATTAAAAGAGGCACGTGACAATTTTGTTTTTTATTTTCATTTTTATTATTAAAAAATTTTGAGTCATTCGATAGATTAATTTCGATGGTCCAGATTTGGTGTAAGTCAAAAGACTTACACCTGACGTCACGGATCTTGTCTATATATATATATATATATATGGAGCAACTCAAGTGAGAGGAGTGTATTATTATTAGAGATGAGAGGAATAAATCTAGACCTTTGGATCATACATGAATGATCAAGATTAGAATATAAAGTCATGTGACTTTTTTAAGTGATCACATGACCACCTACTAACTTCTAATCCTAACCATCCATGTATGGTTTAATGGCCCGGATTTGCTTCTTTTACTCTCACAATAAAACATCACTTTCACTTGAGTCATCCCCTATATATATATATATGACATGCAAACACGTTCTTTTATGTCATTTTACATTTATCAGCTAGTTCAGCTGCTAGTTATGAAAAAAACACTTTAAATTCATTCCGCTAACTTATCCGCTATCCGATATCAGTCAGTTTATCTGTTTTCCTCCATCTATTTATTAGCTTATCCGCTACCCGCTAGCTTATCCGATATCCGTTACTTTTTTCCAAATAGAGCTACAGTGCTGCATATATGGTAGTGTTAACAATCCTCTCCTATGTTATTTTGTTTTGGGGGATTGATTCATCATCATTAGCTTCAAAGCGATGAGTAAAAGTTTTCACACTATCCAAAACTTATTTTGTATGCGAATTTGCTTTCTTTTCTGTGTTTTTTTTTTTTTTTTAGTTATATACTTCCTGAGTATTAAATTTTTGTTCACTGGAAATTGTAGAAGCTGGGTGTTTTGATAACCACGTACATATCACTAGCCTGGGTCTATGTCCTGTTTTGATAACCCAGGCTTCCCAACTTCATTAAATTGTCTAATGATGTTCGGAAAATAGCCACTATTTTAATGAAATGTTGATGTTATTCAAGTCATTAGTGATTATTTTACCCTTTTAATTCGATTTGGTATTTATTGTAAACTACACGAAGTTCCAAATCTTTTTATTACATATGATAATTATTAATTTATATCAATTGCAATTAAGATCTCGATGCTATTTACTCCATTTTAACATTGTCATTGTGTGAACAGGATGTAATTAGGAATGTAAGAATCCATTTATTTGATTAAATAAAGTTTTAAAACATCACTTAAGTACTGCAACATTCATAAACATGGATGTGAACCCATGTGTTGGGCTCATACCTCTACGGGGACTTGGTTTCGATGTAGATCTTGTTACATGATGAGGGGGAGGGGTAAGTCTACGAATGAATGTAAGCGTATAGGTGTACTTCTGCATACTCATGGGTCATTAAAAATCACATGAAAGTCATGTGCAGGAGCTCCTGCTACTTATTTTAATGGCACCTTATCTCTAGGGGTAGATGATTAATTGAGTGCAGATTCCCTCTTTAGGTTCCTCAAAAGTCCAAACAATTCTTCTCCAAGCAACCTATTTGGAAAGATGGAGTGGAGTGGTTAATAACAAAGTAGAATGATATAAATAAAAAAAAAAAAACTAAACACATTGTTTGAGAGTTTCTTCATTATTAGAGTAAGATGATTGAGGGTGAAAACCCAAACCACTCCATACTCATCATTTTTTTAATTTTTATATCCTCCAAATTGAGGGTTGGGATCTCCCTTCAAACTTCCAGACAATGGAGAAATATACTTTTATTCCTCTACTCCACCATACTTTAAATCACTTTATTATTAATCACTCTATTTTATCTCCTTCAAAAGTCCCAAATATAACCTAAGTTAGTTGTTCTTCACCTTGATGACGCCGTAAACTCTACCATGACAAAAACTTCCCAGTGAGCGCAACATTTTGTGCTCAGTCCAGCGTCGCCTTCTACTTTTCCAGACTTACAAGCATTTCTTGCACTTCACTAGACGAGGAGCATTGCTAGTTGTTCATTGGTTAATTTGTACATAATACTAATTTCATTTTAGGCATAACACTTCTTTAATTTTAAACTATTTCTCATTTTTTCAAAGAAAACTTTCGCCTTGGGTAAAAGGGGGCAAAAAGCGAATCACATCTTTCATTGAAGAAGGTTAGCATTCCTTTTTTAAATTTTCTTTAATATGTGGATATTTTTGTCATATGAATACAATTAGTTCATTTTACACAATAACGACGAAATATCTGATAGTATTAAAGCATATTAGCTCATTTATACTATCATGTCTTCTCCCAATATCTCGCATTATTAGGCTTCAAGGATGCACCAAAAAGATACTAAACTTGTAAGATAGTATAAAAATATTTTAATGTGATAATACATCATTAGATGGTAGCATAATTTTATATTGACAATAGAAGAAACGAGTAACGGGTAGGGGATCTCCCTGACTAAGATCGCTGGTGCAGAAAAGATGATTAGCTTCTTACCATTTCATAAAAGAACATGTAACATATAACATGCTCAAGTTGACAATGGAAATAGGAAAACTAAATCCTGCATACACCTCCTAAGGAACCTTTAATTCATATGATCACAGGCTTTTTTGCTTTTGCTAACACTTTATTATCCAACAGGTGAAAAGTGTTGCCTAAAAGTACCTTTGGCAACGTTTTCGGATTGTTGTCATACAATTTATATTTTAGGCAACACTTATTTGTTAGTAAATGTTTCTTATTCCTATATATAGTATAGGCAACAACATTGCGAAAAGTGTGGCTAGAAGGTAAAAAAAATATTGCCTTATACAATAGGTAAACACTCGAATAGGCAATGCAAGGAACTGTAGCCAAAAATTTTAGACAACAATATTCTTTGCTATGGCTACTGGTTCTATATCAATATTAAAGACAAAATCTCCAATCTTCTTTTTAAACTTATGTACACTAAAAAACATCTCTTGCAAAATGATGACATTATTTTAGGTACCTCTCTTTCTAGTGAGAGACTGATCTGAAGAGGAACTATGAAATTACCAAGAGTAGGCCTAGCCTATTAAGTAAGACCTTAGTTATAGTCTTATAAACCACATTACAAAGATTTATAAGCCTAAAACACTTTAAAATTACATGGCTAACAATTAAATAGTTGGTAGAATACTATTAGTATGCAATATTTATGTCGTTGATTGCTAATTGATTTATGGATATTATATTTTAATTTAATGTTAACTTAATATTGGGGAAAATTGTACGCCCCATCCAATAATCTTTAATGGAATACACACAAACACATCATAAAGATAATAGTAGAACACAACAATTGACATGGTTTCACACTTCTTGTCTACGTCCACAGAAATGTTTCAGCAGAATGTTCATTATCTCAAATATGATTACAAGTTTTGTATAAACTTGAAAACTCACATGAAATTATGTATCACTCTACAAACCCCAAGTAAGTGCCCTCACTCAAGAGCTACATGAAATGATAACATTCACTCATACAATAAACTCTCTCTATAAGCACCGGCGGACCTTCTTGTAGACCGGGGAGAGCCACGACTCCCCCCATTTTTTCCCCTAATTTTTTTTATAAGAAAAATTATGTATGACACCCTAAAATAATTTATGCAACATATATTACATGTAAACTTTACAAACTATCATATATTTTATTTGTGGAACACTATTCTTAGACCCTATCTACTTAAAAAAAAATTCAAACAGCTGAACAATTCTATCAAAATGAATATTATTTCAAACTTAACATCATTAAGACTCACTATAACTACGTTTTTTCTCATCCACACATCTATTTTAAATTTCTCAATCTCTCCTATATGCATCTGCACCATTACAAGATGAGCAAACACTATTTCTAGAATATTTCACATATTAAATGTTTACTTACTTTGTAGTTTACATGTTCGAGTGATACAATTATACATGATTAATTATAAATTTTAATTATATTATTTTGAATAATATCTAGTGGCTCCCAAATTTTTTTCTCAAGATCCGCTGCTGTCAATAAGTGATCACTCACATCTTTTCTTTTGCTTTGGTTGGGATGTTCATCCATCTTCATCACATGACCCTTCTATAGAGTGAAGAAGGGACATGACTCCCATTTATAAATATGACTGACTGAATTAATTGTCTTGTCTTTCCGATTAACCTTTTATAATAACGGTTTTTTCAACCTGTGCAACTTTGTACATATTAAAAAATCAAAAATAGAAATATTATATTGGAAGTCGTGTATTCAATTCATTAAAAATTAAAAAGCTATACTTGCTTTCTTAACAGATACAAAGTCGTACATGTTAGCAAGATCCTTATAATAATAGTGGGATTCTCCGAGAGTCAAGCTACCTCCATCCAACTGTCTGTATCTCTCAAGTTTCTACCCACCAGTATTTATTTGAAAATTTGAATGGTTGTCCCAAACACTTTTAATTACATTCTCTGCTGTTTTCCTTACCCTACTTTCTCCCCAACGGCATCAACTCCAAAAGGTGTTGATGTCCGGTCACAGAACTATCGCCAGCAGCCACGAGAGACGACGGTTGGTTCTTCAACCACCGGTACTCCCAGAGGTTCTCGTTGTGGAAATCCTGTTATGTCTTCCTGTGAGATCACTCTTGCGATTCAGGCGCGGATGCAAGTCCTGGGAATCCCTAATCTCAAGCTCCGATTTTGTGAAGGACCATCTTCACCGTTCAGCCACCGATCCCAGTCGTCAGTGGCACTCTTAATTGGCTGGCTACCCGACCTGATGAATCTGTTGTTGTTTCTGTTGACCTTGGAAACGAGACTTGTGGGGAGGTTTTGCTGCCTCATGTTGTTGTTGTTGACTTGTTGTATGTCCTAAGTTGTGGGTTTTAAGGGGCTGTCTTTGTTTCTCTTATGACTTCAATGGCGTTCAGTTTGTCTTGTGGCAAATGAAACTGTATGGAGTTACTGAGTCTTGGACTATATTGTTCAACATTTCTTATCTAGATGTTGGGATGGACCATCATTTCCATTTTTATCCTATACCCATCTTCATGTTGAACAACGGTGAAATCCTGTTGGAAATCAACAATGATGGTGGATTCCTTCTCTATAATTCAAGACATAATTCATTCAAATATATCGAGTTTCGGAGTTGTAGTCTTTTACATTAGAAATTTCATATATTTTTCCTCACTTATGGTTTCCTAACAGGTGGTATACCTCTAGTTGCTTAACCAGTGAATATAGTGCTAACAATCATCTCCTACATTATTTTGTTTTGGGGGATTGACTCAACAATCAACATCACCAGCCTCAGCAATGTGGAGAAAGGCTCACTATCCAAAACTTATTTTGTATGTGAATTTGCTTTCTTTCTTATGCTATTTTTGTTGGTTATTTACTTCCTGAGCTTGATTAAATAAAGGTGCAAAACATCAATTAAGTACTACAACATTCATAAACATGGATGTGAACCCATGTTGAGCTTCATACCTCTACTGGGATGAGGAGTTGAGGACTTGGTTTCGATGTAGAAACCGTAACAGGGGGAGGGGAATTGTCAAGATAAGGTAAATACAAAATACCGTAAACATCACTCACCACTATACCAAAATCATATTTCTCATTATGGACCAAAGCACCTAGGTAATTCTACCAAATCCTATATATTAGTTTAATACTTTCTTTAGAAAAAAGGCATAACAAATAATTTTGCATGAGATTAATGTACGTGCTCCCTAGATCTTGGTAGTTCTAAAATGTTTGAAGCCAGTAGATTCTTTTAGATCAATAGTGAATTGCACAATTTATCTAACTTGCATTTTATGCCACGCCATTAAGTTGTATTCATTACTCCATCAAAATCTTGTTAAGTGCATCACATATGTTATCTCCTTGTTATTCCTAGTCATCTTTTCTTCTTTGCTTGCCTACTTTCTGAAGTCAACACATCATTATACTTTGTAATGAGTTGAACTTCCTACCGTGGGCTATTCCTTTGGCAATTGAGTCTGCGAGTTCAAAGCTCGATTGCAGAGAGTTGAGACACTTCGCCTCTTTCTTTGATTAGTTTGATATGTTCATTGGCGGACCTTGACCAAATTTTTGGGTGGAGCCACAAATTATTAATTAAAATATATAATTAAAATTTATATGATGATGTTTCTTTTTTTTTTTATAAGCAAAATAATATATAGATATGAGTACAATGGGTACTTGAACCCATGTACAACAGAGAAGGGAAGAACAAAAAAGAGGAACCAAGGTACAAGATCAACCTAGAGTAAGAATAACTACAAGGTTGAGTAAGTAACTTGATAACCTACAACACCTAGTATAAGCCACAAGGAAATTAGAAAACCAGACTGGAGATCAGCAGAGTACTAAAACCAAGTTACACTAAATAGCCCAAATAGTAGAGAAGCTGTTGAAGCCTAGACATAGAACCAAAAAAATTAAAGATAGCCTGAGCATCTTGGAGACCCAATCATGAAAGGACCAACAGAACCAATTACCATGATTATGTTTCAAAGAAGCAACCCACTTTAAATTACAACAAGCTGAAGTGTAAATGGGCCCTTGGAGGCCCAATCTCTCGTCTTCTCCAACCTAGGTGTCGCAAACTTACACCTCTAACTGATAGGGATGGCAATTTTACCCGCACCCGCGGGTAATACCCGCAACGGGTACGGGCGGGTAGGATAAACGGGTATCCACGGATTAAATAAACGGATTTTTGATACTACCCGTTTATTCACGGGCGGGTGCGGGTATAGTGATACCCGTACCCGCGGGTACCCGTACCCGTTAGGTATTAGCTATTTACTAAACTACCCCTAGGTTATATACAAGTTATACCTGCAAAATGCAAACTTGCCATTCTTTCTGTCTGTGCGTCGTTCCCCCAAATCTCTCATCTGAGATTCTCAGTTTCTCATCTGCATTCCTCCCTCCCTTCCTTCAATCTTCCTCCTCTCCAAGCTGCATTCCTCCCTTCCTTCCATCAAGCCGCCGGTCTTCTGGTCTTCCTCCCCTCCAAGCTGCGTTCCTCCCTCCCTTCCTTCCTTCAAGCCGCGTCTTCCTCCCTTCCTTCAAGCCGCGTCTTCGTCCCCTCCAAGGAGCAGCAGCCGCGCGCGCCTTCTGTTTGTCTCTGTTCAGGTATTTTTCATTTTCAATATGCATTCGTTGGTATTGTGCTTTTCAACCCAAGTATTTTTTTTAAAGATGAAACAAAGATGTTTAGGTAAAAATGATTAAAGTGATAAAATTTCTTGTACTGGAAGTTGTCATTCGTGTTTTTTCTTCAATGTTTTCAATCTGGTCTTGCTGCTCTGTACTCAAAGGAGAGAGACCAACCATTAGATAAGAACTGGTTGAAAGAATGATGTACTTTGTAACAAATTCAAGTTAAAAAACTGCCAAAATCCTTTCAGATTTAAAGAAAACCATTCAAGAAAAAAAGAAAGAATCAACTAAGCTAAGTTTGATACTGAGACTCAAGAAATGGACATGTTGACACAAATTTCAATTCACGTATATGAAATATGAAATAGTACACATGCCTGGAAATATTTCATGTGTCAATTAGAACATCAACACTACATGGCCACTAAAATAACTAAAACTTTCACTTTCTACACAAGAAGCAAAAAGTACATGTAAAATAATTTGGGACTGACTGCAGGCAATCTCACCTTGCAATCAGAAGCTGGCGATACAGGAAATGTTTTCTGTTGTGTTTATAGCAATTTATATTACAGTGCTTTAAACATACAAAGAACCTGACAGGGTTTATGATGGTAACTCCATCCTTTTTGGATTTATTGCAAAGATTTCGGTGAAAAAGACACAAATTGCCCCTCCTTCCCAGGGTGAAGAGAGAGATGTGTAATGAAAAGCAGATTCCATTTCAGTCTTAGGCTTATAGGTGCTCATGAATACAACATTATACATACTATATTGCATATTGCATATAATATTAAATTTGCCATAAGCTTTTCTGTATTCCCCTATAAATTCTTCATCATAATACTACATATTCTCAAGGTGTTTCTTAAATAATTAGCATTCACAATTATGCAAATGATTGCAAGAGATTTTTTGGCAATTCCTATCTCAATTGTTGCTTCTAAGTCTTCTTTTAGCACTAGTGGTCGATTTCTTACTCCTCATCGTAGTAGATTGCGTCCAAATACTTTAGAGGCATTGATGTGTCTCCAAGATTGGCTATGGGCTGATGTGAAAGGTAACCAAATTTACTACTTTTAATTTAAAATCTATATTGGTTGATAGTTACGAGTCTTTTACTTATTATTTTTCTTTCTTCAGGTTCTTCAAAATCGGAAGTCGACAGTGATGAATGTATTACGATATTAGAAGATATGGATGTTGACATTGTTAGTAAATAATTTTAAGATTTCATTTCAACATTCCCAATAATATCAATTGTTTGCATTTTTTATGAGATACATTTACTTTTATTTCAGGAATGTGAAAATAATGCTCCATGAGTAAATCTGGTTATTGCAATTTGCAACTCAATAATGAAAAGCAATCAATGGTAAGTAAGTATTCAAGATCCTATGAAAATAATTATCAAATTATCACATTCTTTATGATTCTTTTTTGTAAATATAGCTTATGTCCATTCTAAGTTTATTTATGTTCTATCTTAACAGTGATGCTACTTGGATAGTTGGACTTCTTGGAGCTATTGCTGTGCGCTTGTTTGGAGTTGTTGTATAATATGTTTTTGTAACTGATTTCTGTTAATTGTAATAGAGGGACGAATGTGATGTGATGGTTGTGTGCTTTAGTTTTTTGTGACTTGTTTAGATAATTAGATTAAATTGTTCTATGTGATGATGAATGATGATACTCAATTATTTGAGTGTGGTTTTATTTCTATGGTTTGTTAAATACTATCATATCTTGAGAATGTTTATTTTATTTGATATTTTGTAATTATTGCAATTTTTTATAATTTTTTAAGGAATTGATGCATTTAAAAAAAAAAAAGTTAATGATAATATCCATGGGTACCCGCGAAACCCGCAGATACCCGCGAAACCCGTCAGATACCCGCCCGCCAGATACCCGCGCGGGTGGCGGGCGGGGACGGGCTTAGATTTGCCCGCGGCGGGCGGGGGCGGGTAAGGTGGTACCCGTGCCCGCCCGTGCCCGTTGCCATTCCTACTAACTGACCTAGGTGCTGCAAACTTATCGAGAAGCAGATTCTGGCGGTGGAGGACAAGATGACGATGAGATCACTGACCTCGACCGCCTCGACAACAACGATCTGAAAGCGTTGAGGGAGCGGAGATTGCAACAGACGAGGGGTGCCATAACTAAAAAAAAAATAACTCTTTAAAAAATTTTAAAAAAAAATCTGGGGGGAGCAATATGTTCTGTGGTGGCCATGCATTAGTAGCCCGACCGGAATATACTTCAAATGGAAATTTGACAATAGTTCAATCTACTAGTCATTGTTACGTTTTGCTTGCTCTAGCTATGAATTGAAAATTATGCATATCGCAAATAGAGTTTTGCTAAAAAGTGTTTGTTAACAAAATCCTTGTATGTAAATAATACGTACATGGCAGTAAACTCAATTCCCCAACCAAATTGCAAGAGAGCTCCTTTTATTGTGATTTTAATGGTTATTTGTGTGGACTGGTGGCCACGTTGATCATATTCTCCTTTTAAACGTATAATTAAGTAGGAAAATGTTTAATTTTAGAATGAGCAGTGAACTGCTAAAGAGCAATTGAAGCATGAGAAGTGACCCTTAAGACATTCGTAGTTTGAATAAATGTCCAATTCATATTTCTTAAAAGTTTTGCACTTCTGCTACTCGTTTGATTGGATCATGTGTGTTCCTAATCTATATAGGTAAGTTGATCAAGAGACAAAGTATTGAGCAGTAAGACCGCAATGATCATTAGAAACGAACGAGTAACAATGCTGGGAAGAAGGGCTTGAAAGGGGATACGAGTGGCCGAATAACGTGTTGGCTATCTAATGACATGTGGTAACTTATCCTCCATGAAGTCAAATTGAGAAGGAGAAAGAGAATGGGGAGGAGGGAATTGGATAATCTCCTGTTACATTATGATCATGTTAGAGAGATATAGACACATCTTTTAATATATATATATATATACTCACCATGATTGGTTATAGATCCCACTAGTTATAATTTTAAAATTTTGTTTCTTTCTCTCTCCAACATGAGAGAATACTATTTTATGTAAATAGGAGAGAATCCAAATCCGGGGAGGAGGGATAAGAAAACAAAGGGAAGGGGGAATTGAAATATTGGGTTGTTAAAAGCTCCCAAGGTTCTTAAAACTCAACAACTTGAGTAGCAGTTAAAGAAGGATGTGAAGATGAAACAAAATGTTACCCTATATATACAAAATTTGGACAAAAAAACCAATGAGAAGCTAATAAAAAATAACATGGAAGATTGAAATGTCAGAAACACTATAATTTAGAGTTCACATTAGAGCAAGAATAAATAGCTCTGTTGTTCCTGCAACAAGACAAGAGTAGCATATATATGAGCTAAGGTTAGGAATCATGTTTGCATTCATCTACATAGGACATAAAATAAAAGTCCTAATAATTCCACAAAACCACAGTCATCTATCCCCTTCATTTACAATCACATGAACGATCTCTGAACATGAACAATGCATCAAAATCACCTCCAAAATTCCTTCATTATGATATCATCATATTAAATTAAAAACAAAAATAGCAACCATATCAGAGATTATTTATAAAAGACGAATGATGATACCATAGGCATTGAGAATTGAGGATTGAGAATCACATCACAGATGATGCATATTTGAGATAAATTAGCAGAAAACTCTGGAGACACTTCATCCTATCACTGATCTTTTGCATATCAACCTTTATAGTTTCCAGGCTCACTTTCAGTGACTGAACAACCACCAACATGTTATCCAACTCCTTCATCAACGAATGCTGCTGCGCCTCTTCCTCCGCCTCTTCCACCGCCGCAGCAGCCGCCGGCGCGTAATTCAGCTGCGATTCGAAGGCGTTCATGTCTTCCAGCGCCTTCGACGCCAGATCGTTGATGTCCGTGATCGATCTGTGCAAGTGGTTCTTCACGAATTGCGGATCTGACACCAGCGATTTCCACAACTTGCACACGCACCTCAATTGCAACGGATTGCTCACCGGAACCCTAGACAGGATCTCGATCATCAGATCCTCCGGGAGAACGACGGTCGGTGGTGACGGCGACGGACACGGAGGTGGCGAGGATCGAAGCATCGTGCGCCGTCTCTTCCGCGTGATGATGGCCATCGATGGTGGATGCCGAAATGCGGTTTCGATTGTTCGATTATGGAGTTTCAGTTTCACTGTTCTCTTTTCATTTCGGGTCGGAGTTTAGTGCCCGTAACAATTTAGGGCTCCGATTTTCATGCCTTCGAAATTCCAATCGTCTGGTTCGGTTACCAAAAACATGAATGAATAATTAATGGTTAAATATGTTTTTAGTCCCTTGTTGACAAAAAAACAGTTTTAGTCCCACATATGAAAAATGTATTTTTTTAGTTCTTTATTTTTTAAAATGTGTCAGAAATGGTCCTTACATCACATTTCCCTTTAAAAAACGGGGGGACTGAAATCGAATTTTCGCCAAAAATGAGTGACTAAAATGTGTGGTTGTAAAAAAATAAGGGACTAAAAAATGTATGGTATGAGGATCACTCCTAACACAATTTAAAAAAGGGATTAAAAATGTATATTTTTCAAAAGGTGACTAAAATCGAATTTTGTAAAAACTGAGTAAGTGATATTTTACTTTGTTTTTTTAAGACTAAGAGCGTCCAACCCCTACTCCCCAAAAACTTAATTTTTGCTGATCTGCCCAAAGAAATGTGCTTTTGAATAAATTTGGTTTTAAATGATTGGGTTAATCCATTGCTCTTTCTAGAGCCCAAAACCATGTATAGCATGAAAAGTAAGGGTGAGCGTGGGATGGGTTATGCTTATCCCTTACCCGATCTTAAATATTGATAGGACCAAATCTTTGAATCCGAACCCGTCCCCAGACTTGAAGTAACCCGGTTATATACGGGTTGGTTTAAGACCGGGTCTAAATGGGACGAGACCGGGTTGACCCTGATTTAAATAGATTCTTTGTAAATAAAATTTATATGAGAGAGAAAATGTTAATTATTTTTACAAGGCAAAATATAAGCAAAAGATGCTATCTAACAGTCACCAATTGATCCAAAATTGGATGTTATAACATATCAACAAATAAATCCTTTTGTTAGATGCTTCCTTGATACTCATGTTAGCAAAGTCACATTATTAAAAACAAAATACCCTCATCAAATAAGATTCTTTCAATGCCATAAAAGTCACAAAATGCTTTCTAAAAGCTACCAATTGGGATAGTGTGATATGTGAGATATGATAATAGAAGTTTAGTAATTTACATCATACTTCTTTCTTAGTGACCACGAATGAAACGTATTCTTGGGAGAGATAAAATATATTTTTATTATATGGGACGGGTTGGGTAACCCGAAGGTCAATCCAGACCCATCCCTAACCCGACGCCGGGTCACAAAGGGGACACGGGTTCGTCCCTCCTCCTCTAGGTTAGGGTCAGACCCGACCCGAACACCGTGGGTTGGGACGGGTTCTAGGGTCGGGCCAAGTTTTACATACCCTCAATGAAAAGCTCTTAAATTATAATATAATAATTGGCCCAACTCTTTAAATTATCCTCGTTAAAAATATTAAATTTTCATAATAATTATTGGATTTAATTTATATATGTTGTCGGTATATTATATATTGTTAATCAATTATAAATCGATATATTATTAAAGAACTTAGTTGGTATACACTGTCAGTATAAATGTTTTTTACACTATCAACCAATAATAAATCGTTACGTCAATGAAAATCTTTGATTCTTATCCAAATCACTTTAAAAGTCATTCATGCCATAATTTTTGATTGATTGACAGTGTAAAAAACTTTACACTGACAATGCATACAAATTAAACTCGATATTGAATATGTTTTATTGTTATCATAATCATCCTAAATGACATAAATATTGCGATTAGTCGACAATATAAAAAAATTTATACTATCAATCAATCATAAATTGGTACATCAATAAAGTGTTTTACCCTTATTATAATTACCTTAAAAATTGCCTATAATATAACTTGTGATTGTTTGACCATGAAAAAGAAAATGAGCTTTACACTAATAAAGTATCAAAGATAAACTCATAATATATATATATATAGATAATAGTATGTGATTTATTAATGTTTTTTGACAAAATGTGATTTATTAATGTTGAAAAATACTTCACGGTACTTGAATATTGAAATTCAATTCATTTATCAAACGATTCATACATATTAATTATAGTCATCACTTTTAAATACCAGACACTCCAAAAATACACTCTTCTCATGAAGTCTACATGGTTTTCATTAACCATATATTTTTAAAATATTTATATTTTAAATAAACCTTTTTTATAGAAAATTATTTTAAATAAATCTTGAAATATGCTAATTAATTGTCTTAACTAGCATATCTGTATTTTATATTAATATTTATATTTTATAGAAAAAAAAACTTATTTTAGTCCCTGAGAAAAATATCAGGATCAGTTTTAATCCCTGACAAAACTAAAGTACCAAATTAGTCCCTCAAAATTTCAAACTAGGGACACATTAGTCTTTCCGTTTGATCTCGTTAGACACCATCTGTTATCTCCATGGATTAGGGTTCCACAGTTTTTAATTTGGGGCATAAATTGGAGTGATGTCGATTAGGTATCATTTTGGATATTTAAGTGACGTTTTTTATTGCTTAAGGGGTTAGTTTCTTTTTCTCGTGTTTTCAAAATGGTGTTGTTCTGGGCATTTTGGACATTTAAGTAAATGTTTAATAACCAATTTACATAGTAGAAAAGGTAAATATCATATAACAATACATCTAAGCAAGAAAACAGAACATGGCATCGACTTAACGGACCCAAACTAATGGGGGGTTAACGGAGCGACTAACATGTCCCTAGTTTAAAATTGTAAGGGTCTAATTTGGTACTTTAGTTTTGTCAGGGACTAAAACAGATCCTAATATTTTTCTCAGGCCCAAAATGGGCCAGTATTCTATTTCATATTTTTAATTTTTTTTTTGGACAAAGATCTGTAATTAACTGGCATAATTGCTATCACATATTATTCAAATTTTTACCTATTTAAAATTCATTCAAATAGAGCACCCCCAAAAAAAAAAATAATTCAAATAATAATTATTATTCGTTTCTTATGATAACTCCAAAAATAATTATCTAGTTTACAATAATCTAAAATTTATTTAAATATAGGTTTTATTTTTTATACATCCAAATATCAACTCTAGTTATTTAACTAACATAATAAGTTTTTATCCCGTGTTATTATGATTGTTATTTTATTTATTTGTTATGTTTAATAAAATAAAAATTATTTATATATTTGTAAATTAATTCAAATACCAGCTATACTTATTTACATATCATAATACGTGTAAATGAATATTACATCTTATTCAAATTGATAAATTTTTTACTATAATTCAAATACTAATTATAATTTTTGTCCTATTAGCTAATACTTTTTTAGTTTAATTTCTATGCACTGTCAGTGTAAAGATTTTTACACTGACAACCAATTAGAAATCATAAAATTAATGATTTTTAAGGTAGTTAGGATAAGAATCAAAGATTTGTTATGGTGTGTTAATTTCTGATTGGTCGACAGTATAAAAAAACTTTACACTATCAGTGTATATTAATTAAATCCATACTTTTTATAGATTCAAATATCAATTATATTTATTTGATTAAGATAATAAGTAAATATCACATCCTATTCTAGTATTTAAATTTATTTCAAATACTTTTTTTGACTCAAATTTATTTCAAATGATAATACTAATTATATTCATTTACCAACACTAATAGAATAAATATTTTATGAACAATATTTTAAATTAATTCATATATTAGTTAGACTTTTATTGTCTATATATGATAATAAATATGAATTATCATATGAACTAATATATGATAATAAATATGAATTAAAGTTTTGTAATTAATTGGCATAATTGCTATGACATATTGTTCAAATTATTACCCATTTGAAATTCATTCAAATAATTATTATCATTGGGGCACCGAAATAGATCTCCAGCCAAAAAAAATTAGATTCATCATTCATGGCAACTTTTTCTATTTTTCAAAAAATTAATTAATTAATTATTATAAGAAAATAAGTAACGAGACAATAGAATGGGTTATCTCTGGCCATAATCTCTCTCTATCTTTTCTTAATCGAATATCAACTGTAGGATTAATCTAACGATTGATAAAGATTCCAGCCTAACCATTAGATTAATCCAACGATTAGCTTAAGAGAGGATACAAGGCATTGTTGCCGCAGAAGGATCCAAAACTTGACAGACATATATATAAGCAGCCTTTTGCAATTTTGTGTGCCCTACTTTCTCATTGTCTCACTCTCAGCAGCAGCATCCAACATCATGTCCAGTCATGGAAACATCGCCAACAGCAGCAGCAAGAGACAACGCTTTGTTCCTCAACCATCACCGCTGAATGACGATTGGTATTCACTCTCGAACAAGCTCATGTCGTCAATCATGACCTTACTCCCCGTGAAATCACTCGTGCGATTCACGTTGGTGACCAAATCATGGAAAACTCTAATCCATAACCCCGATTTCACCAAAAACCACCTTCGTCATTCATCAACCAATCCCAAACTCCGGTAACCGTGCTTATTGGGCCGACCTTATTCCAGCACCGTTTTCCGCTTGTCTCGCCCTCTCCCAGCCCTAATCGAAGCCAATCACCATCGCCACCCATTTTCGATGACCAATCATTCAATATGGTTCGTAATTCCAAGATCGTTGGATCCTCCAAAGGGTTGATATGTTGGGGGGTTAATTTCGATTCCGAAATAAGCTTTACCTCCACTATTTGAATCCATCAACAAGATTGGAATCTATGTCCCCATACTTTCGTCACCTTCCTCCTCGTTACGATAATTGTTTCACCGTGTTTGGGTTTGGCTATGATAATCTTAGAGACACCTATAAGACTGTTGGAGTTTACTGTAACCCTAACGCTAAGAGATTTGAGCACAAGACAATGGTTAGGGTTTATACATTGGGTTTGGATAAATATTGGAAGAAGATGCAGAGTTTTTCGGCTTTAATTAGGTTTTCTTATGGCTGTGATGGTCGGTTTGAAAATTTTGTTAATGGAACTCTTAATTGGCCTACTGCTACACCTGATGAAGCGCAAGTGATTTCTTCTGTTGATCTTGCAAATGAGACATGTGGGGTGCTTTCGTTGCCAAATGTTGTTCTTGGTGATTTTGAGTTTGTTGAAAAACTTAGTTTGTGTGTTTTAGGGGATTGTCTTTGTTATTGTTATAAGATGAATGAGAATCGATTCGTGTTGTGGCAAATGAAAGAGTATGGAGTTGCAGAGTCTTGGACTAAATTGCTCAACGTATCTTATCAGGATATTAATGCTGGAGTTGTCAACCCTATTCAATACACTCATACACCCATCTTCATGTTGGACAGTGGTCAAGTCCTGTTGGAAGTCGATCATTGCATATTCATTCTCTATAATCCCGATGATAATTCACTCAGGTATCTCGAGTTTGATTATTGGATTTTGTTTAAAGGGACTACTCATATTGAGACCCTGGTTTCACCTTTCCCTACCGGTGGCTGATTATGATATGTAGGTTATCTGTCTTCAGATATTTTGCTAAGTTTGGTTTATTTGATTTTATACATCCTGGATTATGTCTTTATTTTGAATGTTATTGACATTTTGTGCACCAACTCCGGATTTATGTTTTGGTTTATATAATTTTATGGTTGTTGGATTATGTCTTTGTTTTAAGTGTTATTGACATTTTGTGCACCAACTCCGTTTTGGTTTATTTAATTTTATGGATGCTGGATTATGTCTTTGTTTTAAGTGTTATTGACATTTTATGTACCAACTCCGGATGAATGTTGCTGGACTAATGTTCATGGGTGAATTCAAATCTGTCTATCAGATTGTAGTCTTTTAATTGAGTAGAAGCTAGTTTTTGAACGTGAAAAATGACTGTTTAATCTATTCTGTTAATTGTCAAAGTAATGAAAGTGAAAGTGCAGCCAAACCTATGAATTACTCTATTCTTATCATCTCATTCAACTACCTATGTTTATCACTATCCCCAACAGTAACTCCTATGTGCTCCATAAAGTGTTCTTTTTCATTTTACATTTTTTAAGAGAAAAAAAAAATACTAGAATACTAATTTGTAAAGATATATTATTGAACGTTTGTGTAAAAATCTTTTACACCGACAATGTATAGAAATTACACTATAAATAAATAGTTAATAAATCCGCTTCTTCGATGTGGTTCCCTCTCCCTTTCTTTCTATTAGCTATGACACTGCTCTCTCCACTCAATTTTTTTGTGCATAAACGAATACAAACAGAACTCCAACTCTTTGTGTCAATAAAAGAAAAAAGATAGAACTCCAAGCCTTCTTCTCTACAATTTAATTATAAAACCAGAGGGAAAAAAGAAAAACAAAACTACACCATGAGCTTTAAGATAAATAGTTAATAAATTTAAGTTTTTAAAAAAAATATATAAATGATAGATAACTAGATTCTTTATTCATATTGTCAAGGATTTGATTCATACCATAAGAATGAAAAAAGTATTATTAAGGTTTTGTTTGTTAGAGTAGAAAATAGGAAGAGAGAAAATAAGAAGAGAGAAAAGGAGGAGAAAATGCACTTTTATCTTATTTGGTGGATGAGAGAAATAAGGAAGAGAGAACAAAATTGGTGGGACCCACCTAAAATCTTTTTCTCTCCCCAAGTGAGAAGAAAATGGAAGAGGGGAGAGTGTTTCATGTAAAATGACTTTTGTACAAGTCTTTTTAGATTCTCTTTCAATTATTTAATAAATTTTAATAAATTGAATTAAATTAATCATTTATTTATTTGAATTGGATTGAAATTATTAAAATAATTATATTAAACTAATATATTTGATTAGTTAAAATAACTTAAATCAATTAAATCAATTTAAATTATTTGATTATTTCAATTAACATAATTAATAAAATTAAAATATTTGTATATTGATTTTTTAGTTAAGGGTATTTTTGTCTTTTTAAAAACAATTACATTTCTCTCTTCTCACTTTCTATCCAACCAAACAAAGGAGAGAGAGAACACACTTCTTTCTCCTCTATTTCTCTCTTATTTCTCTTATACCAAACAACTATGACTGGGTATGCGGACTGGTTCAGTCCGTTAAGTCCGGTCCGCATAGGTCCGCACTGAAACGGACCGGACCTAAAAGTCCGCATGATAAATGGACTCTGTAAAACAGAGTCCACGTCCAGTCCACATAGTCTGCGGACTAAACGGACTGTCCGCGGACTCGTAACCAGTTATTTTTTTTTTCTTCATCAAACATAAAAAAAAAAAAAAATTTGCCAACCTTGCCAGTTGCTAATTCCTTTTCTAGACACAAACATAAACAATTACCCAAATGTGCAAACAAACTCACGGTTGCCCCAACTAAAGATAAATATATTGAATACCAAATCTGTATATCCATTAGATAAATCAAAGCAATAGGAATCCACAGTAACCCAGCAGCACAACCATTTCCTCCATTTTTAATAATCTCATGCCATTGATAATTAACATTCTTAAGATCCAGTACTACCTTTGAGGGATCAATCATGGGTCTGTTCTCTAACAGATCTAAGATCTTCTGGCAAAAAAACAAAAAAGTATAAAAAATATTACTAAGCACGAACAAGATGTGTCACGTGTGATATCACTGAGATCTAAGATCAAACATGCCAGATGTGTGAAGGCCGGACGACAACGAGCACGAACTGAGCAACGGCGATTTGAGCAGCGATGACTTGAGCGGCAGCAACCTACGATTCGCGAACGGTGGTGAGGCTGAGGCGCGAACGGAAACACCAGGTGGAAGATGGTGAGGCTGAAGGTGGTGAGAGATAACGCAGGGTTGCGGAATGATGGTGAGGAAGGAGTGAGGACGTGAGGCTGAGCCGCTGATGAGGAATGGGGTTGAGGGAGTTAGGGTTTTTAGGTCAAGATTTCAGTTGGGCTGTGTCTTTGAACCGAATTTGTGGCCCAATACATTTAAATTTTTTTGTTAAAAGTGCACAAGTCCGCGGACGGGTCCGCAAATCCGCGGACCGAGTCCGTTTAGCCAGCGGGCTAAACAGGCCGGACCCAAAAAACCCGCATTTAAATGGACTCGCATTTTAGGGTGTCCAAGTCTGCGAGGACTGCGGGTTAAGCTGATTGTCGGCAGACTCGGGTCCATATACCTAGTTCTACAAACTACACATCAAATATACTATATTTGTCATATTTTTATCTCTTCTCATATTCTTTCTCACCTCTTTCTCTCTTCTCATTTTCTTCTCACAACCAAACAAAGCATAAAAGAGATAAAATTCACTTCAATGATTTTTACGCGTTCAAAAATTTAGTTTCTACTATTGAGTGTAAATGTTGTTCATTAAAAAAAATCAATAACAATACTCTCAACAAATAATCTATACTATACACATTTAAGAATAATACTCATTAAATGCTCTTACAAGTGTCATCTTCTCATGCATTTCATATTTAATGCATTATTTCGTAGCAAACATTTATGCACCTAACGATTTTTTGTGCATAATTATAGAAGGTTTTTATGTCCAGCTTCTAATTAACAAGAGTATTTTATAATTAAAGCTTTCCATTTAATTAATATCAAGAATATATATATATATAATCACATTGAATTCTCATTCATGTGTCAACCTATATGTAAAATAAATTTTAATTCAAAGTCAGAAATTAAACTCAAGGGCACACATCTAAGATGGCAATAAATCATTTTTTTTCCTAGCATTAAACATTATATAAAGTCTTAAAAAAAAGGTTATATACAGCTGAAAGCATCAATTAATAATATTTTTTTTTAAGCGAGCACACACTCTTTTTAATAGTATGCTGGTCTTTTTTTAAAAAGAATTTTTCTAACCTGTGCAACTTTGCACATGTTAAAAAAGCATAAAATAGAAATGTTGTATTAAAAATAATAGCTTTTTAATTTTCAAGAAATTGAATACACAACTTCCAATACAACATTTCTACTTTTGGTTTCTTAACATGTGTAAAATTGCATAAGTTAGAAAAACCGTTTTAAAAAAGTTATATACAGAAGGTTACTTCCTCCAAATCCTAGGTGTATGATTATAATTTTTTTAAATAGATATTGCATGTAGCACGGGCCAACAAATATGTTGTAAAAATGTTTTTCGTGTAAAATATTTTTTTTAACCAAGAAAATTTCAATTTTTTTTAGTATAGTATATAAAGTATAAGACAGGAGGATGGATGTTGTACAAGAAAATATGGGAAAATTACATACATGACACAACACATATTTTACACGAAAAACATTAATTAATATCTATATATAAATTGATGAATATGGAAATCATAGAAACATTACATATGGGAATAAAATTTTACATAAAGTCAAGAGTTTAATTAGTATGTATTGTCAGTATAAAATTTTTTACAATCTCAACCAATCACAAATCATGGAATCAATGACTTTTAAGGTGATTTGGATAAGAATAAAAAAAAATTCAATGATGTGGTGATTTATTATCGGTTGACAGTATAAAAAATCTTTACACTAACAGTGTATAACAATTAAACTCTATAAACAATGGGGGGATTTACATTTAAAGATATATTTCAGTTTATTCACAAGAATGAACATCATCCATATAGGTTTCAAATCTAAAATCTTAACAAATTTTTTAATACAATTTATTGTCCTTTTCTTTATTATCAATAACATCTATTAAATATAATAATTTACTTTTTACATCAAATACCAATATTCTATCCGCGTCAATTATCCCGTGCATGACTCTAGTTAAATACAGACAATGAGAATATTATGTTGAGACAGACTCCACGTTAGCCGGTGCGCATTCCTTCTCCTTCGAATCCTCCTTTTCTGTACAAATAATTAAGGAAAAGTGATTGTGCTGATAAGTAAATACATGACAACACATATGTAAAAGAAAATAAAAAATTTAAGAAAAAAAGGACAACACATGACAGCAAGATTCTCGCTGATTAAAAAATGGTATAACCCAATGAATATAAGTTTTTTGTGCGTTTCTTAAAAATCAAGAATCGGATTATAAGATTAATCTTGGTTAAGGGTTTTTTGTTTTTTTGTTTTTAATAAGCAAAAGAATATATAGAAATGACTACAAGGGGTTAATATATCTTTTGAATTCAAACCTTTAATTTTGAACTGATGAGTTCAAACCAATGCTTCAAAACCGGACCAGACGGTTCAATCGTGAATCGGTCAGTTCGGTTATTCAGTACAACTCTTTTGAACCATAATTTGATTGAATCACCCAAAAATCGGTTGAATCAGATTGAACTAGAGTTGAATAACTTTGAACCGCCAATTGGATCCGGTTCAACCATTGAAACTGATTTTTATTTATTTGTTTTTTAATTTACCCCCAATTTAGTATTTTCTTGTTTATTTATTAATTTATTAATCATCAGGTTCAACTATGGGTTGAATCGGTTGAACCAATTGAATCATGACCTAGATGTCTCATCGGTTCGATTTTCGGTTTGATTTTTAAAACATTGGTTAAAGCTACTTTATTAGTCAACAATGAATCTTGATCACTAGATCCGGTCTTATTTGAATGGTTAAAATTAAAAGACAAATTATATGCCTTTTTTAATCGGTCAATTAATCACTAAACAACTTTTAATATTGACCATCAATATATAGTTATACAGTTAAGATTTATTATCCTCATATTTTTTAAAATAAAATCTATTCTCATTATATATACATTATTTTTTTTTATTATATATATATATATATATATATATATATATATATATATTATGCCAATTGTAATTTTTATAATAATTTGTTTTCAAAGTTAGGAGTTCATTGGTTAGTGTAGTGAACTTTTGATCCACGCTCCTTTTTCATGTTTTTTATTTTATTTTTTGTAACTAACATTGTGATAGCCATGGATAAAGCAACATCAATATATTATTTTATTAGCAAAATTAGTCTTTTGGCCACTTATCTTAATTATTTTTTTTCAACTTGGTTCTATAACTTTTGTTTTTGGAAAAAATAAGTTTCATATGTTTACAAACGTTAATCACGTTAGTCTTTGTCCAACACTGTTACTAACAGTCTTACATGTTTGTTAAGTGTTCAAGTGGCCATGATGTGGTACGTGATGTGGCACCCAAATTATTATTTTGATCCCTTGTATTAATTGTTTTGTACGTTCAACGGTTTCTTAACCTTTTTTGCGACAAATAAATCACTTGTGTTTACAAACGTTAACAAAGAGGGCCTAAACATTAATCTCCATCCAACACCATATATTATATTACTAATGGTTCTATGTGTCCATTAAGTGACCAAAAATGATCATGACATGGTGAGTAATGTAGCACCCAAGATTGAGGGACGTGACATCAAGCAACGATACATCTTGAACCTTTGCATCTCCTTTCTCTCTTGTTTACACAGAAGCAACTAATCATTCGTTGCACATGGGATGTCATGCTCACCAGATGGGATGTTTAATAAAATATATTTTAGTTTTAACTCATTAAAAAAAATTAATATTGAATATATCATTACTTTCTTATTTTAATTCTTTCATTTAACATTACTTTCTTATTTTATAGTTTCTTGGGAAAAGATCGTCATTGCGTTGATTGAGATGACCTAGCCGCCATTGAGATGAGGAACAGTGCCTTGCCGCTGCCATCACCTGTTTCTCACGACCTCCTCCCTGATGCCTTCGTGACCCCTTCCTTTCCATCAGCCTCTTCCCAACCTTAGCCAAGACCAATCGCCCTCTCCTACCAGCCAGACCCCCCCTCTCACTAATTTCTTCCTCTCTGGCCCTCCCTCTCCACCATCGTTTCCTCATCCGCTACCCGATCTCTCCATCATCATCATCATCTTTGGTTGCTCTTCTTTTGGCTTTGTGGTTCCTGTTTGATTTCTTTGTGTGTTCCTGTTTTGGATTGTGACGATTGTCTCATGGCTTGTCCTTAGGCGTTTCTCAATCCAAAATCTTCTTCAAAAGCTTCGCCTTTTCCACAACGAAAATATTTTGCCCAGGCTTTGAATGGTTCGTTTGACATCTCGATTAGTCAGCTTCCTCGACCGTGCGTTAATGGAGACTCTGTCTCTATCAAAATATCCGAGGATGAATATCAAAGGGGGGTGGAAGGTTGCAAAAACAACCTTCATGGCCGCTTGTTGTTGTTGAAGGGTGATATTCCTATAAAGATATCCGACCTACGTGACAAACTTTCAAAACTATGGAAGCCTTTGGGGCAATTGAAGATTATTCCGTTAGGAAAGGGATTCTATGAATTCAGTTTTGCTTCTCAAAAGGACTTACGTAGTGTCTTGGCTGTTGGGGCTTGGAACCTTCAACCAGGGCTATTGCGTCTTTTTCAGTGGTCTCCTGATTTTATTCCTACTAAGCAGAAACAATCTCATGCTTAATGCTGGGTTAGAATTCATGACTTGCCGCAGGAATATTGGCGCTCAAAATTGTTATTTGAAATTGCAAGCGGTTTAGGTACTCCAATAAGTTTGGATGAAGCTACTCGTACTCGGGCATATGGTCACTATGCTCGAGTTTTAGTGGATGTTGATTTAACAGGGATGTTGTTCAAGGAGATTATGGTAGAACGTGAAGGTTTTGTATTTCCTGTCGGTATCGAATATGAGAAGCTTCCTTCTTTTTGTTCTCATTGTAAATCAATTGGGCACTTGGCTTCGACTTGTAAATTTGACAAGGAGAAACTGGTGCATAAGGATTCGCCTCTGGTGCAAAAGACTAAGCAAGCTTATGTCCCTAAGGTTCCAGAGCAGAAATCAATTGAAGTTAATGGGCAGATCGATACATCACCAGGCGAAAACTTGAGTGATAGTGAATCAATTGAGACTGTCTATGAGGAATTATCCCTTGATCATGTCTCAAATTTCATTCCACAAAACTCACCTTCTGTTGCAACCAATGCTGTCATTGGCTCTATAGAGAAGATCTCAACTTCCGTTGCAACTAATGTTGACTCTACAGTCAAGGATACTCCGGTGCCCGAGCATACTCCAGTGTCTGTGCATCCAACACTACCTGTGATTTAACAATTAGTGGTAAGAATCTTGAGACTCCTGGGATTAATTCAAGTTCAGTTTATGTTCAAGATCTTAGCGCTTTTCCAACTGTTGTTCAGAATGATTTTAATGTTTTATCTGCTTGGTTGGAAAAACAAAAAGATGCTAGTACTTCTAAGGAAGGAGAGCAGAATAATAATAATGTTGCTGAAGATGGTTTCACGGTGGTTACTTCAAAATCTCAGAAGAAATATAACCTGAAACTGAATAAAAAACCTACTTCTAGGTATGCTTGATTTTCGTTTATTTTGCATGTGTTTTGGTTTTTGTCCCCTCATGTTCTTGTTTTCTTTTTTATTTTATTAATAAATTTATGGTGATTTGTCACCTTGCTTTAAAAAAAAAATAGTTTCTTGGGAAAAAAGTCTAACCCGCATTTTTTTTTTATAACGCATTTTTATTCCATAGCTTGCCAATGGATAATATAACAGAAAACACCACAGCCATTGGTATTGTTAAACATTGCTGTCTGACATTACTTGTCCTAAAGTCACAAACTTTCTTAAATCCTATATATATGTCCAAATCTTCCATGGTTCTTCATCCACAACTCTACTTGCAGCTTACTTTTTGCGTGGCATGTACTGTCAGAACATCTATTCAAATCTATAAATAATCAAATGAAGAATCGAATATATGTAGTCTATATAGCATATGAATGAAATGGCGAATGAGTGTAGGTTTAAATGAAATGGATTTGAGTTCCTTGAACTCGTGATTTTTTATTTATTATTAGATCCATATGTATGAAAAATGTTATTGGATGAGCCCCATTTAGAATGTGTTTGGGAAAGCTGGAAAAAAAAAAAAAAGATTATGCTGATAATCTATTTTCAAATAATTGATTATTGTGATAATCGATTATAATCAGAATCTGTTTTTGTTTGGGTATGTTTGCTGAAAAGCGAATTTAAGATAATCTATTTCGTTTGGATGATGCAAAAATAATCACTTTTACATAATAAATTACGAAAAAAGGGTACGAAGATATTTGTTTATAATGTTTGTTTTTCTTTTAACATTAGATTTTTTTTTATATCTTTTCATCAATTATAAAAATTGAATAAAAATTCTAACTTTTTTCATGATTATGGAAATAATGTGAAAATATATTATTTTTTACAATAGTTAATTTAAAAAAATATATATTTCAGTTTGCACTTCCTTGCCAATTGTCATCTACAACTACAGGATACACCAAAGCCTCCAAAATATTTTAAACTCAATATCTGGGTACAGCAAAGCAACAAAATCCACCACCACGACCAAATTTGCCACTGAACCCTCCATCCCTAACTAACCATACCCATCCATAAACTTCACAATCTCTCTCGAATCCCAAATGCCCACCATTTCTTTCTCCATCATATTCACCCTCCTCACCATTTCCACTCTATCTTGCGTGGCGCACTCTTTGGGCGTGAACTGGGGATGTACGGGAAGTTGTGAAATTAATGTGGTTGTTGAACTGAGAGGGTTATTATCGTAATGAAAGGTGTAACTGGAAAATAATCAAAACTCAAATATCAAAACAGTCCTACGGGGTGGATGGTAAAAAAAGCTGAAAATCCTCTAAAAAAAGCTTTTTATAATGTTAAGCTAAAAACCTAAACACACTTAATTATTTTCAAAACAGCTGAATGGGAAAGATTATAATCTTTCCCAAACATGCTCTTGGATACCTAATCATATCTAAAAAATTAGTTTCTCATTCATCAAGTCAGAGAATACATTAAAAAAATATATGTATAAATGATAGAGACCCCAGTCTTATTTTGGTATATCATTTCCTGTCCCCATCAATAACATATTACTACATAAATTAAAATTTTATGTAACATTAAAAATGTAAAATATGTGACAATATGTTACTGGTGAGAACAGGAAGTAATACACTAAAATGGGACAAATGATCTCCACTCATGTATAAAATTGATGATTGTATTTTTATTTTTATTTTTCATTTGAAAAAACCAGATCAGAAAATCTTATACTAAAATAGGATTTTTTTTCATCGAAAAATTTTAATAACTTCCACATGATTAGCTGGAGCGAATTCCTTCTCCTTCACTTCCTCCTTTACATGTGCTAATAATTAAAGGTGATTATGTTATGAAGTTAAAAAAAGAAAAGAAAAAAGAAAAAGAAAGAAGTGGCATAACAGTAGACTAGAAGAATCAATTCACCAATTAAAAAATGCAAAACCTTCTTTTTGCGATACCACAGAGTAAGCCGAGTAAAGGTTTTTGTTTTATAATAATAATTTATTTATTTATTGAGGCTATAGCCAAAGCGGACCGAAGGTTATTTTTTTGGTTTAAATAAATTTTTGTCCCTACAAAATTTTGTTATTTTGATTTTAGTTCCTATAAAAAAATTTCTTAGAATTTCGTCCCTGTAATCTCAAATATTTTGTAAATAGTCTTTATCATCATATTTTTCTATTATATCGAGGTAATTTAATTTTACTGTCCGACTTGCTATAAAATTTGGTCAGAAAATAAAAACAAAATCATACATTAGAGACCACATGGGTTAAAATTGCTAAATTCCTTCATTTTGTGTAATCTCTAGTACTTAGGGATACCGAGGTAATTTATTGTTGTTGTCCGACTTCACCCAAAATTTGGCTAGAAAATAAATATAAAAAAATCATACATTAGGACCACATGATTAAAATTGACAAATTTTTTTCATCCGGTACGATTTCCAGTACTCAGGAATAATAGTAGAGATTGATTACAAATTTTTTGAAATTATAGATATGAAATCCAAACTTTTATTTACAGGGACTAAAATTAAAATCGATAAACTTTAAAGGAAGTGAAAACTTATTTAAACCTTATTTTTTCGATGAAAGATTCCTATCTCAGCACTGGTTATATTATATATGTGTATATATCGTCCTACGGAAACACGTTTGCTAGATGCTACTTTAATTGCCTTAAAAAAAACAGATGCTCTACTTTAATCAGATAATTAAAATTGTTAATATATTAAATGATGCATATATAAATATTATCACTGGACCATAAAAGAATAGCATAGGAGCCTGATTAAAGTAAAGAATAAAAGTAAAAAATATAAGACTAAAGAATATCTTAATGAGCGCTCTTTGAGCCGCGAGGCCTGTCACTACACCAAATTTTACTTTTAGCGTTAATTATTTAATGGCTATAGAATAATAACCGGTAATTCATTTCCTAAACTAAAGCTTTCATGACAAAATAAACATTAGCCAATAATAAATGTTTTCTATAGGCAATTATCGTAAATAGCGGTGGCTAAAACTATTGACCACTAGAATATTTCATCTCCCGCCGAATTTTCATCCAAATTTCTGAAAGTCTCCCCTTAGTCAACAGTCTCTTCACTCTCAACTTCCATTCCTTCACAGTTCACACCCTAATCTCTCTCTCTCTCTCTCTCTCTCTCTCTCTCTCTCTCACTTTAATCGACAATATATGTGATTACTGAGTTTTGTTTTTCGTTTTTCCATCTTTGAATCTACGTACTGTGAAGGAGCGTTCGGCATCGACGGCGGAGACGTCGTCGCGGTAGTTGCGCCAAATAAGGATGCTTGCTCTAGATTCCACTCTGTGTCGTTCGATTCCCTCCGAGCTTGCTCCCAAGGTTTCATACTCTGTTATTCATTGACTTCACATTCAAAGTGCAACAGATCATGCTTAAAATCAGTAACAACACTCATCTTGACATATTCTATCGAAGTTGAGAGTGTGCATTGATTAAAATTTATAATTCACGTTATCTAAGTCATTACCGAGATAAATCGATATCTAGTTCTGCCATCTTCTGAGCCATAAATTTGTTTTTGCGATGATCTTCCTTTGAGAAACCTTGTTTGCAGTTGTTTTGTGGGACAATTCGATTGTAGAATCGGTCTTGAAGAAAACAATGATAGAGTAAAGGAAAGGAAGCTGTATCCGGAAGAGTGTGAGAATCAAGTGAATGAAATGTTAGAAAAACTTCATCATCTGCAATCTACTTTGTCTATCTGAAGGTTTATGTTCTTACTATTGTCATTAAATGTTAGTTTCTCCTAATTACTAGTAGTTGGCCATGTGATGTGAAGTGATTTGTCTATTGTGGATTCTGGTGTGAGTTATTTAGCTTTAGCTATTTTGATTTTTGAATTGAGAAAATAGTTTTTTTTTTATTTTTATTCCTGTTGATAGTAAAGAATATTTCAGTAAGCATTCTTTGAGCCGCGAGGTCATACCTTGACCTTGGTGACCTAACTCACCTAAATTTTTTTGTAGAAAAAAAGAGTATATATATATATATTGTAGACTCAAATATAGGTAAAAGCCAACTAATTCAACTCAATTTAATGCTAGTGTTCCAAAAGTCAAGACAATCAACCAATCCAACTAATTCTACTTTCACTTTTCCAAGAGTATTAAATACTCCCAAGACAATTAAATGATAATTTAATAATTGTAATTTATTTTTTTATATAAATCAACTCAATTAAATTAAATTAACTAACTTTTTTAATAAATATAAAGTTAATTAATTTTACTAATAATTAAATTCGAACGGATATTTGCCTCGTAAAAAGAGGTGCTTGCATACAAGACAAGTGACAACCATCCAATTTGGTGACCCAAAAATTAAAGGAGTCCCGTTATTTGGACAACCCAAATACGGGACAACCGGACAACTCCCCAATTTAGCGCTATTGTAGTACTACTGTAGTTTTTTTTTTTTTTTTGACTTTTGTTGACTTTTTTTTAAAAAAATAAAAATTTTATTTTCTCAAAAAGACCTATTAACCAGATAATGAACGTAATTAACCAGATATTTGTACCTGATTAACCAGATATTTGCACATACTTAATCAAAAAAATTTCTCAACAAAACCCATTAACCAGATAATGAACCGAATTCACCAGATATTTGTACCCGATTAATCAAATATTTGCACATACTTAACCAAAAATTTTATTTCTCTACAAAACCCATTAACCAGATAATGAACAGAATTCACCAGATATTTGTACCCGATTAACCAGATATTTGTACATACTCAACCAAAAATTTTATTACTAAAAAAAACCCATTAACCAGATAATGAACATGATTCACCGGATATTTGTACATGATTCACCGGATATTTGCACATACTTAACCAAAAATTTTATTTCTCAAAAAAACCCATTAACCAGATAATGAATGTGATTCACCGGATATTTGTACCTGATTCACCAGATATTTCCACATACTTAACCAAAACTTTTATTTCTCAAAAAAACTCATTAACCAGATAATGAACTGAATTCACCAGATATTTGTACCTGATTCACCAGATATTTGCACATACTTAACCAAAATTTTATTTCTAAAAAAAAAACATTAATCAGATAATGAATAAACCAGATAATGAACGTGATTCACCGGATATTTGTACCTGATTCACCAGATATTTGCACATACTTAACCAAAAATTTTATTTCTCAAAAAAACCCATTAACCAGATAATGAACTGAATTCACCAGATATTTGTACCTGATTCACCAGATATTTGCACATACTTAACCAAAATTTTATTTCTAAAAAAAAAAACCATTAACCAGATAATGAACTGAATTCACCAGATATTTGTACCTGATTAACCAGATATTTGCACATACTTAAAAAATGTTAGGAAAAAAAAACATTTTTTTTTAAATTTCGAATTTTTTTAAAAAAAAAAGTGAACAGTGTAGTGCTACAGTGCAGCACAGTGCAGCACAGTAGCACTACACTGTGCAACTATACGGGTTGTCCCGTATAGTTGTCGATGCTGGTTGTTTAAAAAACATTACCGAAATTAAAGACACGATAAACTAGGCAAGTTTTTCCTCCTCGGACGTGATTCTGCATTCTAGTACGCTGACAATCTAATCCAAACAGAAATTTTTTGGTGGATTAATCCAAACCGGATTTAGATGACTGCATGCGGTTAATGCAGTTGAAATGAATTACATGGTGCAATTGAAGTGTTGCGTCTACAAATCTGTTGTCCTAAAAAAATAGTGACTCGGTGTCCTTTATTATATCAAAAGTTGAGAATGTACAAAAAAATATTAATGAATTATGATTTTGTTTTATTAAATAACAAATTGTAATCAACAGTGAACAAAGAATGTGACCGAAAAGTGTGATAGAGAGGATCTCCATGCCTCTTAAGAAGATAAGGCACCCGTGTTTGATTAATTTTTGGGTAAAATCAAAGGCGAAAGTTCATACTATTTCTTCTACGGCCCGAAAAGAGTTGAGAACTTTGAGATGTAAAAGCGGGTCATGGTCAATTAAAATTTTATTAAAAAAAAAATACTATGTAGACTATAGGACGCAAAAATAAAATCGTCCACAAACATAATCTCCTTCAAAATAAGAAGAAACATGAAACTCTTCTATCAAATACTTTACAAGGCTGCGAGGCACTCGTCCTATTTTTTTTTTTTTTTTTTATCTTTTCATTTTATTCTATTCATCTAGAAAGTCAGCGCTACCTCATGTCCTCATCTCATTCGTCAGGAGTTAATTGGTCAGATTATGAAAAAATTGAAAGAACCTTGTTCATCAAGCCACCACCAAAATTGGACTTCAAAATTCCCCCTAAAGAACCCTCTAGAGCCTAAAGCCACATCAACCTCCCTAATATAAAAACCCACCCCTTTCCCTTTCTGCCCCATCACCAATCACCCAATTCACTCCTTTCTCTCCATAACACCCCCACCCTTTTCCCTCCCTTTAATTTCTCCCTTCCAAAACACACCCCCACCATACACACAACAATTCTTAATTTATTCATAATTAACATATGGGCACTCTAATTGGACATGTAGCTCCAGGTTTCGGGTTCTTACTTATTGGTTTGTGGCACCTTTACAACCACATCAAGCTCCATGCTCTTAACCCCAAATCCTATACTTCTCTATCATGGTTCCCTACGTCCAAGTCCAAATACCTAGAGCTTTTCCTCATCATGGCTGGTTGCACAGCCTCCATATCCATGGAACTCTTCATAGGCCCTGATCGCCACCAACCTTTCGACCCTGATGGAACCATCCCTTCCAACCATCTCCACAACTTCGAACACTCCTCCATCTCCATGACCTTCTTTGTCTACGCCGCCTTCGCCATCATCCTCGACAAAACCATCGCTGAAGCTCAGTATGGTTTAACACAGTTGCTTGGTGCCATAGCTTTTGGTCAACAGTTTCTTCTCTTCCGTCTTCACTCTGCTGATCACATGGGACCAGAAGGGCAATACCACTTGCTTCTTCAACTCGTTATCCTTGTTTCTTTGGCAACATCCCTCATGGGAATTGGGTTTCCCAAGAGCTTCTTGATCAGCTTCGTGCGTTCTATCAGCATATTCTTCCAGGGCTTGTGGTTTATGCTCATGGGCTTCATGCTTTGGACACCGGGGCTTATACCAAAAGGGTGCTTCATGAACTCTGAGGAGGGTCACAAGGTGGTGAGGTGCTCGAACCATGAGTCCCTCCACCGTGCTAATTCGCTTGTTAATATCCAATTCAGCTGGTTCATCATCTTGGTCACTATTTTCGCAGTGTCTTTCTACTTGGTTATGGTGAAGCTTTATGGTGGAAATAATAAGGTTCAGTATTTCTCTTTAGGGAACGAAGAAGAAGAATACAGAGAAGAGGAGAAGTTGAGTGACGATGTTGAGTCCCAAAAGAGAAGCATAGGTGGCAGCCCCATGAGCTTTATCCATGTTGGGAAAACCTTTTCACCCGTTGATGTTGAAAGGTAGAGTGATGAAATATACCATAGGAAGGGTTAATTAGCTTAATTTGTGATTAATTACTGGTTAGGTTGGGTGGGTGATGTGTACAGGGTCTTACAAATAAGGTGGTGGGATCCACTTTTTTTAATTATAGGATTAAATTAATTAAGCCAGCATTCATAACGTGGGACCTAAGGAAACTCGTGCATGTAGCTTGTATGTATTTTTTTTTTAGAAGAAGATTTGTTTTGAAGGTGTTGTTTGGTTTGGATGATCTCAAAAGGATCATTAGTGTATCTGCATATGTACGCTTGTGGAAATGTCTGAGAGATTTCCTTGATTTTAAATTTATTTGTCACTTTGAAGATTATTTTAATTTTGCAACGATTCTCCCGTCATTTGGTTTTACGTCTTTTGTTAATAATTGTTTTATAATTATTGATCAAATTACTTTTATTTTGAAAGTGAATAAATAACTAAAAATTAAATATAATAAAACAGTATAATAAAAGATGGGAGATGAAAGTTTTAATTAATTTTGTTGGTTGTGAAAGCAACTGCAATGTGGTTACCACTTACCAGTCTCCAGTCTTTTGCCATGCATTGCTCGTGCTAGGGTGGAAGCTGTGGGCCGTACGTGGTTTTAATTTGTTTATGACTGTAATTTGTATCTACTGATAGTGTAAAGTTTTTTGTACTGTCAACTAATCAGAATCATGGATGTAGATGACTTTTAAGATAGTTAAAATAAGAGTTAAATATTTTTAATGATATGTCAATTTTTAATTGATTGACAGTATAAAAGATCTTACACTATCTGTCAGCGCATATCAATTAAATCCTCAATTTATTACCAACTACTTGTTTTGCATTATATGGTCATGACACTGTGTGATTAAAGGTCTATCATACAATGATTGTAAGGGGCGTGTACGCTTGTGTTGCTTAAAAAATAAAGTAAATTTTGACTTAATATTTCAAATTTATATAAGTTAATATAAACATAAACATCAATCTAAATAATAGAATACAATTGTAAGTTAACAAAGTTTGGACAGTGACATTCCTTTGAAATATCAAACATATATTCTTCTAGATAATTGTGGATAATATATGGTGTTTCTTTTATTTATTTATTTTTATCTATTTTTGAAATGTGTATATATAAAAAGATAAAAAAATGAATTAGAGATAAAAATAAATATATACATTATTAAACACAATGCTCAAAATTTGATATTCAAATTATAACAAGTCTCTTGATATTAGATATAACAATGGGTAGAGTCTAGATAGTACTAGAATATATATCCCCATACTCACATTCTCACACCCTCAAGATACATAAATATCCAAACTCAAATCCATTAATTGTGTTTTAGTTAAGTAAAGTATGTTCTTCCTTTAATATTTTTTTTTTACAAATTAATTAGTAAAACAATAATTCTATGTTATTATTAAATTTAACTATGAAAGATAAAAAAAAGAAAAGAAAAAAGAACGTTAATTAAAAATGCAACATCTAACTCAAATAAAGAGATATTAAAAAATATATTCTAATTCCTATTTATACAACATAACAAATAATAATACCATATTAGGATAGTAGACGTTAAAACAATAATAAAAAGGAAAAATATATTAATTTTATATGCGAGTATGAGATGAGATGAGTAGTACAGTATCCAACCAATCCCACATATATTTCCATAGAATTTAGCGAATAATTACCTAGACTAATTCCTATCCTTTTCATTGGGCGGCAAAATCTCTACTCATCAAGGGTAATTATTACGAATACTCATTGAGTATGAGTCCAAATGTCATCCATACTTCACATAAGAGAAATGGTATTAACATATCAAAAATTTTATATTATTTTACATCTTGTCTAGATAAATAAAGATAAAGTGATATCATATAAATTAAAAAATATATTTTATTTTTCTTATTTGAAAAATAAGTGATATTAGAACGATTAAAGATTTTTAATGTATAGAAATTATTGTTAGAAAGGAGTCTTGATGTAAAAAGATTGGAGTCATGGAATCAACATATATAGGCATAACTAAAATTATGTAGTACTAGAATACTCTTTTAATTGATTATCAAAAAAAAGAATACTCTTTTAATTGTTATTATGGCAGAATGTGTTTAGATTTCTTTTGGACTTTTGGCATCTGACCAAGACCCTTTTTTTTTCTTCTTCTTTTTTTCCTTCTGCAAACGTACGATGATCAAGGACAAGTAATGGATATACTCGTTGTACCCGCGCCGTCGTAATTGCCTATTCCTTACGTTATTATTCGCATAATAAATTGATGTCTTAATTAATTATTGATCAATGAATAGCATAGATTAATTAATGAACTAATTTTGTTAATTAATAATTAATTCATTGTTTATTAATCTTAGGATAAATTAAAAATAATATAAAAAACATTATCCTTATTCATCAATGGGAAAAGAATGAGAAAGACAAAAGGGAGGGCAAAATAGTGAGAAAGTATCATGACTATTGTGCCAACGAAGTAGCTATAGAAGCTTAGGAATGTCCTTCAAAAAGAAGTGTCAAAATGAGTTATCCGACCTATTTCAAACTTGATCGGGTCATAGGATTTATCAGGTCGAAATAAAAAAAATCCATTTTATTCGGGTCAAAAAATGACGATTCAAAGCCGATCCAAAAAAACTAAAAGGAAATGAGTTTGTTTTACAATCGACATGATTGTTCAACCCAAATCCAACAAGGTTACGAGCTCGATCAAGTCGGGCTAAAAAGTCCAATTTTATTGAATTAATTTTTAAGCCCAAATCATACATTTTAATGGGTTTAGCTAGAGATTACAGTTGGTATTTTATTCTGTAGGTATCCGTAAAAATTATTAATGGTAGATATGATAATTACCCACTTAATGGATGTGGGTATGAGGCAAGTAATTTCCTATAAAATTTAACAAGTATGAGTGCGGGTACGAGTACTCTTTATCCACCTCGTCATACCCTCGCACACACACACCATAGATTTAGGCATAACATTAGCTGACTGACAGGGATGTAAATGGGGCGGGATGGGTACGGGTAGTAGCCCCCCACTACCCGCCCCGTTGAATAAATTTCCTTCCCGTCCTTGCCTCATATCCATGCGGGTATCCACCTTGCGGGTTTTAAACAAATTTATCAATATTTGCGGATATCCATTGATATACATGGATATTATAACACTTCACAAAATTTATTGAATTTTATGTTAATTTTTTCATTCAAACACCCCTTTCTTGGTATCAATCAAAAGCATTAATCCATAAGACCATAACACAATAATGGAACAAAAGCAATAATACGTAAGACATTAATCCAGAAGTACTAAAATCAATAGTACTTGGATAAAAACAAAACAATAATCCAACGGCCACAAAAGGGATCACCATATTAATATTGGCTCTATTATACAATTTAACATCAAGAAAGAAATTAAGGGACATGAAACACTAAAATTGCTTTAACAGTGACATTCAAATTACTTCAAACAAAAAATAATGAAATGGACATTTTCCTTGGATAATTTTTCAAATGGGCATTTTTTTGTTAACTGAGAGGTAGGGTGCGGCTGCCAAAATTAGGGTAGGAAAAAAAAAAAACAAGGATAGTCCCAAAATTAGGGTAATTTGTTTATACATGTAAAGAGGTAGTTTAGTAATTTTACATGAGTTGGTATCTGCGGGAATGGATACTATACTATCCGCCCTCACCCCATTAATAAACAGATAGAGAAAATACCAGCTAAATTTATCTGCAGATACCCATTAAGGTATCCATTTTCTACCCACTGTAGATATTATCCGCATGTATCCATTGGTACAAGTAAAATTCATCCCTACTAACAGACTCATGAAGGGCAGCAAGGAGAGCAACCAAATAACAAGCATTTTTCTCACGCTTCACATGAAGCAAGGTGACATCCCAGCTACGGTGGAGGACCTGATATCTTCAATGATGTTTTCATAAACAAAGGCACAGGCCTCCAAATTCACAATTATTCATAGTTAAATTTCAATCCAAAATAAAATTATGTTTTGAACCATTCACCTAAAAAGTTGATGCATTTATAAGCATTCATCTATAAGTATGTGTTTGGATGACGGAATTTAAAAATCCAAGGAATTTGAAATTCTAGGAAATTCAATTGCTTCAATTGAATTCCCTTCATTTGTAAAATTCATTGTTTGAATAAAGTACTTAATTTTTTTAAAATCCCTTATTTAAATAAAGTAATTAATTTTCCTTCTTCATAATTAAGCAAAAATTAGTATTAAAATAACTGCAAGTATTTACAAATATAAAAAATGTATCAATAAATGATATTTTCCTCCATACATAGAATGCCATATATAAAAAAATATAACCCAGATATCTATAAATGTTTCTCTACTCCATGTTGAGAATGTTGTATACACGAATATAAACCATATATCTATTAAAAATTGTCATCCTTTGAACCAAATGTAATCCTTCACGTGGAAAACACCATATGCACAAATATAACAGCATAGTCCAACCCAAAATTTATCATCTTCTACGTTAACCGCACAATGCAAATCATCAAGATAAAAAACCTGCAACCAGTAAACAAATTGTTATCAGCACGCAAATGCAGCAAGCACATAATACGATCATATATGATTTGCCTTGAAACCAAACTCAGAGACCTTATAACATTATGACTTTATAACAGAGACTAATCACAAAAAATAGTGTCAGATAGACATTACTCAAGTCACTTCTTTCTCTCTTCCATTAACTCAAAGAAAAAAGTCTCCTTCAAAAAATCATGGAATCAGATGCCTCTATGGCTTTCTTCCTATTCTTTTCCTCCTTACTTCCCTTGCCTACCCCATCTTCCCTTTAAGAGTTCAATCTTTGAACTGTTCCCTGATTCTTTCGAAATACAGTTCATTCTATACAAGGGACCAATGTGCAAAGGCTTGAGTTGTTTCCATCTGACTTGGAAGTCATTGGTTCTAGTGGTAAAAACAGCCTATTACAAAACTACATGCCCACTTTGTAAGTTTAATCCTTTCCTGTACTGGTGCATAGTGGAGGTTTTATAACAGCAAGTTGCCTCTTTAATCAAATTCATTATACAGGTTCTATTCTAGCTCATTTTCACAGAGAAGGAAATGACTGAAATGAGACATATATATTGGATTAGAAAATCTGAAAATGACATTTACAATTTCTCTCCACAAATGTAGAAATTTTTCAATACCAAGTCCCAACTCTATACAGACATACACTGAATTACAAAACAATAACATTATGGCTTTGGCTGCAATTAAGAATGTTAATATGCATTCTGACAAATAATAAGACAAAGATAGCTAAGAGTGATAATGCTATATGTTGTAGCAGAAACAAAAAAGCACATGCAAATGTATAGCCTAGCTAGAACACTTCTTAGTCAAATTCTTCATTGACAAGCTGTGAGAAATGTTGTCACTTACTGTAAAATGGAGTCCCAAGGTTGAGGGTTCAAAGTCATTCTTGACAAAATATCCTCTCCTTATGATTTGTAACCTGAAGACATGAGAGTTGCTAGAGTGGTAGACTGGATAGGAAATGGATAGTCTGAGTTGACAAACAGCCTAAATTGATGAGTCTCGACTCTGGACACAAGCTACTCCTACTTGAGGAAACAATAAGCCTAAATTGATGAATTATATAGAAATAAAAATTCTCAAGGAAATTATCTATAAACACAAGGATGAAAACTTTTCTTTAGATATTTCTAGGTAAGGATGTAGCACACATACATGGACACAGATACAGCAGTGAGCTACATATAACCCACAAGACAACCACAATGTTTGTGTATGCCTATTACGAGCATTATATGCACATTTTAAGCATGCATCCAGATAATTAGTTAATTACTAGACTGTAGGACATACTGTGGCACTACTTCGAACTTGGTTCATCAAAGAAACATCAGTACATAGTGTGCATAAAAAAAAATGGTGTCACCTTATAGTGTTAAGTTACAGAGCTTCTCCATCTACACTTTCACATCTAAACTTTCCTATATTGCAAAGAAGGACAATAAATATTAAGTAGATAAATAGGACAGCCAATTCAACCACCACCTCAGTTAGCTTTTGTGTGATATTATGCTCTTCAAGAACTGCTATAGGTTTAACTGACAACAAAAGAAGAATACTGAAAGAGCAAGTTGAAGACAATTCTAGAATTTTTAATCAAAATTTGAAAGAAACAATAGAAAAGCAGCCACTATTGGTCATATTATGCTTTATGCCAAAAAAAAAAAAAGGCAAAGAAATAGCTATATCACCCATCTAACTATTTGCAACAGGTTTGGTTCGAAAAATAAACATATCCTCAATAGCCGAGAAGCCACATTGCGAGTCCTAAATCTTTGTGCTAGAGTCTACTAATATTCATTTCACAGACCAAGCTAAGAGGTAAAAGAACATGATAAATTCTTTTAGCTGCCTCAGTAGTGCAGTAACTTGTATGAAAGCTCAATGGCAAAATATTTTAGTTGAAGATCCAATTTTGATATTGACAGTGAACCTTGGAAAGGGAAGCCAGTCAAAGTTACACCTAATGAGTGAGTAATAATACCTGTCAGTCAAGTATAAGATCTGGTGAGTTAGTAGCACCAAGTTTGCTAGTCAACTTTCTCTTCAAGCCCTCAATTTCTGCACACAATGTTAAATAACAAAGGTAAACAGTAACAAATAACTCCTTGTTAATGGGTCAAACAAAAGTGCTGATCAAAAACCAACCAAATCAAAAACCAAAGTAACCCAAATAGGCCAACAAAAAAAATCTAGAAAAACAGCATAAAACACCCACCAAGAAGGCCAAACCAGCAAAATAAAGCACCAGTAGCTAACACAAAATGATCTACTGACTACTGATGCAAATACAAAAATAATTACTGAAATGAAATGCCAAAATTCGGCTTAGGCATTTCATTGAACAACTTGTGTTCATTCCAAAATACTAGAACTCAGTCATCAATAATACCGATCAACAAGATTATTTTAAAATAAGACAAAAGAGAACTAGAATAAGAAAAAAAAACCCAAAAAAAAAAAAAACCATGAGAGAGAGAGCAAGAGCAAGCAATGACAAGAACAAAATTACCATTGCATAAAAAAAACAAAGAGAAGTAGAAAGCAAGAGTAGATCTGATACCTAAAGCAGCTCCAAGCTAGGGCTATGTAGGTGAGGAATTCATGACGGAGCTGAGGAATTGATAGCAGTGACTGAGAACATGAAGCTGAGAAGAGAAAATCTGAAAATGGTGAGAAGAGATGATCCGAAAATGGCTATAGAGAACGTGAAGAAGAGTGAAACGACGTGAGAAGGGTGAGACGGGTCTGAGACTGAGAGTGAGGAATTTAGAAACTCCTTCTGTCTAGGAGGAGTTTGAAATTCTGTCATTTTAACTAAAACAAACCCTCATTAAAACTCCCAAGATTTTTAAATTCCTTCTACAAAATATCCAAACAACAGAATTTAAAGTAAAGTATTTTAAATACCCTAAAAAATTACATTACTCTCTTCAATCACCCTATCCAAACACACTTGGAGGTGTAAAGTATTGACATTGGTGCACACTACCAAGTCTGCTCTCTGTAAATTGTAATACAAATTACTGCTATGCCACAGGTCTAACGGATAAGCAATGGAGAAACTTGCAATTTCAAAAATATATTTAGATCTCCCCCTTTAAGTTTGAGCTCACATGTTGACTGCAATCTGCAGATTTAAGTCTCATAATAGATAATATCTTTTTGTGCATGTTTGCAATCTGAAGACTTGTGTGCAAAAAGGCAAGTTCTAGCAAAAATAATAAGGAAAGAACTATTTCATGTTCTAAAAAAAATTGTAAGCTAGTAGATAAACTAGTAAGGAGCATTTGTAGACAATTTTTAAAACCTGGATGCATGATGATTCCTGAAATTATTTCATACTGAAAGATCAGCATCCCCATCCTTAAAGTCAGCAAAACAGTGTAAGTGAACTGAAACTATTTAACTATCTAACAACACCACTGCACCCAGGCATTCTCTCCATTTTCTGGCTCTGGATTACGCTTCTTACCAACGATACATCCTCCCACCTTCCTGCATCTGCATATATGTTTGATAGGAGAACCTTACCTCCACCATGAGATGGCGCCAACCGTGCCAAACTCTCTGCAGCTCTCTCTCCTATATTTACATTTCCATGAGTTCTACATGCTGCTAATAAAGTTCCCCATATCACAATATCAGCCTCCATTGGCATGCTCTTTATCATTTCCTCAGCTTCTTCTAACAGTCCTGCTCTGCCCAAAAGATCAACCATACAACCATAATGCTTGATATCAGGTTCAACATTATATACACTCTTCATGCTTTTAAATATTCTCCGCCCAGGCTCCACCAACCCGGCATGGCAACAGGCACTTAGGACTCCTATAAATGTAATCGGATGGGGTTTAATATGATACCTCTGCAAATCAGAAAAAACCTCTAGGCACATACTTGCATGTCCATGTGAAGCTAACCCACATATAATTGCATTCCATGGGGACACAGAAGAGACTTTGTCGCGAATTTGATTGAAAAATTGTAAGGCAGTATTGATGCTCCCACATTTTGCATACATATCAATCAGTGCTGCACGTAAATTGTCATTCAAAGGAATGGATTCGCTGCGTATGTATTCGTGAGCCAATCTTCCTTCCTTCAATGTACCTAAAGTGGCAATTGCTGAGAATACACTCACCATTGTAACTTCATTTGGTTTCATCCCACTAGCTACCATTTCATGGAAGAGTTCAAGAGCCATTCTAGGCTGTTCAGTCTGTGAGTAGCCAGAAATCATAGTACTCCATGAAAATACATCTCTATCAGGCATCTCATCAAAGATTTGCCTTGCCTGGTCGATCATTCCATTTTTTATGAATCCGGCAACAAGTGCATTCCATGATTCTAGGTGATCCTTTATACCCACTTCAAATTGCAACTTGGCTAGGTCCATCATCCCACAAGCTGCATAAAAATGGATGATGGTAGTCTGTATAAAATTGTAACAGTCAAAACCTCTCTTAACAACTGTTGCATGCAATTGCCGACCATCACCAATTGCATTCAGACGACCACATGCTGAAACCAAATTCACAATCATAACTTCATTAGGCCCCAATCCAGGTCGTAGCATTGCACAATATATCATCAAAGCTTCATGCAAACAATCCATTTGGATATAACCATCGATCATGGTACCCCAAGTAATCACATCTTTATCAGGAATTCTCTCAAACAACTCCCTGGCCATGTCAACAAGACCTGCCTTTGAATATCCGTTCAACATTACATTGCAGGAGACTAAATTCCGTTCAGGCATCTCGTCAAACAACCTTCTAGCTTCCCCTACACCAGAACAAAGACAGTATGCATGCATCAAATTCGTCAAAACAATAACCAACTCCTCAATGCGGAATTTAACAGCCAAGGCATGAATCATGCGACAATTCCAAATCTCACCAAAATGTGAACAAGCAGATATCACATTCACAAGTGTCAAATCACTTGGTGGCACACCATGGGACCTCATATCCTTGAAAACCTCAAGGGCTTCTCCAAAGCAATCGTTTTGGACAAGACCCTTTATCATGGTGGTGTAGGAGACACAACCTTTACTCGGCATTACGTCGAACAGTTGGCGGCCATGTTCCAATTTACCAGCTTTGACATACCCAGAAATCATAATGTTACAGGAGACAGGATCCAACGTAGGAGAAGCCTCAAAAAGCAATTGGGCATCAGAAATGGAGCCGCATTTTGCATACATGTTGATCAAGCTGTTCTGAATGAAAGTGTTGGAGTGGAGGCCGAGTTTCAAGGTCAGAGAATGTATTTGGCGGCCTTGAGAGGAGGAGGGAAGGGAGGAACAGGATTTGAGCGCGGAAACCAAGGCGACCTCGCAATCGTGGTGATTGTCTTGTTGTCTGGCATTGTATAGAATGCGAATGCAGTGTTGTGGGTTCTGCGGGGCTTTGGAGGAAGTGGAAACCCATCTTAGAGTTGGATTTGGTAGCTCAAATGAAAGAGGAGAAGGTAGTGATCGAGGGAAGAATTTGAGTCTGAGAGTGGCGGAGATGAACACCAACATGAAGGAGGGAAGTAGGGACGATAGAACGGGGGAGGATAAAACTTAATTCTCTGTTCGTCGTCTTCCCCGATGTAAAAATTTTGCATCTTCTTCCTTCATTAGCATCGTTCAGCAATGGGGTCGGAAGTTCATATGAAGAAACTTCAGACTTTGGGACATTGGATAAAGGAAATAGATTAAAACATGTGATTTCGCTGCCAAACCATTGATATCGGGTTTTGAACTTTGCGGAAGACTTTGAAAAAGATAAATGTTGTGTCTGCTTGGGCTGTGAAATTAGAAGGTAACATGCATGTGATGGTCAGTAATGAAGTGGAGTGGTAGAAATAGTTTAACACCTATTTGGGAGTTCCTTCGTGAGTGAGATGATTGAGTGTACGAATCTACATACCTTTCATTTCTTCAATTTTCATACTCTTCAAATTGAGGTTTGGATATCGTTTCATGGATTAAATGTTTATTAATTTTTTTTAAAGTAATTTTTAGAATTGGGAGGGTTAGACTATATATTTCAAACCCAAGTTCAAAATTTTTTTTTTTTAAGATTATTCTTTTAAAAGTTTTTTATTTTAAATTTTATTTTTAAACATTCTTAAATTATTTAAATTTCGAAAAGGATTTTTTTTTTTTAATAAACATAAAACATCTTCAATAATCTAATAACAACTTATCAAGGCCACAACAAGGGATGCAATGAGACAGAATGAGCACGGGTAGTAGTCCCTCATTGCTTGCTCCATTGGATAGTATTTTTAACGATTTTAACTATTAGCTAGTATTCTTAACGATTTTAACTATTAGCTAGTATTCATAGATATCCACGAATATCCATAAACTAAAAAAATAATAATAAAACTACATATTTTCATTATGGTGCTGAATGGTGCTCCCTAGTTGCCATTTCATTCACAATTAATGCAGTCCATAACGTGCATAACTTTTCTGGTGGTTGTCCTAACTGTGTTTAATATGGATAATTTTTTTAGTTTGGTTAATATGCATCACACGGATCTATTCTCTGACACTCTGTTTCAAAAGATGAAGTGACGACAGTGGTTGACATGCCTCTAAACATAAGAGATCAGTTATTGATCTTTAAATTTTTTACAAGTAATGTTTATCTATGATAGTAAGAGTATTATTATCGCGTTTGGGTAAACAACTTAATTAAGAGCTTATTATATAAGACCTTATCGTATGAGAGCTTATGCCATAAGAGCTTATAAAGAAAGGGGCAGGAGAGGATTCAAAGGAGGAAAACACGAAAGGAGTCATAAGCATTTGTTAAAATTCCATAAGCTTGTTCCAGTGACTTATGAAAATAAGTCAAAAACTCCTTGTGAGATGACATAAGTTACTTTTATAAGCTCTGCCAAACACACTATATAAAAGCTTATGTCATCAGATAAATCAAAAGGAGCTTAAATAAGCTCTTCCAAATGCCACCTATATCTATCCTCTTATGATGAATGTCATTTCATAGTGATAAAAGGAGGAGTTCCTTCTAAAATATATTATTTTATATCATCTAGGCAATTTAAGTAAAAACAAAACAAAAAGGAACAGCTGATTGTTAAGTAAACACACGGGGACTCTAGCATGGAAAAAAGGTCCGTAGACCTAACCAAATAGAGCGCTACCCTTGGTAGCACCCACGCATTTGTTACAAGGATTCACGCATGGTAATGAAACATACAAGGAAGATATAGCATTAGTCTAAATTAAAGCATTGTGCATGATCAAATCTTTAAAAACATGAACTACACTTTCCATCCATAACTTGAACGAACCCTCCAATCCATAATGCATACATTTTGAAGCGAATTAGGTGAAATAGTTTAAGGGGCAAGGGGCAGTCAGCCACTTTAGGACATCTACAAAACTAATGAAATGGGTCATCGATGAATCGAATATTTATTGCAGAGATAATTATGTAAGATCCTTCCAAAGTATATAAACAATCCTAGATAGATAGCACAGATATATGGAAGGATGACTAACGCCAAATTGCTATTTTTTTTTTTTCTTAAAAAAATGTTTTCATCAAAAGTCTTCCAGTAAATGGGAACCATGAGAATGGTAATGATATAAATCAGATGCCAGCACCGCTATCAATCAGCGATGATCTCCTCCTCCATTAAGAGTCACATTGGGTGGGGACCTGATCAAATCAGTAAAATCAGACGTTCAGAGTTACCATTCATTGAAACTCATCCAAGTCCGTAAACCAAAAAATAATAATTAAATTGCATATCTGGGATAACAAGAAGCCCAGCTTTAGTAAAGGCAAGCAAAGACCAGAGAAGAAATGGAGAACAGAGATTTGGTCACGGATCAGGGACAAAGAAATTTCAGACTGAAAAACAAGGCAAGGAGTCACAACTGTAATGACTTGGACTATGATTCAGCTATGATCCTAACCAATTTGAGTCAGACATTAGATCTGAAGCGATCCCTTGATTTTAAGACACAATCCTGCAATCTTGTGCAGGGAATCAAAATTGACAACCTTGATTGTAGTATCTAGTTAACTAAAATAAATTTTTAAGAAATTAGTGACTGTATTCAATGAAGTTGGAATATGCATGCATAATCACATGCACATTCCATCTCTGTTTGACTATATAAATTTTAAGAACTCTCAGATCTTTCATTTAAATGGTCAACATATCTCTGTGATATGGAAAATAAAGCACTAACGACTTTTATGATTTTAATAAAAAATTGATTACTTCAAAAGACTTCCACCTGTATAACAGACTTGAACGCATATGAGGAAGGGCAAAAGCTACAATTTTAAAGCAAAAAATGTTGGTGTATTCAAACACATAGGGGTGAATTGAGTTTTCTTAATCTTTTTAGCACTTAAAAACTTTTCAAAAACTGTCTCAGGATCTTTGTTAAAACAGAAAAGTTATTTTCACAAATCTTGAATTGATGAAGAAGATAAGATGAAGCAAGAACAGATTTAAACAACTCGGATTAAATCATAAACTTTAACAACACGGTTTACACAAGGTTCAATTCAGATAATAAAGATCAAGATCAGAAAACAACAATGAACAATAAGAACAGTATTTGTGCATATAAAGAAGAATAAAGGAGTTTGAGTTGAGAGATAACCACACAACCAGATTTATCCTGGATCAGACACTAGTACTGTGACTTACATCAAGTCCCCACTCCACATGTTGGTTTCCACACAATATAACAATAAGCTTTACCCAGGTGCTTGAAAAACCTTTACACCACAAAGCACTTTTTCACCTATAGGATACCACACCCTCATGAAAAAGCCTTAATCAATTGTTCTTTCTAACCTTAGGGATGCCTCACCCTAATCACAGACAGAGAGATTCCTCACTCTCTTACAATCAAAATCGAAACAAATATTTGATCTAAAACTCTCAAAAGTCATATTACACAAATTGGAGCACTATGAGAAGAACACTCTTTTTCACAAGATAACTCAATGAAGAAGAAAAATTTTCGAATTGATCTTTTCAGGATGATCTCAGATATGTGTTAATTGTTCTATCAAACCTTTTTTATATAGAAAACAAAATATGAACGTTGGGATTCAGAAACGATTTGGATTGATAACAAAATCAGTTATTCAGTTCCAGGTTTCTTGAACATGAGTTATATACAGGGGTGTATAAACCAAGATTCATACTGGTAACAATCGTACACCTGTATAGTACATGGTTGTACGTGTTTTTCAAAACTTGTTCTTGATTTAATAATCAGTACACCCATTTAGTACATCTATGTATTAATGAACCTCAGATACTTCAAAAACTTAAATATGCACGTACATAGATTATGTACATGGCTGTATTCAGTTATCCTTTCAATAACAAATCTGATTTCATAAAACACAGATGTGTAATACATATATGTATTGAATATCAAAATTCACTTGTTCAGTTTGTCAGTTCGAAAATGATATACACCCATTAGGTACATGACTGTACTGAACTTTGTTAATTTCCAAAAATCATTTCTTTTTAAACTTATACTATTTATTTGTGATTTGAAAATGATTTTCTTTATATATTTCCAAAGAGCTATCAATTGAGTAAGAGAGGTTTTCCCTTACAATCATCTAAGACTTAAAACTAATCTTACTTTGAGCTTTGTCTTGATGATTCCATGATCCTTGTATTTGCTTGCTTCTCTTTGAATTCTCCAAGTTGCTCTTTTGAATATTTCAAGTTCCTTTTTATATATTCCTGTTGAATTGTTCATTGAACTCGACATTCTTAGCTTGATACCTGTTTTTGCAATTGGATACCAAAAACACTTGCACACACATTAAATTATATGTTTTGTCATACATCAAAATCAATTGGTGATTGAGTCTTGCAAAAAACAGAAATTGTTGCTTCCATATTATTTACATCATCAGAACAGGTAGTTTAAAATATTTAAGCATTGCATAAGCAGAATCAGTAAATAACTGATTGATGAATGATGAAATGGCTCAAGAAAAAAAAAACAAAACAAAAGGATCAATGCTAAAGATATAGCATCTACACAACCATACAGATGGACAGGCTGAAACAATAATACAAGACAGAAGGAGAGAGGTACACTAGCCATTGTGACAAAATCTTTTCATGTAAAACATACTGTAAATTGTTCTTTTCACTATTATTACATATAAAATAAATCTAAAAATTTTAAAACTGAAGGGGGGATAAACTAGAACTTTCAAACCACAAGATCAGCACACTGAGATGACTATAGGTGACATCCCAAATTCACAGGAGGTGAATAACATCAAAGCTAGGGCAATAGTAAAGAGAAAAAGATCTGGTAAGTGAAATAAAGCCTAATAAACCCCTCATGATATAAATCACCATTGGAAAATTAGATGATAGAAAATCCCATTGTTTATTGATGAACAAGATGTTGGTATAAGCCCTAGTGGCCAATCTATTTTGAATAGATCATCATCTGTATCATGAATTTGATCATATATTTGATAGATGAATAAGGCATTCATTTATTATGTTATTAGTTTATAGCATAATAAAGTCCTTAAAATAGGCAGTTCATTCAATGAGAAATTAAGTGCGTGACTTAATCGTGAGACCTCATTGAATAATAGAACTCTATTCTTAAATATCCATAGTCAAGTATTATTGTTAATTAGGACGACCATAATACATATAGACTATTGTGTGAGTAGACTGATGACTACATCTCATGGGTCATGGATATGAGATACCAAGTCAGCACACAGGTATAAATATTAGGAGTAATATTTATACAGGATGACCCACTATGAGAATACTTCATAATAGTTATGTAAGTGTCATCAGTATTCTCATGGCGACCATAGTGAAGTAGTCCTTCAATTTGAAGTCACTACAATTCCCACATGAGGAGTTGTAGGCTTTAATGCTATCAAACGTCACGCGTAACAGGATGGTCATAAAGGTAGTTATGTAATAAATCATATTGAGGAGTGTGAGTGATGTAGACAGGATTCGTCCCTCCTACATAGCAGGGGTAATGTCTTGGGCCCCTCGATAGAGTGAGACGTGAAATATACGTGGTCACGAGGAAGTGGGCCAATGTGTGATATTGGGCCCATTTATGATTACACATCTACTCGGAGATCGAGGAATAAATAATTGAACATAACAAGGATGACACTCTTATGTCTTGTGTTCAATTAAGACAATAAGACATATGGACGAGGGACATTTACTACACGGTAAATTTTGGTCACAGTAAGGCTAAAATCGGATCACCGATACTCTCGTTAATTGGGTAGTAATGATGCATTGCTAGATGTCACTCATTATTTATAATATTTAATATTATAATTAATACTTGATATTTTTATAATATTTAATATTATTGTCAACTCAATGGGAGCATATAGGGTCACATGCATAGAGCAAATGCGGAGCAGTTATATTAATTAAATATTATTTAATTAATATAAGGACAATTGGGCTTGTAGTGTACAAAGCCCAATAGGATAAGCAATTAGGTTAAAGGGGGCTGCCAACTTATAAATAGAAGTGCTCTCCCCTCTAACCTAGTCTTGCTAACTGTGCCTCCCGTAGCCGTCAGCCAGCACAAGACGCATAGCTCCGACACCCATTTGCTCGCGTGGACTGAGTAGAGGTGCTTCTCCTTCATGGCACTGGTGATTGAAAAGTAAAGCACGCTTCAAGAGGTAAACACTATTTGCCATTTGTGATTCATGTTTGTAATGCGCGATCCATGGGGATGGTTTTCTTCTACCTTGAGATTTGATTTTAGAAGAGATAATCTCATGAAAACCCCAACACAAGAGACTATATATATTAGGCCAAACATATGAATAAAATTCCGACACGTATCAAATTTTCTATCTGTATGAGAGAATCACAGGTAATCTAGCAGATGAAGACTGTATAATTCTCACCAAAAGCTTCTTCCCGTGGGTTTGTAGAAATAAAATCGTGAGAAGGAAACAATTTAAAAAACACAATTTAAGATCATGAGATAAGACTATATAGAAAGAAGTACTCACTCAACAATGGTTGTGAAAGTATTCCACCAAGGGCTGAGCAAACATTCCACTGGTAGAGGAATCCATGGAGTTGGTATTTAACTAAAACAATCCCCACACCAACTTTTTTAACTATCTTATAACACCACCACCGATGTACCGGGCACTCCCTCCATTCTCTGGCTCTGTCTAACTCTTCTTACCAATGATGCATCCTCCCACCTTCCTGCATCTGCATATATGTTTAATAGGAGAGCTTTACCTCCACCATGAGATGGTGCCAACCGTGCCAAACTCTCTGCAGCTCTCTCTCCTATATTTACATTTCCATGTATTCTACATGCTGCTAATAAAGTTCCCCATATCACAATGTTTGCCTCCATTGGCATGCTCTTTATCATTTCGTCAGCTTCTTCTAACAGCCCAGCTCTGCCCAAAAGATCAACCATACAACCATAATGCTTGCTATTTGGTTCCACATTATATACACTCTTCATGCTTTTAAATATTCTCTGCCCAGTCTCCACCATCCCGGCATGGCAACAGGCACTTAGGACTCCTATAAATGTAATTGAATTGGGTTTAATATGATACCTCTGCAAATCAGAAAAAACCTCTAGGCACATACTGGCATGTCCATGTGAAGCTAACCCACATATAATTGCATCCCATGGGGACACAGAAGAGATTTTGTCTCGAAAGTCATTGAAAATTTGTAAGGCAGTGTTGATGCTCCCACATTTTGCATACATATCAATCAGTGCTGCACGTAAATAGTCATTCAAAGGAATGGATTCACTATGTATGTATTCATGGGCCCATCTTCCTTCCTTCAATGTACCTAAAGTGGCAATTGCAGAGAATACACTCACCATTGTAACTTCATTTGGTTTGACCCCACTAGCTACCATTTTATGGAAGACTTCAAGAGCCATTCTAGGCTGATCAGTCTGTGAGTAGCCAGAAATCATAGCAGTCCATGAAAATACATCTCTTTCAGGCATCTCATCAAAGATTTGCCTTGCCTGGTCCACCATTCCATTTTTTGTAAATCCACGAATCAGACCATTCCATGATTTTTGGTGATCCTTTATACCCACTTTAAATTGCAAATAGGCAAGGTCCATCATCCCACAATCTGCATAAAAGTATATGATCGCAGACTGTGTAAAATCGTAACAGTCAAAACCTCTCTTAACAACTGTTCCATGCAATTGCCAACCGTCACGTATTGCTGTCAGACAACCACATACTAAAAACAAATTTGCAACAGATACTTCATTAAGTCTCAATCCAATTCGTAGCATTGCACAATACATCATCAAAGCTTCATGCAAACAATCCATTTTGATATAGGCATCGATCATAGTGTTCCAAGAAATAACATCTTTATCAGGAATTCTCTCAAAAAACTCCCTGGCCATGTCAACAAGGCCTGCCTTCGAATATCCGTTCAACATGACATTGCAGGAAACTAAATCCCGTTCAGGCATCTCGTCAAACAACCTTCTAGCTTCCCTTACACCAGAACAAAGACAGTATGCATGCATCAAATTCGTCAAAACAAGATCCAGATCCTTAACACACAATTTAACAGTCAAGGCATGAATCATGCGACAGTTCCAAATCTCACCAAAATATGTGCAAGCAGATATCACATTCACAAGTGTCAAATGATATGGTACCACACCATGGGACCTCATATCCTTGAAAACCTCAAGGGCTTCTCCAAAGCAATCGTTTTGGACAAGACCCATTATCATGGAGGTGTAGGAGAAACAATCTTTACTTGGCATTACGTCAAACAGTTGGCGGGCATGGTCCAATTTTCCAGCTTTAACATACCCAGAAACCATAATGTTACAGGACACAAGGTTCAACGTAGGACAAGCCTCAAACAGCAACTGGGCATCAGAAACGGAGCCGCATTTTGCGTACATGTTGCTCAAGCTGTTCTGGATGTAAGTGTTGGAGTAGAGACCGAGTTTCAAGGTTAGAGAATGGATTTGGCGGCCTTGAGAGGAGGAGGAACATGATCTGAGAGCGGAAACCAAGGCGAGCTCGTACTCCAAGTGACTGTCTTGTAGTCTGGCATTGCAAAAAATGCGAATGCAGTGTTGTGGGTTTGGAAAAAATGGTGGGGCTTTGGTGAAAGTGGAAACCCATCTTAGAGTAGAATTTGGTAGCTGAAATGAAAGAGGAAAAAGTGGCGATGGAGGCAGGTTTTTGAGTCTGAGAGTGGCAGAAACGAATGTAAATGCAAGTTTAGGTACAATTCCTGAGGAACGTAAATACAGATATTTAGGATTCATGCCATTTACCTTTCCATGTTAAAAAAAAAAAAAAAAGGATTACTATTGATCAGTATTGGTGAATTTTGTCAGGGACATCTCTCTCCAATTATCAATCAGTCTCTTTTTACTTTTTGTTCTGCAAAGATGTGGCCAACTTTTATTTCATTTGTACATCGTTTATTTACTTAAATGATCTAGCAACGATTATTGTGACATGATAATAGATTACTATTTAATTAACAATAAATATCATTAAACAAAAAATTATACATTATTAACTGATATAAATCTTGTATGGGAGCATCATTTGTAGTACAGTATTTCTTCAAATATCTCAGCCCAAAACCCACTAAGTGTCACTTGGTTGGTTGCACAGGATGAACTTGTGGGAGAGGACATGGGTTCGAATTCCAAAGAGCACATCTTGGCAGAGGGGCGAAGAACCTTAATTATGACTAAGCACCCGAACGAAGATTAGTTTCATAACGGGCCCAAAGAATCTAAGCTTGTGGGATACTCCGTGGACCTACTGGGAAGCTACATGCCCTAATTAAGATGGGTTTTAATAAAAAAATATCTTAACCCCAATTCACATATCTTATATTCACTAAAGAATATTTATTTCGACTCTTATTTTACTAATTTTTATTAAGAATCTTTGACATATTTAGATCTTATAGTTATTAGCTAATTTAATAAAATATTTATAAAATAAAAAATAACAATAAACATAAAAGAATAATAATAAGGATTTAGTTGGTATACAATTTTTTTTTTATTTTTTTATTTTGAAGCAAGTTGGTATACAACGTTAGAAACTTAGAATAAATTTTTTTTTACATTGTTAACCAATTATAAATTCCACATCATTAAAAATGTTTGGTTATCATCATAAAAATCATACATGATAATTTGTGATTGATCAACAAAAGAAAAAAAATTTATACTAATAATATATCAAAATTGAACTCATTAAACACTCATGCAGAAATATTACTTACAAATTCAAACACCATATCATATATCCAAATAAAAGTTCACTTATGCATGGCATCCTTACCACTATAAAGGAGAATCGTTGACCACATTCTCATTCTTCATTTATTTCCCTCAACTCTCTTTATTTTAAACTCGTCTTTGTTATCTAGCGGAAGTTTAATTGTGGATAAATTAATAAATAAAAGGGATAGCTGATTTTTAATATTTTTTTTTTTTTGACGGGAAATAGCTGATTGATAAGTAAAATCACAGGGAATCTAGCATGCAAGAAAGGTCCGTAGACCCAACCAGTAGCAAACCACGCATTTGTTAGAATGATTCACGCATGAGTGTAATGAAACATATAAGGAAGATATAACAGAAGTCTAAATTAATGCATTATGCATGATCAAATCTTTAAAAACATGAACTACTTTCCATCCATAACTTCAATGAACCCTCCAATCCATAATGCATATGTTTTGAAGCGAATTAAGTGAAATAGTTAAAGGGGCAAGGCAGCCAGCCACTTTATTGCAGATAATTATGTAAGATCCTTCCAAAGTATATAAACAATCCTAGATAGCATAGATATATGGAAGGATGACTAACGCCAAATTGCTATTTTCTTATCTTAAAAAAATGTTTTCATCAAAAGTCTTCCAGTAAATGGGAACCATGAGAATGGTAATGATATAAATCAGATGCCAGAACCGCTATCAGTCAGCGATGATCTCCTCCTCCATTAAGAGTCACATTGGGTGGGGACCTGTTCAAATCAATAAAATCAGATGATCAGAGTTACCACTCATTGAAACTCATTCAAGTCTGTAAACCAAAAAAATAATAATCAAATTTCATCCAAGTCAATCGAGCATAACTTTAACAAATCTGAACTGGTAGATATATTCAATCACTTCCGAAACAGATAATCATGACCAGGGTAATTTTCCTATTCAAAGTAAAATTAGTGGGATAACAAAAGTTTAAACAGGAAAGTTTACGACAGAAAATAAAACAACATATATCAACTCCAGATAAATAAATTTTACCACCAAAGTTCACGTTTAAATGCACTGTGAAAAAACATTTTGAGATAATGCATACAGGACGAGAACATAGTGATTACATAAGCATAAAAAGATGAAATTATCAATGTTTCAACAAATTCATAAAACGATGATTTGAAGTGACAAACTGTTGGAGACAGGAGCACAGTTGAAGCTTCATGTTTCTGTTTAAATCAAATCATTCATATTACCTTTCCTCAAAGTAACAATATCTGGTATCACCAGAAATAGTGGCATTGTTTCAGTAGCTTGTCAAAATGAACTACAATTCGGCAGAAACTCTTTTGAAAAAAATCTAGTACTAGTTAAAGCAAGCAGAAAGGATTTCATTTTAATATAGACTTATGAGCCCACATCCCTCAAGTCCATTTCTTCTTTGCTCAAACCCATCTATACCACCACAAGAAACTCATCATTCTGTGTATGTTAAAATTAAAACCCCATTTTTATTTCCTTCCTCTGTAACCACAGGCTCCTCTTCTTATATTGCATATCTGGATAACAACAAGCCCAGCTTTAGTAAAGGCAAGCAAAGACCAGAGAAGAAATGGAGAACAGAGATTTGGTCACGGATCAGGGACAATGAAATTTCAGACTGAAAAAAAAGGCAAGGAGTTCAAGTGTGGTTTCCAGTTAACTAAATCAATATAGAGATTAATAATAATAATAATATTGGAATAAATTTTTAAGAAATTAGTGAGTGTATTCAATAAAAGTTGGAATATGCATGCATAATCACATGCACATGCACATTCCATCTATTTTCAACTATACAAATTTTAAGAACTCTCATATCTTTCATTTAAATGGTAAACATATCTCTGTAATATGGAAAATCAAGCACTAAAGACTTTTATGACTTTAATAAAAAAATGATTACTTCAAAAGACTTCCACCTGTATAACAGACTTAAATGCATATGAGGAAGGGCAAAAGCTACAATTTTAAAGCAAAAAACAGAAATTGTCGCTTCAATATTATTTACATCATCAGAACAAGTAAAAACATTTAAGCATAGCATGAGCAGAATCATTAAATAACTGCTTGATGAATGATGAAATGGCTCAAGAAAATAAAAAAAACAAAACAAAAGGAACAACGCTAAAGATATAGCATCTACAACCATACACATGCACAGGCTGAAGCAATAATACAAGACAGAAGGAGAGAGGTACACTAGCCATTGTGACAAAATCTTTACATGTAAAACATAATCTAAATTGTTCTTTTCACTATTATTACATATAAAATAAATACAGAAATTTTAAAACTGAAGGGGGGGATAAACTAGAACTCTCAAACCACAAGATCAGCACACTGAGATGACTATCAGTGACATCCCAAATTCACAGAAGGTGAAAAACATCAAAGCTTGGGCAATAGTAAAGAGAAAAGCATCTGGTGAGTGAAAGAAAGCCTAGTAAACCCCTCATGATAAAAATCACCATTGGAAAATTAGATGATAGAAAATTCCATTGTCTATTGATGAACAAGAGACTGTTGTATTAGGCCAAACATATGAATGAAATTCTGACACATCAAATTTTCAATCTGTATGAGAGAATCACAGGTAATCTAGCAGATAAAGACTGTATAATTCTCATCAATAGCTTCTTCCCATGGGCTTGTAGAAATAAAATCGTGAGAAGGAAACAATTTAAAAAACACAATTTAAGATCATGAGATAAGACTATATAGAAAGAAGTACTCACTCAATAACGGTTGTGAAAGTATTCCACCAAGAGCTGAGCAAACATTCTACTAGTAGAGGAATACATGGAGTTGCTATTTAACTAAAACAATCCCCCCAACCAACTAGGAGGGCAGTCGCTATCCACATATTAGTGCCATGCAAGGTCAAGCCCAATGGAAGGACCGGGTGAAGGACAAGAGACTTTCACTAAGAATATTTTTTTAAAAAGAAAAAATAACATAATACGACAAATCTGTTAGGTAAATATCTATACATAACGCGTCAAACCCAAATGTATATTGAAGCAATGCTTAAAAGGTCAGAAATACAGTAAATTTTCCTGTCAGCAAAACATTTCAGCATGTGTTTCATTTAAACAAACAGATTGTTGGAAAGACCCATAATGATCAATGTGATAGGGACTAGGTATTATGGGATGCCTAAGTCCCATATCGAGTAGTATGGGATGCTCGGTGAAGTACTTAAGTGACTTGGTTCTCCCCCCTTAATGGCTAGCTTTTAAGGGATGGTTCCCCAAGTACTTGGGTGCTTGGCATGGAGCGGTCACTTCCATGATGTGAAGTGGGATGACCGCTACAGCAGCCACAATAAAAACTTGAAAAATTTGTAAGACATACATAATTAGTAATCCTAATAGTTAAACTTTGTTATGAACAATAAACAGTTTCCAGACTCAAAACTCAGAGTCAACATGATTTAGATTGTAAAATAGAAAGACAACAGCTAAAGAAAAGATAGAACGACGAGATAAAAGTTCTCTGCACGGAGAAGATAGAAAGACAATGAAAAAGAAAGTTAGAAAGACAGAAGGAGAGAGTCGCGTGCAGAACAGAGGAAGGTGCAGGCTTGGCTGGAAAGTTCATGAGCTGCCGGGAAAAGGAGCGGGCTTGGTTGGAAAAGGGGCAGGCTTGGCTGGAAAGTTCACGAGCTGCTTGGGTTTGGTCGGAAAATAGATGGGTTGCAGATCAGAAAGGTGTGAACAGAGAATAGTGGCTGCTTGCTCCTCCCTCTATTCCGACAGTGACTGACCTGCTATAGCAGCCACAATAGACTCGACAGTGAAACGCAATGCTACAGCCTACAGCAGTTCTAGAGGGGGAGAGGGATGCTATGCACCGCTTCCCCGCTATAGCGCCACCATTGTGCTATTGGCTACTCTGTAAAGACCTCGGATTGATCTCTTATGATAATATCTCTTTGACCATATACGTATCCCCTCAAAAGCGATTCAAGCAATTGGGAGAAGTTAAGAAAGATTTCCAACAGACGCCCCAATAATGTAACATATGGACATGAACTACTACTCCTACCAATCTCCCAAGCTTAACATAACATTAAAATAAAATAAAAAATACTAAAATCCATATGACAAGAAGAAAAATAATGCAACTCTTTCAGCCACGTGTACACCTATTTCAGCCATCTACAAAATGGACACAACACACAGCAATCAAAAGATAAAAAGCCACAACCAATGAGCAACAAGTACAGGCCATACAGTAATCACACAAAATTATTCACACCGAAAATGTTACAAAAATATAATATTCAAACCAGATTCATTCACACTGTAATCAGAAACACATCCAATTCAAAAACAAGCAAAAACTACAACAACAACAATCAGAGTTTTTTTCTTCTCACTATATGAGGCCAGCTACATGGATCAAACAACATCACTCTGTTCTATCTCAAAGATCCCTCATCCAATAAACCATTTAGGTTTAAATCCTTTATAAAGGTTTCAACAAGAGTCTATCTCGGTTTTCCTCTCCATCTAATTATGAGGCTATCCTTTATCTTTATCTGGTCAACTCTCCTAACTCATGCTTATTAATATTGGTTTTCTTCTCTTCTCAGATGTCCAAACCATCCAGTGAGATTCCTCAAATAAGTGACCTTCCTACCTTCTCTCTATTACATTATTATTCACTCCCAACTCATCATCTAACATAACATTATCACCTCTGCCACCATTATATTGAAACTTCACAACCCAGAAATCAGTACCATGAAGGAAAAACAACCAAACAAGCAAGAAGTGAATTGGGCATTTACCTCTTGTGGCGCTTGGCCTTCTTGGAACCCCAGCCTTCAAGCTTGGCAATGGGGCAGCCACAAGGGGAACGGAAGAGCAAGACGGCGCGGCCATTGGGAGGAGCCATCTTCCTCAGCTCAGCCCTGAGGCACTCATAATCAGGATTCCCTTCACTCCCACCCTTCCAAGGAAGCTTATCAATAATCTCACCCGACCCTGACCCTGACCCACCGCTCCTCAGAGTCTCCTCCGTCTGAATCTGCAAATCGAACTCCATCGCCTTCTTGAGACCCCTGCAGGCTCTCCTCTCGCACTTGCGGGATCTGGAACCGCAGCAGGAGGAGAGGGAGGTGGCGGTGGCGAAGAAGAAGAGGATGAACCCTAGCAGGTACGAGATCGGGAATTGGGAATTGGAATGGGCGAGGAGGAGAGAGAGGGAGTTGAAGATGTAGGAGAAATAGGAGGAGAGCAGGAAGGCGCCGGCGAAGAGGACGAGGATGAGGATGAGGAGGTCGAGGGTGGCGGAAGGGGAGTGGTTGTTGCAGAGATGAGGAGAATGAGAGGAGGAGGAGGATTTGGGTTTAGGGTTAACGGAGGAGGAAGGGGGACAGGTGGCGGAGGAAGAAGGCATCGTGGCGGCGATGGTCGTCAACGCAAGGTGGTGGTGGTGCATCATACACAAACCGAACCTCACTTGGTTTATTTTATTTTATTTATATTTGTTAAATTTATTTTATATGCCAGTGTGGTTTTTAAAAAGTAAAAATATGTGATTTTCGGATTTAGGAAGGAAGGAGCCCGGAGGGATTAGTAGTGAGACTTGTTTTAAAACTTTTTTTTTTGGTTTGACTTGTTTTAAAATTTATTCATGCCTCTCAATATTTTAATTTAGTAAAATTAGATAAAATATTAATGAAGTGAAACAATAATCCAGCTAAGTGAAATTACATATTTCTTACTAGTGAGACATTGGTCGAGTGGAAGCAACTTACTCTCATAAAGAGGAGAACCTACGGAACCCAAGTTCGAATCCTTGTGGAGTCACCCCATTGAGACTTGGGAGGCTGAGAATCAAGAGGTAAAATCATGCTCAATCAGTCGAACCAGAAATTAGTCTCATAGTGGGTCTGAAGGGCCTAAACTGTGATGATACTCTGATAGACCCACTCAGTCCAAATGGCTAATTAGGATGGTTCCGAACCAAAAAAGAAATTACATATTTCTTTGAAGTTAAATGAATTTAAAACCTCTTTGAGGATAATTTTAAACTCTCCTAATAATCATTTTAATTAGTAAATAAATAAAATTTGAATTTTTTTCAAATTTGAATTCCAATAAGGGCCATCATAGTTGGCACTTGGTAGAAAACCGAGTTTCTTAAACATGTTGGGGTCCAATCCTCACCTTATGTATGGAAAATATTTTGTTAGGAGAAACAAAATCCACTTTGATAATTTATATCTCGAAAGGAAATAGTCTTCAACCATCGGCTAACAGATACTCTTGATACACCGAAAAAATGAAGAGAATTTGAATGCTTTTTATGATTTTAAGATGTTGTATCCATTTATTTTTTTATTAAATATTAAAATGATTATCAATTAAAGGATGAGATTCATTCAAAGTAAATTTGAGTGCAAAATGAGCTTACTCACTCAATTTACACTTAAGCTCATTTTAAATGAGTTCTTTCCTCTATTAAAACCTTAAATGACATATATCTTAAAAGGAAAAGAACATTTAATTATAACTAATAATACTCCATTTTCTACACATTCACCTCATTTCCACTACTTACATATACAAAATTTATTTAATGAATATTAGACGATCAGCAAAGTTAGTCAACTTATCCCAACCAACTATTGTTTGGTGAGTCAACATAATAGGATAAGTCAATCATGTTCATCTAGTTAAAATTTCTATCCTGAGGGGGGAGCTGGGTTAGAACTCAACAGGATAAGATAAGGTGATTTAAAGTATAATAAATTATAAAGCATTTTATATATAAAATAATTAAAGTATAATAAAATAATATTTTAAAGTATAATAAAATATAATATGATTAAAAAAAGTATAGTAAAATATAAAATAATAAAAATAATAAAAATATTAGTAATTAATTTTAAAATTATTTTTTTTATCGCTAGGTTAATTTTGTTATTTTATATTATGTTAAAAACTGAAAAATATAAAAAAAATTATTCTAATAATTTAACTGTATGTAAAGTGAAAACTCAAAATGAATATTTAAAATTATATTAAAAAAAATTGATGTTAGACTATTTTAAAAATTATATGTAATTTTATCATAAGGATAATTTCGTCTTTTTATATAATTTATAAAAAAAATAAAGTTATAAAAAAATAAAATCTAATAAAAGATGAAAATATTTAGAATAAAAACGACAATTTTAAAATTCATACTAAAATTATAATGCTATCCGATTGGTTATCTGGTGGACACTAAATGTCGGATAGGATAACAGCTTATCCTGCTCATATCCTACTCTTATCCTACTCTCTTATACTATTCACCCCTATCCTATACAACTCTCTTATCCTATCCGTTTCTATCCTATCCTGACCACCAATCGAACCCTAAATTCTATCCAAATGTTCCAACCTTTCCTGCCTACCCTATAAACACACACGGATAAGGAAACAAAAGAAAATCGCTCACATTACTATATATTACGATACCCGTATAACTATTAGAGAATTTCTACGAAGCCTTCTTAAATCATATGGTTTCAAAACCCCATGGTTCCCACATAAGATAAAATTATAATAATAAAACAATAAAATAATGAGTTTATCTGAAGAAATAGTAATAAAATTCAAAGGTATAGAAAAATAATGGAAGAGACTAATAAAAATATTATTAAACTAATAGAAAATAAAAATAAAATTGCAAATTACACTTATAATAGGATTCAGAAAGGACAAAGTGAAATAAATAATATAAGAGATACACCAAATAATATAAGTAAATGTAAAGAAATAGATGAAAATAGAGATATTGAAAAAATTAGAAAAGTTCTTGAACAATTAGAAAATCTTTTAGAAACTCAAGGGAAATTAATTATCCAACATATGAAAAAGAAACTCTAACATTAATCCGAATGTTGGAAAAAATGATCCTAAATAACGATCTTGAATATTATCTTGAGATATATAACGATCCTAAATATTATTTATTTGATTTTAAATTCTACTGTGATCCTGATTATTATGTAGATTTTAATGGTGATGATGATGATTTGGTCTTTATTGATGAATAAAATACTATCCTAAAAAATGAATAAATTAAAAATATTTGAAATTATTAGGGTGGTACCGATTTGGTATCAGAGCTAAGTAAATAAAGTAATATAATGAAGGTTAAAGTAATGTTTTGGTCCCTATACGTGACACTGATTTTCAATTTGGTCCCTATACGTAAAAAGTTATCAATTTGGTCCCTATACGTGACACTGGTTTTCAATTTGGTCCTCACCGCTAATTAGTCCCGATATAAGAAGACCAAATTACAAATTATTGTCACATGTAGGGACCAATTCAACAAAAAAAAAATTGAAATCGGTCCCTACATGTGACAATTATTTTCAATTTGATCCCTACATGTGATAATAATTTGCAATTTGGTCACTCTTATATAGGGATCAATTAGCTGTGAGGACCAAATTGAAAACCAGTGTCACGTATAGGGACCAAATTGATAATCATTGTCACGTATAGGGACCAAATTGAAAATCAGTGTCATGTATAGGGACTAAATTGATAACTTTTTACGTATATGGACCAAATTGAAAATCAGCGTCACGTATAGGGACCAAATTGATAATTTTTTACGTATAGGAACCAAATTGAAAATCAGTGTCACGTATAGGGACCAAAACATTACTTTAACCTATAATGAATAACTATCATAGTATAGAATTTTTTTTATGTAAATTAAGTATGTTAGATTTAACTAATCAAAATTATTCAAGAGATTTAGTACAAGAATTAAAAGTTGAAGCTACAGAAGTATGTAATTGATAAATGAAATATCATTATGAATATTGTGATTGTAAAGAATATGATAGAGAAATAGAATTAATAAAAGTAATAATTATTAAAATAGAATCATGGATAGAATAATGAGAAATATTCTAAAGATATTTTTTTTTAAAAAAAAGGAGGAGAGAGAAAATAATGAAGGGGGTTTCAAACCCCTCCGTTTTTCGATGGTCCCATAACAGCTCCCTAAATATTAACCTCATTCCCGATTTTATTTGCCTAATTGGCGACTTTTATGTTAAAAAAATATTTTCCTTGCACTAATATCACAATTTAGAGAAGAAAATAAATTCTTCCAAAAAAAGAACTACATTTCATGGTGCTGACACGCGTGTTCTCTGTGTGATATTTGGCTATTAGCGACAAACAAAGGTTGGGCAGGAAGCATGCAACTCAGCTGGAAGGAAGTTGCTAGGGGGCAGTTCCAAATTAGTGAGGTCCACGGATTGTCTTGTCGGCAAGTTAAATCAAACGTACGCAGTGAACCTTTTTTTTTTTTTTTTTAACCAAGATATCCTCCGATCGGGAGCCAGAGACTAATCCCTCGAGGTACTGAGATTTATTTAAGGGGTTGACCTCTCCCAACAGATGATCTTCCATACGCATGAGCCAGTAATCGAACTCCTAACCACATGCTTAAGGAATCCAATTATCTACCAACTATGTCACATGTTGTTAGTGTTACGCAGTGAACTTTAAAATAATGGGATCTGCAACCAAGCATATGTTCCTACGTTAAATGGAAACGGAAGGTACAAATGAGCTTGAACGAAAACTAGGAGTTAAGCAACTTTATACACACGGATTCGGATTCACTAATATGTATAATTGCACAAGTAAATTCATCTTCATACATGTGATATCAATTAGAGATTATAATGATGCAGTTATTTAACTGACTTTTTTTTTTATTCTAGGAACACCATTCAAGCAATAACATTCTTAAGAATTTAATTTTGATGTAAAGTATCTAGTGAATTCTAGGGTGAAATACTAGTTTTACTGGTGTATTGGTATATCCTAAAATTTTATTTGAAAACTCCTTTTTACCCTTATCTTCAACAAACCCTCCTCATCCTTCACCACCACCTCACCAACCACCCTCCACCACCTCAACAGTGAACCGCAGTAGCGGTTGTTCACCCCCACTGTCACCAGCCCATTGTCCCCACCTCGGTCCAACCTCCACCACCGTCGCCGTCACCCGACCACCGCCCTCAACCTCCAACCAGCAACACTCCCTTCTCTCTTCCCTCTGTCGCCTCCCTCTCTCTTCCCCTACCTCCAGGCGCGCAACTCCACACCACCGCACTGCATCCATCACTGCCGCGTCGCCACCTCGGTCCTTCGCCGCCGTCATGAACTGTAGATCTCAGACCCGTATCGACGCACGAATCACACTCCCAAGCTGACAGATCGGTTACCATCGCCACCACCCCTCCTTTCGTCCTTGCTGTTACCACCGCCACCAATTCGACAAGCAGATGACGATGGACGACCTCATCGCCAAGCAGTTGCGGTTCACCACCGCCACCGATTCCGATTCGACAAGCAAACACGGGCCACCGATTCCGATTCGCCCTACATCAAGCTGAACAACACAACGGTGGCGGTGGCTGCTCGCGACGGCGGCGGTGGATGCTTGCGAAGAGGAGGCACGCGACGGCGACGGAGACTGGACGACGATCGTGGCAGCTGGTGTGACGACGGAGGAAAATAGCCAGGGTATATTCATTTAGCGTTGTTGATGGTAGAGGAAGAGGGAAGGGCAAAATAGTATTTTTAACTTTTTTTTTTGTTTTCAAATTTTTTTGGATCAATAAATCAGGACTACTCATTATTTAATCATTATATCTAATGGTTCAAAATTGTTCATGATGCAAAAAATTAGTGATATATGGATATACCACTAAAACTACTACTTCATGCTAGAATCCACCAAAGTATCTTCACTGTAAAGAAACTACCATTTCTTGTCTCATCATCTTGATATCACAATCGCCGAAGCTTGTGGTACAGACTTCAATAAACACTTGATTGATTGTGTAAAACTTTTACACTAACGCATTATTATTATTATTATTATTTTATATAACTCTTAACAAGTGCAATTTTGCATTGAGTCTGATAAAGAGAGTAATATATTGGTCAGAAAAGTTATAAAACATCACAATTATGGTCAACAGACAAGTAAGTTTAGGTTAAAGTAATATTTTGGTCCCTATACTTTAACACGAATTCTCGATTTGATCCCTATACATAAAAAATTATTAAAATGGTCCTTATACGTACAAAAAGTACATATTTGGTCCCTATACATTACCCGTTTGGTTCTTATATGAAGCAAAAAATTATTAAATTGGTCCTTAAGATAGTGTACGGTAGGGACCAAATGGGTACTTTTTGTATGTATAGAGACCATTTTAATAATTTTTTATTTATAGGGACCAAATCGAAAATTCGCGCCAAGTATAGAGACCAAAATATTACTTTAACCTTAATTTTATTCGGCCATCAAGTGTCTGAAGACAAAATAGCAACACCTGAACCAAATGAAGCATAGTTGCAAAATCATGCAGTATAGTAGATACAAGAGTTCGTGTCATTTTTACATGAATAGGTGACAACCTATATATCTATCATTTTCTTACAACAACAGACATTCTATACGCATGCATAACTTACAATACCATGCACCTAATGAGAATGCTAAACTATATTAATATACAGAGAAGGGAGAGAACTAAGCAAACTCGCGATCAGGAAACAGGAGAGGAGCCACAAGAGACCAGATATACAATCCAGCAGTAACCCACTCAGTGCCAATCCGAACCCATACTGAGGTCCACCCAACATCTATAAGATCTGTGCTTTCATCTCTGCTGGTCCATCCAGAAAGAAGCATAGCAGAATACATGCTAGCCAGGGCAAATATTAGGTAGAAGAATGAATAAGAATAACTCACTGGTCGTGATTCCTTTTCCTCCTTTGTCTTTCCTTCCTCCAGTTCTTCGTCAAGAAGAGGTTTCGTCCCAGCTGAAAAACATCACGTGTAAAATGAGACAAATAGTCTAACAAGGCTTCCAAAAAAGTTCATGGTTTCACTTTCTTGCTGGGCAATATGGAGATGAAGTATTTAGAATATGCAAGAAACAATTATGGGAGTTTGGTGGAGTTTGTTACTTGTAAAACAACACTAGAGCTATCTACAGAGTACAGAGAGAAGCTTACTTTTTTAAGAAGACATTCCCTTGAATCAGAGCCAAGTTTCTTAAGTTGTTCAGGTCAGAATTTGGTTTACTAAATATAAGACTACAGGAATATTCATTTCATTTTTTTTAACCAAAAAAACAAACAAACAAGAAGACTGTAATTGAGTATCCAAAGAGGAGCAAAAGAATTTAATCCAAAATACCAACACACACGTATAATAAGATAATAGATCAAAATGGATTTCAAGCAATTATTATTACCCGATCTAGGCGAAGATGGTGGTGACAAGAATGTTGTAGAAGATCCAGCACGAAGAGCTGAATACAACACTGATAGCACGGTTGTTAGCATGCCAAGAACAAGTGTACTTGTGCTGACAGCTCTGGACTTGTTGAGACCATTGCATTCATAGCCACGAGGTTCACTAGAAAGACCCGTGTAGCACACGTAAGCACAGTAAAGGGAAATCACAGCTGCAGGCAGCAAGCTTCCATTCACCTGTTTTTGCACTCCCATCATTATTCTTTTTTTTTAAAAACAATAATAAAAAGAATGAGTGCATGAGGTTACACGGATAAACAACTCTTAGGCATAGGTCTGCAAATTGCACTTGGTAAATGGAAGAGACAATTGCTAATATGACCCAACAAAAAACTTAGGCACAGATTTGCTAACCGTAACTGACCCTATAGATGCTAGTGTCCACCATTCAGTCAAGTGTCAAGACATTCATCACTCTCAATAACATATCACAAAGTTCATAATCCATATTAGCAAACGTTTAACCATTTAACAAATTTAACTCCCTAGGCAATGTCACAAGAAAGAGAGAAAGGAGACAGACGGAGAGAGAAAGCGGTTATAACATACATCATACAAAATAAATTAAGTATTAGGTTAATCTGTTGATGTGAGAATGTAGTAGAACAGTTTACTTTATTCTTTATTCTATTCTAGTCAAGCCCAATAGGCCCTAGGCCCATGACTACATGTATATAGTCTTGTACTCTCTTTCGGAGATGCATAATATATAGAAACATTTTCTTCAACATAATCAAGTGATCAGTAGTCATTAGATGGGAAATTTAGTGTTTTTGAATCTATTAAATGTTTAACTGCTTGGATAACCTAAATTGCTTTCTTCCAATAACACCTCTGCACAATGAAGTTATTCTTGCAATTACATGTCAGCAAAGGAGCATATCATGCGATAGCTTAATAAAGATCAAATTATGGTAGTCTGGAATATTACTGTTAGAAAATCTGAAATATATTTTAGAGCATCTCAAAAGATCTCTTAGGATTTATTTCCTATTTATATTTTCTAATTTGTTTCCTACTTTCCTTGTTTAATTAGGACTACTATTCTACATAATAAATAGGGGCAGAAACTAGACAAATGAAGCTCGGAAACTATAAGGCAAACAAATATCAAAATTAGGAACATGCTGGTGATGTGGAACTCATAATAAGGCTAGGGTCAAAGCCTACAACTACCATAATTAAATTTAACAATGGAAAAAAATAAATAATAACATAATCAAATGCAAAACATACTCATGGTCCATCAAGCTATAAACATAAATTATATCAACCTATCATGAATGTATAACTAGGGGTGGCAAAAAGATCCATTTATCCACCATCCATCTAGCCCATCCATCACAAAAAAAATAAATTAATGGATTGGATCAAACCGGATTATTTTATTTTAAGGATTAGTGATCCATCCACCATCCTTCTAAATCCATTGGATCACACCATGAAACCAAAAAAAATCCAATGGATCGTATTAGGATGCCAACCGTGGTATGTGTGCATGAAGTCTTCTGAAACAATGTTGCAGGGACGTAAGTGTTGTATTATATTATATATATATCACTGAAAATGTTGCAGGAAACAACTTAGTTCCAATTCCAATTTGGACGTTAATGTGACGTCACATAGAGAGAGAGAGAGAGAGGGGGGGGGGGGGGGGGGGAGGAAGAGGGAGGGAGGGAAAGATAGAGAGAGAGATATAGCGAGAGGGAGAGGGAGTGGGGGAGGGAGGGAGAGTCATAAAAGTTATTTAATTTTTTTTAAGATGACTTTCATGGATAGATTGGATATCCATCCATAAAAAATATGTTAATGGATGGATTTTATTAGATGGATCACGGATGGATCGGATTTTTTTTAATAAATTTTTAATGGATCATGATGGATTAATGGATTCCGTCCATCACAATCCAAATAAAAATTTAGCCAATCCATCCATTTGCCACCCTTATGTATAACTAATAAAGCTCACAAGAATTCCCAGCATCCTGACACAAGGGCTAAATTGATTCTCTCTAAAATCTGCTGATGGCATCCTTCATCAAAGGGGAAAATAATATTCAAGAGTGGATAGACACAGAAATATTAGAGTAACTTGTTCATTCACCTCAAATTATTTCGTACAATTCTCGGTTATGTAATGAGGCTAAATCTTGTAGAACATAACCATCCATCCATAACCAATATATTTTTATAGACAGTAATGTTAAAGAGGGGAGACAGGCAGATAGAGAAGGTTCTCATATTTAGTGTTGCTGAATAGGATAATGTTCATTAAACTAGCCTAGCAACCAGAAACTAATTTGTACATGTTCAAATTGTTACTCTCGAATTGGTAAGTTAAATATGTTAACAAGATATTACTTGCCAGTACTTGGTAATATCCCAGGCCAAAACTGATTATGTCATTGTCATTATTCAATGTTGTGGAAACAACACACCAAAATAATGAAATCCAGTGAATTTCATTTCCACAGAAATAAGTTGAAAAAAGGAAAGTTGAATTTTAAACTGGTCATTATTTCAACTAATCTTGCCAGGAAGGAGGCAGGGATGAGGCGCTACTAAGCTGTGGATCAACTAGTTTGATACATATCAAGGTAGTATGCACAAACAAGGCATTCAAATATGACACCAGTCCATAAAAGAGAAAGGCATGTGGCATTCATTAAAATAATTCTCTTTCAGAAGGCATTTCTTTCATGACATGTTTTCATCAACATTAAGTTACAGCTTCCAAGTTTTTACCCAATCCATCATTAAGAAAATTAATGATTTTCCTTTACTAATAAAGAGAAATCATGTGTCCCACTACCGAAGTTAAGCTCGAGAAAGAAACCATGTGTCCCACTACCGAAGTTTAGAAGCATGAATGTATGATATCCAAGAATAGCTTAACAAGTTTATCTTCTATCAACAACTAGTTCTTCCAGAAAGCCACAAGGCGGCTACAGGATTTTAGCCTTTTGCAACTTTATTAAGCATACGAGCAAAACAAAAGAAATTGGAAAGCCCTCGGATGTTCTACCAACCCCTACCCATTCAAATTGCACAAAAATCACAGAATATGATCAAGCTCCAATTGTTTGAAAGTGTTTATATTCTTTACCTGAGGATGTAAAGAAATAACTGCAAATACAAATGCAAGAATCATAGTCATGACAAGGAAGAAGACATTGAGGCCACAATCATATCCAGAAGGGTCGAACCAGATGAAAAGTATTCCTGACAATGTAAATGCTCCAATGTAGCATCCGACCGATACAACAAGTAAAGCAATATACCTAAACATGCAGATTTATTAAGATAGGACCATAATGGCAAATATTAATCCATAGGAAATAATTATATTAAAAAAAATTAGCATACCATTTCTGTTCATCTTTCTCAACCCATGCATCATTCCAAGTGTGTGTGAAATCAAGTAAAATTAACACTTGAATCAACAAAAACAGGCCAGCTCCAAATTTTGATAAGAATCCTACAAATATTGAAAATATGCAAATGTCAAATTTAAAATTCGGATTTAAATCCCAAAATTATCATCACGCAAGAACAAGTAATAAAAGTCATCAAATTCAGAAACTGTAAATATAGGTAAACAGGCTCTTAAAAAAGTACTTTCCAATGGCAAATACAAAGTGTTGCAAACTAAATAACAATAATCAAAGGCAAGAAAGTGGAGATTACAGAACATACCATATATTAACATCACAACATCAGGAAGGAAAAAAGCAAGGATTACAAGCAAAAGCCAGATGATCATTTTTGCAACCCAACCACCATGGTGCCATGAATCACGCCTATCATTCTGGTCCTTCACACCAATCATTATGAGAGCTAAGATACCAAAAAACAAGAAATTTCCCAAGCTCACACGAAGAACTGCTTGTACTTGATACCATTCCTTTGTGTGGGTACCGGAAGAATCTATCCCTGCAAGCGAGAAGTAAGATACCCAATGGAAAATTATGATCAAAGTTGATAACTTTTGTGGGAAAATGGAAAGTTACATGGGAGTTTCTCCAAAAGGGGTGCCCCAACTTCTCTGAGAATCCATGAAAGGATGAGAGAAGCTCCAAAGAGACCACAGTAACCGATCCTAGCAGATTTTTGGGAGATCCCAGATGCCAAAGAGGTGCAGAGACCACAAGTTAAGGATGCGCAGCAAGTTATGCAACACGACATGGTTCGATTCACAGTTGAATGCGCTCGAGGTTCGACACTATAGCTGTGTAACTTGTTCTGTGTTTGACTTCAGTTTATGTGTCGTTTCGGAACTTGTCTTCAAGGAAACACTTATCGTTTGGGTTGTGGGTTTGTTACTGGGCTTCCGTGTGATACATGGATGGGTTAATGGGCTCCTTTACTCTCTTTTGTTGGTTGCATCAACATTCTTATTAAAAAACGGACTAATTATTCACTATTTTTACATCATTTTTAGTGTTATTATATTATTAATTAATTATGAGTATAATAATCGATTATTGGTGTCAAAAAATAATAATCGATTATTAATAGTCTGTAGCAATTGATGAGTTTGTTAACCACATAATACACAATGTTAAAAAAAATAAAATTGTATGTTGTTGACTAGTATAATAAAAGCTAAATTATACTTTTAGTCCCTTATCTTTATTTTAGATTTCATTTTGATCCCTTTTTTATTTTTTGTTCCGAATTGGTCCCTTATCTTAAAAACTTTAACTCATTTTAGTCATTTCTGTTAGTTTTGCACTAACGGTCACCAGAAACCACCGTTAGTCTTCGGAAAACTTTTCCGGTCACCGGATTCTGGAAAAAAGTCGCCTGAAACACCTCTTCTCCATTTCTTCCTTTTCCTCTCTCTCTCTCTCTCAGTTCATCTACGGACTAGTGACAAGCCCTATCCGTTGGAAACTATGGAGCTAATGAATCTGAAAACGTTATCTCTCTCTGAATCGAAACCCTAGAAAGTTCATCTTCTAGAATTTGAAACTCTTCCCCCTCTCTCTCACTTGCACCTGCAAATCAGAAACCCATTTGCATCGTCTTTCCCCCATTCACGCTGCGGCCGCTGTCATCATGTCTGGATTGAGATTATGGCTCTAGGGTTTTGCACTTTCCCTTATCAGAACACTCCCACCACCAAACCGCTAAAATTGTGGTATCAGTTTGTGTTTCTCATTTTGATTCTCCAGCTATTCGTTACTGTACCTTTGCCATCATAAACATTGAACAAAGAAAGTGGTATGCTTGCTTATTTTGCTACCTCCATGTTTCATGCTTTATTCTGGTGGTGTTGGGTTTTCTAATGAGATAGGTATCTGGAGATATGCTTCAAGTTTGAATTATTGGTAATCAAATTAGTTCGAAACTTCTTCATAGAAGACAGACCTATTAATTTCGATTAGAAAGGGAAGAGACCGAAGGGGAAGAGAGAGAGGACAGAGAGGTAAGACTTTTCCAGAATCCGGTTAGATTTAACAGAATCCAACGGATTACTAACGGAAGGGACCAACTTGCTCCAACAGAGACATGATAAGGACCAAATTGAAACTTTTTAAACTTAAGGGACCAAAGCGAAATTTTAAATAAAGATGAGGGACCAAAAGAGTGATTTAGCCTGTAAAGAAAGTGGGAGTGTGCATATCAGTGTTGTATTAAAAATCTTAACAATGATATTTGCATACATATAAATATTGCTATAAAATAAAGGGTCTTGTTAACAAGTACCCTAAGGATATTGGTTAAGCAACCCATAAAAGAAAAATTTGTATTGAAAAACTAAGTGTTACACTTTTCGAGTATTAAATACATCATTATCCATACAAATTTTCCTTTTTTTGTTATTTAAACAATGTCCTAAGAGCACTTGTTAGCATTCTCCTAAAATAAAATAGTATAAAAAGTGGTGTGCATAAATCATTACTGTAATCTTTTTTTTGAACAGGAACAAAGTAAATTAATCAAATATAATGATTTCCTCGTAAAAGATAAACATTCATTGTTTTCAGGAGGCAATCATTTAATTTTATTTCTTGAAAGTGTAAACATACCTCCTAAATTTTAGCCCATTTACAAACAAATATATTCAACTATTTGTTCTTTTCAATTAGTCCATCAATTCATACTATTAGTAAAAATAATCTTTTAACTATTTTTTTTGTCAATTAATTCTTAAATTTCGGATTAGTCATTGAACTCCAAATTAGTCCTTAAATTGTCAGAGTCATGCGAGAGTCTTTTGAAATATTATTGCTTTGCCTTTCACGTCAATCAACTTATCGAACTCTATTTATGCTAATTTATTAAGCCTCCATATTACAGGGAAATAATGTTAATTTGGTATACAATTTTAAAGTACACGTCAGTTCCTATTACAGCGAGATGTCATAAATCCAGAATGTAAACGAAAATTAAGTAAACTAAATTATCATTGACTAATAAAAATTATATGAATATAAAATAATATATATGCACTGTAACGTAAAGATTTTTACACTAACAATCAATCAGAAATCATTGAATTGATGACTTTTAAGATAATTATGATAAGAGTCAGATGTTTTTAATGGTGTGTCAATTTCTGATTGGTTGACAATGTAAAAAGATTTTACATCATCAGTATATACTAATTAAATCATATATATATATATATATATAATTTAAATATTTAGATTTAGAGTTTAATTTGTTTACATTGTCAGTATAACAATCAATAAAAATCATGGAGTTAATAACTTTTATAGTAGATAGGATAAAAACTTTATAGTATTATCAATGTGTAAATCTTACTTAATATCTCTTTTATAATAATTGCATATAATATATGTATTTCATTTTAAAATATTGTATATTTTGATATTTACCGACATTTACATTGGCTTAAGATCTATCTATATTGAATATTAATTATATAAATATCTAAGTAGCCAAGTAGGATTATTTTTCAAGGAGACATGATAATAATAGCTATCAATCAGCTATAGCTATAGAGCTAAGAATCTCGCACATAAAATTCATTCACTGATGTGTCTATCTAAAATGAATAATGACACACTGTTATAGTGTAATCTCAGTTAGTCACATCCTGAATCATCTAACTTTGCTCATTACTTGCACGTTACAAGGACCCAACAGGCCTACAAATGGATGCCACGGTAAGACTTCCTACCAGCCTGGACCTTTCTTTTCTCACATTTCAGACTAGATCAGCATAAAACTCCAACGACTGAAATAATAACATGTCCCCAAGGTGATATATTCACACTTCCACAACTGGCTTCCATTGTCTCACCATGTGTAGCTAAGCTCTCTTGCGGCTCAAATTTCATCTTCGTTATTTAACTAGGACCCATTAATAAATTAGAGTTATATCATCATTTTGGATCGTGGTTGTAGTTAGGATTGGATTTGACTCTTTTAAATCGAGTTTATCTCTTGTTCTAACCAAAACTATTACTTCCGAGATGATTGAGTGGATCTCGAGAATTGAGGATTTGAGTATATGATTATAACTTGATAGAATATATATATTATGCTCCTATATATCCCAAGTGAGAATTAAAGCAAACGTAGTTCTAAGTATGTAAATGGTTATGTCGAGGTATTACTCGACTTTTGGTATGTGAGGAAGGTGTCTGCTCCTGAAGGCTAGGCCTAGTATATATATAGAGTCGGGGTGATTATGAGTCATTATTGGTGATTATGGGCATCATTGATGAGAGTGGTTACAGAGCTGTTATGATATCTGTTTTCCTTGAATGGTGTTGTCTCTTAATAGTGTCAGCCTTAAAGCTAAATCAATGACTATTACGCGTTACACTGGTTATATGAATGTGCTCGGCATGTTCGAATATTCCAGTGTGAATTCGACCTCTTGATAAGGATTTCAGCTGTGCTCCCCTCAGGTTCAGATCAAGTTGGACCGAGAACTCCCTGGTCCAGTTCTTCTCGTTAGGGATGTACATTGGTCGAGTTTGACCAAACTCATTACCCGAACTGATCAATTCCGTATGGATTGGGTTGGGTCGGGTTCATGAATTTTTTTGTCAAACCCGAACCAAACCAACCCGATAAAAAACGGGTTGGTTTGGGTCGGATCATCGGGACGTACAAATTGTTGTGAGAAAAAAACGAGGTTACAACTCCAAGCAAAAAGAAAGCCCAGCCAACAAGGAAATACACCCAACCCAACATCAGAAATTCATCCAAAGCCCTAGCTGCTCTATGTGGTGGCTCTTGACTGGCAGCTGCACTGCTCATACTAGAAGCAGCTCATCCAAGACCAAAACCCTTTCTATCGTCTTCGCATGCCTCAACAGCAATTCCAGGATGCGCGAGGAGACAGGATCTGGATGATGTGGCGGTGGTTGCCTGGTCATAGTGGCCGTGCGGGGAGCTACCAAGGGGAGGGACGATGTAGAGATGATGAACAACAAAGACAGAACTGCGACGACGATGATCGACGGAGAGAGAACTACGACACTGGTGAGATGAGAAGCAATTGGTGCGACTGTGCGTGTGCTCGACTACTCAAGCGATGTCGCGCGTGGCGTAGGAGCACAAAAAGCACATAAAGACCAAAGACGTAAAGGATGAAGGCAATGACTCATGCTTCAGAATACTTTTTATAAAATAAAAAAATCAAAGTGTCTACGTGTCTACGGGTGGGGTCATCGGGTCTCGGCTTCGAAACTGGTAAACCCGTCACCCGAACCAAAATAAGTCGGGTTGGTTGGGTTGGGTCGGGTTGGGTTGGACCCGATGGAAAAAAATCCGAACCAATTACATCGGTTTGGGTTGGGTCATCGGGTTGACCCGACCCCATGAACATCCCTACAGCTCGTGTCTAAACTATTTAAAGATAGATACATTCTTACTTTCTTACTTTATAAACAATTTATTTAATAGGAACTAAATCCATCAGGGTTATATTGTGTGTATTGTAAAAAAAAGATCTTGAGTCATAATACATTCAAAAGAGATTACCAAATTCATAATATCACGGTCATAATCAATATGTAGTTGGTCCAAGTAGTAACGAACTTGGGTCCCTTAAACAAGTGGTCAAATGTTCGATCACCGACTCTTGCATATGAAGAAAATCTAGTTGGGAGTAGTCAGCAATTCAATATCGTCCGGTACTTTAAAGGATTAGTCTCCACAGTTGCACGTGAATACCCTTAAAAACAAAAATAATAATATCACGGTCATAATTGCAATTAAAATCATAAGCTGGATATCAGTAGACTAATCCCGCGGGTCCACAAAGATCAGTTATATATATAACTAAAGATCTTATATTTGATACTTTCTGCTTTAAGATAAGATATGGGAGACATTAATTGACAAGCTTATAAGTCACACATGCTTGACCCGTTTGAGGGTGATGAAACTCAGCTAATCCATCGTGGCCAAAGAGGTGGGGGTGTGTTGTGGAGCACGTGAAGTTACGGTTTAGTTTGTTGGAATCATCCCCAAGAATTGGGTAAAAGACAAGCCCTCACATGTGGATCTCATTTGAACTTGTTGAAGAATGGAGTTAAAAGAGGCCCCCAAGGTTTGAAAAGATAAATAATGATGTGTTAGCCACTATTTAAGATAAGGGTGTCGTTATTGTACTTGCTTATGCTTAAAGGCCGGCATGATTTAACTAAAACCTATGCATTTGAGCTGAATTTGGAAGGAGAGAGGACGTGATATTGATTTGGAATTCAAGTACGAATGGAGGATGTGGCATTAGAATTGTACACGTGGATCCAATTAACACATTGTGTTGGATTTTATATTCAATAAATTGTGTGCCTGGGTAGTGAGTTGGAGCAACTTGTTTAACTGCAACTTAGAGATTCATGATGGGAAACACGGGTAGAAGATTTGCCAAGTGGAGGAGAATCTTAAGGCAACAAAGAGGGAAGTTTTACATTATGAGGACGTGTATCTCTATGCTTCTTAAGTGGCCCAAACACAAACACTCTTAGCCAGAAGCACTTACTTTTTTGTATTTTCAATCAAGTTTTAGCTGTTATATATATATATATATATGTGGTTAGCTACCTCAATGGATTACTCTATTTTAGAGTTGTACATTAGCATTCAATGAGCTCTCGTGTCTAAAATCTTTGGAGCATATTTGGGGTTTTAAAATTCCCCTCGATCAGAAATGGACTCTCCTCTATCTCAAGTCTCAACTCTGTTTTGGTGTCTGTTGTTTGTGTTGTCTCAATAACATACAAATGAAAATTAATATGGTCAAACTAATGTTTTTAGTGCAATTCCTAGCTTTATCTTTGATGGAAGTTCCACGTTGCGATCCTTAAATTATGGGATGTGGTTTAAATATGTGTTGGACAACTCAACTTAATACCAATTTGTTTTATGATGGAATCTAACATGGTATCAAAGCCAAGAGCCCATCTCCGTCGATTACTTCCTTTATGGCAATTTTCCTGTACCTTAAATTCTGGAGTACAGTTTAAATACCTATTGGATAACTCCACTTGATATCAATTGATTTTGGGATGGAATCTAAGAATGTTGTCTCACATCATGCATCATGAATAAGCTGGAAATCAAACTCATTCCAACAGAAACTAATGTTAATTTGAAAGTACTGTTAACGGTAAAAAAAAATAATAAATTATCCTCCTCAAGGGTAAAATTAGAAACTCACAGTTTGACTTACTGATATGTATATGTACTATGTACTATGTAAATGTAAATACTAAATACAACAATTTAATTTTCTATGTTCACTGGTACATGCTATGTAGATCATCTGCTATGATGCTGATAATCACAACATTCTGTGGAGTTGAAAGCATAATATGACTTTAAGCTTGCAATAAATGAAGTGCTAACAAAAACAACTAAGGTTGCTTCTGTGTCAAAGGAGAAATTCTTGTTGAACTGAGTGATTGTGATCTTTATGATAAATAAAATGAGTAAACCATTATTTTGGTACTTGAAATTGTAGGAGGGTAACAAGTTGGTCTTTCATATTAAGAAATAGACAAAAATGTTCCCTAAATTGAAAATCGTTTATTATGTTATGGTCCCCCCAAATTGAAAACATCACCAAATTAGACTTACGTGATGGACTTTTTTAGACTTACGTGATGGACTTTTTTCAATTTAGGCACGTTTTTACCTATTTCTTAATGTGATTGATCAATTTGCTACCACCTTACAATTTTAAGGACGAAAATGATGATTTACTCCTTATAAAACATTTTTGGTTTAGGATATTATTCTTAAAGAATCCATCCATACAAAGGCATGTTGAAATTCATGCACCGGTGCATTTATTGTACGAATATACTACATATAGTCACAGAGGTAGAAAATAAATAGGCTAATACAGACAGGGACACGGTTGGGCGATCCGTTTAGGATGAGTTTTGCAGCAAGTCATTTTCAGGGTGATTTGGCAGGGGGACAATGTGACAGAGACTGCTTTGGCCTCTATGATTCTATTCATAGACCCACCAGGCACTCTCACACTTTCTCCACAACCTTCTTCTATATATAGAGTTTATATTAAATTTCTGAGGAGCAAAGCATTTTTGTTGTCTAAGCTTTTATAGCATGGCGCATTCCTTATCAGTGAGATTTCCTAAGCCTCAGTCATGGAAACGGTGTTCAAGGCACTTCCGGGAACAGAAAACTAGATTTTATATCATATGGAGGTGCACAGTCATTCTTCTAAGGTGGGAGGAGCGATAGCAAAGGGTGTCTGATATAATAAGGTAAAGATCATAATGGGGGGATATGTTAGAGCTTTTTGATTGCAAAGGCACAGTAGCTGCAATGCTTGGATTACTGAGTCTGCCACTTCTTGATTTGCTCCACCAAGATATATATATATATATATATATATATATATATATATATATATATATTATATATATATATATTTGTTATATAATGTCAAAAGTTGCTTAGCATTAATCTTTCTTTTTCTACCCTTGTTCATTCTTGACTCTCTTGACCAACTTCTGTAATTGTAAGTTTTCTTTTTATGTAATGGACTGATGAGAAAACTTATGATCATTGTCAACATGTGTATAAGAAAAGCTTTATATGATCCTTTTTCATTTTTAATCTCTTTTTTTTTCATGGGATATTCATTTTAAAATTTTGTGCTCACCGCAAAAGATTTTATCAGCTGAATCAACCAACACCAATTTTATAGACAGCTACTCACAGTGTGTGTACATGTGTATACATTAGAAGCCCACAACTGACTGACGCTGACAATAGTCGAGCAACCTGCGGAACTACCATTCCTCTTCGACCCATCCATGACCATTGACCACTATTGTCCGTCCACCTATGGTCTCCTCAAACTTGCCACAACCCAAAAAGCTCAACGGAGAGGGGTTGACTTTTCAATTACCAGAGCTTAAGGAATTTCTTCAGTTGGGGTTCATAAAAAATGGAAGACAAGAAGAATTTTGGTCCTAGACGTGAGTGGTGGACTGGTGGGTAATGCAATCTCAGAGAAAGGAAACATAACGACCCGTTTGGTTTGTTTTTCGTTTTCTTTTTTCATTTCCTAAATTTAGAAAGAACTACAATAAAAATAATTATAAAAATATCATATTGTTTTGTTTCCAAATATTTGTATATGAAATACTGAAAACAATTTTTATTTGTTTCCATTATTTCCTGTACAAATCTTTATAAACAAGAAATAAAATAAAAACATAATGACATTTTTATAACTATTTTGTTATAATTATTTTTAAATTTCGGAAATGAAAACAAAATGAAAATACAAACCAAACAGGGTAGGAGAATCTCATCCTTCATCGGCGGTTCCGAATGGATCTAAATTGCCGGACCATAGGGCCATATCATCGAAGGATAAGTTGCCAGATCATCGACCATTACCTATTGATAACATTTCAAAAAATGCTCTTCTTACCATGATACGATCTTGATACAAAACCTGTAGTTATCAAACCTGGAAGTTATAACCAAAAGTTAACTCAATCGTTACCAAGTCCCTACAAATTTCTGTTTTTCATTACTTTCCAAGTCTAAATCAACGTCGTTTCGTCCAAACCAAGCAAAGAAGGAGAAAATGGGACGATTCACAGAACAAAAAACAGGCATATCTTGGGATTCCTGCAGAATGGCAAAGAATCAGGTGTCGGAACAAGGAGGCTTTCCTTGTTCAAATCTGATATTGAATGGACACCAAAATCATATACAAAAGCCACATTCAATATTTCAAGTACCTTAATACCCAATTTAGTATACCTGTATCTAAATTGAGTTCTTCCGCAAGAGTTTTTCTGTTTTTGTTTAACTGCCCAGAAAGAGTTTTGCAGGAGTTTTAGCTCGAAAGTAAAGTTTCAGCAGGAATGCATACTGTATTATCTCAATAACCTTGCATTATATACAGCATCATCTCAATAACCTTGCATTATAGTATAAACAATACACGTGTTCATTCCTCTTCTAGAAAGAAATTTAATAACCTTATAACCTCTCTTTTCCACCATCATAATGTTGTTGACACAAAAAGTAATAATCGGCTCATTATGATAAACTAAACCATTCCCGATAGGCTAACAAGAAATTTATTGTAACCTTGTCGAATTCAATGCATCCTCCTCTGCAGCTTTCTTCGGAGTTAGCCCTGGCTTACTTTGGCCTCCCTAGATGATTAAAATCAAGCAGAAATTTTGAGCATTAGTGCTGGATTTACAGTACAGCTTTCAAACAACAAAAGTTATATCATTCCCAATAATTAATCACTTACTGCTGCTCCCTTTTGGCCAGTTGTCCTTCGCATTGATGGAGCCCGTGCCACAGAGGAAGCAGCTGCAGCTGCAGCCACACGTATTCTGCAAAATAAAATTTATATAACTCAAATTCAGATTTGAAGCAGTTTCATCAGTCTAAGCAAATTAAATTTTCAAAGTTCATACTCTCCATTACCTCTTATGAACGTCAACATATTCATCTGTCTCATCCACAATCTCCTCCTGCACCATTAAAAAATTATAATTTTGAGTTAAAAAATGGACCAGTGGCTGAGGGCGGAAGGAAGAATATCTCAGAAGACTGTAATTTACTTGCAGAAGTTCTTCAAATACATCTTCTAAAGTGATAATACCAATCACTTCACCATCTTCAATATTTTCTGAAAAGGAACCATTTGTTGTGACATCATTACGTTGCAAAGCAGTTAACTTTTTAATGCTAGGAAGCCTTGAAGGCTTATCAATGTCAACAACACTCTCCGACTTCTCATCCTGTCTCTGTAGCAATGGAGTAGTCAATTGTGAATTCCCACCAACCGTTTTGTTTTCTTCATATTTCTCTCCATCATGTGTTTGTGGAGTAGTTTTTCCTTTTACACTAGACTTGGCAACTGCAGCCATGTGACTACTACCCTTTTGGAATTCATTCAGTATATCATAGAGAGGCATATCTGCAGGAACTCTGTATATATAAACCATTACACAAGCGATTGATGTTTGACATACAAATTGAAAGAAGGATAAAAAGTACAAGAGTGTTAATTAGTAAAATCAAATGTTAAAATGTAAAAACCATTCATGTGCCTTCACCTAATCACTTAAGCTCTTGGGAAAATTGGTCCTTCACATGGTAACAGAGCCTGTGAGACCAAGTGGTTCGAGTTTGATCCTTACCACCCCACTTCTTAATTAAACTAAATTTCACCATAAGGTAAAATGAACTTGCATATTGTCCTGCTTCAAGCCTAATGGGCTCTTGCAGAAGGGAGTGTGCTAAAAATATAAAAATCATTCTGTGCCTCCACTTAAAAACTTAAGCTTTTAGGAGAGTTAATCCTTGACAACAAACAGACCGTGGAATTCTCCGGATAGAAACAGCACTGACAGGGGTCTCTGTTTCTGGTCGCACAGTGAGAAGATTTTTGACCTAATTTGTAAATAATTAAAGTGAGGAATCGAGAATGTAGAAGTAATTAAAAGGGGGGAAGACTTAAATAAATTCAAAATGTGCAAGACTTAATACCTACCAGTAGAAGCCCAATAACATTTTTTGGATTTCCAGAATATACAGGAACTCGACTGTGCCCGCGAGCAAGAATTTTCCCCATTGCCTCCCTGATTTTAGATTTGCAACATAATAAGGTTTAAGGGATAAGCAGAAATGTGAGAGTGAATACATATACTTTGCATCTTCTAATCAAGAATTCTACTCTCAATAAGCAATCAGTGCAGTGGAAAATAAATCTTCAGCAACCAAAAAATCCTTGAAGAGGAAGTAATTGAACTCCTCTTCAAAATGAACATTCATTTTCCAAACAGATGTTAATAACCTAGAAATAATAGGATCCACGGTTTGTGACCTCAAATGCCACTCAACTGCCAACTAAACTAAATACTGTTTGGTTGAATTGATCAAACTTAGCAGGCTATTGATGATTAAATATGTATATCAACAAACAAAACAACTTCCAAAATATGGTCTTTTATTTCTCAATGTTTTCAGTGTCTTGGGTGATAAGTCTATCAGTTGTTGCCATTTGGATTAATGAGAAGGATGTCTGGCAGATATGGGAGCAACCCCGTTAAGAAATAGGAAGGTCATTGCAGAGGCCACATATGAAATATTTGTCTGGATGAAAACATTCAAACCAATGTAGGATTTTGGCTTTGTATACTGATTCTAAGAATTGTGCCCTTACAATCTCCATTGACAGGATTGTACTCATTTATTACTATTAGATTTCAAGTATTAAAAATTTACAATTCATTATGCAACAGCAAGTACTCACAACAAACAGATGATAAGAATGAACTGCATGACAGGGGAAGTATACTTCAAAATTTAAATATTTAGCCAAAAATAAACACTGACATCTTTTTTTAAAAAAAAAAAAAACACAATTATCAAAAATACCAATAATAATATAATAATAATCTCAGCAATAGAGTATTTGTTAATATAAGAGAAATAATTTGACTCTTAGCAAGGGAATTAACTAAGAACAAGAAAACACAAGTCATGTCCAAACCAATAAAATTAAGAGTTTAATTACTATACACTGTTAATGTAAAGCCCTTTTACGCAAATATCCAATTAAACGTTGCCACCTCAACTGTTTTTGCCACACATCATAATATTATCAATGAAAAAAAAAATTTAATTTAATTAACATTTAGAAATAGGAATCCTAATTCTTCTTTTGTTCTTCCTCTCAACCACCCCCACCCCATCTGCAGACCTGCTCTTTCACCACCATCACCAATCTTTCTCACTTCCTCAGTTCCTCTTCCTGGCATCTTTGGAGTGAATAAAAAGTAATGGAGCTTGTTGATCCTTCCATTCGTGATTCAACTCCTAAGAATAAAGCTTTGAGATGCATACACACAGGGATGTCATGTGTGAGAGATTCAGCAGTCTTTGGACCAAACATGTCCTCCATGGTGTTGATGCTGGAAAGTGAAGCAACAATTCTTCCCTTGCCTAGGCAACCTTTGATTACTTCCATGAGGAGCTATGTAGATAGAGAATTTCGTACGGAAGATCTTGATGTTTAAAATGATTTGACATTTACAATGGTGACAGGGAGACAGAAACCCTGCATTTTGCCCTATCTGTTTTACGTTTTCCTTTCAATGTTTCATGTTTAGCCTTCACACTAACTTGGGGGGCTGGGTTTGAAGAGCGGTGAAGGGGGGAGTATGCAGTGAAGAAGAGGGAATGAAAAGGCATGAGATTGGCAATGGTGGTGTAAGAACAGGTTGTGTTTCTGCAGACAATGTACGAGAGGGGTGAGAACAAGAAGTGAGGAAGGACCAAGTGGAGAAGATGAATTAGAATTTATTTTTCTAAATTTAATTGAATTAAATTGTTTTGATTGATAATAGTGTGATGTGGCAAAAACAATTGAGATGGCAACAATTAGTTGGATGTCTGTGTAAAAGGGCTTTACACTAACAATGTATAGTAATTAAACTCTAAAAGTAATGTATAAACCAATCAGCATTGAGACACTTACCAGTCCAATTTTGAATTAACATCCAAAGAAAATGTTGATTCAATAGGAGTCATAGCCTCTTCAGCAGTCTGTTCAGAGACACGAATTACTAAGGATTAAGGAAAACAAAAGTAAATTTGTATATAAGCATGCTGCAAAAAGGACATAAAATATGCCTTGCACAAGTCACCACTATACAACATGATAATTAATAATGAAATACAAAGAAACTCAAGTGTGCAGGACAACGTATTATTTGGAGAACACAGGATCACTGGAAGTGGATGGTCAAATTTGCAACAAGAGGTACTTTGATAGGCCTCAAGAAAAAAAAGAGGGACAATTTTTAACCGTTTAATATACTCCAGTTCCCCATTCCATGTCCAAAACCCTTGAACGTTCCTTGCATCCCCAAACAAAAGATACTAACTAGTTAGAAGTTAGCAGATTCATATAGTAACCTTCTCATGTTTCCACAATCCATCATCATCAACGTATTGAAATTATAAATAGGAAAGAAACATCAAGCTATGCTGCATTGAATATCATAAATTGCAAATGTACTGTTTTGTCATGTAATGAAACATTAATAAATAGATTGACATTCCACATATATAGTGGGCGAATGGCAGTGCTTACCTTTTCGGTCAAATCTAGAGCTCCACTGATAATTGTTGTCTCATCATGTGTAAGCTCACCACCCTTCCCAGCCTGTAAACAAGAAAACTCAACATTTATGAATCAAACAGGCAAACACCGAGAATTGTACTGGTAGAGTGCCGTATTTGAATAGTTTCACCAATCTTGACATGACTGATTCTGTTAATTAAATCACAGTCTCGATGGTGATGGTGGTGATGGTGATGGTGACAACATCAACAAAATAATAATAATAATAATAATATTGCTACTATTTTATAATTATACCTCTTTGCCGTGGATGGAGACAAGAGCTTTTAACTGAGCTCGCATAAATAAAGCGTCATTATGTCCCAATAGCCAATCTAGAACCTGGAACAAATATCAGTGAGAAAAAGAAACCCTCGAGGGCATGATTGAAATAAAATCCATCATTCTATAAGTTGAGCTGACATCAACATTTTGAAGAGCTATTTATTTGAGTCAGAAAAGACGAAAGACTAGTGACCTGGGTTTCAGCAAAAGGTGTGCCTAAGATATTGCTCATTTGCTAACAAGCTAAAGCATTCTTCTAAATCAGGCAAGACGAGAAACAGACCTGAATGTGTATATACATCTACAACTATATGGCATCGTGATTCTTTGAATATTGAAGTTTGACAGAAACATATTCATATGATATGCTATTAATTTCCACTTATTCATTCTCTTGTCTATTATATTGGTTATCCGAAAGAATGGAATGAAATATAATGTTTAAAGGTAAATGCATAAAACAACCACATCAACAGTTCCTATAGAAGAAGAACTAGTACTTTAACCAAGATAAGTCACCTTTCCAACAGGATACGCAATTGGATAACAGATTATCATTAGAAATCGCACAAGCCATACGAAGTTGGCACCTACAGCTAGACCATATCTACTACAGATTGCTTGAGGAATAACCTGAAATTAGAGAGGCAAATAATATAAATAAATAAACAGACAGAGACAGACACAAAGAAAAGAGTTCATAGTATTCATTGGGTACAAATGTTGAAGCTAAACCAGAGTGACATACCTCCCCAAAAAATAATACGAAAGTGACAGAGAGAATGATAGCAACAAACTGATTGAACATCTTATCTAGGTATATAGGAAGGGCCTGCAGATTAAAAATTTCAAAGGCAACAACTGTTTCAAAATTAGGCATGATTTATGCATAATTAATCAACATTAATCATATATACGTATAAAAATTCATATAAAAAGGAGCAATCCAAATGAATTACCTCCATTGCAGCAGCATTACAGAGAAGCAGAGTCACAAGAAGTTGGTGTTGTTTTTTAACCACAGGAACTATAACCGCTGCATAGAAATCAAAAAGAACGTTCACCATTCGGAATCACGTGATCGAAGAAGATTAAAAGAGAATTGGATCAAAGGCGCAACCCTAAAAATAAAAAATAAAAAAGGAAGAAAAAAACCTGCTTGTTTTTTCTCGGATGGAGAACCGCTGCGCTGAAGAATCTCGAGGTCGACGAGGGTGAGAGACATGAGACCAAGGGTTAGACCGGACATGATTCCGGCGAAGATCACCAGAAAACACGAGATCCCAGCGTACACGAACCACCACACCGATCCGAACTGTATTTCTGCCCCGAGTTGGTCCCGAGTCAGCATCCGAGTTACCATTAATCCACTCACCACGTTCATCATCGCCATTCTTCTTCTTCTACTGCTACTAGTCTACTACGTTGTTCTTCTTCTTCTTCTTCTAATTTTTGTTTCGTCGTGTTTGAGGGCTACTACGACTCCAGCTCCCTGTACACGTGGCGGATTCGAGGACCTTTTTGTTGAGAATTCAGTTCCACGTGGGACCGCGACGGACGGTGATCCTGATTCCATATCATTTTTCACGAATTGTGGCCGTCGAATCTTGAAGGTTGAAGCATCACGCAACCGAATCAAATACTACTGGGTTTTTTCGGAACATAAATGATTTTTTACAACCGGTTTTCACAACTATACGTGACGACCATATATTTTTTAGAAATTAAATTTCGAAAGTGTCCGAAAATTAAACTTTGAAGGTGTAAAATAAAAATTCATATGTTTTTATACTAACTTTTACACGTTCGGAATTTAATTTTCGAAACATGTAAAATGAAGTGGGACATGTAAATTTTTACAAGTCTTATAAATTGTACATCCGGAAATTAAATTCCAGAAGATCTAAGCACATATGACACTTCATTTTACACATCCGGAAATTAAATTATGGACGTCTGGATGTGTAGAATGAAGTGTCATATGTGCGTAGAGCTTCTGGATGTACATTTTTTTCAGACCTGTAAAAAATCATATGTCCTCCTTCATTTTATACTTCCGAAAATTAAATTTCGGACGTATAAAAGTGTACACGTCCAGAATTTTATTTCCGGAAGTGTAAAAACATACGAATTTTCATTTTATAGCTCCGGAATTTAATTTCCAGACACTTCCAGAATTTAATTTCCGGAAGATATTTGGAGTTGTCGCTGGAGTTGTTGTATCTGGGTTGTTAGAATAACATAACTGTTTTCGGAGTATTTCATGGCCAAATAACCATTAATATTAAAATGAATAAAACAGTAAACAGCAAACAAAAAATGTAAGTTATGAGTTTTTTTTTCAAGAATGTTTTCTAAACATCAAATTGAGAATCTCAAAGGTATCCATATTGTTTTTGGGTGTATTCTCGATATTTTTTTCGATCTACTTCGAGGAGTATCCCACCGCTAACCTAAGACGGGACTAATCTCCCGCAGGAGTTTGTTCGATACCTTGATGAGTAGCACCCCTCTCAGCTGAGGTTTTTTCCATACCCAAGACACCTCGATATGTGTGTATATAAAAGATGATAAAAATGAACACATATAGTGTCAGATGCTGTATCTAAAAGTTGATGTCAAATAACACAACTTTTTATTTTTTAACAGAAAAAAGGGGAGGGTCAAGAGCTATTTCTATGTATGTATATTGTGATCTTTATTTCATTAACTTCTTATTAAATAACATTGCCAATTATTAATTATATTTAAGAAATGGACCTAGAGCCGTCTCTCTCTCAACCTTGCCTCTACTCCTCTTTTCCTTTTCCTCATCCACCAGAAGGGGTAGTTTTGGGTCATCCTTTGGCCTGGAATCACTCATCTACATCATTTTTCTCTCCTTTTATCTAAATAAGTGGTTGTTCCACATAGATTTGGTTTTTCTTTCGTATTTTTTCCATGTTTTCGTCGTCTGCGTGCGGCGGTGTTTTGTCCGTCGTCTTGTTACGGCGTCGTTTGGTTTCCCGTCTTGTTGCGGTGTTCGTTTGGTTCAGACTAGCAGATCAGCTTCGATCCATTACAGATTCAATCAAGACTTGGGCGTCAATGTTACAGATCTGGAGGCATCGGTATTCCGGTCACTTTGATTTTGTCACATTTGTAGGCATTTTGCCGTGTTATGCTATTAACATGGGTGCTATGAGTTTGTTCGCAGATTCATCCTTTTCGGTTTTTAGCGATGTTGAATTTGTGTTGTTTTTGATGTATTTTACCAATTTGAATGAATGAATATCCATTTTAGTAAAAAAAACAAAAAGAAAGAAAGAAAGAAAGAAAGAATTTAATTGCATCATAGCAACAAAGCATGGTTATCAATAATTTACTATAACTTATTTTAATTTATAACATGATAATTATAAAAAAAACAGCACTATTAAAAATTGAAAATTATATTTTTAAAATGATAAAAATAAAATAATACTTGAAAATATATACAATATTAATAAATTATAAATAAGAGTATGGCATGGTAATAATTTAATCATAAATAATAAAATAATTTAAAATATAAAAATCTTGTTATGTGTTTTTTCATAATGCAAATAAAACATTATATTGTTCAAAGGGTATTTTAGTAAATTTTACATTGTTCTGTCCAGTACGTAAACATATCAAATAACATACTGTACAAAATTGCTTGTACTGTGCTTCGACTAACAAACACCATATAGCACAAAAAGTTGTGCTGTAACTCAACTAGTTGTCCTGTACTGTTCTGTGCTGTTCTCCCTGTTTTGTCCTGTCCAGCGAATCAAACAAACCCTTAGCGCATAAACACTCTTTAATCTCATTTGATTTTATTTGTTTTTATCTTGTTAAAACAACTAGCGTGGGTGCCATGGGATGCATTTGCAACAAAAATATCTTCAAAATGAAGCAAAAAAAAGTGATGGGTGGGAACATGTAATACATACTCTGCTACCTCTCAAGCAGAGTGAAAGCAGAACAAAGAGAAAGGCACTCAACAGAAGGAAAGGAAAATTGCAGCACAAAGAAAGACACAACAAATACAGAAGCATTAAGAATGGAAATGAGAGAAAGAGCATCCAGTGTAACCATAGCAGAGGAACATTGGGTTCTGATCATTTTTGAAGTCTTCAGCAAGCTCTCCACGGGTTCTAAAACCACCATCCTTCATCATACCATGTTGTTTTTCATCACCTTCAGGCTTCAGCAAAATCATACTCACTTCATTCCAATCCCAACACAGCACAAACACCTCCTATCATCTTCTATATCGACCCTATTGTGTGCAGTGATTATGGAGTAAATACCCTATTTGGTTCCTGAAAACTGTGAAATAGTATCAACATAATCCCTGAAATTATCGAAATTCCAAATTAGTCTCCGAAGTTGTAAAACGGTAATCAACTAAGTTGAAAATCGTATGGACTATATTGATTTTAAGTTAGCAGTGTCAATGACTTAATTGATATTAAGTGATTAAAATGAGGGACCAAATTGATACTAACTTATCATTCAGGGACGCTTTTGGAATTTTGATAATTTCAAGGACCAGATTGATACTACTTCATAGTTTCAGGGACTAAAGGGTATTTACTCATTCATTATGGTTTATCTGACTCTTTTTTAGGGCACTGCTATTTACATATTGCAAATTGCTATTTGCACCTTGCAGCTTCAATTTGATTTTTATTTTTCTAAAAATACCCTTTTCACTCACTCACCTTCAGCAAGTTTTTTACGTAACGTAACTTCCGAAAATTACTTTCCGGAAGCTTCCGGAAAATGAAATTCTGACAATTTTTACACCTCCGGAATTCAAATTCTGGATGCATAAATTGTATATTTGTTACAATTGTACATCCGAAAACGATTTTCCGGAGGTGTTAAATTTGCAAGTTTTTTTTATGTATCGTAACTTCCGGAAATTACTTTTCGGAAGCTTCCGGAGCTTTCGGAAAGTGAAATCCGGACACTTTTTACACCTTCGGAATTCAAAATCTGGATGCATAAATTGCATATTTGTTACAATTGTACATCCGGAAACAGTTTTCCGAAGGTGTTAAATTTGCAATTTTTTATGTAACGTAACTTCGGGAAATTACTTTTCGGAAGCTTCCGGAAAATGAAATCTGGACTGTGAGGGATCCTGAGATTGTGTAGGTATATGACTATACAGTTGAGGATGGCTTATATGAATTGATTGGTACTACCTATACTAATAAGATGCATCTTCTTTTCGGTAGCCTATCACTTAAGAACTCCAAAGTTAAGCGTGCTTGACTTGGAGCAATTCTGAGATGGGTGACCTCCTGGGAAGTTTTCCCAGGAAGCGTGTGAGTGAGGACAAAGCACGCTGAAAAGACCCGTGTTGGTTTGTGGGGACAGTCATCAATCCATAAAGCAGTCAGGGATGTTACAAATGGTATCAGAGCGGCACCTCTCCCAGTACAGTGTGGTTCGGGGACGAACCAAGCGGAAGCTGGTGGGCATGTGACACCCGGGGCCGACGAGGGCTGGGAGTGGTCGCCGGTGCAAAGAGGCACGATCAAGGAGCGGCTCCTGGCAGGCTTCTAGGCGGAGGGACACAAGAATGAACCGATTACACACCGGAATGAGAGGGATCCTGAGATTGTGTAGGTATGGGACTATACAGTTGAGGATGACTTATATGAATTGATTGGTACTACCTATACTAACAAGATGCATCTTCTTTTCGGTAGCCTATCACTTAAGAACTCCAAAGTTAAGCGTGCTTGACTTGGAGCAATTCTGGGATGGGTGACCTCCTGGGAAGTTTTCCCAGGAAGCATGTGAGTGAGGACAAAGCATGCTGAAAAGACCCGTGTTGGTTTGTGGGGACAGTCGTCAATCCATAAAGCAGTCAGGGATGTTACACGGACACTTTTCACACCTCCGGAATTCAAAATCCGGATGCATAAATTGCATATTTGTAACAATTGTGCATCCGGAAACAGTTTTCCGGAGGTGTTAAATTTAACACATCCTGATTTTACTTTCCGGATGTATAATTTATACATCCGGATGTGTTGAATTTCATGATTTAATTTTTCTAATGCTGTTGTACATCTGGAAAGTGAATTCAGGAAGTTTCCCAAAAACGGATTTCCGGACTATCAGCTACAGGATGTCATCATCTTCTACCTCCTCCGGAAAAGCAAAATGCTGACAATTCCGGAAAACTCAACCATAAGAGCTTCAACTATGAGTGGTAGAGGCTGAACACTGCACAACTGAAGGCCCACTAGGAGCTTGAAACTGTGCAAATGAGTAGAGGGAAGAGGAAGAGCTCTTCAAGGGTGGAGGTGGAACCTAGGCTGCGCAAGAAAATGACAAGGGTCGTTGTGTGTGGAGGAAACGGCTCAGCGGCGATGTGGGGAGGGGAGATTTCACTTAAAGGGTATTTTTGGAAAGAAAGTGAAACAAAAAATTATGCAAGGTGCAAAAAGCAAAAAAAAAACCAATGCAAATAGAAGGGCCCTTTTTTTATTGTTTACATCTATGGTGCCTTATTATTATGGGTTGGTGGTATGTCTGGATCAGCTGGCAAGCCCATCTAAAAAAAAAGAAAAAGGAATTGTGTATTTCTGAAAACCAATGGAGCTTCGGCCTTGTCCATATCTATGACGCAAGGAAGATTTGCGTTTATTATGTGTTTTTTTTTAGGGGTTTATTTTTCATACCACCCATTCATCATCCTCCCACCTCCTCATTTCAAATTTTTTACCTAAATTTCCCTAAATACCCCTAAAAACAATACTTTCAACGCCTGCCCATACCACCTTCCCTAATTATTTTTTACCCTGAACCACCCAGCCCCCTTCCCTTCATTCCACCTCCTTCCTCCTAAGTCCCACCCCACTACCCATGGTCGGCCCAACATATTTAGAGGCTAAAGCGGACTTTGATGTATGGCCTTTTATGTGTGAGAGTAACACAAAAATCATGGACCTTACAAAAATAAATTTAAAATAAAATAAAAATGCATTGGTTAATCTTATATGTTAAAAGTAAATTTAAAATTCAACTTAATTTTTTTAGAAAAAAATAACATAGATAAGAGGGTGAGTTAGAAAAAATAATCTAATCACACAAAATTTATTATTATACATTAAACAGTTAATAAAATAGTCTAATTTATGACCAAAATCATCATGCACCATGTCCAGTAGAACAAGGCCCTCGTTAGTTTTGGTCAAACTCAGCTAGACGCACAGAGGAAGAGCATTGCGCTCCAATATAATTTTTTTTTGAAAGGAACGCTCCAATATATAATTGAAATCAGATAAAAAATAATAGAAAGAGAGACTGCAAGCAAGGTAGGAAAGCATTGCGCTCCAATGTCATTGAAATCTGAGAAAAAATAATAGAAAGAGGCGCTGCGCTGCAAAGGGGGTTTCGAACCCACAACATTTTAGTTAAGAACCTTATGCTCCACCAAACAAACCAACAAGGAAGCTATTATCTCTTTCGCTAAATTAGTGTTTTGATCCCTTATCTTTATTTTAGTTTTCATTTTGGTCCCTTATCTTTTTTTTTTGTTCCGTTTTGGTCCCTTATCTTTTTTTTTGGATTTCATTTTGGTCCCTTTTGTTATTTTTGCACTGACGGTGTTAGGTATCCGCCGTCAGTCGGGGGCGGTTCCGACGACTGACCACGGAGGTTTTAGGCAACTGAAGGCGGCGGACTGACAGAAGGGACCAAAATAGGCTAACGGTTGAAAGATAGGGGACCAAAACGGAACAAAAAAAAAAAAGATAAGGGACCAAAATAGGGATTTAGCCTTTATATAAATGCTATTTTTCTTGGAGGCTTAAAGCAAGGGTTTGGGCTGCCTTATGCTTGGGCCGACCCTGCCACTACCTTGTGCCCCATTCCTCCCTCTCCTTTACTGCATCTCATATCTCATATTCCTCCCTTCCATTCCTCCCATTCCTCCTGCGACCCACAACCCCAACCCCACTACCACGAGTCAGTGACACCAACGATAGCAGCAAATGACGGAGCTTCGGCAGCACATCGGCGGAGATTCGGCACCCATCGACGGAGATTCCGCGGCGCACAGGAGGCAAGTGAGACTGGCGGAGACTGTGTTTCTATGTCGGTGAGACGACAGCGAATCCAGGTATGTTGTTTTTTAATTTGTTCAGTAGGAGACACGGAAACACAGTTTCCGTGTTTGCAATTTTTTTGAAACCCATGGATATCGTGTTTCCGTTTTTAGTTATTTTTTCTTTAAAGTAATTATTTTTAATTAAAGAAAAGAGGGGGAGGGTACTTGTAGGGTACTTGTAAGGCACAGGGAAAATGTGTTGCTATAGATTGTTTCATGTTGTGTGATGTAAAATATGTATGTTTTTCATTCAATTAGTGTTGTGATCAAACTGGGATGGTGGTTATAATCTATATTGCTATTGGTAGGAGCTTATTGGAGTTCTTAACATTATAGTTTTACACTGATCGAGGCATTGTTTTATATGTGCCTAAATTCGTTAATGGGTGCTGAATTCTTGTATTGTGCTAAATTCTGGTATGGTTCTGAATTACACAGTTCTTGTATTGTTTTACACTGATTGCACAGTTTTGGTATGGTGCTGAATTTTTCCTTTAATAAGAAATGTCTCTGAAAATAAAAAGCTGAAGTTGGGTTCTTCCTTGATTTGAGTCCAATCATGTATATAAAAAGAAGGGGCTATGGAAAGTTTTAAGGTTCTACTTGAGTGGATTGTTTTTTTCCTTCAACTGTTGTGGATGATGTCTCAAAGAGTGGACCCTTGTTATCATGTTACTCTATTGGTTCACTGTATTTTTGCTCCTTTTTGTCTTACTTGGTGGAACTTGCCTCATACTTCTACTAGGTGGCGTGTTATGGCTTGCATTAACATGTATTATGGATTAGCTACATGGTTTGGTTTTTATATGCTCTTGCTATCTTAGTGTGAACTTGGCTGGAAATTTGGATCATTGTTACTGATTGGGTTATACATACATCCTCTAACTGCTCAGGCGATGGAATTGCAATAGAGAACGTGTATTTTAACACATGGAAACTTAGTTTTCGAGTGTGTTAATTTTTTTAACACGTGCGGAAACTCAGTTTCTATGTGTGTGTTTTTTTAACTCATATGAAAACTTAGTTTCCGAGTGTGTTAATTTTTTTTTTTAACACATACAGAAACTTCGTTTCCATGTGTTATTTTTTTAACACATAAGGAAACTTAGTTTCTGAGTGTGTTAATTTTTTTTTTACACATGCGGAAACTTAGTTTCCATGTGTGTTATTTTTTTAACACATATGGAAACTTAGTTTTCAAGTGTGTTAATTTTTTTTTATCACATACGGAAACTTAGTTCCCACTTGTGTTAAATTTCGATGGGTGGGGATAAAGGGTTGAGGGAAGGGTATTTAGGGAATAAAAAAAAATTAATGAGAGAAGGGAGGTGGGAAGATGAGTTAGGGAGGTGCCAAAATTAAAGCCTTTTTTTATTTATTGAGACCTTGTTTTGTTTTAACGGGCTGGCTACCAGGCCTCCATTTTTCAGTTTTTAATTTAGGTTCCGGAGATTTGGGCTTAAAGCTATTTTGGGTCTAATGAATAATTCCTATGTACAAAAAAAAAAAAAAGTCTTCTTTTAAAAATATCCTTTTCTGAATTTAAATTTAAAAGCTCAAAAAGCAAAAAAATAAAAAAATGAAAAATTACTTTAAAAAAAGAAATAAATAATTTCCATTTCTTTATTTCAAATAAAACCCTTCCAAAAAAAAAAAACTTTCCTTGAATTTTTTTTTAAAAATCTAACCAATAAAACATTTTTATTGAGAACCACGTGACTTTAAGTTTCTCATCGCGTCCTGGAATACCACAATACGTACGAGCAGAATCATCATTCGGTCAAGCTAGAATTTTAGTTCCTTTTTTTATATTTTAAAAATGAGGTAAAAATAATATTTTCAAAAGTTATAAAAAATTTGAACAGTTCACTTGAAGTACATTTTTTTTAAAACGGGCTATATATCTTTCCCTACTCGTAATTGACTTCCGAGCTCAATCTCAGTTTTCTTTTTTTACCAATCTCTTTAAACTAAGGGATTTTCCAACATTTTCTCAAATGGAAAAAAAAAATTGGTATGACTCCTATTTTATCTTTGAGGAATGCATGAAACACTCAAGCAAAAAGACTCCTCACCTATAAATAGCCCTCACCCGCACCAGGTAAAGGCATATTCTTTTACACACACCATCATCCAGTTTCTTTAATTTATTGAATTTACATCCCTGTTAACTCTACTAGGGGTGTTCATATCCAAACCGATTCAAAAGAAAACAGAAAACCGACACAAAATTGATGTCTATTGGATTTTTATGGATATTGTTTTGTGAAAACCGATCGGATTAGATTTTGGATTACTTTTCTTAAACTGAACCAATCCAAACCAAACCGCATATGTAAAATTTAATATATATTTATTCTATTTTTTGTCCTATTGATATTTTATTTGTTTGATTTTTTTCTAATAATACTTACTAGTTTGATTTGACATAATTTTTTACTATTTCTAAGTTCCAAACATAGAAAAAAATATGTTCTGGAACTCGTTGATAATGATATTTATTTATTTATTTATTTTGTACATATTTAATGAAATGTTTTGGCATGAATATATAAATAAGTATATACATGTTTAAGAGTTTGTTCAATTTAGCTTGTAATCTTGATTCTTTAATGTAATATAAATATGTAATGATATGTTGGTAAAAATCGAATCAACCGAACCGATCCAAACCACATTTAATCGGATTGGATTGGATTTTTAGAGGAAGCCATCCAAACCGAACCGAACCGCATACTTTTTTTTATCTTTGGATCGAATGCTTGTTTGTCTCAAAATCGGTCCAAATCGAACCGCGAACACCCAAGACTCTACTGCTTGGACATCAATCCCAGATGCAGAGCCACCTTGCCAAAAGCTACCTCCACCTTCCTGGTATAATAATCTGATAGAACAATATTACATTATAATTAATCTTTTTTAATTAAAAATATAATTTAATAATTTTATTAGCGATTAGTCCTTCTTTTTATTTTTCTTCTTTTTCTTTCTTTTGAAAAGACTCTTGATATAAACATCTCTACAAACTTGATTGCATCGTTGATCTCTTCACATGCACAGGTAGATGGCTAGACAAGCAGATATATCATATCAAAATTAATAAGAGGCTAGGCTTCAAAGATATACAATAGGTTCACCAGAATAAATCTTGTATAGGCACAAGCAATCTAAACATTAAGATAACTTCAAAATAATTTAAGTGATGACTTTGTTGTCTTTGTTGTCTTCTCGCTTCACTATTGCTACTATAACCAAGTTTATAAATGTGTAATGTGTAGTGTCAATGTGTACACGAGTGTCAAAGTGTAAATTGACAAATAAGAGGAAAGAGGGGAGTTCAGAAGCTTGCACCTTCATCATTTCCTCGTTTTAATTTTATTTATTTACAAATGCAATCTACGACAACTCTATAATTGGAGATGTGCAATGAATTAATATCTCTATTATCAGATAATTCAACAAAAAAAAACTCCACAAAAATTGACTATAAGAGATCCAATCTTCTTCAAAACGATCATGGCAATAATCTTTTTTTTTTTTGGTGCATGATCATGGCAATAATCTAAGCTTACATGACATCACTATTTGTAGCGAAAGATTTGACTAACGAATGTACTACTTCTAAAAATCCAACCTAATAAATTAGTGATCATTTGACAATAAGTTGAAGATCCCAATGCGCGCAACCACCAAAACCGTGTCTTCATCCCTCACGTTGACTACTAGCTTACGTACGCGTCTCTTGATTGTGAGGATCAGCTTAATGTGGACTACATGTATCACCCATGCCCACTAAAGACACATGCTACGAGCACACTTATGAAAGTGGACGCATGCATGGGAACAGAGCGAAGTGAAGGGCTAAAGCAAAATGGACAACTTCCGGGAACGTACATTTTGGATAATGATAGACATGAAAAAGGTGGATTTATTAAAGGATATAGAGCGCGTGGTCAGATTGCAATGGAGATGCTCTTTATTCTGCAATGAAGTTATTTAAAAGTGTTACGTTATTTAAACACAAATTTTGGACATCGTTTGTAAGAGTGAGAATAAATCAGGTTGCTCATCAGGGGTATACGGCTTAACCTATTTAAGGTCTAACTCGGTCTAGCTTATTTAGTAAAAAGACTAGGTCAAGGTTTTAAAAAAAAGCCTATTAGACCTACCAGGTCAGCCTATTCAAGACATGCACCCACATAAATATATATGTATAATATAATATATTATAATATTATAATATATTATTTATATTATTCATAATATTTAAAGGGAAATACCTATTGGCCATGTAGTGACCTGCTTGACTATTTATTTGTGAATGTCTTGTGACCTATTTATTAATATATGTCTACCAACTTCTTTGTTATTAGAGACCTACGAGCCTATTTACAAGTGAAGGACTGTGACCTATTTATAGATGGAGACATATTTAAATGTCCTGTTGATAAGTAGGTTTTTAAGTAGGCTTTTAGGCCAGGCCATACTTTAAAGTTGGTCAGGCTCAGGTCTTAGAAATTGACCTATATCAGGCTATAAGTCAGACTCAGGCCTCGTGATTGGAATACAGGTCAGGCCCAGGCTTATCAGGGCCTAGCTCGGCCTAGCCTATTCCCACCCCTAATCGTATGTGACACCTTATATATGTTTATCTCTATCTCTCATTTATCTTTTATCTTCTTTATATATACGCTAAAAAAAACAAAGAGTACATCGTACCCCAGTTTATGTAAAAAAAATCATCCCTCTGTTCAAAAACCGAAAGTTCTTGCCACACTTTTGACTAGTGACGTAATAGGAGTGGTTCGAGAGTCATATCAAGCGAAGAAAAGTGAGTGCAAATGCAAATATGCAATTGAGAACGATCAAGCTACTAAATGACGCACCGTCGATTTTCGTCATTTATAGCCCGCACATGCTCGGAAAGACGGGATGCTCTCCCAAATGATATGATCAAGCCAAAGTGCACCAGAACTGTCATCATAATAACGGCAAACTCTACGGCCAATTATTGCAATCGTGTGAGGAGTATGTGACAGTTTTTGGACAATTATATTTCGATAAAATCATTATCTATTACGGATTCGAATCTAATTTGATCAATGATGTAGAAACTACGAATGGTCGAGTTGACTTTTTATTTAATAAAAGAAAATTCATTAATTAGAGGACAAGATATTCTATTGTCAAGTTGAAAGATTATGAGTTACTACTATAGTATTCTTGTAATTGAGTTACTCTCAGCATTTAGTTCCTTAATTAAAATATGACACTAAGCATTGAATACTAGTAATGGAACAGTTATGTGTGATGTAGCATATATTAGAGTCACTCTAGTATAAATAGTACCATACTCTCACATCAAATGTCGCAAAGTAATAGAAATCCCCAATTTCTATATTTTCTTCTAGCTCTAACACATGACATGCTAGAGGGGACGCAAGCTAAAAGGTGACATAATGGACAACACACCCAGCGTGGGTAGCACCTCTTGGCTCTAAGGGAAACGAGTTCAATTTATCTCCTATCACTAGAATTTCCAGTAGGAGACAAAAAGACTCATTATTTTAATATTGATTCATTATTTTAATATTTTAATCAATGAGTCTTTCTATCCCCTACCAGAAAATTCCAGTGTTTAGAGGGGACCTAGGTTCAGGGGAAACACAAAACAAAAGAATAAGTTTAACACAATAAGAGGAATTGCAGCATGACCAGGGATCTACAAGCTTCTTTTCCATTTGTTTATATGCTGAGTTGCTGATAATGGAATATTTGACTACCCTTTAATTAATCTAATTAGTTATTAGTGAAAACTTTAACACTATCAATAAATAAAAAATTTACATACCAAATCAAGTTTTAAGTTAAGATTGCGGTTGGGTTGCATTTTTCATCATTGCGGAAAAATACTACCACAATTACGATTGCGATGTAATTTCAAATATTACAAAAAATACGTTACGGCCTTAATTATGGTTGTGGACCTTAATCAAAGTTACTGGTTGAGGGTATAGTTCCGTCAATCAAAGTAGAACAACATATTGTTCTGATAATTACATAGACAGCGATTGAGGGTATAGTTTCGTATTTATAATGTCGTTTATATTAAACCCTTTGATCTTTATGAATTTCGTATGCCGTAAGTAAAGTAGCATAGATATATGGTGATGAGATATGCACAAGTTCACATCAACGGTATACTTTTATACACGCGATAGAATTGGGAACCAACTCAATGTTCAAAAGTAGAATTTTGGATCCCTATCTCAATCAAGCTTTAACTTTCTTATGTTGATCACTTAGGACAAGAGGACAAGAACGGAAGGGGAAAGGAGGACAAATTCATGGTACTCTATTTATTTACTCTTTGTGGCTAGCATTTTGTACCTCGTCGAATTCATGACCTGCTTGATATTCTACCCATGCATGTGTTGTATATTTAGTTTATTTCCAAAAATTTAAACTAGAATTTTGAAGTAAAAAAATTAAAGGTTTTAATTCTCTTTTATTGTCATTAAAATCTTTTTATATTTCATTATCATTCTTTATTTCCTTGATTATATTTTAATTACATTATTGTGGGTGTAATTGATTTCAAACGTGCAAACTTTAACAGCATAGATTTCTACCGTGCAAATAAAGGTTTTAAATTGAATGTGCAATTTTAATTGTGTTAATGAAATTAAATGTGCATAGCTGTACATATAAGCATAATTCAATTTGCTATTTGACCGTGTATGAAAAACGTGCAGCACCCTGCAGGAGTTTTAACCATTTGAAATTGATTTTAATATATTATTAAAAGTTTTATTGAATTAAAACGAAATAATTAATTTGATTGTGTACGTTAGATTTTTAGAAACGGGTGGCTTGCATAGTTGCATCCTTTGATAGAGGATTTTATAAAAACTGAAGGGAGCTACTTTAAAGGGATCCGAAAAAATAATAGTTACTGGTTGTGTGGTGTGAAAAATATTTTCAGTGCTATTTTCTTTTCTTTTCTGGGTTAAACATTTTTGTCTTTTCCTGCTGTTCTTGTCTTGCACCTCGGTTTCAACCGGGAAGAGCCTGTTAAATCCTGGGGGATTTTCGTCCTAGGCGAATAAATCCTTGAGGACTGTGTGATTCCACACGTCTCAGGTTTTTTGTGTTGCTGTTTTATACAGATTCGTGATTTGATGCGTTGCTCGCCCACAATTCGACAACAGCATGTTGCCTTTTGTTTTTAAAAAAGAAAAGTGTAAAATTGGCTTGATTACTTGAAGATGCACATAGAATTCGAATGTATTCGTGGAGCTCATCAATGATTCTCTGGTGTTACTTGGCTTGTTGGGGAAAAGAAGATAGAGATAGCATTGGTGATACTGATGAAACACAAGAGCATGAAAGCTGCAGGGCAGAAATGATTATCTTCCTCTTCGTTCACCATTATTTCCTTGATTCCCATCAAGCATCATTCAATTCAGGAATCACACTTGTTAAATATTACCGGACAACTTAAATTTTTAAGGATTTAATATTTGACATATATAGTAAATATAAAATCTCAACTAATTAGAGGTTAAAAATGTTAGAGTTTAATTGGTATACACTATCAGTATAAAGGTTTTTTATACTGTCAACCAATAATAAATCGCCACGTCATTGAAAATCTTTGATTCTTATCAAAATCACCTTAAAAGTCATTCATATCATGATTTGCGATTGGTTGACAGTATAAAAAAACTTTATACTGATAGTGCATATCAATTAAACTAATATCATTATGCTTATTTATAGTTGAATTATAAGTATGTCAAAAAATTAATTTATTCAGGCTTTAAATATTTTTTTTTTGTGCTTATTTTTCGGGCTCTAATTTACTCGCATTATATACGCAGTAAAATTAAACCCTAGCACAAAATATGTAAGTGCTCTGCTTATATAATAACTTTAATCACTTTATCCTATTTACAGATTATTAATGTTACAAAATAATAGTTTTATGTGTGTCTCATAAAATGATAAACTTATAGAGTTTAATTGGTATATATTGTCAGTGTAAAGGTTTTTTATAGTGTCAACCAATAACAGATCGCCATGTTATTGAAAATATTTAATTCTTATCCAAATCATCTTAAAAGTCATTCATATCATGATTTGTGATTGACTAACAGTGTAAAAAAACTTTACACTACCAGTGCATATCAATTGTTAAACTCAAACTTATATTACAAGGGGAGATATACAGAAAATGAACAAGACCAATGAACTTGTATTTTAGTTGGAATCATGAGATTCTGATAGCTTGCTATATACAGTTTAAACTGTACGAGAAACATATTAATTTTCCATTTGTTTCACACGTATTGGGTGTGGGTTAGGTAGAGATGATAAGGGTAAAGAATCGAAAAGAAAGGAAAGAAAGGGAGAGGGTGGGGAAGAAGAATCAGGCGGAGGAGAGGAAGGGAGGGGTAGGAATGCAGTGCTTTTTTTCTTTTGTTTCTGGATGGTTGGCAGATTTATATTACTCATAGGTTTTTCCTTGTATAACACTTAACACTTAGACGTCATATCTTTATGTATTAGTGTTATCTTGTATATGGATTTGGGTATCCTTGTACTCATATTCAATACATATTTTGCTTAAAAAAAAAAGTTAGGAAAAAAAGAAAATAAAAAAAAGGAGGTGATGAGATTAACATGGGAGGTCCGGAAAATTCTTGGGACCAATTAGTGCCATCCCCCTCGCATCGGTCCTTGGGCTGAAAGCTGTCTTACAATTATGAATTTAGATAGATTAATGATGATTAATGGGCCTTATTAACTGCTGTGAGAATGGATCTATGCCAACACAATGGTATACATAGCATTTTGTTAAGTTGCACTCCAGAATTCACAAATATCAGGTAAAAGAAGCTTAATAATAACCTTATACGTTGGTAATGATCTCTATTATTTAAAATATAGATACTTTGGTAGTGATCATGCATATATATATATCACTTTCACACAATTACTAATAAACTGATAAAAACAGATACAATACTTTTTAAATTAAAAACAGGCAAATATATTCTGTGTATGTTTGATGTGTACCAAGATGCTCATGGAATCGCTGGAAGATCATTACTCATACTATCTTTTTGCCCTTTTCTTTTTATATGGGATGCAAAGCCAAGGTTATGCTCCTTTAGTAAAGGTGATCTTGACCATACATGCTTAGTCAATATATGTGACATTTCCTTTATAAATTTTTCGTCAATGGTTTCCCAGATAGTACAAGCAATTTCGTAAATTAAAATGCTCTAAACTCTAAAGGGGAGGTAGGGGAATTAGAAGCAAAAGCGATCGATTAAGAACAAAAGATATATAGTTTCCTCCCTCTAATTAATGTTGGCCCACTTTAACCTTTAAAAAATGTGGTGGTGAGTGGGAGTATAAAGGCAAACTGTGTGTTATGCATTGGTTGGAATCTTATGAGATGAAGAAACGGGCTTCCGAAAGGGCATTGCCCCTACCTTTTTTTTGTAACCCTTCCTGCCTTTTGTCTCTTTTTTCTAGATTCCCCATAAACACTTAGCATAAGAATATAATGGGTAATTCATTGAATAATTTTGCTCTAGCATCATCACCTATAAAAAGTAAAAACTAGTTTTAATTAATTACGTAATTAATCTAATCAACAATTATCATATACAAATCCAGTTCGTACTCTAAAAGTTCAGTATCAATTTTTGGGGGATCGTACTGATCTTCTGATTTAGTTTAGTTCATGTTTCGTTTTATGTTGGAAAACTCTAGAATTGATTTTGGCCCCAGTCAGATGTGATTTTGGTAAAATGTGAGGAGTTTGGTTACTGTCAAGTAGAATTGATTTTGCTTTTAGAATCGATTTTGACTAGAAGCTATAAAAGTAATTCTTGCATTGGATTGAAAATTTTACAATAAGTTTTACATCAAATTTGCTTTCAAAATGAAAACATTCAGACATAAATCACTTAACTTCAAACTCAATTCTAATCAAATCAACTTTACAAAATCAATTCCATTCAAAATTACTTTTATCATACATTTATCCAACTTGATTTGATTACAACCCATGTTACCTCGTGTCCATCCATCACATCATTATGTGCGTTCAATTTCATCAAATATGTTAATGTTTCTCTCATCCGATTGATCTTGAATAGACGGTGATTGAGATTGCATAAGTCGATGAATTGAAACGGACACCTCCATTCATGTATATTCCAAACCATAAATGTGCATGCTACAATGTCGCGTTCATGGTGTGAAGAGGGCACAGCTCACGCATGTCCAACTCAAAGTCGAATCCCAGATAACTCTAAGAAGAAACGTAGCAAAAGGCACGAACGACTGAAAAGACCAAAAACGATGTACAAAGAAAAAACAAAAACAAAAATAAAACGCCACTCAATTGTAGGTCCCCACCACCGTCAGTGACTCGGTGGGGCATGGGACTGATACTCGTATTCCCATCACAAATCAATCAGTATGCATCACTATGATCAGGTTTTTCCCTTTGGATTGGATCCCACCACCAAGAGCCTACTTTGTTATCACGTTCGATGCAGGTGCACCACAAACTATCGGTACGGACATATTTACGATTGGTTATATTAATTACATCACCCACATTCATGGTGGCTTTTAATAAATGTATGGTCTAAATTAAAATAAGGCAATGGGTTAACAGGTTAACAAAAACAAAAAAACTTAAAATGTCAACTTTACTATTATGTCGTTATCCTCGACCCATCCCATCCCACAGTTCTACCACCCTTCCTCCATTGTTGCTATCAACTCGCAGCAAACCCCATATTGGGGCCGGCCTAACTATCAAGCTGCTAAAGTAATAGCTTTAGGTCTCCAAAAAAAATTCTAATTTTAAGGATTTTAGGTCTCAAACTCAAAATATATTTTGTTTTGTTATATACAATAAGTTTTTTGTCTCTCTTTAATTGTGGTTGCATGTACACACACAACAAATATTTACATCAATCATAATAATTTCTCTTTAAAAATATAAAAAATTACAATAAAAATAAAATTTAAATATAATATTATTTTTATAAAAATATTTTTGTTAGTTTTAAAAAGGTCTCACCATAAACATTCGCTTTAGGCCTCAACATATGTTAGGTCGGCGTTGCTCATATCTCCAACACCACAATGCATGTCACTGGTTGCAAAAAAAGGAGTTCAATCAGCAAAACAAAATGAACTTATCAGCAAGATGAAACAATTTTAGAAAAGAGAGGGAGAACATCTCCGGTTGCCACTATATCGAGCAAGACAAAGAGAAGGCAAGGAGAAACATGTCAGCGACCTGCTCGTGTGGTCGTTGCCACAACTCCAAGGAGGCAATGCGGCTCGCGAAGTGGCATGATGGTCAGATTTGGGCCGTTTCAGGTATGGTGGTCCCTGGTTGGCACAACGACAGAGCTCGACTGTAGTGGCTGCCTCTAGAACGAGGTTGTGGCACAGTTGCGATGTGGCAGCGGATGGAGCTGACTGGGCGCGATGGTCGCGTCTATATAGTGAGTCTGGTCTGAACGTAGAACAGTGGAAGGGGATTTGCTGGCAACGTGCACTGCCTTCTACTGCCACCACGAGCTCCATACGCAAAGGGAGACCTATGGAGAACCACGCCCGTGCGCTGCCTTCTCTGGTCGCCGCAAGCTCTACCCAGCCTATGTTCACGGTCGATCCAGACTCATGACGCTATGCCAGTTATGCGCCCTTGCTCACCCACCACGGTTTCCACTCATATCACGATCGTCATTAACCACCGTTTGATGTTGCAGAGCATCTCCATCCTGCATCGCTGCCACCGCCATTAGTTGACAATGGGGGACCAGTGATTCCAGTTGCAACCATGATCTTCGTCAGGAGTGGAAGTGTTGGGTACTTGGTGATGGAAGAGGAACGGAGGAGGTGAGGTAAAAATGAGATTTTCAAAAAAAATAAAAAAAAAAATCGAAAAATGACCTAAAAACTGGTGGTATATGGTGGGTCACTTAACTTCTTATTCCACAAAGCCACCCACATGTATATAATGTATAAATATCATCATGTATAAATATCATTATCTTAATTTTATTATCTAATTATAATTTTTTTTTTTTATTACACATTTATATTTATATTTATATTTATATTTTGATTAATATACCTTAAAATTGGTTAACTCCCAACCATGTGTTGTCATGCCCTATTCTGCCTAGTTAAGAAACGAATTTGCAATTTTCCTACAAACACATTTCATACTAAATAGCAGCTCTTATACAATAATGCTATTTACATATACTAATACTTCCACTATATCATATTTTTACAATCTTTATGTATTCTAATTGCATTTGAAGTAATACTACACACATACATTTACACTCACATAGCCTCATCTCTGCACAATTTTTATCATGTGATTATAACTAGACCCACATTGTTTCTACATAGTAGAATATGTGTTTCTGATGTGTATAAGTAACATTTTAATTGATAATATTTTATTGAAACACAGATTGAAATAAGGAGTGTGAACGAAAATTTTGAGTCCTTAACGCAGTGACAGTGATGGCAATAAAATTCCTTTACGGGTATGTCGAAAAATTAAAGTTCTGTCACATCAGTATCAAATTTGGCAAAGCTTTTCGTTGGTGCAATTGTTACACCATAGGTCCATATAACATTAATGTTAATATTAGCCAACAAAGTAGGGGTCGTATGGATGATGAATTGTTGTCCTATTTTAATTTGGTTTACCTTATCGTGTTCCTTCAATATATTTTGTCACATATTTTATTTTTTTTAAATTATATAAAATTTTAATTTACGTGATAAAATAATAAAATATTAATGATGGATATATATGACAAAATGAAATTGCAGATCTCCATCCTAATCGTACATATTTAATTTTCAACTCCATTATTTGATACTTACTCTCACCAGCATTTAGGCCACAAATATTATACATAATAGATTTAAATATTTTATTTTATGTATACTATTCAATTTCATTCACATAAAAATTGGCTATCTCACAAAATGTCTCAATCAACGATAAAAAAACATTGCTCTTTAAATTTTTATGTGGAAAACACACTTCAGTATCAATATCTTGGAAACCCGAAATAACCAAAGAAAAAAAATATTACATTGTCACATATAACCTATAAAGTAGTCAAACAAAAGATTTTTTTTTTATACATATGTATATGAGTAATGTTATTTTTTTGGACATCTCACAGATACTTGCGATATCTGGTTAATACAGTTTAAATATGTGGTTAATTATGTTCAATAGATGGTTAATGGATGTAATAAGGTGTCACGACTCATTAACCATCCACTAAATATAATTAACCACATATTTGAACTGCATTAACCAGATATCGTAGTTGTAGCACAGATGTCTAGAATTCAGGTATACAAATAACATTACTTTATCAATATTTAGAGCAAGTAAAACTTCTACCACCAATGACATGGCCTAAAAAAATGTCCCCCCAAAAAAGAGAACACAAAACGGATGTAGAATTAATGCCACAGTGTGAGGCATGTCAATGGTGTGTAACTGTGTATCTCCTTTCTCTATAGATTCTCCGGCGGTACCTCTAATGCGTCGCCGCCACCACAGCGGCCATCGCCACCGGTGACGAAGAAACAGCTCCAATCACATCTTTAGGTGACACAAACCCAACAGAAACATGGTTTTCCTCGTACAGAAACTCATGCACGATCCTTCTGCTCTTTGCCAACACATGCTCCTCCCACGCTTCCTCACTACCACTCTTCAGAAACACCTCAGTGGCATCAAGCCGATACATGTTCCTCTTCCACAAACCATAAAATCGACGAATCTTCTGTATCTGTCGATTAGCAAGAGTGCAGTTATTAACCTTGATCCTAGCAATGGCAGCCTCAAGAAGCCTCTTCTTTGTTCTATCACCAGCCGTAGCTTCTGATCTCAGAAACTCATCAAACTCAGGCACCCCAATAGCCCTTCGAATCCCTTTAGTATAATCAGCAAAAGGGTCGAAGATTTCACGAACCTCATCAACTTGTCCAGCTTCAATCATCCTATCAACACGTGCTCTCAGTGAAGAATGGAGCACTGGGAGTGACACATCCACCCAGAGAAAGCAACACTCATAATTTAACCTAAAATCCGTGTGGTGGTTCACCAAGGCATCGATGTAAGAGTTGGACCCACCAGCAATGATGGGCAAGCCATCCCTACCCACGATGGAACCGATGGCTAAAGTGGCGTGGCGACAAAAATCATTAGCAGTGAAGTTTGTGTTAGGATCAACCATTCCTAGAAGGTGGTGTGGGACCCCTTGACACTCTTCATCAGTGACCTTGTTGGTGGTGATGTCAAGGCCTTTGTAGACTTGCATTTTGTCTGAGTTGATTATCTCTGCTGGTGGGAAATGGTTGGCTAGGTCTATGGCTAGCTTCGTCTTGCCGGTGCCGGTGGCACCCAATATGACAACCACCTTGTCCTTGCGGTGGTTGAATAAGGACTCCATGGTGGTCAGTCCATTTTGGAAATTTACTAAGGGCTGTACTTGTTTGCAGGCAGAGGCTGATGATACTGGGATAATCATTTTTATAACTCTATTACCTGTCAAGTTGATCAAACAATTTTTTATTTAGTTATGTAATATAAATTATGAAGATCACAATAGCCAAACTAGATCACTATACAAAAAGAAAGCCAGCAGAATCAAATGAGGGGGGGTGGAGTGATTAAGCAACAAAATAAAGAGCTAATTAGTATGCAAGAGTGACATGTATACATATGGAATGAACACCATATTGTGTCTTATTTTTTGTCAATTGAAATGATTGAAAATGAAAAATTTTATATAGATAAATGTATTAAAATATAAGAAATGTTAAATTTTGATACGTTGTAAATATAAAGTTTTTAATTATGACAATTGATTATAGATCATTTTATGTATGACTTTTAAGATAATTATTATAAGAGTCAAATATTTTTAATTAATCAATAATATATAAAAAATTACGTTCGAAGTGGGAAACATTTAAGTTAATTATACAAATAATGAAATTATTGTATGTATGGATTAGGGAGGAAATAGAACGATCGTGTTTGGCTCCGCAGAGAGACAAAAGAAACAGAGCATTTAAAGAACAGAGGATTTTAAAGCAGGGGATAAGTTCGGCACAGTATACTGATAAAGAAAAATTTTACAATACCCCACGTATAATTTAACATGGACCACCATACTTATATTTACGTACCTTTTATTGTCAGAGTCCCAAAGATGCGGCGATCAATAGAATAGTAAAGTAGGCCTCTAGGATGTTAGTAGTAACTTTCTTTGCACACTCACACCGCTGGATACTATGATTAATTGAGAAATGATAAGAGAAAAGGATGAGTGAAATACATGGTTGGGAAGAACAAATTGAAGAGTATGTTGATTTTGTGTTGAATATGAATTGGTGTGATAGAAATTTAGGTAGTCCTTGAATGGAAGCTCTATGGAGAAGTTTAAGGGGAGAGAGATGGATGGATGGACTTGTGAATTATTCGATGGACTTGTGAATTATTCGATCAGTGGATTTTCTTGTGTGGCAAAGGAAGCGAACCATGTGTGCTATTTATACGAAACGAAGACTAGAATGGCCCACTTTAGGGCTCTGGAATTCAACTAATCGAATGTGTCTAAAGAGTGAATAGAAGTTTATGAGTTAATAATTCACATATTCCATACTTATCATGGAACGACTTTAATTCTGGTGTAGAGTGGGTTTAATTTACGTCTTGCTCCTTTTTCATTCTTATTTTGTTTCTAAGACATTTTTTATTGAAAAAAAAACACAAACACTGTACAACATGGTTATTAAATAGTAACCCAACAAAAAGTAGAGAAAAGAATGAAATATAGTACAATGTTATTTACATTAAAAAAAAAATGAATTTTATCACAACAGAGAATGCAAGCAATTAAATGGATTCTACTTAATTAACTGGATCCCACATTCAAAATGATATTCCACTAAACTTTTGACATTTTAAACCATGAATATTCTACTTAAATAGGAAGCTTTCCTAAACAATTATTTTTTAAGAATATAAATTTTGATTTTTCTCTCAAGAGAACTGCTAGCTTTATGTATCAACTTTTTGACAGCCATTCGTCTTCCTAGTTCCTATCTTTATCTTAAGATTTGACATGCTATTATTGAAGTAACGGATCAGCACATACCAATAAAGGACATATGTTGATTAGAGTCCGAGATATAGTGCTAATGACATAAAACTTTCCGTTCAATAGTAGCGAGCATGAGCCATGAGCCTCCAATAATACATTGAATGGTGGTTTCAATTTCTTCCATCCATCCCACAACTAATTAGGCAATGATTGGCATACTATTTTAGAAGGAAAAGGAAATAAAAGGAGGTATGAATTAGAGATCATTTTTTGTCTGGCATGCCATTCATGATGTAAAAGAAGAAATTTTGAAAAACAAATTTAGTGTAGCATGATTTTGATGTGTGAAATTGAATGATAAACTTAGCCCCGTACACTTTGAGTGACTATATGATATTGTGCACCATTGTGAGGAACGGCAGTTCTGATTGTTCTTCCTTAATTTATTGATCAAAGTGTTCTTTAATATTCATTCCTTGACTAGATCATGCATTATTGTAATGGTTTCTGCTTTTTGACAATTTTGAAGTTGGATTTGCTATTAGTTGATGTTTCTATTTTCAAAAATTCATTCATGTCCCAGTTGTGCATTGTTTAGTTGTGGGTCACTCTTAAGTTGTTCTAAATTCTTTAAGTCATTTGTCTATTTTCGTATGTGGTTAATTCAGTATGTTTTGTGGTGTTTAGTTCTTGTGACTTCTACTTGACGACAAGCAAAATATTAGGTTTGAAGAAGTCATAATTTGCTATATTTTCATCTATCAGGTTCTTTTTTAGTGGATTTTTGCTCCCAATTTCATGTTTTGTCCATAAGCTTTGGTAGTTTGGTTCTTTTTTTCTTTTTTTTTCTTTTTTGATAAGCCAAAAAAGTATATTGGTAGTTTGGTTCTTAGTTGTCTTTGTAGGTCAATTTTGATTTTTTTTTTTAAATCTTTGCATTTGTAGGAAGTAATAAGAATGAGAACAAAGCATGAAGAATGAAGAAAGATTGATATTGGCCTCACAAAGGTTGGTGTGGGCGCAAGAAACCCATCGCCCGTCACTGGAAAGTTAAGTTTATGAAGCAATATGCCATACTGACGTTGGGCGTAGGAAGCCCAACAGCTAGCATTGGCAACTAGTGTTTGAATCTGTCTGGTTTGCTAGCAAGCTTGCGTCAAGCGCTATAGCATGTGTTTCTGACAGGGCATTTAAAACCATAATTTCCTATTGTAGGGAATCTTTTAGCATGCATTCTACTTTCTTTTTAATAGAAGATGAACTGTGTAGAAAAATGGTGCAATAGTGCACCTGAGGCAAGAAGCAGAAGAGAGGAACTTCTGATATGGAACTAACCTACCATTCGAGACTTAGCATGAATGAGCAATGTGCTCTGATTCATTGATTAGAGAAAAGCAAGGTACAAGCTATTTATACATGTAAGTCTAGGTTCCTAACTTCTATGATTGACTAACCAACCTGCAGTTAATACAGCTAAGAGAGCTAAACTAACTTGTAACTAACTAACTATCAAGATCAACTAACTAAGATAATTAATACAAGTTAAATAATCAGCCATTATCTAGCTGCTGTAATACCCCCCCGCAAGCAGGAGCATAGATGTCAAGCATGCCCAGCTTGGTGTGATTTGCACGAAAGAGCTGAGGACTGAGGGCCTTAGTGAGGATATCAGCAAGTTGCAAAGCTGAGGAAACCAATAGTAACTTCAAGAGACCTAAGGAGCATTTTTCCCGAACGATATGACAGTCGATTTCGATGTGTTTGGTACGCTCATGGAAGACCGGATTGGCAGCGATGTGAAGGGCAGACTGGTTATCACAATAGAGGAGTGCAGGGGAAGCAAATGAAACCTGTAATTCCTCTAACAAGTAAGTTAACCACTGAATCTCACAGGTTGCAACTGCCATGGACCTATATTCGGCTTCACAGGAGCTTCTGGACACAGTGTGTTGCTTCTTGGAACGCCACGAGATGAGTGAAGAACCGAGGTATATGCAATACCCAGTAATAGACTTGCGAGTATCAGGGCAAGAAGCCCAATCACTATCACAGTAGCCCTTCAATTGAATCTGAGAGGTGGAAGGAAAGAACAAGCCGAGGCTGGAGCCCCTTTGACATATTTTAGAACCCGTAGAGCAGCATTGTAATGAGCTTGGGTGGGTTTAGCCATGAATTGCGAAAGCTGCTGGACAGAAAATGACATGTCTGGCCTGGATGTTGTTAGATACAATAATCGTCCAATTAACCTTCTGTATGTGGTATCATCTGCATATAAAGGACCATCATCATTGTGGAGACGTAAAGTGTTGTCCATGGGAGTGGAAGATGGTTTACAACCAAGCAAACCAGCATCGGAGAGTATCTCAAGGGCATATTTGCGCTGGTTAATGGTGATGCCCTGTTTACTTCTAGCAACTTCAATGCCTAGGAAAAACCGCAAGTCACCAAGATCCTTGATTTTGAATGTATCATCAAGTGCACGTTTGATCTGGTCAATCTCATGTAAGGCAGTCCCTGTGAGTATAATGTCGTCCACGTAAATTAGAAGGGCAGTGAAGGAAGAAGGAGAGCTCTTAATAAAGAGGGAGTGGTCATTCTTGGATTGACTAAAACCAGACTGCAATAAGAAGGAGGAGAGGCGTGCAAACCATTGACGACTCGCTTGCTTGAGGCCATAGAGTGACTTTTGGAGTTTGCAAGCTTGACCAGACTTAGAAACTTGCAAACCGGGTGGCAGGGTCATGTATACGTCTTCATGCAATTCCCCATGAAGGAATGCGTTGTTAACATCTAGTTGCTTAAGGAACCATCCATGAATTGAAGCAAGTGACAGAATTAAGCGGATGGTTGTCATTTTTGCAACTGGGGAGAAAGTGTCCAGATAATCTACCCCTTCGGTTTGTGTGTACCCTTTAGCCACGAGACGTGCTTTATACCTCTCAATTGTACCATCGGCCTTGTGTTTAACCTTGTAGACCCACTTGCACCCAATCAGGATTTTGTCATGAGGAAGGTCAGTGAGAGTCCAAGTTCGGTTTGCTGCAAGGGCAGATAACTCGGCTTCCATAGCTTCTCTCCAACAAGCATGTTGAGAGGCTTGAGTAAAAGTCCTAGGTTCAAACTCGGTGGAAATAGAAAGAACAAAAGATTTATAAGATGGTGATAAAGAAGTATATGATAAATGAGATGAAAGAGGATACTTTACAGTTGGAGAAGATTTGGTGGCAGCTTGAGTGAGGTTACAATGGTACTGCTGCAAGTAGATGGGTTGCCTCTTTTCTCTTAGTGATCTTCTTATAGGAACAGGGGATGGGGGAGAGGGAATAGAAGAGGGTGATGTGGTTGATGTTGTGGAAGGAGAATTGAGGTGTATGGGGGGCAAATGATCAGGATGAGATGGTGTGGAATTTGTACTATTTTGGTGAAATGTAGTGGAGGAAGGTGGGATGGGGTCATCATAAATTGGTGAATTTGTGAGTGTGGATGCAGGGGTGGCAGAAACATCTTGATTATGGGAACAGTCACATGTGGTTTGATGATAAGGAAAGACTAGTTCCTCAAATTGAACATGTCTAGAGACTAGAATTTCTCTAGTCTGCAACTTCAGCATAATGAACCCCTTGGTTCCAGGTTTGTATCCTAGGAACACACACTTGTGTGCTCTTGGATCAAGTTTAGTTTTAGGAGATGTGGGGCTGCTAACAAAACTTAAGCAGCCGAAAACCTTTAAATGGGAAAAATCAGGTTGGCTTTGATGAAGGATTTCATGTGGTGATTTGTTGGTGAGCAATGGTGTGGGTAGGAGGTTTATAATGTGGATAGCATGTGCCACTGCATAAGACCAGTAAATCCTAGGCAAGTGACTTTGAAGCATGAGAGCTCTTGCTTCGTTCATGATGTGTTGGTGTTTGCGCTCCACTATCCCATTTTGTTGGGGAGTGTAAGCACATGAGGTTTGATGGATGATTCCTTTAGAGGAGTAAAATTTGAGCATGGTGAATTCGGGTCCATTATCACTTCTAATGGCCTTGACAGTCTTATGGAATTGTGATTCCATTAGAGTTACAAAATCTTGCACAAGTTGTGAGGCTTCATGTTTGCCTCTCATTAAGTACAGCCAAGTGAACCTAGAATGGTCATCCACTATAGTTAGAAAATATCTATGGCCATGTACAGAAGGTGTGGGGAAAGGTCCCCAAATATCAATGTGAATTAAGTCTAAAATAGTGGCAGCCTTAGAATGGCTTAAGGGAAAGGGAAGTTTCTTTTGTTTTGCTAAGTGACAAATATCACAAATGAAATCTTTATTTATTTTGATAAAGGGAAAATGGGAATGAATTACATCAGTACAATTATTTGATGCATGTGCTAGCCTATAATGCCATAATTCTGTCTTGGGAATTATTACAGAATTTACAGAGTTGTTTCTAATAGAAGAACTAAGAGAACTGAGTGGCACCCTGAAGATATACAGTCCATTGTGCACTTCAGCTGTACCAATCGTCTCCAATGTAGTCTTGTCCTGAATCACACAACCAGTAGCATCAAAAGAAAGCATACAAGTCATGGAGGAAGTGAGTTTAGTAACAGAAATCAAGTTGTAAGGAAAGGAGGGAATATGTAGTACATTATGTAACAAGAAATTCTCAGATATGAGTATGCTACCTGAGTGACAAGCTAGCACATCACTACCATTGGGTAATTGAACATGTATTGGTCTAATTTCATGATATGAAATAAAGAATGAATGGGAGGAACATATATGATCAGTAGCACCACTATCTAATATCCATAAACAAAAAGGCAAACTAGAAGGTTTACCTGCAGAATGACTCTTTGAGGTATTGACTGAGGAAGTAGGTTTGGTGGTGCTAATCTGATTCGAAACATGCAAAGGGGCTTGAGACTGATACTGTTGGAGCAAAGCTAGCAAGCCATGACACTGCTCTGCTGAAAAACCAAAGTTTGGACTCTCTTGACTCTCATCATGACAATTTCCTTCTTGGTTAGTATGATCTGTGTCAGTGATCTCTGCCACTACAGAGTTAATCTGTCCTTGGCTCTTGAACTTATAGTTGGGTGGATACCCATGTTTCTTGTAACACACATCTATGGTGTGTCCCATCCTACCACAATATGTGCACGTTTTACCTGAATTGGCACCTCTACCAAATCCTTTAGAGAAATTGGAGCCTCTTCCAAAACCTCTCCCACCAGAGTTATCAAAATTATGTCCTCTGCCAAAAGTGGCCAGGACTTTTGATTCAGGAATTTCACCAAACAGTTGGCGTTCTTGCTGTACTACTAGGGAAAATACATCATTCAGGGGGGGGGGGGCAGGGGCCGCATCATCATGATTTGGGATTTGACTCCAGAGTATGAGTCATTCAATCCCTTCAAAAACCTAATTACTTGATCTTGTGATCTGTATTTCTCAACTTCTTTAAGAGCATTACACGCACACTTGATCTCACAGGTGCACTCAGGAATCGGTCTAAAATTCTCATACTCATCCCATAAAATCTTCAATTCAGTAAAGTAATCAGTAACATTGAATTCACCTTGTTTGAAAGCTGTGATTTGATCTTCCAAATCTGAAATTCGAAATATATCTCCCTGAGCAAATCTCTGCTTCAATTGCATCCAGACATCAACCGCTTTGTCGATCCACAAAACACTCTTCGCAATTGAAGGAGATGTCGACTTGGTGATCCAAGATTTCACCATATTATTCGCGCGCTTCCAAGAATTGAACAAAGGATCGTTCTTCGGAGGCGCTTTGATGGTTCCATCGATGAAACCTAACTTGTTCTTCGATATCAGTGAAGTTTCCATTTCGCGAGCCCATTGATGGTAGTTCGCACTGGTTAAAGGAGGAGAAACCAATACTATCGCTGGATTCTCACTAGGATGAAGATATTAGGATGATTCAGGATCCTGTGACGGATTAGTGTTTGGTGTTCGTGCACCAATGGTGGATGATTCTGAGGATGATTCTGTCATAGCCATGGATGAACGTAGCAGAGCTCTGAATATCAGAGCTCTGATACCATAATAGAAGATGAACTGTGTAGAAAAATGGTGCAATAGTGCACCTGAGGCAAGAAGCAGAAGAGAGGAACTTCTGATATGGAACTAAGCTACCATTCGAGACTTAGCATGAATGAGCAATGTGCTCTGATTCATTGATTAGAGAAAAGCAAGGTACAAGCTATTTATACATGTAAGTCTAGGTTCCTAACTTCTATGATTGACTAACCAACCTGCAGTTAATACAGCTAAGAGAGCTAAACTAACTTGTAACTAACTAACTATCAAGATCAACTAACTAAGATAATTAATACAAGTTAAATAATCAGCCATTATCTAGCTGCTGTAATACTCTTGACCTAATTTGGAACAAATTAAATAGTGAGTTAATTGTAACCCATACTTCATTGTGCCTAGTGCATTTGTCTTGGTTATTTCACCTAAGAGATTAGGGAATGAGTAATTTAATTTGTGGATTTGGTTTTCATAATTTAGAGCTTGAAGTTGTATTGTTATATATGTTGTTTTGTTTGTAATTCAATGAAGATTTGACTAATCTTTATGCCTTTAATAAATTGTCTCAAAGAGAAATGCATCTCCATTAAACCGAACTCCTCATATCTAGGATCCAAATCAATTTATTCTTATAAACATGTAAAATTGAGGAAGTACCAAAAAACAAGAAAAGAGAAAATTGAACTGTCACCTAAATCAGATCAACGATAAAAAATTGAGAGAGCTGAAATCTTCCATCAAGGCTTGGGATAGAGAGGTGTTTGGGAATTTAGAGACCAAAATACTGCAGCTCACAACTTCGATCAAGGAGCTGGATTTGATTATTGAGGCAGGTTCTTTACAACTGATTGAGGCAGAAAGGATGTAGGGATTACAAGAGGAACTTTGGCCTATGATTAAAAATAAAGAAAGTCTGTATTTCCAAAGAGCAAGGGTGAGATGGTTTCAAGAGGGGGATGCAAACTCTAAGTTCTTTCATGCACGTGTGAAGTCCAGAAGGGCCACCAATGTTATCTCTGCTTTGAAAACAGAAACTGGCTGGGTGCAGGATGTTCCCGGAGTTAGGAATGAAGTGGTCAGTTACTTCTCAAATCAGTTTGTTGAATTTGTTTGGGAAAGGCCTCCGTTAGATGGGGTTTTATTTGCTTCAGTTTCGGAACTGCAGAATTCTCAGCTGACGGTGGAATTCTCCATTGAGGAGATTGAAGATATTTTAACTCAAAGCGATGGAGACAAAAGCCCGGGACCGGATAGATTTAATTACTCTTTTTCAAATCATGTTGGAGTATACTAAAGGATGGTGTTTCAAGTTTGTTTGCTGAATTTTATAGAAATGGATGCTTGCCTCATTGCCTCACCTCCTATTTTCTTGCTTTGATCCCAAAATCTCCAAGCCCGCAAAGTAATGGAGATTTTCGGCCTATCTCACTTCTTAGGAGCCTTCATAAGCTTATTTCAAAGGTTCTTGCAGCTAGACTTGCAAGGGTGATGGATAAAATCATTTCTTCCAACCAATCGACTTTCATTAAAGGGAGGCACACTGTGGATGGAGTGGTGGTCATGAACGAGATTATTGATCTTGCTAGGAAGTGAGGGAAGGAGTGTCTCATTTTTAAAGTGGACTTCGAGAAGGCGTATGACTCCGTATGTTAGGATTTTTTGGACTACATGCTCCAGAGGTGCGGTTTTGATGGGAGGTGGAGAAGTTGGATCCGTGCTTGCGTCTTATCTGGAAAATTATCCGTCTTAGTAAATGGTAGTCCTACTGAGGAGGTGAACATTCAACGGGGTTTAAAGCAAGGAGATCCTCTCGTCCCTTTTCTGTTTTTGATAGTGGCTGAAGGTTTGGGCGGTCTTCTCAAGAATGTAGTAGCTTTTGGTAAGTTCAAAGGTTTCAATGTGAACTCTCCGGAGGTGACTGTTTCTCACTTACAGTATGCGGACGACACAATTTTGGTTGGTGAGGCGTGTGATCAAAATTTATGGGTTATAAAAGCCATCCTCCGGTGTTTTAAGTTGGTGTCAGGCCTTAAAATAAATTATCACAAAAGTAGTCTTATGGGGGTAAATGTAGCTGAGTCGTTTCTAGTTCCGGCTGCTGATTTCTTGAACTGTAAAGTCACAGGGCTACCTTTCAAATATCTAGGGTTGCCGATTGGTGCGACTCCGAGGAGGGCATCAACTTGGAAACCGTTGATTGATGCCCTCCAAAAGAGGCTTAATTCTTGGAAGAACCGGTACTTGTCTTTGGGTGGAAGTATAGTGCTCCTTAATTCAGTTCTTACAGGTATACCTATTTATTTTTTGTCATCTATGGAAATGCCTAGGAAGATTTGGAGGTCAGTGGTCAAGATCCAGAGGGAGTTTCTCTATGGTGGAACTTCAGATAGCAAGAAGATTCCTTGGGTAAAATAGTCGGACATATGTAAACCTAAGGAGAAAGGGGGTCTAGGGGTGAAAGATTTAGAGGTATTTAATCTTAGCCTACTGGGGAAATGGCATTGGAGGCTCTTGACTGATTCAGAAACACTTTGGTGTAGGGTCCTAAAAGCAAAGTATGGTGAGGAGGTATGTGCTACTTCTAATTTACAAGCTGTTGGAAACTCTAGGTGTGCGTCGGTTTGGTGGAAATATTTGTGCTCAGTTGGTCTTTGTAGGGGTGTCAAGGGTGATTAGGTAGAGGATGGGGTGTCCAAGAAATTATGGGATGGTCGATCAATTCTATTTTGGAAGAACAAGTGGTACAATGGCTCTTCCTTACAAGAACTTTTTCCACGGCTATTCATGTTGTCTAATCTGAAAGAGGAGTATATGCAGCTTTTGGTAGATGGGAGGGCTCAATGTGGGTTTGGGACTTAAGATAGAGAAGGCCACTTGATGGGACCCCAGCAAATGTACGAGATTGAAGCAAGTAATAAAATATGGTAAGTAGTTACTGAGATCGAACACAGGGATTGGATGACCAATTATACCAAATTTATAGGAAATCGCAACAGTTTGACCAAGTCAACTATCAAGTATCCAAGAAGAGAGTAAAAAAATCTAGATTCCGTTATGGATTGAGATCTAAGGTCTCCGAATCCACCTATCCAATCATGCATATTACCTAAGTGATCATCTTCTTATCCCTAAGTTCAATTTCTTTGCCAACCAGGAACCCTAAGTTATTTTAATGTCTCTCTCGAGCACGAATGCCTATATCTATATCCGACTACCCACAAGAATATTCATTAAGCCCTTGGTTCCCTATATCGATTACACCAATCTCCCTATCTCTAGCAGTGCTCAATCGGTATTCTTAACCCAAGTCCTAAAGCACGAATCTCTTCTCAGACTTATCACACCTGACTAGTTAACCACGAGCTCTTTTGATTAACTCAATACATTCAGAATTAGGAAACAAGAAATCAAGAGAAAGGAATAAGAAAAACACACTTGAATTACCATGCAGTCATGAGCGGCTTCATCGTTTCCTTAGAAAGAGGAATAGTTCCTCATAGCTATCAAAACCAAATTAAAAGAGAAGAAGAAATTCATTACAACTGAATTAAACCTAAGAAAACTAGAGAGACGCAACTCCAAGAGAAACAAGAAAAATATGTCAAAATTCGGATCCTTTTAATATGCTCAAACAAGCTATTTATAATTTTCTGAATCAGCGCCCGCTCGCGGGGTGAAAAGGTGCTCGCGAGGCGAGCACTTGATTTTGGCTCCAGTTCAAATTTGAATTCTCACGAGGCGAGATCTGTCTCGTGAGGCAAGACAGAGAAGATGCAGAATTCACGTGTCTGCTTCGCGAGGCGAACCCTTGCTCGCAGGGCGAGTCTAAAGAGTTGTTTTTCCTGCTCAGTCTGCAACTTTGGCTTGCTAGGCGAGCAATGTCTCGTGGGGCGAGACCTCCTTTTTGCCTTTAAGCTTGTTTTCTTTAAGTTTTCTTGCTTTCTCGAGCTTCGGTTTTAACCTGAAACATAAAAGTAGCATCTTAATGCTTTATTGACTCAAAAATAACCAAAATAACCTAAAACTTATCTAAGAGACTCAAAATGTTGCTTAGGTACAAAAGAAGCCAAATTTGGGTAATTAGCGATTTTAAATCGCTCAAATGACATAGAAACCTTAGCCTTTCTAGATGTAAAGCTAAATAAGCTAGAGGCTTATCATCACTCTTTATTTGGGAGGAACAAAAACGTTTAGAACTAGAAAATTCTCTTAGTCCAATTATGTTGCTCCAACAAGAAGACAGATGGGTTTGGAAATTGCACCCACAAGGGGACTTCATTGTTAAATCAACTTATGATCATCCAATTGGAAAAATCTTGCAGGAAGAGTTCATTCCTGATATTCAGGCTAAAGTGTTCAAATTTTTGTGGAAAAGTCTTGCTGGACTAAAGGTAAAAGCTTTCTCTTGGCATCTCTTATTGGGGAGGTTACCTACTAGGAGCAATCTTTTTTCTAGGAGGGTGCTGACTGAAAATGATTCCTTATTATGTAGCTTTTGTAATAAGCATATTGAATATGTGGAACACCTTTTTTTTACATTAGCCTTGCTCTGTTTCCCTTTGGTCACACATTTTCACTTGACTGGGAACGAATTCTCCTCTTCCTGATACATTATCTCATCTTTTATTGTTCTTTGTGGAAGGGTTGCGCAGGAAGGTGATTATAAGTGGCAGTTTGTTAGAGTGGAATGCAGTAGTTTGGTGCATTTGGGAGACCCGGAATGAAATCATTTTTGGAGAAGGGTCTTTTGATTTGATTAATTTGGTAGATAGGATCAAAGGTAGTTCATGGAGGTGGTTTAGAGGTGAATTCTTGGGTACCCCTTAATTGCCTATGTGGACCAATCTATTGCTGTCATGTAGTGCCACTTCATTTAAAATGGACAGCTCACATCTACTCTGGTCAAACATTCTTTAATGGTTATTTACAAAATTCAAAATTACATTATTTTTTATTTTTCATTTCTGTCCCTCACTAATCCTAACCCCCTCCCCCAACCCACGCAACCCATCTTATCCTTGAAGCAACGTAACCTAAGATGCAGCCTCCACCTCAACAAAACCTCACATGCGGTAGCCTCCACCTCTACTGTCCATATTCAGAACCTAGGCACAACACCCATTATATAAATTTGGTTCCCCTGATGTAAACCATCCTCCCCCGAGCCCTGTAGCGACGCCATTCACGCCGCGTCTCGAGAAAGCTTCCGCCGCCGCCGTCGAGAGAAAGCTTCCACCGCCGCCGTCCTCCACCGAAAGCTTCCAAGGCCGTCGTCACCCGAAAGCTTGCACCACTGATGTCCCGCGCGAAAGCTTCCACCGCCGTCGTCGCCTGCGATTCCTTCCACCATCGTCCTCCACTGTGATTCGCTCCGGCGAAGCCCATCTACCGCGTTCCACCTCTAGTCGTTTCCCCCAAACTATTGTGCTATTACTTAATTTTATTCTTAGGTTACGTTGCTACAAGGAGATGAGTTAGGTGGGTTGGGGGTTAGGATTAGTGAGGAACAGAAATGAAAAATCAAAAATAATGTAATTTTGAATTTTGTAAATAACCCTTAAAGAAGGTTTGACCAGAGTAGGTGTGAGCTGTCCATTTTAAATGAAGTGTCACTACATGACAGCAATAGATTTGTCCATATAGACAGTGTCAATTCTCCCCTAATTTTAAGGGGTACCCAAGAATTCACCCGGTTTAGATCATCATCCAATTCTTTTTTGTGCTCCTTCTCAGATTGGTGTGTGGATCCACTTACTTGCTTAGATACATAGTTTTACTCACTATTAAGCTTCTATTTGGGAGATAATTTTTATTTTTTTTAGTTTCCTGGATATGTAAATGTTACTCTGTAATGGGTTTAAGGGTACCCCTTGTACTATATTAATGTTACTTTTGCCTTTTTCACAAAAAAAAAAAAAAAACCCTCTAAGAAAATTGGAACGACAGAGAACCAAGCTCCTCAAAGAATAAAAACACACGACAAAAAAAAAGTGAAAATATCACAGAGAAATAAAATTCTAGAAGAGAAAACCAGAGTCGAAGCATGGTTGATCTTTTCATTTCTTTTCTAATTTACACACAAACTATATATTTACAAGATAGCCAGCAGCATCAATAGTTAAAAGGTATTAATGCAGTGAAATATGTTTTAATGATGATTAATAGGGTGTATTATGCATCGTACAATAAATAATGCTAATCTATTTATTTAATTTCATAAAGGAACAACAGAAAAATGCATTTTGTTTTCCTTTTGGATTTTATGTTGATTTTTTTTTTATTAGCAAAAGTATATTGAACGGAGTACAAGGGGTACTTAACCCATATACAAAAAGTGTAACCAGAAAAAAAGAGGGAAGGTATGTGATCAACCAATGTTACAAAAAAATAACTAGATGGTTGAGACATAACTTCCCCAACTCACCCAAAAAACCTGTAGTTCCTATCCAAGACCTACAGCCAAAACAACTATATAATTACATCAAAAAAGCTACTCAAGAATATCTAAAGAAGCATCAGGGCCCAGCAAGCCTTGCACATTGATGGGTGAATGGTGGATGACGAAGGGATTAAGCTTACACGATTAGTATTTAATTTTCATTTATTCCCTTTGTAGGAAAACAAAAACAAAAACACGAGCAACTAAACTAGTGCCATCATATTTGGGTGGGGAAGCTAATTAAATTTTTTTTTTCAAAAGGCAGGGTGTGGCATAAGAATTTTCCCTTTAAGTGGTTTTGGTATCTGATTATATAATTATTCAATGGACAAGCACACTACTAGTTAGCTTTTATAAAAAAAAAATGATAATTATATAGTTTGTTCAAAATGCTCACATAGTAATAGTATTTGACGCCGCGGGTTGAGCTCTAGTTTTTCCCCAGCGAGGAAATAAATATGGTGTGCTTTGGTACGGCACAAATCACACATTAGACAATATTAAAACCTTTTGGGGCGAGAATTTCAATAACGATTAACATAAGGAATTTTTATCTCTGTTTGGTCTGCCATAATCAATATATCCTCACCGCTTCGTTTGTTGTTGTTTTTTTTTTGTTTTACTTTTGACTTTTTCCTTTATAAATCTGGGTTTATTTGAAGTCAAAAAATTCTGATTAACTTACTATTACTTAACGTAAGTTATCTTCCCCTATTCAGTCTTTGAGTAGAAGATTTTGAGACCTTTAAAAGAAACAAATGAGGCATTCATATCAGCATGCCATGAATATGCCATTGGCTAGCTAGTCTAGGAATCACGCATACATAAAAGTGATGAATATGTATTAACTAATTTAACTTGTACTACTATCATTTTTGTTCTCCGCGGCAAAATAATGAAGAGAGATTGAGAGATAAACTCATAAAAGAGAAAGTGTCATGCTAACCAGTTCTCTAAGAGCAATGGTTAAGGAACCTTTAAGAAGTAAAAACTCATTGGGAAAGTAAGTTTATCACTATTTAAAATTTGATATACACCAAGTTTCAATGACAAATTTCCTTTTTAAAATTATTAATCAATGCCCTTAGGGCACTGGTTAGCATTCTCCGAAGAGAAATAAGACGTGGATTCATTAGTAAATTTACTAGTTTAGTATCTTTAAGTTTAAAATGATACTCCCTCCGGTCCACAATGTAAGCAAAAATTTCCAAATTTTTTGGTCCAAAATATAAGCAAATTTCAACTACTTTCTTCTCATTTAATGAAGTTATTCTCAAAATACCCTTCATTTAATACAAATTTTGTTTTTCAATGACTCATTTTATTCTCAATATAACACAAGCTTAATAAATAAGAGGAAGGGTAATTTAGGTTACAAACTTAATTTTTTTTATTCCCAATGACTCTTTTAAATGAGATCAACTAACTATCTTAATATGTGTGTCCCATTTAATTTTTGCTTACAATAGAAACCGGGGGGAGTAATTAAATAAGCAAAGGGTTAAAGTACTATATGCTGTCAGTATAAAAAGTTTTACATTAATATTGATTAATATTTTGATATAGATGCTTTTGTTTTAACAACTAAGAGAGAAATGACAATAATATTGATTTGTTAAGATATTATTGGATGTCACTGCGTGTAAAAATCATTTACACTGGCATATCATATAAATTAAGCTCATAAACAAAAGTATGTCAGTAAAAAAAGTCTAAAGAGATAATTTATTATGAGATGTATGGCTGCATTCGTTGAGTTGATTTATCCTACGGGGCACATATGCAAAAGAATCTAACATAGTTAACCAAACAAAAAGAATCTAATATAGATACACAAAAAAAAAAAAAAAAAAATTAAAGTACTAAGTAGAACAATTTTGGTCTTTGACTCGATATATCATGAACAAAACTATGAGATTAACAATTGGTTCATGATAATTACTAAAGAATTTTTTTGATGTACATATTTTTTTAAAGTGTACGTGTTTTAAATATAAAAATTTAAAATATGTAATGGGAAAAATAAAAATGTTAATAATGTATTAGTACAATCACTACTAGAAATCTTCTTATTACCTGCAGATTTTTCTACGGATTTTGCTCAAAAATTCGCAGGAAACAGGTTTCATGCGGATTTTCCTACGAATTTCACCTATAGATAATACCTTCGTGAGTAATTTTTTCCTGCGAATTTTAAAATTTGTAGGAAATTTTCTACAGATTTTCTTGCGAAAAATTTAAATCCACAGGAAAATCCCCAGGAAATGTCAAAATTTCCTACGAATTTAAATCTATAGGAAAAGACCTTATTTTTGGAAAAACTGCAGCAAAATTTGTAGGAAATTGCTTCAAAAAAATCCCCAGGAAAATCTGCAAGTAATCCATGCATTTCTAGTAGTGAATGTAATATGATCGATTAAGATTTGTGTAAATATATACTTAGTCCTAAATTAGAATTATTTTCGCTTGCAATTTAGTTCCTGAATTTTTGTTGGTAAATAATTCTTTAATTTATTTATATGCATGATTTAATCTTTAAATTTATAAAATTATTCTCATATCAGTTCCTCTTATATTTCATTATAGCCCTTAAAAAGAAATATTTTACTAAGAATTTGTATACTTTATAATTAATTAAGTATATATATATATATATATATATATTTCCCAGGGTATTCTCCTAATGCAACCGTGGAGACTAATCTCTCGAGGCACTGGACGACATTTAAGGGCTTACCTCTCCCAACCAGGTTTTCTCCATATGCTCTTGCCAAGGATCAAACTGCTGACCACTTGCTTAAATGGCTCAAGCTCGTTACCACTTGGACCAACCATATATATATATATATAATCTCACCCATAAAGCATGTGCAAAATATATATATATATATATATATATATGTAGGAACTATAAAATACGAGTAAAAAATAAATTTAAGAAATGAATTATTTAAAAAAAAAAATTGAATTATTTATTTACTCATTAAGTTTTCTAACCGTAAAAGTCCGTAACGAATAATTTTAAGAAATAAATACTAATCACAATTTGTTACTAGCTATGAGCCTATGAGTGAAGATTATTCTTTTACGTGATGTACCAATTTTTTTTTTTTACTGGACCCATTTGTTTTTAAGATTTCGTAACAAAACTAATTTATTAAAAACTCGTTGTTGATAACTTCAATACTTCGTGCCTTTTTCTCTAAAACCAAAAAAAAAAGTTTACTTCGTGACTTTTATATAATTAATTAATTAAAAATATAAAAAATCTTTATAATGACATTAAATATTAATTAAATTCATATTGAAATTACTCATTCTATATCACCGTCATTGCTTGGTCGTTTGAAATTTCTGTTTTGGCTACTGTTCGTAGTTCGTACATATTATACTAGAGTAAATGACTCGTGTCATGCACGGGGAATATGCTATTTTTTTAGGATTTCATCAAAAAAATATGTGATTGTTGATTTTACAATTTAAGTTTAAAATTTTGTTGGAGAATTATACGCCTCAAATTATTGATTTATGAGGTTAATTATTCAGAAATATTTCAAAAAAAAATTTGTTATGTAAAAGATAAATCCGCGTATAAGTTTAATTATAAGATATTTTTAAATCTAATTAAACTTTCTCTCTTAAATTTTTTTTTTTATTATTCTTTTCCCTGCAAGTTAAGCATTATTAGAAATTATATTTATCTATCATATTTTATCTTTTCTCTTCAAAATATATTTGATTTATTTATCTTCTTATCCCCCATGCAGGTGAACTATTTCGAGAAAATATACTTATATATCATATTATTAATTTATTTTCTTTTAAAAATCTATTTAATTTATTTATATTTTTTTCCCATGCAAGTTAACCATTTATAGAATATTTATATATTTATCATTTTTTCTTCTCTCGTTAAAATCTATTTGATTTATTTCTTCTCTTTCCCTTAGAAGTTAACCAATTTTAGAAAATATTTTTATCTATCATAATATCTTTCTTCATCTCACTTGAAAATCTATTTGATTTATTTCTTCCCTTTGCCCGGTGTAAATCAACCATTTTTAAAAAATATATTTATCTATTCTATCATTTTTTTATTCTCTCTTGAAAATATTTTTGATTTATTTCTACTCTTTTTCAGATAAATTAAACCATTTTTATAAAATTTATTTTTCTATCATTTTATTTTTTCTACTATCTTAAATATATATTTGATTCATTTCTCTCTTTTCCTTGTGCAAGCTAACCATTTTTTATAAAATATATTTTTGTTTTATATTATTTTTATTCTCTCTTGCAAATCTATTTGATTTATTTATTCTATTTTTCGGTGCAAGTTAACAGTTTTTATAAAAATATATTTATTTATCGTACTTTTTATTTTCTCTTGAAAATCTATTTGATTTATTTCTCTTCTTTCCCTATGCAAAGTAATCATTTTTGTAAAAATATGTTTATCTATCATATTATTATATGTATTATTTCTCAAAAATCTATTTGATTTATTTCTCATATTTTCCCGTGCATGTTAACCATTTTATAAAATATATTTATATATCATATTATTAATTTTATTTTCCCTTGAAAAATTATTTGATTTATTTCTTATCTTTCCGATGTAAGTTAACCATTTTTAGAAAATATATTTATCTATAATATTATTTTAAAAAATATTATTAATTGTTTTAAATAATATTATTAATTGATTTGTGCCCTTGAGTTTTATTATTGGATTTGCTTTAAATAGTGTTTTTCTAAAAGGATGACACATAGCGTAGAATTCAATGAAGTTATTCCTAAATGTATATACTATAGATAGATGATGAAAATGGAGAGTTATGAGAATAGATATTAGTTAGTTACACTTGTTGATGGGTGATGAATATCATTAATATTCCCATTCAAAAGCAATCAAGATGATTATATATCATATATCATTCAAAATATAAAAAAGTAACACCTAATAAATGATCAGTAATTTTGCGTCAAAAAAAGAATTTTAAATGACTTGAGTTTGAAAATTTATTTCTTTTAATGAATTAAAATCTTTCCTTTTGTAGGAAAATCCTGCATATCCAGTAATCCCTTGAAATGTGGTATGAATAACACATAGGAAAATGTTGATATAGACAACCTGATTGAACGACACATGTAGAATTGATTCATGTATACATTTTCTTTTGTATATATTATAGATTATAGATTATAGATATTCTTAGACTTAATGCTATTGTCACTTGTTTGAGTTTATAATATGAGACTTGACTCAGAGATCACTGCTAATCGTTGGTCTTAATCAGATCGATTTTTTTATAACAAGACCCTTATAATATCGTTGGTCTTAATCAGATCGATTTTTTTAATCGAATTTTTCTAACCTGTACAACTTTGCACATGTTAAGGAATCACAAAATAGAAATATTCTATTGGAAATAGTGACTTTTTAATTTTCAAGGAATTGAATACACAACTTCCAATATAACATTTCTACTTTTGGTTTCTTAACATATGCAAAGTTGCACAGGTTAGAAAAATCATTTTTAATTAACCATATATGTATGTAATTAGTACTAGTAATTTATGTGGACAAAAGTTGGATGTATTTAACCAATTACAATATTAATTAATATAATTAAGTAATATTATTTATTAAATATTTATAGTTGTTTTTTTTTAAGTAATAGTATGAATGATTTAATATACTTCGCTTTGGAGTGTTCATTGGTTCAGATCAAGAACTCGGAAAAACTAAATGGAAGCAATAAAAGTTTGTTCATAGTTTTTTGCAATTGAATCCAAACTAAACTGATCAAAATCCAATAGTAATAGGTCTGATTATCAGATTCAAGTTTTTTGAAAGCAAACCAAACTGATATATACACATAAATTAATAATATTTAAATATTTTTTATTTTTAAATTCTTTGCATAATAACTTCTTTTATCTGATAAATTTCCATACCTTGTCTAGTTTAAAAAATTCTCTTAATCCTGTATTTTTTTATAAAAGGTTCATGTATTTTTCCATATATTTTGAATAGATGTTTTCTATATAACCAATTAATCGAATCGAACCATACTAAATTAACTCGTCCTTAATTGGATTTATTTGGTTTGGAATTTTTTCTTCTTCTTCAAATCCAAGCACCAAACCAATTGGTTTGGATTTTTTTCTTATCAAATCGAATCAAACCGAACTCCTAGTTTAAATACATTAAATTTATTCAAAAATCTCTTTACCAACACGTTGCGCATTTCAAACAGTAATTATGTTTGAATTGAGATCAGACTTTTGTGCATGCCAAATGTTTGAACTTACCAAAACTTAATATTGAGCGGGTCAGTAATACTCTATATAGAACTAATCTCACCCATAAAGCATGCGCAAAATATAAGAGAAAGGCAAGAAAAGCAACTTGTATTTGGCTAATATATGTAATTAATCTCACCCATATTCAAGTTGCATGAATCCCTTTTCCTTCTTAATGGAGCACTTTGTAAGCCTAAGGACCAGATTCCATATATAATTGTATTCTTCTTGTATTAATTATTTAAAATATAATTTAACAAAATTAATTATAATAACACGCAGCACTAAAGATTGTCTATCTATTCCATTTTTACACTTGTCAGCAACTAATCTCCATTACTTAGCTTAGAAAATCATGAAAGAAAAGTCAACATCATGTAGTAAAATCATGAATCTATCAAAAGTAAAGCACTCAAATGAGTTGGTCATGATACCATTCTAATAATCATTAGGAGGGAGAACCGTAGGTACCAACTTGTTGTAAACTCGATCAGTGCTGAATATATTTTCATTTATAAAATTTGCCTAATAAAAATATGCCAAACCCATGCGAGAACTGAGTTGAAACTTGAAAGAGATAAAGTGCATGCATCTTATATAAAAGAGTATAAAAGAAGCGATATTTAAAAGTATAATATATATTATATGAGTAAATTTATGAGTTTAATTGGTATGTAAAAGAGTAAGAGTTAAATATTTTTATTGATCTGATAATTGATATATAGTATAAAAAATCTTTACTCTAACACTACATATCAATTAATTCCTAACTTCATGTAAAAAATTATGTATGATTAATTATTCCATTAATTTTTATGAAATATAAAATTTAATATTGTACACGAAATAATATTGGCCACTTAATTCTCTTCAACAAAAATAAAATAAAATAATAGTATTGGCCACTTAATATTACCCAACGTAAACGAGTTTTATTTGTTTTCTTATAACCATGATTGATGGTGGTATTAGTGGGAGTAAGAAACTAAGAACGGTATCCACTTTGGTACATCATTTTTTTAAATTGTTTTAGACTATATGTGCAATTTTTAAAGGAGAATGCTAATAAGTGTCCTTAGGGCATTGTTTAAGGAATTAAGAAAGGAAAATTTATATGAGAAATAATGTATTTAATATTTCGAAAAGTATAACAGTTAATTTTTCAATATAAATTTTTCATTTGTAAGTTTCTTAACTAATATATCCTTAGGACACTCGTTCGTAACACCCTTTCACAAATTGCATAAGATCTGTATCCACATTTAACATTTGTATGGCCTCCACCCCAAAGCCCTATTTCTAGTGTTTTCTCAAATAGTCAAACTGCTTTGAATATTCTGACTCTCCTCACCTCAACGCCACAATAATTGGACGAGCGTTTGACAAACTTATTTTGAATGTAATTGATTTTGTAGAATTGATTTTAACACATTTGAGTTTGAAGTAAAGTGATTTATGTTTGAATGTTTTTATTCTGAAAGCAAGTTTGATATAAAACTTAGTGTTATTTTTCATTCTAAAAGCAGAGGCTACTCCAAACTGCTTTGATAAAATCAATTCTGGATATAAAATTGATTCCACGAACGTGTAACCAAACACCATTTTTTTTTATACCAGAATCACGTTTGGCAGGTACAGAAACACTTCTGGGGTCTGTAGAAGTGAAATCAAGCAGAATCACGTTTGGCAGGTACAGAAACACTTCTAAGGTTTCTAGAAGTGAAATCAAACTCACACCTAATCATTAATCATAAACGCCGTAGTGGGCGTGCACGATGAACATTACATTAGCATTCCCGTTAGATTGCTCTTCTTTTAAGCTGATTGATGTGCATTTCAATTTTTTGGATCCTCAACTTTGCATTACATCTAAAATAAAATAGAAAAAAAAAAAAAAAAAAAACTTCCCACGTGCGCTGAGGCATGATGATCATATTTGAAGTTTGTTTTTTAAATAGGAAAAGCAATTTAAAACCCATTTTGAATTATATCTCGTACATAATTTACCATTTAATATTTTATTAATTATTTTTTATTACAATAATATGAATAATGATATAATTTGACAGATAAAGCAGCGAATTACCCCAATTAGAAATTAATAGAATAAAATATACTAGTCAACTATTCTAGATAATAAATTATAAATATTAAAGTCAAATAAATTTAACTATATTAATTACATTTTCTTAAAATTACATGTATGATATTAGAAACTTTCATTTATTTGTAATTTAAATTTAAGCAGCCAACAATAAATAGAATCAATTTGAAATTAGTTCAAAACTCTACTTGTAATTAATTATTTTAATATAGTTAGTTTATGAAGTAAATGAGTACAATTTGAAGATAGACAGGTTTAAACATATTGTTAAGGGTTGGATTCCTGTTATACGTATGAAAAAGACTTTGTTGAGAGAAACAAAACCCACTTTGGTTATGTTTACGTCTTGAAAAAGATTAGACTCCGGTTATCAACTATAGATAGTCTTGAATCGCTTGATACATAAAAAAGAAGTAAATTATGAGGTTAACCTTATGCAAGTATAAGAATCTTGAATCATTTTATTCATGATCTGACTTGACACACGTGCAAACATAACACGTGTCTGTGTGTAAGGTCTTAATATTATAATTTAAAGAACACAATAATTATGAATAATTAATTTGTTTATTTGAAATATAAATTAATTAATGAACTAGATTCATAAGTTAGCTCAATTGCCTCGAATAAAAGTTAGCTCAATTCATTTATTTTATATTGTCTCATCTTAATACCTATAGTTCATATGATTTAAATTTCCAAGTCGATCGAATCGAATAATGCATGAATTTTAATTCTAATCGAATCTGAACTACCAAATATGATTCATATTACTAAATAAATTTCACAATTATGAATGACTCGGGCCAATGCATAGTTGTACACAATTATGTTTGCCAACGATTTCTAGTCTTTTCTTTAGTTTATATCCATCAAATCAAGACGCACTATTGTCATTTCGACTCAGAATTTCTGATGTTTTGTTACAGTACTATGTTAATGCTATTTACAGATAATTATGTATATTATTTTTAAAACATATAAGTTTTTATTATTTGGTTCAAATTTGTTTTATTTATTTTTACATACTTATATAAAAATATAACGTAAGAGTTAATGTGAGCAATCCCCGCACGTGCGCACACACATATATATATATATGTATATATGTATATGTATGTATATATGTATATGTGTGTGTGTGGATCTCTGTATCCTCCACACCAGCAATGCGGCTGAAGTGAAAGAAAATCCTGGGCAATTATAAAGTTAATAATTTGATTTTATCATACATGTTAAATTTTAAGGTAAATGCTAATAAATATTTTAAGGATACTAATAAAAAAGGTAAGATTTGTTGAGAAATAATATATTTGAAATAGTAAAAAAAAAATTGTGACACTGGTAAATAAGATCCAAATTTCTTATTACAACCCCAAAGGTTTATTAACCTGTAAAGAAAACCCGTTTTATATATGATATAATAATGAATGCTATGAAATTAATGTAAAAGCCAAATAACTTAGAAACAAGAAATAGAGAGAATAGAGAAGAGAGTCTTTATATTCTATTTTTCAATGTGTAACTTTACAATGCTCATGAATCCTATTTATAAGAGATAAGACATGTAACCTATCAACCAATTGAAAGCCTAAACATAATGAGTCATTACAATATAATATTATGGCTAATAACTTGTGATGAAAACTTTTATTCATAGAATTTACAAGACTAAATGGACATTCAGATTTTGCAATTTTTTTCATAACAATGAATGACTTTTAAGAAAGGGCACATTCGTATGTGAATGTATACTTTATTGATGGGTCGTTTCTTGCTATTCGAGGCACTTTCTTTTGATTCCTAACGACCCCACAATTGTTCAGTGCATCCGTTCCGTCCTAGCTAGAGTTCCATTTTTGGTGCTGCCATATGCGTGTCTTTTATGTTCGATGTATAATTTACTCAAATACTCTAGTTAATTAAACAGTTGTGGAACCCGGACCTTAATTACTCAGTAGAACTCCTCAATGAGAACACTCAGAACAGGGTATTTGTGCTTGAGGGTAGGGCATATTTGTGCAGATTCCTGAGTCTATTGCCTAGTTGTCTGGTTTTGTGCTGCTATATAAATATGATTATTATGACTAAGCTAGCAACTAAAAGAGTACGGAGAAATATACTACGAGACTATGGCTAATTTATTGGAATCTTCCATGCATATTTTTATATATTTTTGTCACCGCTCTGGTCATGTGCAAAGGATTATAGGTCTCATTCTTATAAATCAGCTAGGACCAGTGAATAGTTTATGCAGCCAAAGTAGCAACCTGGATCCCCTGCAGCAAACAGCTCCATGCAGCGCCCCTCAAGCAAAAATGGACGGCCAAGATGTGTGGGAACAATAATCCAACGACTATGAAAACATGACTTTAAATATTCCAAAAAAAATACCCACTGCTGCATGGTGCAGCAGCAGGAGGGGATCCAAATTGCCAAAGTAGTCTGCTTTTATATCAGCCTCAACTTCTGTTTCAAGGTATTGTGGGTATCATCAATTAGCAAGCCAAATAGCATCTTAGTTAACCACAAGTCTAAAGTTCTTCTTCTCACTAGTGCAAAATATACAATAAACGAGAAAGATTTACGTTAGTTAACCAAAAGTTAGACGTTAAAAAGGAGGTGGTGGCAGTTTTGTAAATATCAGGTTTCCTTAATTTACTTTTAATGTCAGTCCTTCTAACAACTGACGTAAAAGGGTAGTTTTGATTATTTTTTTTAGCAAAGTATACGTTTTAAACCCCATCGCGCCTTTTTTCCTTCCTCAGTCACTTTGCACTTCTCTGTTCTCTCACACCTCTCTGCCTTAACTCTTCCACCCCGTGCTCCTCTCCACCGCCAGCTCGTCTCCACCGCCACCACTGCGAGGTACGTACTCTCTCTCTTGCTCGCCCTAACTCATGCTCACTCTATTTCCCTCACTCTCGGCAGCGGCCACCACGCGAACTCCTTGCCCCACCACCACGAACCGCGAGCGTCTCCCATTCCTCTCCTTCTTTTGCTTCTGGCCGTTTGAGTTTCACCACTCATCAAGGTTCCATTCCTTTTTTTAACTTTCTCCTCTCTTTTTTTTATTTCACTCTGAAAAAGCTTATACAGAGCTTAACCATTTCCCACTTTTTTGGAATTTTCTTGCTCTTTTAGTTTTTGATACTGATAATGATGCATTTACCTTTTGTTTGCTTACATTTGCAGGGTTTTACAACAACAACAACTAAACATTTTCCCACTGGCCTGTGGCATGAGTAGCAGTATTTGCAGGACTTGAAACTAGGAATATTGGGCACTTCTCAGATTACCGGCTTCTCATCTAAAGGTTTTTTCTTTTTTGAAACTCTCTTGCTTTATTCCCTCCCCTTTATCTGAAGCTGATGAGTTATAGAAGAGAATATGCTCTTGAAATGTATGGCAAGGATGTGTCATATGCTTGTTATGTTGATGATCATAAGTTATAGCTGATGAGTTAAGTATGGCAATCAACAAACAAACAAAAAATGTATCATATGCTTTTGAAATTTTTAATTTATTAACTGTTATCATATGGGAACTAGGGTTAAAGGTGTATCATATCCTCAACTTAATTTGATGAGAATGAATGCTAAATGAAATTATATTTTAACGTAACAATTAATATCTCCATTTTGACTGAGGTTATGTGACTGAGGTAGTGGTGTATATATATGGTTGTTAGGTTTTCAAATACTAGTGTGCTTTTCCAATCTCCCCTATTGTGCTTATATTGGATATATGTGTTTATATCTACATAACCTATCTAGCTATGGATCGTAATTGGATGATTTGTAAACGCACTAGTGATGAGTATTTGAAGGGAGTGGATGAGTTTATAGAATTTGCTCAAAGGAATGTTCCTAATAGTAAAAGGAATATTCTATTGTCCTTGTGTCAAATGTTTGAATACGAGGAAATGTACGGTTAAGGATATACTTACTCATCTTATTTGTTTTGGGATTTGCTTGAATTATACAAGATGGATATGGCTTGGTGATGTGTTGCTAAGTACTAAGGTGATGATCGCAAGGAGCTATATCTGGCATCGTACATAATGAGCGGGCATTGGCAGTTGCTCGTAATTTATCCTGCCAGGCATACTGTTATCTTCCTATGCTCTCTCCACCGAAACCCGCCAGAGGAGGTAGTGGAACCTATCAATAGGTTAGTAATTAATATTCTATTTAATTTAAGTTTTAACATTTACTTTAATTTTATGCAACACATGATGAATTGGTTAATTGACATGAATATTCTGTTTATGCTAGTGCGCTGAAAACCTGTAGTTTGAGCTGTGCCAACGGGAGGAGTATGACTCTTAAGTCTAAAGGAAATCCTGATTAATGGATTATCCTCAAGGTTGGTAGTTTGTTAAATATTATATAATATTAGAATTACTAATTACTAATTCCAAATATATATGTTTATTTAACTAACATTAAATTTCATTACTTTTGTAGTCTCGCTTTCAGAATGACGCTGGGTCGTGTGGATATTATGTGATGCAACATATGCTGAATATAGTCTCCGCATCTATTACGACAGGATGGAGGAAGGTAATAATACTTAATTAAACAACTTATTTAATTATATATTTTAGTTTTCATTTTCATTGCGTTAATTAATGTTACCGTGATTTATTTGAACGTGTGCAGGCTTTTAACAACGACCAATCTCCTCTTGAAAAAAGAGTTCAAAGCCTTGAGGACGCGGTTTGCAGAATTTTTCTTCAAGTATGCTAAAGAGAAAGGATTGTCCGCAAGTATACCTCAGGAGTATATAGAAGATGTGTAGTTAGTAATTAGCATAGAAACTTATATGTAGGTGTGTAGTAATTAGTATAGAAACTTTAGTTATGTTTATTTCTAACAATGGGGTTTTGGTTTTTTATCCCCCCATTTGTTCCTTTGTATATATATATATATATCTTTCTTTTATTAATGAAATTTAAGTGAAATATTGGACTGCTACTAGACTGTTTATTGGATTGGACTGTTTATTGAATGCAGGGATAGCTGGGGGAAGGGATATATTTAACAGAATTAAAAAAAAAAAAAACAAAGCCTTTAACGTCAGTTATTTAGTACAACTGATGTTAAAAGTTAAGATTTTAACTTCAGTTGAATGAAACAATTGACGTTAAAAGTGATTTAAAAAAAATGGATTTTAAAGTCAGTTATGTAATCAACTAACGTTGAAAGAGTACTTTTAACGTTAGTTTTGAACTGACGTAAAAAGTTACGCTTTTAACAACTGTTCCAATAACGTCAGGCATTATTCAGATGTCCAAAATCAATTTTGACTGACATAAAAAACACTTCCTGCACTAGTGTCTATTTTTTTTTTTTTTTTAAGTATAGAATCGTTATATGCTAAATAGTTATTGATTTATTTATTTTCAGTTTTTAGATTTTTAATCAATTAATTAATAATTTTGAAAGACCCATCCTCCCTCAACCATAAAATTAGAATACCTTAAGGGTGTGTTTGGTTCATTGGAGGGGAGGGGAGGGGAGGGGAGGGGAAATAATACTTTCATGTTTGGTTTAGGAGGGGAGGGGAGGGATTTTAAAACAACTTTACTTTTAAACCTTATAATTATTTATTTAAAATTAGAAAAGTGTGGATATTTTAGTCAATACACATGAAACGTTTTGAAATCCCTCCCCTCCCCTCCAAATCCCCCCAATATTGGAGGGGAGGTAAAATGGACCCAGGAGGGATTTTGCTTCCCTCCCCTCCCCTCCCCTCCCCTCCTAAAATTTGAACCAAACACAAAAGATTTAAATATCCCCTCCCCTCCCCTCCCCTCCATTCCCCTCCAACCAAACAATACCTAACCTTGTCTTCGCTGCCACATGTTATGGTATAATAATATCACTATTATTCATTAGGCACATATTCACTCTCATTACTCTTTAGTGTTGGGTGAAGGATATGGTGCACCACCCACCAAAGTGATGCAGTGGTGCACCACCCAATTGGCATCATCTGATTGGTTCGAATTGTCACTTGGTAATTTGGACTTTCCAACTTAAATACTCTTGGTCAAAGGCTCTTGTATCTTGTGTATTTGCCAAAAAAGTTATGTTATTTTCGTATTTATATTAATACCTATTATTTAATTAAATAATTTATTAATTTAAATGAAAAATCAATTTTTTTTAATACCCTTCGTCATGTTCTCACACAGATAGGGGAGGTGAAAGGGAAGGCTGAGATCCGACATATGGACTCCACTAAATGAAGTGCCAATCTTCATTTCTACTCATCAGAGGCAATCTGTAAAATGAGGCGGAGGGCATCTTTTTTATACAGAACAGAGGACACGGAGTTTCTTTTCCCTCCGCCATGCCGCCACCAGCATGTTGTTCTATCCATCAGATCTGTCGCAAGCTCCGCCCATCACCACCGCGAGCTCCGCCACATACCGGCGCTCGTCCCACCTCAGTCCAGATCTGCCCACGATGCTTCCGGCAACGCGGCTCAGACTCATACACCACCGTCATCCTTCCCCGCTGTCACACCATCATCTCTTCGACGCCCACCATCCCGAGTCCAGTCGCGTCCTACCTGTTTGCACCGTCAACAGTCGTGAGCGGCTCCACAACCTCCGCATCAGAACAGCTCCATATCGTTACCACCGGCGCACGGGCCAAAGTTTGGAAATTTGACTGACCCATGTGACACTTTGGTTGGCCCAAAGTTTGCCACATGGGTGGTGCACCACTGCACCACTTCGGTGAGTAGTGCACCACAGATGAAACCTTAGTGTTGCTATATGTTTAATGTTTTTATTGGTTATTACGTGTCCCATAATTGATCGAAATCATCAATTTTTTAGTAATAAAAGGGGCCAAAGTCTAAATAAAAGAAACTACAGCGAAATCAAACAAGGAGAAGACACTTCCATAAAATCAGAAAACAAAACCTGAGCAAGTTGTGCAGGTGGATGCTCATAACTCATCAACGATGCGCCAGTCTCGCAACCCAAATTAGCAAGCACATATGTACTCTTATTAGCTTCACGATAGACATGCGTAATCAACACCACCCAATTGTCCATGAGAAGTCTTTTAATTTGCCTCACCAAACTCAAACCAATGTGGCTGCCTTTACCATCACCCGTCAGACATCTGATTACCACTTCCAAGGTTTTTTTTGCACCTCATCATAGTAAAAACCTTGAGCTTTTGCCAGTCTCAGCCCCTCAAGGACCCCCCAAAGCTCAGCTAGGTAGCCAGAAGTATCCCCCAAGTGTCTAGCAAGGCCACACACCCAACTGTCGTCATCTCTGCGTAATAAACCCCTGCAACCTGCCTTCCCAAAACCACTCCTAGCCACCCCATCGGTATTTACACAAACCCAACCAATTTTGAGGCAACCTCCACTTGATCTGTACATACTCACAGGAATGCTTCTGACTAGGTAAAAAAGGTAGCTCATAATTGAAATCGTCAAGTTATTGTAGGTTTTTTTGTACCTATGTTTTTATTTTAGGAAAAAAAAAACCCTCCTTTTGAGTGGTAGTGTGCATGTAGTGGTTTGAGCTAACGTTTCAGTGCTCCTCTCACGAGAGAGAATGGGAGAAGTCTAACAGCCTTCTTCATAAAAGTTGAGGATCGATCCTCAATTATTATTTACCGATTGTAATCGACATACTAGTATTTTTTAAAAAAAACCGAATAAAGCTATCCAAAGACCTTTCTCCTCCCACGGCTGATCAATGCACAAATGACTTGGATTCAAGGAGGCCTTCAACCGTTTTATTCTTTGCAGCAAGAGTAAATCAATGAGTTGGGGTTCATCGGTGGTGGAGCACCAGAGTTTTTTGCTGCAGCAGGTAGTCTCATCGCCTCATCCATGGCGGTAAGGACCACCTTGGCATGACGACAAACTTCATAACTAGAGGGAGGAGAGGGACTATGATGCTACCACATAGGGAGGGTGGATCTGGGTAGTGCGGCGGGACAGAGATAGGAATCTGCAATTTTGCCCCTATCGATAAGTCATTTTCAAAAACCAATTCCAAATACACAACAATAAAAACAAAAAAACATAAAGAAGAAAAAAATTCTAGGATGATTTATATTTATTTTTGTTTCAATTTAAAATTTTGAATTCATTTATGGTTGTGATGTTGAATACTTTGGGTATATATATATATATATATATATATATATATAAGCAATCATCCTGACAATAAGAGTTGATATGCAACCAATTGGAGTTGCTTAACTTCACTTTTTATGGAATCTACCATACCACCTCACCACTTTTCACTTTATACTACTTTAAGCAACTTTACACTCCATTCCAGTCAAAAAAAAAATTAACACTCCAATGGTGAAACTTTTAAAAGTTTACTAAATGAGTTACACAAACTACCACACATTTTATTAATATTTTTTAAAATTTAAAAAATTAGTTCATTAATTTATGATATATTGAGTTACTGAATATTGCAATTCTTTCTCTCCTTTTATTGATGGACATTATATAAGCACATTGCGTATAGAATCAATTGTCCTTAACTGTGACATTCACGTCAAATTGCTCCAATCATGCAACTCAATAATAACTTATTCTTAATACTTTAATAACTTGTTAAACAACTCCCGTTGGAGTTGCTCTAAGGCACTAAATTTTTTACAGTACGAAAACTATTGTGACTTTATTTATTTATTTTAATAGTTGACATAACAATGATCATATTTATGTAACGATTTCAAGAAGAGTTTAATTTCTATGCATTGTCAGTGTAAAGAATTTTACACTGTCAGTCAATCATAAATCATAGTATGGATGACTTTTAAGGTAACTTTGATAAGAGTCAAACATTTTAACTTATATGGGAATTCTGATTGGTTGACTTTGTAATTTTTTTTTTTACGCTGACAATGCATACAAATTAAATCATTTCAAAAAGAGTTTAATTTCTATGTACTGTTAGTGTAAAAAAATTTCACTGCCAACCAAACAGAAATCATGATATGAATGACTTTAAGATAGTTAATTAGGATAAGAGTCAAACATTTTAACTTATATGACAATTTTTTATTGTTTGACTATGTAAATTTTTTTTACACCGATAATATATATCAATTAAATTCTTTAAAAAAAAGTTTTAATTTCAGTGTACTGTGAGATAATGTTGGGTACTTACTTTTGACCATTTGTACGTGTTAGTATAACAATCGGAATTCACTCATCAAATTTCTTATATAAAATTGGCTTTTCCACTAGAACCATAAATATTTTACGTGTGTATGTGTGTTAAGAGAAGAATAATGCTATTGTATAATTCATTTGAGATCAACTTAATTTCTTCCCTTTATAATAGAACAATTTCCTGAGTGGGAAAAGGAAAAGGGAGCCTAGGTGACAAAAATGTCTATTTTGGTCAAGGTCTGGCCACCCTCCAACTGAGTATAAAACTATTTCAGGAACTGGAGGGCATAAAAGGGCCGATGAATATAGAGAAAAGAACACATAATTAGAATATTAGTGGGGTTTATGCCAAAGGGAAAAGTTTTAAGTAGGTCTATTATTAACTTAAAATAGCCACAAGTGTGCAACGTTGCGCATGCTATGATGAGATTCATACAAATAGCATTACTCTATGTGTATCGATCATTCGACCTTAGTTCACTGAGGTAGCTAGAATAATTCTAGTGTGGCAGATGATTAAAGTATAACATATAAAACACTGAAGCCCAAACTTTAATCTATACATACAAGTTCCTTCACAATCCAGATTCTTTTTATTATAAATATAAAATTCAAGTCATACTTAAATAATCTATGCAATAGTACTTGAGCTAATGACTTGTGTTGTGCTGTCATTAGCTCAACAAGACCATCCTTAGTCCGTACGTGTTCTATTCAAAATATATCCTAGCTGGCCCAACCTTCAATGACAAATTCATACTTAGGACTTGAAATGGTCCTATATATCTTTGACTGTGTGTTATAATTATCAAGCTTTAAGCAATAATATATAATCAAGCTTTAAGGAAATAATATCCCTAGGGAATGTCCTTTATACTCGGACTAGAACACACTTCCATGAAGAATAATGTAGCGACTAGAACACTTCCATAAAGAAGGTTAGCTCTGAATACTTAAAACCCTGGCAAGTTTAGCACTTAGCAATAAAACACCAATTTCAACCTCAATTTAACATAAAGGGAGAAATTTGATAAAAAAAAAAGAAAAACATAAAGGGAGAAAACAATAAAATATTTGCAAATGATTTTTTCCTTCAATTGAACGCTGCAAATGCCATTAGAATCTGCCATGGTTTTCTAAAAATCGCCGTGAAACTTGTAATATTTGAGGGAACCTGCCGTATGAACTGCTACAAAATTAAGGATTTAATTTATATGCACTGACAGTATAAAGTTTTTTTACACTGTCAGCCAATCAAAAATTGATATATTATTATAAATCTTTGATTCTTATCCTAACTACCTTAAAAATCATTAATTCCATCATTTATATGCACTGACAGTGTATAGAAATTAAATTCCAAAATTAATAACATATATATGGCAGTTTTTGTTAAGGAATTAATTGGTAAACACTGACGGTGTAAAGAATTTTTACACTGTTAACAAATCAGAACTTAACACATCATTAAGAATGTTTGATTCTTATCCTAATTACTTTAAAAATTATTAATTCCATGATTTTTGATTGGTTATCAATGTAAAAATCTTTACACTAACAATACATACAAATTAAACTCTTTTGTTAGTAAATCATCAAATCATCATCAAACATTTTTAATGATATTATAATTTATAATTTGTTGACTCCGTAAATTTTTTTACAAGCATTAATACATACCAATTAATTTTTTTTGTTACCAATAAGAAATAAAAAAACATATTAAAAGTTCATTAATTTGTAACGGAAGTACCTCCACCACAACCAAAGACCTTTTAACTTTTATATTGCTATCTGTTGCTTTATTCTCTTATATATGAATATTTAATACGCCACCGTCCATCAATTAAAGTTCCACCACAAGAATTACGATACACTGCCTTGCCAATCCTAACTGCGCATCAAATCAATAGAAGCGCCGCTTTCCTATATGCATTCATCATTCATGCATTGCCAGGTTTTGGCAGTTTATGTTGTTGTTATTATTATTATTATTATTATTATAAAATCTATAATAAGGTAGGATTTAAACTTCATAATTAGCTGGCTTTGAGAAAGACTTTTACCGAAATTGCTTTCGGCTAGCACAGTATTCAATTTTCATGGCCGTGAAAAGAATATAATGAAGTAATGATGACAAAGAAAAGTTTGAGATAGAGTTTTGGGTTTGACTTAAAAAGCTTATCATAGCCCACTCCAAAAAGTTTATATTTTATATCAAAAAAAAATTTTTTCCTAAAGGAATCAATGTCCGACAAAAGGAAAAAAAAAAAACTCTACAAGAACGAAACAAGTCAAGAAAAGGCTCTTCCGGATTTTGAGAAGACATTCGTGGTAGAGACTAATGCATCGGGAAAAGGGATTGGGGCTATGTTAATGCAAGAAAGGGCGCCCAATGGCATATATGAGCCAAACAATCTCAGACTGGGCTCAAAACAAATCAGTATATGAACGGGAATTAATGGCAGTGGTGTTGGCCATTCAGAAATGGAGACACTATCTACTTGGAAGACATTTTGTGGTTCATACGGATCAGAAAAGTCTCAGGTTTTTGGCAAATCAGCGAGTAATGGGTGAAGAGCAACAAAGGTGGATATCTAAATTGTGAACACCTAATTTTGTTCGGGTATTTTAGCCTTTTAATTAATATTTACAAAATAAAAAAATAGAAAATGTAAAAAAAAAAAAATTGCTCTTTGCTTTTTGGTCCAACTACGTGACCGAACTTAGCCCAAATTTTTTTTTTTAGTTGCAAGTTTTTGTTGAGCTCAACGTCCAAGCACAAGTGAAAAGATATTTAAAAAAAATAAAAATAAATGATTTTATGGAAGTTAAATGTTCTGTCCATTGTGTTTTGTCCATCTCCACTGTAGCTCTTCTCAGTGCACAAGGCTAAAGAACATGGACTCCCATTTTTGGGTACTTGGAGAAGAGTATTTTGCTTATCAGATGAAGGAAATACAAAAATGGAGGTTGAGAAGGGACTAAGCATACTTTAACATCTGCCACACTCCACAATACCCCATCAATGGTCCCTTTCCTACACAGCTGGCCTGAGACATTTTGTCTTTTTTCTTCACTGGTTTTTGCTATAAGTTGGACACAACATATGAATAAAGAGGAGGGGGCAGACCATACCATCTTCACCTTCACCATCATCTATTCTTTCATCTCATTCACTTCATCCCCTCAAGCACATCCCCTTCAAAAATAAAAAAAGTAACAACACCCATTCCATTTCTTCCATTTTTTTTTTGACCTCCCAAAACCACCATACCAGTAACATTCTCCCAACAACAACCCACCACCTTCCTCTCCAACTCACCTTTCTTCCATAACCAAATGGCAGCCATCAACCACATCTCTCAACACCAAACACCTTCAAATCAATAACTCATCCTCACCATCCCAAAAAACAAAAATAAATTCCAATCACTGTAAAACTCATCAGAGCCTTGGTCCCTAGCTCCTCCGCCAAGATCGACCGCCGCTCCGCCATCTCGAGTCGTAGATTCGCCGCCCAACGACAGAACCCGCTCCCATCCACTGCGGTTCCGGTCATCGTCGCGTCCATATCCCCTCAACACCACACCCGCAAGCACCGCCGCGTCGCCGCCCTCTGTTCGCCGAGCCTTGTTGCTGCTTCCTTTCTCCGCCGTTACGAAGCGCGGATCTACCCCTTGCCACTCCCACTGCTTCGCCGTGCAGAGCGCTCTCCGCCAGCACCCATCCACCGTACAAGCCGCCGCGTGCCGGACGACCACAGACCACCAACCGCTGTTAGCCGATGTCCTTGCCTCATACGTTCCACCACCCCTGTTGCTCCCTTCTGCATCGTTGGTAACATAGTGAAGCTGAAACCTCTTTCTTTCCTTTTTCCTTTTTTGGTTTTTTATTTATTACTATTATATGTTTTATTTGGCTGGGCTTCTCATGGGGTTATGGGTTTGTTTTATTTTATTTTTTTAGTTACTGGTCTGTTTTGACTTGTGGGCTCAGGATCAGTGGGTTTTTTTTTAGTCCTCTTTGTTTGCTTACTGGGCCATTTCTTCTTTTATTTAAAAAAAATGTTATTGAAAAAAAAAAACTGGAGTTACTTGTCTCTAGAAATATTTAAACAAAAAATAGAAGAAAAAAAAAACAACAAAAAAAAATCTTTAAAATATTTTCAATTCTTATTTTAAATATAAACTTCTCCTAAAAAATCCTTAAATAAAAAAATCTATTTTGAGTTCACGCAACAATCTATAACGTTGATGTATGATTTTCATCCTCAAGTGTCGTATAAATTGTAAGGGTTTATCGTATAATTTGGCCATCTTTAACTCTGTGCAAAGGTGAATTCCAACGTGTTAAAAATAATGAAATGTTTCCAATTTACTCTTTTAACAAGATTTTATCAAATTTTATAAAATAAAATAAAGAAATCCTTTTGAATTCATGCAACAATCTATGACGTTGATGTATGAATTTTCATCATCAAGTGGCGTATGTAATGTAAGGGTTTATCGTATAGCACTGCTATCTTGGACCCTGTGCAAGAGTGAATTTATTTTAAAATTTTTCAAATATAAAAATCAAAGCTTTATCAAAAATAAAACCAATCAACCAATCAAACTTTTTCAAGAAGAACTACGCGGCTTTGAGTTTCCCATCACACCTGGGAATACGTAGGAGCAGAATTAATTATTCCGTCAAGCCAAAATTTAATTTTCTCTTTTTTGTGTTTATTTTTTTATTTAATTTAAAATTGGGTAAAAATAAATACTTTCAAAGGTTATTAAAATTCTTTGTGCACAATTAACTTGAGGTACCGTTTTTTAAACGGGCGATGTAGGGTGCTAACACATTCCCTACTCGTAACCGACTCCCGAACTCAAGTCCCTCTCTCTTTTTTTTCTTCTTAAGACCGGTTTCCTTAAAATAAATGGTTTTTCCAATTTTTTTCCCAAATAAAATATTGGTGGCGACTCCTCTGTTTTTTAACTTCTTTTCACGGTGCCCGGACAGGACGATCGCGACATAAATTGTTAGGATTTGATTTTGAAATCAAGTATAAACCCGGGATAGAGAATAAGGCAGCAGATGCCCTCTCCAGGAAGCTACAATTCTCAGCTTTATCCACCGTGCAATTTCTTGAGTGGGATGACTTAGAAGAGGAAATTTCACAAAATGAGTAATTGAGGTAAGTAGTGCAGGAGCTTATGCTGGATAGCAGTGCGCACAAAGGATACCCACTGTGCAAGGAGAGATTGTACTACAGGGGAAAGTTGGTACTTCCCAAGGGATCTCCCAAAATTCCTTTAATCCGTAAGGAATTTCACGATTCGGCTGTAGGGGGCACTCTGGCTACTTCAGGACCCTTAAAAGGATAACAAAACTGTTCTATTGGGAGGGAATGAGGAGCGAAATTCAGCAATATGTCCAAGCATGTGAGGTATGCCAAAGGAACAAATATGAGGCATTGAAACCTGCAGGGCTACTACAACCTCTGCCAATTCCTGAGCAACAGTGGTCCGACATCTCCATGGATTTTATTGGAGGGCTACCAAAATCCGGAGGCATGGATACTATCTTTGTTGTGGTGGATAGGCTTACAAAATATGCACACTTCATTGTATTAACCCATCCATACACTGCTAAGGAGGTAGCAGAACTTTTCAAACTAGCAGGGATCAAACTGAAATTCAGTTAAGCCTACCACCCCTAAACCGATGGCCAAATGGAGGTGGTTAACTGTTGCCTAGAGACCTATTTGAGATGTGTCACAGGAATGAGACCGAAACAATGGCACAAATGGCTTAGTTGGGCGGAGTTCTGGTATAATACTAACTATCATTCAGCCACTAAAATGACCTATTTCAAAGCCTTATATGGAAGAGATCCACTTGCAGTAATTAGAGGAGATTTGGGAGGAACAACTTTAGATGAAGTGGAGAGGTTGACTACTGAACGCAATGAGCTATTAGAAGAATTAAAAAAACAACCGGTTCAAGCACAGAACCACATGAAACAACAAGCAAATAAGCATAGGAGGGATGTTGAGCATCAGGTGGGGGACAAGGTATAATTGAAAATTCAGCCATACAAGCTGAGAAACCTTGCAAAGAGAGTAAATCAGAAGCTGAGCCCACGGTTTTATGGTCCGTATGAGATCATTGAAAAGGTGGGGGCAGTCGCTTATAAACTTCAACTAACTGAAGGGAGTAGGGTGCACCCGGTTTTCCATTCTTCACTGTTGAAGAAAACCGTGGCTAAGGATGCAGTGGTGCAGCTGCTTCCTCCTTTTGTATCTGAAGATTGGGAGCTCCAAGCTCAACCCGAAGAAGCATTGGCCATGAGAGGATCCAAGTTAGACGACATGGAAGTGTTAGTGAAGTGGAAGAACTTGCCTAGTTATGAAAATTCTTGGGAGAAGCTGACTGACATGCAGAGCTTATTCCCATATTTTCACCTTGAGGACAAGGTGAAATTTGAAGTTGCGGATATTGATGCGGACATAAGGCCCAATGGTAATAAGGTTTATGAAAGAGGAAAGTGGAAGCCCAGTAAGTGGGGAAAAGTGACACTGAAACACACTTGAGGGAGAGGGAAATGTAACTAACTATTGCCAGCTGGCAGTAGCGGTGAGGTAGGGAGTGTGAGTGAGCAATTCGTTTACTGAGTGAGTGTTGATATAGGAGTGAGGGAGAGATAGAATGGGCAGGCTAGAATTGTATTTTGGAAACCCTTGGGAGAGCACTAGACCTCTTGAACTGTCTAGTGTCCATTGTAGCCTCTTTTTTCTGCATTCCACACTTGTATCATCTTGATACTAGCTGGTTCTTACAATAATACTATAGTTTATACTCAATTCTTTCTTAGTAACAATCACTAAATATCAAAAAGACTAAGTCCGCGGGAGGAGATACTATTTCCTGATGGAGGCGTCTAAGGTGCACCACCCATCAAAGTGGTGCAGTGGCACACCACTCAAATGGCAGATTGTGAGCCAATTGTAATGCCAAGTGAATTAGTGAAAGTGGGTTTGACTTTTCAACATGTGTTGTAGTCAAAGATGTATTTATCTTGTATTTTGGCATTCAAATATGTTAATTCAAATACTGAATATTGTTTAATATCCCATTCTCCGACCACTGACCAGTATGGATGGTAGAAATGGCAGGTCCACTGTATAATAGAAACATTTTTTATCCATTGAAACAGCTGGTTCCTACCACCAACAATGGTCATGCCCTTCAAAGCAGATATGATAGTTGCATAATCACTTTCAATATAACTCTACTATAACCGCATTGCTACTTTAGTAGAAGGCCAAGAGGAATTGCCCATAGCTCAGCACAATAGGCAGTACAACACCCAACTATTACTCACGTGTTATTTTTGTCTCCTGAGTTTTTTGCCTGTCAGAAATCTAACGAAAATATCCATGTGGCTAGTGGATTGACGCATTTCATGCGAAGTTGGCATTTTTTTTATAGCTAATCAGTTGCACTTTTAGTCCTTCAACTTTAACACTTGCGAAATTTTAGTCCCTTAATGCAAGTTTCCTCCCATTAGGCCTTTACCTATATGATGGTGCAAAAACCAATGCTAGGGCATATCCTTGTTCTTCTATGATGTCGTTTTCAACCTTCTCACTTTGCGACATCTTCTCGAGAAAAAAATAATATAAAAAACAGGTTGCACTTGTAAGTACTAACAATGAATTCGAAAGGAACAATTTTTTCAAATATTAAAAATTTATATAAAAAATTGACTTGAATCCAGAGGAGGACGTATAGGCATAATTGTTGAGAGGTGGAAGAGAAAGAGCAACACTATAAATGGAAGGAAGGATATAAATACAAAAAGGCAACATTGTTTTTTTCCTAATATAGTGAAAAATTGATTGAGAGATTTCTTGATGGTTCTACTAAACTGTTGGAGTCCCACATTGGATAGTGATATGACCTGAAGAGTGCTTATAAGTAAGGGGCAACCCTCACCTTACAAGTTAGCTTTTGGGGTTGAGTTAGACCCAAATCCAAATTATAAGATGGTATCAGAGCCTATTCTAGATCCGTTGGGCCACCCGCAGATGTACAGTCCTGCAAACTTCACGCTCCAGATGTCCAGTCCTGGGCGTGAGGGGGGGTGTGTTGGAGTCCCACATTAGATAGTGATATGGCTTGAAGAGTGCTTATAAGTAAGGGGTAACCCTCACCTTAAAAGTAACAGAGGAGAGTAAAATTGATAAAGAGTGGAATTTCTCATTCAACTGAAGATGAACTAAGGGTTCACTATTTATACAAGCTATGGTTGAAACAGAAAATAACTAACTCTACAACTAACAAACTGCTACTGTAACTAACTTAATTAATGACAAATTAAGTTACATTTGGGGTTCATTTGGGTTCATTTGAGTCGGGTAAGACAAAAGAATCGTGAGACCCATAACTTGAAAGAGAATTGACAATATGATGACAATATAAGAATAAATATGTAGAGGTTGCTCATCGCTAAATGTACTAGATAGTTCCTACGACTTATTAATATATATATATATATATATATATATATATATATTATTCATTTATTTTATTTTTTTAAAATAAAAAAGAAGCTAGGGAGGGCCAGTGCCGTCCTAAGCCATAACATGCCTCCGTCCCTGTTCACACCTCACTTGTTCAGAAATATAAAAAATAAACCTGATGATAAACTCCATCTTAATATAGAACAAACAAGTTATGAACTATTTCAAAAAGTGGGTTAGATTGGTAAATTGTTTTAAAAGTAGGTTATTTTGGTATATAGTTTCAAAAAGTAGGTCACTTTGGAAAAAAAGTCAATGACGGGTGGGTGTTATTGTAATTTGAGCTAATTAAAGTACAAAAATCTTGGATAAACCAGGGCTTCTGATTCGGGTAATGTGTAATAATTTTTCTTTTTGTTGGACGTCTTCGCCCTGCTTAAAAATTAAACTTATTTTCTTTGGGAAGCCCATAAATCTAGGCCTACTCTACTACGCCCAATATTGGGCTTTCTATTCTCGCAACGAATTCGGCAATCCCAACCCATGGGCCGTGTCATGGTGGTTCTGTTGAAATGCTGCGTAGTTGCATTCAAATCCTTATGCGGTAGCAACTGTCTAAACTGTTAGGTGCACCGTCTCACTTCATCATCATATTTATAAGGTTTTGTGGTTAGGTGCATGCAGCAGCATAGGTTAAAGACGTGGCAATAAATGGTAGAGTCACTGGATGTTTGTTAAAAGAAGTTTGTAATATGTTTGGAAATTTCATATGAGTAAGGTCGCGACAGCTGCTGTCCCGACCGTCCAGTTCGGGAGCCGCGAAAAGAAGGTAAAATCAGAGGAGTCGCCACCAATATTTTATCCGGGAAAAACATTGGAAAAACCATTTATTTTAGGTAAACTGGTCCTTTTTTTTAAAAAAAGGGGTAGAGATTTGAGTCCGGGAGTCGGTTACGAGTAGGGAAGGTGCTAGCACCCTACATCGCTCGTTTTAAAAACGGTACCTCAAGTTAATTGTGCAAAATAATTTTAATAATCTTTGAAAATATTTATTTTACCCCACTTAAAATAAATTAAAATAAACACATTAAAAAAGAAAACAAAAATTTGGCTTGACAGAATGATTGATTATGCTCTTACGTATTCCCAGATGCGATGGGAAACTCAAAGCCACGTAGTTCTTATAGAAAATATTTGATTGGTTGATTGATTTTAATTTTTTGGAAAAGATTTGATTTTTTTTATTTTTTTTAGAAAATAAGTTTGAAAAAGGATTTTATTTTGAAAATAATTCACTCATGCACAGGGTCCAAGATATCAGTGCTATACGATAAACCCTTACAGTTCATACGCCACTTGAGGATGAAAACCATACATCAACGTCGTAGATTGTTGCATGAGTTTGAAAAGATTTGTTATTTTTGATAAAATTTATGTGTAAATTGAAAATGTTTTATTATTATTTTTTAACAAAATGGAATTCACTCTTGCACAGGGTCAAAGATAGCTAAGCTATACGATAAACCCTTACAATTCATATGACACTTGAAGATGAAAATCATACATCAACGCCATAAATTATTGCGTGAACTCAAAAGATTCCTTTTTTATTTTTATAACTTTTTTGTTTTGAATGAAATTCTTCTTTTATATTTTTTACTAAACATTTTATAATAATAAAAAAATAAAGAAACAAAAAAGGATATCACCCAAATGAAAGGGCCCAATACTCTAATGAAATAACAATGAAAAACAAAAAGAAAAAAGAAAACAAAAAAAAGCAAGCCGGCCCATCAGAGTCTAATAACAACATAATAATTTAAAAAAAAACAAAAATAAAAAGAAATAAAAGGGGAATAAGAAGAGGAGGCAAGCAGTAGCCTCCCTTATTACGTTACCAACGTTGAAAAGGGGGCCAAGGAGAACAAGCAGCGGCAGATGCGACGGAGGCGAGCAGCGGTTCGAACGGCGGCTGTCTGTGTGAGAGTGGCGGAACTGAGCTACTGCAGAGTGGATATGGCGGAGAACGCGGCGGCGCTCGTGGATCTGGTGCGACGCGGCGGGACTGTGTGGCCAGGGGCGGAGGGAGGGGGAGGCCTATGGTTGCCATGGCCTCCCCCAAGTTATCATTTTTTTTCAATATATAAACCTGTATAAATTTTCCCCTAAAACAATTGTCTAAGGCCCTCCCCTATGGTTCCATGCGGTGGTTTGACAGAGAGAGAAACGCAACTGGACTTTGCTTCGTTCCTTTCTTTTATTTCAATCTTTTTTTGATTCCATTGCTTTTTCAGTGTAAGCAAGCACGTAGCTTTTAGGTGAGGATATATTTTCCTTCTTGTTTTTTTTTTAAAAAAAAAAATTTCCTTGTTTCTTTATTTGATTGTTTGATACTTTTTATGTTTTTGACTTTTCTTAGATGGTTTTTTCTTTATTATTTTTTATTGAATTTATTTTCAATTATTTAACTTTTTTATTTACAAAAATGTTGTTAAGTTTATTTTTTAGGTTCACTTTTTGAATCAAAATAATGTTTAAAATATAATTGTTGACTCATTTTTTAAAAGGAAAGAGAGAATAAATGATGAAATACAATCTAGTACACCAATTTTGAATTCAGATAGTAATGTTAAAAATGTTGTTGAGCAACCTATTGAGCCACCCCCTTCGAAAGCTATAAGAATTGAAGAAGGAAAAATTAATATTGATACTTTGATACCTGCTATCCTGTAAAGCGTTCACAAATTTGGGATTATCCTATCAATCAACAAGATAAAATTCATAGGACATATATAAAGTTTGGACCATATATTGTTATGTATGCTATTTTTTTAGCTAGATATTTTTTAGTTATATATTAGTAATGTATATTAGTTATTTTTTATTAGTTATTTATGCTATGTATAATCAATCTTCGCCCCCTCATAGGAAATTCCTGGCTCCGCCCCTGTGTGTGGCAGTGACAGCGGTGGTCCGAGGTGGAGGAGCTTGGGACAGGGACGAGTGCGGTGTAGTGGTGGGTCGAGGCGGAGCTGGGTTACGGCGAAGATGGCGGAGGACGTGGAGGAGAGTGGCGTAACTGAGGTCTGGGGTTCGTGACGGCGGCGAAGGACCGAGGCGGAGCTCGCGGCAGCAGTGGTGGTCGTAGCGGGACTGAACGTCGGTGCTCCTTGGGTTTGGTGCGGGCCATGGCAGCGACGGCGGCGATCCGAGGCGGAGCTGGGTGTTTCCTCTTCTCAGAACTGTGTTGATTCTCTGTTGCTTATCCCCCCCCCCCCCTCTCATTTCATTCAGTGTGCCCAATTTATAGCAAAAAAACATTGAAGAAGATGACAAATGTTCTTGTTAATCCAGCTGGTATAGGTACAGGTAGTGGGGAGCATATCAGCTTTGTCCACCACCACTTTGCAGGGACAGCCAAGGTGCAGGGGTAGTACACCACCATTTTAAGGAAAAAGCACAAGAAAACGAAAATGGGGAAATAAAACAAAGCTGACTCATATCTTAAGAAATTTATTTTATTTAAAACAAAACAGAAAGTCCTTTTCTTTTCTTTTATTTTTTTATTTTTTATTTTTTTAAGTTGGGTTGGATGGGCTTCAAACAAAACACAATCAATAAAATGAAAATGGGCTCAACAAGACACAAATAATAAAATGAAAATGGGCCACACTAATCTTATAATGGGCTAAGTCAGGAACAAAATATTTTTGAATTTTTGCAAATTTTTTATATTTTTGTCTTTTCAAAATATTAATTAAAAAGGGAAAATACCCGGACAAAATTAGGTGTTCACAAGTAACATGAACATTTGACAGTAATAGCCAGGGTTGTCAGACTCGCGAGTCTAGGTAGACTCGTTTTGAGTACGTAAACTCGACACGTAGACTCGACTCGTAGACTCGTACGAGTCTACCTATTATAAAAGACACCTATAAATGACATATATATATATATATATATATATATATATATATATATATATATATATATATATATATATATATATATATATATAACATAAAGCAACAACACAACAACAATATAATCCAAAAACATCTAACATCATCATAATCATCAAAAAGTAACATCATAACCCAAATCCAAATCCAAACATTAACAAAACATTTAAGTAAATAACAACAATCCAATCCTAAATGTCTAAATCCAATCCTCTAACAACATCATCTCCATTGTCACCACCATCTCCATCATCATCAGAATCATCATAATCAAGTTCTTCCCCGGATGAAACAACTTCTTCCATATTTGCATCAAAGTCCAAATCAAGTCTTGGATCATTGATAGGTTGCTCAATATTCTCTTCAATTGCTTCATCAACATTGATAGGTTCCTCAACATTCTCCTCATCAACATTTGGAACATCCCCCTCTTCAGTTATCCATTCATCATCAGAATGAATATCTTCAAAGGGAAGAGCAACAACTTTTCTATTTTCCTTACCCTTTAACTTCAAGTTATACATCACATACACCAAGTCATTCATCTTTTGTTGATGCAACCTATTTCTTCTCTTAGTGTGAACCTAGAAAATAAAACATAAAAATAAAAACTCAATATTGCTAAATAAATAAAAATTGATAACTACAAACAAAATCATAACTTCACTTACCATTTCAAATGCACTCCAATTAAGTTCACACCCAGAAGAGCTACAAGTCAAGCTAAGGACACAAATAGCAAATCTCTTCAGTTCAACTGCTCCATCCCCATAAAAGTCCCACCATTCTGCAGGAAGCATACTTTTCCTACTTTCCTTCGCAGCATCAATACCAAAGAGCCCTCTATAATAATGAAAATCTGCAAGCTGCAACCCAATCTTCTTTCTCTCCTCAGGATCCTTTACCAACTTTCTCATACATGCGTACAACCCAATTTTAACCTCGACATCTTCATGATCGAACTTGGGTTCATAGTGTAACGAGGGATTAAGATAATAAGCAGCTGCATGTAAGGGCCTATGGAGCTGGTTATCCCATTGCTCATCAATAATATTCCAGATGGGTTCATAGCTACAAATTCCAAATATCCTATATTATTAACACAATACAAATAAGCTAATTAATTTTCAAATGAGATCAAGTTAGGAAAGTTTACCATTTTTTTAACATCATTGAAGTTTCTTTTAACCTGCTCTTTGGCACAATCCATCCCTTCATATATAAAACCCATGGCGGGTTTTTCATCAGAATCCACCAAACGAAGGACTATAATGAGAGGGGCAGCTGCCTTGAGGCATACAATTATATTCTTCCAAAACCGAGTATCACAAATCATGTCTTCCACCTTTCTTCCCTCTGCAGTTTTGGCAAACTTGCTTGAAGTCCAATCTTCTGAGCTAAACATGCTCAACAATGATGCCTTATGCTCATTAAGACAAGCTAAGGTCAAATAAGCAGTGGCAAATCTAGTCTTGCCCGGCCTAATCAAGTCCCTCCCTTTGGTAAACTTCTTCACCATGCTAATGAGCTGTGTCCTACAATATATGTAGGTGCATATCTTTCTCCCCTTATGTATTGTAACTTGATGCACCTTCAGATGTTTCTCAAAATCCTCCAACATCAAGTCAATGCAATGGGCGGCACATGGAGTCCAATACAAGTTGGGTCGCTTCAGCATCAACATTTCACCTGCTGCCTTGAAATTTGCAGCATTGTCAGTGACAACTTGGACCACATTTTCCTCTCCAACTTCTTCTACAACATCATCCAACATCTTAAACACTTTTTCAGTTGTTTTTGAGATGTCAGAAGTGTCCAATGAATACAGAAACACTGTCCCCTTAGGACTGTTCACCAAGAAGTTACAAATGGAATGCCTCTTCTTATCTGTCCACCCATCAGACATGATTGTGCAACCGGTTCTCTTCCACTCTTCCACTCCTCCTTGAACTCTTGAAGCATGTCATCTGTTTGAGCCACTGCTTTTTTCAAAAGCTTTCCTCTTATATCATGGTAAGAGGGAGGTTTGTAGCCAATCCCAAATTTCCCAATCTTCTCACACATCTTTGCAAACTCCACATTTTTTATAGTATTGAAAGAAATTGCACTTGTATAAAAATACTTGGCCACCTGATCATCAACTTCCTCTTTGAATCCCTTTTTCACCATTTGATTAATTGTTGCTTGAACTGGACGACTGACTTTTGCTTTCCCTTTTGCAAAGGAAAAACCTTTTTGTTGAGAGCTAGCCACTGCAACCTCCTCATCATCTTCATCAACATCAAGTATTCTTTTTTTTTTTCCTTGATGCCTCTTTAGCCTCAGCCACAATTCTCATAAACACATGTCTAACTTCATCCGGCACCGTAGCACATGGTTCAGAATCTTCTCCAGTCCCAGCAAGATGATGCTTGAATCTGAAAATTCCTCCACTAACAGTCTTTGAACAATAATTGCATTTCACCTTTTTTCCATTACCCATAACATCAATCCCATGTTTCCACCCAGGGTCAGTCCTATTACCAGGAAAATTTTTCCTACCCCTGCCTCTAGAACTCCCACTTGCTGCTGTGTTGTTTTCTGCTTGAGACATTGCAAAGTGAACTTCTGTCTCAATAGGCGGATTCAAGCAGGGAAGGAGGTGCTATAAGCTACCGGCGGTACAGAGGGAGGCGCGGCAGGGAGGAGGCGCGGTAGGGAGCTGCTGCGAGATGGGGAGCTGCGCGATGGGGAGGAGTGATGGGGAGCGGCGCGATGGGGAGGAGGCGCGATGGGGAGCTGTGCTGCAGGGAGGAGATGGCCGATTAGGGCTTTGTGAACGAAGAAGGGATTTGGGAATGGAGGCCGAGACTCGAGAAGGAGAATGAAGAATGAGAGGGTCAGTTTTTTTAACCTAAACACACCGTTTTGGGGCTTTTGTGCAGTCTTGAAAATTTTCACTCAGACTCGCCCAACTCGCTGCAAAATCACGAGTCTGACCGATTTTGTACGAGTCCACCCGAGTCCACCCGAGTCACGACGAGTCTACCCCAAAAACGAGTCTGACCACGAGTTCACCTGTTTTCCACATGTAGAAACGTGGAATCTTCCGAGTCTACGAGTTGACTCGCGATTCTGACAACCATGGTAATAGCAGTGACTAACGAGTTCCGCAGAAGTGGAACTTTATTCTTCAATGTTATCACTTACTGTTGTAGGGTTGGGGTGAGTAACTAGTGATGCAAATCGAGTTCAAACTGAAGTACATCTCATTGAGTCAGTCAAATTGAGTTCAAACTAAAGTAATTCATGTTACTTGTTGACTCAACATTATTTATCAAGCACAAATTTGTAGAATCAATTTTTAGATCTAACTTGAAAGATTCAAATTTCAGTTTCAAGATGAACATGATTTTAGGGTTATAATCATTTTTGAATCATGAATGTCAAATATTAAAGATATTCAGTCAAATTGCATTTGACTATAGCATTTAAAACCTTCTAACCAAACATGCATATATCTATCTATTGCTGTTAGGATGCCAATTCCGAAACTGTGGTTCGGCCGACATGTAACGTGGGTCTGGTTCTCACATTCATATTGCCACATCTACCTCCAATATGATTATGCGATAAATGTCATATGCTTCTGCAATTTCTTTTAATTATTATTATTATTATTATTATTATTATTATTATTAATATTAATATTTTTACATTTCTAAAATATTAAATATATTTTTGATCAAAAAAAAAATATTAAAAATATTATTTTTATTTAATAATAGAAAAAGAAAAACTATTAGCAGGTAACCAAAAAAAAATAACTATTAGCATGATTTATTGAAAGATACCAGTATATAAATACTCTTTTTTGCTTTTAATGATAAATGTGCGTCCAATCTAGAGCCTTATCACCGACCGTGTTACCTTCTCAATTTCCAATCATACCAATCCATGTGTCTGGTGAGTATGCCATATGTTTTTTTTTTTAAGTGTGAATATAAATATAAATAAATATATAAAGTATGGATGTATTTTTAATTTAGTAAAGTATATACACATATTCTTCTCATCAGTTATCTTTAATTTAAAGAACTCTTTTTTTTTTTTTTTATTGGGTGTGTGAGATGCTTTTCTACAATAAAAATTGAATGCATGAGTTGTAATATACTCCCTCTGATCCTATATATAAGAGGCAAAACCCTAAAACACATATACTAAGGAAATACATTGAAATAAGTTATTTGTAATTAATATTCATATAAATTTACAAATTTAACCCTTCAATAATTAATGAACAAACCTACTTGTATTGAAAGTTGCACTGTCTCATAAATATAAACCTTATTATAAATAAGGATAAAATTGGAAATGAGCATTTAATATTTGTCAAAATACATGCATGTCTCTAATATTTTGGACAAAAAAAAGTAGTCATTTATCTCTTATAATAAGGACCGGAGGGAGTATATATTAATTTTTATGAGAAAACAATACTGCAAATACATAAAAAATAACATCTAAGTTTTGTTCAATTTTCAATTTTTGATTTTTTAACTCATCATATCATTGGAATCAGTATATATTTTTATCCAACATAATAAAAATGCATTTTTTTTTCAAGGAAAAAAATGTATTTTTATTTATTCATGAATTAACAATACTTACCATCGTTACAGATAAAAGAATGCTTAAAAGTTGAGCTCAAAGTTAACTCGATATTTCAAAATATTCTTTTTTTATTATTTACTTGGGAAGGGTTTTACTATTATTTTAGACCGTGAATTAGTGACATAGTAATCCATTTGATGCTTTAAATAATTATAATTAATTTAAAAATATTTTTAAATTTCAGCAAAGGATAACTGATATAATATTTTTCCAACAATAAGACAGAGATTTCTTATTAAGCAGAAAAGGGTGATGATATTGATAACTAACATCCAAAATATTTAATGTTTTCGAATTTTCTAATGAATTCCTGTTAAATCCAACTTCAATGCAAAGCTTTAGAGCGTAACAAACCTGATAAGTGATAACCACCGAGGTTGATGGTTGATGGAGTTATAAAAACAAGGCAAAAACAAGAGCCTAGAAACATGGTAAAACAAGTGATAACTGATAAGCTAGGTACAGCTATAATCATATATCAAAATTTAGAAAAATGTTTATTTGAACTTCTTTTTGGACTTCAAAAAACCAATCATTGTTATATCTCAGATCTTATTTTCCTTCAATACAACACAATATTCCTTCTTCTCTGCTCTCAGACTTACAGGGACTCAACCACAGCTCACAGCTGCATTGTGAGTAACCCCACGATTTTATTTTAATTTTTCTTCACTTCTTTTCCGTTAAAGTACTGTTCTTTTTATATATATTTTCTCGAGAAAATACACATTTTTGTTGCTTTTAAGACTCTTTTGGAGTGTTGTCGTCAAAGATAACAACTTTGTTGTGTTGGGTGTTGGAAAACCTGGGACTTGGATTTGTTTGTTGCTGTTGTGTGTGGTGAATGTGTTTTTGGAAGTTTCTGATGCCAGAAAAGGTAGAGATTCATAGGACTCTTTGGTCCAGTTCAATACTTAATTGGCGTTTTAGGTTGCTCACGGCTTTGGTTTTGGTTGGAATGGTTGTGGTTTGGAGCATTGATGCTTCCACTGTTAGGAACAATATTGAAGCTTGGATCTACCGTCAAGATTCTTTTTCTCTAAGGTTTCATTCTCTTAATTTGACTCATTCCATTCGAAATTCCACTTTTATACCCCCATATAGTCCTTTTAGTTTGAATCAAAACCAAACCAATGCTACCACCACCTACTTTGATGATTCCTACAATCCTGTGAATAGCACACTATCTGTGTACAGTGAACCAGTCAAAACCCCAGTGAAACCTGAAATTGAGGGTCATTCAAGTTGGCTTTCAAGTGAATTGGAGCCAAACTTGACTTCGAATCTTCTAGCTAGATGGTTAGCTCCTGGAGGAGAACCTTGTAAAGATTCTATGACAGTAGGGATTTCAATTCCTGGGTTGGATGGTGGGAAATTGATAGAGCTATCAGCTGGAGATGCACATAAATTTGGTTTTCAAGCATTGGATGATTCGGGGAAACCTCGCTGTTTAGGCGGGGATTACTTTGAGACTGATCTTTCAGGGGAATCATGGAAATCTAGGCCTTTGGTGAAAGATTTCAGCAATGGTTCTTACTCTATTTCATTGCAAGTTCATCCAGATTTTGATGGGGTTTACAATCTCACTATAATCCTGCTTTATAGACACTTTGAAGGTCTGAAATTCACTCCATGGCGATTTGTTTATGATCGCGTGCTTTTCAATATTGCAATCAGATTCTACAAAAGCAATGCTCATTTACCGGAATTGCAGACTTGTAAAGCTTCTGATTTTGGCAGGGATGTGTGGTGTGGAAGGTGGACAAGGCATGTCAAAAATGATGACTGCCAAATAGGTAGTGATGGTAGATACAGATGCCTAGAACCAGATTTTCCTTGCAAGGCTCCATGGTGTGATGGTTCCTTGGGAATTCTAGAGAGTAATGGTTGGGTGTACTCAACTCACTGCTCATTCAAGATGTATTCAGCTGAGTCTGCTTGGAAGTGCTTGAAGAACAGGTGGATTTTCTTCTGGGGTGATTCAAATCATGTTGACACCATACGTAATATACTCAATTTTATTTTGGATTTGCCTGAAATTCATTCTGTCCCTAGACGATTCGACATGAACTTTTCCAACCCAAAAGACTCATCTCAAACAGTTAGAATTACAAGCATTTTCAATGGTCATTGGAATGAAACACAAAACTATCTAGGATTGGATTCTTTAAGAGATGAAGGGTTTCAAAATTTGTTGAAGAAGTACTTCTCAGAAGACACAGTCCCAGATACTGTGATCATGAACTCTGGCTTGCATGACGGAGTTCGCTGGCCTAATATAAGAGCATTTTCTGTTGGAGCAGACAATGCAGCATCATTCTGGGCAGGTGTTATGAAGACAGTGAGGCAAAGGGGGTTGGCGTGGCCACGAACCTTTTACCGGACCACAGTTGCAACTGGTGGATATGCAAGATCACTAGCATTTAATCCTTACAAAATGGAGGCATTCAATGGAGTGTTAATAGAAAAATTGAAGAAAGCCGGCATTGTATCCGGCGTGATTGATAACTTTGATATGACATTTCCATGGCATTTTGATAACCGGTGTAATGATGGAGTTCACTATGGAAGAGCTCCTGCAAAGATGAAGTGGCGAGATGGCCAAATTGGTCATCAGTATTTTGTGGACCTCATGTTAGCTCATGTTCTGCTCAATGCACTGTGTGCAAGATAGCCTGAGAGCTTCAGTTAGAAGAGAAGCGATGGTTGGAATCTGCAAAGTGGCACTGGATGGAAGTGTAGGCATACCCTATATATGGAATAATGCAGACCTTAGCAGGTGGTTGGACTAAGACTATTGTAGAGTCCACCATGTTGGGACTCTTAAATGTTTCTATATTATTTGATTTAGAATTTAGCATTCTTTCTTGTTCATATATTTTTAGGCACGAGTTATGTATACACGAGCTCCACTTGTAGATTAGCAGAGGATTTTATATTCCTCAGGACATGTTTTTATATTGATAATCAATATCTGAGTTCAAAAGATACGCTTTGTTTGCATCTCTCTTCTTGGTTGAGTACCTTTGAGTTTAATAGATAAATAATACTTAGGTTGAATAAATAGCCTACACACCTTTTATTGTTCACAGGAAATTGCTTTCCATCGTTTTCTAATTTGCTTAAAACAACCAATATAAAAAGGATGGGATTGAGAATTGTTAACAAAAGTAGAGCTTCAAATTCAAACCTTCATAGCATATCTGTGTGACCCTTTGTAGCTTCTGGTTAAGAATTCTGTCTACGGTTTGATTATATTATTGGTAAACACCTCCGGCGATTGGAGTGGACTGCTCCTACAACTACAAGTAATGTAATGATGGCACCAAACATTGAAAATTCCATTCCCTTTAATTTGAGGATTGAGCTAAAGTGAAGTATAAGTCATCTCATATCATTTGAAATTGACTTCATTCCATCAATTATCATTTTAACTTCCAATCAATGAAATTTCCTTCAATCCATTCCCTCTTTCAAACTTTCAAAATATATTTTTATCTTTTTACTCCACTATATTCTAAACCACTCCATTAAACTTTATTAATAAACAATATTCTAAACCACTCCATAGCTAAGAGCCCGTTTGTTTAAAATTTTAAAAAAAAATGATTTTGTTACAAAATAATTTAGTGATTATTTTTAGATATTTTTTTTTAAAAAATAAGTAGATTTATGTTTGTTTACAATAAAAAAAATCATTTTTTATCAGTAGTTAGTTATAAAAAAAATGACTTTTTCTAAAAGCTAATGAAAGTTACTTTTTATTTTAATTCTGAATATGATTTTTTTTTTCTACTTTTCATTATTTTCAAAAGTAAAGACAAACACACTAGAAATTTAAAAAAATTACTATTCAATTAAAGAATTAATTTTTTTTAACAAAATAAATAATAACAAACACACCCTCAAATCTAAAGCTTGAAACAATTAAACCTTTACCAACCCGTATATAAAATATTAAAATGTCGGTTATGTTGGCACATGTAGAAGTAGAACCAACTCATCATCAGGCAATTTACGAAACTGACCAGCTCCAATAAGTCATCTCCTTCTGAATTTCCCATCTCTCTCTCTCAATCCAAAAAGTTTGTTTTGAGACATTTCATTTTCACGCAAAGATACAATAATAGTTAAAAGGAAGAAAAAGGGAAAAAATACGCTACTCTGAATCTGTTCTGTTCGATGGCCTAAAACTACGGTGGTGGTGTAACATTTGGTGATCGGGATTGGGTTGTTGAACAAAACTCAAATCTGGCAACTTTTGAGGGTTTGAGGGCTCGCTCTTCATTGAAGCAACCTTCCTCTGATCTCAACGACGACGACGAGGAGTGCAGGCCTTGGCGTCGCAGGTTAACCATGTCTTTCTCTTGGGCCTCTGCCCTCAGGATCACCCTTTTCCTCCTCCTCCTCGCCGCTGTCGTCGTCGCGTGTTTCACTCTCCCAATTGAAAAGGTTCCTTTTTTCTTGCACCCTTTTGAGACTTACCTTCAATTTTACTCCTGGGTCGTTCCGATTCTTCGTTTTTATCTGCTATTCGGAATTATTATTATTGTTGTTGAAATGGGGTGGTTGCTTTTTTTATGTTCAATTGGTTGATTGCTAGATTTGCTTATTGATCACGCAATTTTATCTGTGGCTATTGGATTTAGCGTGATATAAGTAGCATTTGTGCGATGTTCAAGGTTTATGGTGGTTTAGTCTAGAAAAAAAGAAGTGATCGTTACAAAAGATTGACTTTGTTTGTAATTGGTTTCAAATCTTAGTAATATTGAAGTGTAAGCTATCTTGTAAGCTTGAAAAGTGAAAAACAAAATAGTAGCTCATAAGTCATAGCGTAATCGAGCTAGTTTTACATATGGGAATCTCCTTTCATGGCGTTTGGATTTGCATTCCTGGAAAATTACCCAAACATTCTGTTTAGATACATGTTTTGAATCCTTTCTTATTTTTGATCTACAGATAATGAAGGACTTCTTAATATGGGTTGATCGTGATCTTGGGCCCTGGGGTCCACTTGTTCTGTAAGTCAATTTTATTTTATTTTTTTTATCACTTATGTAATTATGTTTCTTTCTACTGGCTATGTTCATTGGATTTTTACAATCTCATTCATAACTGTGAAACTTGTTTCAATCTGTGTAGTTTTAATTGCAATTTAAAGAGGTCATTTTTGAAAAGGCAATATTTTGGTGAGAACTGAGAAGTAGCTTAGTCAAATCAAAATAATGATAACCATAAGTCTAACATCATTTCAGCTTTGAGGTAGCGCTGACAAACAATGCCATTTGATATGATTAAGCTAGCTAGGTGAAGTATGACCTTTTTTTATTTTTTATGTTCTGCCTTATTTTTATTTAGTCAGTCTAACAATTTGATCGTCACTTTGTTTGGGAGCTATTCTTTTTCCCAAGCCTTTTTTGAAAGCTTGAAAGCTATTTCTTAGTTCTTATATAATAGGTTCATATACGACTGAGCTTGCCTTTATTACCCTTTGGACTACTAATAAAGGTCTGAAACTTTGCTGTATGCTTGAAGATTGTTATTGGCTTGTATGGATGTTGAGAACTCCCATGATCATAAATCTCTCTGTTATGGGTGTTGATACTTTATTGTATTATGCAAATTTTGAAATGCATTTATCGCCTCTCTCTTGAAGGAACACGGTGAGGGCAGTTGGGGTGTAACATGTTTGGATAGGAGATTGGTCACATGCTTTCATAGTTTGATAGTTTTGTTCTTAATTATGGTGCAATGGAGAATAATAATTATGCATATACAATTTGGCATAATGTTTTAACTGGTTATTTGCTTGGTGATTTTCAGGGCTGTTGCTTACATTCCTTTGACTGTCCTGGCAGTTCCAGCTTCAGTTCTTACTGTAAGAACCATGGATACCCTGATTTTCTTGCAAAACTTATTTAATTTCTTGTAGAATAATATTCTCAAGTGACTGCAATATTGTCTGCAATTGTTGCTTAGAATTGTTAGGTATTTGTGGTTATCACCTTTAGGCACTTGTAAATTTCTAAATTAAATTTATCACGGTTCGTCATGTTACCTGTATAAATTATAGAAAGGTTATTCTTTTGTTTTAACTCTAGAAGTGGAAAATTGATATGCCTACTAAGTTCAAAAGGCTGAATGATAGTTAACTCAAGACTAAGGAAGTATGCATCAATTGTGAGGGAAAGAAACTATTTAGACAGATTATTTTCACACTGACGAGGACTTGCATTTGTCATTTCTGATTTCATTCTTTTGTGATTTTCTTTATGTTTATGACTTTTTGCTGTGCAATTTTTATCCCCTCTATATCTTTTTATGCTTTTATTTTTCATCTCCTTGACAATGCCTGGTGGAGAAGAAGAAAGTTGGAAAAGCAAAGTCAAAAGTAAATTTGTTTAGTTGAGTCACTAACTTGATACTTCATTTTCAGCTTGGAGGTGGTTATCTTTTTGGGCTTCCAGTTGGCTTTGTTGCTGACTCTATTGGTGCAACTGTTGGGGCGGGAGCTGCATTTCTTCTTGGTAGAACGGTAAGTTTTTTCAACTTTTACATTTTTAAGTAGTTGCTGCCGTCTTGCTGAATTAACAAGAAAAACTTGGTCTGCTGCTTGCTGCCGAATAATTAAATTGATGTTAGATTTTTCTTAATTAATACAAGATGCTCCTTCCTTGCTCTTTCTTAATGTAGATTATTCTTGCATTCTCCTTTAGCTTTCCAATTGGGCTGCTGTTTGGTCCATGTTTTTCCATATCATGGTATGGTTCTTTGTATCATATGAGGTTATTTATTCATGTCTTTGTGAATTTGTACAGATTGGGAGATCATTTGTTGTTTCTAAGTTGAAGGATTATCCCCAATTCAGATCAGTGGCAATTGCAATTCGGAGATCGGGCTTTAAGGTTTGTGGACTTCATACTATTTAATACTGATTTGAAATTCTTGGGTCTTTTGGTGTTTAATTAATAATTTCCTTTTGTTTTTACCTTTTTCTTTGCCATTCTTGTTTTCAAACTCACAGCTCTGACTGAAGTGAGTGGGTCATGAAATTATGTATATTTTAACATGACTGTAATTGTGATGTATTAAAGTAGTCTTGTTTGATTTCCTGTCAAAACAACAAAATGCAAAGTCTATCCCATCAGGTGGAATCAGCTACATGGATCAATTGATGACACTGGGCTCTATCACAAACCATGATTGCACGTTAAAACAAGCATGAATCATCTGTAGGGTGGATGTCTCTTCTTTAGTGTATTGATTAATGTTAATGAGGTTTACTCACTAATCCAGAAATCATCTGTAGGGTGGATGTCTCTCCTTTAGTGGCAGCAGCCCACATGCAGTGTATAATTTGCTTTGCTCTGCCTTCCTATGGGAGCAATCTATAAAATAATACTCCTAGAATTTATTGGTCATAAATAATACTCCTAAAGCCATGGGTCTTAATTTTTAAGATCAATATTTAGTGGAACTATAAATGTATCAGTGAAAACTGAAAAGGATCAATTTGGGAGTAACTATAACGTCCATCTGAAGCACCATGAACCAACTTTTATCAAATCCAGTTATTAGGTTTTGGAATCACATTGCATGTTATTTGGTAATGGATTATGTCTATCCTGTAAGTGTTTACTAAACTAGAGTCACTGTGTCAGTGGTGTATTTCATGACAATTTGTAGTCATTGCTTAAGGCCTTTATTCTTATATACCTTTGTTTGGTACTTTTTGCATTATTGACTTGGTCTTCTTTTGCTAGTTTCTCTCAACTGAATATCTGACTTTTTTTTTCTTCTTTTTTAATTTCCTTATCCATCCTTGCAGATTGTATTACTACTTCGGCTTGTTCCATTGCTACCATTTAACATGCTAAATTATCTCTTGTCGGTGACTCCTGTTTCAGTTGGGGAATACATGCTGGCTTCCTGGTTGGGGATGATGGTATCTTCTGCGCCCTTGATCAAATATATTGGGGAGTTAGTCTAACAATATATTTCTGTGTTCATACTATACTAGCATATCTCCCTTTGCAATGCAAGGGATTATTAAAGAAACAATAATATATTATACTTAATTAGATAATAAATTTTTTAAATAATAAACAATATACTGGTACTTATTTTTTGGAAAAGTATAATCTTAATTTACTGCATAATTGAAAATTTAAAATCTAGAAGTATTGGGAGTAGAATCAATATGAAAGAGAGTTGTCACTGGGAATAGAAAAATTAAATCGAAGTATTGGGAACAAATCAAACTATTAATAAGATATGTGACTAAAATTGAGAAATTTCAAATATTATCCATGTAGACAAAATTTCCACATAACAAATTTCAATGAAGTCAAATGTTAAAACAAAATTCCAAAAGAGGAAGTCAATTTCCACATGGCAAAGTCAAATAGATAACTCCTTTTATTTATGTATTAGAGAATAGATGATTTTCATTGATTGTTAATTGGATTTCTTCTGGGTAGTCACTCTCTCTTGCTTGCTGGTTTTACTTTTTTACAGAAGTTCTCTGTAAGGTTTTCAATTAAACAGTGCATAGGATTTATGGTGAATTGGACACCTTTGAATTCTAAAAGATTTGTTTGTTTTGATTTGTACCCAAATAAATAAGTAAATGAAAAAGATCCTTCCTTTTGATTGTCTGTGACACCACATCAAAAGCACATGGTTCATGGTTGTGCATATCATAGCTGTCAAATCATAATTTGAATTGTGAATCGGAAGGCTGGTTTTCCGAATCTGAAGCATAAGATTCAAGATTTAATGTTAAAAATAGCATAAGATGTATCTTCTTCGTGCTAATATATAACTCAATCAATTAATGAATTAAAAAGTGACAAATATTTACAGTCAAAGCTAAATAACTCATCTTGTATGGATGCACCCCAAAGTTAAAAGTTTTGAGTATAAAGCAAATTAAGGTTTGAGCTATATTGTCAAATGATTTCCAATTATGAGAACACAAATCACAAATTTCTAATCTCTTATCATAGACTTACTATTCGAATAGTTGAATCATGCAATTCTGACTACACTGCTGCTTGTCAATAAAATGACCATTTTGTAACAATGTTGAAATATTTGAGAGCAATTGCTCTGGGAAAGAATGTGGTTTTGATTGTGGGATCTACAAATGCATTCCACCTTTGGGCAACCCTTTGATTTATATGCTAGTGACTTATGTTTTAGGCAGACAGTATATTAATTAGCTCTTAAAAGAAAGCTTTAAAATAAATTTTTTTTTTAATTCTGTATCCTTATATATGATTATATGTTATCTGCATCAGTTCTGACTTTGAATTTAGGTTCTGGGAATTATATATCTTTGTTTAGTTTAACATCTAATGGAGAATAAATCTATGAAGAAGTAGAATTACCACTATAAGCTTCCTAGTGCTCATACTCATCATTCTAGTTAAAATTTTCTTTTACTCTGTTGGTAGTGCATCTGTTCCCCATTTTTGAATTGACAGTAAAAATCAGGTTGTTTGCATTGTAAACTAAGATTCATATGTTCTTAAAGCTTAATAGATGGTATTCCAATCAGGGCAATGAATTAATGCCTCCAATATTGTTACTGTTGCAGCCAATAACACTGGCACTTGTATATGTTGGAACAACTCTCAAAGATCTTTCTGATGTGACTCACGGTTGGAGCGAGTTCTCAAAGACTCGTTGGGTAAGATATGCCATCCAGTGTTACTTATGTCAAAATGATCGTTTCAAGGACTAGTTAGCTTTGCTTTATCATTTTCTTATTGATGAAAATCTAATATGCCTTTTAGAGGGTGCAATATTTCGATTTTCTTGACTGGATCAAATAGGTGTGCTTTATCTCATATTTTCTTAAGTAGATATTCATATAACATATGCTTATTTCTCTTGTGGATGCAGGCCTTTATCATTTTAGGCCTCGTAATATCTGGTAAGTTACATTGTTTCCTCACATGATGTACTTGTCTTGAAAACTATATTGGATAAAATATTTGTAGGAAACCGGTTTTCAGAAGATGTAGTTTACTTTTCTGACTTATAATATAGATTATGGAGGTCTTAAATATAGAATATACATGGGTGGTTTCCTTATCCTCCCTTCGTTGTATGTTGCATGTTTCATGTGCAACAATGACAACATTTACAGTAGCACAAGATTTGGGGCAAATAGAATTCTACAGTCTTTAAATTTAGCTAAAACAAAATATCAGAGACCTCTGGTCTTTTGGAATACGTCACCATAAGCCTTTGACTTATAAGAAGTTGCCCTCTTTTAAATTTTTTTTTTTTCTTATTATTTGGCCCCCTTTTGTATTGAATAAGATCAAGATTCCAATCTTTTATCTGAATAGCCTGGTTGAGCTCTGTTATTCTGGGTTTTTGTGCAGTGGTTCTGATGATATGTGTTACTAAAGTTGCCAAGTCTGCTTTAGATAAAGCCTTGGCTGAAAATGAAGACATTGATGGCATTACATCCTCGCCAGCATTACCCATTGTTGCTGAACCATCAGTAGATCTCAACCAACCTCTCATAATTAAGATAGATCCTACGGAAGACAATCATGAAAAATAAAGTTCTTTTTTGTGTAAATTCTTTCTCCACCTTACCTTCTATATGCTATAAAGCTTAAGTAGTAGTTGCCTACTCATTTGTGATATGTACAGTTGCAACATTAGAAATATAGTTTGTTAAAGAAATGGTTAATCCTGCAATTAAGGTGAGATTATTGACTAGGTATCTTTTTGTCTAACCGCAGAGAAGTTCATACTTCATTCTATGAACAATTCTTGATTCTCTCTATTGTTTTGTACTGTTCACGATATTTTGACTAGACATTGCTATTCTAGTTTCTAGTGTCTTGATAACGCACAGATTTTTAGTCCTGATTATTTATATTGCATTGGGGTCCTTGGCAAATGGGATTTTGAAGCGTAGGAATTCTATGGATTTAGCCATTTAGGCGAGTTTACGAAAACTTTAATTGTAATTGCAATCAAATTTTTTTTATTATCATTGTTTTTGGTTCATTGCAATATCAGCGAGTCTTAAAAATTTGATGGAATATGGCCTATCCTATCCCCAGAAACACTAATTCTCTGGTGATTGTTCAGTTTGTGAACTAAAGTTGTGTAATTAGTGTGCTATGAAGGATAGTTTGTATATAAAATAATGAATCACATTACTTGTTTGTAGTGATCACATGATCTGTTTACCGTTTATAACTTATTTCATACTATATATTGTTTAATGTACTTTGTGTAAGTGACACTCTTCAACGCATTTCAAGCTAACTAGAATATCTATGGTGCTGTTCATTCACTTGCCGACCCTTAATTGGAATGTTGTCACCAACCACGTGTACCATGAAGCAAACTAACCCGCTTGCAGTTTGCGTAATGTAGGCGCTTTCAGTCTCCACATGGATTTTGCAAAGAGCTTAAGTTTGTGTAATGAAGTTTTGGTTGAGCAATAACTTTAGATTTAAGAATCTAGGCTAAGTGAGATGGGTAAATATATGTGTAAGAAAAGTAATAAGTGAGGTAGATCAAATTCTAACTTGTTTCATTCTTTTAATCTCGCAGTAGTAGTTAAAAAGGAAAGAAGCAACAAATCGTAATTCTTCAGCTTTGTTTGGGTTAATTTAAATTTTACGCATATACAAATTGATGCATATACTCGTTACAATTTATTGATCTGTGTCAAATATGGAAATTTAAAGTCATTCATGATTTCAAATATGGAAATCTAAATCATCCATGATTTCAAATATGAATTTTTTTTGCTCAACCCCTGCTTTGGGCCATGTGATCATAAAAAGAGGGGAGTGATTCTCTGACTTTTTTCTGCTAAAGTCAGATGACTTTGTTTGGATTTGGATTGAAAATTGGAGGGAAGAGATGAGAGAGATAGGGAGAAAGGCAGCTGCCTTTCCCGCACTAAAGGTAGGCAATCCCTCCCTGTTTGTTTCTTTCTATCTCTATCTCTCATCTTTACTCACCATTCTCTCTCCACATTTAGCCTAGAGTCACCTGCCTTTTCCGATAAAAAAAAGTCAGGAAATCCAAATCCTAAAAAACTGGGTTAATTATCAAACTTTTCGTGAGGAAAAAGGCATTCACACATTAAACTTACGAAATTCAAAACTTCAAATGTTGAGTTGTCACACGACTTTGCAAGTTCATTTTTAGGAGAGCTTGGAGCTGGACCACTAATCTGGTTTCTGATACTTATTTTTCCTTCTCTGATTATTGTTTAAACCCAATATCTTGTTTGGAGTACTGCCTGAACAGGAAAAAGTAATCTTCTGTGTTTTGTTGTGTTCTGTTTCGGGTGGCAGCAGGGAGTGTATGGCGTGGCAAGCAGGGGGTGTGATTGGAGTTTGGCACTTTTTCTTCAGTTTTCTCTGGTGGTTTAAGTAGGCAAGTTAGGACTTCAACCTTGTAGTAAAGTTTTTCTCTTGGTTGAATTTTTATCTTGTCCCAGTGTAATTGAACAATTCTTTGTTTTCGGTTTAGTGCACTTCCCGTGCTCTTTTCAAGACATTTTTTATTATCAAAAAAGAAAAAAATATGCTAAATCTAAATCTAAATCTAAAATGATTGACATTATTATATTCTTACTAAAGCAACAACAATGCTTTTATTTCTTAATACTGAATGACAAAACAAGTTACAAAACCATGATAATAACCATCGCACCAAAAGTTCCACAAAACAAGGATGATCATTAACTAGCACAACCACGAACTAGGCATCACATACAAGACTCTTCACTCTAGCTAGTAGCATTCAGCATGCCACCGTTATTCTTTAGTAGCAAACTAGCAATATAAAAAAACGACAAACACGAGGGGCAACATATATATATATATATAGGCCTACTCAGACAGAACCGTTCTCTTTAGCACTATTATTGTGGCAGCATTTATAAGTGACGACCCTTTCCATCCTTTCACCACAATCTGGGCATTCCACATCAGCTGGAAGCCATCCAGTGACACTTTGAATTGCTACATGGCGGCAAGGGCGTGAACCAGTTGGTTTCTTGAGAATATCCAAATATTCTTGTATGCAAATCTCAAACTTCTTTGTTTCCAAATACTTGGTCCAGTTTTTATAATCGGTCACTACTTCCTCAATTTCAATTTCAGAAGCGCAGGCTACTATGGTCTTACCCTTACACAGCAGGGCCCAGCCATCGTCATTTTGAAAGGCTAGCAAGTTCTGAATTTGTTTTGTAGCATCATCCATCAGATCCCATTTCATCCTAACATATACCAAACTTTCCATGCGGGTCCAGAACTTCCCTTTCTCCATCTTGGAACCTTCCACTCCAATGTCAAATGAGTTTATGGTAACCTTGGAACTAACATGATTTGCCAGTTCTTTTACTTTTTTGCCAAATTTATTAATCCATTCTTCCTTACCTCCATACAAGAAAACGTACTTTTCCTCTTCAATCTGTTCATAGGAGGAGCTCAGATGAAAAACATATATATATTGTAAATAAAGATATTCTAGTAATTTTGTATTCCAATATAGTTTTGCATTAAAATAACAGCTTTTTTGAAACAATATCATACATAGTAACAGCTTTTTAATTACTACAGAAAAATATAATTTGTCGCAAAACATTTTTTTTAGAAATTAGTTATTTTAATAATCAAGGTTTTAAATTGCAATTGCAACTGAGGTTGCGGTCACATTATATTTTTCATTATCGTGGATAATTGAGAAAAAAATGTGATCGATGTGGCTATTATTGCGGTCGCGATGCGATTTAAAATCGTAACATCGTGACCTCAATTGCAGTTGCGGACCTCGATTTAAAATCTTGCTAGTAACAATTCACCATTTATATGACACCAATCCTTTTTTTTAGGCTTTGTATCCAAAGTAAACTGTTAAACATTAATTATATATATATATATATATGTGGGATGTATCAAGTGAGTGGGCTACTTTTATATGAGAATGAGAGGAACAAATCTAAGCCTTTGGATCACATAGATGGTCAAAATTAAAACATAAAGTTATGTGACTTTTTTAAATAATCACGTGATCACTAATTAACTTCTAATCTTGATCGTCCATATTTGATCCAAAGGCCTAGATTTGCTCCGCTCACTCTCGTATAAAAATAGTCCTCTCACTTGATACACAAAATATAAATTACCTGTTCTGTGAAGGTGGAGATTATTGGACCCATGCAGTGATCCGGACCTCCTGGCCTGAAAGGGAAGGCTTCTGTTCCCCAAGCCCTTATCATTTGCATTGCATCAAGGCATTCTATGGCACCTTGTGAGTTAAGCACCGCGACCATTGACTTGTGGCTGAATTGCCATCTCTTTTTGATGTACTTAATACCAACAATTTGTTTGTCGTAGCATGCAACATACCATGGCATTTTGTTCTTCCATTTGTTGAAGTCCTGCGTTGCCTTTGGCGTCCATTGCTCCACTACTGGAATCCACACAATCTTATAATCTTGGTGTTTTATTTCAAGGCTTGCATGGATTTCCTCAAGAGTCAAGAAATCATCCTTAGAAATGTCTGCTTCTGAAATGAACAGCAATACATTCTTTCCCTTCAACTCCTGATCAACTCTAACCTGTTTATGCAGGAAATCTTGTGTTATCATCAGATTATCAACGTACAAACTAGTGCCACAATTAATATTTCTGTTATATAATTTAGTTTAAGAAATTTAAGCGAAAGCAAATGGGTAAGAAGAAAGAACACACCGGTTTCCCAGTGTGACAGTCTTGAAGATCGGGACTCAGCTGAGGATACATCAAACAAGTAAAAGCCTCGATGATGCCACTACGGTTACAAAAGCAGGAATGAAGTTTCCTGTAAGCCTCCCACTCCCCTGCAATAGTCAATATTTATAATATTATCATTTATCAGCATTTAATTAGCATATGGTAATTAAATCAACATAACCCTTTTAAGATGATGCATCAATTTCTTTTCTTTTCCTTTTTATAAATATAATTTGTATAGACTAAGGCTACATAGGTATTCTCCCTTTTAATTAAGAGCTAGCTTGGCACTTGTCAGGGATGGATTTTTTTTTTTTTGCAGAAAAAATTATCCTAGCTAGGATATCAATTTACTTATTTTTTTGGTAGGATTAAGTTCCGTTAAAGCGAGCTAACGTGTAAATGAGAAAATAATGATGTATTGATTAGTTAAAGTGTCTTGAGATATCAACTCACTCTAATTAATCAAGAATAGACTTATTTTCTCACTTTATACCCAAGCTTACTTTGGAGGAACTCAAGGATTAAGTTTTCTTTGGTATAAGAATAATTAAAAGATAACATAAATATCATATATTGCATATAAAGAATACTTAAATGAAAATTCTGTCCAAATACATACCTATTATCAATTTGTATTTTTCAACGGTTTTTTTTTAGACTTGTCAGCTTTTCTTTTAGCTCAGAAGTAAGAGTAGAGAGGCCTTTGGTTGTGATAATCCTGAAACCCGCACAATAAATTAACAGCTTTCAGAATAATCTCACGTAGGATGTGTAAGTGTGTGTTACAATTTAAAACTTGAAAGAGTCAGATCTTAATTACAAGGTTATTAATAAAGAAATACTAATAACACACTCTTTTTCAACCCACCTTTTATAATTGGTTGAATTCCATGTGAGACTCACCAAAACACATGGTCTCACATGAAATCCACCTAATAATAGAGCGTGCGTTATGAGATGCTAGCATCGCTCTATTAATAAAGATGTCAAACTAATTACCTGTCATAAGTGAGGTAATTAACTTGCTTCATGCAGCCTACAACAACTTGGATAACAAAGGAAGAATAACGATCAACATAACCAGTGATTTCGGTCACAACTGACAGGTCATCGATGTAGTCTTTCTTTGATAGGTTGTCGAGTTCAAGGATGCAACCAATCAATTCCAGTGTCAGTTTTGTTAAACCATTAAGATCAATAATAGCCCTCTTGAATTGGTCTTCCTGTTGAACCTTAATAAGTTCATCCACTCGCCTGAGGGATGATATTAACAAAGCAAACGAGTTCAGTTGTTGGCGATCAATATAATACAAGAGCTCCCCATACGACAAAGCAAATGCTGCTAGGGTCAACACTGCCCTCTCAACTCCTGAATAAGTTGGTAGAATACCAACCATTGAAGCTAAGACATCACTCTTGCTGTCTGCTTCGCATGCCACCTGATATGTTATGTGCATATTTTTATTTATCAGTGATGTAACATATGGATGATAGCATAAATATTAGATATTCCCCTTTTTTTTTGAGTTTGCGATGCTTCCTTATTGAGAAATAGCAATACTTAACAGGTGAAAATGAATATGAAATCTCTTTTGTTGTTGAATAACAAAATAGGGTTTTAGAAAAAGAAAAACCATAATTTCTTTTAAATATTTTTTTTGTTTGGAACCTACCCTAATTAGTCCTTTAGGCCGAGTTGATCCACTAGAGTATCCCACGGCTTAGGCCGTTCGGGTTCGCTATGAGACTAATCTTTGGTTGAGCTGATACAGCAGGATTTTACTCGGGTTACCTAAGTTCTCCTTCTTATTGGGGCAAGTTTCTTCTACTGGACCAACACTTTATTGGTAATTAATAATTTTAATAAGGGTAAAGACTCATTTTGGTCGCCGACAAAAAAATGCGGTGCCTATTTGAGTCCCTGACAAAAAAAAAAACTACTCCATTTGAGTCCCTAACAAAAAAAAAACTACTCCGTTAGTCCCTAACAATTATTAACATTGGACAAGTTAGTCCCTGACATTTACTATGGAACATTATAGTCCCTAACAATATTTAAAGTGAGACTAATTAGTCCCCGATAATTAGTATCGTGGGACATTTTAGTAACGGATACTGACTAACGGAAGTAACGGAGGGACTAAATTGTCCTACGTTAGTAATTGTCAGGAACTAACGGGGTAGTTTTTTTTTTTTTTCAGGAACTGAAATGGGCACAACATTTTTTGTCAGGGACCAAAATGGATCTTTACTCTTTTAATAACCAAACACGATGACTTCTTGCTGATAAAGTTAATTTGTGTTAGTGTGTCTTTATGCGACAAGATGACCACATGTTATATGATCTGATTTATGCTTGGTGAAAATATATGAGCAGTAGTAAGGAGAAAGTAACAAAGCATAAGAGTTCCAATCCATATACCGTGCAATAAATTTGTTTAAGCAAATTCAATGAACAGTTGACACTGGGAACGGACTCGATCTCTGTAATGATCGTTTCAGTCTTGCCCTGCGCCATCAAATCTCAAGTCAATATATTACGACCATATATTATACAATTAAAACTAAGATAACTAGAACCAATATTTTGAAAGGGTTCTAGTGTGTGTGTATAGGTGCATGACACAGAGAAAGAGAGAGAATATAACCAGCAAGCATTTTTCAGCAATAGAGGTGGAATGCTTGAGGACATCTCGCACAACATTAAAAAGAGAATTGAAATCCTCTTTGATCACTTGAACTGAATTAAATTTGCTGTAATACTCAAGCTCTTGAAATTCAAACTGGACAACTTGCATACTTCCCATACTGAGATATAAACACAGCCTAACTTGCTAGATATAAAACGCTTAATTTGGTGTGAGCCCTTGTTGTCCACAACCCAAGCCCTATTTATAAGGCTCGCGGTAAACGAGTTAAGAATAAAGAATGACTTGGGATACATTTAACTAAAACATACAAGTTTTGTATTTGCATATCATATATTGTAATTTTAACCACCATATCCTTGATTTGCTCCAAATTACTCATACTCGGTCACTCTTAAGAACACGTAGGCTGTGGAAAATGATTTAATTAATAATATTAATTAAAGAAAGACTTACTCCCTCCGGTCCACAATGTAAGCAAAAATTTCCAAATTTTTTGGTCCAAAATATAAGCAAATTTCAACTACTTTCTTCTTATTTAATGAAGTTATTCTCAAAATACCCTTCATTTAATATAAATTTTGTTTTCCAATAACTCCTTTTATTCTTAATAACATAAGCTTAATAAATAAGAGGAAGGATAATTTAGGTAACAAACTTAATTTTTTATTCCCATTGACTCTTTTAAATGAGATCAACTAACTATCTTAATATGTATGTCTCATTTAATTTTTACTTACAATAGAGACCGGAGGGAGTAGGATACAGATTTAATTAAAATGACCTTACAGCAATGATACATGTGTGTTCTATGATATGACTACCATCTAGGTTGGTAATTAATAAGCGAATCTGAGATGTGCACACAAATGTCAAGTTTTATCTTTTCGTTTAGTGTTTTTTTTTTTTTTTTTGTCAAACCTGTTTTTTCCTAGTGTTTATAAATAACATAGTGTTTCTAGTGTTTATATATATATATATATATATATATATATATATATATATATATATATATAAATAAAGGTGTTATTATCGTAAATTAAACTTTGTTAGTGAGTAATTATAATTAATCGGTGGTTGTTTCGTTTACGATAGAAGACATTCATAGTCGATGGTTGTTAGATTGGAACTTCTGAGAATGCAGGTAAACAAATTTTTTTTTTTTTTTTGGGTTACATACAGGTAAACGATTTAAGAATAAATAAAGACTTCGGACAACATTTAATTAATTAAAACAAATTTTTTATTTGCATATCATATAGGACAAAACTTAGCTACAATTTCATTGGTATATGAGGTGTTGTTTTCCAATAGAATTAAGATATGTGTAATAGTTCATACACATGTTATATTTTTATTAATGAGTTATTACACAAGTCATAACCCTATTGAAAAACAGCACCTAATATACCTATGGAATTATACCTAAGTTTTGTCCTATCATATATTGTAATTTTTAAATCTTCACCGTTGATGTGTCCAAATAACTCGTCCTCATCATTCTCAAGAATACATAGGCTGTGGAAAACGATTAGTTATTATTAAAGAAAGACTTGGGATACACATTTAATTAAAATGACCTTATTATACAAGTGTTCTGTATAATCTGACCATGCACCAGGTGCGTAGTTAATAAGTGAATCTAGCTTATGAGCTGTTTAATGTTCAGTTCACTAATAGTCTCATGAGCTCATTAGTGAAGTTTGAGTTAATAAATTCGATATGTTTCGTAATTAAAAGATAATAAGGAGTTAAAAATTTGATCTTCAGCTTTAAAAGATATAAAAGATATGTTTATTAATTAAAATATAATTAAAAGATATGTTAAGTAACTAAAAGATATATAATTAAAATTTGAGTTAGAATGTTGAGTTCAATAATGAGTTGATCTTGAGCTTTCATTGGCTTAATTAATTTATTAGTTTAAGATTAATTAAAAGATAAATGCATACAGTATAATTTTTTGAAATGGTAATGTAATTATTAAATAACTTTTTTTTTAGTATTAAATGAGACTGAAAGCCTAAAACGAAGCTTCATTACTCTCACCTTTAAAAAACAAAGTGTTCTTGATGTGTGCAAATCACATTTAAAGCAAGTATACATGTTGCATGAATAATAAAGGAAAAGATTATTATGATATCTAGGCAATTGTATTGATGAGTTATAGCATAAAGAGCATGCAATTAAAACAAGTTTCATAACAGAAAGTAAGAACGCATACAAAAGGGATTCATCACAAAAAAAAAAAAAAAACTAAGGCTAAGGCTAAGGGTTTCATTTGTACTCCATCTAGACTCAATTATAAAAAAAAGTACATATATTTTTTGGACTCAAATATAAACAAAATCAAACCAACTCAACTCTATTTAATGTAAGTATTCAAAAAATCAAGAAAATGAATCAATCAAACAAATTATCCATTTACTTTTCCAAGAAGATTGCACATTACCGAGACAATTAATGGGTAGTTTAGTATTTATAACTCATTTTTTTACCTAAATCAAGACAATTAAACTAAATTAACTAACTTCCTTAATAATTGTGAAATTAGTTATTTTTACTTATAATTGAGTCCGGAGGTAGTACTTTAGTACTCTTTATTCTTAATTCTTCATTATTTACTCCCTCCGGTCCACAATATAAGCAAAAAATTTCAATTTTTTTGGTCTAAAATATAAGCAAATTTCAACTACTTACATCCTATTTAATTATTCTCAAAATACCATTCATTTAATACAAATTTTTCTTTCCAATGACTCGTTTTATTCTCAACAACACAAGCTTAATAAATAAGAGGAATGACAATTTAGGTAACAAACTTAATTTTTTATTCCCAATGACTCTTATCAACTAACCACCTTAATATGTGTGTTTTATTCAATTTTTGCTTATAATAGAGACAGGAGGAAGTATAACAAAAGACATGGTTGAATAATCAGAAATGTTTTTATAACACCACATTTGACAACTATACGGGACAACCCGTATATGTGAACAGTGTTTCACCTTTTTTTAAAAATAAAAAAAGGTTCATTTTTTTTAAGTATTTAGTTTTTTAGTACTAACATTTTTGGTTAATTAGGTTAAAATATTTGGTTAATCACGTGTAAATATTTGGTTAATTCAGTTCATTATATGATTAATGGGTCATCCTGAAACTTACAATCAATTTTCACAACCATGTAAACATTTGGTTAATCACGTGCAAATATTTGGTTAATTCAGTTCATTATATGGTTAATGGGTCATCCTGAAACTTACAATCATTTTCCACAACCATGTAAATATTGGGTTAATCACGTTCAAATATTTGGTTAATTTAGTTCATTATATAGTTAATGGGTTATCCTGAAGCTAGATGACCGGTTAACCATATAATGAACTGAATTAACCAAATATTTGCACGTAATTGACCAAATAACCAAGTTTTTAAAAGAGCTAAATACTTTTTAAAAAAATCCGAAAACTGTACTATTCATATACTGTTCATACACTGTTCATACCGAAAGTACCACTGCACAGTAATCAAAATTACAAAATCGCTACTGCACAGTGAGTTGTCACATGGGTTATCGTATTTCAGATGTCACAATAACACAACTGTTGAATAATTGATAGTTCTTTGGTTGGAACTTGTGAGAATACATATGTTGCTATCTGGTTATAGTTGATTTCTATATGGCATAGTGTTATGAATTATCGATTTCAAGCTTGGCTCGTCAAGCTGAGCATATATGCTTATGAGGAGTGCTAGCAACACATTCTCTAACACACACTTTCCAACACACTCCCCTCTTATTGGTTGAAATTCATGTGGATCCCATTAATTCATGTGGGTCCCACTTGAATTTTGTATGACCCACATGAATTTCAACCAATAGGAAGGAGTGTGTTGATAAGTGTGTGTTAGAGAATGTGTTGGTAGCATTTCTCATATGCTTATAGTGAGCTGAGTTTAAGTTAATAAAATGAATTTATTTTTTTATCAAGCTCAAACTTGAAGACTTGAAGTTATCATTAAACTAAGTTCGAGCCAAACCAAATTCGACCGATCATTGCCACCATACCATCAAGTCTTCGTTCACTCATAAAATAGAATGGGTCTTGGTGGTCTTGCTAGCTAACCATTACCCTAAGGACATTGATTAAGGAACCTATAGATAAAAGATTTTTTTTTTTTTTGATAAGCAAAATGCATATTGAAGGGAGTACAAGGGGTGCTCCAACCCATATACAAAGTCAAATCAACGAAGTGGACAAAAAAAATGTAACTTTTGAATTTTCAAAGTGTTGAATACACCACTTTCCAATGTTAATTTTTTATTTCTGGTTCCTTAACTAATGCCCTAAGGATACTGGTTAGCATTTGCCAAATAGAATCCACGAATCCCTAAGCTGTGGATATTTAATTAAAACTGAATTTATTAAGATAATAATAACCGGTACAACATTATCGTTAATTCAAGTTCTTGTTTGCTGTTAAAATATGATATATGAATACTTGCATGACTTGATTTTTCTCATAAGCTGCTTGCATAGCTTGATTGCAATGGATGAAAGGAAATTTTGATTTAAAAAATAAAAATCAATCCCTCTCTCTCTTTCTCTCTGTGTGTTACCCAAAAATAAAGGACGAGGTTAGAACGAGCTTCATTTACTCATTAATGGATAAGGAAGGTGATAATCCGAGTTTCACATACCATATCTATATACCCGAGATTAGACCGAGGTATAAACGAGATTGGAAAGGGTGATAGGTGCGCTGGCCAAGAATAATGGGATAATTGACCAGATCTTACTTGTGACAAAAATAAGATAATCGGAACTCTATCGCTATCTAAGATCTTCACTTAATAGACTTATCATATAACAAAACCTATCAATAATAAAGATAAAAGGACTTATGATAAAAGATTCAGGCCGCGTTTGGGTAAACAACTTAATTAAGAGCTTATCACATAAGACCTTATCACATAAGAGCTTATGCCATAAGAGTTTATGAAGAAAGGGGCAGGAGAGGATTCGAATGGGGGAAAGCACGGAAGGGTCATAAGCACTTGTTAAAATTCCATAAGCTTGTTCCAGTGACTTATGAAAATAAGTCAAAAACTCCTTATGGGATGGCATAAGTTACTTTTATAAGCTCTGTCAAACACACTGCATAATAGCTTATGTCATCAGATAAGTCAAAAGGAGCTTAAATAAGCTCTTTCAAATACCACCTCAGTTATAAATAACACTATAAATACAAGGCCTCCCCAAAGAGGGAGGACACCTAATATTTCATGGAGAACTACATTTGCTTTAATTCCCACTCGGGATATGTAGGAGCATGATATCATTCTATCAAGCTATATTCCAAAAGACCCTCAATATTCATTCTTATAAATATAAGTCACACCTCATTCCGACTAGATTCCGGCAAATACTAATTTTGGCAAGAACAATATATATAGGCATTTGCAGTACTACCTTCGGACTTAATTATAAGCAAAATTAACTAATTTATTAAGGAAGTTAGTTACTTTTGTTTAATTGTCTTGATTTATGTAAAAAAAAAAAAAAAAAGAGTTACAATTACTAAACTACCCTTTAATTGTCTCGAGAGTGTGCAATGCTCTTGGAAAAGTAAAAGTAAAATTGGTTTGATTGGTTGATTGTCTTGACCTTTGGAACACTGACATTAAATAGAGTTGAATTGGTTGGCTTTTACTTATATTTGAGTCCATAAAATATAGGTACATTTTTGCTTATATTTGAGTCCAGAGGGAGTATTATTTTTTAGTAAAAATATAGCATGTGTAATAATTATTAAACAAATTAAAGTTTTACATGTATTATGATTTTGAGAAATGCTAATAAGTGTCCTTAAAGATATTGATTGAGCCTCTGTGTGATTCAGATTTCATTTGCCGCAAATGGAGAAATTTGTCGTCTGGGGCAATTTTTTCGAAAGCTCTAAGTTGAAGCTTTTGCTCAACGGAGCTTTGAACGCTAGTTTGTGTTCCCTTCTAGTATTGTTAACTTGATCATGAAGTGTGTTAGATCCACTAATCTTGCTATCTTGTGGAATGGGGCCAAGACTGAGAGTTTCAAGCCTTCTAGAGGTCTCAGGCAGGGCGACCCTCTTTCCCCGTACCTTTTTGTTTTGTGTATGGAGAAACTAGCTTTAACCATCCAGCATAAGGTGAGCAACGGTTTGTGGCGTCCTATCCACGTCTCTAGAGGGGGTCCGGGCCAAACCCATCTTTTGTTTGCGGATGACGTGTTACTTTTTTGTGAAGCTACCACCCATCAAGTTAGTTTGGTTATGGATACTCTCCATGATTTTTGTCAAGCCTCTGGTGTAAAAGTGAATGTAGATAAATCTAAAGCCATGTGTTCCAAGATGGTGAATAGGCAAATGAAGGATAGAATTAAAAGCACCTCTTCTATTCGGATAGTTAATGACCTTGGTACCTATCTGGGCTTCCCCCTCATTCAAGGGAGAGTCAACCGTAACGTCTATGATAATATCATTGATAAGATCCAAAGAAGGATGGCTGTTTGGAAAACTAAAGTGCTCAACAAGGTTGGGAGGGTGTGCCTTGCAAAGTCAGTGACCACTGCAATTCCTGTCTACTCCATGCAAATCCATCATCTTCCTACTAGTGTATGTAACCGTATCGATATGCTTTCTAGGAGCTTTATTTGGGCCAGGAAAGAAAATAATAGGGGCTGGAACTTGGTTAACTGGAGCACTATAATCAAGCCTAGAAGATTTGGTGGCCTAGGTATCCGTTCCTCTAGACTCGCTAACACAGCTCTCATTGGGAAACTGGTGTGGAGTTTACTTCATGACAAGAATAAACTGTGGGTGCAAGTCCTCACTCATAAGTATATTGATAACAGTTTCATTTGGGGTGCTAACAGTAAAGGGAGTGATTCTATTGTGTGGAGAAGTATAGTTAAAGCCATCCATGCTCTCAAAGATGGTTTCAATTTCAAGTTGGGTGATGGTAACACTTCTGTTTGGTTCTCTGATTGGATGGGAGGTGGTCCTTTGTGCATATTGTGGACAGTGAAAAGCGCTTAAGAGATATTTGTCATGGTGGTTTGTGGGATCTCAACAGTCTTTATACTTCTCTGCCTACTAGTTTGGTGAATAGTATCCATCAGGTTCATCCTCCAGTGTAGTTTAATGATACAGTTCCCGATTGCTGGACCTGGAATGGGGCTAAAGAGGGCACATACTTTACAGCTTCAGCTTATCGTTGGCTTTTGGAGAGACAAATTGGTTGGGATAATGACCAGAATTGGGATTGGGTGTGGCGTATTGGTGCCCCCCCCCCCCCCCCCCCCCCAAAGTTCAACATCTTTTCTGGCTTTGTTTGCATAATGCTCTCCCAACTAATGACATGAGACATAGTAGGGGTCTGTCAAGTAACTCTTCTTGTCAGAGATGTTCTTTGGGTAGGGAGGATATCCTTCATTGCTTAAGGGATTGTCCTCACTCTCAAGAGGTTTGGATTAGACTTGGCCTTTCCCAACGTGGTGACTTTGTGACCATGAACGACTCTTCTGCTTGGTTAAGGCGTTTGGTTGAGGGAGAGGATGTTGTTCTCTTTGTGGCTGGTATTTGGTGGCTTTGGAGATGGCGGAATAATATGGTCTTTGATGATGAGAAGTGGTCCATTAATAGTGTTATTTACCGCATCAGCGCAAGCCATGATGATTTTGTTCTTTGGTTCCCTTCCAAGAAAGCCATGCATCGTTCTAGGGAGCTGATGGTTCGCTGGGAACCTCCTCTCAGTGATGTGGTTAAGCTTAATATTAATGGCAGCTTTGTGGACTCTCCCCCTAGGATGGGTCATGGTGGCCTCCTGCGCTCGGAAGATGGTTCTTGGCTGGCGGGTTTCGCTAGCTCTGAGAGTTATGGTGATGAGCTGCTTGCGGAGATTATTGCCATGGAGAAAGGTCTTTCCCTAGCTTGGAGCATGGGTTACAAAAGACTTTGCTGTGAAACTGATGCTCTTGAGGTTGTGAAGCTCATCCATTGCTGTAGGAATATCAGTTTTCATACTCATGCCTCTCAGCTGGTCTCGATTATGGAGCTCCTTAGCAGGGACTGGCAAGTGGAGGTTAAGCATGTCTTTCGTGAGGCCAATGTTTGTGCTGACTACTTGGCTAAGTTAGCGTCCAGAAATGGTCTTGTCCACACAGTGTGGAGTGTTCCTCCTTCTGGTTTGGGTGCCTTACTTCTTCGGGACTCTCTTTGGGTTCCTAGGGCTTAGTTTCCTTTTCCTTGCTTTTTTGTTTCTTCTCTGTACTTCACCAAAAAAAATATGAAACATGGTGTGATCTACTATTAAGAAGTACACCTTCCGGTCAATATTATAAGCAAAAAACCCTAAATTTTTTGGTTTAAAATATAAGCAAATTTTTCGTACTTCCATCCAATTTAATGCTATTATTCCCAAAATACCCCCCACTTAATATAAATTATGTTTTCCAATACTCCTTGATATTATTCCCAATTTAATGCTGAATATAAAGGGTCATCTTCCAATTTAATGCTGATATTATTTTTCAATACTCCTTAACATATAAAAGGTCATCTTCCCTCTCATCCTTATTGAAAGTGGGATCTATTTAATGCATATGTATTTTAACGATGAAAATTGAAATTTTAGATGAAGGGTAATTTAGGTAATAAATCTAATTTTTTAATAAAATTAAATGAGATTTATTAACTTCCTTAATATATGTGTTTTATTTAATTTTTGCTTATAATACTGATCGGAGGGAGTATAACTTTTAGTTTTCCAATATAATATAATATATATATATATATATATATATATATATATATATATATATATATATATATATATATATATATATAGTTTTCCTAACCAATGCTATAATCATTAAGAACTCATTTTTTTTATTGAAAATTTAATACCCAGAAGCGCAAAAAAATTGTATGTAAATTATTAAATTTTGTTCTTATTAATAAGCTCTTTGTTCAAGGGTACGAAATCTCTTTTAAAATTACTTGATATTAAATAAAAATTTGAGCAAGGCCAGGTTTGGTTCCATGCATTAGCTTACACAGTTACACGTCTCCTCCCGGCATGTTTTAAAACTTTTAGGCCATCCACATCGCTAGAATTTTCCGGGTGCTTAACTTTAAAGCACCGGTGCTTAACTTTCCAGTGGTGATACAGTCGATTCTTTGCGAGGTGCTTAATAAGCAGGGGCGGAGCTTTTAAGGGACATAGGGGAGCCTTGGCTCCCCCTAATTTTTTTTTTTTTTAACTTTCATTTCTTATACATAAAAAAAACTCAACTAAAGCCCAGCATTTAGTTATCCTTAAATCCTTCGTGGCCAATCCACCTCTTTGGCGCTAATTCCCTGCAAACCTCGGATAACTCGTTTGTATCCTCTTACTGTGCATCAGCGTGATGTCCTTTTCACCATTGGGCATCTCCATCAGTTACCTATTAGACTATTGGCATTTCATATTTTTGTTTGTTAAATCATTGATTTTATTTTTTTGGTTTGTTCTTGGATTAGATGTCCACCATTTCTTTTTGCTGCTGCCTAGGTCAAAAGTTGCTATTTTGTTTTAGTTCATGATTTCTCTTATTTTCCCTTGTTCAGTAAGCCTCCTAGTCTTGTTTTCTCATGCAAGGTGCTTTTGAATATTTTTTTTTCTCTTCTAAGATGGAACTCATTTAATGAGCTGGTTACATTGAATTTTATTTTATATTAGAACTTACATTGGCTCCCCCGAACATTGGGTTCAAGCTCCGCCACTGTTAATAAGCACAGATCTTCCACAAGCATCGAGTGCTTGTGGTGATCCGTGGCGCTTTTGCTTTTTTTATTTTTTAATTCAAAACAATTGAAACAGTATGGGATGGGAAATAACCGTTGGGGAACGGGCAAAAAAATGACCGTTTGGTCTAAATTTTATATTTTAGTGTATCAATTACTATGTATAAATATGTGAGGAACTTCCATTTTTTTTACACAACCAAACCTATCTAAATTTTCTCAATCATATTCTCATAGTTTCTCAAATTTTATCCTTCTTTTTTTTACTCAAACTTTCATCTCACACAATGGATCCTGACCAAGTCAATATCAATTCCTTCTTAAATTTCATCATATGTTCTAATTTTTATTACAAGGTTTTTAATTTTAATTTTCTATTTTTTATTTAATAAAAAAAATTATATTAGGAATTACTGGTGGGGTCCATTTAAAAAATAATATAATTTTGTGATTGTAAGGATGTGGGGTCACTGGTGGGGTCCGTTTAAGAACTTTGTAAGAGTTGCTGGGATGGAGAGATGAGGTGCTTAAGTTATTAAAAGTAAAAATGAGTGATGTGTAATGGTGGGGCCCATTTAAGAACCCCATAATGAAATGCTGGGACGTGGATGCTCTTATATATATATATATATATATATGGGATTATATATAAGTTGAAATTCATTGATAAAATATGACTAATTAAAAGTACACAGATCAGAGAGCCTGCAAAAAGGAGCAGGACAACACACCCGTACCCAAATAAAACATAAAAGAGATCTTGTAATGAAAGAAAACCAAAAACATTATTAAGGCAAAACAGATGTGAAATAAGTATCACGATCCAGAAATTGTGAATCGACTTTTCTGAACTAAAGCTCCAAATCCTTACAGAAAATTTAGTTTGATAACGAAAGCTTTCTAGATAGCGACTGTAGCCATCCAGAATGTCTTATTTGTAATATGGACACAAATAATAATAATAATAATAATAATAATAATAATAATACACATAAATTGCATATGTTTGACTTCATATTTATATATATAATATCATCTAATCAAAGTTGGTGCACCCAAATTTCTTCACAGTTTTCACTTTTATTTTATCGCTGTCGACGTGGGAGGCTTGAAAAACCTCTTTTTTCATATAGTAACCATGAAGTGCTCGTATTTTTATGTTCCTCGTTCTCTTTAATATTTTTGTTGGAATGATATATATGAGATTATTTAGAATAAATATTAATGTCTTGAAGTTATATTTTGCTAAAAGTTTTGATACATAACATATATATACTTGATTGTAAACATGAAAAATAGGAAACCAATTAATTAAATTTGAAAAATAATTAGCTACAATTTATTTGTAGCCGATTCAAGAAAAAAATTGGATAAGTAAGAGTAGATATAGAGAATTAACATAAAAAGATATTTTACATAAAGAACGTGTTAAAAAATATCAATAATTATTTTTTCTCAAATTCTCAAATTAAAATTTTGTCGAGAATTCTCTAGAATTTTCCTAACTTGTTATCAAATCAAATAATGGTTAATAAGGAACAAATAGTCGATGCCTTTCATAAAGATTCTACTGTTCTAATATAAAGAGATGTTAAAATAAGTATTGAACATTTGACATAAGAAAAAAAATAAAGTATGATAAAAACCGAATTATCCAATCCAATCCAAACCGCATTTGATTGGATTAGGATCGGATTTTTTTAAGGAAGCAAACCGATCCAATCCAAACTGTACGTTGTTTCCACCATTGGATCGAGTGATTTTTTAGCTCAAAACCGATCCAATCCAATCCGCGAACCCCTAGTTTTAATATCTCTTATATTAGAACAATAGAATCTTTATGAAACCATCGGCCTTACAATGGGGTATGCCTTCCCTCAATCTAAATTTTTATGTAGGAAAAAAAAAAAAAAGACATTCATAGTCGATGGTTGTTAGATTTGAACTTGTGAGAATACAGGGAAACGATTTAAGAATAAAGAAAGACTTCGGATAACATTTAATTAATTAAAACAATTTTTTTTTGCATATCATATATTGTAATTTTTAAATCTTCACCATTTTGTCCAAATAACTCGTCCCCGTCATTCTCAAGAATACATGGGCTGTGGAAAACGATTAGTTATTATTAAAGAAAGACTTGGGATGCAGATTTTATTAAGTATCACGATCCAGAACATGCAATAAGTAAGGGCTAGTAGCGCAGATGTGACAGACAAATCCAGAACTATAAGTTACAGAGAGTGTGAATCGACTTTTCTGAACTAAAACTCCAAATCCTTACAGAAAACTTTGTTTGATAACGAAAGCTTTCTAGATAGCGACTGTAGCAATCCAGAATGTCTTATTTGTAATATGGACACAATATATAATATTAATAATAATAATAATATTCATACACATGAATTGCATATGTTTGACTTCATATTTTTTTATATATAAAGTGGTGATCTTAGTCTAGTAATATCATTAAAGTTTACAACCGTAAAATATAATTTAATTCCTCAAACTAAATTATACTAAACTGTATTCCTCAAAAAAAAAAATATATATAGATATACTAAACAGTAAGGACTTGTTTGATGGTCATGATAGAATATGGACCGATAGGATAAGAGAACATGATAGGAATATGATAGGATGTGAGCAGGATAAGTTGTTATCCTATCCGAAGTTATGTGTCCACCAGATAACCAACTGTATAGCATTGTAATTTTAGTATGAATTTTAAAATTTTCATTTTTATTCTAAATGTTTTAAGATTTTATTAGATTTTAGTTCTTTTATAATTTTTATTTTTTTAAATTATATAAAAAGAAAAAATTATCCTTATAATAAAATTATATATCATTTTTTAACTTTTAAAAATGTTTTTAACTTAAATTAATTTTTAAAAGTTATTACGTTAATCTATTCAATAGTAAATTTTGGAGACTATTCTAGGCTCTTCTCATTTTATGGCTAATATCCCGATTGACCCTTGGATGGAGGGATTTCAATAATAAAACATATCTGATCTTCCTTTAATGACAGCTCATGCCTATTATTTCTTTCCTTCCTTCCTTCATTGACAGCTCACACTGACATATATAATACTCCCTCTGGTCCTATATATAAGAGGCAAAACCCTAAAACACATAGACCAAGAAAATACATTGAAATAAGTTATTTGTAATTAATATTTATATAAATTTACAAATTTAACCCTTCAATAATTAATGAACAAACCTACTTGTATTGAAAGTTGCACTGTCTCGTAAATATAAACCTTATTATAAATAAGGGTAAAATTGGAAATGAGCATTTAATATTTGTCAAAATACATGCATGTCTCTTATATTTTGGACCAAAAAAAAGTAGTCATTTGCCTCTTATAATAAGGACCGGAGGGAGTATCATCTATTCAAAGTTGGTCGCACCCAAATTTCTTCACAGTTTTCGCTTTTATTTTATCGCTGTCGACGTGGGAGGCTTCAAAAACCTCTTTTTTGCATGTAATTTAGCCTATTAGTATTAAAGAAAGACTTCTACACATTTAATTAAAATGACCTTATTGCAGTTATACAAGTGTTTAAAAATGTTTAAATTATATAAAAATAAAAAATTATCCTTATAATAAAATTATATATCATTTTTTAACTTTTAAAAATGTTTTTAACTTAAATTAATTTTTAAAAGTTATTACGTTAATCTATTCAATAGTACTTGAGCTAATGATTTCCAATCCATATACCGTGCAATAAATTTGTTTAAACATATTCAATGAACAGTTGACACTGGGAGCGGACGTGATCTCTGTAATGATGGTTTCAGTCGTACCCTGCGCCATCACATCTCAAGTCAATATATTATTACGACCATAGTAAATGATTGATTTTGGTTACATTACAGCCCACATGGTCGATGGTTGTTAGATTGGAACTTGTGAGAATACAGGTAAACGAATTTTTTTTGGTTACATACGGGTAAACGATTTAAGAATAAACAAAGACTTCGGATAACATTTAATTAATTAAAACAATTTTTTATTTGCATATCATATAGGACAAAACTTAGCTACAATTTTATAGATACATTAGGTGTTATTTTCTAATAGCATTAAGATATGAATAATAGTTCATACACATGTTATGTTTTTATTAATAAGTTATTACATATGTCATAATCCTGTTAAAAAACAGTATCTAATATACCTATGAAATTATACATAAGTTTTGTACTATCATATATTGTAGTAATTTTAAAATCTTCACCATTTATTTGTCCAAATAACTCGTCCTCATCATTCTCAAGAATACATAGGCTGTGGAAAACGATTAGTTATTAGCATTGCTAAATTATATTTTTGGTCCCCAAATTATTTTTTAATATTCAATTTGGTCCCTAAGTTTCTAAAAAGTTCAATTTGGTCCCAAGTTCCTAAAACTTATTCAATCGAGTCCTTTCGTCATGTTGACTAACAGACATAGACGTTGACCCCGTCTGATCTGCTGGAATTGGGGACCAAACTGAACATTGAAAAATAATTTGAGGACCAAATTGAATGTTGAAAAACAACTTGGGGACCATTATTTTGGGGTCAACGTCCATGTTCGTTAGTCAACTTGACGGAAGGATTCGATTGAATAAGTTTTAAGAACTTGAGGACCAAAATGAATATTTTAAAAACTTGGGGACCAAATTGAACATTGAAAAATAATTTGGGGACCAAAAACGTAATTTAGCCTATTAGTATTAAAGAAAGACTTCTACACATTAATTAAAATGACCTTATTGCAGTTATACAAGTGTTCTGTATAATATGAGACCATGCACCAAGTGAGTAGTTAATAAGTGAATCTAGCTTATGAGCTGTTTAATGTTCAGTTCACTAATAGTCTCATGAGCTCATTAGTGAAGTTTGAGTTAAAAAAATCGATATGTTTCGTAATTAAAAGAAAATAAGAAGTTAAAAATTTGATCTTGAGCTTTAAAAGATATGTTTAGTAATTAAGAGATAATTAAAAGATATGTTAAGTAACTAAAAGATATATAATTAAAATTTGAGTTAGAATGTTGAGTTAAATAATAAGGAGTTGATCTTGAGCTTTCATTGGCTTAATTAATTTATTAGTTTAAGATTAATTAAAAGATAAATGCATATAATTTTTTGAAATGGTCATGTAATTATTAAATAACTTTTTTTTTTAGTATTAAACGGGGCTGAGAGGCTAAAATGAAACTAACGCTTTGTTTGATATGGTGGAAAGCTAGAGGAATGAAAGCTGGAGGATTGAAAACACAAATTCCAAGAATTGATCCATCGTTTGGTTACAATCAATTGGGGGAGAGAAGAGAAAAAAAAGGGTGGGGCCCACATGTTTTTTTTTTCATCCCAAAATTGAAGAGAAAGCACAAGTATCGATGGACGGCCTTGGTTGAAGTGAGTGGCAGTCCTTTTGTAGTTAAAAAGACAAAAATAACCTCATTTTTTATTTTTTTTAAATTATTATATGAGGGTATTTAAGTCATTTTATACATATGTTTTTTCTTTCCTCTTACTTTCTACCCAACCAAACAAAAGGAGAGAAAAATTTCAGTTTTCTTTCCTTTCATTTTCTCTCATACCAAACAACTAAACAATCATTTTATGTTCTACCCTTTTTCTTTCCTGTCACTTTGTTTCCTCTTATTTTCTTTCCTCTCATTGTCTCTCCTATAACCAAACAAGGTGTAACTAAAATAACTTTTAATCTTGATTAATATGATCAAGCTTCCTTACTCTCACCTTTAAAAAAACAGAGTGTTCTTGATGTGTGCAAATCACACTTAAAGCAAGTATACATGTTGCATTAATAATAAAGGAAAAGATTATTATGATATCTAGGCAATTGTATTGATGAATCTATAAACAATATAATTATATTACTTATGCAATGTAGGTTTTCCATGTGTCATCTTCCCTATTCAGAAAATGCATCAATATTTATGGATGTCAAGTATCAAAACTACAATTTTTTTGATTTATTATTTGATTTATAAATAAACTTAATACAAAATAGCACAACAAAAATAAAAAATGAACCAAAATCAACTAAATTTAAATCAAATAATAAATCAAATTTCAAGTTTACGTAAATATTGTTATTTAAAAACTAATTTTAAATTTCAAAATTGAATTTAAATCAATTATAAAATTTCAAGTTTACAAAATATTTTTAATTAAAAACTTGAAATTAAATCAAATAATAAATCAAATTTCAAGTTTACGTAAATATTCTTATTGCTTTCCGTCCTAAACGAGAAATTTTAAGGATGGAAAGAAATCCAAATTAAGGGTTTTGGAGTTGTACAATGATGGATATTGATACTGTCACTATAGGTTAATAGCTTCAAATTTAATTTCAATTACTCCTATTTATTGGGTGTCCGTTGGTGTTCATCGTTAGAGACATTTTAATCCTTGATCCCAACAATATATCGAATTTTATAATCAATATTTTATTTCTGGTTATTTAAACTTAACTAATTGTATGATATTCACATGTATTATATATTTTATATATAATCTATAAACAATACAATTATATCCCGTGTGCAATGTAGGTTTGTCATGTGTCATCTTCCCTATGTAGAAAATACATCAATGTTTATGGATGCCAAGTGTCAACACTACAATTTTTTTGATTTATTATTTGATTTATAAATAAACTTAATACAAAATATCACAACAAAAATAAAAAATGAACCAAAATAAACTAAATTTAAAGCAAATAATAAATCAAATTTCAAGTTTACGTAAATATTGTTATTTTAAAACTAATTTTAAGTTTCAAAATTGAATTTAAATCAACTATAAAATTTCAAGATTACATAAATATTTTTAATTAAAAACTTGAAATTAAATCAAATAATAAATCAAATTTCAAGTTTACGTAAATATTCTTATTGCTTTCCGTCCTAAACGAGAAATTTTAAGGATGGAAAGAAATCCAAATTAAGGGTTTTGGAGTTGTACAATGATGGATATTGATACTGCCACTATAGGTTAATAGATTCAAATTTAATTTCAATTACTCCTATTTATTGGGTGTCCGTTGGTGTTCATCGGTTGAGACATTTTAATCCTTAATCCCAACAATATATCGAATTTTATAATCAATATTTTATTTCTAAATTTATTAAATAGGTTACTTAAACTTAACTAATTATATGATATTTACATGTATTATACTCCCTCCGGTCCACAATGTAAGCAAAAATTTCCAAATTTTTTGGTCCAAAATATAAGCAAATTTCAATTACTTTCTTTTCATTTAATGAAGTTATTCTCAAAATACCCTTCATTTAATACAAATTTTGTTTTCCAATGACTCCTTTTATTCTCAATAACACAAGCTTAATAAATAAGAGGAAGGGTAATTTAGGTAACAAACTTAATTTTTTATTCCCAATGACTCTTTTAAATGAGATCAACTAACTATCTTAATATGTGTGTCCCATTTAATTTTTGCTTACAATAGAGACCGGGGGGAGTATATTTTATATATAATCTATAAACAATACAATTATATCCCCTGTGTAATGTAGGTTTGTCATGTGTCATCTTTCCTATGCAAAAATACTTCAATATTTACGGATGCCAAGTGTCAACACTACAATTTGATGCGGTTCGACGCTATGGCACCTAGTCCCTGCACGTCACCTTCTGCGTGGCACCCTCCTGTGCTGCCTGCCCTTTTAATTCCTTTTTCAGCCTCTTTTTTTTATATGCTGCTGCCTTCTCTTTATTATTCACGTAACTGTTCCTGTACGTTGCTTTTCTTTTTTTTACGCTGCTGTTCGTCCACTTCACGTCATGAGAATCCCAGCAAGACTCCTCACATGGGCTTCATTTTCTTTTTCTCTTTGACTCAATTTCTGACGTGGGCCCTCATGCAATTTCAAGTCCAATTTCAATTGTGTCATTTTTCTAATTCCAAGCAACTTTCTTCACGTAGCCCATTGTGCTGTGATTCTTTTTTCTTTCATTCAATATCAATTTACAATTGTCCATCAACAATTTCTTGGGCCCAATGACCAAATTAATCCAAATCCGATTTGCATAATTTACTCAAACTCTCTTTATTGTTGCCTGAAAATATAAACAAGTGAAAACACTATATCTAAAAAATATAAAATAAACTAAAATATATAAAACATAATTAAAAATTAAATTATTTAAACTTAGGGACAAAACTCAATCAATTAACATGATTAGGAGTAAAAATCCATCAAATAAACACACATAAATCACATAATCTAGTGGATCATCAAAAATATTTTTAAATTTTATTATACTTTAAATCATCATATCCTATCTTGTTGAGTTCTAACCCAACTCTCTCCCAGGATATAATTTTTAACTTTAAATCACCATATCCTAATTGGTCCTGTCTTGTTGCTTGTTGCAACTTTCAATCAAGTTTGGTGTTCATTTTAGGCAAAAGAAAATTCTATTTAACAAAAAACAAAGAAAGTGCTATAAAACAATAGTTTTTATTTTTTTGGTTAATGAGCCTTTTTTTTTTGGTCCATAAAAGTTAATGTCCGTCGCTCAACTGTTTCATAAGCAAATAATTTTATTTATTTTTTTAACTATTAACAAGTTTGTTAGTTAAGTTCTTCTTCAGATCTCTTGGACAAGACCAACATGTGGTTGATCCGAGTGGTAACGGGTTTGAACCCCTTAAATAAGTTGTCAGAGGTTCAATCATTGACTCTTGCGCATGAAGAAGATCTGGTTTGGGAGAGGTCGACCCTTTAATTAATGTTGTCCAGTACCTCGATGGATTAGTCTTCGCATTTGCGCACGGATTGTAACACCCCGATTTTTTATACTCTACTTGATTGTAGAAAACTACGATTAAAATTTAGGCTGAAAAGTCAGGCGAAACCCGGCCTGCGAATTTCACTGACAGTATATTTATACTGATCAGAAGACCTAATTTTAATTCGTGAATGAAAACTTAAGGTTTTTATTTAATTTTCTATGGTTGTGGATTTTTAGAATTATTTCATTAAAAGTGAAATAATATATGATTTTCGGGTGTTATATTCAATCGGGCGAATGGCGGAGCTGAATACGGGATTTTCGGGACCCGATAAGTGGATAAAGCTCATGTTACTCAAGAGTGAGTCATCCATGTGAAATCATTTATGAGGCACATGGTTGTGAAGACAATTTTTAGGATAATTGCATTTTGATCCTTAAGCTTTTATTTAATTTCATTTTGGTCCTTATGTATTCTTCTATGATGTTCCAAAATTTGGATCATTTCTTGTTCTTCCAAGCCCAAGGACTGCGGCCTTGAGGCCCAAATCCATGGCCCATGCGTGCTTCCTCCTTGAATTAGAAGGCTCCACCATCTTCTCACAAGTTCTATCATCTTCTTCATTCTTCCTATTCTCTCTAACTTCCATAGCCAAGTTTGTGAAGCAACTTGTTCATCCCTTGCAATTTTTCAATTTCCAAGAGGTAATCTTTGTTCCTCATCATCAATCAACTTCATGTTGTTCAATAAGTTTTTTTTATTTCAAGGCCATGATCATATTTTCTACTCTAATGTTCATATGTTTGAAATTTTCTAGAAAATCATAGAAAAATCCTATAAATATAAAATCAATTTCTATGTATTTGTTATCATCTCTATATTCATAATCCAAGAGCATGATTCAAACAAAGTTTGCCTCCCTATTTATCTCTCTAAGGCCGAAACCCCTATGATATGGGTGGAGGAGATTTTGTTCATTTTCTTAGAAAGTAATAATTGATTTCAACTTTCTATATCATATATGTGTTGAATCCAAGTTGTTGTATCAAAATAAAATCCTTAGTTCAACATTTCTTCAATGGCCGAAAATGAAGTTTTTAAGGGATTGGAATATTTTGTTTCAATCTTTTGTATTAGTCACTAATCCTATGTCTGAAGTGTTAAAGGATCATTAATCCAAGGACTTAAGAATTTTAGAATTTTTTTTTTAGCCACAAAACCATCTCATGGCGGTGACCTATCTTAAAGGGAATAGGTGATTTTATTTGTTTGATTTTGATTGGTTGATTGTGGTACAACTTCCAGATTTGGGACAAAGTTTTAATCGGAAGATAAATTCTTCAAGAGGTAAGAGGGGATTGCCCGAGGGATTTTTTCGATGGCTACTGATGAATCTTAATTTGTAGTTAATAGGTTGTTAATTTTAATTAGTTTTTGATTAGTTTTTATTAGTTGTAGGTTATTTTTCTGTTTTAATTTTATTAATTTCGTAGTTAGTTTTATTTTTGATTTTATTAGTTTTTATGCTGGTTTTATGGTGTCTTAATGAGAAGTTGAGCAGTTTGGAGCGTTCTGGAACAGGGCAGCCACGCTCAAGCGCCTGGCACGCTCAAGCGCCAGGAATGCTATGCTTGAGCATGGTGGTTACAAGTTGAAAAAAAATAATAATAACAAAATCGTACAGAGGCCGAAGGGGAGCACTCAGACAGTTTGGGAGAGAAATTCACACAGAAAGAAATATACAGTTTTAAGGAGGAGAAAATGGAGCAATCAAAAGAGTTGAAGTTGACGAGTAGAGACTCATGATGACTACCTTGCCTTCATCTTCTTCACCTGTTTGTCCTATTTCTATTATGTCTAGCTAATTCTCTTTTGTTAGAGGTAGATGGAACTGCCTAGATAACTTGTTTTGATTCTGGATAATTACTTGTTCTGGTTTGTTTAATTTCAAGAGTTTATTCACTATTTTCATGTTTATCTACTGTGTGGATTTTCAATTGGGAAATTCGAATTCATAGTTGTTGTTTGTGAATGAACAATTTGAGCGTGTTACTTAGGAATAAGAACACAATCAGATTAACATTTTTGAGTTGTAATCATTATTAATGCTTTTGCTAATTTGCTAATACTCAAGGAATTGAATTAGTAATTTAGGCAAAAAGGTTTGTCAACCTAAGGAATTAGGGGATAAATTACAAAAACTCAGTTTCTTGAAATTGGATAAGCTGTTCAAGTCAATTTCCAGGATTGAACAAGTAGGAAAGATAGGGAAATCGATCCTCTAACAATTTCTTCTTGATTGTTAAAAACAAATTTTCTGTTGCTTAATTTTCTCATTTTAAAAATACCAAAAATATTTTCTGTTTCTTGTTAAGTTTCTTTTCTTACTCATTGGTGAAAGCCAATTTCAAACCTTTCGATCGTTCAAACGAAATTGAGTTGGCACGTTAGTATTAACTGTTCAATCCCTGACGACGATATTTTATACTACAAAGCGATTTGGTGCACTTGCCAATTTTGCTCAACAAGTTTTTGGCGCTGTTGCCGGGTATTGATTTTTGTTAATATTAGTTGTGCCAAGGAAATCTCGATTTGAGCATTTTATTTTCTGTTATTGCTACAATTTTATTTTTATTCTATATTGTCAGTGTGCACTGATTTTCTTTTGAGTTGTGTATGCGAGGTACGGTAGACAGGAATTCTTAGCTGTTTGATCCTGAAATTGAAAAGACAGCTAAGAGTAACCGAAAGGCAGCCAAGCAACGTAGGAAACAAGAAAGGGAGCAAGCACGTTTACAACAACAGGTAGTTGAAGCTGAAACAGTCATGGCCAAGCCACCTACTAGGCATACGTTGAGGGATTATTCCAAGCCCAATACTGAAGGTGCACGGGGTTCTACTGTGAGACCTCCTGTGCAGGCTAATAGCTTTGAAATCAAGCCTGCACTTGTCCATTTGATGCATCAGAGCCAGTTTGGTGGAGGTGCTCAAGAGGATCCCAATCAACATCTGGAGAATTTTTTTGAAGATTTGTGATACAGTGAAGTTCAATGGAGCTTCTGATGATGCTATCAGATTGAGGCTTTTTCCTTTCTCATTGAAGGATAAAGCTAGAAGTTGGCTTCAGTCATAGCAACAGGGCGTATCTCAACATGGGATGATTTGGAGTCCAAGTTCGTGCAGAAATATTTTCCAGCATCGAAGTCAGCAAATTTGAGGTGTGAAATTACCTCATTTGTGCAATTAGAATCAGAAACTGTGTATGATGCTTGGGAGAGGTTCAAGGAGCTACTCAGAAAATGTCCTCATCAAGCTTTACCCAATTGGTTGCTTGCTCAAACTTTCTATAATGGGCTGGATCCGAATGCAAGACAGATGATGGATGCTGCATGTGGAGGAGCTTTTGATTTGAAGAGTCCAGAAGAGGCTTTGGAAATACTAGAGACCATGGCTGCTAGTAGTGCTAATATGCAACATGATAGTCAAAACAGAAAAATCTTGGGGGTGAATGTTGTTGATAGTAATATGATTGAGCAGCAAGTTAACAAGGTGATTTCTTAACAGCTTACTACTTTGTTGGGGAATAACCAAGTTAATACAGTGAATACACCTCCCTTGGTGTGTGATTTTTGTGTTGGAGAGCATCGTAATGGTGATTGCGGTACCAATCAAATTGGAGAGCAAGTGAATGCATTGGGGCAACAAATTAACCCCTATTCAAACACTTACAATCCAGGTTGGAGGAACCATCCTAATTTCTCATGGGGTGGACAAGGTCAGAATCAATTCAAGCCTCAACAACAACAACAAGGGAATTCTTCATTCCAAGGACAATCACAACCTCAAAACAGAATGTCATCTTTGGAGAGTGCTTTGGAGAAATTGTCTGTTAATACTTCTAATTTTGTGGAGCAATCTTCAAGTTTCATGACTGAGACAAGGGCCAACTTCAAGAATCAAGAGGCGTCTATTCAGAATTTGGAAGTGCAAATTGGGCAGATTTCTAAACAGTTGTCTGAAAGAGCTGCGGCTATTTTGCCAGGTGATACTGTTCCTAATCCAAAAGAGCAATGCAAAGCAATTCATTTGAGGAGTGGCAAGGTTCTGAACAATGCTGTCCAAGAGGAGACTTTGAAGGATAATGATGCTGAAAAAGTTGTTCATGAAGAAAAGCAAGAGGAGGAGGAGGAGATAGTGGTTGAATACAAGAAAGAAGTCGTTGCCCTTTGTTCCTAAAATTCCTTATCCACAAAGGTTGAAGAGGAAGAATGAAGACAAGCATTTTTCCAGGTTCTTGGAGGTGTTCAAAAAGCTGCAGATTAATATTCCATTTGCTGAGGCATTAGAACAAATGCCAAGTTATGCTAAGTTCATGAAGGATTTGTTGTCCAAGAAGAGGAAGGTCAATGAAGAGGAAACTGTTATGCTTACAGAGGAGTGTAGTGCTATCATTCAACAAAAATTGCCTCTTAAGTTGAAGGATCCAAGAAGCTTCACCATTCCTTATGAGATTGGTAATGTGGAGGTTGGCAGGGCTCTATGTGATTTGGGAGCTAGCATCAATTTGATGCCTTTGTCAATCTTTAAAAGGCTAGGAATTGGGGTACAGCGAAGCCTACTATGATGTCTCTTCAGTTGGCGGATTGTTCGGTAAAATATCCTTATGGTATTGTGGAAGATTTGCTTGTTAAGATTGATAAATTCATATTCCCTGCAGATTTTGTAGTGTTGGACATGGAAGAGGATGCTAGAGTTCCTATTATTCTTGGTAGGCCATTTTTGGCTACAGGTCGTGCTTTAATTGATGTGCAGAAAGCTGAACTGATTTTGAGAGTAGAAGATGAAAAAGTGGTCTTCTCAATCAAAGATGCAGTGACGCATGCTCAAGATTCTGATTGTTGTTTCCAGGTTGAAGTTTTAGATTCCTTAGTCTTAGAGGAATTTGAAAAAAGTGCTACAGAAAGTCCCTTGGAAGCAACTTTGATGAAGGGCAAAGAGATTAAGGAGGTGCATGAGGAAGTCAATTCTGAAGTAGTGGAGTGTATTTACCAATTGAAGGCATTAGAATCTACCTCTTCTTCAAATAAAAAATTACAAGAGTTGAAAAAAGAGGAAGAGGTGGTGAAAGAGGAGTCACCCATGGAGCTGAAACCATTGCCTTCAAATTTGAAATATGCTTTTCTAGATGAGAAGAAGAAGAATCCAGTTATTGTGAATGTGGAGTTGTCAGAAAGTGAGGAAGAAAAATTACTCAGAGTATTGAGGGATCACAAGTCAGCCATTGGGTGGAACATCAGTGATTTGAAGGGGATAAGTCCTACATTCTGCATGCATAAAATATTTATGGAGGAGGACTTTAAACCAGTGGTTCAACATCAAAGGAGGCTCAATCCCACTATGAAGGAAGTGGTGAGGAAAGAGGTGATAAAGTTGCTTGATGCAGGTATAATTTATCCCATTTCTGACAGTGAATGGGTGAGCCCGGTTCAGGTGGTTCCCAAGAAAGGTGGTATGACTGTGGTGATGAATGAGAATAATGAGTTGATTCCTACAAGAAAAGTCACTGGTTGGAGGATGTGTATTGACTACCGGAAGCTTAATCAAGCTACAAGGAAAGATCATTTTCCGCTTCTGTTCATTGACCAGATGATAGAGAGGTTGGCGGGGCATGAATATTAATATTTCCTGGATGGGTATTCGAGCTACAATCAAATTGCAGTAGCCCCGGAAGATCAAGAAAAAACAACATTTACTTGTCCGTTTGGGGTCTTTGCCTATAGGCGTATGCCTTTCGGGTTGTGTAATGCACCCGCCACATTTCAAAGGTGCATATTCTCAATCTTCTCTGATTTAATTGAAAAATACATAGAAATTTTTATGGAAGATTTTTCTGTGTTTGGATCCTCATTTGCCTATCCAACCTTGTTTTGGTGTTAAAAAGATGCCAAGAAACTAACCTTGTTCTTAACTGGGGAAAATGTCATTTTATGGTAAGAGAAGGTATAGTTCTTGGTCATCAAATTTCTGCAAGAGGAATTGAGGTGGATAGAGCAAAGGTGGAGGTAATTGAAAAATTAGCACCACCAGTCAACGTGAAAGGTATAAGAAGTTTTCTTGGGCATGCTGGTTTTTATAGGCGGTTTATAGAAGATTTTTCTAAAATTGCTAAGCCCTTGACAACCTTTTGGAAAAAGATGCTACTTTGTGTTTGATGATGCATGTCTGGATGCTTTTAATAAAATAAAAGAAAAACTAATTTCTGCACCTGTGATGATTGCTCCTGATTGGAGTTTACCTTTTGAGATTATGTGTGATGCTAGTGACTATGCTCTAGGTGCAGTGTTAGGACAAAGGAAAAATAAAATTCTGCATGTGATTTATTATGCAAGTCGTGTGTTGAATGATGCTCAAAAAAATTATGCCATGACTGAAAAAGAATTACTTGCTATTGTGTTTGCTTTTGACAAATTTAGATCCTATCTTGCTGGGTCGATCACTCTGCCTTGAGGTATTTGTTTGCAAGTAGGATGCTAAGCCACGATTGATTAGGTGGATATTGCTCCTCCAAGAATTTGATTTGGAGATAAGAGACAAACAAGGAAAGCAAAATGTTGTGGCTGATCATCTCTCTAGGCTTGTCCAAATTGAGGGGGACAAGGACATTCCTTCCATTTCGGAGGGGTTTCCTGATGAAAAACTGATGATGGTAAATTATTTCCCTTAGTTTGCGGATTTTGCAAATTATAAGGCTGCATGTATTGTCCCTATTGATCTTAGTTGGGAGCAAAAGAAAAAGTTTTTTTCATGATGCTAAATTTTATGAGTGGGATGAACCTTTTTTGTTTAAAAGATGTGCTGATGGGATCATTAGAAGATGTGTCCCTGATAATGAATTTGAAAAAATTGTGTGGCACTGTCATGGGTCTGAATATGGTGGGCATTATAATGGCAAACGAACTGCCGCTAAGGTCTTGCAATGTGGCTTTTACTAGCCTACTTTGTTTAAAGATGCCCACAATTTTGTTGAAAAATGTGATATATGTCAACGAGTAGGGAACATTTCTAAGAGGAATGAAATGCCTCTAAAATCCATCTTGGAGGTTGAAATTTTTTATGTTTAGGGGATTGACTTTATGGGACCATTCCCATCGTCTTTCTCTAATAAATATATTTTCGTTGCTGTAGACTATGTCTCCAAGTGGGTAGAGGCTTGGCATTACCAACCAATGATGCCAAGGTTTTGGTTTCTTTCCTTAAAAAACACATTTTTATAAGGTTTGGGGTGCCTAGAGCTGTCATAAGTGATGGGGGATCACACTTTTGTAACAAACAATTTGAATCATTGCTGAATAAATATGGTGTGAAACATAGGATAGCTACCCCCTACCATCCACAAACTAGTGGACAGGTTGAAATCTCAAACAAAGAGCTGAAGAGGATCCTAGAAAAAGTGGTAGGTTCCTCAAGAAAAGATTGGGCTAGAAAATTGGATGATGTGCTTTGGGCATACAGGACAGCTTTTAAAAATCCAATTGGAATGTCCCCATATCAGTTAGTGTATGGCAAATCATGCCATCTTCCAGTTGAGTTGGAACATAAAGCTTATTGGGCAGTGAAGCTGCTAAATTTTTATTTGAAAGCTGCGAGTGTGAAAAGGTTACTACAGTTAGATGAGCTGGAAGAGTTTAGGTATAAAAGACTTTATTTAAAAAGTTTGAAAATTGAGGTATAAAAATAAGTTTTAAAAATTACTTCCAAAAAATTTAGTTTATAGAAAAATGTTTTGAAAATAGTATGTAGAAAGGCTTATAAAAGAATACATTTCAAAAACTATTTTATATAAAAGAAAAGTTTTTGAAATAGAATACACACAGTTTAAAAATTTCTTTTCATAATAGTTATCAAATTTTTTTTTTATAAAAATAACATATAAAAACAAAGTTGAAGAAATACCTTTGAAAAAATTAGTATATAGAGAAAAGGTTTGAAAATATGATATAAAAACAAGATTTTAAAATTTCTTCTCAAAAAACATTATATAAGAAAGAATTCAAAAACTTTAAAAAAAAAATAAGTGTATAAAAATAGGATATAGAGACAAGGTTTTTATACAATGAGTTTTTAAAATATAATATAAAAACAAAGTTTAAAAACAAGGTTTAAAAGTTACTTCTTAAAAAACAAGAAAGGGTTAAAAAACACATTTACAAAAACAAGTTTATAAATTTCTTCTCAAAATACTAGATTTACGAAATTAAGATAAAATAACAAGGTTTAAAAACTACTTCTAAAAAATATTTTATAGAAAAAAAGTACGTAAATAATATACAAGAAGGACTCAAGAAAACACTGTTCAAAAAAACCAATTTACCAATTAAATTGAAATTAATGCATATATATATATAGTATTTAGAATCTTTTCTTAAAAAAACTTATTTATAAAATAAAAGTCTTAAAATAGGATAAAAAGAAGGTTTAGAAAATACTTTTGTAAAAACTAGTTTACCGATAAAAGTTTTGAAAATACTAAAACTTGTTTTTAGAAAAGAATTAAAATAGGATACACATAGTGCTTAAAACAAAATTTTCAAAATACAAGTTTATTAAAGAATTCTAAATTGGTATAAAAAATATTTACAAAAAAATTAACTAAAAAGTTATTAAATTGGATTATAAAATAAGGTTTAAAATTATATCTCAAAAAACTAGTTCATAGAAAATAGTATATAGAATGAGTTTAAAAAATATTTTTAAAAACCATTTTTTAAAAGTACTCTTCGAAAAACTAATTTTCTGAATCAAGTTTTAAAAATAGGATATAAAGACGAGCTCTAAAAAATATTTTTCGAGAGACTAACAAGTTTTAAAGTAATATACACTAATGTTTTAAAAGTAATTTTAATAATACTCATCTATATCATAATTAAATTTTTTTTTTAAAAAGGAAATAAAGACATAGTTTAAAAAATACTTTTCAAAAATTTGTTTATTTATAAAGAAATATTTTGAAAATATGACATGACATAGTTTATAGGAAAAAAATTACAATAGAATATAACAACAAAGTTTATAATGAAAAGTTTTAAAAATAGGATAATAAAACAAGTTTTTATTTAAAAAAATTCCGAAATAGGATTTAACAAAAAGTTTAAAAATGACTTCTCAAATAACTAATTTATGGAAAAATGTTTTGAAATAGTCTGTAGGAATAGTTTAAAAAATACATTTGAAAATCATTTTATTAAGAAAAAGTTTTAAAATAAAATATACAAAGAGTTTAAAAAGTACTTTTCAAAAAAATATTTTATAGAAGAAAGTTTTTGAATAGTATATAAAAATGGTTTCAAAAATATAATTCACAATACTAGTTTTAAAAATAAGATATAGAAACGGTGTTTAAAAAATTAGTTTATAAAGAAAAGATTTGAAAATTAGGAAATAAAAACAATTTTTTGAAAATAGGATATAAAAACAAGGTTTAAAATTTATTTGTAGGACATTTAAAAAAAATATTATTTCTAAGAAAACTAGCTTATCTTTTTTTTTTTACAAGAAGAAAACTAGCTTATCGAAAAATAGAAAAATTTCTTAAAAAGAAAATAAGAAATGGTTTAAATTTGTTTACAAAAAATATGTTTATAAAAAAAGATTTAAAAATAAATTATTTTTTGTTACAAAAAAAATTGATTTAAAAATTACTTCTCTAATTACTAGTTTATATAAAAAAAAATTGAAAATAGAATATAAGATAAAAAAATATTTTTCAGTCAAATTTTATTAAGAAATTTTTAAAAAAAGGATATAAAAACAGGTTTTAAAAAAAACTTGTAAATAAAAAGTGTTTGAAAAGTAATTTTCAAAGAAACTAGTTTATATAAAAAAATATATCTAAAACAAATTATAAAAACTAATATATACCAAGGATTTAAAAAAAATAAAAAACCTAGTTTTGAAAAAAAATTGAAAATTGGATTTAAAAACAAATTATAAAAATTTCTTCTCAAAAGACTACTTTATAAAAAAAAGTTTTGAAAATAGGATATAAGAAGGGTTTTAAAAAATGTTTCTAAAAAGATTTTTGAAAACAAGATACAAAAAAGAGCTTAAAATTTACTTATTTAAAAATAACATTTATAAAAAATATTAAAATGGGATATCAAAACCAGGTTCTTAAAAAAATCCAAAAAATTAAAATAGGATATAGAAAAGAGGTTTAAAAATCACTTCTCAAAATGATAGTAGTTTATAAAAAAAATGTTTTGAAAATATTAAAATGTTTTAAAAAGTATATTTCAGACATTATTTTATACAAAAGTTTTTAAAATAAAATACATAAGAGTTGAAAAAGTATTTTTCAAAAAATTATTTTATAGAATTTTTTTTTGAAATAGTATATCAAAATTATCTAAAAAAATTCATAATAGTAGTATATAGGGGGAATTTTAAAAAATAGGATATAAATGAGAGTGAAGAAATGTTTTTGAAAAAAATTAGTTTTTAAAGAAAAGGTTTGAAAATATGATATAAAAAAGAAATTTCTTATAAAATTTTTTTGAAAATAGGAAGTAAAAAAAGGTTAAAAGTTAGATCTAAAAAATTAGTTTACAGAGAAAAGTTTTAAAATACATATAAAAAAATTAAAATGCTATATTAAAATAATAATAATAATAATAATAATAATAATAATAATAATAATAATAATAAGAATAATAAGAAGAAGAAGAGATACAAATAAAATTTAAACAATAAAAAATTAGATGGTAATTTAAAAAAACTAGATTATAAAAAAATGTTTGAAAAATAAGATATAAAAGCTAAGCATAAAAAATACTTTTAAAAAACTAATTTAAAGAGGAAAGTTTTCAAAAATATAAATTTGTTTAAAAATAAAGTTTATAAAATAGTTTCTATAAAACTAGTTTATAGAAGAAATGTTTTAAAAAATGTATAATTTTTTTATAAAATACTTTATTAAAATAAGGATATAGGAAAATGACTTAAAAATTGTAAATAAAAAGGGTTTAAAAAGTTATTTTCAAAGAAACTAGTTTATATAAAAAAAAATCTAAAATTAAAATATAAAAACAAGAACAAAAGTTTAGAAAATAGGATATAAATCCAAAGTTTAATAAGTAGCTCTTAAAAAACTAGTTTATATAAAATTCTAGCTTATAGAAAAATAAAAAAATTCTAAAAATAGCAAATAAGAAAGGGTTTAAATTGTTTTTCAAAAATAACGTTTATAAAAAAGCTGTAAAAATTTATTTAAAAATTACTTCTCCAATAACTAGTTTCTATAAAAAAAAAATATTGAAAAGAGAATATAAGATTAAAAAAAACATTTTAAAAACAAATTTTATTAAAAAAAATTTAAAAATAGGATATAAAAACAAGTTTTAAAAATGACTTCTCAAATAACTAGTTCCTGAAAAATTACTTCGAAAATTGTCTGTAGGAATAGCTAAAAAAATACATTTGAAAAACCATTTTATAAAAAAAAGTTTTAAAATAAAATTCAGAGAGTTTAAAAGTACTTTTTGAAAAATTATTTTATAGAACAAAGTTTTTAAATAGTATATAAAGATGGTTTCAAAAATACAATTCATAATTTAAAAATAAGATATAGAAACGAGGTTTAAAAAATGATTTTAAAATAATTAGTTTATAGAGAAAAGATGCGAAAACAAGATATAAAAACAAAGTTTTGAAAACAGAATATGAAAAACAGGGTCTAAAATTTTCATCCCAAAAAACTATTTTGTACATAAAAGAGTTGAAAACCGTATGTAAGAATGAATTTTAAAAAAAGCAACAAATAAGTTTATAAAAAAAAAATTAAAAACAGGGTAAAAATATAAAATAAATAAAATAAGTGAAAAGTTATTTGAAAATGGTTACTTTTATTTAAAAATGGAATATAATATCAAAGTTTGAAAAATACTTTTCAAAAAATTATTTTATAGAGGAATGTTTTGAAAAAAAATGTATAAAAAATGTTTAAAAATAAAGTTTATAGAATAGTTTCCCTAAAACTAGTTTATAGGGGAAATTTTAGAAAAAATGTCTAAATGTTTTTATAATATACTTTTTAAAAAACAATGTTATAGTTAAAAGTTTTAAAAGTTGTAAATAAAAAAGGTTTGAGAAGTAATTTTCAAAGAAACTAGTTTATATAAAAAAAATATAAAATTAAAATATAAAAATAAGAAAAAAATATTTGAAAATAGGATATAAAAACAAAGTTTAAAAATTTAATCTAAAAAAAATAGTTTATAAAAAATATTTGAAAATAATATATAACAAGGGTTTAAAAAACTTTTCAAAAAAAACTAATTTTGAAAAAATAATTGAAAAATTGATATAAAAAATTATAAAAATTTCTTCTCAAAAACTACTTTATAATTTTTTTTTTGAAAATAGTATATAAGAAGGGTTTAAAAAATATTTTCTAAAAAGACTTTTGAAAATAGGATATAAAAAAACTTAAAACTTAAAACTTATTTATTAAAAAATAAGTTTATAAAAAATATATAAAAATAGGACATAAAAAACAGGTGTTTTAAAACAAAAACAAAAATTAAATAAGATATAGAAACAAGGTTTAAAAATGACTTCTAAAAAGCTAAGTTTGTAGAAAAATGTTTTCAAAACATAGGAAGGGTTTTACAAAATATATTTCAGAAATAACGTATATAAAATAAAGTTTTTAAAAAATAGTCCTAAAAAATCATAATAGTAGTTTATAGGGAGAAAAGTTTTAAAAATAGGATATAAAATGAAGGTGAAGAAATATTTTTGTAAAAATTAGTTTATAGAGGAAAGGTTTGAAAATATATGATATTAAAAACAAAGTTGTGTAAATGGTTTTAGAAAATAAGATATAAAATAAGGTTTAAAAATTACATCTAAAAAATTAGTTTACAGAGAAAAGTTTTAAAATACTATATATAAAAAGGATTTAAAAAAATACTTTTCATAAAACTTGTTTATAAAAAAATATGATATACATGGGGCTTAAAAAGTAATTTTCAAAATACCTGTTTATACAAAAAAAAAGTTTTAAAAATTAAAAATAAGATATAAAAACAAAGTTCAAAAGATTCTTTCAAAAAACTTATGGAGAAAACTTTTGAAAGAAATGTATAAAAAGTGTTCAAAATGCACGTTTATAGGAAAGTTTTGAAAAATAAAATGAAAACAAATACAAATATAGAAAAAAAAAATAGAATATGTGAAAACTGATTATATTGATAGAAAAACATATAAAAGAATGATGGGCCCGGGAATTTAAAAGTTATTTAAAAATAATAATAATATAAACAAAACTTACACATTAACAAGTTAGAAATAGAACTAACATAAAAAAAAATATACAAAACAATATACAATATAACACAAACAAAAATAAAAACAATATACAATATACATAGAACAATATACAAAATGAAATAAAGAATAAGAATAAGATGGATTAATAAATAAAAAAAAGGAGTAGGAGAAGGAATATACTTACCGAGTTACCGCTAAGGTACCAAGCCGTGATTTGCCAAACCAATCATATAAATCATCACGGACCCAGGATTCTAACCCCAACATTGTTGCAAACAGAATTCACACTCGGCTTCTGATAGTTGTTGTTGTCCTTGTCTAGCTCATTCGCAAATGCCTTCGCTGCCACTCTCCTTATCTCATCTCTGCATTGGTGGAGCATATGAAGTAAGATCATTAAGAAGTAATTATCATTCTATGAATAACTAAACAAATACCAGTGATGGATTATTATGCATAGAAAATGTTATTACAGACAAAGTAGTATTGCTAAGCAACATCAGAAATCAATCTATACTTATTTAACTTGTATTTTTAGCAACAAATTCCACTGAAATACAGTATTTATTTAATATCTTTTTTTGACTTCTCCAGAAAACATTATGGTAAGTGATAACCACCACAATCGAATGGATATTATATAAGAAACCTCTAAATTCAAAGATCCAAACCGTTTCAATATATATTATGGAATTGAATTAAATAAGGCAGAATGTATGAAATGGTTTCAATCAAATAACAAATATTTCAAACAAGCTGAACAGTGTAGAAAGGCATCACAAATATTGATTTGCAATCTTCACAAAATCATATAAGCCATCACAGAAACAAAACAACAGTTTACCTGAACATCATAAAACTTGATAAGTTTGGAGAATTTCGGCAATTGTAGAACTCAGTTTTCCATTAACAGTTGGACCAAGCCCCCCAATTGAGATCAGTTCTCCATAACCAGCCGGCTCTTCAGTGCCACCAAATGCAATAGGCACTCCCAAAATCATCACATACTGAAATATATATATATATATAAACACAAATTTATGTCAAATTACACTAAAAACTAAAATAGCAGAACAATTATTCAACAGTACCCCATCAAGTTAGTAAATAAATGACACAAAAACCAAACCAAAAAAAAAAAGTTATCTTGGTATTTACACAGTAATTTCATCAAACAATAGGTGGTCAATGTTCAAAAACATGGAAAGGAAGTAAGTTGAACGAAAGAGGGTGAAAAAAGAAGAAGAAACAATGGATTATGCATGCAAGTTAAATAAGTCTAGTGCAAGAAAAATAAAGGTAACTGAAACAAGGCATTTTCTTTTTTCTTTTCTTGAGATCAAATAAAAAACAAGATTGAGAAAAGGGAAATAAAAGATGTAATGTAACACCAACAAAAAAAAAAAACATGTAATGTAACAGCATCCTTGTATTTGGAAAGGGAAAAGAATTTAAAGAAAGGAAATGAAGGAGAGTAAAAGCAAAAGGAAGAAGTGGTCTAAAGATTGCGGCATTTTGTGAGAGAAAAATTAAGGTGAGATATAAAGAAAAAAGAGAAGAAAATGACCTCTAGTGTCACCATATTTAAGGGTCTTCTTCCCTGTGAGTATTGCCATCTAGGCAGCACTAGTAGCAGAGAAGAGGGAAGAGGGAAGGATGAATACCTCCTCCACGATGACCTCTCAGTTCTCACCTTGTTGCCTGCCTACGATCTCTCTCTCTCTTCTGGTTGCCTTAATTCTACTTTAGTTTATATTGCAAGGCGTCGCGTTGGTTCCACGCCCGTGAATTCCACGCCGACGTGAATTTTAAGCGAGCTGTGAGTGAGATAAGAAAAACTAATTAGTTTACGGTTTGATTATAAGTCTGAATAATTAATAAATATAAAAAACAAATAATAATATATTTTAATGACACCATTTTAACACAGCCCCATAGTCACCATGGATAGCAAATTTACCCACAGATGTGGATATCCGCATTGGATACATGCTAAATGAGGATGAGAAACATAGTACTTATCGTATGGATACCTGTATATTCATAATCAATAGTTTTTATTAAATATTAAATATATAATATATATTATGATAATTTCTATCATTTTGATATGAAATAAACTTAATTTTTTTTTATTTGATATTTTTTAGTGGTTAAATCATTAATAATAAATTTTTTTAAATACATATAATATATTATATAATGTTGATATAATATATTGCTATATTTTATTGTATAATTTTATTTTATTTTATTTTGTTTTAGACTTTTAAATACCTACGGGTATCCATGGACCCGCTACTCAGATAATATCCATGGATATTAACGGGGATAGATGCAGGGGAATCACTTCCCGCACCCGCCCCATTACCATCGCTCTGATTTTGAGGTGACCAAACAACCTATTTCAGCAAGAAACCTTGACTTCGCTATCATAAATCAAGCCTTTGTCGGGAAGAAGAATAGGTTCAATAATTTCTTCTTCGCTCATCATATTTACTTTTGGCTGAGTTATTTTTAAAGACGAAAGTTTTTTATTTATTTCATCTAGAAGTTCATTAGATTCTTTTCCTATTTTTATTTCTTTTATTTTTGTATCTGAAAATTTATAAGGTAATATAATATCATAGACTTACTTAAACTTGTTGTTGGCTTGTTATAAGGTAATTCATTACTCTATGAAGTGCTAGCTACTTGGTATAATAGCTTGTTTGTATAATTTAATTGATGTTATATATTTTTAATGTCATTGCTATTTGGTGTTTGTGACTCTAAAACTTCCTTATCTTCCTTCACCATTTTAAATGGTGAAGCGACCACATCAACATTATCTATGTATGGAAAACTTATCTCTTCTAAAGGAGGAAATATGGATGTTATTTCTTTTCCTTTAGTTGTTTTCCATAATTTTCAAGCTGAAGTTAGGGTTTTTAATTCTACACGTTCAAAACAATGATCTTTAAACCAATCAAAGTAATGTATATTTTCTCTTATTTCGTCTAAATACGAGAAATAGTTTTATTTATTTAATTTTCTTTATATATATGTGATTTTTTTATTTTTTTAAATTTAGGGTGAGGGGATGATGTTTCAATCCAAGACGGGAAAACTCAATTATAAAAAGATTTATATTTACTTTCCCCAGAAAGACTAGTAAGGGCTCGAACCTGCAACATGATAATTTGTTTTTATATAATCGATTATTGTGATAATCGATTATAATCAAAATTTGTTTTTGTTTGGATATGTTTGCTGAAAAGCGGTTTTAAGATAATCTATTTCGTTTTGGTGGTACAAAAAAATCACTTTTACATAATAAATTACGAAAAAAGGTACGAAGTTATTTGTTTATATTAATAATATTTGATTTTTTTTAACATTAAAACTTATTAAAAAAAATTTATTTTTTGACATTTTGTCATAAAAAGCAAAAACCAAAAATAGTGACATGGTGAACATACCTGGAGACCAGGAGATGGGAAAGATAGAAACAAAAAATTAAAGGATGCTTCTAGGGTGCCTGGGCTAATTTAGCAATGCAATTGATATTTTGCCCAATAGCTAATAAGGTATTATTGAATGTTCTGTTTTATGTAATTTATTATTAAAATAAACTAAACTTTTTGTTTTACCATTCTGTCCCTCAATAAAATACTTTTTTATCCTGATATTTAATGTTATAATTATATCCCATTCAACCAATAAATTAAATTAAATTATAAAAATAACTTCTTCTTCTTCTTCTCTTCTTGAACGTTTCCCTGCTCTTCGTTTTTTTCCCTCTGCAACATCTGAGGAACACAAAATCCATGCGGTCATGCAATGCCCACCTACTCATAAAGCCAAAAACATGCCATCCATGAAAGCTTTAAAGGGTTCAAATTCATTCATTTTTAAATCAATTTAAATTTTTTAAAAAATAGAAAATCCTTTCAGATCCTAAATTTAGGGGTGGCGTTTATGGCTTCAGATTCATTCTTTTTTCAGATTGGATTTTCTCATCTGTTTAACCTGCATTCCATTCCATCAATATTCAATCCATCTCCTCAGTTCTTGCATTTTTTGTTCTCTCATCTTGCATCTCTTGCGTTTCTTGTTCTCTCATCTTCCACTGTCTCGTCGTCTTTCGCCTCGGTGCTCTGGTCGGAACACCAGGCACTGTTCTCCAAAGAACCAAAACGACTAGGGATGCGATATAGGGGGTGTGAAACATAGAAGTCGGATGAACTACAGAGATAGAGACGACCTACTTGTGGCGTAGAGGATTCGGAGTTACCGGTTTCAGTGGACCTTGAGGAGAAAGGGCATCAAGCCTCAAAATTTTATACGAACTAAGGTAGAAGGGGCTTAGGGTTCACTACCTCATTTCTGCAAAATTAAAGTAAAAAAGTTTTTAAAAATATTTATCATGTTTCTTTAAATTTAAAATAAATGAAATTGGTAAAATACTTATTAAGAGTTTTAATTTTATGTAAAATAGTTATTTACTTACTAGGGACAAATTTGTAAAATTAAAAAAAAAATTTAAGTTAAAATGCAAAGGCTTTGACTTGATCTCATTAAATACATTGATGGTTATCTATTGGGTGGAGCACAACTGTTCCGAAGCAGCTAATTTTTTTAAGACACCATAGAATTCTCCAAAATTAAAATGTTAAGGTGTTAACGCATGGACAGTGTTAACAAGTAGGAGGGAGAATGAAAGAGATGTCAGTTTGCTTAGAGTAATATGAGATTTGGAGGAAAAAAGCTTTTCTTTTTCATCTAACGGCTCTTCTTATGAAATGTATGGAAATAGTTTTTTTTTCCCCAAGAAAAAAACTTTTTCTACAACTTAAGCAAATTGCCAAACATAATAAGTTATCTCCAAAACAGTTTTTTAGATAAAAAAAAACAGCTGAAAATAGAAAAAACCATCTTTCCCAAACACACACATATGATTTATTTGATTTAAAGTAAAACATAACGGTGTTTACAATAAATAAATACTAAGTTTTTGTTGTTTCGCATTTTGTTTACTTTATTTGTCATGACGTATTGGTCAATTAAAAAGAAAAAAAGAAACATTACCAAGGCTTTCATCATCGACCAAAAACCAAACAACCCAAAAACAGTTTCTTCCTCCCTGACATGGCACCTGCTTTCATCATTAAGTTCCGATCACAAGCCCCATAACCACTTGAGCAGGACACTGGCATAGCCCATAGAAACCGTCACCAACCTACCAACCCAGCTCATTTGTCTCATCATGGAATTTGTGACCAAAAACTCCATTGGCGACTATTTCTCAATGAAGGCGTGCTGCAAAAAGCTTAACCACGCGGCTAAGAAATCGTTCGTCGTTCTAGTGTCTAGACCTCACCGGTGTGGATAGTTAAAATCCAGAAGCACTATTTCGCCATGGAATACAATCAGAAGTTGATAGTATTTCGCCAAAGTCAAACTTTGGTGGAGCAAATAAAGAACAGAGTTCCACGGACATTACTTACATCTAACACTCCCAAGCCACATGAATTGACCCAAAGGGTTTGAGTGTGTACTCACTAGACTATCAAAGGCACCAAATTCAGTTAAATCTCGAAGAGTAAAACTCTGACTAAAAATGATAAAATCTGGAGAGAGAGAGAGAGAAATTGTTAAAGGCAATAATAGACGGATCATAATTTCTCTGGAACAACAGTGAATGATGTGTCAACTCATCAGTCATGACCCCCATCCTTATGAAACAAATTCATTTGTTTATCAAAAGTCGGTACCTGGATCTGTAAGGCAGCCTATACGATGCTCAAATAAAAGGAAAATAAATTAAATTCATTCAAATACGAACTATAGAATCTAGAGTTAACAAAAGCATGCACGGAGGCAGAAGCAGAAAACCCTCCAGCCCAGGACTAGATAAATTGATTCTATAGGCCATGTCCGAAGGAGACTTGCTCTATGGTATACTAGAAGCAGAGCCGTCTCATATGAAATGGCTATATTACAAATTATACCGTGACATAAATTTTCAAGGCTAGGAGTGTAATGTAGCACCGAGTTGTTCTTTTACCTTTTTTTTTTTTCTCTGTGGCTTTTAATCGTGTATACTCCAATTAGGATTTAGAAAGCAATAAACGAATGGAGAAATTGCTTCAGTTTGATATAAGACCCTTCCTTCTAGGCAGTACCTGGACCCATTGCACCTGCCCGAGCTCTCAACATTTCAGTCCTCTTGCTTCTCTCCATCACTTCCACCAACCACTCTGCACTTTCCCTAATTCCCATCCTGCAACATTTCAAAACAAAGTCCCTCATGTTAGGTTCTTCATTATCTAAGTAGTTTTTTTCGCTTCCAATACAATGCACAAGAAAATGTACTTATAGCCAGATATCTCCATCTTTGTTGAAATGGTAACGGATCATCACAGATTAAACTGTAAGTTCATATAACTTCCCACTTACCCATCGTATGCTGACACGGCTTCAAACATGTAAACTCTTTCGTCCAGCTTCTTTAAATCTAGATACCTGGCAAGTTCTTCAGCTGATACTGCTTCAGGAATATCCTGCAATCACGAGAATGCTAAGCAAGCAGCTATCACTGAACCGATACGCACAAAGGAGGACAAGGATGAGGATGACAACGAAAGAGTAAACCGAGGATGTAGCAAAAATGGTGAAACCTAAATAGGAAGGATGAGATATGGATGCCGTTGTGCCATACTCCTCAAGAACTTCCACTAAAAAGCTAATAGGTTAAGTTGACTAATATATCAGGGAAAAGAGAGAAAAGAAGATTGACCGAGAGCTTATATTATAATGCTTGAAATGCTATATAAATCAATTGGTAAGAAAGCATTTGCTAATCCCTTCTCTTCCCAAAACTGAATGGAAACATATCTTGTACTTCTATAGTGGCCTAGCGCTGACATAGGCAACACTGGTGCCTCAAGGTATGGAAATTAAATAAGACATTGAACATGTCTAGCAAGAAAAAACACTAAACTATATTAGAATTATCTTACATATCCATCAGATAATGAGGCATGTTATAATAACTAGCTGACCTGCTTGTTTGCTAATATCAAAAGAGGGGCTCCTTGTAGATCCTCATGCCGAAGCACCTTTTCTGGTAAACATATCAGTTATTAAATCATCATATTGCGCTGTTTGTTTCTGACATATTTAGTATTATTGCAACTGCAAGCCAACACCTTATAGAACTATACATTGAGTAATTTACAGCTACTAAAATCAAATCTCACTAACCAAGTGCAGATTTCGCATCTTCGAAGCGCGAGGGACAAGCAGCATCAACAACAAAAACTACAGCATGCGCCTCTTCAAAATACTTCTCCCAAATTGAGCGAAGACCAGCCTGATAGGAGGGGAACTTAATTGCATTAATACTTTACATATTTCATACCTTCCCCCTCCCCCAACAACACAACAAAAAGAGAAGGAATAAGAAGGAATAGAATAATAGAAAAAACAATATAAAGAACGTTAAGTATGTGCTTTGCATTAAATGATACATACTCTTCCTGTTAGCATGCGCGCTTACAACTAAATACTGAATTAGTTGTCCATGCAAATTGGATCAATTTTTCAATTACAAAATCTCCTTTAGCATTGCCAAGTATAACAATAAACTCAAGCTTCAGACAGGGAAACGGTAACATTTATAGCCCAATCACATTGATCAGGTAACAGTTATAGTATATTGGCATAGACAAATGACAATAGTATGTGTGAGAGATAAGATAGTGAACAGAAAATATGGAGAAGCTAAACCAGCTAGTAGAGACAAATTTCCCAGAACAGTTTTAAAAAGTAAAACAGTTTTTTGTTCTTTCAATTATCGCATTTTAATCTTTTAAAGAAGCATAAAAAACTTATATCTCCGCAACTAAGTCAAATGTTATCATTTTATCTATTAAATTTATAGAATGAAAGAGTTTTAACAAGCAGCTCATAAAGCTTAGATCAATGAAGAAAATTACTTTGCTAAACTAACAGTCCATCTTAAAAAATAAATATAGAATTTAAAAAGAGAGGTATTGACTATCTATTGTCCATACCTGACCTCCTAGGTCCCAAAACACAAGTTTTCTATTTGCCACTTCAATACGACCAATATTCAATCCGACAGTTGGAACAATTCGATCAGGAGGAAGGCCTTCTATGTTTGAGTACACTGACTTCATCTTTTCCAGCAAAGTCTACAAGATAATGCATCATATAGCAATTCAGAGCAACAACAAAGTTCAGCAGCTTTTGAACATGGCATTTGAAAGATAGATGTATTACCGTTTTGCCAGCCTTGTCAATCCCCAGAATGAGTACATGAAGCTCCATCTTACTAAATAGGTACTTCCAAAGTCCATAAAACAATGAAAACATTGTTGTCTTGTTTAAGCTTATATTTTTATATTTCCCCTCTCAACCTTCAATGACAGAAGAATATGAAGTTCATGCCATGTTACTTTGTAGCTCGTGCACTCATCATGAGTTCACAATTTCGAACACGAGATTAACATTCAGAAATAGAATTCCTGTGCAAGTAAATGCTGTAACTTGTAAGCTGCCATGGATAACATGCCTCTAATTAGAATTACCCCTTTCTGACTGAATATTTACATAAGAAATTTCCAGTATTCAATTTGGCAACACACAAATCTCACTGACCAAAATTGTCACAAAATTTCATTCAAGCAATTTATCGATTGCAAGATGCATTGCTATATCCAATTTCACGTGGATCAATGAAGCTCTACTAGATCTTACTGTCACTTCATTCATATACCTACCTAAACTACACATACATGCATGATACAAATACCGATATATGAGACTGAAATTTCAAGAAATTTTCTGAAAGAGATGCGAAAATATAGAATTGGAAGAAACAAATGAGAGAGGGGTTCCATAACATCGCATCGGAACCAGTGCAGATTCAACAGAGTCAATTCAGTTGTAACGGATCCGGGAATTGAGGAAGGAAGAAAACAACAGAAGTGAAGAGAGTTGTGGAATAGCTTTACCGGCGAAGACGACGAAGACGAACGGCGGCAGACGGTTGTTGAAGAATGTTCTGGCAATCGGATCAGAGAGGTTTCGACTTCGTTTCTCAAAGCTATGTTTGTCGCAAGACGCCACCAACTGTTTAAAGAAAAACGGGGAATAAATAAAATAGATTTAATTACATTTTTAGCCTATTTCGTATGCAAATTTGGTTGCTACAGTTCCTTTTTGAGTAAATACCCAGCTTGGTACCTGAAATTGTAAAGTGGTATTAACTTGGTCCTTCAAATTATCTAAATTCTAAAAGCATCTATGAACGATAAATTGGTATCAATTTGGTCTCTCATTTTACTCACTTAATATCAATTAAGTCCCTGACACTGCAAACTTAATATCGACTTAGTCCATATGATTTTTAACGGAGGGACTAAGTTGATCACCATTTTACAATTTCAGGGACTAATTTGGAATTTCGATAATTTCAGGGACCAAGTTGATACTACTTCACAATTTCAGGGACCAAATTGGGTATTTACTCATATTTTTTATATGACATTTGGTCTCAATTTTGTCAATGTTACTAATTTGTTTCGTTCAATATCCGTCTATTTTTCAATGATAAACGAAGAGGAACCATTGCTCTAGGTATATAGAAACTCTTGTTGAGCTTCCGTGGTAAAAGATATTGTGATAGAACAAAAAAATATCTCAAAAAAGAGTGACGGAGTTGTTAAATGGAAAGTAAATATCTCAAGGAGAGGCTATGTTTGGATGGATGGAGTGATTTGATTAATGATGAAGTGAAGTGGTAAACATGCATTAATTAATTGTTTGGAAATTTTTTCATTAATGGGGTGAGATAGTTAAGGATAGTAACACAAATCACTCCATCTCATCCAAACCCTCCAATTTTCATACCTTCCAATTTGGGGGTTTGGGATATTTCGCAATTTATACATTAAACTTCCAAATAATAGAATAATATAATTTTGACAAAATTACACTTTTAATCCTGTAAGTTATTTATTTTATTCAAATTGGTCCCTTAACAAAATTTTTCTTTTCACTCTATTCCTTCGATTCATTTCCTACCTTGCATTTACGAACCTCGCTGACATGCTGATTGGGCATCCAAGCAGGAAAAAATTAATTTTTAAAAAATATTATTAATAAAAAAATTAATAAATTTAAAAACGTTCATCTTCTTTATTACCCAGTTTTGGGATTAACTCCATTTTAGATCTAGGGTTAACTCCGTTTCAGAGCCGTCGCCGCTGCCGCCACCATCCACCTCCAACGGCTTCACTAACCTCAATCATCTTCTTTGTTTCAAGACCGCACATATCTCCTTGGTTCTCTCTCTCTTCAGGTTTCTCTCTCTGCAAGTGACCCTCTTTTTCTTTCTTTCTTTTCCTATCTCCCTCTTTGCCCTCTTTTTGACCCTAGCAGAGCAGTTTTCGCCTCCTTCCGCCTTTGCCTCCTTCCATCATCATCCGCCATCGTCGTCCTCCTTTTTTCACTCTTCTGGTGTTTAATTATGTATTTTTATTATGGTTTCATTTCAATGATTTGGATTGAAGAAGAGGAACTATAAAGAGGGGAAAGTATAACAGCAATGTCTGAGAGCTTCGTAGTTGTGTGATTTTGACGTTGGAGTTTTGGGGTGGTTTAGTTCAGTGTGCTTCCAACTCTAAGAACACGAGTGTGGAGTGGCACGTGCGTCCCCTGAACCGTAAGAACCAACCCAATCGTCTTCTTTGATGTCACCATCTGTAACATACCTGCCGGTAGAATCAAGATGGAGCTTTTTGCTGATATTGCCCCCAAAACCGATGAGAATTTTAGGTACTACCTTTTCCTTTTTCCTTTTCTACAAAATCTCATACCTGTGAAATTCCAGAAACACTGTAGAGTATGTTACTTGATGTAGCTCAACGGTGGCAAATGGATGGATCGGATGGATTTTAATTCGGATTGCAATGGATGAGACTAAAATAATCTATCAATCCATTTCGATCCATTAAAAATATATTAAAAAAATCCAATCCATCCATGATCCGTTTAATAAAAAACCATCCAACCTATCTATTAGTTATTTTTATATGGATGGATATCCAACCCATACATTTACAAGTATTTTTTACACCAAAAATTTATTTTAACAATTTGTACATACTAAATATTTTATCTACTTTACTAAAAAAATATTAAATATTTTTTATTTCTCTAGATTTTTTAGGATATTAATTAAATACATGATTTTAGACTAAGTCACCTTCAAAAGAAATTAGCAAATTTTAGGCTCACAAACAGCATAGTACGTCAACTAGTAGTAGTAATCTCTCATTCAAGCAAATATAAAAGGGAGAATTTAAAAAAAAAAAAAAAAGGAAAGAAATGGAGGAAATATTTGAAGTTACAAATCTAACATGATTGAGTTTGCTTTGTAAAATATGGGAAGTAATGAGAATGTGTTAACCATGACCGAAATCATTATTACATTCATAATAAATCAAAGAAAAACAAACAACTTTATATGTGAAGATTTTAGTTTGACCCATGGGCTAAATCTCCTATGCTCTTTGAACCGAAACTTTAGGGAATTAAACAAAACTGTTGGTAGGAACTAGGAAGAAAGAAAAAAAGGAATGATACATTTTTTTTTTGAATGGATTATAAATGATCCATTTCCTTTTTTTCGTTTGATCAAATGGATTAAAAAATATATCGGATGGATCATTAATCATCCATTAATAAAAACAATCCAACCCATCCAATCCATTTAGTATTTTTTATTATTATTGGATGAATTTTACTATGGATGGACCGGATAGATAATTAGTTCGCGGATCCTTTTGCCGGACCTAATGTAGCTTTATTTGGATTTCAGAATATATTTCATATGAACGGTGGAAATTGGAAAAAGGCACGCAACAACGATGGCGGAGAAGATGACGACGGAGTGCTGGTGGTCTTTGCAGAGTATCAGGGATTTGGAAGGGGAGAGCTTCTTGATATTTTTTATTTATTTTTTTATTTACTAATTTATTTCTCTTTAAAATTATTATTTTTGCTTGCTTGGATGCCCAATCAGCAAGCTGGTCAGGTTCGGAAATGCCACGTAGGAAAGTAATTGAAGGGATGGAATGAAAGGGGAAATTTTGTTACTCAAACCTAAATTATAAGACTTATTTATCACAAAATAAATTTAAGGGACCAATTTAAATAAATAAATAATTTAAATGATCAAAAGTACAATTTTGCCTATATTTTTACCTTTCTACACTCCATTATTAACCGGACGATTCTACATTGCACCTTATTAAATTATGGTAGAGTAAAGACCCAAAGTAGTCTCTCATATTTTTCAAGTAGGACAGTTTGGTCCCTGAAAAAAATAAAGGACAATTTGGTCCCCCAAATTTCATAACGAGGGACAATCTGGTCCTTACGGAGGGATCAAAATGTCCCCCGGTATGAAATTTTGGGGACCAAATTGTCCCCCATTTTGAAATTTGGGGGACCAAATTGTTCTTTATTTTTTTTAGGGACCAAACTGTCCTATTTGAAAAATTTGAGGGACCACCTTGAGTCTTTACTCATTATGATACCTTGCATTTTTCCCGATTTCTCGGTTTCATTTGTTTTGGAAGCCGCCACCAGACATGAACACCAACGACACCCCACCGCCACGTCTCGCGACCACTGCACCACACCAGCTCTGCCTCTCAGACCAGAACGCACACAGCTGCGCCACCGATTCGCAACAGTCGTGTCTCCCACGCGAACCTGGGCATGGCCCAGTTCCGCCACGCATGAAGCAGCTCCACCACGCCGTCTAGCCCGGCTACCTTCACCTCGGGCCACCGGCCGAACGTTGGCCAGTCGTTGTTCTCCTTTGCCACAGAAGCCGCACGAATGCCACAGCGTCGCCGCCCGCCTCAACCAAATGTTGTATAGACTGAGACACACTAGAACAACACATCGAATAACAACAAAAAGGATTGCTGTTATTCTTCTTATTTCCTCTCTTTCTTCAACACAAGACACCAAAGCTACTTGTTTCACTCTGATTCAGAATCACTTGGAGGAGCAGCAGAAGACGAAAGAACAGCTCTTCTTCCATCCCCTACTCTTTGGTGGGTCCCCTCCATTATTACCACCCTTTCTATGTCAATTGCAGGTACGTTCATGGCCACTACCCCTCTATATGATGAATTTTATGTGTCTGTTTGTCAATTCATGAATTGGCACAATAAGCAACACCATAACTGTCTTTAGTTCTTATCTGGAATCAATAAAAACATCTTTCAGATTACAAAAAATATAATGTACGGGGAGGGATCCATTATATACCCATGTGACCATGTCAAGCATTTTGTTGTTTACATCCCTTTTAACCACTTAGTTTAATGTGCCAATCCTGCAAGGCAATTTCAGCTTGATCATTGTTGGAAGCCTCCATTTCTTGGGTATGGTTTATATACCTGTTGGGCTAAATCCATTTAATGTGAATTGATTTTAGGATGGAATTGAACAATTGTATACTCAGAATGCCATTGATATTTATAATGATTATGATTATAATTGATCTTTACAATGCTAATGATGATTATAATAAGTTGTAAAGCAGTTTTGGTTTCTAAATCAATTTTTTTTTTTTTAAATGTATATATGTACATATAAATCCATCAATCGTGCAGAACATATAAGAGAGCTCTGCAGAACAAACCTATATTTATGTAATTGTATCCAATCATATCTTCATTATCTGATAAAAATTTCCTTGAAAATTGGATAGTGGTCCAAAGCTATCAGTAACCACGTCCTATTTTGTGGACATAGTTATTGCTTCCTTACATAGTGGTGGGATTTGGTACACAACCATCCTCATTCATTCAGACATCTACAAGAATTCGATATATCTGAAACTCATTTCAAAACATTTTGAAATATGACTCGTGAAACATGTCAAAATTCTCAACATGCTTCAAAATACTAAAAAATACAGCCTAATTTCTGTATCTGTATGTTTATCGTCTCATATGTAACATTCATACACATATCCATTCCCCTGCTTTGTGGGTTTGCATAAACTGATGTAGTTCTAGATAATATTAGTTTTTAAGCATCAAATATTGGAAGCTTGTTTGTGAGTTATTTTTAATTGTATGAGTATTTTCACCTATATTTTCGGTAACAATTTCTTTATTTGCGAGTCAGTCTATCTCATAACAAATCTTCATTCTTCCATCCACCCCCTTCTGCTTCTGCAAATATGGAATATTATTCTCCAATCAATCTTAAAAACTTTGTATAGTAGAATAATAATAGTGGCTGCATTCGTTGAAACGTTTTAGAAGAAAAGGTAGAAGGATAAAAGATAAAATTGGATGATGAACTTTGAGTGACTAAGGTACTCAGTTATACAAATATATAAGTTCTTGCAATCTGGAGAATGGAGATTCAATGGATTCTTTCCAACTATGAAACCTGTACATTTGAAAACCCTAAGGACCCTCTTTGACTCTCAACTTGAATCAAAGCATTTAGTTAGTGGCAAGGACCTCTCCTCTATCATTAGGAAAATCTAACAAACCTCAGGCATCTTCCCTTGTCAACAATTGTTAAATGACTGAGGTGCTGTTCACAATTTTAATTTCAATTTTCTAGAGACACTATTATATTTTAAGTCTTCCTAAGTATTTTTTATATATAGTAAGTTGTTGATTAATGTATTTTAGTGAAGATGTGTTAAGCATTAATTATGATTCAGTCTAGTCCCTAAGTTGAGTGTAAGTAGGAGTCCCATGTTATTGTATTTTAATGTACCAAGTATATGTAGAAGAGAATTTTAACATGAAGGTTCCTACAGCTTAAATAAGTAGTTTCTTAAGCAAGAACCCCAATCGATGTTTCAGGTTGAATAAACTGTTAATCTTGAACCAAATTAGGAGGCTCACCAAATAACTAACTGCTAGGCACTTTGCATTGGACCAAAAGGCCCCTCCTTTCATCTGTGGTTATATTTTCCGTGATCCACATTTCCTGTGCAGTATTCTAGTTGTGCTAAGTTTGAAAATTATAAGAAGCGTTTCTATCAAAAAACATAAATTATAAGAAGCAATGAAGCATGGTTGATTTGACTTACCTTTGTTTTCCAGACCATGATAGAGTCAGAGGTGATTGGCGGTCATTTATCTCGATTAAGTTGCTTATGTTGAATGAGTAGAAATGGGTGCTTGGGGATTTGACTTACCGCTTGTGATGCACGGGATTGCTTATAGAAGAATAAAATGGGTGCTTGGTGATTCTTATTTCACCCTAGATTTATTTCCTTCCTATCCTGCCAACCCATCTTAATATGGTTTCAAAGCTGTGAGCTCTTTGCATGTCAAGTGGTGATGCATGTATTATTTTAAATCATAGAACAAGATATTACATGCTATCACTTATTTATATACTTGGTTCATTAAAATACAATAACATGTGCCTTTACTTCTTCCTGGCTAGCAGTGAATGCACCAATTGCTTGGTTGAGATTCTTACAGATAGTTGCTATGTCACATCGTGACTCAGTATTTTATTTTACAGTATATTCATATTCTACTATGATGTTTCTCACATTACATCTGTTTTATTTTTCAGTGTACGTGCTGTGAGAGTGCAAAAGCTTTGCGGCTTCAATACAATAAATGCCCTATATGCCATCAGTCTATTGAGGAGATTATAGAGATCAAAATAAACAATGGCGATCAATTGGTATTTTCTCCTGATGCTAAGTTATATTGGATGTCATTTCGACCAAATTCGTTCGGTTGTTTTTAAGAATTCCCCCCCTTTTTACATGTCTGCAGTCAGGTGATGTATATCAATCTCTCTCTCTCTCTCTCCCCTCTCCCTCTTTTGTAAATTGTAGTCAATAATCTATTTATAGTTCTTATGTGATGCATTCGACCGAAAGTTAGATCCTATGCGCTTCTGTGGTGATTGAATGCTATCCCTGTGTCATCTATGAGTCTGTTTGATTGAGATTATTTTGAATGCAAATGGGGAAAATTGTGCTTTCCGAGGCACTTTTCACCAAAGCGAGTTTTTCTTTTTTCCATAGCAATGACTTTTGAGACCTCTCAAAAGCTAAAACAAACAATCACTATATTGTGCAGGTGATCATTTTTCCATAGTTTTGTCTGATTGATGTTTGAAAGAAGATCATTTGCCTATTGTTTTCTGAACAAGAAAGAATTAAAGTAACAACTAGTTTGGTTGCTGGAAAACTTTCTTTATGCATCATGAGGGTGAAGGTTCCTTCCTTATGAATCACGTTTGAAAGTTATCAAACATTTAATCATGTAGTCATCAAATCAATGTTTGTATGACATATATTGAGTATAAAAAGGACAAGTAGATTTCTTTTTACTAGCAAGAGGCTAATCTAATATTATCATACAAGTTAGCATCACTGTTGTACAATAACAGAATCTTCATAGTTTTGACAGGTTTTCATTTGAAAGGGGATTTCCTATTATGGCTTTCCCTTTTCCATTTTGAGTAGGCATGCTCTTTCCTTCTAGATTGTTGAAATGTCCACAGTCCTGTCGTGCACTGCAGCTCATTTCAGCCTCAATAATATCTCTGTCTCCAACTCTTTAACATACTAAAGTATTAAATCTTAATCAACTGCAGCTTTTATGAAGATTTTTAGTGTAGAACCTTTAATAATCTGTTTTTTTTTTCAAAAACCAGAGTTGCCCCTGCACCCAACTCGTTGATACTTTTCCTTTCCCAAATATGACTAAATAATTAGGTACTGGCATGATGCTTTATAGCGTTTGTGAGCTGTTATTGGTTGTATTATTGTAATTTGTAAAGGTCCTGCTTGGTTAGAAAAGAAGGTATGAAAAAAATTGTTATACTTGATCACTTTTTACTTTTCCTTTGCAAATGTTGTGTTTTTCGATTCCCCCGAAGACTTCAACTAACCTATTTTCACAGAAATTTGAATTTCAGTAGAATGTTCTATGCCTAAACCATTTAAAGGACACCTTGTCTCTTTCATACCTTCACATGGATTGTTAGAGGTAAATGAGATTGATCAGTGGGAACTGATAGAGCCATGAAAGGATATGTAAAAACTTTTGGACCACATAGATTGTGCTTGTTCACCTAGAAAATTGATAACAAAAGCGTAAAAGCAAATGGATGAAAATCTATACATATTTTAGCTTTTACAGAGAGAAATTGGACTCTTGACTACTTATTAGAAGAAACAAAAATGCACCACATATACTTAAATATCTTCTTGCTGAATTACTTTATTTCACTCATGTTCGTTCATTCAACTGTAGGACCATCAAAAGAGAAGGTTGGGAATAGGTTAGCAAGAGAGTTTCTGATTATAAGTCTTCGTTTTCGAAATCCCTATGCATGTAACTTACGGTTGGAAAATGGGAAGTTTACAACTGAAGTTATGGGCATTTGATAAAACTCAGGGGCATCGAATTCCAGACCCGTAATTCTCATTATTGCCATGGTAATATTGCATCCACATCAGGCAACTTTCCTTCTTATGTTTCTCTTATTAATCTTCCTTTTTTCTTTTTTCAAACAAGACTTAATGTGAATTTGTGGAATGAACATTAATACTGCTGTTGGGGATCGAGTTCATTGTTAAAATGCAAGAGCTTACTCAACGGAAAATATAGATGCTTTCTTAGTAAAAGCCATTAGTTCTCATTGGAGCCATAGCCGGTGCCGAACATACTAACATATATAAAAAATGTGGTATAGCAAAAGAGAAAAAGTTGAAAACCAAGAAACAAGGTAAGGTACCAAACTATCCAAAGTTTTTTTAAACTCCGTTCAATTTTCAAGATAGTGACTCAATACATTTTGGTATCTCTTGCAACCTTTTGCAAAGAAAGAAGAAGGAAGTTAACCAAGTCCAAAACCTCAGAAAATGACTGAATATACAGACAGATCAAAGTAAAAGGAGGCATCTAGATGTTCATATGTCCTTAAATTGTAGGGTGCCTTTAGCACTTGCTTCTATATAATGTCGGTGTGTTTGGAATAATTGTAATAATTAAAGCATGTGGTTGATCACTTCCAACTGGCCAAGTATACAGAACTACAAAGATTAAAAATAGTACAGGAATCAAAACTTTTCCCTTGTAGTCAAAGCTTCTCAACACCTGCACTCCATTATTAATTTCCCATACCATGCTAAAATCTAGTACTATAAAGAAGAGGCCATGTGTGAGGATACTGAGATGCAATTGCAACTGTGCTCTTCTAGGTGAGCTCAGTAAATACTTCTCTCCCCTTTCCCCTCCTCTCTCACCACTGTCCAAAGGCCATGTGGTTGCTCATGTGAAGCCTTCAACGAAAATAGCAACGGTTTTGCATGGCTACCCCAAGTCATTCCGCAATAGAACCTTGGAGACAAAATCAGTAAAATCATATCCCCAAATATAGGTGGACCTATATTCAATTCAAAAAAAATTACCCATCACTCCTTCACTCATATAAAATACATGCTATCATATAGATGTGCCTGTCACTATCATATCATATATATGATATACTAAAGTTTTTTTTTTTTTTTAATTTGTGGATTTAGTGGTGTTTGAGGTAAGTAGAAGTGCACAATAGATCCACTATACCTTTTTGTAGGTCTGGGATCCACCATACCAATCAAATAGAAAGTTTTGCATTCGGCCCTGGGCACAGGACAAGCAAATAGACATACTTGGTTCACTTTCATCTAGCTGGGTTTCAATTATTGCCTAATACTATTGACTTACTGAAATATACACAAGTGGGTCTCAAAAAGGCACATGCCTTATTATAAAATTATCTCTAATGTCTCTTTCTTTAGACCAAGGGCAAGAAAAATCAACTTGTTATGGTTCTTTCTCACCATTTCAATTTTCAAATACCCTTTGACGGGTAAAGTCACATATGTTCAAAGGGATAAAGGGTAAAACAAAAGGGACAAAAAGGGCATAATGGTTTGATCGCGGTTTAGGCTTTAAATAAGGGCAAACAATAATTTGCTTGGGAAAAAAGATATTGCGGAAGATGAACAAAAGAACAAGAAACCTAGAAAATGAATCATCAGCATCCAAAGGGTTATCTAGTTTTTGGGTTGCTTTTTTCTCACCTAATTGCTGTTAAAGTAGGGCAAGCAAGATTTAATCAGAAGAGCTTTATTATTATTTGTAAACACGACCTATATGGTAATGGACTAATGGCATGACTACTTGCTTTTTGAAAGCCAATAAAAATGTTAGGAGAGACAAATCAGTTTTCATATCTCACGAGCACGAGCAAAGCAAGATATGTTTAAATCTCAACTATGCCATTTTTTTAAGGTTGGGCCTCAAGAAATATTCTTATATATCTTGTTTTCCCAAGGTGAATGACGTATCTTTGATTAAGGCGGATAGGTGAATTAGTTAAAGATAGACCAATCTGATCCGGACAACACTAATTGCAATATTAAGAAAAACAAATTAAACTCAAAAGACCTCATAACTTCTGGCACTCAACGAAAATATATGCAACTGTCCTCCATTAGGGTTTTAATTAGTGATAAAAACTGTCTCGGTGTGTAAGGTGGTATGTTTGAAAAATTAGATTAAATCAAAATAGCTTTTTCAATGAAGCTTGAAAGATCAACATTAAAATTGTTCAACAATCTGATTATATGAAAAATAATCTTCTTCTCCCAGTTCACCCTTACACAAGTAAGTAGCAAATAAATGTTATTAATCTATATAAATAACTTTGTACTTTTTATGCAATTTAGTATATAGAAGTTTTTTTTTATATGACCTAAACACCACAATTTATTTTAAATCACTTTTCAGTAAATATATTCAAACATAAAATTGATTCTATTATATAATCCATTATAATAATAATAATTGATTATATATATAATTAATTATTGAAATAATTTATTTTTCACAATTAATCCAAAAACATACACTATATTAGAGGATCAAGAAATCGGGTTATTTAGAGCGTGTTTGGGAATGCTTATTTTTTTAGATTGTAGCTGTTTTATCCCCCAAAAAGTTGTTTTCAAAATAATCTAACATGTTTGGCACTTTGCTTAAATTTATAGAAAAGCTTTTTTTTGAGAGAAAAAAGCTAATTTATGCCATCTAGTTTGTTCTAGCTTAAGATTGTTGTGATTTGATTATTTTTCATTCTCAAAACTCTCTTCCATGTTTACCCCTGCAAAACTAACTTCTAAACAAATATTATTAAATTATACAAATAGTTTCATACTCTTTTTTGTAATTTACTACATAAAAGTAATTTTTTTTGCACCACCCAAACGAAATACATCATCTTAAAATCACTTTTCAGCAAATAGACCCAAACAAAACCAGATTCTGATTATAATCGATTATCACAATAATCGATTATACAAAAATCGATTATCAGTATAATTTTTTTTCCAGCTTTCCCAAACACACTCTTAGGAGCAGAATACAGAGGAATTGAATAACATATGTGTGGAAATATTGGAGAAGGACTTGGTGTGCAATGCAAGGCAAAGAGCTGCTTTTAATGCAATGTCAAATCCATTTGTATTATATGAAACAGTCGCTTGTATTATGTTTCTTTGTTCTTTGCATCAACCTTGAGAGAAGAAGGTTGTTTTGAAGAGGGATGTATTGTTTTGGATATAAAGGGTAGTTAATCAGTTAATTAGTTAAATAATTAATTACCTTATCATTGTATAAATATATAGTAGAAAAATACTATTGTAATGTCATAGTTGAAAATAGATGAATATTAAATGTTTCTCTTGGAGTGGGTGGAGAGAGAAAAGTCCAAATTCTCTACTTAAATCAAAGAAACTCCTTAATCTTCATTTACTTTCAACTATAACATTCCAATAGTATTTTTTTCTACTGTTTACACAATGAGAATTAAGGTAAATAATTATTTAAGTAGCTACCTCTTTATCTGAGTTGGGCAATATTCTCACTCGTTGTCAAGCTATTCTCTCCACTCACACTAGGGTGGCGTTTGGAAGAGCTTATTTAAGCTCCTTTTGACTTATCTGATGACATAAGCTCTTATGCAGTGTGTTTGGCAGAGCTTATAAAAGTAACTTATCACATCCCATAAGGAGTTTTTGACTTATTTTCATAAGTCACTGGAACAAGCTTATGGAGTTTTAACAAGTGCTTATGACCCCTCCGTGTTTTCCCCCTTCGAATCCTCTCCTGCCCCTTTTCTTCATAAGCTCTTATGGCATAAGCTCTCGTGAGATAAGGTCTTATGTAATAAGCTCTTAATTAAGTTGTTTATCCAAACGCGGCCTAGCTACAAGATAGTGTTTGTTAGGAGGCAAGTCAATAAGGTAGCTCATAGTCTTGTTAGGGCTTCCTTATCTTTTACCAGCCCCCATATGTTTTATTCCGCTCCTTTGTTTCTTGAACATCTTCTATTGGATGAAATGAAATAACTTTATTCAGCTTTAAAAAAAAAAAAAGAGTAGCTACCTATCTAACGATCCTTAGTCATATTTAATAATGAATTTAATTGCTATACACTGACAGTGTAAAGCTCTTTTAGACTCTTATACAAACATTCAATCATCAATTGTCACGTCAGTAAATTTTTTTTTTTACTTTTATCCTAACTATCTTAAAAGTCATTTATATCACAATTGGTGATTGGTTGACGGTATAAAAGACTTTTATATTGTCAATGTATAGCAATTAAAACCCTTTAATAATTGTCTTCGTTTGATTAAGTTGTTGATTACAAGGATTGACGAAGGAATGGATATAAAGTGGTCTTTTAATAAAAATAATAATTAAGTGTCACGAAAACACTGTTTAAAAAAATAAAATGACAGATATTTAATAAAAAAATATTTACATTTTTAATATATTAATAATAACTATCTTTTATTTAATACTTTCCTACTTTAATTCTTTAATTAACCCACACTCGTTAAAAAAAAAAACCTTAAAATAAAATTCGCTTCTTTCGTGTGAAGGCAAGAGAGAATAGTCATTCTAGTAGGGATGTCAATGGGGCGGCCGTCCCCGTCTCCTATTTTCCTCCCCATCCCCATTTCCCGTTTCGGGGAGTATTTCTCCGTAGTCCCCATTAACCCTGCCTCCCCACGGGTCCCTACGGGGACCCCGAAAGGGCAACCGGCCCAAACCCAAACCACGACTTCCCCGTTGTCAATACATGTCTCCCCCTCATTGTAATCCCTTTTAAATTGCATTAAATTCACTCAACCCTACCTTATTGTTATTAGCATCGTCAAAGACATTTGATTCCTTTTTTTACAGACCCTTTTTGGATTCCAGGACTCTCTGCTCTCTTTTGCTTTCAAGAATTTACAGAAAATCTGTAAAAGGATTTAATTTAATAGAGTGACGGGTTTGGTCATTGTGTTTGAAGCTGCAAATTTTGATTTTAAAATAAGATATACTTTAAGTTTCTTTTATTCATTTAATAAAATTATATATATATATATAGGAGTCATATATAGTGAGAGGGCTCTTCTTATATGAGAGTGAGAGGGTGAGAGGGGTGAATTTGGCCATACAACCATAGATGGATGGTCAAGATTGAAAGCTATTTAATGGTCACATGACCACTTAAAAAAGTCACATGACTTTATGTTTTAATCTTGACCATTCAAGGTTTGATCTAATGGCTATGATTCACTCCTCCCACTCTCATATAAGAAGAGCCCTCTCACTTATATATATACATACACACACACATATGTATGTATGTATGTATGTATGTATGTATGTATGTATGTATGTATGTATGTTTGGTTCTCGGGGACGGGGACCCCATGAGACGGAGAGTATGCTCCCTGTCCCATCCCCATGTTGTTTTTGGGGGGATTTTCTCCCCCATCCCCGCGGGAAAAAAATATCTGCCCACGGGGTTCCAAACAGGGCAGTCCTCCGGGGGATCCCCATGTACAGGTAAAAATTGTCATCCCTAATTCTAGGACATATAGATATAGTTACATGAACAATAATAGAAGACAAGTTATAGAGCCAACATATACAAAAAGGATAATGTTTTTTGAACACATTTTGGGGACAATCCCCTTTGCTTTTTGTGGTATTCTCGAAATGCGTGTATACAAAGATGATAAAAAGTAAATGAGAGATAAAAACAAATATATACGGTATCACATACGGTGTCTAAATTTTGTGTTTAAATATCACAACTCATACAAAAAAATTGGGAAGGGAAAAAATGTTTGTTTCTCTAGGGTTTGATAACGATATTTTATATTACATGTAGAACGACGATGACCCAAGTATTTAATGTTGTTTCAAAGGGAATTGAAGCGTGGCTTTTTTATAATGACGTTGATAAGTACAAACATTTACGTATGATCCATATCAGAAGTGTGAAGTCCTAACCTGCAACAGCATGAATCGGGATTTTCTTGTATAGCCCGAGTCTAGTTTTGAAACAAAATTTAGAAAAGTTAATCAAAACAATGTGTTCATTAAAAGTGATTGTGAATAAATTTGATTTTATAAAATTGAGTTTGAATTAAAGTGATTTATGTTTGTATATTTTTACTCTAATAGCATGTTTGATATAAAATTTATTATTAATTTTTCAACCTAATGCAAAAGCTATGTTTTATCGTTTTTAGTCAAACCGAGATTTGAAAGCAAAACTTGATTGTGTTTGACAATAATCAAACATCTATTTTATGTTTTTTTTACAAAAATAACGTTTAAGAATAGGAAAAATCAATTCTAACACTTCCAACATTAAAACCAAATACACCAATGGAAGGCAAAGGCTAACACCAACCTGCATATATAATTGATTTGGACGGATTGTGCATAAGATAATAACAAGAGCCTTTTCATGGATATATACTAATAACTTTAAAAATATTTGTAAAGAAATTGCGATGCACATCACCTATAATTAAAAAAATAAATAAATTATATCTCCCAGTGAAAGTGACATAACATTTAAATTATCTAAGAAAATAGTTTTTACCCTAATGCTTTCTGTGAAAATTGTCCCCCCCCCCCCCCCACCACCAAAAAAAAAAAAAAAACTAGAATGAAGGAAATACAAACATATCTCGAGATCGAAGGATTATATATATATATATATATATAGAAGATCCATTTTGGTCACTGAGAAAAACATTGGGGTCCGTTTTAGTCATTGAGAAAACTAAAGTACCAAATTAGTCTCTCACAATTTCAAACTAGGGATATATTAGTCCCTCTATTTGATCTCGTTAGATATCATCTGTTATCTCTGTGGATTAGGGTTTCACTCTCTCATCTCCTTCTCACACTTCCCTTCGTCTCTCTCAACTGGAAAACAAAATGAGACATGCAAGGGCGACCGGAGCAGCGACGCGGTGGCGGGATTGGAGCGTGCGGCGGAGAAAGTTTCAAACTTTCAGATCTACAACTTTCAGATCCACCTGGTTGTGTGCCAATAATGGGTAGTGACATAACACAAGCCTTCGGTTCTTGCTCGGTGTGCTTTCTAGATCTGGGGTTTCTAGATGTAGATGGATTCTATTGTCACCGGCTACGGGTCTCCGCCCTCATACATGGCTACCACCGTCCTCGACCCATATTCAGAGCCTTAACAAGATCTGGTTCATTTACAGAGCAAGCATTGGCAGAGACGCATATGGATGATTTTGGGACAATTTTGGCTTTTGCTTTCCAGATGATTTTGTAATTTGTATTTTAGTATGAATGAGTTCGACAATTTAAGGAGCCATTCCAATTATTCATTGAGTATAAGTGGTTTTCCTGCAACAAGGTTTTGATGATGGTAACCGATATTTAGGTGTTCTCGTTTCTCTCTTTCATTGATTCAAATGACAAAGTCATGCAATTATTATTTGATTTGATCTAACCAAGGGAGAATTTTAATTGACAAAATAACAAGATGTGAAAAGTAGAAACAGAGTGCAATATGCAATGCACCAGGAGAAAGTGCACGGTTGGTGGTGGTGGAGAGAGGGGGCTCATGGAGATGCTTTGGATTTTTTATTTTTATTTTTATTTTATGTAAAATTCCTAAAACATCCTTGGAGGATTGAAACTCAACAACGACGTTGGAGTATTATAGAATTGCCCTGTTCTTTAAGCATGTTGTCGGGAATTTGGTTCCTATCGAGTGTAAGAAATTTCCAAAATAATAGAAGTATGAAGACAGTTGGAAAGGGACTCGGCACAAGTCTGCCCAAAAGCATGATTTTGAGAATTAGCAAGCACTCGGTGCTTGATGTGTAGCGCTCAGCTCGATCTGGATGCACATTCAATGATGGGTCTGTGGCGCTCAGCGCTAAGTGCATAGAGAGCACAAGTTTATGTGAACAGATGTGATAATTCAACACACCAAATGGATATCATACGGGACACCTACGACACTGTAACACTACAGTAGTGCTACTGTAGTTTTTTTTTCTTTTCAAATTTTGACTTTTTAAAAAAAATAAAAATTTTATTTCTCAAAAAAACCCATTAACCAAATAATGAACTGAATTAACCAGATATTTGTACCTGGTTAACCACATATTTGTACATATATAACCAAAAAACCCATTAACCAGATAATAAACTGAATTAACCAGATATTTGTACCTGATTAATCAGATATTTGCTCATACTTAACCAAAAATTTTATTTCTCAAAAAACCCATTAATTTGCATATACTTAACCAAAAATTTTATTTCTCAAAAAAAGCTATTAACCAGATAATAAACTGAAATTAACCAGATATTTGCACATGCATAACCAAAAAACCCATTAACCAGATAATGAACCGAATTAACCAGATATTTATACCTGATTAACCAGCTATTTGCACATACTTAACCAAAAATTTTATTTATAAAAAAAACCCATTAATTTGCACATACTTAACTAAAAATTTTATTTCTCAAAAAAACCCATTAACCAGATAATGAACTGAAATTAACCAGATATTTGTACGTGATTAACCAGATATTTGCACATACTTAACCAACAAACCCATTAACCAGATAATGAACTGAATTAACCAGATATTTGTACCTGATTAATCAGATATTTGCACATGCTTAACAAAAAATTTTATTTCTAGAAAAAACTAAATATTTTAAAAAAAGAACAAAATATTTTTTTAAATAAATAAATAAATATTTTTAATTAAAAAAAAAGGTCCTGCTACAGTGTTGCACATTGCCGCTACAGTACCGCATAGTGCAGCACCATATTATGTCGGGTATGGTGTCGATATTTTGCGTCAAAATATCAATTTTCTTATGTGAAAGAGCTAGCGTTGCGTACCCATAATTCTGCAAAATTTTGTAGAAATACATTTTTACAGATTCAAATGGATGTGACTCTCCATGGCTTTCAAATCTTTCATAATACAAGTGTGTTCTAACATGAATATGTCTATCCATTAATTAAATGGTACATGTGTGAAAGGTTAATTATATTCCTTCTTTGAATACATTCGAAGGACATGTTTCTCCTTACCAAAATGCATGAGTTAGTTTATAAATAGAAACAACTCGCATGCACAATGGAAGCCAAACTTTGGCTAGTTTTGCATTCAAAAACACTTCTTTTATTCTTTTGTGCGCAATGAGAATTGAGAAAACTATTTATTATTATTATTATTATTTATATAGGCAAATGTTAGTATGTTAGTTTTTTCTCCTTTGTTAGGGTTTGAACCGGGTGGCCCACTCTGACTCGATGGGCTGGGTTGGGTTGGGCTAGGCTGGGCGGCCCGATTTGCCAGCTCTATGTCCAACTCCATTAACTCTTTATACCCTTAGTTCAAATCAGTTGAGAAAACTATTGTTCATGTAAGCTACAATTGTTATTAGCCTTGATTGTGGATGTGTAAATCAATTCAACTGATCTCCACTATATCCTGAAGGAGATTCTCTTTATTGATTTCTATGCCTCCAAATGAAAAAATATTGGGTTATCTTCTTGGGCATATCCTTGGTGCACCAAATATGTGGTTGTTGAATATTAACCTTTTTTTTTTTTGTTCTGTTTTTTTCTAGCTTGTTGTGTTCTAATGTGAATGAATTGGAGCTTCTCTTAATAACTGACATAAAATAAATTAGGAATAAGAATATGAAACAACTATAAATAAAATAATCTGACTAAAAAAAAAGAAGATATTTAGTGATGCAGATTTTCTAGAGTGATCACCTGTCTCTTTCTCTCTTTACTTGTACTTTTTGCTATTTTTTCGGACAAAGCAAATCAAGGATCGAAAGTGTGAGAGAATCAAATCTAATGACAGTAGAGTGGTTGGTTGCGTAAATGTTGGATTCCCTAGACTGCTGGGAAACTCGGTCCAAGGGTGATTAGAATATGAAATTGAAAAATATGTTACCCAATATGTGGAGTAGTATTTATGCTTACTAGGTAAGGTAACGAGGTCGTTGTAGACGGTTTCCCAATTTTCATCGAGGTTGACAAAGACACAAACAAACGCTGCATTCATGGTGATTTGGATTCCCTGATCTAACGGTGCATTAAGTATAAATGCGTGAATGCGTCCAAAATTAACTTTAGGAAATCCATTTCCGAAAATCATAATCATCAATGTGTGAACGGTTTGCAAGTGAATTAGGGTCGTGAGACTCGTCCTGTTGATAGGCTTTAGGTCGAATATCTGATTTCGATCACTCACTAAAAAGATAAAGTAGACAAAGAGGATTTAAAAGCTCATAAAAGATAATAATGTGATAACGCATGATTAGATATCAATGTAAAATTGTACTAAAATTAAATGATAAGATAATATGAGAAAACACTATTTACTCTCACATAAATATTAATTAATAATCAACTATTGACCTATGTTTCAGTTGCGAATGTTGAGTGATAATTATTACATTAGTAAGAAAGAACACACTATTATTTATTAATGTATTAAATATTTCACTTTGTATTTAATACTTCTATCTTTAATTATTTTTTTAACAAATACTCCCTCCGGTCTTTATTATAAGAGACAAATGACTACTTTTTTTTTTGTCCAAAATATAAGAGACATACATGTATTTTGACAAATATCAAATGCTTATTTCCAATTTTACCCTTATTTATAATAGGGTTTATATTTACGAGACAGTGCAACTTTCAATACAAGTAGGTTTGTTCATTATAGGCTATTAGAACATTTATTAAGATTAGAATGGGTAATTTTGTAAATTTATATGAATATTAATTATAAATAGTTTATTTCAATGCATTTCCTTGATCTGTGTGTTTTAGGATTTTGCCTCTTATATATAGGACCATAGGGAATACTACCTTCAGTTCATTATTAGATAAAATATAATAAAAGCATCCAATGAATTAATATTTTAAAACACTTTACTTTTTATTTAGGGTAGAGGTGTCAATTTTGGCCCGGCCCGATGGGCCAGCCCGGTAGGCCCACATTTTAGGCCGGGCTGGGCACAAACAATATAGGCCCGAAAAAACTAGGCCATTTTGGCCCGGCCCGATCGGGCCATTGGGTTCTGGCCGGCCTGGCCCGATACTAGTAATAAGGCCAAAAAATGTGAAGTTTATGTAAGTTTCCTTCATTTTTTTACTGTTTTGGCCCTATGGCCCGTTGGCCCGATGGCCTGGTCCGGTTTGGCCCGCATTTTAAGCCAGGCTGGGCTACAAAATTCGTAGCCCGGTAGAAATTAGGCCCGGCCCGACCCGGCCCGGTTTTGCATTCTGGCCCGCTGGGCTGGGCTGGGCCGGCCCGGCCCGGCCTGTTTGACACCTCTGATTTAGGGTTTAACTAATGAGCATTTTAAATGTATTGTTAGTTAATTTAAAAAATATATATATATAATATTTGAATTTTAAATATATTCAACATACCACTTTTTAATATAAACTTTTATATTTAATTTTTTAACTGCTAATTAACATTTATCTTAAGATCACAAAACATCCTTTAAAAAAAAAAGATCACAAAACATTCTGGAAAAAAGTGGGCACAAAAATTTCTGCAGAAGAAAGATGACCCATAATAAAGTGCGCGTAACATTTTTCACATGAAACTGCTGGTCCTGATGCGTTTCTGGTGTTAACTAAAAACAGAAGAGCTTTTGTAAAATGGGTAATGGAATTGACTTGGCCCAGTAATAAATAAATATTCTGCCTAAATGAATTAATACATAAATACTATTTTTTTTTTCATTCCAAAAAGGTTTAAATAAGCTTTTAGTCCCTGAAAAGTTTATTAATTTGGTTTTAGTCCTTGTAAAAAAAATTCTTAGGATTTCATACCTGTATTTTCGAAAATTTTGTAAATAGTCCCTATTGTTACTCTGAGTAATAGAAATCATACTAGATGAATAATTTTGTCAATTTTAACCCTATGATCCTAATGTATGATTTTATTTATACTTTCTAGCCAACTTTTGGAGCAAGTCGGACAAGAACGAGAAATTACCTCGGTACTCCCTGAGTATTAGATATCATACAAAATGAAGGAATTTAGCAATTTTAACCTTATGTCCCTAATATATGTTTTTGTTTCTATTTTATGGCCAAATTTTACAGCAAGTCAGATAGTAAAATAAAATTACCTCGATACCCATGAGTACTAGATAACAGAAAAAGATAACGGTGGGGACTATTTGCAAAATTTGTGAGATTACAGTGACGAAAACCTAAGAAAATTTTTTACAGGGACCAAAATCAAATTTGATGAACTTTATAGGACCAAAAACTTATTTAAACCTTCCAAAAATATATCTTTTGCTTTTGGATAGAAGAAGGTACACTTGATATACTAGAAATAAACATAGTCTTCAATATTCAGTTCGGACCATTATTTCTGACTAGTAAAATAAAATAAACTAGGAATGCCTGAACAGGTGGAGGAGGAGCTTGGAAATGAGGAAATACGTGTGTGATTTGCAAATTAGATCAGTGGAGTCAGCTAAATTTCTTGGCACATGATCATGCCTGTTTGGTTTGGTTTGCATTGCAAACCACGGTTTGGCATCCAAACACCCGGTTAACCCTAGTTGCTACGGCAATTGGAGTGTTTGGATGTAAAATCAAGTTCAAAATAATTGATTCCCCGAGTGAGTAAAATTGATTTTAGTTTCAATTAAAAATAATTGGTTATGGATGTAGGACCCACAAAATTCTATATATTTACACCTCAAAAGTGATTTTACTTTATCGTCAAAACAAAATCAATTCTTGTAAACCCACTTTTAAAATATTATTACCAAACACAAATCAATTTTTTTTAACCTTGATTTTTTCAAAATCAATTCTACCAAATCAATTTTATTAAAATCTAAAACAAACGGATAATCACTTGGTGAGGATGGAACTGTAAATCCACTAGAGAGGAACTCGTACAAAGTCCCACAAACCACTTCTATAAACTGAAATTAACAAATAAGCCATTCAACAATAAATGACGGCTAAATTATACTTTTGGTCCCTAAATTGTTATTAAATGTTTAATTTGGTCCCCAAGTTTTTAAACGGTTCATTTTGGTCCCCTAATTCCTTAAACATGTTCAAATAGGCCATTCCGTCAAGTTGACTAACGGCGACGTCAAACATAATGCCACGTGGCATTAAGTTTAATATTTTAGTGCCACGTGGGATTAAATCTAATATTTTAATGTTCATTTTGGTCCCCAATTTGTTTTAAAATGTTTATTTTGGTCCCTAAATTATTTTAAAATATTCAATTTAGTCCTCAAGTTTTTAAAATATTCATTGTCGTCCCTTAGTCAACTTGACGTCGCCATCAGTCAACTTGACGGAAGGACCTATTTGAACAAGTTTAAGGAATTAGGGGACCAAAATGAACCGTTTAAAAACTTTGGGACCAAATTGAACATTTAATAACAATTTCGGGACCAAAAGTGTAATTTAGCCATAAATGACAGTATTTATTGTATCACCCGGGAAGCTAAAATATGATCGAGTTCATCTCCATATGAGGATAAATATTGTTGGAAGGGTCTATACTATAATTAAATATCGTACAATGCCGCTACAATGAATTTTTTTTTAAGTCATCTGTTTTTAGAGTTGCATCTGTAGGTAGATGAGTTGCTTCTTAATCAATACTCTACATCCTCGGGGATTAGTCTTACGACTATCGCTGAGACCTTGGGTTCCATCCCGGACAAAAAAAAAAGTCATCTATGTTTTATACTTTTGGATCCTTTTTAAAAAAAAAGAAAAAAGTCTTTCAATATTTTTTTTATTTTGTAATGAATAAAATCATGGGTTTTATTCATTTACTTTACTATATCTTTTCTTCAAATAGGCAATCTTTCCCACATTAAGTAAAAATACATTCCTTTATTTATCTTATCCTTTAAATTATATTATAACCCTTTTTTTTTATATTGCTTTGTGTGAAAGATGACAGGTCGTAAGTCTATGACTCTTGCTCCAATTTAGAAGCTTAAGACTGATTGAAGTGCCAAAAATCCTACATTTTAAGATAAATAAAAGTTGTTTATACATTTTGCAGTTAGAATAATTTCGATTGATTTATGTGAATTTATATAGTTTCACCTAAAATTTTACTCATTGAACTCACATTTAGCCTTTGCCAAAATGTTATTTCTTTGTGAAGGTATGTTTCTTTTGTGGAGTGTTGACTTCCATGTTTGGTGCTAAATATGTTGATTGAGACAATGTCAATTAAAAATATCACTAAAATATCAAGCTCTTCAAAAAGTATTTGAAGATAAATATGTTCTCTATTATAGAGATACATAAACTTTAAGATGATGTACAATAAGTTTATTGTATGATATATAGGTCTCTTGTCTTAATCTTAATATTTATTTGATTGAGTATTCATTTACTTTCCAAGCAAACCTTCCAACGTTTTACATTAGCTAAATTATGTTTCTTGTCTATTACAAAAGCAGTGGAAAAAAATGGATCAAAGTAATTTCCTAAAGGTTATAATCGGGCTAAATCAAACGTACAATATCATACCTTTTTTTTTGTTTCAAAATAATGACATCATTTTGGTAAACGATATCGTAATATTGTAATGCTTAAAAATGATGCATTTTATCGGTATAATAATAAGGGTCAAAATGCATAATTTTGTTAAAGAAGACCGATAGATATATATAATATTTAACTTTGTCATACCCGTGCTTAGCACGGATTTTATTAAAGATGTAAGTTATTATAAAAAAACATTAAATTTATCACTCTTTAAAAAAATAAATGCAACATTTTTCAATGATTTTTTTTTTCCTTTCTAATTTCTAAACTGGTGTCTTAAGGTTAGCATTCTTCTTGTTGAAAATCGAATTTCTCTTTCAAAATAAGTAAGTAAAAGTGTATTATCTTTCATTAATCACAATATATTGTAATTTTAGTTTTATATACAGATTAAAGTATTATACACTATCGGTCTAAAAAGTTTTACATTGATATACACTAATATTTTGACTTGTATGTTTTTATTTTAATAATTAAGAAAGAGAATTAACAATAATATTGATTTATTAAAATATTATTGAAAGTAAGTGTAAAAATCTTTTACACTATCAATGTATAAAAATTAAACTCTAAAAATTAATCTAAAAACATAAACATACTCTTATTTATTTATTTTAGAGTAGTTCTATCCCTTATTACTTCCGTATCACAACCATTTACATAATATTTTCACATCGATTAAGAAAAATGGTGAATTTTATAAGTTTGAAAAAATATAATTATATCTTGTTAAGTTTAAGTTTCTTATGTTATTTTTCATTTTACTTAATAAAAATAACATGGATAAAAAAAACAATTAATATTTCATATAAATAAAATTAAGCATAATTTACTCTTTAAAATATTAACTATTTTAATATGGATAAAGATCGAAAATATAAATTAAATAAAACACATTAAATAAAAGAATATTTAATATTTATGAGTAATCGATTTTAAAATGCATATAAAATTAAAGTATTATTTTTGGTACCCATATGATAGGTGTAAAGTATTCACCGTCGTTAATAGTGTCTAATCTCCGTCGGGAATATGAAGGCACACAAGGTGGTTAGTCATTTCCCAACCAGGTTTTTTCATTTACAAGAGTTAATATTTGAACTCCTGACCACTTGCTTAACGGGCCTAAGGCCTTACCAGTACCACTCGGACAAACCTTAGATGGTAAATAAGTATATTAAATAAAAGTAAACTATTCAATGTCTTAAAATTTTAAAAATATTTAATATTTTTATTTTAAGTAATTGATGAAAAGAAACAGTATAAATAGGGATAAAATAAAATAAAAAATAATTAATTAATATTTTAATATAAATAAAGTTAATCATAATTTACTCTTTCAAATATTAACTATTTTAAAATGGAAAAAGTAGTAAAGATCGAAAATATAAATTAAAACAAAACTCATTAAATAAAAAATATTTAATATTTAATAAAATACATATTAAAAATAAATTATTATAAAAAAAAGTAAACTATTTAATACCTTAAAATCTACAACTATTTGATATTTTAATTTTAAGTAATTAATGAAAAGTAATATTATAAATAATGTTCTCAATAAATATTTAATACTCCCCTTATTTAAAAATAATATTGAATATATTAAAGATTTAAAAAATTTAACTTTTAATAAAAAACTACTATCTTTTACTATATTCATTAATTAATTCATTAATATTTGGCAATAAAATAAAATAAAATATCACAGAGACATTAATGAATTTTGAGCATTCCAATGTCAGAGTGAGTGGCCGAGTGGGTGAGTGTTTGACTCTCACTCTCACCCTTGGTGAAGCTAAACCAAAGAGAAAAGAGAAGTGAGTTAAAGGAAGGTTGCAAGCTAAGCTTATCACTTCATATGGCAACGGTTCCAGTTTTGTAGAGTTAACTAGTGTGACAACTTACAACATATATAAATGGGGATAGCTGCAAGCAAAATACCAATAAAAATATAATAAAAATAAAATGTCACAAAAGAAAGAGTGCAAGCTTGAAGAAGAGAGCACCATTCTCATTTCTCTCTTCTCTGTCTGCTAGTTTCTTCTTTCTTCTCTCTTTTGCTTTCTTTGCTGATATGCCTCTTTCTCTCTCCCTCTCCCATTCCTCTCTCTCTTTCACCCTGAAACACAGGATTCAGAGATTTTAATGACTACCCACCATTTTTGAACCCCACTCTCTCTCTCTCTCTCTCTCCAAGTCTGAGCCTTTGTTGTTCAGACTTTTTCTCTCTGCTCATTCAGATACTTTTCTTTTCTCTGCTGTCATTGGCTCTGTGTTTGCTTCCAAAAGCTCCACAACGATATACCAAAGATTGCAATTTGCTACCTCTCTAGTCTCTACCTCATTCTCTCTTGTTTTCATATATCTCTTTCTCAGATCTATTACCACCCTTTCTACATTTTGGTCCATTTGGGTGTCTAAATCATGAGTAAAGAAGAGTTTTTGAAGATACAGGTAACTCTATCACATCTCTCATCTCTTTCATCAAAACCACCGCTTTCACATTTCATCTGTTATTTTCAAGCTTTCACTTCAAATGTGGTATTTTTTTTTTTCCGGATCTTTATGTGTGTGATATTTATGATTTATGATAAAGTTAGATTTTTTACCTCATTTTAATTCTTCTTATTTGGAATGAAATTTCTCTTTATTGTGTATTGGGTTTTGGGATTGCTTGTGCATGCAGAAATGTGTTCTTAAAGTGAACATTCACTGTGACGGGTGCAAGCAGAAAGTGAAGAAAATCTTGCAGAAGATTGATGGTATGTACTTATCCGCTAGAGGAAAAATAGTGATGTTACTCCATTGATTCACATTTACTCTTTATTAAAAGCTTTGTTTTTGTTTTTTTCTCCTTTTTATTATCTTAAGAAAACAAAAAACAAAATCTCATCTTTCTACCCATATCTTGAATCTGTAGTGTGTTTGTTGATTTTCTTGGCTCGTTTTACAGGTGTATTCACTACTGAGATAGACGCTGAACAAGGGAAGGTGACGGTTTCAGGGAATGTGGACCCCAACGTTCTTATCAAGAAGCTTGCAAAATCAGGGAAACATGCCGAGCTTTGGGCTGCTCCTAAACCAAACAATAACAACAACAACAATCAGAACCACCTTGCCAACCAGATGAAGAACATGCAAATTGACAATGGCAAAGGTGGGGGAAACAACAAGGGTCAGAAGGGTGGAAACAACCAGCCCAAGGGGGGTGGTGGTGGTGGTGGTCAACAAGGACCAAATCCCCAGCAACAGCAGCAAATGCAACAACTACAGCAGCAACAACAGCTTCAACAACAGATGCAACAGCTTCAGCAGATGAAAGGGTTCCAAGATCTGAAGCTGCCTCAATTCAGTAAGGACATGAAGATGCCCCCCAATCCTCAGAACCCAAACATGAAAACTGTCAAGTTCAATTTGCCTGAAGATGATGACTTGTCTGATGATGAATTAGATGAGCTTGATGATGATGAGTTTGATGATGAGTTTGATGATGAAATGGATGATCCTCGTCATCCTATGATGAATAACATGAAGCTACCTCCTATGGGTAATGGTGCTCACATGATGTTGAATGCTGGTATGATGAATGGACAGAAAGGTGGAAATGGCGGTGCTATGAATATGATGATGAATGGGAATCATCCACAACTCATGAATGCTCAGAAAGGAGGGAATGGTGCTGGTGGTGGTGCCAATGGTGGAGCTAATGGGAAGAAAGGTGGTGGCGGCGGCGGTGGAGCTGTGCCTGTCCAAGTGAATGGGAATGGAGGAAAGAAAGGTGGTGGCAGCGGTGGTGGTGGCGGTGGTGGTAACAATCAGAATCAGGGTGGAGGTAACAAAAACAATGGTGGCAAAAATGGAGGTGGGATGCCAGAGGGTAAAAATGGAAACAATGGACATGGTGGTGGTGGTGGGGGCAATCCACCAAATAACAATGGCAATGGGGGTAAAAAGGGAAATGGGATGATGATGATGGGTGAAGGTGGTGGTGTTCAAGCTATGAACAATGGATTCCCAAGCATGGGTGGTGGTCATCCAAGTATGAATGGGGCTAATGTGGGCCCTATGGGTGGTAACATGAACATCCCTATGGGAGGACCTATGGGAAACATGCCAATGAACCAAATGGCCAACATCCCAGCAGTTCAAGGCCTCCCAGCAGCTGCCATGAATGGTGGTGGCGGTGGCGGTGGTGGTGCTGGATACTTTCAAGGTGCTGGTCCAGATGTGATGCCTGGAAATCCTTACCAACAACAACAGTACATGGCTGCCATGATGAACCAACAAAGGGCAATGGGGAATGACAGATTCCAGCCAATGATGTATGCTAGACCTCCTATGGCTGTCAATTATATGTATCCTCCTCCTTACACCTATCCTCCTCCTCCTCCACCGGAACCATATAGCTTTTTCAGTGATGAGAATACTTCAAGCTGCAGTGTTATGTGAAGAGAGAAATGGATGGTGGTGGTGGTGGTGGTGCTGACAGTAAAGGTGGTGGTTCGGTGGTGGTTCCAGCAGGACTTTCTCTAGTCTGATGATGCAATATTATACAATGGAAATGAGTTTTTAATTTTTAGTTTGAACTTTCAATTTTCTTTTGATCGCTTTTCATCTTAAGTTAAATTAGAGAACTTTAAATTACCATAGGGGAGTAATTTATATTTTATAGAGCTTATAATATTTATGTTCTCTTGGGGAGTATGAGAAGATGTAACTGGGGATGGTGTGGAGGGCTTCCTCCATGTGACATGTTTATATGTGTTTATATGTTTCAAACAGAAATAATATTTCACAATGAAAAAAGATAGAGAATGGGGTGAACAAAAAAAGCCCATCTCACTCATTTCTCTCCAAAAGCCTAAAGTCTTCTTCTATATGCTATATTCTTTATCATTTCTTCTGGCACGCATTGTAAATATCAATTCCATTAAAGAATTCTCTGCATAGCTTTTCGACATTAAAAAATTTCATATTGTCCCGTGTTTCAATGTGAGGAAATCATGGATGTTTGTGAGGTGGGGTGCACAATGAAGTTGGGCAATTGAGGGTTGGACCCGGCCATCCCAAACAGTAGTTTTTTATAGGCTCTTGTGATGAGTGGGGTGGGTGGGCCACCATACATTATCACCATCACTGCAATTGTGATAAACTCCAAATTCCTTTGTCAGGACTGAATTTGTTTATTAAAAATAATCTTTACACATTATATATTCGATTACAGCACCCACAAACCAATGTTTTGCAGCTAATTGCACTGCTGCAAATGGGATGCTAGGTGCAGAGGATAGGATATTCATTTGGATTGACTGTTGAACCTGTTGATATGGTATCATTCTTCTGAGTTACATAGTTGGGAATAATTCTTCATTGGGGATCTTAAAGGCTAGTGTGAGTTTTGCCATCTAAAACCAAAAAGGGGTTATGTGAGGATATCGTATCTTCAGTTCTTTTAAAAAACAGCATATACAAATACATTAATATTATAAATTATTTTGTGCAAAAAAGGTAAAGCAGTTAAAAATAAATTTGGTAATTATTATTGTGCTTAGGGTTGTTGAGGGTCTTGTATTGAAAGTTGAAATAGAGTGTAGAGTGCAGTGGTGGCGAGTAGTGTCAGACAAAGCACCCGGGAGAAGCTAGAGGCCAATGGGTGTGTCCTGTGTGTATATCAGAAAGCGTAAAACACTTAGCCGTAGAAGGTTTTTTTATCGACAGAGACAACCTAACTACTTTTTATTTCCAAATATCTAACGGCGTTGACACTTTGACACCAATTTCTCTTGTGAGTGTCTAGTCCTATATCAACACAAGGACAAAGGGCATCACCAACGGGGCATCATAATAAGAAAAATAAAATAAAAAGAGAGGTTGTGGGACCCATTCTTACCCTATTCGTGATCATCATAGATAGGGCATGATGATCATGTTCATGATGCATCAAAGTCCGTCCATCCATCTCTAAATCTAAATCAGAGTAAATTGTCTGATCTGATTGATGTGGGTTCCACCCTCACCTAGTTACCATTGCCCAAAAGTACTTGTCTGTTTTCTCAGGCAAGCTTCATACATTTTGGACCACCAGTCAATGGATCATCGACGGACAACCATATTATAGCCATTGGATTTAATGTAAATGAAATCAACGGTGGATATGAAACACCGCACCCCTTAATACCCGTTTAATAATAATATTTTAGCTTATAAAAATTTTTTTTTGAATGATTGCCATATATCACGTGTATAGTCGAGAATATTTGAAGATACAATTGAAAATGTGGTATAAAGATCAATCAATTTATACCAAAAAAAAGAAGGAAAAAAAAAAAGATCAATCATGTAAGGAAGGAAAACAAATCGTGGATTCCTCGACTATTGATCAAGGCTGATAGCCACTCGGTGCCCTCACCTCCGTAGCATTGGGGAGAACACGCTATAGGAATAATGGAGACTTTATAAGGTAACATGTATCGGTTGCTTTAAAAATCAGACCTAAAGCTAATCCTAAGCAGATTCACTTTTAGCCCACTCCACCGAAACATATCAGTGGTGCTCCAAGTTTATAGTTATATGTAATTAACTGTTGAATTAATTGTAAAAAAAATTGAAAATAACATAATTATGAAAGGTATTATAAGGTGACCCTTATTTCTTTAGCTTCGAGACCATTTATGGGTTGGAAATACCTTGTCTTTGTTTTTGTTTCTACGGTATAGTAATATCAGAATTAAGATAAATCTAAATATATTCAAAATAAATATATTCATATATGAGAATATATAATAAGAACAATTCCTGTTTTAAACATAATCTTAATCGTACAATCATATATAAATAAGATAAGGGTCTTGCTAATCATTACTCTAAGGGCATTGGTTAAGGATTCAAGAATTAGTAAGTTTTCATTGGAAATTCAAGTACATCATCTTTCAATAAGTTAAATACATCATGCTCCAACAAAAACTCGCATCTTTTGATTCCTTAATCAATGTTCTTAAGGCACTAGTTAACATCTGCCATAATATAAATCTTAGTTTATCATAATAACAAAGTATTGTAAGTGGGATAACTCCATTGTATATAAAAGTACATGTAAATTAAATTAGAATAATGATATTTGAACAACCAAATAGGGACACCATACAATATTCCTCTTATTTTTTGATGTATTATTGAAAAACATGTATACCAGGGGCGGAGGGAAGGGGGACGAAGGGTTGTCATGGCCCCACTCCCTCCACGTACTTATATATATATATATATTCTCATAATAAGAAAATAATTGACTCGAATTCAACTATAATTGGTATAATTTCGAACACTTTCATTTTCATTTTTTAGAATCATAGAATAGATGCAATTGTTTTATTAAAAACGAAATTGATAAAACATATACCACTTATATTGATAATAGATAATTTTTAGTCCATGAAACATTGCCATGCACAATTATGCACAATTGAAGAAGTGAAGGTTTTAGATATGTATCAAAGTTGATTATAAATCTATTTGAGTAATTTATATTATATTAAGTTGTTAATCATGTATCAAATTTGTATTATATAATTATTTTTATATATTAGTTAATTTTTTATTGCTATTACATCATATTATGTAAATTAGATTTTGGCTCCCCTCCTTTAAATTTCCTGGCTCCGCCCCTGGTGTATACCAAAAAAAAAAGAAGATGAAAAAGCAAATGAGAAATAGAAATAAACACATACGATGTTACATGCGGTATCTGAATTTTGATGTTTAAATAACACAACTCTTAAATTATTGTTAAACTCATCTCCCCATTTAACACAAATTTAGGGACACCATATGGTGTGTCATTTGTTTTTGGATATATTTTTCAAATATATATATATAAAGATGATAAAAAAAAGTGAGATATAGAAAGAAAAAAAAAACATACAATATCTTATACAATATCCAAATTTTGTGTTCAAATAACTACTCATATTTCTTCCACCAAGATTTGTGTGGGGGCATGGGTTGTGATACGCTGTAGCTGGATTCACCCTATCTTGAACTGTACTTGTCTTTAACCCGTTAGTTAGATTGTAGTGAATCAGGATGGGGAGTTGCCACTGTGTGAGTGCTTACGCAACTTGTGTACAACCTACGGTTCGCACGGGTGCTGCTATCCCTATCTGAGCAGCATTTAATGCGGACTAATTCTGTTTTCGTATTCTTTTTAACATTAGTGAATTTTTTTTTCTTAAAAAAAAAACATTAGTGATATTTTTTATTGTTTTTTTGTTACAATTTGTTTTACAGCACGTTTAGAATCCATAGCGCTTTTCTCGTGAAGCTCCAGTATGGAGCTTTTAGGTATAATAATGAGAACCGAACTGATTGGGACTCATCCAAACCCACCCCGATTTTGATGGGAAAAACCCCCCCTTGACTTGGGTCAAGGATGGGGATGAGAATATAGATACTCGCCTCGACCCCGAACCCGTCATACTGTTTACGTAATTGTAATAATATCATCATATATCTATGTAGGATATTGGATTTGTTGTTTTGATTGAAATGTTTCATTCTGCACAAAACGGTACTTTTTTTGTTCAAAAAATTACAGAACATTTGATTGTGTTTTTATTATGTTTTTTATGCTATCAATGGTATCTGAAAAAGCATTAATTTCTTTTTAATTTGTAATTGGAAGAAAACTAAGTTTCAGTTTCTGGTTGGTTGTTATTTAACTGTGTCAAGATTTTATTTGTTTATTTTTTGGAAATATAATTTTTTAGTAGTTAATTTCAATTAAAGCAAAATAATTTTTAGATTTGGCTATTCATTGGAGGGGGCGGGGACCCGGGGGGAAACCCGACCCCCGCTGAGGGCGGGGATGAGATCTATTTTCCAATCCCGAAGGGGAGCGGGGCGGGGTTGGGGAAGGCAAAACCCGCCCCGGTCCCGTTGCCAACCCTAGAGCTTCTATGTTTGGACGTGCTTCTTTCTTGTTCCACCGTGTTTCCAAACACATGCTTAATTGTGAGTATAAATTTTTTTTATCACGTAATCATATATTAAAAAGGGATAAAGAAATTATTAAAATTTTATAATAATGCTTATATAAATCTATCTCCTTCGTATGTAAACAAGAAAAAAAATACTAACATGTGATTGGTTTGAGAGACGACGACCTCGAATCTTTTAAGCAAGTGATTGGTTTGATTTCTAATTTTCGTTTATAGAGAAAATTAATTGAAAACGGACAACCCTTAAACGTCGTTTAGATCGGTCGACGAAAATTAGTCATTATTTATAAATGATGGATATTCCATAACAAAAATATAAGAAAACAAGAAAAAAATATAAAAAAAGAGTAAAGGCCCAAATTGGTCCTTAAAAAATTTAGGGTACCCACTTTTGGTCCCTGAAAAAATAAATTAACTATTTAGTCCCTTAATTTATAAACATGAGACATATTAGTCCCTCTTGCACTTTCAATGTTCGTTTACTTGCCTATATGTCTTGTTAACGATCTTGCTTGACTCGTAAGTGGTCCTGCGTGACCTATGACAAATTTCCATCGTGAAAAATGAACGAAAGTGTAAAAAAATGTGCAGAATTTTAAAACTTAGGTACCTGAAAATTATGCATGTTTCGTTTTTCACTGTCAAAATTTGTCATAAGCTATGTATGACCACTAAAGAGTCAGACATGATAGTTAACGTGGCACATAGGCAAATAAATAGACATTGGAAGTGGAAGGGGACTAATATATCCCGCGTTTATAAGTTTGAGGGACTAAATGATTAAATTTTTTTTTTAGGGACCAAAAGTGGGTCCCCTAAATTTTTCAGGGACCAATTTGAGCATTTAATTAGATCAAATGCGGGGCAGTCTTGCACGGGATCCGAAATTACCCACCCTTTCGGCCACGAAGTTAAGATGAACCCTGATCGGTTTAGCCATATTGTTAACAGAAATGTTTTTTAGACAGCTGGGGTTGACAACTATACGGGACAACCCGTATAGTTGCACAGTGTAGCGCTACTGTGCTGCACTGTGCGGCACTGTAGCGCTACACTGTTCACTTTTTTTTTTAAAAAAAAAATCGAAATTTTAAAAAATATGCATTTTTTTTTGTTCTAACATTTTTTAAGTATGTGCAAATATCTGGTTAATCAGGTACAAATATCTGGTGAATTCAGTTCATTATCTGGTTAATGGGTTTTTTTTTTTGAGAAATAAAAATTTTGGTTAAGTATGTGCAAATATCTGGTTAATCAGATACAAATATCCGGTGAATCACGTTCATTATCTGGTTAATGGGTTTTTTTGAGAAATAAAATTTTTGGTTAAGTATGTACAAATATCTGGTTAATCTGGTACAAATATCTGGTGAATCGCGTTCATTATCTGGTTAATGGGTTTTTTTTATAAATAAAATTTTGGTTAAGTATGTGCAAATATCTGGTTAATCGGGTACAAATATCCGGTGAATCACGTTAATTATCTGGTTAATGGGTTTTGTTGAGAAATAAAATTTTTGGTCTAAGTATGTGCAAATATCTGTTTAATCAGGTACAAATATCTGGTGAATTCGGTTCATTATCTGGTTAATGGGTTTTGTTGAGAAATTTTTTGATTGAGTATATGCAAATATCTGGTTAATCAGGTACAAATATCTGGTGAATTCGGTTCATTATCTGGTTAATGGGTTTTGTTGAGAAATTTTTTGATTGAGTATATGCAAATATCTGGTTAATCAGGTACAAATATCTGGTGAATTCCGTTCATTATCTGGTTAATGGGTCTTTTTGAGAAAATAAAATTTTTATTTTTTAAAAAAAAAGTCAAAATTTGACAAATAAAAATAAAAATAAAATTACAGTAACACTACAGTGCACTACAATAGTGCTACAGTAGAAAGTTGTCCCTGTTGTCCCGTATTTGGGTTGTCCAAATAACGGGACTCGTTTGTTAAACTTGTTTGGATTCAAGGTTACGATCTAGGAAACGATGTGTTTTGTGGTGGGGGACACGTGGAAGGAGAGTAAGGAGTTAACGTTTGACTAATCACATTCACATGGGGATGGGGGAGTGAGGACATAAGAGGTGCAGTGAGGCAGTGTTTGGATGTATGCAAGGCAATGGGCGCAGAGTTACATAAACCTAACAACAAATTGCGTGTCTGCGTCGTTTCTGTTGGTTTCTCTTTCTCTTTCTCACACTGACTCACTTACCTTACGTTGTATATCTTCACTGTCTTTTGCTTCTTTTGCCAATGTAATAATTTGACAAAATATACAACAGCTGCAGTAGTTGATTAATTTCAAAATGTTAATAGATAAAGTGATAAACCATACTTTTCCGGTTTTTCCCCATATGGGAAAAGAATCAACTTTTGTCAACTTTAGAAGCGTTATTTTTTATTTTAAAATTTAAAAATATCTTGGTTTGGACATGTAGCATTTTTGTGTGTTCGAAGCTAAAATTAGGCAGAAAATTGAGGGGGAAAGGCAAAAGTGTTTAGGTGCGTGTCTGTGTACGCGAGAGACAAACCAGTTAATCATGCAAGATGCAGCCAGAGGGTGCTCATTTTTTGTGTAGTTCTATTGTATTTGTGGGACCTTTTATTGCTTTTATTGGGCCCCTGGTTTTGACCACATTGAAACCCCTAGACTTTCACGTGGACCCTTCTGTTCTGTTCTGAAACCGCTAGGGGTTTGCAATTGCACCTTATCATGTATATTTTCCTAAGATAAATATTTTTGATACTCCCTTTAGACTTAATTATAAATAAAAAAAATATCTATATTTTTTGGATTTAAATATAAGTAAAATCTAACTAACTCAACTATATTTAATGTAAGTATTCCAAAAATCAAGAAAATTAACCAATCAAACCAATTCTCCATTTACTTTTTCAAGAGCATTGCACATTCTTGAGACAATTAAAATGTAGTTTAGTGATTATAACTCATTTATTTTTACACAAATCAAGACAATTAAACTAAATTAACTAACTTCTTTGATAAGTGTGAAATTAGTTATTTTTACTTATAATTGAGTCCAGAGGTAGTAGTAGGCAAGGGAAGGGCTATACTTAGTTCTTACTCGCTCTGATCCTAAATATAAGAAACAAAACCCTAAAACATACATACCAAGAAAATGCATTGAAATGGGGCTAATTGTAATTAATATTCATATAAATTTTCAAATACACCCCTTCTAATCTTAATTAATATTCCGAGGGTCCATAATTAATGACAGTAATTAATAAGGGCAATATTGAAAGTTAGCATTTAATATATGTAAAAATTGATATATGTTTCTTATATTTTGGACAAAAAAAAATTCATTTATTTCTTATATTAAGCATCGGATGGAGTATATTATAGTTGAGAGACTTGTAACCCATGTTGGAGCTCCTGAGTGACCTGTCATTAATGGATGATTAATGGTTTTATAATCATACATTCTCATCATCAATGACATTTTTAATCATTTATCATGACTCATTATTTCATAATAGTCATTATTATTGCGTTATATATACTAGATCTAATCCTCAAATATAATCTTCTTCTCGTTATAATGAGAGTGTGTTTGGGAAAGTTGGAAAAAAAGATTATACTGATAATCAATTTTTATATAATCGATTATTGTGATAATCGATTATATTCATAATCTGTTTTTGTTTGGGTCTGTTTGTTGAAAAACGATTTTAAGATAATCTATTTTGTTTGGGTGGTGCAAAAAAAATCATTTTTATATAATAAATTATGAAAAAGAGTATGAAGTTATTTGTATAATTTAATAATATTTGTTTAGAAGTTAGTTTTGTATGTGTAGACAGGGAAGAGAGTCTTAAGAATTAAAAATAATCAAATTACAACAATCTTAAGCTAGAAAAAACTAGATGGCATAAAACAGCTTTTTCCCCTAAAAAAAGTATTTTTTTTATAAATTTAAGCAAAATGATAAACATGATAGATTATCTATAAAACAACTTTTAAACTAAAAAACAGCTGAAATGAGAAAAACTAATCTTTCTCAAACACACTTTGACAATCCGAGTAATACAACATTCTTATTTTTTGCACATAACATATCATGTGTATTCCAATAAGATTTGAGATGTATCTGCCTTTGAGTTTTCATGACAATATTGGGATTCTGATTTAATATTTCCTTGAAATACTCTAATTTATTAATAAGATATGAGTTTTACGCTGACAATTTCTTAGGTTGAAGACTTTGGTTATATGACTTCATATCGTTAAAGAATATAGAATGGTAAAAACTTTAGTATTGAGTAATGTTATTTTGATACTTAAATTGGATATAATGGGGACATCCTAGTGTTTTAGTAGGCTATGAATCATTTTACCATTTTTCTCTCTTAATTTCATTGGTTCGTAACTTACTAAAATACTATGGTGTCCAATTTGGATGTCAAAATAACATCACTCACAGTATTAGAGCAAAATGAGAAGAATTCATTTATGTTAAGATTGGTGTTTCATTGATGTTAAGCTTGATCATGATCGATGCAGATATTTTTGTATCCAACATTCAGCAAAGTCATTTACCGTCCATTTGATATATTATTGGTGTAAACTTTTTATATTATTAATTAATTATAAATAATATTATCATAAAAATAAAATATTTTTAATGATATTATAATTTATAATTAACTGACGATATGACCAAATTATATTAATGATGCCTAACAATTAAATACTATTGTAAAATATCCATTCAAATATATATCTACTAGTTATCTTAACATTTTTGGCTGAAATGAAGAAATAGAACTAATGAATAATGCAGTTGAAATAATGAAAGTACTTTTATCAAACTAGTGACAAGCGTTGCTTAGGTAAGAAAGAAAGAAAAAGTGCTCAGGGTGTCAGTATTTAACGGATACAAAGAACGCCGTTAAATGAGATGAGTACGAATAGCATAAAACCAGCCGAAGTTACCGGTCATCATAATTACATATTAGAAGGCTAACAAGTGTCCTTAGGATACTCTTTAAAGAATCATAAGAAATAAGTTTTTATAGGAAAATTAAGTATCTAACATTTTCAAATATTAAATACACTAATTTCTAATACAAAGTTTCTTTCCTTGATTCCTTAACAAATATCCTTAAGACACTCGTTAACATTCTCCGATTAGAATTTAGGCAACGCATGTAAAACAGAATCACGAGTCCGTACGGTTGTAGGATTGATGCAAATTTTAGCTATATTTTTTTTTTATATAAACACCAATTTATTAAAGAGAGTACTCATGGCACTCAGACCCATTTACATAGCATATACGTTTCTTGAACACACATTAGGGACATCATTTAGTGTGTCTTTTGATTTTTTGTAGTATTCTTAAAATATGTATATACAAAGATGATAAAAGTATATAAAAGATATAAACAAAAATATACAATATCACATATGGTATCAAAATTTTATGTTCAAATAACATAATTATTTATATAGTATCACCAACAAAGTTGCCAAATGTAAATAAAATATTGATATAAAGCTAACAAACAACAGTATTATTTTTACATCTTATCAACCCCCTCCCCCTCCCCCTCCCCCTCCCAAAGACCAGTACACAAAAACCAGTATTTTGCCGAATTCCTTGTTTTACCACACTGTCCAAAACCTGCCCAATTTGCCTCAATCCAAATAACTCAGCAACTGCATTGTTTGCTTCCAACATAAACATGTACCGCTAATGATACTTAGCCATGATGACATTTAAGAAAAATACTTCACCAAAGATTCCACGGTCCACACCATCACTTCTCTACTTTGTAAACTACTCTTGCTTTACATGATACCAGCATCCTCTGTCCTCCCTTAGTTACATAAAACCGAAACACGTTGACCCAAATTAACCCCATCATAATTTCTTAGAGTACCTCACTTCAAGTAGATTTCAATGTCAAACTTTTTTATTGGCCATTAACATGACCTGATCACCATAACATTCTTCTTCCTGCATTGGTTCATGATACTCACGAGAGGATGTTATTAACTAATATAAATAAAGATGGTGCTAACACCCAACAATAAATCAGCTAATAGTTGACTGCGGTAATTAGTTGATTTATTTATTTAACTGATTTTGGCAGCTGATGCTATTAATAATTGATTGGGAAAAAATATATTTAACTGATTACAATTGCTCATGGCTAATTAGCTGATAAAGAATTAGCTGACAGACAGCTGACTGATTAAATTAGCTGAAAAACGACTGATTGATTAACAATATGTTTGGTCTGCGGGTTTATATCATAATGAAGTGCTTTTGTCCGGAAGATCCAATCATTGGAGCTTTGAGTATTGGACGTGCTTTTGATTTGTCCCGCCATGTTTTCAAACACGCGTTAAGTCACTTGAGATGACGAATAGATGAGACAAGTGATTAATTAGTGGATATTAGGCTTCAAATGTATCAAATAGGCTTTATTATTTATAGATATATGGTCCAACTGTTAAAAGAGATGATGAAATAGCCGAACGTGGTTTGTTGAATTTAGCTTAGAAGATCAGCTGAACCAGGACTAGGGATGGCAATTTTGACCACACCCAATGGGTACCAGCAAAATATACTCACAACGGGTAGGGTAAATACCGCTTTATGGGTATGTGTTTAGGTCCGGGTAATTACCCACAAATAAGAGAGGGTATGGGTGCGGGTACGGTACATTAGTACCCAGTCCGCCCCGTAAATATTTATTTATTTATTTATATTAGTTTATATAATTATAATTATATATCAATTTTTAAGAATAAAATTATGTAAAAGTTCTAAACCTAAGGCTCATTAGTGTTTTTCTTTTTTCGGTCTTACAAGTTCATGAATTTATTGTTTTGAATGTTTATTATGATATTCACTTGTTTCGGATGTTTTATATGTTTTTTTTTATTTAGTTTAATATTTTGATCTGTAGTGTTTCATGAGTAGATTTGAAAGTTCTTTAGATGGCTTTTTAATTGAGTTATAATATTCTCTATGTTATTTATTATTTTTTTCTTAGTTAAAGTGCGGGTAAGGGGTGTGGGTGTGGGTACTTAGGTACCCAGAGGATACAGGTAAGGGGTACTAAAGTTGTTGCCCACTCGGGTATGAGTCCGGATATGGGAATTTTATTTTTTAAACTCAGGTCTGGGGATGGATACTATAGTACCATACCTAAACCTACCCATTGTCATCCCTAACCAGGACAGGCTGAATGCAGATGCTAAGCTGAGATAGGTAGCTGAGAAGCAGTAGCTAAGTCAGGTTTAACTGAGGAGATTTAGCTGACACAGAATCATCTGATGCAGAATCAGTTGAACAAGTTGCTAAGTTAAGATGGGTTTAGAGGTCGTCATTAGGCTTTAATGGGCTCGTTTGGATGTTTATTAAATGAGTGTCTAAGGCTTTAATAATATTTAGAAAAGGAGGAAGAAGTCAAAAGTAGTTTTTATCCATTTAACCACTTTCCTAGATATTTGGGATGAAATTGGAGGTGGTTTTGGAGAGAAAAAATGAAGATAGAAGCTGATCAACTGTAATTAAGGGCAGTTTATAAGGTGACCAAGCCAAGGATGTGATTAAGGACTCGTTCCCTTAAAAATAGGGAGGTGGAGGACATGTCAGGTGATGGGGTAGTTAGATGAGATGGTGGAGTTTGGCCTACATGTTCGCTGATCAGCCGGGACCCAAGGCATTTCGTGAGTTGAATAGGTTAAGGAGCATCATTGAAGACTCGTTCTCTCAAAAATAGGGTTGTGGAGGATGTGGTCGGCTGATGAAGTTTTAGTTAGTTAGAGGAGGAATGAAGTTTTGGTCTATACCTTAGTTGACAAAGCAGTTACATACATTATTATTGTTAGCCATGATTTTAAATGATGTAAAAAGTGGGTTAGTGGGCCAAAAACGCAGTAGACAATGGTGGTGTAGGCTAACTAGGTAGTTTAAGGCTATCAATATTAATTGTACATTCATTTTCTAGAACACACTCTCAATCATACACAAGCCTTTACATTTATCTTTACTTTTCTTTATCGTTTTCCGTTATTATTTCCTTTGTCGCATTCATGCAACCTTAGTTTTCTAGTTCAACCTTCTATAATAGACCCTATCTGGAGTAGTCTAGGAATCTACAGCTGAGAGACATAGTCTGTAACATCCTAAAATTACAATATAATTAATTTGACAAAAAAATCAAGTTATTAAAAAGTATAGTGCAAATAAAAATATAATTAAGAGATTTTAGTGTAAAGAAGGGATAGCATAAGGATTTATAGAAATTAATTAACTATTATAAAGAAAGCAAAATTAAAAATAAAATAGGATAAATTTATAATGATATGTATAAAACAAGGGCGTTAAGCCCAAATACAACTTATGACTTTTGGCATTTGCCAAAAGCAAATCACCTTTAGGATTTAAAAAAAAAATGAAAACTAAAAACCTAAGTGCTTCACAGAAGTACGTGCGCTGCATTGTATGGTTAAGTCTTTGCGCACAGGAGGCACAAGGTGAGAGCGCCGAACAACGAAAGAAAGAAGAATAGAAGGAGGGCGTCCAGTGCGTGGTTCTGAATTGGAAACTCACATATCAGAAGATACTGTAAAAAGAATAAAGATTTTTAGGGAAGTACACACTTTTGTGATAGATATTTTTTCTGAGCTTTTTGGAGGTCTTCGAGAGGTGAGCAACAATACCTTTATGAACCCTTTCCATGGTATATGTGTTTGTTTGTTGTGTTGATAAAGATTTATCCTATGGTTTTGGGAGATTTTAATTGAGATTCATGTTGTCAATGACCTAAATTCTAAAATTGGGGGTTTTGTTAAAAAGGGGAATAAATTGATTAATTGATGTTGTATTGTGCTTATTCATGTATGATATATTGTGATATTCATGATTGCTTGTTATTGGTGGAAATTTATATGTTTAAAATTGTGGAAAATATTTTGTTACATGCATGAGATATGACATATGTGATTATCATGTGACATATGATGTTTGCCGCAACACCACCTATGATAGGGGTATTGAAGAGTAATACCATCGTAATGGGGTATCGAAAGAAACATCGCCAGGTAAATAGGATGTCGAAAAGAGCAATACCGCCTTTAAAGGGGTAACGAAAGTAACACCGTCACACGTTGGGGTGTCGAAAAGAGATAAATACCGCCATATGCACATGAGAGGTATCGAAATAGAAATATCTCCGACAGGAGGGTGACATCGAAACACTCCTCATGAGTAGGGGTGGGCAATGGGACGCCATTGGCATGTGATGTGTGAGATTTATGGCATGCCGACAAGAGACCAATTTAATTATGAGGCCTTCGAGCCACTTGGATTAATTTTTATTAGCTAGTTGGTTAGTAATGTAGTATGGTTAAGAGTATTATGTGGATGACATTCATTGGTTTACGTATTATTTTTCTCGGATTGTAATTAGACGCCCTATTTTTTAGGCTTTTTTTTTCTTTTGGTTTTTATTAAAATGTATGGATTTATTAATATTTTTTATTACTTTGAAAATACTATTATTTTATTTAATATGAGGCATTTTTCTTACTTAATTAATTGAGAAAAATTTTATGACTCATATATTTTAATTAAATGTTTTCAAGGATTTTTATTGAATTTATTTTGGGTTACTAATGTAACGAATAACGTTACATAGTCCCTTTCTTAGTGTATCGCTTGAATAAGGAGAAATCAATTATGCGAGTTTGCTGATAATTAATCAGCTAAGACTAATTAGCTGACCAATCAACTAAGCACCAAATTCGCACAACAAAAGGTTGTTGTCGATGTATTTTATATCCATATTTGCCATAATAATTTGTATTCAATTACGAGAATACGGGGAAGATGCAATCACCCTATCCTTCCCTGATATTAGGGGTGTGCATTGTGCAAAACCCGATCCGGTCCTAGAACCCGTCCCGACCCGTGGTGTTCGAGCTGGGTCTGACCCAACCCGCAGAAGAGAATGGACGAACCCGCGTCCTACTTCGTAACCCTGCGCCAGGTTAGGGACAAGTCTGGGTTGTCCTTCAGGTTACCCTACCCGTCACATATAATAAAAATCAACTTTTATCCCTCCCTAGAATATGTTTCACGCCTGGTCACTAAGAAAGAAGTATGAAATATAAATTACTAAACTTCTACTCTCACATCTCACATCCCACACTAGCCCAATTGGTAGCTTATATGAAGCATTTTGTGATTTTTATGACATTAAAATAATCTTGTTTGATGAGAGTATTTTGTTTTTAACAATGTTAATTTGATAACATGAACATCAAGGAAGCATCTAACAAAATGATTTATTTGTTGATATTTTGTAGCATCTAATTTTGGATCAATTGATGGCTTTTAGGTAGCATCTTTTGCTGATATTTTGCCTTATAAAAAAAAAATTAACATTTTTCCACTCAGAAATTTTGTTTACAAGGAATCTATTTAACTTCGGGTCAACCCGGTCCCTTTCCATTTAGACCCGGTCTTAAACCAACCGCATATGACCGGGTTCATTCGGGTCTAGGGATGAGTTCAGATTCAAAGATTTGACTCTATCAATATTTAGGGCCGGATAAGAGACAAACATAACCCGTCCCATGCTCACCCCTGCATGATATTCAAACCCAACCCACCCTAAGTGAGGAATACCGAATACAATTAATAAGCAATCAGCGTCTTTCTCTTTCTCATTTTCTCAACTCTAAGCTATTGCCTTACTTGCAAAATATGATGCCTTAAATTCCTATTTATAGTTGTAGCTTAGGCGGAAAAATGGAATTGATGTCACTAGATTTTTATGTCTTTTGGATCATTCTTATTATTTTGGATAACGCTTATCCCTTTCCAAAAGTCAATAATATTTCAGGAAGCTCATTATTTATGCATGTAATTTAATATCTTAAATTGTACAATATTCAATTCAAAAGTAATTTCAATTGTTACATTACGACGACTCATCGATATATCAAGGGGAAATCTCCTGCTTAGTAGGAAATGGTTTTCGTATTTTATTTATTTTATTTTATTTTATATAAAGAAATTTCCGTTTTACTGATACAAACAATGCTTCAATATTAAACTCCCATGATTCTCGGTCTCTATTGTAAGCAAAAATTAAATGGGACACACATATTAAGATAGTTAGTTAATCTCATTTAAAAGAGTCATTGGGAATAAAAAATTAAGTTTGTTACCTAAATTACCCTTCCTCTTGTTTATTAAGCTTGTGTTGTTGAGAATAAAAGGAGTCATTGGAAAACTAAATTTGTATTAAATGAAGGATATTTTGAGAATGAATTTCATTAAATAGGATGGAAATAGTTGAAATTTGTTTATATTTTGGATCAAAAAATTTGAATTTTTTTGCTTATATTATGGACCGGAGGGGGTATTATTTTTTAACTCCCATGATTCTCGTTTACCTTGACTTTTCAGTTTTTATTGGTTGAAAACCATAGCATCTATCATATATTAATTACTAATAAAAAAAATCTATCATATATTAATTAATCTTATTAAGAGCTCAAATCATTTGAGCTACCAACCCCTGAAAAGCAATAAAAGTTGAATGTGGAACATCTTTTATGCCTAGATCGTTAAAAATTAATGAAATACAGTAGACTCTTTTGAGAGCCTCATGTTGAACTATGACTTTCAATTATTGCTTCAAGCGGTGGTTTCTTTTTTGATGCACTGTTGTACATAGATGCAATTTGTTTGCAATGCTTAAAAACTTTTTTTATTTTTTGTTTTTTGTTTTTTATGCAGTTGTCCAGTATAAGGCACGCTGAAGAATGCTGTTGCGGCATTGGCAATTAAAAACAGCCGTAGACCTTCCACCTTCTGCTTGCTTAATGCTTAGATGATATTTTGAAGCCTACAAAAGTTGAGAACTACTTTTAGCCACGTTTGGAGGATCTCAATAGCTGTTTCCAGCGAGGTGGATTTATCGGAGATGGCGAGGTGTTGGAGTTGTTGATGAATTTAGCATTGATAGCACTCATTGTGGTGAGATACATCCTCCAGGCTCAAAGAAGGAACCTCGCCATTAAATCTAAATGGAATCCTACAATTCAACATAAAGCAAGTGCATATATCTAAAGATTCAGATGATGGGTTTATGAACTTCTATAGGAATTGGGGTCTATGAAGGAAATCATCAAGCGCTTGGATGGTGGGTCTTCGTCAATGGCAGTCGATGGGGTTCAAGAGAGACATTGCTCGAATCCATATCCTTCGAACCATTATTTGACGGTAGAGTCGAGTAATAGGCTTGTCTCCAAGGTCAAACAAAAATGCATTGTGAGGTGGTCGAAGAACAATTCTAAGGCGGTGGGTTTGATTGAAATCGTCGAAAAGGAGATGCCAGGTGTGAGGGGTTTTCCGGAGGCAGAGCTCTTGAAGAGGAAAGAAATTGCTAAGGGGAAGAAACCAGCATATTTTAGTGCCTAACAAGTTTGTTTTCCTTCCTCAGATTCTCATGTAAAGAGCTGTAACATAGCTATACTCAGGGCGGAGGCTTACCAAGAGGCGAATCTCTTTTAGGTGTTGGGGGGAAGCTAAGTATGGCGATTCGAGTGGAGTGGAGGTTGGCTTTAGATGTTTATAATGGAGGGTGGGGATTGAAGTGGTTTTGCTGCTTAACTATGGTGGATAGACTCTGAAAAAAGAGTTTAGGGTGATGGGCGATAGGTGTTTGTTTTGGAAGCTGGTGAGATTAGAGGGAGGTTTGTGTGGGAATCAAATCTTAGAGTTTCGGCTTTCTACTTTTGGGTGCTTCGAATACTTGGTGTTTGAATTAGTTTAGTACGGTAACCTGTTTTTAGGGATGTCCTGTTTCGGATGGGCTCTGGTGGCTATGTGTTGCTTCGCTGTTTTTCAGCTTCTTAGGGAGTTATACGGGGATAGGTTTCTGTAATACTAATACTAGTACGATTATGGAGTAGTATTACTTTTACAGTTTATCTTGTTGCTTTTGGTTCTCTTTTTGTATTTGGGTTGAGTATCCCTTATACTCTTCTTTAATATATATTTTTGCTTATGAAAAAAAAAATAAAGATTCAGATGATGTGTGGAGGAAGAGAATCAGGAGGGATGGAAGAATTTCTCCTCGTTTCCCCCTCTATATATGTCTTTGCATTAACGAAAGTAACAAGCACAGGCAAAGAGTGATTTTAAATCTGAATACGATGGTGGAGAGGGTTGATAAAGGGACAATTGACTCCGAGGATGTTAAGCAAGTGGAATCAAACATGTTACCATTCCTACAGGCTACAGCAAAAGCGACCTTCATTCATATATAGGTCTGCCCTGCCTTCAGTTGCGCACAGAATCAAGTTACTATTTATACCACTGAGGATCAATCATCTGGTAAATTTGTTTCCGTTAATATGTTAGTTAATTTGAATTAAAAAATGTGTTTCTAATTGCTATATATACGTACGTTATACGTACACGCACTTCTATCATTATTATAGAAAAACTAATATCTCCATAGAACTTGGTATTTGTAATTTATGAATAGAGATAATGAATGAACTGGACCTAATAAATGTTAGTTGGCTTAAATGTTGCAACTCATTATAACTTAGAGGATGTTCTTTAATTTGTCTCTAATTTGTCTCTAATTTTTTATTTTAAGCAGGTTAATTTGTCAATTTAACTTTTTCTCAAAAAAAAAAAATTAACTTTTTGATAAAAAAAAATTTTACCACCATTGCAAGTGTTGGCCGTAAGTGGGTGTACTAAAGAGGGAAATCTCACATCCCTGAACGAAGTAATAAGGAGTTGGACCCAGTTATTGTGACAAGGACCAGACTACGAAAAAAAGGGAAGAGAAATTGAAGAAAAGAGGGTAGTTCTAGGTTATATTCTTGCCCCTCTTTTTGATTAGGACCAACCAGAAAAAATCTTGAATATCCTTTGTAATTAAGCCATCCCTTAATGACCGTAGTGGGAGGTCCACTATCTTCCTATATGTCCCACTTGCACAGGGCCTTAGAAGGTTCCTACTTCCTGGTACTACAAACGTTTTTGCCAACAAATTTGGATCATGTTGGATAAGATTAATTCTTATATCTATACTATACAGCAATTTTTCATGGTTAAAAACTGTTTTTTAGGTATAAATTGATATATTTGGATAAATTGATTAAATTCCAAAACAATTATTTTTAAGATAGAAAAAAATATTTTTAGTGAAACTAGAAGTTTGAAGTCTTAAAAACTGTTACATTATTTTGAAACCAATATCATTCTTCGCATTTTATTTCTGTAAAACTAACTACTAAACAAATATTATTAAATTACACAAATAAATCCACACACTTCTTATAATTTATTATATAAAAGTGAATTTTTTACACAATCTAAAGATTTTATATCTAAAAAAATCGTTTTTTAACAAACACATTCAAACATAAAACTGATTATTATAATCAATTATAGGAAGACTAAAATATATAATTTTGGTCTTTTATCTTTTAATGAAAATCCGTTGTGGTTCTTTATTTTTTAAAAAATTCAATTTGGCCTTTTATCTTTCTAACGTTACACAAAATCATCATTTCCATCATCTCCCTTCCAAACTCGGTTAGTATCACGTGTTTACAGAATAATCACTTCTAATTAACTAGAATTACGTGATATCAAACGTAAAATTAGGGAGACAGATTGAACTTTAGCTGGGGAATGGTTGATTGAATTCAAAGCGGAAAAATTTCAAAAAGATAAAAAGCTAGTGTCCATAAGCTGTTCATTTGATGATTTTTTTTTTTCAGCCGAGATATCTTGCATACACTCATATTTGTTCTTTCAAGTGCCACCGGAAACTTAGAGAGCTAAAAGAAAACCAAATGATTGTAGTTAGCTCGATAAAGCTGAAGCAACAAATAATTAATTCTCCTAGAACAATTTGAGAAATATTTGTAGAAGTCCTCTGGAAAGCAATGTTGGACTCATTTACTCCTATTTTGGGGTTATTGTTCGGCAATATTTTACTGTTTAGTGAAAAGCAACAAGTTGTTGTCCTTGTTGTTTGGTGTTCAGGAAATGTTGACATTTGAGACAAAAAGCAAATAAAGGTCGTGCTGCTTTTCATCTTTATTAGTGCTTGCAATGCCAAATGCTTCAGTTCTACTCCACTGTTATCTAAGTTAGCTTCTTCCTCCTTTTTTAATAAAAAATCATCAATCTAAAGTTAATGAACATTTAATTATGTATTATCTGCTTTATAAAGAAACTATATAAATAAAAATAGAGAAATAATAGAGGAGGGGGAAAATAAAATATGGTAACCTACTTATTTGATAAACAATTAGATTTCATAAATAATTACATACATTGCAGTTAATCAAGCTAACAGAGCTTAAGTCCATTTTTATGTGTTAAAATTCCACCATTATTTAGAAAAATGCTGAGGAAAGGATTGAAAATAGTTTTTTTTTTTTTTTTGATGAATTACAAGGGGCTAAGCCCCTGGAAAGGAGAAAACAAAATAGAAAGCACTAAAAGCCATGCGGAAAAGCAATACAAGCTTTGTCCACGTCCAAGCTTAAGAGAAATAAAAGGGGGAGGGACTTCAAAAATGAAAAACCCTCTATCAGAATTAACACCAAAGCTGGCAAGCTTATCAGCTACTTGATTGGCTCCACGCATGATATGGTTGAAGCACACAACATCATCTTGTCTTGAGAGGGAGCTAACTCTTCTTCTTAAAATATCACAGGGATGAGAGCGCTCACAGCCATCCACAATCCAACGAATAGCAAGCATGGAATCTGATTCAACATGAATGTTTCGAAAACCTCTATTCCAAGCAATTTGCAGACCATGCCAAATTCCCCACAGTTCAGCATTGACAACCGAAGCTTGACCCAAGTTCATAGAGTAACCAAATAAGAATTTTCCATCATGATCCCTTAGGATTCCGCCACACCCCGCACGTTTCCCTTGATCAGTAACTGAGCCATCACAATTTAGTTTAACAAATCCATGGGGAGGACGAGACCAAGCAATATCATTCCTGCTGGATGAGGGCTTCCGGATGCTGTCACAGATGTTAAGAAACTTTGCCGTGAAGTTATAGTGAGCAACCAATTTCCGGACAGTACACACTGCAGTGACAACTGTAGTGCTTTTGTTGTTATAGATTCTATCATTTCGAATTTGCCAGAGACAATCCAAAGCTACTGCAAAAGTGGAGTTCCAAAGAGCAGGCTTGTTGGGAACCCTCTTGGCCAGGTTATCAAGCATCGATTCATGAAGGTTAAGAGAGAGGAAGTCATGTTAGACCATTTAGTTATTGAAACTTAGAATATCATGTTATGAATTATTTCTCTCTAGAACCGGATTATATATATATATATATATATATAGTAGAGAAGAAAAACTAAACAAAATTAGAAAAGAAAAGGCCCGCAAGAAAATAAGTCCAACTCGTCTTTTTTACCGAAGAAAATCTAGAAGTGCCCGCACGTAACAACAAGGCAAGCTTTGCAATGGGGGTATGAAGGAGCCAGCTCCAATGCTTTTTTTTTTTTATAAGCAAAAAATGTATTAAAGTGAGTACGAGGGGTACCCAAACCCATATACAAAGAGTTAAAGGATTTACGTAACCAAAGTAGAGCTAGGTAAAATTTCAACCAAATGCACACAAGCACAAAACTGTTGTCTGCAGCAAGGTTGATAGATTACATTTCTCCACACCCCAAAAAATGTCCTAACTTGACAAAGAACTTTAGTAATTTGTCAAAACAAACAAGCACCCTACCACCCTCATCGTTGACAATGTGACCAGCATGACCAAGAGTCCAACCGCATGAAACTTTTATGAGGCTTAGTTCCCTTTGAGTAAAACTTCTTTCATATAACCACAAAAAGTCCAGGAATCATTTTTTATAAGTCCATCAGTATAAAAGTAGGCAGATAGAGATAGCGACAGTAGAATATGGGCAGCACAATTCCAGAATCAAATTTAATCAATTACTCCCACCCAATTAGAAGAAACAGCATCATAAAACCACCAATTGTTACCCCAATGTAATCTGCATATTGATTACCTTCACGAAGAACATGACCAAAGTTCAAAATCCAGTCCCTATGAATCAAATCCCTAAGACCCACGTAGAGATGAAGCTCGGGAGGAGGTTGCATGATTTGTGCGAGGACCTCCATACGACCCGAGAGGCAAAACACATTTCAAAATCTAAAGTTTAATTTTGATGTGCGATAACATCATCAATTAATGACATATTATCATATATATAACTTTTGAAGTAATTCTTATGATATTCAAATAATTTTAATAATGTATCAATACAGAATCAAACAACATAAAAAAGTGCATTGTAATTAAATCCATAGCCATCATTATAAAAAAAATAAAAAAATAATTAAGTGGTAGGTTAATTCGCTATGAAAAATAGTCCTTACTTGATTATCGGTTGCCTCGGATGAAAACCACAATTTATTAGGAGGATAATGAAATGGTTCTATTCGTTTAGAGCAGTGATTTTCGCTATTGATCATTGAAAAAATTGACGAATATATTATATGGAAGGGTCGAATTTGCAATATTATAAAAATAAGAGATCAAATATCCTAAAAAAAGGACCAAAATCATACATGGACAATTAGGGAGACCTAAAAATACAATTAAGCTTAAATTAAATTAAGATATAAAAGGTCAACAAAATCAATTAATCCTAATCCTTTATTATTTATGAATCAATAAATTAATTTACCTACTACAAAATTATTATTATATAATCCATTACTGTAAGGTAAATGCTAACCACTTGTTAAGATATAAATATATATATATATATATATATATATATCGTATTGAGAATTTCAAATGTTTTGATTTTTTATTTTTTATAAAACCCCTTTAAACTTTGATTTTAAATAGCAACACCCCCGTAATAATTAGGTGAGAACAATAGAAGTCAAAGCGAGGAATTCTCAGTTCAAAGCACGATGGCATAGGAGGCGAGGTTGAGCAGTCAATCACATGGGGGCCATTAGCCCATGCTGGTTGAGCCGGTGCACGTGCACGGTGTACCCTTGCGCCCTATACATCTTGGATTTAAATGAGAAGCGTTCACAACACATTTTTTTATTTTTTTATTTTTCAAAAGTATCATCCACATACAACTACGAAGACTAATCCCTCGAGATATTGGACGATATTTAAGGACTGACCTCTCCCAACCAGATTGTCTCCTTACACAAGAGTCAATGATCGAACATCTGATCACTTACTTAAGGGGCCCAAGTTCATCACCACTTAAATCAACCACATATTGTTCACAACACTCTTTTTAACACTCTTCTTGATACATGATACATCATTATATAATTTCATATGAAATTTATTAAATAAAACGAGTCCCACATGTAATTCACGTTATTATATAAAATTCTTTCAATGAGAAAAAAATGTTAGACAGAATGTTGAAAACGAGCTTTAGTAGCATTGTCAATTTATTTTTTTGGGTGAACTCGGGTATCTCGAGGTACTGAGATTCATTTGAGGGGTTGATCTCTCCCAACAGATGTTTTTCCATACACATGAGCCAGGGATCGAACCCCTGACCACATGCTTAAGGGACTCGATTATCTACCAACCGTGCCACATCATGTTGGTTCAGCATTGTCAATTTAAATATAAGGTTTTGTTAACCAATATTGCGAGATACTGATTAAGGAATTGAAAAAATACAATGATTTATTTTTTTTAGGGAAAAAAATACAATTGTTTATTGAAGACCTAGAAACTTTATTTCTAAACACATCAATTGCATTACTCCACAATAAGATTTCACCTTTTTAATTCCTTAACCAGTACCTTTAAGATTACTGATTAACATTCCCTTTAAAATATACTCCAACTCCTATTTAATAGAAAGATATTTGAAAAAAAACAAAAAACGATGTTTATTTTTAGAAAAATATGTTTTTAGTTTGATTGATATGTTTGGTAAATTCGATTAAATTATAAAAATATTTTTATTAGAAGACTGTAATTTTTAGAGAACTTAAAATTTTAAATAAAAATTATTAAATTATTTCAAAATTAGTAACACTTTTTTCATTCTATTCTTACAAAACTATCTATCAAATAAATATTACTAAATTATATAAATTTGCATACATTTTTTTATTATAATTTATAATATAAAAGTGTTTTTTTCCCTAGAATCCAAACAAAATAGATTGATTATCTAAAAATCAATTTTCAAAAAACAAATTCAATGTGTGTTCGGTTTCACGTTGAAAACCTTCAGAATTGATTCTGCCCTCTGTTAAACGTTGTTTTAATAAAAATGTGATGTTTGATTACTGTCAAGTAAAATTGATTTTGCCTCCAAAAGTGATTCTGACTAGAAGCTACATAAAGTAGCTTTTGAGTTTAGTTGAAAAATTTACATTAAGTTTTACACCAAATTTACTTTCAAAATAAAAACATCCAAACATAAATCACTTCACTTCAAACTCAATTCTAACAAAATCAATTTTACAAAATCTATTACATTCAAAATCACTTCTATCAAATGTTCATCTAAACACTATCTCAATCATAAAAGTGGTTCTATTATAATCAATTGTTGAAATAAAGGAAACGTGACTTCAGAAGTAAGGGAATCTTCTTGCCACAACTTAAAATTTAATAAATCGATCTGAGTCACCGGATTCATAATTACCATCATTAGTTTTATACTTTTATTAATCATATATAATTATACTATTTAATGTAGTATATTGAGTAATAAAGATATTTTCTTGTGATCCTTTACCAAAAAAAGTAACAGTAATATTACCCAAAAAAAAAAAGTAACAGTAATATCAGTCATCCAGAATTCTCTAGACCATTTCGAAAATGTGAAGAATCTTTTTAACTAGTACGTGAAAGGATCATAAATAAGGTAATTATTCATTGAAAAGTTAAGTATATTTTTTTCCAATGTATTGAATATAATATATAATAATACTACTTCCTATAAAAACATTATTTCTTAGATTTTTTTAAAAATGTCTTTAGGATACTTGTTAACATTTGCCAAAAATTCATTACAATAGATAGGGTGTTTGGTGTTTTTCAATGATTCACATAAGAGTAAGTGAGAGATTATTTTTTGTCATAAACACTCGGTATCTGAAAATTATACATTCTGACTAACTCGAGCCTAATCGCAAAGAGCTATTTAAGGCGGCAAAGTTCTCACAACACCTATTTTTTTCATTCATGGGATTTGAATATGAGACATTACTTAAGAGGAACCAAATTCCTTTTCACTTGAACCAACAAATACTATTACTTTACTTGTAAGTTTATTACTATGACGTTACATTTAGTCAATTATAATTTAGATTTAATTACAATAAATATCTTAAAAATCAGATATGGAGTAATATAAAAAATTATGTTAACACTACACGAAAATTAAACTCTTAAAGAAGCGTTTGGTAGTGGATTATTTTTTTGTTTTCCGGAATCGTAATTCTTTTAAAAAAAAAAAACATTACAGAAAACTAAAATTCTCAAGAATGTTTTTTTGGACTTTGCCCTAAAATAATTCCGTGGGAGAGGTGACAATCCTAATTTTTCATGCACATTGAAAAGTTTTTGTTATTTGAAAAGATACATCCTAATTTTTCATGAATAATATTAATATTAAATTAAAATATAATATAATTTTGTTTGGGAGAAAAGAACATAAAACAATTTTTTTATTAAATAAATAATGGGTAGGCGGAGGATGAAAAAAATAAAAAGGAGAAATAATTTATTTATATTTCTTTCACGCCTTTTAGCTTGCAGCCATAAATTGCGGAAAGTGGTTAAATTCAATGAAAGTTAGTACCAACTATACCAATTGCAGGCGACTGTCTGCATACCAAAGGCAGTTATTAATTTTTTATTTATTTATTAGAAGGTAGTTATTAAACTGGGAGAAATGATTTTTGTATATAAAGAAGATATATACAAAGAAGATATATAAAAAATAAACAAGAGTTTGAGATAAATATATATAATGTCATATACGGTATCCAAAATTTGATGTTCAAATAACATAACTCTTGATTTGGCAAACATGTAGGTCCACAGTCCACCTGAACAATGAAATGAGTAAGGATCTTAGACTTTTTAAACAATCAAGATAGAATTTTTTTATTAAATATAAATATAAATATATATTAATAATGTAACAATTTTTTAATAACTTTTTTCTTATGCCTGCCATTTTTCTTATTTGAAAGGTGTATCATGTCTTCTCTCAATTTTAGGCGATGACCCCATTTTATACTCAGAAAAATCCCTTTTGAATTTTGAGTAGTGAGAACCCTTATGTGGGATGTACCACCATACTTCACTGGGCTTCATTGGTTAGTCTCCAAAGGTGCAGCCTTCAGAGGCCGGTCTCGGCCTGGCTGGTGGAATGGTAGGGATATTCCTGCAAAGACACTTTGATGTCTAAATCAGTATATCGATATAGAAGAAAGGAAAGCCCACTGTGTACTCGCTGGTATCAAGACGATTCGTAAGGGGTTGGGGGAGTCTGTGATGATGGTTTGACACGTCAGCTCAACCACTTAAAATAATGAAGAATGTATTACCATTTATGTCACATTAATGGTCAGTCATCCAATCAGAGGTCGGATGACATGCTAGGTCTATGTCACTGGTCGACACTGCTTGGCTATGGTCGGCCATTTGGACCAGGTCCCAGGGCTGGTCCATAGCAGCAAGCATGAAAGTTGTCCTCAATAGTGTGATTCTGCATTGGGTGGTGGCTAGAGATGTAAGAAAAAGGGTGAAAAATAAATAAACATAATATGAGTACCTTACAAATAGCTAATAGAATAGCATGGAGCTTTTTAAATATGTTAAAAACTTACAATAACATGTAAAAAATTCAGGGCATTGATGCAACGCCCAAGTAGGTGCATTGTACAAAAATCCAATTTTCTTATTATCTTGTATTATTTTGTTCACTCATCCTCACTTCTTTATTTGGCATCCGTACTTCTTGAATATTAACGCTGGAAAACCATGTTTCTAAGCTAATGATATACTCGTATTAATCTTTGGTTAACTACTTAACGCCAAAAGGAATTCTCATGTTGTCTAGTATCACACTATCACCAGTTCTTAGAAAATGGTGGCAAATGCGTCAAAAAAAAAGAAAATGGTGGCAAATGCAAAAATGTCACTAATTCGCGACAAAAGGAGTTATTGTGTTGTCTAGTGTCACCAAAGTCAAATTCACATGGTCTCGTTTTTGTTGAATGCGGTGAATTTATTTATTTATTTTTGAGTTTGTGGGGTTTAGTCATGAGTTCTGACTTATTGTCTCTTATAATAGCAAGATGAGCCTAATCTATCCCACTACATGTTCCTTTTTTTTTACAATAAAAGGTTTGCCCTTATATATATATATATATATCGCGCATGATAGATTTCAGCTCTACGGAATTCACATGTAATTTGTTGTCCATTTTGTTATATCAATACTATGGCGTGCCTATTATGGAAGAGACTTTTTTAAGCATCTGCTGCTCCCGTATGCTCTTCTATTTTATGTGATTTTTTTTTTTTTTTGGAGGATGGAGGCTAAAGTGAAACTATTCGAATAATAGTATAGTAATAAGTGAATCCCGTATAGATTAATTTTAAAGTGGCAAATCAACCCGTGCCTTTGTCAATAGAGCAACAAGACCAGTCTTAGTTAGAAATCCAGTGTAGAACCATAAATCATTTGAAGTAAAAATTTAAAGTAAATGACAACATTTTTAAAATGTACAAAAAGATAATTAGTAACATTTTTAAAACGTTACAAAAAATTAGTAGCATTTTTAAAATGTTACAAAAAAATAGTTAGTAACATTTTTGAAATGTTCTAAAAAAAGGTAAATTAGTAACATTTCTAAAATGTTATAAAAAGAATAAATTAGTAACATTTTTTAAATGTTGCTAATGGTATGTCAAAGTGTTGTTAAAATATTTAGTAACATGGTCAATATATAACACTTGTCAAAATGTTACTAATGCAAATAGTAACATTTTTTTTTATAATTTAGTAACATTTTTCAAATGTTGCTAAATCTCAATAATGTAGTAGTGACACTCACATGCATAATTTATTGAAAATGAGTTTTTGAATGTTTGTTAGTTGTAATTATATTTCTAATTCAAAAATTGAAAACAGATCTGTATTGTATGTTGTATGTGGATTGTGAGAGTTGGGAAGAATTAGAATGGTATACTATGCACCTTCTTTTTTGATTGTCAAGATTTTGTGGACATGTACCCATATGAGCATAAATTACTGAAATCAACTATTAAATTTGGACCAGAAGTGAGTAAATAGCACAAAGCTATTTGCAGCATGTTTGGTTCTGCATCCTTTCACCATCCGACGCACGTCTACTCCCAAAACGTGCTTCCAAGGAGAAAACCCAGATGTTTAGCAACCTGCAAGCACGCGATTCTTCAGCCCCAAAAGCGCGTATGAAGTGAAGCTGCACAGAGTAGCTTCTGGATCTTAGGGGAACTCGATTTTGATTTATGGGAGAGGGGTATTCTCTTTTTGCCCTTCTTCTATTTGCATCTGATGGTTGGTGTGTCTATGGCTATGTATTTATGGTGGTCACCAACAATCTTCCCTTCACATTCATCCATCATTTATTTCTCCCTTTAATTCTTTCCATTATGGTGATTATTCTCATATATGGTTATCACTTTACCCTTCCTTCAATTCTTTCATTCATGATCTTCCCTAGGTTCGTTCAATTAATTTGGGCAACAGTGATATGGTGAGCATTCCTTTCTCTGATATGGATTGTATGCATTTTGTTGGTTTAGGTTTCATAGTTGATCCTTTCTCTAATAGGGAAATTCTGTTGCACTTCCTAGTTCCTTATATCTGCTGATGCATTTTCACTTTTAATTGTTTGAATTTATTGTGAATTTATTGATTTCAACTGTATTTCTCATGTTCACCCACCATATTTACTGCTCATTGTTTCTCCTATAAACAGGGCTCCTTCCCCTTCTCAGTTGGTCATATTTATTTGCTACCTTGTGTCCCAAGGTAATTCCTTGTTCTCTCTGTGTGTGTGCTCAATATACTTGTCCTCTCTATGTGGGTGTTTCTGTTTCTGTTATATGGTAAACTGGTTCATGCTGCTTTGCTAGGAATTAATATTATCATCTTATATTTTTATCTCTAATTTATGTTCATGACATTAGCTGCACTGTATATGCAAGTCATTTTCTTTTGCCAACTGTATTATGCATTTAGGACGATTTTCTTCCTGAGCTTCATTTATTTGGTCATTTTTTGGGTTCTTTGGTTTTTGTGGTTCTCTGTTCTGGTTTGTTCCTTGCTATTATGTTTCTGTTCTTTGTTTTGTTCATTTTCTTTTTGGTTTGTTGCTTGTTGTTCTGGGTTTTTGTGCTTCGTTTATGCATTTAGGACTATTTTCTTCCTGTTTCTCTGCTTAGTTTGCAACTATTGCTGTATTTTGGCACAGCAATAGTAACATTTTTGAAATGTTTTAAAAAAAAGGTAAATTGGTAGCATTTTTTAAATGTTGCTAATGGTATGTTAAAGTGTTGTTAAAACCTTTTAGTAACATGGTCAATATATAATACTTGTCAAAATGTTACTAATGCAAATAATAACAATTTTTATAATTTAGTAACATTTTTCAAATGTTGCTAAATCTCAATAATGTAGTAGTGACACTCACATGCATAATTTATTGAAAATGAGTTTTTGAATGTTTGTTAGTTGTAATTATATTTCTAATTCAAAATTTGAAAACAGATCTGTATTGTATGTTGTATGTGGATTGTGAGAGTTGGGAAGAATTAGAATGGTATACTATGCACCTTCTTTTTTGATTGTCAAGATTTTGTGGACATGTACCTATATGAGCATAAATTACTGAAATCAGCTATTAAATTTGGACAAGAAGTGAGTAAATATCACAAAGCTATTTGGTGAAATAGGATTGTATGAATAAAATGTTAACAATTATTCAGATATGCCAAATACAAATTCTCTAATTGTTTTTCTGCACTACTAACAGAGGAGAGTGGACTAAACAATAAGTCAAGATCCTTTAATTTATTTTAATTTCTTCCTTGTATCTCATGAACAATGTTTTGGAAATATCTACTATCATCTTAAAAAAATTCAAAGAAATATCTAGGTTGAGAAACCAAAATTTACAATTTTAGGAGGGTACACTTCAACAAAAGCATAACTTTAATTGCTTTCCTATTTTTCTCAATTAAAAGTTATGAGAATGACTATGAATGATATATATGGTCTCATGTACTGTAAAGGGTATAATAACAGAAAGTTAGTTATTCTGTTAAAGGCTAGTTATGTTAGTTGTGCAATCAGTTGTAAGAGCTAATGCTCTATATATTCAGACAAGTGCAGTGTATCTAAGCAATGCAATCTATTGAATGATAAGCACAATTACTTCGATCCCTTTCTCTCCTTGGAGCTATCCTTCTCTACCTTGATCCTCTGATACCTTTATGTATAGTGGGTTGGGCATATAGCTGATAATTTTTATAAAACAAAGTGTAGTCTTGAGTGCCAAAGATTTACTACTATTTATTATCAAATATCTATACGTTGTAGAAATTGCCGCTGTTAATCGCATAGCCATACAAAGAACACCATAAGAGTGTCCAGGTAAACATCCTACTTTTAGGAGGAAGAATAAAAGTTTATTTTCATTTTGTTTGAATGTGTTCAATTGCAATTAATCTTATTTACCAAACACAGTTGGTGTTACAAAAGGGAATTCTTGGTTGACATATTTCCAATCTAGGAAAAGGAGCAATTGACCACCAAATTGGTTAATGATGTTCAATGAATGGTTGATGAGTGCCTAACTATTACTATATATACAAGTCATTTGACAGCATGTGTAAATACCAGCGTGATTTGCAAAACAACATTGGTACCAAACTAGTTTTTTTCCCCCCTTGATGTTGCATCATGAGTTTCTTAGTTATTTCATTAATAGATCCAATATTTATTGATTGATGAAATGTCGTCTACTTATTTTCCTCACAGTCTGCCTTTTTCCGCACAACAATGTGGCATTGAAGTGTGTCGAACTCCTTATATTGTTACCTCATGGAATTCAAATCTTATTTTGTAGTTCCAATAATTCTATTTTACACTTTTGCATTGCTTGGTATAAAATAGATGCAGAAATTTTAAGAGAATTTAAGCAAAATCTAGCATAGGGCTTATGTACGAGTCTAAAGTTGTATGCTTTTACATATACACTCGTACTCTCTTTGGACGAGACAAGGAGATTCAGATTAAGAGAGGCAGGAGCAGAGGAAAAAGACGAGTTGGAGGAAGGAGAGTCATAGGATTTTCGACTTCTCTGATTCTTTACTTGTTTGACATGTTTATTTGTTATCATATGAAACAATGGGGAAATATGAAAATACAATTTTATTCATTATAATTAATATTTCTCTTTTTTGTATTTTTTTAAAAATAATATCAAATCATTGATTAAATTTAAGGTCAATTTGTGTTCCTCGTTGCTCTCTATTATATCATATCCACCTATTATCTGATGAGTTATTTGTTGTATATCAAATATTGGATATGATAAGCTTATCAGACTTATATATTATCCTGATCTTATCGAACTCTTTTATTCTATCGATCTTAATATTATCTTGACCATCAAACGAATTCATCTGGACTAGAGGTTGAAATCGTAAGATGGAAAGATTGAAATTTTTTTTTATAATAGATGGAAATATTGAATTGAAAATGGACGAATGATAGGCTAAGATAATCGGCGAAAATTGTAAGCTTCCCTGCAACAAGAAAATGATACTGAGTCTCTGAAGTGACTGAACTATAGAAGGCTAGAAGCCGTGAGCATACTCAACTCAACTCAAGTATCTCCATCTCTCTCTCTCTAATTAATTTTCATTTAATTAAACTTATGAAAATTTGTTAGGGTACTAGTACGTTTTTAAAGTGTGTCATATTCAATTATACTCCCTCCGGTCCTTATTATAAGAGGTAAATGATTACTTTTTTTTATCTAAAATATAAGAGACATGCATGTATTTTGACAAATATTAAATGTTCATTTCCAATTTTACCCTTATTTATAATAGGGTTTATATTTACGAGACAGTGTAACTTTCAATACAAGTAGGTTTGTTCATTAATTATTGAAGGGTTAAATTTGTAAATTTATATGAATATTAATTACAAGTAGCTTATTTCAATGCATTTCTTTAATCTGTGTGTTTTAGGATTTTGCCTCTTATATACAGGATCAGAGGAAGTATTAATTATTTAAGGAATGAAATACTTTACACATGACTCTGTGGGACATACACGTTAATAAAAATCTATTTTAATTATAAGAATCTTTTTATCACTATCTCACTGCTATAAACCTTTCGTTGTACGGCTACTTTGCCTCCTCGAGGAGGGGCCGTGGGTCCCACGAGCGAGGTGCACAGTACACATCGCTACGCCACCACGCCTCATCATTACTCACCTCACTCCCTTGATTTGATTCCATTCTGGGAATTTTCCCGTACGGGGAGCCCCACGGGGAGAAGCTGGATTCGTCGTTTTACGGACAACCACATGGCATGATACACGGGGGCCTTTCGTCATCGTACTTAAGACGAAAACGACGGTGCGCTTCGCTAAGCGACTAATTGGACTGTGAATGTGAGGTCGTTTTATGTCAGAGAGGGTGGGACTCCGGGGACAGTACCATTGTTGGCAGTGTTATCATTGGCATAAGTGTGCTCAGACTCTTTCTTTCTCTTTGGTCAAACCCTTCTCCATTATTAATATGATTAGATTAACTTACTCCCTCTGGTCCTATATATAGGAGACAAAATTCTAAAACACACAGACCAAGGAAATGCATTGAAATAAGCTACTTGTAATTAATATTCATATAAATTACAAATTTAACCCTTCAATAATTAATGAACAAACCTACTTGTATTGAAAGTTGCACTGTCTCGTAAATATAAACCCTATTATAAATAAGGGTAAAATTGGAAATGAGCATTTAATATTTGTCAAAATACATGCATGTCTCTTATATTTTGGACCAAAAAAAATAGTCATTTGCCTCTTATAATAAGAACCGGAGGGAGTATTTAAAATCAATTAATGTCAAACTAAAGTAAATTAAGGGTCTTGACATCGAGTATCCTCATCTTGTTTAACAAATTCAAACAAGGTAATTATTAATGAAAAAATTAAGTATATTTCTTTTTAATATATTGATTACACAGGTCCTTGGAATACTAATTGGCATTTGTCTTAGAGTCTTGCTAACGAGTGTCGTAAAGACATTGGTTAAGGAATAAAAAAAATTTATATTGAGAAACTAAATGTAATATTTTTTTTATGCTCTAAATGTAATATTTTTTCTATATGTTAAATACATAATTTTCTCGTATAAAATTTTGTTTTCGATTTATTGAACGATGTCACAAGAATACTTATTAGCATTCACCATATTCTTAAAGTAAATAAATTCTTTTATTGGGTTCAAAAGGTCAAAAGCTAACTGCAGCGGCAGAGAATATTTTGAGATGAACTGTAGTTCATCGGTCCCATAAATACACCATTAGCTTCTTGAAATGCAAAGCAATCAATTAATAATTACAGTTTCACAGCTAATGTCATGGCCCTAACCCAAATAATTAAGCTATGATAGTGACAATGTATCATAGACGTCGTAATCAAGTGCTTAGTCCCACCATTTCTAATTATTAGTGCTTGAAACTCAATAACCAACACTTGAATGTACATTCTCACAATATTCTCAAACCATGCTAGCCAGGTTGATGCTGTTATATTATTTTGTAGACACTCAAATTATTATTTGATATATATAAAGATATTTTTAAATATAAGTGTAATTTTATTATGACTTTCACTGTTTCACATCCTATGCATATTAAATAATAATTTAATTATTAATGATAAACCATATTTAACACACAAAAAAAATCCATTAACCATATGAAATGAAAAGGATGACAGCATGCAAACTGGAATGACCGTGCTCAGATTTTTGGAGTGATGAGGAAGCAAAGATGCGGTGACTCATGAATGGATATATGGATCCATCCATTTTCTAACCAAGGGCCCATACCGAGTATTATTATGGAGAAGGTTAATGTTGAAACTTGAAACCTCATTAAATCAAAATTCAAATGTGATAGGGGAAAACTAAGAAAAAAGAGAAAATAAAAATAGATATTTATGAGAATATTGTTAAGTATACATATTTATATAATTAAAAGTTAAATTAATTTTTTTCATTGTTTACGTACTTTATCTCAAAATGTTTGTGAAAGGGATATTTTTTTCTAATTTAATTTTGATATATTGTTATTGTAAAGTTTTTTATAATGTTAATCAATCATAAATCGTTTTATGCATAACTTTTAAGATAATTGTGATGAGAAGGTGGAAAATGATATGCGGTAATTTTAAAGATACACTTTCATATGATATATCTTATATTTTGTATAATTTACTTATTTCACTATATCTAGTTTTATTTTATTTTATATGGTTTCATTTTAATTTTATTATATAGGTAAATCTAAGATATAGATTGCCTAACCTCAAGGGGTTGGTCTAGTAGAGCATGACAGGGTCTCATATTTGACAGGTTACAAATTTAGCCCCCACTAGTCTCCTTAGGAGGAGGTAAATGCAAATCCATTTGTATGTGTTCATTGAGCCCGGATATTTTCCCTGCCTTGGACTGGGGCACAATCCTATTATCCTAAATTTTCTTGATAAAAAAGATACTAATTACCTAAAATGGAGTATATAATCTAGTAGAAGTGCTAAGGCGACGAGTCCGGAGGAGTTTAGTTTAGTCCGTATTAGATTAATGTTTTTATTTTTTAATCGGACAATTTGTATGAATTTAAACTCAATATGATCATGACCTTATACCGACTATGTTGGAATCGGGCCAACTCGATGTAGGATGAAGCGCTTACCATTAGGCTAAAAGCTATAACTGTTAGACGGGGCACAACTTTATTTTCTTAAGCCTAATAAGAGTCAGCACCATGTCTCGATCTGACTACTGCCCCCCCGGGCCTCACCACACAACCCATATTTTACTGCGGCCCTACTCGGGCCTCACCAAGGCAAGATGCTGGCCCACTGCCAACAGTATATATGGGGCGTATATGGAGAAATAGAAGAGGAAAAATACAAAAATGAAGTCAAGAGCGTCAATAATATGGATTTTTATTTTAGTATTTTCTTTAGTTTCTATAATTTTATTTAGTTAAATGAGTTTCTTACATTCTTTTAAAATTATTTGTGACTTGGATAAATTGAACATTGTGGACGTGGTTATATTTTTTTTTTCCCCAATGATATATGAATTGTGACTTTTGAGAGTGCTGCCCACGACAATTTCTTTCGTCACAGTAAAAAGAGTAAAAGGGACTTTTCTTTTGACTTTTCTTTTGACTTTCTGACCCACTTTTGTTCTTTATTCTGTAATCAACTTATTAAATATATTGATTAATGCAGTGAACGCAATTTTCATTTTTTTTTATAGAATATTATATCATAAAAAGAAAAAAAAAAACTGATAACAAATAGAATGATTTCCAACAAGATCGACAAGATTTGAAGCATAATAGAGGGAATTTTTTTTTTTTTTTGGGGGGGACAAATAATAGAGTGAAAGTTGAATTGAGATTATATATATTTGTTTTATTCTTCACATGATATATTTTGTTTTACGGAGCTATTCGGATCAGGGCTGAACAGAAAAGAGGGGAAGAAAACTATAATAAAAGAGAAATCAATGGGTTCAATCACGTGGGCTTTGGTTTAGCCGAAATAGGAAATAACTGGACCCGGTTCCATTATATCATTTAAATGGTTAAAGTTAGAGGTTTACGTCAAAGTTTGGGCCATCATGTAAACATATAGAATGTCACAGTTACAAGTATGGTATTCTGTTATGATCAATGTAAAGGTGTACAAAGCATTGGCTTACGATAAATTTTTGAGTACGTATGTTGTACATATAAGGAACAGTTTCGATGCGGTACTCATCTAGATTCTAGACTGTGCTCCAAAATTTCTCTTTTAATTTGTGGTTGAAAACAAATGATCCAGCCTGTATATGAGGCCTAAATATTGACCCAAATATTTGTAGATCAAGATCGTAAAATTGCTATTGGACTCAATCAACAGAACACGGCCCGCCTCTCTAAAAAAAAAAAAACCTAAAAACTAAACATGGTCCGCAACTAAATTTGCATAATAATCTATAAGCTAAAAAACAATGTGATGGAGCCATTTTGGGGAGGCTAGATGGTCAGAATTACAAGTTTGTTAGTAATCATGTGATGATATTTAAAAAGTTTATTTAACTTCACATTTCAATTTTGACTTTTCATGTGTGATTCAAAAGTTTTGATTTACCCCTCTCAATTACTCTCATGTAAAAATACATCTCTCACCTGATACATCTCTTTCTACACACAGAATCTCATAATTTAGACAAAATCAATATTATTTTTTGTATGATAAAAAATATTTACTAGGAGTTTCTTTATTATATTATATTTTCTCAAAATAAACTCATCACTTATTGTATATATATTATATAACAAATAAACTCATAACTTTTCCGCAAAAGAAGGAAATCCTCCATTACAAAAATGAATAATAGGATACGAAATAAGGATATAAAATAGAGGTAGAGATCATTTCCATTTATAATGATAAATAGAGATGTCCATTACTAAAGTTTTGGGATAATAAATGCATGGAGGGAAATATATACATGTGTATAAACACATTTATTTATTTTTAATTTTTTTTTGGAACTCACGTCCTTTATTAGCCATTTGAGCCGAGTGAGTCCACTAGAGTAACTTCATAGCTTCAGTCCTTCAGGCCCACTATGGGACTAATATCTAGTTCAGATAGATGAAAAATGGAGAGATCTTTTTCTCCTATCATGAGATTTATTTATTTATTTTTTTGGTTCAAGATTATTTTAAGATAAATAAGGTAGCGTTGCACGACAATATCATACTCAAGTTTCTTTGCTTCTGTACCAAAAAGACAATATCATACTCAAGTGCCAATTGAACTACTTATAAATAGCCTATCTAACTTATCTTCTATATTTACTTATTAATGGCCTATCGAACTTATCTTCTATATTAATGTTCCAAAACTATTTTCCCGAGAGACTTCTATTTTTTATTTTGACATTTTAAATAGAAAAAGTTAAGATGATGCCAAGATGCTAGTGTGTATATATGTCACAATTAATTGGTTCTGATTAGACATTTTCCAATCAATTAGACCCATTGCTACTATAGTGTCAGCAGTTGATATTTTTCTTAATTGTGTGAAATTTAGACTGTATGTATTTCTGCCTTTATTAACCACAATCATTCATCTCTAACAATCCGGTATTTCAGTGGTGCTCCTCAAAAAAAAAAAAACTTGTGAAGAGAGTACTAGTTTCTTAAAAAAGATTAGTCTTGCATCCAAAGAAAATTAATGCTGTTTGTTGGGGGGGGGGGGGGGGGGGGGACCTTGTAAAAACAAAAATATATATCCAGATGCGGCTCTAAAATAATATTAAACGAACATAATTATATTACTAAAAGGAAATTTATGGGTAAGTTTGTGTTATAGGAATATGTGTATTTTCTAACATAGTTCGCATTCCCTCTCATATATATCAAAAGTTAATTTGCATGCAAAAGTGGTTTGGAAATCATTAATTTAGAGACAAAAAAAATTGTCTTCTTTTCGCATATATATCCACGAATGAATGGTTCGGAATTATTCAATTCAGAGACAGAAGTCCACAAACATGATGCATGTATATTAGCACATATAAAGAAACATGATATTTCCCGTTGTCATGAAGTTTTTGACAACATTTATGATATAAAACCCTAATTTATAGTTACTGAAGAAATGGTTTTTGTGCATGTATCTCACATGCTCATATTTTATTAGTTAACCAGCGATTGGAGATTGAGTTTCTTCTGAAATGCTTCATCGTCACAGTGCCTCTAAGTTGAAGCTTTGTTGTACTTCCATTGCTAGTTCCTCCAGACTTAGCTGACATTCCAGCCCTATCTGTTGTAGTAAAATAAAATCAAACAAAGGTGCCGGATGAAGAAGAATATTAAGAACCAAAGCAAAATGTTGCAAGTTAATTTCATTATCCTTCAACCAAATACAAAGCAAAGACAATGACCACTCTATTGGAGAATAACTATATAATCAATATTTTTGTGCTTAAAATTTTCTTATTTCTTACATTACTCCACTTTGTTTTGTTTTTTTTTTTTAATTATTCTCTTGAACAAGATCACCCTTCACTTCCATATCCAAATTTGCAGTAGCATGAAATGTGATATTACTCACTGGTTCTTTTTTTTTTTAGATAAGCTTACTCACTGGTACTTTTATTACATGCATATGCAAGATACATATACAAGTACCAACCAAACACGTCCGTTTCATAGTCACAGTTTAGAATCACTAAAACTGGAGAAGTTGGGTTAGATGAAAAGGCTTCAGTATGAATACATGTTGAAGGTTAATTTACATGTGGAATTCATGGCAAGCAAGTCCTACATTGAAGATTGAGGAATTTTATGTTGGGAATCAGCATAACAAAGCACTAATTTAATTTTTCAATAAATTAACATAAGGAGTGAAGATACAATTGCTCACTACATTTTTTCTTAATCATGAGTTTGACATAAGTCATTTATTAATGTTAGTAAGTGTGTTTATTAGTTTATTTAATGTTTTAAATTACTTACAATTAAAAAAAAATCTTTGGAAAAATATATGATTATTTCCTAAAAAATTATCGTTATGGAGTTTGTATCAAAGTACCGTTTAAAGACGTGTTAGAACATGTAACAAAAAAAAAAAGAACAGGAAGAAACATAGAATATAAGTTCTATTATATGTTTAATATATTTTATAAATAGAACATAACAGGATATATAAGAATAAAAAGTAAAACATTTAAGTTAGTTGGAATAAAAATGGGTACTTTGGCGCGCACGCAAGTAAGAAGTTGACTCTCATTAGCAAAATGGTGCAAAATTCGTGCTGTTCAAAAATCAAGAGGAGCAAGTGACCTTAATCTGTTTATTATAGTAATCTCTTTCACATCCTTTCACTTGCACTTTATGTAGTTGCTTTAGATATCGAAAGTGATCAGGTCCACCATTTCCTAGAAAGCTATGTCTTTGTGTTTGATTCATTGAACTGGCTTGAAACCCTAATTGGTACGAGAATGCAATAAATCACAAGATTTGAGAATCTCGATGTTACCTTTATTTTTTTGCGACAAAATCTCACTGTTACCTAATTCCTTGAACATTGCTAGCCATATATGTATATTAACTTTATATTAATCAAATAAAAGCCAACGGGATTAATATTAAGCATGAATTTATAAAGCAATTATCACAACATATAATTAACAGTTATGCGTTTTACCTTAACAACAAAGTGGTATAGGACCGTGTCCTCCATGCTACTGATGTTCAGATGAAGTACTTCAAATGAACGACTTTCCAAAACACTTATAATCTTTGCAACTTGACCCGGAATTCTGTGGGAAATTACCTTCAGGATCACATTAGAACCCGAGATTTTCACTTCCACATCCGCAACTGAAGAGTTGCAGGTTGCTCCTAGTTCCTTAAAAGAATGATCGGTCCCAATCCCGGAGGAGCTATCAAGTTGAAGACGTGTTGGCTGCAGTGTTCTTGGACTCGGGCCAGGGCTAGGGCTTAGACTCTTTCTTCTTTTCTGGGACTCCAAGGCTTCAAGCACTTGGTGTAACTCCTTGATGAATTCTATCACTCCCCCTATTATAGATGCTTGATCTCCCTAAAACCAAACAAAAGGAAAAGACTCGAGAATTGATCATAGACACATACGAATACATATCATCTTCTATTCCATATTAGTGTACCATACCTTATCTCGATAAGTAATATTTTGTCATCTACTTTTTAGATTAAATTTTAATTTGTGTGACAATATATTATTGGTTGGGGACATGTATGATATATCAGGATATGTGATCTCTATCCGACGCATACACACGACGGTGAAGAAGAATAAGAAAGTGAAAGAGAGAAGAAGTAGAGAGAGAATAATACCCTCTTAATATAGAAACATGGGGTTAAGGACCTTAAAACTTTGAGATGTTCATTCATCTGTCTTCTCCTGTTCCTCTCGACAGCTATGTGAGACATGATTTGGTTCAAGACAACTATGGAATTGAGAGTTGAGACTTTGCTATTGTTTCTCCTTTTGTAGCTAGTTTTCTCACACAGGAAACAAAGTCTGCTCTATTTATAGCAGAGCAGACAAAGCAAGAGTCCTCAAGGAGCAAACAACTCTATCTAACTTGGTTCGTAATAAATGCAATAGGTTGCTTTCCCGTGAAGTATTCTTTAACGTAGTATGCATAGTTACACATATACATTCTCTCTCTCTCTCTCCCCTCTCTTGCTTATAAACATTACGCGTCTCACGTTTATGCTCTTGCGTCAATTACGTGCCCTCGTGAGCTAAAACAGGGTGAAGGTTATTTTCTCACCTTTCCCATGCATTTTTATCTGTTCCCCTTATTCCTTCGTTCATGCATGCCTTGCTGAGATCTTCATCACTCTACTTACATGTCGCAACCATACAGTATATCAAAAACATTTGGCGGGTTCGAAAATATTTGTTTAATTTATGTAGCCTTTATTGTAATCGCATCATGTATATATATGCAATGAAAATCTATTACAGCATTGCAGTTCCACTGTTGCAGGAGCAGTTTGGTTATTGTACACCGAATGTTGCCAACCCTAACATATACTATTCTTCTTGGAAGAGAACCGCGGCTTTTCATGACAAGAAATTTCCTATACCCTCGCAATTAAGAAAAAACTCTTATTTATAAGTTTAATGACGCAATTTGATCCCTAAAAAAAAATCACGGATACATTTTGGTCCTTAAAAAAGATAAATTAACATTTGGCTCCTCAAATAAACGAGAAATTAGTTCATCATATCAGTTCCAACGTCTGTTTACTTGTTTATGTGTCTCGTTAACCATCATGTTTGTTCTGTTGATGGTCCTGCGTGGCTTATAATGAATTTCTAACATAAAAAACGAATTAAAAGTGAAAAAATATGCTCAATTTTAAGATATCTTAGTTTTTAAAATTGTACGTGTGTTTGTTCACTTTTCTTCATTTTTCATGGTGGAAATTCGTCATGGGCCACACATGACCACTGACGGCCAGACATGATGGTTATAACAGAGTATATAGGCAAGTAAACAGACGTTGAAACTGATCTGATGGACTAACATGTCCCACATTTATAAATTTGAAGGAATAACTAGCTAATTTATTTATTTTTTAGAGACCAAAAGTGTACTCATAATTTTTTAAGGGACCAAATTGGGCCTTTAGTATATTTTATATTATTGAATCTTGAATGCATAGCACATCAACTTTGTAAGTTACTAGTATCTCTTACTCCCTCTGATCCTATATATAAGAGGCAAAACCCTAAAATACACATATCAAGGAAATGCATTGAAATAACCTATTTGTAATTAATATTCATATAAATTTACAAAATTATCCCTTATATAATTAATGAACAAACCTACTTACTAATATATTGAAAGTTGCATTGTCTCGTAAATATAAACTCTATTATAAATAAGGGTAAAATTGGAAATGAGCATTTAATATTTGTCAAAATGTATGCATGTCTCTTATATTTTGGACAAAAAAAAATAGTCATTTGTCTCTTATAATAAGGACCGGAGGGAGTATCTAACTACGTTTTTAATACCATAATATAACGTGTTAAATATTATTTAATAATCAAAGCAATTTTTTTTCCCCTTATATTGAAAGTAGCTTTTTCTTTTTTGGTTAAACCCGGGTATCCTCCGCCCGGGAGCCAGAGACTAATCCCTCTACTCGAGGTACTGAGATTCATTTAAGGGGTTGACCTCTCCCAACAGATGTTATTCCATACACATGAGCCAGGAATCGAACACCTGACCACATGCTTAAGAGACCTAGTTATCTACCAACTGTGCCACATCATGTTGGTTAAAAAAAAATACATTTTCTTATAAGCAAATGTTAAATGTTAGTATTTTGTTAGTAAGTGAGATGCTAGTGTTAATGATATGTATGCTAGTATTCTGAGTTTTTTTTTGTTAATTAGTATGCAGTTTTTTTTTTTTGATAAGTCAAAAGTATATTAATTGAGAATATAAGGGATACTCCAAACCGTAAACAAGAACAAGAAAAGAAAGAGAAGGTGAACTGTGAACTGTGTAAAATTGATAATGCTCCTGAAAATGATAAGCAGAATCAAAGCTACAAAGCCGCCCCGCTGAAGAAGAAAGGCTATAAATAGAGAATCCACATGCTTTAGACTACAAACTGGGACTCCACAAGTCCAGAACCGGATAAATAAACAACCAAACCCAAAGCACAAAAACACAGGCCCGATATATGACTAGAACCCAAAAAGAAAATCCAGACTGAAAGATTCTTGTAATTAAGTGCTTCCAAAATCCGAATAAGCAATGCCACCACGACTCATTATCCAAGTAGTTTCCTTTAAAGCTAGAAATAAGTAAGGCACCCTCAATCAGGCAAGACACGTAGTATTTTGTTAGTGTTAACATGTTGGATTCTTAGAAGGGCCGTTTGATTAGTAATATTCATACTGATTTTCTTTATCTTTGTCGGTATGATATATATGGTATCTTCCTTGTTTCTTCCTTTTGATACTTTGTATAAGGGCTTGTATTTTTTTTTTTTATACTTTTGCTTAAAAAAAAAAGGTACCGAACTACACCTCTACATGAGTACTTTTATTTTTATTTTATTTTATTTCGACCCAATGAGCCAAAATTAAGTAAATTTTATGAGAAAACAGATCAGACTATAGGACTAAAAGGAGTGAGCATGGAGTTTTAATATATTTTTTATAAAAAGAATTTACTGATCATCACTTGATGGGAAACTTAAAATTGTAGCTTATATCATTGAAACCTTCAAACACGTCGCAATTTTGTTTATATATGGCTGGATTGATTCATTTTTTAGTACCACTATTACTATATCACTTTTATTGGTGAGACTGTCAAGTATTCCCTCAAATTCCACTGGTTTTCATGTTACATGTAGCCTATGACAAATTTTAATTACACTCCCAAGCATATATTATATTTAGTGTGCATGCAGTGCCGGCCAAGGTGCATGTAGGCCTAAAATAAAATATAAAATGAGGTATTTTATAATTAATTAAAATAAAAATAAGTGTCTAATTTTTAGAAAATGAGAAGCCTATTTTTTAGAATATAAAGTGATGGTAAAGTGATCCGCAATTTATTTTTACGAAGGAGACCTAAAGTCTTTGCTTTCGTGCCTTCAGACCGGCCTTGGGTGCAGTTTTTCCTTAAGATAATAAAATACACTTTATTACTTGTGCCAAGAAGAGTACAATATCCAAGACCAAGAGGTACACAACCACAACACTTTTGCTCAAACTTGAAGTAAATTAAAAGAAACTGTACTCCATTATTTTCAGTCAACAAACATACGAGAGCCTTTATTTAACTCGAGATAGAAAGATAAGTGAACTGAAAACTCATCATCACACCCAGTAATTAAGATGGAAAAGAAAAATTAATTAGCTTCTGATTTGGGAACATCTTGCATTGTGACGGAGCAGTGAGGAGCTAAAGCTTAGTTTAGATGAAACCAAATCAAACTCCAGAAGGTTGTCCTCCAATTGATGCCCACCAATAACAACCGATGTCCTTGGCTCTTTACCTCCATCCACAAATCCAAGACATGCTACATTTTTCTTAACCAATACCATTGAATTGCCACCATATATTGTCCACAGCACTCCCTCTTGTAGCACCAAATCAATAGTGGGCACATCTAATCCTGTGATGGTCCTACCAATGGTGCTGAAATCAAAACATGCTTCAAACGGTGCCACTGCTGCCACTTTCTTTATTTTTCTGTCAGAAGCCCTCTTGACAAATTCTATAACAAGGGGTTTATATATGGAACTACGTAACACAGTGAAAGGATTCACAGTACTAATTTTTGTTCCCCCATTTCCCTTACCATCAATGGATAACAAGCGAGAATTGAAGTTAAGAACATTGCCATCAATCTTTATTGATTTCACACCTATGAAGTATTCATAAGAGGGATCACCTTCTGAAAAGATTGGAGCTGTGCTAAAGGGGTTGACAATGAGCTTTGTGGTGAGAAGAAACTGGGATGCATTATTTTGATGAGGTGCACCACCAATGAAGAGGTTTCCAAGTCCTTTCTTGTTTGAAGACGGTAAACAAAGAGCAAACTTACGACTATGACTTGATGAGAGTTGTGTTGGTAATGCAAGTTGTGTTCTTCCAAGCCCTAAAATCCCTTTACTTCCTTGAGGTAAGCCTTGTAGAAGTGAAGGGTCGCTGCTAAATCCATCAGAGTTGGTGCAGCCAGAAAGCACGTTAGGGAGTGTGGTATGTGATGAAATGAAGAGGGTATCTTCACCAGTGTCACCGCTGAAAATGGCATCAGCGAAAGGGTTGAGTATGGAGGCACCACACGTGTCGTTTGTGCAACCTGGTTTGAAATGGGCCACTGCAGCCAGTGCAACCAGAACCACCGGGGCATGTTTTGGAGTCACAGTGGAGAGGACGGTAGGTTGAAGAGTTGTAGTGGTTGTTGCAGTCGTACCATAGGAATGGTCCTCCAAGATCAATGACTAGGTTGAAGTTGTGGCGAGGAGTTCCTATGCCAACTGAAGTGTAGAATAGATTGGTTTTTGGGTCTTTTCCAATGGGTAAGACAACATTATTATGTGATTGTGCCAAACAGGAAACAGAAAGAAGGGATATTGAGAGGAGGGAGAAAAGGATGGAAGTAGAAGAAATATTCATTGTGAGCTGATCAAGTTTAATGCAATAGTGCACAGAATGCTTTGCAGGGTTAATTACTCTTTTATAGAAGGAGGTACTGTGATAAGTCTGATATGGTACATTTACTGTTTTGATTTATTTTATTTTATGTATCAAGGTTTTAAGTTTTAATTTGCTGTCGCGGTTACAGTTACGGTATGCAACTATGGACAATTTGCCAAAAAATATGGTTGATACGACCGTAATTATGATCGTGTTTTGATTTCGGAGACCTCCAAAACAAAACGTTATGATCGAGATTGTAATCGTGGATCTTTATTTAAAACCCTAATACCGAGTTTTGGAACTGGTTTAAAAATTCCTGATATATTATTCCCATGACCGGATCTACCATAGATTTTTATTCTTCTTGTGAAATATTTGATGCATCACACCTCGTTAATATAATTGTTTATTTCCAGAATTATAAAGGCAAATGCTGCTACTGAACCATCCAGTCTGTAAAGGCGTGAAAGTTCTATCCTTTAGATTAAAAAACTTCCTATCACGTGTGTGATTTTGAAATTAACAAATATTATATAAAAACTGAAAAACTAAACAATACAAAACAAAGGTAACGGGCATGCTACTGGAGCTTTTAATAATAGCACGTTCCAATAAAAAAAATTACTATTTTTTTTTTGTTGAGCCAAATTACTAATATAATTTATAATTAGGAAAAAGTGCATACTCACTTCTAAACTTATATCCATACATGTCTAAACAGATACTTTCAACTATTTTCGTCTAAATTAATTCTTAAACCCCTACTATCAATAAAATCAATTATTCAACTATATATTTTTTTATCTCAATTAGTTTTTAAACTTTAACTATCAATGAAATCAATCCTTCAACTAATCAAATATACATTCTTAAGTATACATAGTCAAAAAATTTTAAAGTTATATTTGAATTAAAGAGAATGCTAATCAGTATTCTTAGAGCATCTCCAATGCTAGAACCCAAATTGGGTTCTTAAGCCTCTTTTAGTAGGCCCTACAATGTCACATAAGATTTAAGAACCTTCTCTGATTTTTACTTCAATAGTAGAACTCAACTTGGGTTCTTAACTTATTTTCTCTCTCCTTTTTTTAGTCTGAGTTCTTATAGAAGTTGCGTTGGAGATGCTCTTAGGATACTGATTAACAAATTGAAAGAAAAAAGTTTGAATGAGAAAATAATATTTTTGAAATATTAAAAAAATAGTACACTGGCTATCTTTTTTCAAAATATTTTTTTTATTATACAAGTTGTTCTGTCGGTGTCCCCCACTTAATCTATCGAGATTCTTCTTTAATTTTATTATTATTTTTTGGACCAATTCTTTAATATTTTATTAGTAACAAACAAATAATTAAAAGAAGTTTGAGAAGGCCATAAAAAATTATATATGACATGCTAAAAATTTTAATTTTCGAGGTAATCATAGTAACTGCAGTGACATACAAGGCACGCTCCTAATTATACTCTAATGTTTTATTACTCAATAAATATATTGATATCAGATTGTAAAAGAAAAATGAAAATCTGCTGTCCCATTTTACTATCTTTTATATATATATATATATATATATATATATATATATATATTATATATATATATATTTTCGATGAATTTTGTTTTACTATTTTATATTTTGTTTCCATTAATACTGTGTTATTACATATTTTACCTTTTTAATATTATATATATAGATCTTTAACTAATGTAACATATTAGTTGGCATAAAATATAAGACAATAGATTTTATGGCATCTCATATTGCGGAGGAGTCTTTCATGATTCTAATGGTTGCTTCATTAAAGGACTTTCATGCAACGTAGGTCAATGTGACATTCTCTTTGCTGAGATGCGGGCTTTGCATTATGGTTTCAAGATGGCTCGAGATCTAGCCCTCAACAAAGTTGTATTTGAATCAGACTCTTTGGTGGTTGTTAACATAATTTCTAAAGGCTCCACTCCTATCTTTTCATCTTAAATCTCTGTTGGGAGAGATAATTGGTTCGTCTTCGATCTGCAGACTGGCAAGTTTTCTAGGAATCTAACTCTATGCAGACTTCCTTGCCAAATGTGGAATGGATGGTCCCCTTGCAATTAAATCTTGTTAATTATGTTTCCCTTTTGCTGGATCTGTACATCAGTAACTATTGTAAAGGAATTTGTGTTCCTCGTTTTGTTAATTGGTTAATAATATTTATCCTTTCTCATAAAAAAGAAGAAGAAAAATATAAGACAACAAATAAGATAGTAGATCTTCGTTCAAGATAAAAAGCTTAACATAACTTTCATATTCCACATCCATGGAGGGAATCAACGCATGCACATTAACCGTTGGGGATTCTTCAATGTCGCAACCCTTGTGCTTCATTAACACGTCAATTGTCATATTAATTATAACATTTTCTACAAATAGGGAAAAAAAATCATATAGCCCTCCTAAAATATAGTCCATCCGCAAATAATTATCATCAACTATTGATCTTTAAACTACAATAATTGATGAAATTATTTCTTCCATTAACTCAGTTAAATAATTGTTAATGATGATTGAATCTAACCGTCCATTTTTCAAAAAAAAATCTATACTTTTAATTATTTTTTAATTTTGTACTTTTTGTTTTTTGTAAAATGTTTTGATTTCCGAAAAAGAACAAAGGAAAAAAAAACTCGAGTAATGTTGTTATTTTTAATGTTTTTATTTCTTTTATTCCTTTAAAAATTAAAATATTAATTTAAAAAATAATCAATTATTGAAATTTAAAAATAGATAGTTAGATTCATTCAATGTTAATTATTTAATTTTGAGTTCATAGAAGGACAAATTTCATCGATTCTTGTAGTTTGAAGATTGATTAAGAAGAATAAGTAGTTGATAGTGTATATTTGCAAACGGGTTATAGTTTAAGGGAGCTATACGCTCTTATCCTTTTAAAATATTATCTGAAAATGATTATCATATTTCACTTATCAGATTATTAAATCTAGAACAGTTTTATAGTGCTTTAATCTCCATATTTATTTCGAAAAATATATATTTCTTTTACCTTCCAAATATGATCGGATCCCACGAGATACTATATTTGTGAGTTAATTTGTTTCTTGCATAGGGTACATTGTATCTATTACACTATGCATTTCATATTCATTGTTGTAATGCATTTCATATTCATTGTTGTAATAATATAGTTAGCCTATTAGCTTAAGATAGTTGCTTGCTGCTCAAGTTAGTTAGTTAGCATCTAGTGAGCTGTCTAGTGAGCTGGCATAACAGATTCGGTTAGCTCCACTAGCTACCTTCTGTCTATAAATACCGAAAGGTATCAATACATGAACTAAGAGGAATCAGATGCAAACTTTGATGCTTTGATCTTCTTCATTTTTCACTGAATCTTTCTTCTAGTTTCTGTGTTGGTTTTATGGTATCAAAGCTCCTTGTGAGCTTCATTGCGTTGTTCAATCATGGTGAGAAACAACAATTCTAATGTCAACTCGAATTTCGGTCAAGTGCAAGCAAATCTTGTAGCGGATCCAACTCAAAATCCTGCAAGCCCTTACTATGTTCATGCTGGTGAGAACACTAATTCTTCACTCGTGAATCCAGTTCTGAATTAAAGGAATTATCATACCTGGGCGAAGATGATGAAACGAGCGTTAATCTCGAAGAATAAATGGAAATTTCTTGATGGATCACTTCCTATGCCGGATCGCTTCGATCCTAGCTTCGATGCATGGGAGAGGTGTAGCAACATAATTCACTCTTGGCTTGTTAGCTCAGTAGCCACTTCGATTGCTCCATCAATTGTTCATATGGAGCTGGCGATTAAGGTTTGGAATAATCTGAGAGAAAGGTTTTCTCAAGGCGATTTAGTGAGGATTTCAGATCTGCAAGTTGAACTCTATGCTTTTAAGCAAGGTAACCTCTCAGTTACCGATTTCTTCACTGAACTTACAATATTTTGGGAAGAATTGGAAAACTACAGACCTATAAATGATTGCAATTGTAGCAAATATAGAGATGAAGATTATGTGATGAGGTTTTTGACTGGATTGAATGAATGCTATTCAGTAGTTAAGACTCAGATTCTTATGATGGTGCCTTTGCCACCACTCACTCGTGTATTTTCCATGATCTTACAACATGAAAGACAACTTGGATTAGATGATAATGATGATAATTTGCCTATGATTAATGTTGCTGATGGAAAAAGATTTTATAAAGGAAAGAATCTAGGTGGAAAGGTGTGTACCTATTGTGGCAGGAATGGCCACACAGTGGAAACATGTTTTCGAAAACATGGATTTCCTCCAAGTTTTAACTTCAAACAGAAAGAAAGTGGAAATTCTGTTCACAATATAGCTGCTGAAGAATTTGATGATCGAACCGAGGCAAACAGTAGCAGTGACAAGGAACTGGTTGTCTCAGGCCTCAGTGGTGAAGAGTGCAGAACACTGATCAATCTATTGCAGAAGACTAGTGTTCAAAAACCTGGAAGTGTAGCTGATCAACAGAATGCTCAAATTAATCAAGCAACTGTTGGCAGGGCTGGTTCTAGCTCAATGAAACAAAATGAAGGTACTGAATGTGTTTTTTCATGTAAAACTGTAAACGATGATCAAATATGGATAGTGGACTCAGGTGCAACAGATCATATATGCACTTCTATGATCTGGTTTGATAATCATCACTCAATTGATCCAATTCCAGTGACTCTGCCAAATGGCAGTGTTGTGATGGCACAATTAGCAGGGGATGTGAAATTATCAGATGCACTAATCCTTAGGAATGCTCTATTCCTGCCTGATTTCAACATTAACTTAGTGTCAATCTTAAAATTAGCTAAAACTGCTCAGTGTAAGTTCATTTTCATTGATGGCACTTGTTCAATTCAGGACTCATTATCGAGGAGGATTGGTTTGGCTGAGCTACATGGTGGACTCTACTACTTGAAGGTATCTGGTAGGAGTGGAATCAGCATGAGCAATCTAGGCTTGCATAGCAGAAATAATAATGTTTTTTCTGATTCAGTCTGTATCCCTAAAACAGCTCTATGGCATTTTAGATTTGGCCATGTTTCTTCTGAAAAGTTGGCCGTGCTTTGTAAGGATTTCCCTATGATACATGTTAATAAAGATGAAGTATGTGATGTCTGTCATTTTGCAAGACAAAGGAGGTTACCTTACTGCACTAGTTTAAGTAGAGCTAAGACTGTATTTGATATGCTTCATATGGACATTTGGGGTCCATACTCACTTCCTTCAATACACAAGCACAGATACTTCTTGACCATTGTTGATTATCATAGCAGGTTCACCTGGGTGTGCTTATTAAAAGGCAAGTTTCAAGTGCAGTCCACAGTTCAAAACTTCCTCACTTTCATTGAAAAACAACACAATGCACAAGTGAAGGTAATTAGATCGGATAATGGACCTGAATTTGCACTACCAAACTTCTATAATGAAAAGGGCATTATTCATCAAAGAAGTTGTGTAGAGACTCCACAGCAGAATGCTAGAGTCGAGAGAAAGCACCAGTTTATCTTGAGCATTGCTAGAGCACTAATGATTCAATCCTCATTACCTAAATTTCTGTGGAGCTATGCAGTGCAACATGCTGTTTTTTTTTTATGAATAGAGTACCTTCCAAGGTACTTGAAGGAGAGACACCTTATCAAGTAATGCACAACTCATTGCCTGATCTGAGTTTATTAAAGGTGTTTGGTTCTCTTTGCTACTTCTCAACACTCTCTAATCACAAAGGGAAGTTAGATGATAGAGCAAGGAAATGTCCTTTCTTGGGATACAAGGCTGGAATGAAAGGATATATAGGGTATGATCTGCACAGTAGAGAGATATTGGTTTCTAGGAATGCAGTGTTTTATGAACACATTTTCCCTTGCATTTCACAACTCAACAAAGCAACTGGAGCCACATGGGAATACATGACTCCCAACTCAGAAACACTATCTTCTATTCCAAATCTTGTGCCTGATGCAAATGTGCCTGTGACTCAACCTACTGATGCAGACATGCTTGTGACTCACACCAATGATGCAGAAGTCACTGATAACACTGAGTGTCCTGCTTCCACATCAGAAATGACTGTGCCTACTGAACCTACAGATATCCCTGTGCTTAGTACTGACACAGAAGTACCTGTTGGTTCTGTTCCAGAGTCTACTGCTCCAAATTCCAGCACTGAAGGTGCTCCTAGAAGATCAACAAGATCAAAGAAAACACCTTCATACCTCCAGAGTTACCACTGCTCACATTTAAGAACTGACACTGAACCTGCAAATTGCCTTTATCCATTAAGTTCTTATGTATCTTATGAGTCCTTGTCCACTCAACACAGGTGTTTTGCCATGTCTTTATCCACCATCACTGAGCCTACCACTTATACTCAGGCTGTGAAATACAAATGCTGGGTTGAGGCTATGCAGAATTGAAGGCCCTGGAAATGAATCACACTTGGGAGATAGTTGAGCAACCACCAGGAGTGCATCCCATTGGAAGTAAATGGGTTTATAAGGTCAAATGAAAGTCTGATGGAACCATTGAGAGGTACAAAGCAAGATTGGTTGCCAAAGGGTACACACAGACTGAAGGAGTTGATTTCTTTGACACATTTTCACCTGTGGCCAAATTAACCATTGTCAGGCTGCTCCTTGCACTTGCATCTACACAGAATTGGCTTGTTCACCAATTAGATGTGAACAATGCCTTTTTGCATGGAGAGTTACAAGAAGATGTCTATATGAAGTTGCCCGAGGGAGTACTTTGTGCAGGGAACAATAGAGTCTGCAAGCTCTTAAAGTCTCTATATGGCCTGAAACAGGCTAGTCGCAAGTGGTATGAAAAATTGTCAAGCCTACTTGTGCAATTAGGATACAAGCAAGCTACAGCAGATTACTCTTTGTTCACTAAAGCCACTGGAGCATCCTTTACAGCCTTACTTATCTATGTTGATGACATAGTCTTGGTGGGAAATTCCATTGATGAAATCTCCTTCATAAAATCCACCCTAGACAAGCACTTTGGGATAAAGGATTTAGGTGTGTTGAAGTATTTTTTGGGGCTTGAGGCAGCACATTCATCCAAGGGGATCTCTCTTAGTCAGAGACAATACTGCCTTGACTTACTAGCAGACACAGGAGTTGCTGGAAGCAAACCAATTTCCACTCCCATTGATCCAAAAGCAAAATTGCATCAGGATAATGGTCCAGCATATAGTGATGTTGAAGGATATAGAAGACTAGTTGGGCGTTTGCTATACCTCACTACTACTCGGCCTGATATAAGCTTTGCTGTGCAGCAATTGAGCCAATTCCTCACTCAACCCACCATGATGCATTTCCAGGCAGCTCAGAGAGTGCTGAAATTCCTGAAGGGCAGTCCCGGGCAGGGCTTATTTTTCCCTCGCTCATCACCAATCCAGATTCTTGGTTTTGTTGATGCTGATTGGGGAGGATGTGTGGATACAAGGAGATCAGTTAGCGGCTATTGTTTCTTTCTTGGATACTCTTTGGTGTGTTGGAGGTCTAAGAAGTAGCCCACTGTTGCCAAATCCTCAAGCGAAGCTGAGTACAGAGCCCTCGGTTCAGCCACTTGTGAATTACAATGGTTGCATTACCTTCTGCAGGACTTGAACATTCAAACTACTCGACAATCTGTGATCTACTGTGACAACCAGAGTGCACTGCATATTGCGGCCAATCCTGTGTTTCATGAGCGCACAAAACACTTGGAAATAGACTGCCACTTGTCCGAGAGAAGAGCATGGCTGGTTTGATGAAGCTTCTTCCTATAACTTCACATAGTCAGACTGCAGATGTGTTTACCAAAGGACTGCACCCTTCCCATTTCCGAAAACTCATCTCCAAGCTAGGATTGTTGGACATACACCATCCTTAGCTTGCGGGGGGGTATTGCACTATGCATTTCATATTCATTGTTGTAATAATATAGTTAGCCTATTAGCTTAAGATAGTTGCTTGCTGCTCAAGTTAGTTAGTTAGCATCTAGTAAGCTGTCTAGTGAGCTGGCATCACAGATTCGGTTAGCTCCACTAGCTACCTTCTGTCTATAAATACCGAAAGGTATCAATACATGAACTAAGAGGAATCAGATGCAAACTTTGATGCTTTGATCTTCTTCATTTTTCACTGAATCTTTCTTCTAGTTTCTGTGTTGGTTTTAGTATCTACTTCAGACTCGGCTCTTTGGAAGAGTGTGGTTAAAATGTGGCCTTTTTTTAAGTCCAACAAAATTTGGGCCATTGGAGACTGGACAAGGGTTAATGCTTGGGCCGACTGCTGACTAGGTCCAATTTGAAGTTAGAAGATTTTGTTGAGGATATCCCTCTACATTTATCCTCTTGGCGAGTTTCAGATATGGTGGATCAACAGGGTAGATGGAAGCTCGAAGACTTAGGGCATTTGTTGCCTCCAAAGATCATCAGTAAAATTTATGCCGTTTTACCTCCGCATCAGGACAATGGTTCTAACGTTCCCCTTTGGCCAGGAAACAGGATGGGAGATTTTTCAGTATCTAGTGCATATCAGATGCTTCAAGGTACTTTCGAGAATGATGGTTCGGCTCAGTGGAAGACCATCTGGAAGCTTGATGTTCCGAAAAGATTCAGATGTTTTACTTGGCAAATTAGCCATAGCCGTTTAGTTACCAATGAATGGAAATTTCGAAGCGGCCTGAGAGAACCTTACTGTCTTCATTGCTCTTCAGTGGTAGAGTCCATCTTACATATTCTCAGGGATTGTCCACTCGCATCTCAGGTTTGGTTTCATTTGGTGGCTCATGACCAAAGAGGTAGTTTCTTTCTTTGCGATTTCTCTCAATGGGTTTCTATGAATTTGAGTTCAGATAAGGGAAGATTCTCAAATCTAGATTGGTCTTCTGTTTGGATCACGACTTGGTATATGCTTTGGTACTGGAGAAATAAACAGTGTCATGATAGGGAGTTTTCAAGACCTCCTCGTCCTTGGATGGTGATTGAGCAAAAGGTGTGAAGCTACTCGGAAAGTTGGAAACTGCAGAGGGCTGGATCAAACAGGGTTCCAACTCAAATTCAAGTCAAATGGCAACCTCCGGATAGTGGAAAGGTGGCTTTAAACACAGATGGAGCAGCAAGAAATGATTCAGAGATATCTGGCTGTGGTGGCCTTCTTCGAGATCATTGTGGAAGCTAGTTTTGTCGTTTTTCGAAATTTCTACGGAATTCTACAGCTTATGTAGCTGAATTGTGGGGAGTTTTTGAAGGTTTGCGCATGGCTAAGGAGAAAGGGTTCACTCATATTGATCTTCAAGTAGATTCTGTAACAGTGGTGAATTGTCTGGCTAATGGCGGAAAGGGTAGCTGCAGCGGATGGAGTCTGATCAACCGTATTAGGACGCTCTTGCAAGGAGATTGGTTTGCAAGACTTCTCATGTTTACGGAGAGACGAATATGAGTGCAGATTTTTTATAGCTAATTTAGCTTATGATTCAAGTTCTGATCTGATTTTATATGAGAGCCCACCTAATCTTATTAGTCAGGTGCTGCTCTCTGAGATGATTTTATAGGAGTTAATAATCCTAGCATGATTTTCTCCCTCAAAAGAAAAATTTAATCCTACGATGAATTTATTGTAATCTTCTTTTTGGGCTTTTAGCCCTTTTCATTACCAAAAAAAATAAAAATATTAAGTGAGATAACATAAAAATGTCATAACTCATATATTTAAATAACAAAATTCTTTATTATAAAGAACCTGTCACATGTTAAAGCACCTGTGACAGCTATAAACGCAAAGCAACGACATGTTGCCTTTGTTATTATAATACAACTAGCTAGTTTTATTATCGCACGAGTTTCTTAAATTAGATGTAAATAAATTTTTTAAAATAACAATACACCACAAGAAATGTCCACTTTAGCTGTTATCTATGATACATTGACTGCTTTGATTTCTTTATGTTGACTATGTCCGGAATTCTGGATGATGGATTTGGTTTATGGACGATATTCCTTATTCACAGACCTGGATCGATCTGGCGTATATTTCCATTCTTCGTGTGAAATATTTGATTCATCACAGCTCGTTAATAGAATTGTTTATTTCCAGAAATCATGAAGGAAAATGCTGCAACTTATGTTTGAAATAGTTAAATGGATAGAAGTGAGCAATCGAGCACACCATACATATAGAAAAGTGTCCTCAACATGTTACTGTAACTTTAGGCTTAATTACAGTTTTTGTCTCCCTATTGTTGGTCATGTGCGATTTTGATCCCTAAACTTTTTTTCGTGCATATTTAGTCTCCCAATTTTTTCAATATTGTAAATTTGGTCCTTCTGTCAATGTCCGTCAATTTTTTCAATGATCAACATAGAAGAACCACTCCTCTAAGAACGCAGAATCACTGTTTAAGTGCATAGATCCTCTTTTTGAACTTTTGTGGTAAAGGATCATATGGTGGAACCAAAAAAGTTTCTGAGAAGGAAGGACAAAACCAATAAATAACTGAGAGGAACCACTGAATCATGTTGAATTGGAGACGCAAAGGAGGGAGGACCTCAACCAGAGGTTGTGTGTGCTTAGAGGAGTGGTTCCTCTATGTTGATTATTGAAAAAATTGATAGATATTTAACAGAATGACCTAATTTGCAACATTGAAAAAATTGGGGGACCAAATGAGCACGAAAAAAACTTTAGGAACCAAAATCGCACGTGACCAATAGTAAGGAGACCACAACTGCAATTAAGCCATAACTTTAAAATTCATTTTTTATTTTCTTATTATTGTATATACAAGTTGCTCTCTCCCAGTTAATCGAAACTTATTCTATTATAATTCATTCCATTCATTTCACCCACTATTAATTATTGAAACAGAACCTTGCTGAGGAGGCCTTGTACCCAAAACAGGAAGGAAAAAAAAAGAATTGAGGTGGCCTGGCTGTAATTAACCAGGCTTCCTTGATAAATCTATGCTTGCCAATCTGGGTTGGGCTGTCAATGTCACTACCCAATAACTTATATAGGCTCAAAGGGGTGAACTACTAAAAGTGTGAAAATTTTGATTCATCACACATCGTTAATGTAGGCAACGCCATAGAAAATGTCATACTTAGTACTTAGATACCCTTTGCCTCCAGGCAAAGTCTTCGTGTCTGCTGCATGCTGGCAAGGGGCAAAGTGGCAACTGCCAATATATTCTATTTATCTAATTCTTTTTTTGTACAACTCAATTGCAAAATAAGTACAAGTGATATCATTAATTGCACAACATTCACGTTTACTTGTTAATTAGATTAGCTATAACAACTTTGAAATTTTTATTTCCCTCTAGCTCTTCTAAACTGATATCTAAAAAATTGTTGTCCTACTATTTGACAAAATTGTTTATCCTCTGCAATCTTCATTTCATTTTACATTCTTTTGTATAATGGTTGGTGAATATGATTTGGTTGCTGATATAACACCTGAAAAAGAGACTTGAAACATCGAAGTGGAGATTATACGACTTTGGTCTTTTCCAATTTTCAATAATTCAAACATACCATTTTCGTTGATGATGCCGATGGATGAATAAACTGTGTGTGTCTGGTTTCATTGGCAAAAATACAAATACTTTCATGTTTTGGTTGCAACATAATACTGAATGTTGCATGCATATATTGTAGGGTTAAAAAATGCATGCTTCAGTAAAAAAGACATTGATCTATAAGTTTAAGATATGATAAGTGAAGGGAAGGACTATACTATATGTTTTTTTTTAGGAAGGGTCAAATGGTGGTGATTTCAAAAAAAAATGAGACATAATTATCGACTGAATTTTAAATACACCACAAATGTGCAGTTTATTCAGCAATCAATTTCTCATTAGAGTAAAGACTCGTTTTAGTCCCTCAAAATTTTCAAAGACCCACTTTTAGTCCCTAAAAAAAGAAAAAAGAAACTCCCCATTTAATCCCCAAATTTACTTCCATGAGACAGTTTGGTCCCTCCATTAAACTACCGTCAGTTACCTCCGTTAAAGTGCTTACATGGCACGTTAGTGTATTTCCAACTTTTTTTATTTAAAAAAAAAAAGACACAAATTCAAGTGCTCAGAACCACTTCGTTTTGAGGTGAAATGAAAATTACCCATCCCTTCATGTGACAACTTCGCTTGGAGCAGTGGAGAGTATTTCGAAAAATTTGTTTCATTTTCCTTTACTGTTCTTCTTCCGGCGCCGGGTATGTCTCAGTTTCCTCAACCACCGACCCACCATCACTCTCCAACTCTTCCTTTCTCTTGTTCTCGCACGCAGCGCCCAAAATCTCAACTTGGTCAAATGGGGTTAGGGTTTTGTTTTCTTCTTCTCTGGATATGACGTGGTTTGAACTTTGAATGGCAAATCTGGCGACTTGTCAACTAGAAACGGGTTAATGGCTTAAAGGGTTGAATTTTATGTGGGTTATTGCTCTATTTGGTTACTGAGAAAGTTGAACAAAGAAAAGGAAATGCCTATGTTTTTTTGTTTACCAGCTTGAGCAAAGAAGGAAAGAATTGATAAAGAATGAGGGTTTTGTTGTTTTGAAGAATATGGATCTAAAGTCCGGGAGCACTGACCCAGTTGAGAGAAATTGTAAATTATATCTTCTTCCTTATTGGAGCAGTGTTCAGAGGGAAATTAGAGCAAAAAGTTCTTCACTTTCTCGAAAACCACACAAAGCATTAGGCTTAAATTTTTCTTATGGAGTTAGGGTTTCAGATATGAAATGGGGAAGAAGAAGACAAGTATAATAAAGAGAAAATAGATTTGGTCCTTGAAATTTTTCTTTTTTGTTTTTAAAATTAAATGACACAGTGGAAACGTATTTAATGTACACCTAGACCACTTAACATCCAGATGAGATCAGCACTTTAACGGAGGTCACTCATGGCGGATTGACAGAGGGACCAAATTGTCTCATAGAAATAAATTTGGGGGACTAAATTGGGAGTTTTTATTTTTTAGGGATTAAAAGTGGGTTCCCTAAAAATTTGAGGGACCAAAGTAGGTAAGGATGGCAATGGGTTAGGGTCTGGATAGGGTACTATAGTACCCGTCTCTATACCCGCGTTTGAAAAAAATACCCGTAACTGGACCCATACCCGCGTGGGTAGCAACTTCAATACCCTTACCCGTACCCTCTAGATACCTAAATACCCACATCCGCACTCATTACCTGCACTTTAACAAAGGAAAAAAATAAATAACAAAAAAAAAATCATAACTCAATAAAAAACCAATCATCAAAAAGATCATATTAATGAAGTATCTAGATTTAGTAATTTTTGAATAATTAGTTTCTTCAAAAATTTATATATAATTGTAAAAAAAAAATCAAAATAAAAGAATTTCATTTCACCACAAGAGAAAAGGAATTAATTTTATATAAGAAAAAATACACACATATACTATTCAAATAGTTACAAGAGTTGGATCTGCTAACTTGACCATAATTTCTTCTTACCGTCCCTCTCTCTAGTTCCTTGAAAATCTCTACTAGTGCTAGCTCTCTTGTGAGACAATGGAGGTTGAGCAGTAATGACAGGCTTTGCTGTTAACCTCACAGCCCTTCCTATCATAGGTGGATCAGATTTCCTTATGACCCTTGTATCATTTAAGGAGCAATTGTTCTCTGTTTCATTGCTTCTGAACTCTCTTTTGCTTCTTATCTTATGAGTAGAACCATTTCCTTTGAACAAACAAAGTAGATACTTGATTTATCAGGTGGTTTGCTGAGTTTGAACAGTTTGCGGGTGCAGGGTGGGGTGGGTACTAGAATACAGTACCCGCACCCATACTCTATCAAGTTTACGGGTAATTACCCACTCCCGGACCCAAACCCATAAAGCAGGTATGTACCCTACCCATCGTGAGTATTTTTGTGGGTACCCAATGGGTAGAGTCCGGATTGCCATTCCTAAAAATAAGTGTTTACTCTTCTCGTCAAAATCCTTTAACTTTTTATTATTTTTCGGATATAATTGACAACAATTTTTACATAACTTATTTAGATGGTTAGTCGTACTTTTCTTTTAAACATACCTGGGGCTGGACAGCGGGCGGGTTCGGTCAGATTCGGGCCGTAAGTGAGACCCAATTTCGTCCGATGGGCCAGTCGGATTAGGCGGGTGGTAGTTTTTCGGGTTGGGCGGGTCAGTGGATGGGTTGGGGCGGGTTGGTCACAAAGCAGTTTTTTGGCCCATTGTTTTCAGATCCAAAAATAAGAAAACCCAATCGATTTTTTAGGGCTTCTATTTGGCTCTGCACCTCTTCTCTTGCATCTTCCCCTCACTCTCAAAAACAACAAAATAGTCAAGGTTCCTTGCCATTGATATTTGCAAAACAAACAAAGAAAAGGGGTAGAAGTATAGAACGCCGCCAGTAACAGGCGGCGGCGGCATCATTGTTGGGGGGTCGAACGCCACCGCAGATCAATCGCTAAACGCGCCGCCATCACAAGAGGGGGATCGAACGCATCGCCATGCTCTGCGCCTCGTTGCCATGCTCCTCACTGCGTCGCCATGCTCTTCCAGCGCCGCCTGTGACACCCTAACTTGGGACATCACATGGTTACCCGTTTGCGGAAAATAAAATCATAAATTTGCTGGTTGCTTTCGAAAAATAATGTTTTCTCAACGTTTGTCTTAAACAAAATGTGGGGATAAAATTTTTCTTGTCGACATCGTCACAACAACGCTCACATAATCACACTTAGATATATCAAATATATATATAAGTCATACAACTAGATTGCATCATATGTTTCACACTTAAACATTTAAAATGAAAAGACTATTCCCAAAACATAACTTAACGTAAACCTAAGCTGGTCAAACACTACGACAAAAGGAAGCAGCATCAGCATGCCCCGAACTAAACATTCTTCTCCTTGTAGACGCCATAGTCCTTAAGAGGTTCATCTGAATTCCACCACATAGAACCCAGCAAAGAAACCACAAAATAAAACATGCAAGAGTGAGAAACCGACATATGGACATAACGCGATAGCCACATGCACGACACAACAAAAAAACACATATACGTACCCATATACATATTTGCGATCTCATAGAACATTAACATCAGAGCATAATGGGTTTCACACCCCAAACAACATCTTTTGAAAATATGCATGAACACTTCATATACATCATTTAACGTTTTCACCTAACCTCATGAGATATCCCGACCTCGTGTTTGAGTTGATCAGACTCCCGGCACGTAGCCACAGACATATAGTCACAGGCCCACGTCCGAAACCCATCGCACACTGTCCAACATCGTGGCACAGTGATAACATCGTGAATGGGGTTCCATTGTCCACCCGGCACAATGAAAACTTCGTGGCATGAAATACCTGACGCCGCAAGGTAATCATATATCGTATTGTGGCACGTCTGCCAAATGCATGCTCGAAAACATATTTCTTTCAACACTGCTCTTTGTGTTATATCTTTCCTTGGCAAAGCTCAACAGCTTAGACCAAATATCGTTTTAACATCTTTAAAATCATCCATTAACAACACAGGACCTCAAAGTCCGAGTGCTCAATCACGAAACCCTAGACCGATGCATCAGGCTTAGGTTCGTGGTAATAGAAAACATCTCCAAATGTTTTATCTCTTTTAGGTAGCTATCCAGTCTACCAGGTAGCTATCCAGTTTACCATACACCGAACCTTAATATCCCGACATCTCGGTTATTAAGTTCAAATCTTTTAATATATCGTCCAAGTCAAAACTTGATTTCGGAAAATTTGCTAAGTGAAAAGATTTCTGTCATAAAACATCGGTTACCGAAAAACATCATTTTCAGAAAAAGAGGGTCACAGAGATTTGGAGTTCATAAAAAAATACACGTTGCCGTTTCTAAAATACTTGCCGTCGTCGGTTTTCCAAATTGTCGTCGTTAAGTCCTTTTAAAGTATTTCAAGGTAACACTTAGCTTTTTCCGCTTAAACAATTTTCTAAATTCATGATTAAATTATTTTCGCAGATTAACTTCACAAAATAACTTTTTATAATATTGCGAAATATCTTATGTAAAAATTAGCAGTAGTAAAATATTTTCACGGTTCCGCCCTCTCTGTGACTCCTAGTTCACTTTTACACTAATAGATCATTAAAATAATAATATTTTCCAAAAACTCTTATTTTTCCCACATAATATTTTCCATAAATATTATATTCCAACATTTCCCATAAAACATTGAATATAATTTTATGCAGCTTATTAAAGCTTTTATCTGATTAATCGGTTGTGCACTGACCACTGTCAGGCTTCAAAAACAACATCCAACATCATCATCAAAACTATATTTCCAAACAAATCATACATCATAGCAACATAATATATATCTGCGGATAATTAAATCAATTAAAAGCAGATAAACAACCGAAACACAGATAAACCACTTACAGCTATAAAAATAAACACATAGCTCAGTAAAATAAATCAGAAAACACCACAGCCACATAGATAAACATATATGGACCACAAACAAATTACACATGGCCATCCGAATGATCCCTCAAGTAACCCCTCTTACCTCTCGAAGCTCCTCAGTGAAATCAAAAGAATTCTGTCGGTTGTCGGAAACCCTCGTACGCCGTAAAACAATTAACCTTCAATCAACACAACCAAACAATCCCTTAATCAAACAATTAAAACATCACTAATTCACCTATATAGGTCACGGCCTAATAGGGTCAAATGACTAAACAAACTCCAAAATTGTTTAAGTCATGGATTAAGGATTCTAAGGTACTTAAGACAAAGGATTAAGACTAAACAACAAAGATTAGAATCAAAACCATCCTAACCCTTCAAAGCTCAAGGTCGGCCAAAGCAAGATCCAAGGGCTAGGGTTTTCATTTTCATGAACCAACTAGGATTTAACAAGTGTACATGTATGTATGTTGAAAGACATAAACATACATCAAAAGCAAGAACAAAAACTCCATCCATCCTTTCCTCTAGGATTCGGCCAAGATGGGTTTCAAGGGAAGAAAATTTTTTATCATCACATGCTCTTAGATAATCAAAGTATACATGATTCTAAGATCATAGGAAGTGGTTGCAACATCATAGGATTTTTCTAGAGTTTGTTATGGATTTTCAAAGTTCTAGATCTAGAAATGGGAAAATATGAACCAACTAGGATTCAACAAGTGTACATGTATGTATGTTGAAAGACATGAACATACATCAAAAGCAAGAACAAAAACTCCATCCATCCTTTCCTCTAGGATTCGGCCAAGATGGGTTTCAAGGGAAGAAAATTTTTTATCATCACATGCTCTTAGATAATCAAAGTATACATGATTCTAAGATCATAGGAAGTGGTTGCAACATCATAGGATTTTTCTAGAGTTTGTTATGGATTTTCAAAGTTCTAGATCTAGAAATGGGAAAATATGATTCATGGCATAAACATGAGAAACAATTGAATATGAAAGCTTAGATGATCAAGGAGTTGAGCTTTTACCTCTTGAAGATTGAAGAGATGAAGAAAATGATCACCCAACACTTATATAAAATCTGGACAGTTTGAGGGTGTGTTGGTTTTGTGGGTATATCTCATGATCTACTCATCCAAAAATTACAAACTTTGGCTTATTGGAAATATAAGAAGAAAAGGAACAACTTTTATGTTGAAGGTTTCATTTGGTTCGGATCATAACAGGGGTAAAAATAAGCTTCTTCTGATGTCTCGCATGGATCTGAGGATTCTGGGCAGTTTCTGTATTTTGGTCATAACTCTCAACATACTCATCCGTTTTTGATGATATTTTTCTCGTTGGAAAGAAGAGAGAAAGAGGAACAACTTTCATGTTGAGAGTTTTCCGAGTTTCAGAAAGGAAGAGGGTCATATTTTCGGTGGAGATTCGGTGTTCTTATGAGTTTTGTAACTTAGAGATTATGAACAAAAGGCAATAGGAATGAAATGAAGTGTGATGGAGGGTATTTATAGGAGTGTGGGCTGCGAAAATAGGGACCAAAGAGCAAGGAATTCTAGTTTCATAAGGACCAAAGAGCAATTACTTTGAAGGACTAGTTTGCAAAATTCCAAAAGTATAAGGATTAAAATGCAATTTCCTACAACTTAGTCATCATGATGCCATGTGCACCATTAATGTGTTCACATGGGTGACTCATCATGCATGACTCAATGGTATTATCCATTAGCGGCTCCCGGAAATCCCGTAATCTGCTCCGCCGTTTACCCGATTAAATACGACACCCGGATAAAATATAATATGTCACTTTTTAGTGAAATATTTCAAAATAACCAAAATCGTAGGAAATTAAATAAAAACCTTAAATGTTTCGTTCACGAGTTAAAATTAGGTCTTCTGATTAGTATAAATATACTGTCAGTGAAATTCGCGGGCCGGGATTCGCCTGACTTTCAAACCTAAATTTTAATCGTAGCTTCCTACGTTCAAGTAGGGTTAAGTGATGAACTCCATTTATTTAAAATAATTTCTTAACACTCATATAAAAATATAAACATAATCGTCTGCATTTCGATTATTTTGAAACAGTGAAAATCGAGATGTTACACCGCCCCTGGAGAAAGATGAGTGACTGAGTGACTCTTGAGTGTTAGGGTTAATTTTTTAGTGTTAGGGTTTTCTTTTGTTACTCCTTTATAGGCTTATGGCAATATGGCCCATACTTCTATTTTCTTTGGGTCTAATTTAATTTAAGGCGCACACTGCTTGCCTCTCCTTCTCCTACATTCAGACTTCATCTGCTTATTCTCCCTGCTTTTCTTTCTGCTACACCTACATATCCATGGCTTCACCTTTCTTCTCTCTTTATCTCTGGTCGGTCGGATACGGTCGGGAACATAATTTTTTTGCTCCACCCGAACCCTCCCACATGTAGCCGTGCGAAGCTGAAGCTGCCAACCCGTGACCCGCTGACCTGCCCGCACCCGCCCATATGCATGCACGATCCTGTCGGATTGATCGGGTTTCGGTCGACAGCGAGATTTTGTCTAGCCCTAAACATACCCATGGTCCTCTGATTTTGATATACAGTCATTGGTATTTTCTTCCCACGGGTTCTGTTATGTTTTTATTTTTTCGAAATAGTCTACCAATTTTTTTATATTTTAATTAACGATTACGTCACTCATTGTTGGGGGCAACAACATGATTAGTCAAAGAATTGGTCATCGGCTATCTTGAGTTAAGTCAACTTGATTGGTTAAATTATTGGACATAAATTATGAGTGTGTGAGTTCAATCTCTTACATTATGAGTGCTTTTTTTTTGTTTCCCAGGGTATCCTCTGCGCGCAATTGGGAAGACTAATCCCTCGAGGTACTGGACGACATTTAAGGGCTGACCTCTCTCAACCAAGTTGTCTCGATACGCAAGAGTCAGGGATCGAACCCCTGACCAATTGCTTAAGAGGCCCAAGCTCATTACCACTTGGACCAACCACATGTTGGTACATTATGAGCGTGTTTGTTTATTATTGCTTATTTTGTTAAAAGATTATTATTTTTTAACTGAATAATCATTTTTTTAAAACTTTTAATGTGTTTATCTTTGCTTTTGGAAATAATGAAAAATAGGAAAAAATCATTTTCAGGATTAAAATGAAAAACAATTTTCATTAGCTTTTGGAAAAAATCTTTTTTTTTATAACTAACTACTGTTAAAAAATGAATTTTTTTTATTGTAAACAAACACAAATCTGCTTCTGCTTTTCTTTAAAATCTCTAAAAATAATCACTAAATTATTTTGTAACAAAATCATTTATTTTTTAATGTTAAACAAGCGGACTCTAATTTCGTCCATTTTCTATTATCTTTTCCTTTACCCCAAGTAAGGCCTCGCCTATGAGCTTCTCCCTTAAACAAAAAAAAATTGGCCATTGGAGGCCTAGCCATTGTAGTCCAACACCTAGGGGTGTTCGCGGTTCGGTTTGGATCAGATTTGAGGCAAAAAGTCAACCGATCCAAAAATAAAAAAAGCATGCAGTTTGGTTCGGTTTGGATGGCTTCCTTAAAAAAAAATCCGATCCGATCTGGATCGGTTCGGTTGATTCGGTTTTTTACGGACACTTCATTACATATTTACATTACATCAAAGAATCAAGCTTACAAGGTAAATTGAACAAAATCTTAAACATGTATATACTTGTTTAGATATTAATGTAATAACATTTCATAAAATATATACAAAATAAATAAATATCATCATCAACTAGTTCCATAACATCTTTTTTTATGTTTGGAACTTAGAAATAGTAAAACAATTATGTCAAATCAAACTAATAAGTATTATTAAAAAAAAACCAACAAATAAAAAATCAATAATCCAAAAAAATAGAATTAATATATATTAAATTTTATATATGCGGTTTGGTTTGGATTGATTCGGTTTAAGAAAATGAATCCAAAATCCGATCCGATCAATTTTCACAAAACAAAATCCGAAAAAATCCAATAGGCATCGGTTTTATTCGGTTTCCGATTTTTTTGGATCGATTTTCTATTTTCTTTTGGATCGGTTTGGATGTGAACACCCCTATCAACACCATTAAAATCCAGGCCTCATATGAATTCGTTCCGGGCCAGGCTGAATTTTAGAGCTGATGAATTATATTTGAACTTATGGAAATAAATTCAATATTTAATTGTAAAAAATGGAAACGAAATTTTAAAATGTAACGTCCACTAACCATCCAATGAAAGAGGAATCTGAAGGAAAAGTGAGTAATGATAGTTGTATATATTTTTGATGTCCAACATCGTGTGTATATATATATATATATATATTTGTTTATTATTTTTTTCTCTTATTACATATATTTAACACTTAAAAATAATATAATATTATATGATATCTATATTTGATGTCTCAAAAATGTGTTCATTTATTATTTTTCACGAAAAATTGATAGTTAAGTACAAAAGTAGTAATTTAATAATGGAAAGAATCCGAATATGCGAAATGAAGATAATATTCATGAGAGAAGAAAGAGACATACTTTCTGGCTGGACAAAAGCTAAAGGGTCATTTCAGGGGTCACCCATTTAAAGGAGGGGGAAAAATAAATTCCATTTTATATGGTTTCGATCAGTTGGACAAAAGAGATGCATCAGTACCAGTAAAGGTGGGTGCGAGGTTTGCCCCTTGGCCCCCTTCAAGGGATATAAACGGTGTGATATTTTATTTTTAATTAATATTCAAAAGGCTTATTACGAAAACATGGTCTAATCTTTTGTTTTCTTTGTTGGTTCTGATTCCCTGCTGGGGTAGAAATTCGCACCCACCTGCCCCTCATTAGCCTCCCCCAGATTACGCAGTATGCATTTTTAGAAAATTTTATCTTGAATACGTCATGGAAATTTTATCACGAGTCTTTTTAAAAGATTTTTTTTACGGAAAAAGAAAATTTCAAAGAACTATAACTCGAAACAATAAAAAAAAATTGAGGATAACTTCTAGCTATCTCTAAAAATAAATAAATCAAGAATTAGGAGATATAAATCATAAGTAAATATTATAATTAAGGGTAGTTTTGTAGTTTCTAAGTAGCGGGGGCAGGGCCTGAATCTGACTCCGACCTCAATCAAAGCGAGCTTTTCCCGTCAATATTAAGGTGAATCAGATGGGTACCCGCAAGTTCAAACTCTTTTTCCAGACCTATAGACATTTAATCATGAATTCTCATGTCAATTAATTTTTTTTTATCTTATCCGAACTATCTTAAAAGTTATTCATATCATGATTAGTGATTGGTTAACAATGTAAAAAATTTTACATTGTCATGTTGTATATAACAATTAAACTCAAAAAGAAAGGAGTATCAATTGTTTATAACATTTAAATAAGAGTGTCACTTGTTTATTTTCATTCCTTATTTATTAATTAATTTTTAACAACATAATGAATAATTAATAGGGAGTATCAATAAATATGCATGAGAGTAGATAATTTTTTTTATTTTTAGATTTACCAATGTCATGTATAATTATAATTATATATGGATTTATTTGGTATACATTGTCAGTATCAAGATTTTTATACAATCAACCAATCATAAATCATTAAATCGTTAAAAACATTTGACTATTATCATAATCATCTTAAAAGTCACACGTAAGATGATTTGTGACTTATTGACAATATAAAAAAAATTTATACCAATAACATATTAAAATTAAATTTTATATTTATTTCATCTTTTGCATACCATATATATAACATTATTCATCATCTCACCATCGTTGTGCAGGGGTTACCGCCATGCTGTGAAATTTTTTCTTCATGGCTAATGATAAACCAATTTGCTCATAGGGCTTCCTTAATCCGTGTTCGTCCTCCTCACGCAAAACCTTTGCTCAAGCTTTGAACAACTTGTTTGACATCCCTTTGAGTCAATTTCTTCGCCCATGTTTGAAAGGTGATTCAATCTCGATCAAGATTTCACAAGAAAAGTATCAACTTGGATTGGAGTGCTGTAAAAATAATCTTCATGGAAGATTGTTTATGTCAAAGGGAGATAAACTAATTAAAGCTAGTGATCTCCATAGCAAGCTCACGAACCTATGGAAACCGATTGGCTCATGGAGAATGATCTTTATTGGTAAGGGTTGTTATGAATTCAACTTCGTATCCCGTAAGGATCTATGCAGTGTTTGGGCAATAGGGACTTGCTATATTCGGCCTGGTATCATGCGATTATCATAGTGGACAGCTAATTTCAATCTGAATAAGCAGAAGCAAACTCATGCTCAATGTTGGGTGAGGATTCATGAATTACCTCAAGAATATTAGTGGTTGAGGATCCTTTTTGAAATTGCTGGTGGAACAGGTATGCCAATCTCTTTAGATGATGCCACTCGTAATAGAACTTTTGGCCATTTTGCTCGGATCCTTGTTGATCTTGATCTCTTGGGTAGATTGCATGAACAAATAACGGTTGAAAGAGAAGATTTTGCCTTTTATGTTGGTATTGAATATGAGAATCTTCCATATCTTCCATTCTGCTCAGGTACCGCTCATGAAGATCATGTTGTCAAGAAAGATAAGGTAATATTTGCCCCTACATATATCTGTAAATTTGTTTGTGTTGATAAAGTGAAAAAGAGTGTGGCTTATCTTCTGATTTTAAATCAATGGATCATGTCACACCAAACAATTCGGATGACATGAAAATACCTTGTTTGAGCAACATATTGATACTGAGATTGATGCAGAAGTTAATCCTGCTAAATTTGTCTATGAAACTGATATTGAGTCCTTGCACCCGGATTCACCAGTCTAGAAGGATAATGTCGTGCCTCATTCTACTACAGCCAATTTCACTGCCAGTGGTAATGAGATGCACGGTTCTAGCTCTAACCCTTTGTTTGGATTTGTGCAGACCAATAAGGAAACTATAGGTGATAATAGTTTGAATGTTGGTGGCATTAATATGACTGATAAGAGTGATAGTCCTTTATTGGATGAGAATAAGAATTTAACTGACAAGGCTGGTGATAATAAATCGATTGAGACCACTCGTGATCGCGTCTCAAACACTTTTCCTCAAAATTCAACTCACGGGTCTTTTGTTCCTAATCCTGCTTTAAATTCATCCATGGTTATTTGTAATTTAAGAGTTAGTGGTAAGAATTTTGAGAATCCTGTGTTTAATTCAGCCCCTTTGCATCTTGATGTTATTCATGATATAAAGTTCTTGCCAAATTTTTAGGAGATGGGGATGGGGATGACCTACAGAATGACTCTCCATCAACAAAGTAGAATAATGATAATGCTGTTGAGAATGATTCCAGTTTCACAGTGGTTTTGTCTAAATCTCAAAAATATAACATGAGAAAGAATAGAAGGCTTAATCCTAAATTTAAACGATTTTTGTTTTTGTTTTTATTTTTGTTTTTGTGTGGATTGTGGTTTATGTCCCCCATAATTTTGTTTTCTTTGTTTTTTTCCTTTTCTTTTATCAATAAATTTATGGTGAAATAAGTTTGCTTAAAAAAATTTAACCATATTTATATATTGTAATAAGCGTTATATTTGGGATATAAGAAAGTATTTTACTATTTTCCCAATGAAAAATCATCAGGGAATAGGGATTTGGTTGTGGGAGGATGACTCAGAGACAAAACACCAAAAGGAGTCACATGTGGTTGTCCACTCATACTCGCCCACGTTTGTAAAGAGAGAGAAGAATAGAAGATAAGCACACAGCACAGCAGCATTGGGTGTCATCTAGTCAGCAGGCAAAAGTTGAGAGTGAAGAGTGCAACAAACGAAACAATTACTATTCCAAGCCCTTATCCATACAGAACAAATATCAGCCAGCCGCGGCGACCAACAGCCGTACCCTTCCACTCCCTTCAACTACCAACTTCCCTAACCCCCCTTTTTCCTCTGTTTCCTCTGCTTCTAACCATGTCTCCCATTTCTCTCTTCCTCTCACTTTTGTGCCTTTTTTCCAATCTCTATCACGCTCAAACCTCTTCATTCTCACCAATTTCTTTAACCCTCCCTGTCATCAAAGACGATGCAACCCTCCAATACTTGACCACACTCTCTTATGGCACCCCTCCTGTGCCCACAAACCTTGTTCTGGATCTAGGTGCTCCACTCCTCTGGGTCGATTGTGCATCCAGAAACACCCCATCATCTTCTCTCCTCACAATCCCTCACCGTTCAATCCAATGCCTCACAGCAAAAAGCCACGAACTCGAGACTCAAACATGGCTCTCATCCCTTTCAAGCCCCGAAGATCAAGACCAACCATGTCAAATTCTCCCACAGAACACCATCACAGGAACGAAACTCACAGAAGGAGAGCTTGTTGAGGACCTCATGGCCCTTCAATCCAACAAGATTGAACCCACACACCAGATTCTCTTCACGTGTTCACCCACCATGCTCTTGAATGGCTTAGCAAGTGGTGCTAGAGGCATGTTGGGTCTTGGTAGATCTCGCACTTCTTTCACATCACAAGTCTTTGATTCATTCACCACTCAAAGAAAAATCACTCTTTGCCTCTCAAATTCTTCTGGGGTTGTCCTATTCGGAAGCACAATGGCCCATGAATCCGAAATTCTCAGATCTCTAACATTCACACCCCTTGTTACAAGCCAGGACCAGAGATACCCTTCTTCACATGAATACTTCATCAACGTGAACTCCATCAAAATCAGCGGCAAAAAAGTATCTTTTAACACCCCATCTGTGTCCCAGGCTCAATTGAGTTCGGTTGTGCCTTACACCACCATGCAGAGTTCAATCTATGCTAACTTTGAAAGTGCTTATTTGAAAGCTGCTTTGTCTATGAACATGACTAGGGTTGATTCGGTGGCTCCCTTTGGGCTTTGTTTTGGGTCACAACAAGTTGGGTCAGATGTGCCAGTTATTGAGTTGGTGCTGCAGAGTGAGATGGTGAAATGGAGCATAGGGAGAAGGAACTCGATGGTGAGGGTGAGCAATGATGTTATGTGTTTGGGGTTCTTGGATGGAGGTGAAAACCCAAGAAATCCTATTGTGTTAGGGGGTTATCAATTGGAGGATGTGTTATTGCAGTTTGATTTTGATACTTCTATGGTGGGATTTAGTTCTTCCCTTTTGATGAAGCATACTAGTTGTTCTGATTTCAAATCTGGTTCCATGTCTGCAGAATCAGTTTGAATTATCATCACATGATAATCTTTGAGGCATACTACATAGTTTTTTTTTAGGTTATGGTGAATTGTCAAAATTTTATTAGCTTTGTAATCACCTTCCTTTTTCAATTTTGGGTCTCCCTCAGTGATGTATGTGTATACGACTGCGTATGATGGATGGGATTTTTGGTTTCATGTTTTTGTGATATTGGAATACTCCTACGGTATGAATACAATCTTTGATTAGTTGAGTTATTACCCCGTTGGAAGCATCTATTTATTTTTCCCTTTTTTTTTTTTACTGAATTATTTTTCCCTTTCTTATATTGTCGATCTTATGAAGAAAATAGAAATACATCTGACTTATATAGGGCAAAGTACAGGCATGGAACGCACCGACAAGTTTTAGCCCCAAAAAAGATAAGATATGGCGCACACACCACAAATCCACAATATCTCTTGTTTTCTTTTTAAAATTTATTCACGATGAGAATTGTACGGCAATAATAAATGCATTAAACATTGTATTCCTGTATTCCACAAAATAGGCTCCTGAAGCCATTTTTTCTTTCCTTTGAAAGTTTAGGAATATATCAGTCTCCAAAATACTGCTGCATGATCGGTGGCATAGGTTTAATTAATATTTTCTAAGAGTATTATTCTTAATAAATCAAAATTTATTCTTAAAATCAATTTGATACTTAGGTCATTATGTTAGTTTTCAATTTCTTTTTTTAATTAATTGTAAAGATATTATTATTTTTATTCTGTTTTCTTTTCTTTTTTTGTTACATTTTATTCTGTTTTCTATTTTAGAATATTTGTATAAAAAATATCAAATATTTGTGCAAATCCTTGAAATTAAAAAATAGAATGAAAACAAAAGAATATTTCTATAATCATTAATAAAAATAGGAAATTGAAGTCAATCACCTGCCAATTTGAAAGCAGAGATCGCTTTTCAGTAACAAATAAAAAGGGTTGACGTAAAACAAAAATAAAATAAGTTGACGTTAGGATTGGATTAGCACAGACGACTTATCAAATGGCCGGAGACATCAGCCCGAGTTGTAACAAGATTAAGATTTCATTTTATAAAGAAAAAACTCGTAACCAAAGAATGATTCAATTTAATCAATTACAACATCTAACCAGTTTTATTTTATTTAATTGGTATGTATTGAGAATATAATTTTTTTTCAATTTGTTATTCAATCATGATACATAATTTTATTATAATTGATTACAAAAGTATTAATTATATATATAATTAATTATAAAAAAATATTTGTCACAACTAAGTGACTAACACAGTGCAAACACATCCTAAATTCAAAATTTCATTATTTTGGCACAAGCTCTACACGGCATTAAAAAGAAATGTTGAACATCAAATTTTGCATTTTTTTATAATTTTTTTATTATATTTTGCATTTTTATTTTTAATCTTATTACTAAAATTCAGAAAAAATTGTAACAAAAAAAAAAAGCCCAACATTCTTCTATACCTATCAGATTTATTTTTGGACTTTCTATGGGGAGCTTCTTTTTACACCACAAAAAGCTCCAATACACCACAATTTTTTAAAAAATATTTCAAATTCTCCAAAATACCCTTTTCTACTCATTCCCTCTTCCGCTGTACCCCCCCTCTTTTTTTTTCCTTTCAATCTTCATCTCAATTCTTCACTAGTAAGACAAAACACATCAGGCAAAGCAAGTCAGCGAGAGGATAAGTATCAAAGTATTAAAGTTCTGTGCTTGGTCATTCTCAAATAAAAGCTATATTGTTTGGTGGCTTCAATCGTGAGGGATAGACTAAATCCCTCATCTGTGAGAAAGCCCATTTAGCCATCAGATATAATAATTAATTAATTGGGTGTTTGTGATCACTTGTGGATTACCTAAACTACCAGTCTATTTAAATTTTATGAAATAACCCCATTTGTTAATTTTTTATTAATTAATGGACGATTATGCCCTCCAAAATTAAAATCGTAAATCCTAGTCTTGTTCCCCTGTTTCTGCTGGAGTTGAGCATCGTTTCCGGTTTTTTGATCAAAGTGGGTTCCTTTTAGAAACTATTTATCAGTTTAGGGTTGTTCCGAAACAATTTACCAATGAGGGATCATTTTGGACACGTGAATTTTTTTTTTTTTTTTTTTGTGTCTGACGGGTCAAAGGCGCCAGTCAGACTGGTGCCTCAAAGTCAAGGGCGCCAGTCAGACTGGCGCGGACTGGCGCCACCCTAAAAAAAAAAAAAAAAACACATGCCCTACAGATTCACATTGTTTCAGTTTCTGTGAATAGATTCATGAATACATTCAAGGTGTTTTCAATCACTGTGAATCGATTCAAGGGTTCTGTGAATCGATTCACAGCTATCAGATCTTGTTTTTTAAAGAAACGAACGAACTAAGTAAATAGATCTATTCATCTCTTTTGTTCATAATCCTTAGCTATCATCCATCACTTGTTAGAGGCCACTTGGGCTAACAACAAGTAGCAAATAATATAACACGAGACATTGAAAAAAATTGTTTTACCAATTTACGTCAAGAAATATTCATCAATTATAAAGTAGCCTGAACAAACTTACCTTGTAGAAATTAAACGAAGTTTCCAATAATTTGAATAGAACACTGCTATAAAAAATTAAGTTACTAGTATAAGGAGTAACAACGAAACATATGATAAAATATATTAATGTATTTAATTAAGGCTGCGTCTAACATGAGGAAGTTCCTTTCACCTGATAGTGCAGGTACAGTAAGTGACATGGGGTTCTTAAAAGTATTTTAAAAAGTTAGTAGCATATTTTGTAAAAATGAGTTTTGCAATGAAGGCCTCAGTCAGTCAAGTTCTGAACTTTCTGAGACATACACCATTATCAAAGAACCCATTTTGTAAATGCCTCCAATCCTCCATTGTCTCTCGTTGAAGGTAGGGGTGTAAGCGGATCCGATCCGATCCGCGAATCCGGCAGATCCGAACCGATTTTGGCGGATCGGATTCGAAAACACCAACCCGAACAAGGTCGGTTCGGGTCTCGAATCCTACAAGTCGAATCCAATCCGAATCGAACCGATCCGAACCCTATAAAAATTTATTTTTTAAATTATTTATATACATATATATAAATAATGTTAATATATTTTATATATATATTTAATATAATTAATTATTAAATATGTATATTTTATTTTATTTTCTATTTTTTATTAATTTTTGAAGCTTAAAAAAAAATAAAAGATATCATGGGTGATCCGGTGATCCAAACCGAACCGACCCGGTTGTAGTCGGTTCGGATCGGTTCGAATCCGCGGTTGAAAAGTGACCGAGTCCGAACCGAACAAATTTTATCGGTTCGGATGATGAAACCCTCCAAATCCGATCCGATCCGACCCGATTACACCCCTGGTTGAAGGTCAAGTTATTGCACCCACCATCCTATGAGTGCTCTATTGTCGCATTATTTCATATATACAGGACATAATTCATATCTCACTGGGAATCAACTGAGAGGTGATTGCAGTGAAGAGCCAATCATAAAAGCTATGCAACAAGGTGTGAGAGATAGAGAGCCAATCATAAAGACACACACTGAGAGAAAGAGAGACAGAGAGATAGAAGGAGAAAGAGAAAGAGAGACTAAGAATGGGTGAGCTTCTGTTGTGTGCGCATCTGCCATTGTTGGTCCAAGAAACCTTGATGCGTATCTGGTCAAGGCGAGCAGAAGCAAGGGAACACAACAGTAGGGTTTTCCATAGTTAAACCGGGGCAAAAACATAAAAGTGACAATAACCGGTAAAACAGGTAATCAGTAATAAATCACAGCCACTCATTATTTAAATAATATATCTAATGGTTTAAATAACTCCCTCACATGTGAGGGACTTGTTTAGTCCCTTACCATAGAAGCCACCTTTAATTAAATTTAAAATAATAAGCAACAAAAAAAATTACCCTAATAACAAGTAGCAAATAATATAACAAGAGGCATTAAAAACTTTGTATTATCAATTTACACCGAAAAAAAAATAGTCTCTTGACAACATTTCCATCAATCTTAACGGATTTCACATCAATGAAGTATTCCTTGGATGGAACATCCTCCTCAGACAGTGGACCAGTTACAAAGGGGTTGCAACCAGTGAAGTGGTTTTAACATATTTGGACACATCCTGAGGATGTTCCCCAGCTCCTATGAGTAAGTTAGTGAATCCTAGGTTATTTGAAGAAGGCAAACAGAGAGAAAACTTGGAAGGAAGCTTGCTTCCCAGTGCAAGCTGAGTTGCTAAGCAAGTTGAGTTGGTAAGCAAGTTGTGACCTTGAAAGGCCTAAAATTCCTTTGTTGCTTTTGGGTAAGCCTTTTAGAAGTGCAATGGTACCAGATCATAATGCATCGGAGTTAGTGCAACCAGAAAGAAAGCCAGGCACTTGAATTTGAGAAATGAATATGACGTCCACACCAAGGTCCCCATAGAAAATGACTCAAGGGGTTGTAATCACTAGTACCACGTGTGATATTTGTGCAACCTGGTTTGAAACGGCCATGGCATTGGCCGCATGCATAAATATTGCTGGGGCATGTTTTTTGGGTCACAACTGATAGGACGGTAGGATGATGAATCATAGTGATTGTCACAGTCGTACCAGAGGTTTTCTCCTGCAAGATCAATGGCTAGTTCCATGTTGTGGCGTGGAGTTCCTATGCCAAGTGCCAACTGAAGTATAAAACACATTGGTCGGCGGGTCTTTCTTAATGGGAATGATAAAGGGGTGTGGCTTGGAATTTGGAGCATGTGATGCTGATAAGCAGGAAACGGAGAAAAGGGCTATTGAGAGGAGGAAGAAATGAATGGTAGAAGAAGAAGCAATTGTAAATAAAGCCATTTGTATTGCTGTGTTTAGTCGAGAAGGCAAATGTTTTTGGAACACAAAAAATGAGATACTATATGGTGTCCCTTTGTGTGTTTTTTTTTTTAATGTATTCTTGGAATGTGTGTATACAAGAAGATAAAAAATAAATGAGATATAGAGATAAATATATACGATATCACATACGATGTTCAAATTTTGTGTTTAAATAACATATAGCTGTAGTCCAGAATCCAAAGCTTCCCTATTATAGTAGGGCCCCGGCGGCATATGAGATGTAATCTTGATCGTAGTATTTGTGCTCATTGACCATTCTTTGAAGTGTTTCGTAAAATAAAAAGGATCATTGGTAATATCTCTTTGACCTAAGAATTTCTCCTTATTGAGTTTAGCACCACTTGGTCAAGTTGTTTCAAACTCTGCCATATGCAAGTTTTCGGAGGAACAACGCAGATATTGCTTTGGCTGCCATTGTTGACATTCCGTACATCTATCATAGAAAAGCAATGGATACATCATCATAACTGCACTTGTATCACTATAACTTATTGCAATCGATCTCTCAACTTAATTAAGCCTCACCTATTTCCCAAGTTGGTCACTTGGTACACCACATTTACTTCCCTTCCCAGCTTGGCAGGGGGGCAACCTGCCTACATGCCCAAAGAAAGTCATCGCTACCTACAAATTACAGGAAAAAATTATGGAGAAAATACTAAGTTTTTCTCATTTTCAAGTGTTTATTTGATTAGTCATGAGATTCTTTTTAAGTCGTGAATGTTGCTAGGGGTTTAATCGAGACGGATTATAGACGGATTGAAAGGAAAAAAAAAAACGTTTGCATCAATTGATCTAGTACCATATTAAACTAAATCTTCAATAATTAATATGATTGACACTTATCGTAATTAATAATTACATTGAAAATTACATATAGAAATAGAATGATTTGTGAATGGATCATAATTCATAAGTACAAATTTGACATTAAGGCTCTGTTTGGTAAAAGTTAGCGGATAGCGGATAAGCTAGCGATTAGCATATAACGGATAAGCTAGCGGATAGCAGATAAACTGGCGGATTTGATTTAAAGTGTTTGATAAAACTAGCGGTTGGACTAGCTGATTAATGTAAAATTACATAAAAGGATATGTTTGCATTTTTTTTATATAAATTATATATATGTATTTATATATACATTATTTATTTTAAAATAATTATCAATTTTAATACTTTAATTTATTTTAAATTATTTATCATTTCAAAGATTAAAATATTAATTTTTAATTTTAATATTTATTTAGTTTTAGTTATTTTTTATAAATAATATGGAATAATAAAAATAATATTGATTTCTATTAATATTTTATTTTGTTAGTGAAGGATAAGTAAGGAATTTAATTAAGATAGTAAGGATAAAAATGGAAGAAAAAGTCATATGCTATAAGCTCAAACGCTACTTCAAGTAGCGTCTGGAAAAAACGCTATATGCTAGTGAAAAACGCTATATGCTAATTTTAAAAATGGTTGTCAAATGGGGCTAATTTCTCATCCGCTATCCGCTAAACGCTAAACGCTAGCGTTTTTTGGCAAACCAAATAGTGGCTAAGTATCAAATTAAACTCCTTTTAATATATATCTTTTCATATTTATTATTTTATAATGGTTGATTATTTATTTATTATTGTTTTCAAAGCAATCTTTTATTAATAATCATAAATTAGATATAAAAGGAGACGTGAAAATAGAAAACGCGAATGTAACAATGGTCAGACATTTTTGTTCTTTAAAAGATCCGTACAGAAGAGGTCAATTCTTATCCTTGACATTCGCCGACAAAACCACACTGCTGGCTAGTTAATTTTGAATTTTGAATATAATTGATTTTGTAGAATTGAATTTGAAGCGAAGTGATTTATATCTGGATGTTTTAATTTTAAAAGTAAGTTTGATGTAAAACTTAATATAAAATTTTTAATTCAAAGCAAAAGCTATTGTTTATAACTTTTAGTTAGAATCACATTTAAAGATAAAATCAATTCTACCAGAAAATAACCAAAGAACTTATTTTTATTAAAATAACGTTTGAGAGGCCAAAATCAGTGGCTTGTAACTTGAAACCAAACACTGAAATAAATTATACAAAGTACGTGCAAATTTCATATTTGGGATTACAGCTATAGCTTGCCTCAAAATAACAAAGCAAAACAAATTAAAACATCATGGAGTTACGTTTACAATATAGTAAACTTCATTATTCTACACGCCTACTTGGAAATGAATGATACAGAAGTTGCATTATTCACCATGGATAACATAAATGCATAAGAAACTATGGCATTCAAAAGTGCGAACAACTCGAATTCTGGAGCAAAAGCGATGAGCTGAAGCTTAATTTGGAAGAAGCCAGATCAAACACCAAAAGATTGTCCTGCAACTGATATCCACCAATAACAATGGAAGCTTTAACAAACGACATTCTTGGCTCTGTCCCACCATCCACTATTGCAAGGCATGCTACATTTTTCTTTGGCATTATAATCGAATTGGCTCCATGAATAGTCCATTGCACTCCCCCTTGTAGCACTAGATCAATAGTTGGCACATTCATTCCAATTGTGGTTGAATCAAAGCATGCCTCAAATGGTGGCACTGATGCCACTCTCTTTAGTCTTCTATCCGAAGCCTTCTTGAGGAAATCTCGAATGAAGGTCTTGTACACAGAGCTTTCTAATTCAGTGAAAGGGCTCATGGTACTAATTTTGGTACCCCCATTTCCCTTCTTGTCAATGGACAACAAGGAAGGTTTCAAGTTCACAACATGCCCATCAATCTTAACTGACTTAACATCAATGAAGTATTCCTTTGATGGAACACCCTTCACAGACACTGCACCTGTGGAAATGGGGTTCACAATCAGAGGGGTAGTTTGGACAAACTTGGACACATCTTTTCCACCAGCTCCAACAAGCAAGTTGGTGAATCCTTGGTTGTTTGAAGAAGGTAAACAGAGAGAAAACTTGGGTGGAAGCTTGTTTGCCACTGCAAGCTGGTTTGGTAATGCAAGTTGTGACCTTGCAAGGCCAAAAATACCCTTGCTGCTTTTGGGTAAGCCACTCAGAGGTGAATCATCAGGGGCAGTGAATGATGGGAATGCATCAGTGTCAATGCAAGTTGAAAGCAAGCCAGAGAGTTGCATTTGAGAAATGAATACGAAATCCTCACCTAGGCCACCACCAAAAATGAATTTAGCTAATGGGTTGATTGTGTTAGAAGGACACGTGTTGTTTGTGCAACCTGGTTTGAAAGGGCCATTGCAGCCAGTACACCCAACATCTGGACATTTTTTTTGAGCCACAATCGATTGGATGGTAGGATGATGAATTGTAATGAGTGTCGGAGCCGTACCAGAGGTTTTCTCCAGCAACATCAATGACTAGATTGAAGTTTTGTCTAGGAGTTCCTATGCCAACTGAAGTATAGAAAAGATTGGTTGCTGGGTCTTTCTTGATGGGAAGGATAAAAGAGGGTTGTTTGGGATTTGGTGTTAGTGATGCTGATAAGCAGGAAGCTGAGAAAAGGGCTATTGAGAGGAGGAAGAGATTGAAGGCAGAAGAAGAAGCCATTATTGGTGTTCAGTGGTGCTTCACTTCAGAATGCTGAGTTCCCCTTTTATAGCAGGGTGGCAGCACATGTAGATTACTCTTTGACCATACCATTCAAAAAGGATGGCTCATAGCTGAAGAAATGATAAAAAAAAAATAACAAAAAGGATAAAAGAAAGTAAGAAAGAAAAGGTGTGTAGTGTATGAGTAAGAGGACAGCACATAGCAACTAGAGCAATGAGCAAAGGTAATGTGCTTATTATTTTAATATTTGAAGATTCAACATACATAGTTACATACATACATATATATTATCATAGATTATCCTTCAAATTTCAAAAGCCTTTTTTTTTTTTTTCAATCAAAGTACCTCAACCATTAGCTAAAAACTAATACTTTTTTAGGGATAGATATCACCTAAGTGAATTTTATCTCTCCTAAATAAGAATCAAATCCCTAATAACATACTTAAGAAACTCAATTATTTACCTATTGTATTCGCTTGTTGGTTTCAAAAAAATCTTTTTCTACTGGGAAATCAATGGACAAATGTTACTGCATCATGTATTTGTGCTATACCAATGGCGCAAAGCCGCAAACTCTTGTGGAAAAGGCATAGGCTCTGTTTGGTATGCACAATAAGCTAGCTTATAGCTTATTTGACTAGCTTATAAGCTTGTTTGACCAAATTAGAGGTGTTTGGTAAACAAGCTTATTGCATGAGCTTATAGCGTTTTTTGATAAGCTATTTGAAATAGCGTTTTAGCTTATAGCTTATAGCTTATCAATTTTTTTTCCCACTTTTACCCCCTATTATTTTAATCATATTCTCACTTTACCCAACTGTCCTACTTGCACTCTTTTATTACGTACACTCTTGAATTTTATTTTAATTATTATTACTATTTTTAAATAATTGGGTTATTTTTATTATGCATGTTATTATTATTTTGTTGAGCCTAAATTAAAAGGATCTTGCTTATTCTGTATGTTATATTTTTACATTATTTTTATGCATATAAATAAATTATATAAACATGAGTGTTCTAATATGAATATTGCGCGACATTGGTGTTATAAGTACTCGATGACAATCAATTTATAAAAATTTATATATGATACATTACCTAAGTGTTTAGGTTAGTTGCGTCAAAAAAAAAGTTATTGATATATTACATATGTTAAATATATTTTTGCAGGTTTTTCAGATACTACATATATTCATATTACAAGTTGCTTATATATCAATATCATGCATAATACGTAAATGAAATATATTAAATATAATTTTATATTTATTTAAATTATTATTGAGCATAAGATTTTAATTTTTATTATTGAGCATAATACTTTTTCTCCATTAAAAAAAAAAGATTTTAGCTTTTCACATTAATAAATTTTAAAAATGATTTATATAAGTGTTATATAAAGATGTCCTTTTATGTCATTTTGTATTCATAAGCTAATTCAAACAGCTAATTTTATCAAACACTTCAAATTCAATCAGCTAGCTTTTCAGTTATCAGTTATCAGCTATCAGCTATCAGCTAAAAATTAGCTTATCAGCTATCAGCTAGCTTATCAGCTATCAACTAACTTATCAGCTATTTTTGCCAAACATAGCCATAGTAGAAAAAACAAATGGTGATAACCGAAGACAAGTCTAGATTGCCAACTGGCATCCCATTTTAGGGCCCAACTTATGGTACTACCGTACTAGGTCTCTTCATAGAATAATGGTATTTGTACATAAAAAATAACGTTCAACACATAAAAATACTCCTTCTTATTTATTTATTGTTTTCTTCTTTCTTATAATGTATTTTATCACTCCCAAGATACTCTTAAACTTTATGGTATCTATACAAGGTGTCCAAATTATATGTCCAAATATCTTTACTCCTTTTCAAACGTAGGTCCCCTTCATTAAGATAACCCGCTACCATAACAAAGATAGAGCACACAGACACCAATTAATGGTCAAGTTGTCTCAAACTACTGGATATATGCATTTTGATATTTCATATGGAAGATCAGAAGATGTAAGATGTTAATGCATACACGTACACACGTGTATACAAGGAAATTTCTTGCTTTGGTTGCCATTTTTGACATCTCGTACATGCACTTGTATTATACGTTTATAACCCATTGCAAACGCGTTCTCTCACGCTAAGCCCGAGATTCTCATGAAAGTACATTTTTCTTAATAATAATGAATATATTCTTAATCTACTAAAGGAAAACAAGAAACTCGAGAGATGAAGAATTGCATCATGTAGAATTTGATGATTCTGTTTTTCATTACTAAGTCAATTACATGGGTGGGTATTTATACCCTTTGTAGTGTCTAACTGCCACAGCTGTACACAGCTGGCACTTCTAACCGCCTAACAATTATACACATGTATGTAACTATATACACTTCTTATACATCTTGTATAGTTATACTCTAATAGCCCCCCACAAGATCAAGGGGGTTGGGGAGGTGCAACCACCTTGAGCTTGGTATGCTGGGCAATAAATTTGGAGGTCGGTAAGGGCTTAGTCAAAGAATCAGCCAACTGAGTAGCAGCAGGAACATGTTGAACCATCAAAGACTTGGACACAACCTTTTCCCTTACAAAATGAATGTCGAGTTCCATATGTTTAGTGCGGGCATGGAGAATGGGGTTGTGAGATAGTAGAACTGCACTCAAGTTGTCACAGAGTAGTGTAGGAGTGTGGAAAGGCACTTGCAGCTCTGTCAAAAGCGATTGCAGCCAAAGTAGCTCAGAAGTGGTATGGGCCATGCTTCTATATTCTGCCTCGGCACTCGAACGGGCCACAAGGGATTGCTTTTTGGAGCTCCAAGACACAAGATTGGGCCCAACAAAGATGCAAGAACCCGAAGTGGACCTCCTATCATCAGGATCACTAGCCCAGTCTGAGTCACTGTAGGCCCTTAAAGAAAGTTTGGTGTCAGGAAGTGCAGGTTGTAAGAGAAGGCCGTGGTGTGTTGTTCCTTTCAAATAGCGGAGGATACGTTTCACAGCCCTCCAGTGTGAATCCAATGGAGCTGAGAGAAACTGACATACTTTATGCACAGAATAGGACAGTTCAGGTCTTGTTAAAGTGATATACTGCAGTGCTCCAACTATCGAGCGAAAGTGATAGGGGTCTGGCAAGATATCAGTACCGTGTCTGCTAAGTTTACTATCACTAACCATAGGTGTAGAGATCCCTTTGCAGTCTAGCATGTTAGCTTTGTGCAGCAAGTCGCGGATGTACTTAGCTTGAGTTAACAACATAGTGCCATTAGGGAGATACTTCACCTCGATGCCAAGGAAATAGTCAGGACGTCCAAGTTGTTTGAGGGCAAATGTGGCATTGAGCTTGCCTATTAAATCAGCTATAAGCTTTGAAGAGGAGCCAGTGATGAGTATGTCATCAACATACACAAGGGCATACATAGTGACACCATGACTGACATATATGAAAAGTGAGGGATCACAACGGCTAGCCCGAAAACCAAACACCAGAAGGGCCTGAGTAAGACACTCATACCAGGCACGGGGAGCCTGTTTAAGGCCATAAAGAGCCCGATTGAGTTTACACACCAGAGACTTATCAGGGGACTCAAAGTCTTGAGGTTGTTGCATGTAGACCTCTTCATGGAGAAGGCCATTCAGAAACGCATTATTAACATCAATCTGTTGGACATCCCACTTGTAAGTCAGGGCAAGTGTTAGAATAACACGAATGGTTGTAGGCTTGACCACCGGAGAGAACGTTTCACTGTAATCAAAACCTGGCTACTGGTGAAATCCTTTCGCAACTAGACGCGCCTTGTACTTGTTTACACTACCATCTGGATTCTCTTTAACTCTGAATACCCATTTACAAGCCTATGGCCTTGCGATGGGGTGGCAAATGTACCAAGGACCATGTATTGTTAGCCATCAGAGCCTGATATTCTGCCTTCATGGCCTCAAGCCATTGGGGATGAGCTAAAGCTTGTTTAACACTGTGTGGCTCAGTATGAGCAAGAAAGACACGTGGTTTAAGGCTACCAGTTTTGGAGCGAGTTACCATAGGATGGGTATTAGTTATGGGTTGAGGAGGAGCAGATGGATCAGGTTGAATGGTAGGTGAGATATCATTTGAGGGTGATATTGGATGATTTGTGGGAGTGGATGAGTGAGTGGAGGATGAGTTTGATGGGACAGAGTCTGAGGAAGATAATGCTGTATCAAAAGGAGCTTCATTTTGGGAAGGAGGTGATGGACTCGAGACAGGTGTGGATGCTGGTGCAAGAGGAATAATAGCAGGGAAAGTGGAGTAGGGAGCAACTGAGGTACGTGACTGAGTGGAGAACAGAATGTTGAAGGGAAAGCGAAACTCATTGAACAAAACGTCCTTGGATATATAGACTCTGCCATCGGAACTTAAGCACTTGTGGCCTTTGTGGCTTGGTGACATGCCAAGATAGATACACTCAGCACTTCTAAATTGTAACTTGTGCTGATTGTAGGGGCGAAGTAGTGGAAAACAAGCACATCCAAAAGTGCGCAGAGACTTGTAGTCAGGGACAGACTTGAACAAGGCATAGTGTGGTGAGATGAAGTTAGGAAGAGATGAGGTTGGAAGCTTATTTATGAGTTGGACAGCAGTGGTGAAACTGTGATCCCAGTAAAGAATAGGAATTGAAGCATGAGCTAGAAGAGTTAATCCCATTTCAACTATTTGGCGGTGTTTCCTCTCAACAGTGCCATTTTGGTGTGATATGTGTGGGCAAGTGAGCCTGTGAGTGATGCCAAGATCAGCAAGATGCTTTGTAAAGGGTCTATACTCCCCTCCCCAGTCAGATTGGACAGACTTGATATTTGAAGAAAATAGAGTTTTAATCAATGAGTGAAATTGTTTGAAGGCATTGAGTGCATCCGATTTGTATTTTAGAAAGTAAATCCAGGTATATTTTGTACAAGCATCCACAAAGGCAATGTAGTATGAGTAACCACCATGAGAAGGTGTAGGGGAGGGTTCCCATAAATTAGAATGTACCAGTTCAAAAGGAGTGTTATGATCAGTGAGGGAAGGGGGAGCATATAGTCTATGTGCTTTTCCCAGACAGCAAGAGTTACAAAAATCAGGTCCAATTTAATTGGAAACAGGAATATTACAGAGTTGAAGTACAGACTTGATGGCAGCATCATTGGCATGCCCTAACCTATAGTGCCAAGTAGAGGCATTATTTACAGAGTTTGAAGCAAAGCAACTAGAATTGACACCACTGGTATTAACAAGGGAAACATGGGACTTGAGCTTGACATTGGAAGGTCCCTTGAGATGAGGAAGTGTCTTGAAGCTGTATAAGCCATCAGACCCTAGGGAACCTTCAAGAAGGATTTCTTTAGACACCTGTGATTTGACAAAGCAAGCATATGGGTGAAACTCAAAAAACACAGCATTATCTTGAGCAAATTTTGATACAGATATGAGGTTTTTAGTTATGGATGGTACATGTAATAGGGAATTCAGTGACAGTTTAACATGGGGCTTTAAAGTGGAAGAAAACTGAGAAGAGCCAACAGAGTTAATAGTCAGACCTTGTCCATTGGCTATGTGGACCTGATCGGAGCCCACATAGGTGCTGCCTTGTTGCAGATTAGTACTGTCAGGTGTCAGGTGGTGAGTAGCTCCAGAATCCAAAAACCAAGGCTGTGAGTCTGAGACTCTAGGCATAGTCAATTCTTGTGTGTAACCTGTGTTTTGAGAATTTTGTGTTGCCAAATGAACACTAGGATGTGAATTTTGTGAGAGTCCATGCGATTGATGATAACCTTGTGGAGCCTGTGAGGAGTAATTACCAAAACCTTGTGCTGGAAACTGAGTTGGCAAGTTCTGAGGACCCTGAGATTGCTGAGGCTGGGGTTGTGGATTGGGAACAAAACTCTGATCAAATCTATACCAACAGTGGAAAGCATCATGTCCATAGCGGTCACATAGTTGACATGTAGGCCTATTTCCATTTCCGCGACCTCTACCACGACTCCTACCTCGGCCAAAACGTCCTCTTCCTCTGTTATTATGCTGATATTGCTGAAACTGTTGTCCTTGTGATGAATCACTACTATTCTGAGTAGACTGTGAGCTCTGTGATTGTGTGGTCTGAGCCACATTAGCAGACACATTCGTGATTGCAAGTTCTTGTCTAAACTTGTCTAGTTGAGCCTCTTGAACAAGAAGCAAGCCTTCGATATCATACAAAGATGGAGAATCTGGTCTCCCATAGATCATCATAACGAAATTATTATACTCCTCAGGTAAACCTTCTAACACTGCATCAATCTGGTCTTGTTCAGAGATTGAGTCGCCTATGGCTAACAACGAATCTGCTATTGCCTTGATTCTCAAAACATACTCAGAAATAGTTCGATTTCCTTTCTTTGTGCTCTTGAGTTCAGATCTAAGTTGTCTAACCTTTGCCTTTAGGTGCGCATAGAAGTATTTGTGAATTACATCCCAAACTTGCCATGAATGTTTACATCCTATAACCCTAGGTAGAACAGAATCGGAGAGTGTGGATAACAGCCAAGTGAACAATAATTAATCCTGAACTAGCCACTTATCATATGCATCTGATACTAGATCCAATTCTCTATCAGTTTCTGATTCATATTTCATAGGAATTAGAGGATTTACCACGAATCGGTGCAGTTTGTGTGAGGCAATGACTCCTTCCACTTGTTGATTCCATAAGAGAAAATTCTTGTCATCTAGCTTGATTGAAAGTGTAGGTACTAAGAATGCAGGTGAGGTGTTCGACCTTTGTCCTCCTCCTCCATTGCTGATACTTGAGAAGCTATGCGATGGTGTTCCCATAGTTCACGATTCTATGGACCAGGAAAGAAAAAGCTACTGATACCATAAAGGAAAACAAGAAACTAGAGAGATGAAGAATTGCATCATGTAGAATTTGATGATTCTGTTTTTCATTACTGAGTCAATTACATGGGTGGGTATTTATACCCTTTGTAGTGTCTAACTGCCACAGCTGTACACAGCTGGCACTTCTAACCGCCTAACAATTATACACATGTATGTAACTATATACACTTCTTATACATCTTGTATAGTTATACTCTAATATCTACCATTTACTTTTTTTTTTTTGGCCCTAATGTTATTCTCTATATATTAAGAAATCCTCAAATGACAAAAACTTGTAAATTTTATGCAACCACATGATATATCTCCTATGTCAGACGAAATCAAATCCTGATGGAGCAAACTAATGGATTAAGCAGCAGTAATGTCAAAATATCAAGGGCAGAAGGAAACGAGGAGTTGTGTAGCTGGGTTCAACAATATTTGTCTTATTTTTTCAATTAAAAAAGATTTAAGTAGGTCCAACCATAACAAGATATAAACAAAATATTCATACTAGATATGACCACCTTTTATTTACTAAATTCAAATTCAAATAACTTAAATATGACTTTATTCGTGGAGATTCAGCCTGCCACAAAAGTCTCGCCAATCAAATCATTCAAGAGATGATTTATTCTTACAAATAAAAATGGCCAGTGTATCCCCTCAATTTGTAATTTTTGGGAAAGAACAGGCAGCAACAGGTCAACACACAAGGTTCAATTCAATTCTTCCATTCTATACGCGAGACTTTAAGCAACATTCCTTAAAATTGAGCTTTTGTCTCTTTAAATAATAAGAATATATCCATCATTTATTAGATAAAATGTATATAAGAACCTTGCTGATAAGTATCCTTAAAACATTAGTTAAGAAATCTAAAAATAGCAAGATTTCATTAAAAAATCAAATGTTTATCTTTTCAAAACATTAAATACATCACTTGTCAATAAGATCTTTTTCTTGATTTCTTAACAGGGCACTTGTTAGCATTTTCTTAAAAAATAAGAAATTTTCTAACTTATGTAACTTTGCACATGTTAAGAAATCATAAAATAAAAATACTATATTGGAAAGAATAACTTTTAAGCTTTCAAGGAATTGAATAAACAACTTTCAACACAATATTTCTATTTCTGATTTCTTAACACGTGCAAAATTGCACAAGTTAGAAAAATCAAAAAAATAAATACACTCTTATTGACTTCCTTTAAAAGTATTTTATCCTTTATGGCCACCTTTGATAAATAATCATCCAGCACATAGATCAAGGCCAAGTTGGTCGAGAACCCGATGCGGATACATTCTACATCCACAATAAACGGATCAGTACCAAGTCCCTGTAGGAGTCCCTGTAGGCAGGGTAACATGTGATGGCCACGTTGAAAAGTCACATATCCCAAAATTATGATGATACCTACCAGAAACAACCCAACCCGAGTGCACCATTCTTTCTCAACATAGAAGATGGGATAGCTCTAGATTACAAATAATACTGAAATTTTAGGTATTGAACTGGCTGCAATTCCACATTATTTCAAATTCTCTGAAAAATTAAAGTAGATATTTGCCAAGCATCAATCTAACATTTCTTCACTAATTAATACAACATCTAATAAGGAAACAAAAAGAACACTTTTACAAGAGAAGATGAACATGTCAACATGATGACAGAGGATAGAGAGGTGATGGTATTGAAGTCCAGAATAATATAGCAAACAAATAAGGATAATTCAACAAGTGATACATCAAGCTACATAGACATGTGCCGCCGAAATAGTAATACCTCGTCAAAAAAGGTACTAAGGCATACAGTTTTTGCTCTGCAAGCCACCAAAAACTGCCCTTTCTATTCGTCTGTTACACATCCGCTAGAAGCAGCTTTCACATTTTTAATATACTGGATGCAGAAAAAACAAGATATAAGGTTAAAACAAGGGAAGAAATAATTAGCAACATAATACAAATCAGATTTTCATTATCCACAAGGTACAGTTGTGGCAATTTTTATTTAGTTAAAATACAAGCATACTTTTGGTCCTCTAATTTCAATTAAAATCATTTTCATCCCTATATTGTTCAGTTGCTGTACTTTATTACTTCAAGTTCTGAAAGTTGTTCAATCACATCCATCCTTCAAACTTCAAAGATTCTTTAGATTTGTTGTGAATTTTACTCATGTTTAACTACATAACAGAAGCACCAACTTAGAGCAGCTAAAAAATGCCATGCTGTCCTTTCCATCAAACACGTCATTAAAACCTCTTAGAAGAATGTCTAAACTCTAAAAAGATGAGAATGGATCCTCTCGCATCTTGAAGAACCAAATTAGTATTCTTCAGAAAGAACAAAAAGGAACAGTTGAACAGAGACCTTTATAAAAGCATGATCAATATTTTATTTTATTTTTATTTTTTTGCCACAGGGAGTTTTAGGTCACATACCTTGTACAGAACTCCTTGGTTAGCTTTGTATGGAGGAGCAGTCCATTTCTTCCTGCGCGCCTCCATCTCCTCATCTGTCACCAAAACATCAATTCTCCTCTTCTGAACATCAATGTTGATAACGTCCCCATTTTGAATCAAGCCAATTGGACCACCTTCCTATAAAATCAATGAAGCCAGTCAATATTATTCGTCTTCTAAAAGAAACTATGTTTTAGATTTTCTTTATCTTCATAGAGTAAATATATGACCATTTCCCAGAAGAAATATAAAATAAAACATGACAAGTTATCAACTCTTCATCATGCTAAGGTGTAAATGCAACTGACATCTTTTAAGTTCTTTTAAGGTGCCAACATAGTTGGGATGTCAGTTTGTTGCAGTGATGCCTTTGCATGCTAATTTTGCTTTAAAAAAAAAAAAAAAAAAAACCTTAGCTTCCCAAGGTGATTCTCCTTTCTAGTTCAGGTTATAAACATTGAAAGGAGTAAACTTGTACATAATTCCAGTAAAGCATCATGACATTATCTTCAACTGACACAATCTGAAATACTATCCTAACACCCATCGCAATAAAATAGCTTGAACATTGAACAATGCATTCAAGTGCATTTGCAAAGTATAAGGTTTAATACCGAAAAGGAGAAGGCCTAGATGATTTTTAGGAGTATGCTCTTTCCAAACACACATCACAATTACATATCTAAATAAATTTAAAACTAGCACAAGACACTTCTCTAATCCCTTTCAAAAACCTTACCCACCATACCACTTTAAGATGGCAATGCTGAGGCATATCAGTGTTATCTTAATGCATTTCCCTTAATCATCATGTTCGCACTCTAACGCTATTGCTAAGAATTTCAAGAACAAGCCACCATTTTGGCCACTCCAGGTTATCAAGTAAGAACCAAACCAGATGGTTCTTAGAACACTGATATTGATATTATCCCGTGAGCTGAAGAAAATTTTCTAAGACTGTACTTATGAAAAAAGAAAAAACACACACACATGACATATTATTGCTAAACATTCTTCACATTAGAAAAGTTCAAGATATGAGGAATTGGCTACCCCAAAATCATTTGATCAATTACATTTCACATGGGATGCATCTGAATTTTTTTAGTTTATAATGCATATCAACTCACCTGTGCTTCAGGGCATATATGGCCAACTACAAACCCATGTGAACCTCCCGAAAATCTTCCATCAGTCAATAACGCAACATCCTGCAGTATCCAAAGGCAATATCCTTAAGAAATGTCACTTGAATGTAGACCATTATCACAGCTGGATGGAAAAAGGTTAGAAATGGATATTCCAATTTCTACCCAAAAAAAAAAAAAAACCAATGACTTGAGCACCTCTATATAATTGCATTGGGCAAATAAAAAATATAAAAACAAGTTATCATTATATGAGAAAAATAAAATGAAAAAACTCGAGGTAGTTCATAGTGAAAATGGGTAGAACAGTATTACAAACTAAGTAACAGAATAAACAAGGAAATACTGGACAGACCTTTCCAAGCCCTGCACCCATGATTGCACTTGTTGGTGTTAACATCTCAGGCATGCCCGGACCACCCTTAGGTCCCTCTCCCCTAATTACAACCACTTTCCCCTGAAAGTGAAATATTATATGAAAGAAATTAGATAAGGTTTTTATTTTAGCTGCCATTGAGTACAGTTATAATTATATGCATGTAAAACTGAACCGATACTCTGACAAGACTGAAGTGAAGCAATTCGAACCAAATTCAGAATACGTATAACTCCAAAGAAACATAAGGTGCAACAAGCAGATGAAACCAGAGTGATTGAATATATGTTCAACCAAATTGAATCTTAACAGAATCACTCTGCAATTTCAATTCAAAAAAGGTTGAAAAAATGTTAATATTCTGAAGTTTTCATTTAATTTTAAAAGAGAAACTCTATAGTTTAATAAGGACAACTTAATGAGTTTGAATGTAGGTCTATGCTACAATTATGTTGCATGATCAATTATACTGATATTTGATAATTTTATGGTGGCTTTTGTAGGAATTAACTTTAGAAGGTTTTTTGAGTTACTTTGGGTAGCCTATGATATATTGTTTAAGAAGTTCTAGAAGATTGTAGCTTGCCAGTCAAAGGACCTGCTATGTCTAAAACAAGATAAAACTAAAGTTACAATTATTATCTCAAGGGATTTTGAATTTGTTCTGCTAAATTCCAAAATTACTGCCCAGCAGTGTCAATATGATTTTTTTTTTTTTTTGATAAGCTCATTATGATTGTGATTAACTAACTTGCATCTAAAAATTTGAAATAAATATAGGTTGATTACCACATAGAAGCTAGTAAAAGTTTTCAAATCAAATCTCAGTTCTTGATACTTCATTCAAACAACAGTCTCAATTCTCTTGACAACTCTACAGTCAGCACTATCTTTACACATTGGGTTCAAGACAAAATAGAAAGAAATACCTTAAAACTCGAAGGATCCTCTGAAATGGCAGCAATCATTGACTCCTCTCCTTCAAAAACAAGTGCAGGACCTGTTGAATGATCCCTGTTATTAATAAATTGTGGTATGGAAAAATATAATTTGAGCAAACTAATTTTTAAGAACTTCAAGAAAACAGAGCAAGAAAGTTTACCAGAGAAGTACAGCCCCTCTTTTCCAGTAATTTTAGCAACAGATCCCTGCGGTGCAACATTCCCATATAATATTTGAATGTGTGCTGTCTCCTTGATGGGATTTTCTATCGGCCTTATTATTTCCTGAATCACATATCACCAAAAATTTGTAGACTGTCAAGAGATCAATTTATTGCCAGACAACCTATAGGAAGCATTCTAAAATTGAACAGAAATAACATCACACCTGCCCTTTGGACAAAGGAGGGAAAAGTTCTGCGTTTTCAGCTAGGGTCTTCCCAGTGACTAGAGAGGAGGTATATGATATCTATGTTAGCGATATGTATATTCTTTGCAAAAGAATTTTCTATTCTTAACATACAAAGGCAAGGAGACATACCAGTCATACAGTCCCCATCTAAAAGGCCTTGCTCAAGAAGGTAGCGGATAACAGCAGGGGTCCCTCCAATCTATCAAAACAAAATGAATTTCGACTAAGATTAATAATGATACAAGAGCATAAACACTGTAAGCATGGCCAGGAAAAATAAATAGAAGTAAGGGCACGGGCACAATTAATTAACATAAATGTTCAATGTGTACCTTGTGAACATCTTCCATGACATATTTTCCACTAGGCTTAAGATCTGCAAGAAAAGGAACCTTGTCGCTAACCTTCTGAAAATCATCAAGAGTCAATTCGATGCCAACAGACCTGCCAAAGTCATTATATTAGCTTTCCTCTGAGGATTGTTGTATATCAATATGATATCTGCCACCAAACTTCACTCACTTGGCAATAGCAATTAAATGTAACACAGCATTGGTAGATCCACCAAGTGCCATAACTATAACCATTGCGTTACGTAGTGATTCACGAGTGATGATATCTCGTGGCTTCAAGTCCATCTTCAATAACTCAAGAAGATATTTCCCAGCTAAACGACACTCATCCAACTTTAGTGGATCCTCAGCAGGTGTAGATGAGCTACAGAAACAGTAAATAAAGGTAATCAACATCCAAGAAAAGGCAACCATGTGATCCTTCATACATCTACTATTATACTTACCTGTAGGGAAGAGACATTCCCATAGCTTCTATTGCAGAAGCCATGGTATTGGCTGTATACATTCCACCGCAAGCCCCAGCACCCGGACAAGAGTTGCGGATAACATTTTGTCTGTAGTCATCACTGATCGATCCACTCACATATTCTCCATAACACTACAGGAAATCAAAAAATTAATCAAACATGATTTTAACAAGGTTGCATTACCAAGATATACATCTAAGTTTTTTATATTCCGGGAAAACTCAATACATATAATAGACTATAGTATTTTCTACATCAACAATAACAAAATTCTCAATTTATTTAAAAAGAAAAAGAAAACTCCATTACTGAAGGAAGAGGATTAAAAAAAAAAAAGAGAGAGAGGGTAGAACATCGTGCTTGACAATATAAAAGTTTCTCTTACAAGGAGGATTACTTAATCTCCTCTTTCATATCTTTCTGCTTTCTCTTGATAAAACCTTTTCTTTGACAAAGTTTACCTCTGTTTGAATGAATACAAAATTGAAGAAGGAGAAATTAATTAACCACAATATGAGATTCAAATAGCAATGATTTCTCATACCTGAAAGGCTGACACTATGTCAAAAGTATTGCCCTGAAAATGTCCAGGCTGGAAAAAAAGATAATAAAATTAGAAAGAAGAAACACAAAATACCTGAATCAAAACCACATTTAAAAAAAACACTGATCATTTTTAACAAGGAAGTAAACTACCAATTGATGATATTGATAATGTTAATGAGTGCGCAAGTGTTACAGGAATGGCACATAAAGCTTACAGCCATGATAGGAAAACATGAACTACATAATGAGAAGTCAAAGCTAGATATCCTAGTACCTTTATAGTCCCACCATAAACCATAATACTCGGTCGGTTGAGCCGGCCCATTGCCATGATTGTACCTGGCATCTGTAAAACTGTGAGATGTATGACCTAATTGCAATAAAATAAGGAGAAATTATATTACCGTTGCGTGATGTTCGACTTAATTACACTCAGCATCCTTCTTGTTTCAGAAATTACACCAATTAGTTTATATTATCATCACACCTATCCCATTGAAATTTAACCTGTTTGTTTTAGATTTTACAATAGCAAAATCAACAAAATCACGTTAAAAATCATGTTGGCCCAAAGCTCCTACACATAGCTTTGCGATGACAATAATCTCAACCAAACAGGTTGTCATTGTAGTTATTGTTTATGTTGTCATTACACACAGACACACAATATCAAGAATGATGAGTGCATTTCTGAAAGAAAGTGTCAAGTGTAACTAAACCAATCATGGACGTAATTGTAATTTCTCCTTAAAGTAGCTACATAGCAATGTAATGTAACAAACAAGAAACAGAGGTTTATAAAGTGATAAAGAGTGAGAGAAAGGGAAGTTACATTTTTGTCACAACCAGGTATGGAGATGTTACCATCATACCACTGGGCACTCATGACAGTCTCAATGCTATCAGCAATGAGGTCACGTGACTGCAAGCTATAGCACATGCCTCTTGTTCCCATCGAGATGGCGTCGCTGACACCAACGGTGTTGAATCGGAAAGGAATCATGCCGGCTTCCCTGACACCATCCCTGACGGCTTCGGAGAGGCTGAGGAGATGCATGTTGCAGGTGTTGCCCTCGTACCAGACGGAGGAGACACCAATCTGGGGCTTGGCCATGTCATCCTCGGAGAGACCGACGCCGTAGAGGACGGCCTGGGAAGCGCCCTGGGATTTGGGTTCGGTGATGCGGGAGCTGTACTTGTTGAGCTTCTGCTGCTGTGTGGTTGTGGACTGGGATGGAGATGGAGATTCGACGGCGATGGAGCCTCTGAGTGAGAGGGAGCGAGGAGGGGGGGATCGATGAGAAGGTGAAGTGGGAATGATGGGTGAAGAGGTGGGGAGGAACAGAGTGGACTGCATTGTTTGTGAGTGGAAGAGCAGAGCAGAGTAGAGGCGTCGAGGGTTTAGGGGATAAACTCGGTTTAGGTGGGGACTGGGGAGTTGTGTTGTTTCTCACTTGACCCTTTCCAAGGAGCCTCGTGACTGCTGTGTTTTAATTTTTGGCAAATACTATTGGACTGCAATTTTCATATTTATTCTTCGTAATTTTAATGCGCTTGAGCCCCTTAAGCAAATGGTAAAGGGTTTGATCCTAACTCTTGTGTATGAAAAAAACTTGGTTGGGAGGAATTAATTCTTAAATGTTGTCCAGTATCTCGAGGATTAGTCTTCGCAGTTGAGGCAAAGAATGCCATTGGAAACCAAAAAAATCTATATCTATGCGAAATGTTACCAACATATACTATCTAAATTTTTTTCCAACACATATTCTCTTATTGGTTGAAATTCATGAGTCGTACAAAATTCAAGTGGGACTCACATGAATTAATAGGACCCATTTCAAAAATAGTGGGACTCACATAAATTTCAACCAACAAGAAAGAGTGTTAGAAGGTGTATTGTGAGCACTTCTCTCATATCTATATCAACATTTATATCTTATATTACTTTTAAAAATTGATTTCACGTTTGTAATATTTTGTTATCTAAGTGCGTGATATTTCGATATCTAACCTCGATACTCTTCGAGCTCTAGCATATGCCTTAGGTGTTAATAAGATATCATTGTTAAAATGTTTAAGAAAGGGGTTTTGTGTCGACATTCAAATGCACTAAAGCCACATATGAAGGATGATAATATGAAAGCTCGTCTTAGATTTTGCTTGTCCATGCTTGAGGAAAGTACCATTCCTCATGATCCAACATTTAAGTCATTGTATAATGTCGTGCACATAGATGAAAAATGGTTTTATATGTCCAAAAAATCCACGAACTATTACCTTATTGCAGATGAGGACGGGCCATATCGTACATGCAAAAATAAAAATTTCATGAGTAAGGTCATGTTTTTAGTTACAGTGGCTAGACCTAGATTTGAAGATGAAGGTTGAAGTTAACACAGGCAAACACAAGAAGGAAGGGTTGAATTGTGTTTGTTAATAATTTTCGAAAACAACCTTTTTCAAAACAATTTTCTCACACAAGGATTAAAAGGCAGAAGCACACAACAGAAAAAGTCTTTTAAAGACTTAACAAAATCAAATTCGAATCCCCACAGTTAGTATTAACAAATAAAACTGAAGAGATAAGGGATTAGAAGATTCACGCAAGCGTTTTATCATGGTTCACTCTCTTCCAACCAAGAGCTACGTTCAGTCCCTTCTACTTGAAGGTTTTTCTCCACTATTTTCCAAATAGATTACAACAAGTATTCAACACCTCTCCAAGCTACAAGTATCCCTTTCTTACCAAGCCTCTTCAGGCTCTAACTCTAACAAAGAGATTGGTTTCTTTTGATCTTCTAACTCACTATGTGTGAGGATATAAAAGTTTAAGATCTATTGAATATTATAGAAATATTCAAGCTAAGGTATTACAGACTTTTGCTCTTGAAAGAATAAATGATTTTGAGCTCGTAGAATGACAAGAGTTTTTCTAGCAAGATTTCTGTATTTGCAAAAGTTAATTCTTCAGATGTTGAGGTCTTCTATTTATAGTGACCTTTATCTTCACTTGAAATTCTTCAACAGTTGTTTTGAAATTTTCCCGTTTAGGGATGGAATCAAATGCATAATATCCATTGTGACTCGTAGCTTGCTAGTGGCCATTGTGAAATGTACTATAGGTTATCACTCTTGCACAAAACGGGCACACCTTTGAGCAGTTGCATCTTGAAAACTGTCTTGCCTTCCTTGTACAGATTCCAGCTATTCCAGCGATAAAGGTGACAAGGTACAAGGCGTTTTGCATTGTATTATTTTGCTTTTGCATTTCCTCATTTGTACTATGTCTATCTCAAAGAAACAAGACAATAAAACAGTTAAAACAAATAGAAGGACCAACATATACTTGAAATAAATATCAATCATTTGAAATAAATACTTCTATGTGGTCGAAGTAGCATCTTCGGAGCATATGAAAGATTCTCAAAGAAAAAGAGCTTGTCTACTCAACAAAGTGCGTCTACACGCTTATAGTTAGAAACTCTTTTAGCTCGTCTAGTGACGTGGCAGATCTTCTCGTCTACTATCAAGTCTTTGGACTTGCTATATATCAGTGAGTTCCTTAGATCTCCGTCTACTAACGTGGCACTCAAGCTCGTCTACTCATAATAGTTAAATTTCTCGTCTACTGAGAATACTCTCTATTCCGTCTACTCAAACATATTGAAATAAATAAATATACCAAAGATTTTGAGCAGCTCATCTATATGGGTGGACGCGGATATTAAGAAACTTTTCAAGGTTTCCATAACTTACTAAATTTCGAATATTCCTGCAATACTAGATAAAGCATGTTAGATCTTTAACTACCACTTTGCCATGCAAATTTAATCCTTGTTGTTAACATCAAAATTTAGAGATTATTTAATCCAAATTACTTTGGTTCCAACAAAGGTAACGAGACATTCTCAGGAAAAATCGGTGTTTTCTTCTAGTTAATAGAGTACCTGCAAAAAGGTCAAGTGTTAATAGAGCATCAAGGACACTTGAAACAAAACCGATTACTTCTATTACTAAAGAAGTCGGTCGAATGTTCTTAATAAACAAGGTGTTACCGGTCATCAAAGAAAAATGGCCACGAGAACATGCGTGAAACAATTTACATACGACAGGATAATGCATCGTGTCATGTTTCTGTGGATAACGAAGAATTTCTTACAGCGGCTTCTGAAGGTGGGTTCAACATTCGTTTGACTTGCCAACAGCCTAATTTTCTCGATTTGAATATTTTTTATTTGGGATTTTTTTAGTGCCATTCAATCATTGCAGCAGAAGGAAATGACTAAGTCAGTTGAAGAGCTTATTTAGGCTGTGTAGAAATCTTATGATGCTTTTTTCTAGCAAACAGTCGAATAAATTTTTTCTCACACTTCAGTCATGTATGATTGAAATCATGAAGGTCAAAGGATCCAACAATTACAAAATTCGCCATGTGAAGAAATATGTGATGCTTAATCAAGGCAAATTACCCACTCAACTAAAATGTGATCGAGAATTAGTTCTTGAATTTTTTGAATACTTAAACAATGTTGAGTAAGGTATGATTTTTTCCCCAGTGAGGTGCTAGTGGATGCTGTTTTGTAGCCATTATTTTTGCCATTTTGGTTTGGAGCCATTTCAATAGTATAACGGTTAAAACAAAATGTCTCTCTTCATCATTAACATAGCCAAAATGTTTCATGATTTTATAATGCTAAAACATGTAACAATATCCAAATGACAAACATGCAATAATATCCTAATCATAAATAGCAAGAGCATCAAATGTCAAGTTTTCCTTTCATTTTCTAACACGCCTAGCACAAAACATTTCCTCAGCCCCTTCCTTCACAGTAAGTCATGAATGTCTTTCTTCAAGTAAATATTGAGAATGGCTTAAACCTCTTTCTTCAACCCCTCACTCTTAGCTCCAGATGATCCATCTTCAATCCCATTCAATGATTCTGTCTTCTTTGCTGTGACCTCATCATCATGGTGAGAGGCCACTTCACCTACAGGTACAACATCTTGAATTTGGCCAGTCTCCTCATCCTTGTCCAGTGAGTCTTCAACAATGAGAAGCCAGACATTTTATGAGTCGTCGTTGATACCCAAATCAAATGAGGGACTGTCAAACCATTGATTTGGTGCTGCCATTTTCTGGATATAAAGGAAGAAAGAAAAAGATGAAGTGTGCAAGAGGGGGAAGACGACCCTTTATATGCATAGTTCAACATGTGTGTGTTGCCCAACTATTCACGCTCGATGACCATTCAACATTTGTTCAGGAATGAGAAGTTGCTTGTGTTGTTGGGAATAAAAGGAATCATTGGAAAACAAAATTTGTATTAAGTGAAGGGTATTTTGGGAATAACGTCATTAAATTAGATGGAAGTAGTTACAATTTGCTTATATATTGGATCAAAAAATTTTGGACTTTTCTGTTTATAATAGAGACCGGAGGGAGTATCTTTTTTCATATCTTACTGTCTTAGGCATAATATGAGTAGGGATATTTTTGCATATATTAAAAAAAGACGCTTGAACATACTATGCAATTATGCCTATCGTAAAGTGTGATCTGTATATACATATATAACCAGACCCATATAGAAAAAGGCATTTCTTTAATGGTTGGTTTCGGTAAGGAAAGAAGTAGGGAGGATAGAAATAGACAAGAGAGAAGTTGGAGAGAAAAAAAAAATGAGCAGAAAATGAATAGATTTCTAGGTTGTTTGGATTGAAAGAAATAGGAGATAAGTATGTGAGAAAGAAAAGTTGACTTTTCTCTTCCCTCTTTTGATTGGATAGAAAAGTGAAAAGAAAGAAAATGAATTTTTTTGTAATGGCAAATTTGCCCCTATAACATATACAATATATCATATATAATATCATATAGTGTAATATTTTTTTACAGACACGTATTATAAAATATAATAGAATAGAATATAATAATATTTATTATAAAATAATATATATATATATATATATATATATATATATATCTTTTTAAAAGCAATGTTCATGGGATGAACAACAGTGCCAGTTAGAAGTTGCACACTAGCACACTTTCAAATTTGAATAAAACAAAAAAGGGTACAATGGGAATAAAGGGAAAAGTTGAGTTTCTCTGCCCAAAATCTTCGATGATGAGGGGAGAAAACAAAACGTGTGAGACCTACTGAACTTTTTTCTTTCTTCCCTCACCTCTCTCCTCTTCCAAACCACTAAAAATACCATTTTCTCACCCACTTCCCTCTCTCATAGTTCCCTCTCTCCAACAACTCTTGAAACAAACACAGGGTGAATGCTTTAGAGGCATAGGTTGGTCATCCGAGGTTCCTCAAGACATAGAAATGACTACCCTGCGTGCCACATGAATAATAAATTAATTTCTTAAGAAACTTGTTGGTAATTGAATAAAATATTCCTTATATTATATGATTCAGTTATAAAATTGATTAGCTAAATTCGATCAAAAAAAAATTTTGATTAGCTAAATCAATGGAACCATGACTTAAAATTCTCCACGATTCAATCACCCTTTTCACTTCTGAATTTTTTGTTTTTGTCGTCATGTTTTTTTACACATTGATTGTTCATATAGGCATATTTTTTTTTTTTTTAGTGATTAGGCCTATAGAAGACTTGTACGAAATGGTGAAGCTCAGTAGCTCACCCAGCTAGTCCACAATCAACCCATTAAATTAAAATTAGAATAATGATATTTGAACACCCAACTTTTTCATTCCTGAAGTCGCAGTGGAAGTAAACTTTTGTTCGATTCTTCCTCTTCCTTGCTCATTCTGCACCAACCGCAGCAACAGGTGTGTGTGTTTCCTTCTCTGCTTTTGGTTTTAGTTAGGGAATAACATAATTTTTGCGATAAACTTGTTCTAACATTCCAACTTCATTATCTTGTCGTGCATTAGATTATTATTACAATAGCTAATAATAAGTTTCATTTAAGCAGTAGTTTTCGTCAAACAATGAGCCATGAAATACAAATATGAAAATGAGACTAATCTGACAGTGGGCTCCATTATAAGACGAGACCGAATCAACGATGTTGCGATGAAAAATAAATAAATATATCAGAAAAGAAGACTTTGATTTTTATTTTGGTTATGATGAAGACTTTGATTTTATAAAGCATTTAGGTGCTTCTCAATCACATTTATGCTTACGTTACTCTACAATATTATACTTAGACTAGTAATATGTTTTTATTAGTTGAAAGACTAATAATGATTTTTAGGTCCAGCCGGCAGACCATTTTTTCCATTTATTTTATTTTATTTGTCTTTTTTTTTTTTTTGGGTTGTTTGACTGAGTTCTGGATATTAAATTTATTTCTAGTTTGGTTTTGTTTAGGATTTCTTAAATGGTGGCTCTCAGAATTTTCATTTCTACTATGGGCCATGATAATGACTGACAGATTGAGTTCCTGTTAGGAACAACATAGTTAGTTAGATGAGTGGTTAGTTGCATGGTTAGTTAGTTGAGTTAGAGGGTTGAATGGATGAAGTTGTAGATTAGAGATTCATTCATTGATTTTGTTAGTTTGGAAAATAGAACTTCAGCTCAGTTGTAAAGGGGAAACCTTGGAGGAGAGTTCTTTATCCTGTTCTCAGTGTTTCAATAAATTTGTTGAATTTCTAAGTTAGTTTCTACCCATTTCTCAATTCTGTTTGTGGGGTTCTTAACAGTTTCCAAACCTGGTCCTTGTTTAATAACACACAAAATGTCTGATATGCAATCTGATGAGTTTTATTTGAAATAAAAGTATCTTCTACAAAGACGGTCTCTTTGAAAGAAGCACTCCTAAAATATAAAAACATATATTCAGTTCCATATATATAATTTCTATCCAATTCTTCAAACCAAATGGGTTATTGTTTCAAGTTTGTAATTACTGAAAGTATAAGCACCAAATACAGTGAAGGTGAACTTGTTCACCAGTTACATACACATAATCCTTAGAACATTGACATTAATTGTTAGAACTTAGAAGGTTTACATGGAACTCGTAAATGAGGGTGGATCAGGGAGAATTGGTACATCTATAGTTCCTTCAAGCATCTGTAAGACTCTTTTCATGGTGGGTCTCAGTGATGGATCCTCCTGGATACACCATAGAGCAACCATCACATACTTCTCCACCCTCCTCATGTCATCTAAGGCCTCCTGGTCATCTTCCATCAACAGATCAACTTTTCTTTCCTGAAAGCAATCATAGGCCCAATCTGTCAGTATCATCTGGTTCTCATCCTCAGCCTTTGTTTCATAGCTCCTTCTGCAGCAAATGATCTCTAGCAACAAAACTCCATAACTATAAACATCAACCTTGATGGTAATGGGCATGTTTCTAAACCATTCAGGGGCAACATACCCTTTTGTTCCCCTTATCCCAGTAGTAGTTCCAAGTTGGTCGATCTTCAGAAGCTTGGCTAAGCCAAAGTCAGATATTTTGGCCATGCCAGAGTCATCAAGCAAAACGTTTTGAGGCTTAATGTCACAGTGTATGATTTGGGTGCTGCATTCTTCATGTAAATACAAGAGTCCCCTGGCTGTCCCCAAGGCAATCTGCATTCTTTCAAACCAACTTGGCCTTTGATCTTCAAAAAGGAAGCTTGCTAAAGTTCCTTTCCTCATGAACTCATACACAAGTAGCCTGTGCTCTCCCTCATTGCAAAATCCTAGGAGTTGCACCAAATTCCTATGATGTGTCCTTCCAATTGCTCTTACTTCTGTTTTAAACTCCTCTTCACTTTCTTGTACCATATTATTTAACTTCTTAACAGCAATGAAGTGGTTCCCGGTGAGGTCTAATAGAACTCCTTTGAAAACTGTTGAAAATGCACCACGCCCCAGTTCTTCCTTGAACTCATTTGTTGCCTTCCTTAACTCTTCATAAGTGAACCTTCTAACAAACATGCCTGCCATGAATTGGCTAGGACTCACCTTTGATTTCCTGTAGCCAAACTTGTACGCAGCCAGAAAAGCTATCACAAACAACAGCAAGTTCAGAAACAGTGAACTGCTTAAAAGCACTGATCCAACTATAATCAGCTTTGAGTGATCATTCTTTCCTTGTGCAGATTTCATGGTAGAATTATCTTTTCTTGTTTTTATTAGAGCCTTCCCTCCAACAGTAGGATCAAGTCTTCCATTGGAGAGGGGTAGCTTCTTTTTCCAGCATTCCCCATTTCTGAAAATGGCAACAGCACAGAAACAATCACCCAAGCAAGCCTGTCTGCACCAATCCTCAGTTACTGACTGAAAATGTTCATAGTCTGACAAAGGCCAATCTGTATTTTCCATCTCATAGAAATCGAAGAGATCTGTTTCTGGGAAAGATTCATCACAACTTTGTGAATCAAAGTCTTGTTTGCATCCTTTCATCACATCACCTGAATCAATGAAGCTGTAACCAGGTGGACACTGGCAACTCTTGCTCTCATCAAACGTACAATAGCTGTTGAATCCACAAGCTCCACTTCCTGTAGCTTCGGTAATTCTCAAACAGATATTTGAAGGTATGAAGGACACAGTTGACCAAGCCTTCTGCCAGTTTCCTCTGCTGGAGCTACTGTTCTTGGGGTAGACATAATGCCTGAAAACCCCATCATATTCAAGAATTGCCCTCTGGTAGAAATCTTGTGTAGAGGGAGCATTTGATGATATCGTTTGGATGATGCTCCCATTATTTGCCCGAAGGAAAATATACCCACTTTGGTTAAAGACCAATGAGAAGTCACTGCCAAAAACTTGGGTGGTCCAATAAGCAAAATTTGGAGAATTCAATGGAAAATCTGTGGTGTAAAGCACAAGATTCCCATCACCTTGTAGTATAAACTGGAACCTTCCACTTGAGTAATTTGTTTCCAAATATCTTGAATAAAGGCTACTAGGTTGATTCAGAACTTGTCCTGGTAAAATCGTGTCAGTTGGTTGATCAAAACTCTGCCACAAAAATTGAGAATCTTTGTCTACAAGGACAAAGTTGCCAGTATCAAGCATGGCTGCATAAGAAGTTCCACTGCCTGAGGAGGTAGCAGACCATATATGCTTCCCAGTAGGGTCACTGAGCAGGAACCAGCCATCTGAGTTAAGCTCAACTTTGGAACCCTTTGGTGCAAGGTTTTGACCATTGGCTGACCACACAATAGTTCTTTCTGGTATTCTGTTGAACCATATGGCTAGTATGAACCCATTTTCTACAACCTGTTGGAACCCAAATGCAAATTCACCAGATGGTGATGCCCAGATGGAGTTATCTGCCTGTGCAGTGAGGGAAGACCCCAATGAAATGTTCCTATAAGTTTGAGCAACAGTGGAAAATGGAAGCAAAGCTAGGAAGAAATACAGCAAGAGATGATATTGCTGCTCAAGAGCCATCATTTGGAAGAACTTGAACAGTGTTTGCAACTGGTGGTTGATTCTAAGCATCAGTTTACCATATATTCTTTCCATTTCCTTAACCGAACAATACAAACGCGTGGCTCAGAAGTCAAATATTGCATGTTTCTCAGAAGCAGATGACTTAATTTTTATTTTATTTTTGATAGGTAGAAGTAAATGATTTAATTGAGTATTCAGATGTGTGTTCAACGTTGCAAGCAAGACCGTGGCTTATCAAAATGAACTTTACTGGGATATTTTATATTGCATATGTAACCTTTGTATTTTGGACTGAAAAAGACATGTGAGCAAAGTGTAAGTGTATGTAAATTGCCTTCCTCTGAGGTCCTCAATTGAAAAAGAGTCATGATATTTGAACATTCAATTTCAAACATCGTATGGTGTTTATCTCAATCTCTCACTTACTTTTTCATCTTCTTTATATACGCACATCCCAAAAATACACCAAAAAACCAAAGGGATACCATATGATGTCCCAAATTTAGTGTTCAAATCTAATTTCTCATCAAAAAATGTCAAAGATAACATCACTAGATAATGAATAATTCTCTTCTCATAAAATTAAAGTAATATAAATGGTTTAGATAATTTCCGAACAGTTTCTCATGCAAATAGATTAAGTCTACATCTCCTTGAAAGGGATTTTTTTTCATACGATAAAAGTTCTCACAAATTACTGCAAAGGAGTCTGGAACTTAACAAGTTGCAATAAATAACTGAGGAGTCAAAATTAACACACTTCTTATTTTTCCGTTAGGGTCTTACTGGCGAGTGTTCTAAGGGCATTGGTTAAAAAACACATAAGTTTGTATTGAAAAACTAACATTTTTCAAAATGTTAAATAAATTATTTCTCATATAATTTTTTTTTTCTCGATTCCTTAAACAATGTCCTAAGGACACTTCTTAGCATTCTCCATTTCATTATTATTAACCTCTAGAGCTTAGGGAAATAGAGAGAGAACGAGCAACAATTTCTTTTGTCTCTTTGGCATTACATATTGCATCTGTTTCATAATATTTGTCACTTTAGAGAATGATTTTTGTTTCATGTTTTTATTTGTGATTTTAGAAAATAAAGAAGACATTAATTATTTTTTTGAATCTTATCATTGTCATTTTCGTTAAATGAAATAAGAGAAAATTAATATTTGGAGTGTTTTTAAATTTAATAGAGTGTAATTTACTAATTTAGTCGAATGGGCCTATTTTTCATTATAGTAGTAATTGATATTATTTATTAGCTTTCTTGAGCCATATGCAAAAACCTTTAATTATTGGTAAGGAAGGAATATGATTGCGGCTACTTAAATAAATTAATAAATAAAGAATTTAATTTGATATATGTAAAAAAAAAATTGTGTGACTTTTAAGGTAATTATTATAAGGATAAAATATTTTTGATATAATATATCAATTCATGATTGATTGACATTGTAAAAACACAACAGTACATAAAATCTAAATCCATAAATAAAATGGATGTGGATCTTACTTGCTTATTTTCTTATTTAGTTGTTTATTTTGCTGGAACCGAAAGTATCAAGCAAAAAAAGAGTTTTCTTATAGATAAAGGTGTGGTTGGTTTCAAAAACCAAATTGGGCGTAGAGGCTAGAGCACAAGCCACCCTTGTATCCCCAAACCCAATATCAGCAATAATAAGGGTATGCTTTCGTTTCTTTTCATTTTTTCTTTCTTTTTTCTTTTTTTAATAACTAAGGGTATGCTTTCTTAGGAGTTGTACAAGACTCCTAGAACAAAAACCAAAGTCCAAGACTAGGGTGGATTCTAGCATGAACATCTTCTCCCTACCCTTCACCACCACCCCGCCACCTCACCGACTGCCACCACCCATCGTCTCCCAAATCGCCCTTCTTCCTTTCTATTCCTCAACCGAAGACAGGGATGGCTGGGTGGAAATATTTGGTTGGTTGATTTTAATTTTTAAAATAATTTTAAAAACAAATGAAGGATGGAGATAAACCAAAACGTGAATGAAGGAGCCAAGCTACTGGTCACAGCAGCAACAAGTAGGGAGGCGGATGGACGCGTTCGGGGTGGCGGAGGTCACGAGGCGAAAATGGGCGACGAGCACGGAAGAGGGTGGAGATGTGCAGGTTCTAATGTGGATATGTTGCTCGCGGCGGTGACGATGGCGGTTGACGCTGGCCGCGACGGGCTTGGTACCATGGTGATGATGGTGGCCTGTGGTGGCACGACTTCACCGCTTGACTGTTCTATGATAAGGACAACATCTCATGATGGTGCGTGGCGGTGACGACGGTGGTTGATGACGTGAAGAGGGGAGACGACCGGCATGGGGGTGGAGTGGAGGATGTGACGGCAGGCTCACAACGGTCACTGGAAGCTCTAGTCAAGATGGAACCAGCTCTGAAAACTTACCCAAAAATGGAGTTTGATGACTTGAGCTTTATGGGTGGGTGTTTTGACAGTTGTAGTTGTTCTCCCATCTCACTCTTACTTTCTTGTTATGTTCAAAAAAAATGCTTGGTAGTATGTTGGTTAAAGAGAAGAGTTGAAGAGGAGGCGCGCGACGGCGGCGGCAGGTTGGACGGCGGCGGAAATTAAACAGGGATTGATTTAGGGTTTTTGATGGTAGGGGAGAAGATGGAAGGGTAAAGTGGTATATTTCAATTTTTTTGTTTTCAAATTTTTTTTGGACCAATAAATCTGGATCGTTTATTATTTAATTATTATATCTAATGGTTCAAAATTGTCTATGATGCAAAAAAAATAGTGGTATATGGATATACCACTAAAATACCTACTTCATGTTAGAATTCACCCAAGACTAGCCCAATAAAATAATAGAAAATAAAAAATGAAGAAAGACAAAAGATAAAAGTGACGAAGTAAAGAATATTTTTTCTCTCACTATGTCCTGAATAGAAACCGAAGAGGAAAACGTCTAAATTACAAATGTAGTTATAATTGATTGTAAAAAATACCAATATGTGGTTGGTCTGAGTGGTAACTGACTTGCGCCCCTTAAGCAAGTGGTCTAGGATTCGATCCCTAGTTTTTTTTTTTTTTTTTTTTTTCTGGAGTTTGTGGTCTAACTTATAGGCTTTTTGAAGTTTAGTTATTCTCTCAACCTTTGGGCTGGTTTGGTTATGTTGACATTGGTTGAATTAGTACTTGAACTATCAATGTGTCTTCTAAGATGTAACTCTCCTTGTACATGAGTTTGAGTATCTCTTATACTAACTTATTATATATACTTTGGCTTATCAAAAAAAAAAAAAAACTTCAATACAGTCCAATACCTCGAGGGATTAGTCTCTGCAGTTGCGAGCGGAGGATACTTTGGGAAACCAAAAAAATTGATTGTAAAATATTTCGAAAACTAAGAAGAAAAAGGATAAAGTGAAGAGGGAAAACTGAGGCGAAACCCCTTTAGCTGATCAGAGGTTGGTTGCCTAATAGTGGAGGAGGGTGCACTAGTTTGGGTCGCAGCTAAAAACTCTATCATAGCACACTCTCCTAGGAAGAAGCTTAATAAGATACATTTGGTCTACGGACATAACAAAAGGTTTTATTGTATTCTCTTTCATTTTCCACCTCTTTTGGTGCAACGCCAAACATACAACACTCATATATCTTCTCGAATAGCAGAAGACTATATATGCTACACCGGTATGTTGCTGTCTAGTGTTGATATAAAACCTTTCGTTGGCTTAATTTTGTGTGGCTATGGGCTGATGTATGAGGTTTGAGACAAAGGAGTAGGGGACGAAATTCCTTGCTGTTAAGGGCATCTCACATTTACATGGTCAATCACTCTATCATCATTGGATTTGCTCCTCTCACACTTTCAATCCTTGATTTGCTTTGTCCAAAAAAATAGTAAAAAAAAAACATAAGTAGAGAGATATAGAAATAGGTGACCGGAGGAAATTTGCATCTAATCAAGTGGGTTCGTAAATATAGTTCATAAAACGGATTTGGATTCATTGCATTGATGAATTCACGAAGCCACTAGAAAACAACATTGATATATACTCGTGAATGCCTAGATTTAGTAAATGTAAGGAATCTAAATCCCAACAAGACACACTCGATCAGCCAGTCATCACAAATTAGTGAAACACGTTTGGATTAATTAATTACTTATTCAATAAATGTTTATCACATAAGAGTTTATGTAATAAATACTTAAATTCAGTAAGTTATCTTTTTTGCGTGCATATTTTTATTTTCATAATCTTTTTTAATAAGTTTATTAAAATAAGTTTAAAAAATTATTAAAATATCATAAAATGTTTCATAAACTCTTTCAAACATATGTTTACATCCTAATATGCTATTCCAAACCTCTCATTAACCCTTTGATAGAGATTTTTCAAAATTGGAATTGACCCTCCCTCCAAAATATCTAAAACATGTGGTTGAAGTTGATTCTTTTTGTTTATTGGCCAATGATCATATGAGGAATGCTATTAAAACAAACTTTTTAACATTTTTTCCAACACGCTATTTGTTATTTGATGATTTTTATGTAGATCATGAATTTTATGTGAAACTCACTCTTTTTAGTGTGTCTCCTATGAAAATCATTCAATAATCAAGAATGTGTTAGAGAATGTTAGAAAGAGTGGGTTGATAACATTTCTTATTGTTACACCTAGTTTCCACTTTTTTGTTTGAAAAATAAATATCTTTCAAATGTGCATATATATCATCATTTAATTAAACTTTCAATGCTTGATGTTATTTTGAACTTTTTGATCTATTTTTAAAATGTGTGCATATAAAAAAGATAAAAACATATATATATATAATTAAAAATGATGTTCAAAATTTAATATTTAAATAATTTAACTATATATACCTTAATAGTTAATATTTATTCATACTGAAATGGGCATATATGGTTCTACTGGATATCAAAAGATCAAATCTAGTAACATAAAAACTATTTTTCAATAAAAATTATCTGTGATAATTTCATAACAACAAAAAAACTAGAGATGAAGACGACATGTCATGGCATCATTGGTTTCCTCTTTTAATTAAGAGGGAAAAGGAAAAAAGACTTTGTCTTTAAAGTGATAAATTAATAATTTATCTATCTTTAAATAATTTAGTGGATTAAATATTAAATACAAACTTATTGAAGATTCTTACCCTTTGAAGAACAATGAGTGAAGTGAAGCAGATTATTCTGAACGATGGGCCCGAAGAAGCAATTATTGATATGTGAGATTCTTTATTGAGATCCTGTGGGCATAACCTTAGTGTCCATCAATTTGCAGACACCGTTTCTTATCTTTTGAGACTTTTAATTATTTGAAATTCCCTTATCATTTAGACAAGCATCTTTTTATTCTGTCGTGATTTGCTTCTCGCAAGCAAAAGGCAAAGTGTTAGTGAAGTTTAACTCAACTCCATATGTCATGTCACAAGGTCATCATCTAAATGCCAAGCATCCAATTAAGGAGGAGATTTGTGGATCATTTGAATATATTGGGAATACTAAAAAGGTAGAGTTCCTTTCTTTGCTGAGTCAAGAAAGAAACTAAATAATGAAGTTTAACCCAAGTTTACGAAATAATGACTGTTAATATGGAATATAAAACAAAACTAACCTACCAACGACACATACTTAGTACATATATAAGAGACGGTTCACCAAATTGTTGATATGTTGTTGACGGTTTCACGCAAGAGGCAGCAAACATGGACATGGTCAAATATGTCATTGTAATGTTAATTTTTTTATGAACCAAATATCATTAAAAGGAGTAAAATGGGTATTACAAACCGTACAAAAGAAACCAATACAGTCGCATTCATTTACCTAAACAAGAACCAAAATTAGAACCCCTAGCTACCTAAATAACAGAAAATTACTAAAACTAGTACCCAAGAAAACTGCAGAACAGACTGTACTCTAACAAATGAAACCAAAATCTGCCAAAGCTATCTCCCATTTTTGTGTCTCTTACCTTCGTTGTTCGTATAGAACCTAATTCTTTAGGACATGAAAGTAACCCCGATGAATAAAACGGGTATATTAAACAAAGGGTGAGAAAATTTGTACCAACACGAAATTAGCCACAGGATTAGGTTAACGTTTTGTTGGTTGGCATGCAATTTGATTAAATAATAAAAAATACCACACAGCCAGAATTTTTACTAAAATAAGTTGGCATAGTTAGTAAATTTTACTGTATTCATATTGATTAATTTCTTTATTTGAAAAAATACGAATATATTATAAGTACGGCAATATATTATCACGTGAATTTACGAGTGAAGGTATCATCCCCATCAATCCATAATTCATTTTTGAGACCATATATGCTTTTGATATGTTTGTTTGAAAGAGGTATCCCAAGGTCAATGGAAAAGCAATATATATACGTGGCTGTGATTCTTCTTCAACATGCCAACAATTTAGAACAGAAACTCTTGCAAAGATTTTTGTTTGTAAAGACCAGTGGTTGTGACTTGTGAGAGACTGTGGGCGATAATCCAAATTCCAAAAGATCCAAATGGGCATTGGTTTTGGTGGAATAGTAGGAAAGTGGGAAGGGAATCCCTAATGTGTTTGGATTATTTATGGCATCTCACGCGGTAGTACAATCACAAGTTCACAACCCACCTAACTTAGGGACAATTGCTTTTATTTTGGTGAATTCTCTGATACCCATGATAAGTTTTGGGTAAATTTTACATTATCTGCATGATCCAATCTCAAGAAGCCAACTCAATTAAAAGGTCCACATCAGTGCCACATTGGATAAACTTGAATTTTTATTCACAAACCCCTGTCAACTTTTATCTTTAATTTTTCCCCAAGAGACAATGTTGAAAATTAGAAATTTAACTTTTCCTTATTTATTTTCAGATCCAAAAATACCTTTATGCAAAAATCAGAACCTAACTCTAAAATAGATATCTAGAATTCTTCTTCTTCTTCAAATAAACTTCTTCATCTTCTTCAAGCCACCAACCAAACATCTTGATTCTTGAAACAATAATAAAGAAACAACAAAATATAGGGAAAGACGTGTGGGACAGCGGAAGGGAAACGGAAGCCACGAGCCTGTTCAACGCCACTCCTCAGCCTCGGACCACTGCGAGCTAGACGCGGACCATCGCGAGTCAGACGCGACGTACCTCCTCCGTGCCTGACCGCCTCTGCCTGTCTCCTCACGTGACCACCGGTCCCCAGCCAGCTCCGTCCATCGCCGCATCTAACAGCGCCACAACCTCGTTCCGGACGTCCTCCGCCGTGCCGCCGCGTCACTGTCCAGCCGCCCCTGATCGCGAGCCACACTTCCCCACCGACCTCGATCTAGCGGCAACGCATCGCCTCTGCCTAGCCTCAACTGTGGACAACACAGGGGACATATGTTTACTGAAGACCAAGCTGTTCTGTCTTTGCTAGCATCAACATGCCTGTTATTGCGAGTTGCCGATTTGGGAGTTAGGTTTTGATTTTTGCAGAAAGCATTTTATTTTTGCAGAAAGGTGATTTGGAAATAATTGCTGCTAGATTGGAACTGACCTTCAACAGTGGATTAGGGTTCACGGTGATTTGAGCAAGGGAGGAACTGTTCTGAGATAATTAGGGTTCATTAACTCTAATTTGATTTTGAGTTTTGATTTTGCAGATGGATTAGGGATTATGGGTCTTAAAATAAAATTGAAAAGTTTAGGGAGATGGAACTTTTAATTTTGCAGATACGTCCCTATGGGTCAGAATATAAAATCTAAAGTGTGTCCTATGTGGGAGTGAGGTGGCTTCGTTAAATGAGGTGGTGCCGTCTGATTAGACCACCTAAGCAGTGTAATTTTTACCTAAAAATTATGTTGGGTTCCAGAGAATTCACCTTTATTTTTCATTTATTTTTCATTTTTCCTTCAATCAAAATCGTTGCCATTGGGGAATTTTTATCTAAAATATAAAAACAGTGTTTGTCAAGCTGGTGACTCGGACAAACAATTATTATCAAGAAGTTATTTTGTGAATTTACACATAACTTTATTAATACTGATTCCTCACACACAGTATCCTAATCCTAATCAATTGCGGAACTAATTTACCACCACAACTTATAAATAACCAGTTCTCAAAATGCAGTTCAAACTTACCTTCACTAGATTAACTATATTACTCCGGTTCACAACACAAGAAACAAAATCCTAAAACACACAAACCAAGAAAATATATTGGGATGAGTTAATTGTAATTAATACTCATATAAATTTCCAAAACATCACTTCTAATTTTAATTAATATTGTGATGGCCTATAATTAATAACAGTAATTAATAAGGACAATATTGGAAATTAATTAGTATTTAATATGTGTAAAAATTGATGCATGTTTATTATATTTTGGACAAAAAAAAGACTCATTTGTTTCTTATATCGTGGACCGGAGAGAGTAATCATTCCTTCTCCTTTATTTTGGAGCCTAACTAGGCATGGCAATGAAAACCGAAACCGCGAATACCCACTCGAACTGTCCCCGACTTTGACGGAGAAAACCCGCTTTGGATGGGGACGGGGGCGGGGATGGGGATACAGATACCCGCCTCGCCCCAACCCCGAACCCGCCCAGTTGTTTACGTAATTATAATAATATCCTTATATATATATATATATATATATGTAAGGTGTTGGATTTGTTTTAATTTAAAGGTTCCATTCTGTAACCTTTTTAAAAAAAATATATACAGAACATTTGATTTTATTATGATATTTTGAAGCTATCAATGTTAAATGAACCATAACGAAGTGCTTCTATAGCATTGGTTTCTTTTTAATTTGTAGCTGGAAGAAAACTAAGTCTAGTTTCTTGTTGATTGTGTGAAAGTTTTATTTGTTTATTTTTGGAAGTACAATTTTCGGTTTTTTTAATTTCAATTAAAGCAGAATAATTTTAAAATTTGGTTACTCATTGATAGGGGCGGGGACCCACGGGGAAACCCGACCCCCCAACTGAGACGGGAATGAGGATCTATTTTCCAACTCCTAAGGAGAGCAAGGCGGGGTTGGGGAAGGCAAAACCCGCTCCCGCCCCGCCCTGTTGCCAACCCTAAGCTTGACTTTTCAATGCCGAAAAAATGAAGTAAAAAATATTGTTAGAAAATTCTTTTCTATTATTGTATTTTTATTGATTTATTTTGCAAAAAACTAAAAATTGGTGGATCCATGGTGACTTTAAGTTTCTTAGATATCAATATATATTGGAAATCACATGTTGATTTACGTGAAAATGTGAAGCTGCATGAATAGGTCCTGATGAAGGAAATTGTTCTGAAGTAGTCCACCATGATGTCTTCAAGGCCTCTTTAGGATTGGGCCTGTTCTGGAATGACCCAAAACAGTATCTTCAAGCTTGGAAGTGGTGTTTTGCTTTGGCTCTTTCGCTAATCCTCTTGTTGAACCCAATGGGGGTACCTGTAAAAACACTCTGATGCTTAAGTCAGCAAAGGGGTTGCAGATAGTGTATTTCGTTGAAAATGAGAACTTACCTGATCTCTTGGTTTCATTGCTTTTTTATAGTGGTGCTCCTAATATGGGGGGGATGGGTGACTGCCATTGCTGGCATGGTGCCCCTCGCCGTGTAGTGTATGACATACGGGGAGCCGTTATAGTGCCCCTCAATGCGTGACGTCTAGGGTCAGCGATGATTTGGGGCGATAGTGATAATGATTGAGTGGTCGCACGATTAAGGGGCGGACTGGTGATGTCGTTTGGTTGGTGGGGGACCATCCCCTAGGGGTATAAGCTAGTCCTCTACTTATAGGCCTTTGTCTCTGACCGTCAACCAGTTGATTTGATCGGCCAAAGGTGGGTTGCCTGGCTTTGAAGCTTTATAGCTTTGGCTCTAATAAGCTATAAACTGTGTTATCCAAATGGGGATCATTCAGTATTGACTTATATGAGAAATTGTGGTAGCATAAATGATTTACGAAGCATATCAAATTTAGTTTGAAAATTATTTATTTGCTACGAGCAATACTTAACTGATCATATGTTTTTCCCGCTTTCTTCTATATTTCCAACACAATATAATATAAATTTTTCATATTGGCGTGAGATTTTTTTTATCAGTCAATTTGCCAATATTAGTATTATGTTAGTTGTTATGTTAAGGGAATGGGTTGGGTTCAATCTCCTTACCTCCAAGTAAACTCAAAGTCTCCTTATGTCCCTCAGCGTTATTAAGTAAGTTACCTAAGTGAGACTCTCATTGGCGTGAGTCAATATTAATTTTTTTAATAGTCTTTTTCTTGTTATGAAAGTAGGGTTAAATATTGTTATAAAAAAAAAAGTAGGGTTAAATATATATTTTCAATATTTACATTAATCAAAAAAGATTTTATCTATTTTATCAACTGAAATATTGCTACAATCTTATCTATGGTTATCGTGAACTTATGAAATCATAAAGTTCCACTCTTTATAAAAGCTAACAAATATTCCGAGTTGGCTTTTGTCTCTGTCCCATCCCAATGTGTTAGTCTGTTAGATTCCATATCCATCATTCTGATAAGAAAAAATTAAAATTAAAATTAACATTACTGCGCAGAATGCAGATTACATGGGTCAGGACAAATTTGACCCCGTAGAAATCTGGTCCAACAATTTGATCAGACCATTTTTATCCCAAACTCAACTATGAACCCGTTTGGATGATTTTTTTTTATTTAAATAAAACACTTATTTTTGAAATAAAAGTATTTTTGAAAAAAATATAGGTGTTTGGATGTGTTTTGGAGAAAAAGCAAAAGTAGGTAAAAAAAAGCATATTTTGATTTTTTTAAGAAGTTACAATTCCTAGCTTCTAAAAAAATGAGAAGTAATAGAAAAGATAGTGAAGATCATTAATATTTTATTGGACAATAATGTCCCTATAATAAATATCTTAAAAAGTCATTTTTATAAAGTTCATCCAAACATAAAATAGCTTCTTCTTTTACTAATAGTTCCAGCTTCTACTTTTTTTTTATCATAAAAACAATTTTTTAAAAAAAACTCATTCAAACAGGCCTATATATCCTGAAAATAATCCATCGAGTTAGAGACGGACCAACTAAATATGTAGAAATAATATATTATATTTAATTAAAACATAAAATTGGAGAAATAAAAAAATTAAAACTAAAATATATTTTATAAAATATATTTTAAAATAAATATTATTATTATTTAGTATATCATGATAAATTAAGTTTTTTTATTCTTTAATTTTATTTAACTTTTCAGATATTTGCTATATTTTTTTTTGTTGACATATTTGTCCTCTAATTTTACCTCTAATTTTAAAAGTTAGAAAACATTTTCCTCATCTTTATTTTTGTTCCACCTTCGTTTATGGCACCTATCCTTCAAATATCCCACTCACAAATAGGGAGTTCAAGGGGAATGATTTGAGGAGAGAGAGGGAGGAAGAGATGAGGAAGGAAGAATAACCTTAAAAGGGTTTTGGAGGTTATCATTTGTTTCTCTTCTCTTTTCTCTCCCATCCCCTTCAACCTCTCAAAGAGACTCTTAATGTTCTTTATCGAAGCTAGTATCCCACTTGCAATGCCTAAAACAACCATCAATCTTGATCCCAAAAAAAATGAATAAGAATAAGAAACAATGAGTATTGTTGAAATTTTGTGGATTAAAAAATTAGTTAAAAATGAAAGGGAGTTGTAGAAACCTAACAGAAAAAAAGAAGACGGGTAATAATGTGTTTGATGACGAAAGTAACAACAAAGAAAGTGCTGTCTAACTTTATAAAGTTGGAGGAGAAATTAAAAACAAAAGGTTATAAGATGAAATTGAAAATTAAATTAAATAAAGTTAAACGACAACAATATATACTTATTCTACGTACCTATTATCTTCTTATGCAAAATTTATTAATTTAAGTAAAAAAATATTATCTATAACTAATTATAAAAAAATATAAATTTTAACGTAACATCAAATACAAAACGAGTTAAAATATTATTTGAATCGAAACCAAAAATATATTAAATTTATTTGTTTAAAATTAACTCTCTCAATTAATCTCGAGTCAATATCAATTAGGTAACGTCTAGGATGGATAAGCAAATAGGTGGTTCAGAAGTGAACTACCAATTTGCACCATTGGATATATGCATATAATATTAGATGGTGGGGATAAAATAGGTTGCCGGTTTTGAATCTTAGAAACATGAATCAACTACCAGAAACCAATGTTTATTCCATGAATCAATTAGTGAATCGATTACCTATAATCAATATTTATTCCATGAATCGATTAGCCTAATAACAACTTCATAAACACAATTTTAATCGATTGATGCCCAAAAACTTGGATATGACTCATGCATGTGGTAACACTCATGGGAATTGTTAACACGCTCAAACACTACTCATGCATATGGTAACACTCGTGGGACAATTAACAAGCTCGAACACAAGGACACTTACGGGCGTAGAATCTTGGATATGAATCAATTACCAAAAACCAATGTTTATTCCATGAATCAATTAGTGAATCTATTACCAGTAACCAATGTCTATTCCATGAATCGATTAGCCCATATAATCGATTCATAAACATACTTGTGGTAACACTCGTGAGGACCGCTAACAGGCTCGAACACTGCTCATCGGCGTGGTCATACTTGTGGAACAATTAACACGCTCGAACAGAAGGCCAGTTACGCGTGTAGGCACTCGATAAAAATGATGGTTTATTGGTGAACCACTTCACCTCGTGTTGCATTGTTGAAGCCACCTACGAATTAGTAGAACTGGCGGAATCTTAAACATGTATAATGGAGACAGGGAGAATCGCATTGATGTCAAGAGACCAGGAGCAGGAGCTTCTTGTAATTTATGTTCAAGTTGATGTCCACCACTCCTCCCATAGAAACCCAAAGGTCCATCCACGGTTTTGGATTTTAAGAATCTTGACCCATCTACAGCTTTCTACGTGGCAAGAATAAAAAAGGCAGGAAGAATATCGGTGTAAGTGTAGTGCAACATACTGCTCGGATATTTCCATTTTATTATTATGATTATATACTAGTATATCACTCAATGTCACCATAATTATTAATAAAACAAAAAAAACAAAAGAAAACAAAATCACAGGAACATAAACCAAAACCATGTAAAGGAAACAACAGTCATTTAAATCTAACATTACATTTTAAAAATTATAATACAATAATATACATATAAAAATAAAATAACTTTTAATTAATAAATAATAAACTTTATATATATATATATATATATATATATATATATTTTTGAATTTGTGAACTTAATTTGGTGCAAAGTAAAATATCGGTTTGGTCCCATATCATGGTTAATTTGATCACTAAGATAAAAAAATAAAAAGGTAAATTTAGCCCCTAACTTTAGCAAGCATCGGTCATGGATGTATAGGGGATGACAAAATTACCCGCACCCGTGGATATCCGCATGGATTACCAGTAATGGATAGTAAATGGATACTTGTTAAATGGGTATGAGGATCATAGTACCCACCCCGCGGATACCTGTATATTCATAATAAATATTTTTTATTGAATATATAATATATATTATGACAATTTTTGTCACTTTGAGATGAAATAAATATTATTTTCTTTATTATTTCATACTTTTTAGTGGTTAAACCTATAATAATAATAAAATAAAAATACATATAATATATTATATAATGTTAATATAATATATTGCTATATTATTCTATATTATTTTATTTTATTTCTTTTTATTATAGACTTTTAAATATCTACAGATATCCATGGATACCCGCTACCCGCATAAATATCCGTGGATATTGACAGGGATGGATGTGGGGAAAGCACTACCCACACCCGTCCCGCCCCATTGCCATCCCTATCAGGATGTAAGTAAAACAAGTGACTAGGCGAGTAAACAGTGAGGGAAAGCTTTTATAGGTGGTGGTGGGTGCAGGGAGGGGTTGGCTGGTGAAAGCGTAAGGTTTAAAGGATGAAAGAATGATAATAATATTTTAAAAATCGAGATTGGTTTAACCGGTTAGATCGCCTGGCGAATGTCTTTCTAGTCTTGGTTGGAGTAAAGAGTTGGAGAAGAGGTCTAGCCATATAAAAACTGATTAAACCGACATAAAATTGATTTTTAAAAATTGGACTTGATATGGAAGGTTAAAACTTGGATTAGAACTTGACTTGTTGATTGATTTATTAAAGTGGGAAGTAATGTATTAAAGAGCAAAACATATAAAATATTTAAAATAAAAATAATAGACTTTAATTTGATATATTATCGAAATAAAGATTTTTTATACTATCAAACAATCACAAATTATCTTATGTATGTTTTTTGAGGTAATTATAATAAGAATCAAACGTTCTTAATAATGTGATAATTTATGAATGATTGAAATTTGACAATGCAAAAAAATCTATACACTAAGTATAGCAGTAAGTCCTTAACATATCATTTCATTTTACACATAATAAAAAACATCTCAATCCAAAATAGAAACACGAAAACAAATCAAACTTGTTCTTAATTTTTCGCCATACCGTAAAGATAGTCCTCATCGATTCCTAAAAGTTGTTCCCCCTTCCACCAAATTTTGAGTCACCCCTGGTTATGACTTTGCGATACCAAGTAAAATTTCGTTTTAATATATTGCTTAGTCGCTTTAGGCAGACACAAAAGTCCAATTGTGGTTGCCATCTGTCAGAGAGACCAAAAGCTCTTATTCATGTTAGTAGTGGCGTTTGGAAAAGCTTAGTTAAGCTCCTTTTGACTTATCTGATGATATAAGCTCTTATGCAGTATGTTTGGTAGAGCTTATAAAAGTAACTTATGCCATCCTATAAGGAGTTTTTGACTTACTTTCATAAGTCACTGGAACAAGCTTATGGAATTTTAACAAGTGCTTATGACTCCTCTGTGTTTTCCCCCTTCGAATGCTCTCCTGCCCCTTTCTTCATAAGCTCTTATGGCATAAGCTCTAATGTGATAAGGTCTTATGTGATAAGCTCTTAATTAAGTTGTTTACCCAAACGCGGAACTCCCTCTGTTCCTCTTCTAAGATAATTTTAGCTTTTTATTTTTGTTTTAAAATAATGGATCTTTTATAAACCCAAGGTATATTTGATAATTTTTTTTTTCATATATACCCTTATCATTTAATTAAATTGAAATACATTGAAAACATATTAAACCTTCCCTACTTAAATTCAGTCATAAATGCTACATGTTCCAAAACAAAAGTGGCACATATAATGCATCTTGCATTTGACCAAGGTACATAAATGCTTCTTTTCAAGGTACATAAATGACCAAGATTAGAATTTGTAAATAATTAATGCTACTATAAATAAGGGTAATTTAGTACAAATATCAATAAATTAATACTTTCTTAATCTGTGTGTAGAAACCTTAAATTATCATAGAAAATGAACGGAGGGAGTAGTGTATTATGAGGGAGTTGAACTCATTACCTTATTATCACTTTAAATCTTGTGTTCCTCCCCCCAAACCAACTGATCATCTGCCTTATAACTCCATGTATATAATATATTAACACATGAAAGTCTTAAAATATCAATTTTTTGGGGATTTGTATAATATAAGCAATACAAAATTATCAAAAGTGATTGAGATAAATATGAATATTTAAGCACAATAAATAAATAAATATGAATATCTAAAATTTAGTATAAGTTGATGTACAGATTAAGCAAAAGAAAAAAAAACTTTAATTGAATCTATTGTAACTATTGTTAACATATAAGTATTGCCACTGCCTGCAAAATAACCTTGCTTGCTCTTTCACTTTACTCACAAAAACCTCCAAACCTTTTCACCTTATAGCTCCGACCACCGTAAAGATCCTGATTCTCTGCTGTAATGGAAACACGTATTTACACACAGTAAAGAATCTCGATCATTGTTTTAAGATCAGATGGCTCACATTACTCATTCACTGGACCGAAGATTAAAACAAGTTATTGGACGACTTATATCTCCTTGTCAGTCAGCTTTTGTCTCTAACAGGCAGATACTGGATGGTGTGCTTGCAATCAATGAAGTTCTTGACCTGGCAAAGAAGTCAAAGAAGGACTGTGTGATTTTAAAAGTTGACTTTGAAAAGGCCTATGACTCAGTTTGCTGGGATTTCTTGAAGTATATGATGAGCAGAATGGGCTTTTCAATTAAATGGATGGGGTGGATGAGGGCATGTATTTTCTCCGGGCGTGTTTCGATCCTTGTGAATGGGAGCCCTACGTCTGAAGTAAAATTGGAGAAAGGTCTGAGACAAGGTGATCCGCTAGCCCCATTTTTATTCCTTTTAGTGGCAGAGGGTCTAAGCGGCTTGATGGGGCGGGCAATGGAAAGTGGCGCTTACTCTGGTTTTGAATATGATACCTCAAGGTTCTTCTCCCACCTGCAATACGCGGATGATACACTCTTTGTTGGGAGGGCAACTAATGAGAATCTATGGACTATGAAAGCGGTTCTTAGAGGTTTTGAGTTAGTCTCTGGGTTAAAAGTAAATTTTCATAAGAGTTGTATCTTTGGGGTAAATGTTGGTGAAGATTTCCTTTCAGCAGGGTCAAACTTCCTATGTTGCAATGTTGGGAGGTTGCCTTTTACCTATCTTGGTTTACCAATAGGTGGGAGCCCAAAAAGGCTGGCAACCTGAAGCCGGTTATTGATGTTTTCAAAAAAAGGCTAGCTAGATGGAAGGGAAGGTTCCTTTCTTTGGGAGGCAGGATTGTCCTTTTGAGATCAGTCCTATCTAGCATTCCACTATACTTCCTATCCTTCTTCCGTATTCCGAGGAAAGTTCTAAAAATCCTGGTTGGCCTTCAAAGATCTTTCCTGTGGGGTGGGGGTGATAACAGAAGGTGCATTGCTTGGGTCAAATGGAGAAATGTTTGCAAACAAAAAAGTGAGGGAGGCCTAGGTGTCAGGGATTTGGACTTGTTCAACATTAGTTTGCTAGGCAAGTGGAAATGGCGCTTTTTGGAAGAAAAGGATGCCTGTTGGTCGGACATCATCCAATCAAGGTACGGTGTCCTTAGTGGTATGGGAATTTTGCAGGTATGGAACTCAAGAAATTCATCACAGTGGTGGAGGGACTTATGTGCAGTTGAACATATAAATTTTGTCCCTCAAAATTGGTTCTCAGAGGGTGTGAGGAAGAAGGACGGGAATGGCTCTAAGACACTCTTTTGGCATGAGGCATGGTTTGGTGCCTCTTGGTTAAAGGATGTTTTCCCGAGACTTTTTTCCTTGTCCTTAAACAAGACTACTCTTGTTAGTGAAATGGGTTGGTGGGACGACTTGGTGTGGAGGTGGTGCTGGAATTGGAGAAGGCAGTTATTTGCTTGGGAGGAGGAGTTACTAGAGGTATTCATTGCGACTATGGAAGGAGCATATATTAAGAGAGAGGTGGAGGATGAGTGGATATGGATAATGGAAACATCTAAAGTATACTCAGTCAAGTCTGCCTATGACCTCTTAGTTTCTCGAACTGATCTGGGGAATCAACATTCACCCTTGCCAACTCTCTTCAAACATCTTTGGTTGGGAAGTGTTCCAAGTAAGGTTTTGACTTTTTCCTGACAGCTATTGCAGGATAGGATCCCAACTAGATTAAATCTGTTTTAGAGGAATGTCATTGCTGATATCCAACTTTGTACCTGTGTCTTATGTGGACAAGCCGAGGAATCGTCTAGCCATCTATTTCTCTTATGTCCTTTTACAACACAGGTGTGGAAATGGATGTATAGGTGGCTTGGCTTGGCTATTGTGATGCCTCAAGATACTATAGCACATTATCTCTTGCACATAGATCTCTTTAAGGGGAAGAAGGTTAGGAGATATAGAAGCTTATTCTGGCATGCTACAATTTGGACTCTGTGGTTGCATAGAAATGCTATAATTTTTAAAAATGAAGGTCCTTTGTTGCCTTCCTGCCTTGAACTGATAAAACACAAGTCATGGCACTGGTTCTCAGCAGCAAAAGAAAACTCTGGTTACTCATTTTCCAATTGGTGTATTTGCCCTATCAGATGCTTAACCTAATGCTTTCCTGAACATGACAGTCTTCTTCTAAGAGTGTGTGTTTTTATGTGACTTTCATGATGAGGTGGTCAAAAGGTTAGGGTCTTTTGAGTTTCTTGAGTGGTGTCTTTTGAGAGGTCTGGTCGGTTTATTCCCTTATCCCAAAGGATGGTTTTTCTTTTCTTGCTAACCAAGGCGCTGCCTATTATCTCTACTTCTCTTTCTTTTTGCAGGTGTGTTATGACTGAAAGTTATTTTCAGTTTCAACACTGCAGTTTCACTGCTCGGCCTTATGGTGATTTGTGGATTAACAATTGAGACTATCCTGATCTACTGTGACTAAAGCTTTCTGTACTTTACCTGTGAGTGTGAGTTGAGTGAGGTTTGGTGTTATGCTGCTATGGTGACTATCTGTTTTAGAGGATGTTTGGAGTGTCAATGTGTGTTACTCTCTGGCGAGTTTGAGAGTATTTGAGTGACTTTCTGAGTGACAAATTAGAAATGATGAGTTCTGAGTGATAAGTGGAGAGAATGAGTTTTAGAGTGAAAACTTTGGTGAGGCGTGGAGTGAAAATAGTTTTCTATCAGAGTTGTGGCTGTAAAGAGGAATGGTGAGGGAGGGTGTTCTTTGTTTTGAGGTGTCTTCCTAAATGTCTTGGTGAGGACCCTCGCACATCGGTAATCTGTTTTTGGCTATTAATATTTGTTTCTTCATGATATTGGTCTGGTAGATGTATCACTGCTGTTTTTGAGAGGCTTTGTAGCACTATGCTCCAGCTGTTTTCTCTCTGTTGCAATCATGTTAATCAACAAGTTGGTAGTATACTGCTTTGTTTTGGGTTACAATACAGGCGATTCACTGTCCTAGGCTGCTCTTCATATTTTTGGACATACTTCTGTATTGATTTCTCCTTTGGTCAGAATTTCTCCTTCTATATTGGACATTTTTGACCGCCTAATTTACCTTGGGTGGGGTCAGCTTTTCCAGTTGGTGCTTGACATATTGGCCTACTCCTTGGAGCTCCGTTTCTGTTTATATAAGGAAAGGATGATTGTTTTCTCTGTTTTCTCGTAGGCTTTTGCCGTTGCTTGGGATTCTCTTCTTTTATTGGGTGCTGGGCGGTCTCATTTGGAAGGGAGCGCTATTGTTTTTTGTTCTGCTTTATCTGCTAATGTAGTGCTCTTTTTGTCTTATACTTTTTTTATTTTTGTTCTTGTTTTGTTCTGGTTTTGTTGGTTGTGGGGGAATGTATCTATCAACCTTTGTAGTCTAGGGTACTTCCTTGGTGCCCTTTAGTACTTCTGGTTGAGCTGTTACATTTTTTCCTCTTCCATTGTAATTTGTTTCGTTCTTGTATATGGGTTGGGGTACCCCAAGTACCCTTTTTTAATACATTTTTGCTTATAAAAAAAAAAATTTCATTCACTGGACCAACATAAAAAAATATTTACTATTATGATGTAATTGCATCATGCAGTTACACCAGCGAATCCATTTCCCCACAGCAACAGAACAACTTCTTCCGTCGTCCTCACTAGCTCACCAAAGAAGCCCTTCATTTTCAAACTTGTTTCATACTTTTACATCCTGATTTGTGCGTGGGTTCCAAAAGTTTGAGAAAAACCCGCAAGGAAGGAAGGTAGTATTAGTAATGATGTCTTCCCATGCTCAAGCTACTGATTTACAAATTTTCATGTTTAATTTAATTACTTTTGGTAATTGTTATCATGTAAAAAATATACTGTCATCATTAAAAAAAAAATTAGGGTCCAAGAACAAATTGTATATTTCAAATCACTAAATAGGAATAAGGTTACTCTAAAATTAATTTATCTCTAAAGCGAAGAAAATAAAGATATATGCATCATTCAGTTAATAAAATATATTGAGATATCAATTCACTAAATCATTTAATGATAGATAAATACTTATTTACTCACTCTAAAAAACTTTTTCACTCATTGGATAAACATGTAATGCACATGTGTATTTGCATTTTTATTTAATGAAACATAAAATATAGTTATTAATTTTGCAAAAGCTTGAATGGTAAATGAGTAAAGAATATCTACACTTTCTGTCAAAAAAAATATCTACACTTCGTCAAGGCCAGCTTAAGAGTGAGTGAGGCCTAAAGCAAACTTTTAGTGAGGCTTTTTAATTTTAAGTGAGAGAGTCTATCTGGATTATGTTGTGCTTTAAATTGGGTCTTTTTACTAGCATGTGTGGCCTTTTTGCTTTATAAAACTAAGAGTAAATAAATTTTTTGGTTGATAGGCCTAAAGCTAGGGCTTTAGCAGCTTCATCCTTGTGCCGGCCATGCACTTCGTTAACCTCGTTTACAGGCTAACGAAAATACTCAAGCACTATGATTCTCAAAACACATCAATGTTAAAAGATTATAATACGAACAAGGGTTTGAATATATAAACAAACTATTGCGTGTGTATTTGGAAACACGTGATTGAAATTAAGGACATGCATACTTTTGAGAGAAGTTAATGTGAGTAGTTTCTCCCTTTCAAATTAACGCGATTCTGGACAGTTGAAACGTGATATCAAACATGTTATATATATGGTCAAAATTTTGAATTTTGTAAGCTTTAACATGATAAAAATTTTGGTGTGTTAAAGAGAAAATGCAACATGGATTAGCTACACCTGCCAGCCAAATGAACAAATAAAATGTTATGTATTGTGTATGCAGTTTTGAATCAAATAAAAATGTAAATATTAAATACTAAATTAATAATCTATACTCTATAGTAATTTATTATGAGAAATACACAAGGAACTAATGTCTGCATAATTACAAAATTTCCTTAAGGAGTTAGCCTTTAGTTTTATCACTTAAAGAATCCATAATCAATTCACTGATTAGTAATTTTATCAAAGCAGAAATTTTCATTTCAATAAATAATGTTTTATATAGTTTGGGGTACCCCTAGTACTCCCTTTCAATATATTAGTATTTATCAAAAAAATAATTAAATAAATCTAATAATGGATTACTCGTAATCTAATTGCTATTCAGAACATTTTCTAAACTCCAAAGTGAGATTTTAGGGATGTGACAGCTGGAGGAAATATTTTATCTTACAGTCACAGAAAATACAAAGATTATAAAGATACCATTGGAAGAAAATTTTCACAAACAAAAGAAAGATTTGGTATAGTCCAACATGCCAAAAAAAGAGAGCATAAAATGCTCACCCTTAAAAACATATAAAACACATTTTTTTTAATATCATAAATAATATAACTAATAAAATAAATATTAGGATTTAATTTGTATACACTGACAGTGTAAAGTTTTTTTACACTGTCAACCAATCAAAATTTGACACATCATTATAAATCTTTGATTCCTATCTTAACTACCTTAAAAGTCATCAATTTCGTGATTTCTGATTGGTTGTCAGTGTAAAATTCTTTACACTGACAGTGTATAGAAATTAAACTCTAAATATTAATAGTATTTTTTAACTAAAGTCATATGTCACTAAAAAATAATTTTAATTTATGTGGCATGGATTAATATGTCGATTGTTACATCATCACCTAATGGTACATTACTGACTGGATGAATCTCGATCAAATATTTATATTTTTTATAGATTAAAAGAAAAATTATAGGGATTAAAACCAGCGAAGTCCCTATTTGCAGGGAGTGAAAATAAATTTAAACTATTAAGTCTTTCGGTACAAATTGGCTTTTCTTAATTCAAAATATTTTTTAATAAGAAAATTGCCAGTGAATTACAAATAATATTAACCTAAAAAAATTATATTATATATGATATTAGAATTACAAATATATGACAGCTTTCTATGAATTGTGAAACATGTTAATTGAATAATAATAAGAATAAATTGAATCAATCAACTATGATGAGCTTTACTTTTATTTTATTTTTTGAATGATGAGCTTTACTTTATTCCTTAAGTTTAAACCCCTAATCCATGGAAGAATGTCGAGTGTGAGGGCTTAAATCAGCCTTCCCCAATACTCACTGTTCCTCCTTTTGATCCCTCTCGCTCTTTTGACGTTGCTTCCGATTTCGCCGTTTCTTTGTCTCGCTGGCACAACAACAAGACAACGCAAGGTAGGTTGGTGAGGGAGGGTAGGCATTATGTGATACATCACCGTTAATAGTGGCAGGATTTATAGGATGAGGGTTTTATGGTGCTGGGACTATGTTTGACAGTGAAGCTTAATAATTTGGGTGAATTTTGTGGTGGAGAGGGACCATGGATGATGATGGTTGGATGGGTTCATGGGGTTGAAGAATTGTGATGGCAAAGGAGAACAATAGTGGTGTAGTGTCATGTGTTGTGGCTTGAGATTACTTATTAACCTTGGTGAATTAATCCCAGTAATAACAAACTTGACATCTATTAATGGATTTATATCATCTCCTTTTAATCTTTTCTTATTTTTTCCTCTCATGTTAAGAGAAATAAAATTACAAAACAAATTTTAGGGAATCCTACACATAAAAATAAACTTGTTTTTGTAAACACGAGGAAAAAATAAAGTATAAAAAGAGAGGATCCAAATCATCTATTAACTTAACGAGCCAAGTGAAATTAACATATTATTTACAATATTTATAATATTTGAAAGTAAAGATCTATAGACCTATTTAAAGGTAGAAACATACTTATCTATTTATACGTGAAGGCCTAATGACCATTTTTTTTTATCGGTATAGGCATATTGACATCTTTATCGTTGGAGGCCTACAAGCCTATTCACAGGTGAAAACCTATGACTTATGGTGACCTTTTTAAAAATAGGTCTTTAAATAGGTTTCCAGACCAAATCAGATATTGAAGTAGGGCAGATAAGATCTTAAAAATTGATCTATATCACGATAATATATCAAATTCAAACCTGAGATTGAAATACAAAGCTTTTTATGCAGGTTACATGCTTGTCAGATGTGAGAATTTCAAAAGAATTTGCATGTGGTAAACAAAATTACTACATGTACAAAAATGTCACCGTAAATTTAAAAATAAAATAAAAAGTGCTATTCATTACAAAAATTAGCTGAATAAATTAAACAAAAAATGACTGTGTATTAAAAAATGTTCCTTGATTGTTTAAGAAAAATAAAATAGTAAAATACATAAACCACCTTAGAAATATTCGTAAAGGGCGGTTCACTTTTTTTAAAAAAATCTTAGCCCGATCTTTTTAGTTGTATGTATTTTTCGAAAATGTATTTACTGACCATTTTGTTAAATTAGGTCAGGCCAGTTCAGACCATAAACCTCCTGGTGAGTGGTCTGACCTATTAACGCATCTAATTATTGATATAGAAAATTTTGAAAATAATAAATAACATAGCAATGTATCCTAAAGACATTGATTAAGATATCCAAAGGTAGAAACATTTTATTGGAAAATGTAACTTTATTTTTAATGTATTGAATATATCTCTTTTTAATACAAATTTTCTTTTTCTGATTTGTTAGCAAATTCTTTAATGGTAGTTATTATCATTTATCAATAACAATTTATATAAAATTAACTATGATTATTCCTCCACTGTGCTTACCATTTTTATTTATGTCGTGATCCCTTCAAGTCTTTCTTTAATTTAATTTTAATTTTAATTTTGATACGCTTAATCTTAAATCATGCAATGAAGTTTTCACCCAATTTATAAAAAAATTAAAACATTGTTTCGAAAAAAAATAAATTTAAAACATTATTTTATTTTTTAATCTTATTTTCATTTTAGTCACGAGGGATGGACATTTTCCTCTGTCAAGGTAGATACTCGATATATATCCATGTCCCATTGGAGGATCATGAAAGCAAGATCCTCCTTTCTATACATATCGTTTAAGTATTTTGCTAGACAAGTCATCAATATCGATCCAAAGTTTATTATATTTATCTTTTCTTTCTTTCTTAACTTATTTTGAAAGTAAAAAAAAAAAAAAAAAGGGAAAATATAAATATTAATATGTAGTTGGTCCGAATGATAATGAACTCGGGTCTCTTCAGTAAATGATCAGGAATTCGATTCTAGTAATTATGAATGGAAAAAATCACCTTCAATATGATCTAGTGTCTCAAGAGATTAGTCAGCACAGTTAAACACACAAAGAAAATCTTTCCCAGTGACATGGCAAGCATGAGAAGGGTCCCCACAGAAGGAAATCTGGATGCTTCCGCAGGCGATGACTCCATCCCTCTGTCCCTCCAAAACAACGGTGATGATGACATGCCGCGTTATCATTTGGCTAAAGCCAAAATAGTATCTGATGCTGATTCCCGTGTCATGAAAATTATCGCCACCATGTGGGTCCCACCCATTCCCAAAAAACATTAATTTATGACGGAATTATAGATACTCCAAAATTTAATTTAAAGTCTGAAATGACCAAGGTACCCTCATTCATTCCCTCTATATAACCAAACTCACCTTCCATGTTCATTTCCATTCCATTTTCAGCCGTGCGATCTTTCCAGTGAAACCGAGAGAGAGAAATTATTTTTTTGTTTCTAGAGAGAGAAAATGTTGGGAATCTTTAGCAGCTCGATCGTGTCACCACCGGACGAGCTGGTGGCTGCCGGCAGCCGAACTCCGTCGCCGAAGACAAAGGCGGCAACGCTGCTGAACCGGTTCATTGAGAGCAAGCCATCGGCGGTGTCGGTGCAGGTCGGAGACCATGTCCAGCTGGCATATTCTCACCACAACGAGACACCGTGGCAACCCAGGTAATTAATTAACAACGGCTTCTCTCATGTTCATAGTCGCCTAAGTGACGTCGTTATGCCAGATCGTTGTTATCGTTCTTTTCTTTCGCACTTGTTGTTAGATATAGGAGTAGCTACGTGGAAACAATTCCGGTTCCGCTTCCTGCTTCCACAGCTTGTTCCTTACTTAACTTCAAAAAGACGTTAAAAACATAAGGATAATTTAAAAAAAAAAAGAAAAAAAAAAGAGACAATTGATCGATAGCTTAATAAGGGAATTTCATATATGAATTAAATTAAGGGAATAATCGTATAGCTGTGAGATTGGTTACATGAGAATTTATATGATCCGACCAGACGGTTTGCTGCTGCCGATTGAATTGTTGATCCTTTGGATCATGGACTGACTACTCAGTACTCATCACTCTTGCATACTGTTACTATATATAGTATCTGCCTTTTTTATTGTCTTATATTTATTATCTTATACAGATTTTCTGTCCGTAAATTATATTGTATCAGCAACAAACAGCCATTAGTTTTTTTTTTTTAATTTTTGTTTATTACAATATAGCGTAAGATGAAAAACAAAAGTTGGGATTGTAAGATTGGTTTCGTGATGGAGTTAAGAAACTTTACTTAAAAAACATTAAAAAAAATGAAGCAAAGGAAAAAAAAAGAAAAAGAATGGGGAGAGGTTGAAACTTGAAAATACGTTACCGGGTGTTGGTAATTTTTTTTTTTTGAATCCGGTATCTTCCGATTGGAAATCAGATATTAATCCCTCGAGTTATTGAGATCTATTTAAGAGGTTGATCTCTCCTAATAGATATTCTTCCATATGTATGAGTAAGAAATCGAATCCCTGATCATATATTTAAGGGGTTCAATTATCTATCAATTATGTCACATCATGTTGGCTGGGGTGTGTGTGATAATAACAGTAGGAGGGATTGGTTCTGTGGTGGGTGATCGTATGGTGGTGATTTGACGATAATACGGAGAAACGAAAGTGGGCGCATCTTCCATTGATATTGATAAAGGGAATGGATATAAAATACATATAAATGTTTAAAATAAATAATTACACAAATTTTGAGTGGCCTACTAGATATACTAAAACAATAACGATGAAGGAAAAAAGAAGAATTCAATTTATTTATGAAATTATCATGGATCAATTTCTAAAGTATTGGTTAAAAAAAGAAGGATCTTGGCGATGAGTGTAGCAAGGGTATTAATTAAGAAATCCATGAAAGAAATATTTTTATTGAAAAATTATAACATTTTTTTAAAATGTTAAATACATACTTTTTCATACAAATTTTCTCTTATTCGTTCCTTAAACAATATTTTAAAAGTACTCGTTAACATTCTTCAAAAATCAAAAGAATCAAAAGAATAAAATTGTTGTTAAAAAATATAAAAAAAAACTAATATTTTGAGAAGTTAATTACTTAACTTAACTTTTCAAGAAAAAAAAATTATTTTTGTGGATTCTTTAATTAGTGTCTTTAGGATACTGTTTAATAAGAAAATTAAATATATCACGTGAAAAAAAATAATGTAAAAGATGTTCATTCTTAAAAAAAAAAAATTGAAAAACAATTTTTAGAAATGCAACCAAAATTAATTATTTCCAAACTTTTTTTAGTTTTTTTTTTTTAAAACAGAAATCAATTTCACCCAATTTATCGAGTTCACCAGCACTCCTAGGTATCTAAAACTAAAAAGAAAATCATGTTATGATAAAAGTAATTGAAACTAAAAGTCTAAACTCTAAACCATCAACTAAAAGTGTAAAAGTCTAAATTATCAACAACCATCAATTAAAAGCCTATAGGTTGGGTTGGGTTGAGTGAGTTTACAATTCTGAAACCCATTGTCCAACCCATACTCTATGGGTCATCTTTGTTTTTACCCAACCCAACCCAATCATCCAAACCAATCCACAAAATCAGGGTTGGGTTGGGTCGGGTTGATCGAGTTCGTGGGTCTACCCAGACCCATGGACACCCCTACCCGTAGATGTCCAGTCCTATAAACTTCATGCTCCAGATGTCCAGTCCTGGGTGTGAGGGGTGTATTGGAGTCCCACATTGGATAGTGATATGGCCTGAAGAGTGCCTATAAGTAAGGGACAATCCTCACCCTATAAGCTAGCTTTTGGGGTTGAGTTAGGCCCAAATCCAAATTCAAAGAATTACAATAATATTGTAAAGTCTTATTATTTTTTAAAAATTTATTTAATTATAAAGTGGTGTATATATATATAGGGAGCGACTCAAGTGAGAGGAATGTGTTACTGTGAGAGTGAGATGAGTAAATCTGGGCCATTAAACCATACATGGATGGTCAAGATTACAACTTAAAGTCATGTGACTTTCTTAAACGATCACATGATCACCAACTAACTTCTAATCTCGATCATCAATGTATGGTATAATGGCTCAGATTTACTCCTCCCACTCTTATAATAACACACTCCTTCCACTTAAGTCGCTCCCTATATATATATTTATAAAGATGTCTAACTAAGTTTATTTTATTTTATTTTACGAGAAAAAAATTAAATAAACTTAGTTATACATCATTATATGTATCGCTTTATTTAGTTGTTCCAAATAATGTTTTGTCGAGAAAATGACAATTCAGGATTCACATCATATCCGTGTGACCCTACATATGGAGAAAATATTTTCCATCCTCCTGGACGGATATTGGTGGTTGTGGACTTATTTTTAAATTCCTATTTTATTTTCTGAAATGCGTAAATGCTTTTGTGGCATGTTTTGTATTGCATTTGACTCTTTTAAAATAAGAAAGTAAGGATGTATTTATTTTTGAATCATTGTCATTTTTAGTTGTTTAAGATCTCTATACATTTTTGAAATCAATGGTGGATGTATATATATATATATATATATATATATATATATATATATTTTTACTTTAGTGACTTTTTCTCACTTTATAGGAGTCACATTTATTTGTATGTGGGCATATTCTTTTATGAGCAATGTAAAAAAAAAAAAAAAAAAAAATTATGAACAGTAATTACTTATAGTTCCTATGATCTGGACATAAATATTTCTTGGCAAAGTGTGCATTTAAATAATAATTAAAAATCATAATCTCTATTAATGTTAGTAAAATAAATTTTATTACTTATTATTTAGTTTATTTTTATGTACTTTTTTTTCTTGACCGGAAAAATATTCATTCATTCAACTAAGCTTGGCAATAAATCAAGAGCCAAAGCTTCAGAGATACAATCAGGAGTTTCTTCATTCGGGTGGTTGCTGGTGCACGATCTTTTTGTGGTTTCAAACCTCAAAGTCTCAGTTCATGTTGGTGAATTATTGATCCGTGGACCCCATGTTTAATGCCGACAAGCATAATTTGCTTTTTCACTAGAAAAAATGAGAGAAATGCCGGTATACATTTTAACTTTACCCCTTTTTTTTGGCGCTGAAAAGGAAAAGTCCAAACACGTTACAAGGAAATTAAAAATAGTAAAAATTCATTGGAAAATAAAGCTTATGACATTTCAAAATATAAAATACATTAAGTACTAGTTATTTTTTTCTTTTTCATTTATTTTCTTTGATGAATATCTGCGAAATTCGGTGGCCACCGTGACTGGGGTGTCTGCTTGCAATTATTTGTCTTTGGATATGCAGTTTCCATCATTTGGTCAACTGTTGTTTTCTTTTGCTTTTAAGACGCAAAGGTAATGAATGAGGATAAGGATAACGCAGACGAGTTTGGTGGGACAGTGCTAAATATAATATATATCGCTCGAAGTGTTAAATCTGGGTGTTTGGACAATGGAGTTCAACATTAAAAAAGCTTGGAATTGCATCATACGTCAAACCTCTATTATTAAAGCGACATTGGAGGATAGCCTATTCAGAAAGTTGGATGTCTTTTTCCCTTTCTTTCTTTTGTGGTATAGGGGGGAAAATCATATTGTTACCAGTAGATCCTTTCCTAAATAATTAATATTTAAGATTTTGTGAAAGGCAAGATTTTGAAAGCTTGTGAGACTATTTTTGAGTCCGTTTGTTTACCGTAGATTTTGATCGAATTGATTTTGAGTCTGTTGATACTTCTCTTAAAATCAATTCTACCAAACCTGAAATTGATTTTATTGGGCACAAAATTTAAAATAAACATATTTAGAATCCTAAAATCACTTTTATTTTAAGTAAATGTGATTTGGCCCATCCAAGATCTAAACCAAACAAGCAATTTGTCTTATTCCCAATACCAATGACTTATTTTGTAGATCAGTTGATTAATGTGTTGGCAGCAGGTATTTTCCATTATAAGGATAATATACAGTTTACCTTTGTGTTTGAGCATATGGCATTGAAAGTTACACATTTGTTTGGCGTACATTGTGGACTTGTAATGCTTGAACCAAGGAGGCTACTAAATAGAGTTGCTATGAGTCACGGTTGTACATCATGTAGTAGGTGTTCTTGGTCAGTGTAAATTGTAATGACTATCAAGATCCATGATGTGTTTAGCTTTAGCTAGATAGCACTGTTCAATGTTTGTTGTGACAATTTTATCTCTCTACCTTATCATCTTAAATAGTGAGTGGAAAATGGCAGATCATTTGCCGTTAAGGATGAGGTATTCTGCTTGTTTGAGGGAGCTCTTGACAACTTGGGAAGCTTGAGGCAACAATATGGACTCGCCAAGTCTGCCAATGAAGTACTTTTGGTCATTGAGGCTTACAAAGCTTTACGTGATCGAGCTCCATACCCTGCTAATCACGTTGTTGGCCATCTCAGTGGGAGCTTTGCTTTCATAGTTTTTGACAAGTCCACTTCCACAGTATTTGTGGCTGCTGTAAGCTATCTATCCTTGTCAATGGTCTTGTTCCACCACCATGGTTTTTAGTTACTTTTACTCATAACTTTCTGCTTTTATTATTTTTATGACAGGATCAAGCTGGTAAGGTTCCTCTGTATTGGGGAATAACAGCTGATGGAAATGTTGCATTTGCTGATGATGCAGAATTGCTTAAAGGTGCTTGTGGCAAGTCACTTGCTTCTTTCCCTCAAGGTGGGTTTATTTCTGTGCTTACATATGTATTGTCTGTCAGAATGTATCACTCATATATGACCAAAATGCAAATAGAAGAGGGTAAAAAAAATGAAAAATGTAACATGCGCAACAAATTAACTCTATCGGCAGAATAAGAGTTCTTTAAAAATTACAATGACATTGTCTGAGTTCTGTAACCTTTTTCCCCCAATTTTGTAACATTTCCCTCTAATTGTAGACATTGTTGCTCTCTGAATTGTACAGGATGTTTCTACTCCACAGCAGTTGGAGGATTGAGATGCTATGAGAATCCTAAGAATAAGATCACTGCAGTACCTGCTGAGGAGGAGGAAATGTGGGGTGCAACCTTCAAGGTAACAAAATGACATGAGTTTAAATATGATTGCTCGTACAGCTCTGAGTTCTCTTGGCAGAATATTCTTTATATTTTTAGAATAGACAGTTGGTCCTGTGGTAATAGAAGATTAATATCAATGATGGCTACCAGGTTGAATAATAATGGCTTAATTGCATTTTTGGTTTCTTACTATTGGTCATGTCCGATTTTGGTCCCTAATGTTTTTTTCGTGTACATTTGATCCCCTGTTTTTTCAATGTTGCAAATTTGATCCTTTTGTCCAATGTGTGTCAATTTTTTCGATGATTAACGTAGTGGAACCGCTCCTCTAAGCAGAGGTTGAGGTTCTCCCTCGTCCGCGTCTCTGATTCAACATGATCCAGTAGTTCCTCTTTGCTATTTACTGGTTTTGTCCCTCCTTTCCGGGACCTTTTTGGTTCCACTACATGATCCTTTACCACAAAAGTTCAAGACAGACAATGACAGAATAACCAAATTTGCAACATTGAAAAAACTGGGGACCAAATGTACATGAAAAAAATTTAGGGACTAAAATCGCACATGCCCAATAGCAGGGAACCAAAATTGCAATTAAGCCAATAATTTAATACTATCACATATAAGATGAAAGGAGTACAGAGTTTACTTACAGGTTGACTTGCAAAAAATTGTTTTTTCCATTAGTAATCTATTCAAGTTGTCTGGTTCGTTCCCTTTTAATAATGAACTTATGTTCTGGTTTGTCTATTTGGTGGGATGAATGATCAGGTGGAAGGGCCAGCAGTTCTTGCAGCCACTGAGTAGATCTTTTTTCAAGTGGGGTACTATATGGAGCAATGTATTTATGTGGTTAGACTGCAAGGCATGCATGAGGGGCCATGTAAATTACCTTGAATGATAACTGTGAGAGGAGTGGGACTGGTACTAGAGCTTATGGTGGTGTAGTTTGTTCATTACATAGGATTTACTGTTTCTAATGTACAGTTGTGCTTTCCAATGTAATAAAAATATGCGTCTGCCTTGAGACATACCATTTAACCCCAAGAGCAATTGTCCAATCTTCTATCAAAACTTAACCATGATGAGATTTCTCATGCATGTTAAATATATGTTAAAAATACCTGTGGAAGTGCGTATCACACTCATTCTCTGTGCATCCTCCCAAACAATTTCAATCATTCTTTTGAAACCAATGTATTTACAATGTTGTCTTGCTGACAAAAGGGGGCTCAAACTAATCAAACCCCGCAAACTCTTCTTTAAGAATTATAAGGTGGTCAAGATGATTTGGGGCAGGGACATAGGGTTTGGAACGATAAGGAGGTCACGAGTTCAACCCCCGTTAACATAACACACTAATTATTAATATTTGCCTATAAAAAAAAAACCTTGCAAACTAGTCCAGACGGATGAGTTGTAACTTGTAAGTTGTCACGATGAAGGAAGGGTGATTTCCAAAAATATCAACTTATTCTATTTCAGTTTTTCTTGCCTAAAAATTGAAGTGTAGGCGAATTAGTTGAAATTAGCAGTATATACGAAAGAGAAAACTTTAAAAGGAAAAAATATGAAGAAACAAAACCTGACAGTCTTCATTTTCTGATACATTCTGTTGGAATCATAAAGAACAAAACTCCTTATAGAAAAACTCAATTTTATTCATTTGCAGCTATGATTTTCGAATGTTATTATTCTTTATTTATCCCCGAATAGTGCTTAAGGAAATAAAATAAAATATTGTAACGAAATTTCACTTTTTCACAAACGCTAAATGGATATGATTGTTTACATTAAAAAAGAAATTGCTCAAAAATTTATCATATATGATAATTTATTATTTTTACTCTGAGTATGAAACATCGTTGTTCACAATTAAGAAAAATGTTTTAAGTATGTACTTAAGTTGACTACTAACCTATTTGAACATTTTGTACTTTGTTAAGTTGTTAACCATAGATCAAATTGTTTCATATAATTTACTTTTATATATTGGTTAATTTTTTAATTGTTATTTCATGTTATATATATTTAATCTTGTCCTCCCTCATATAAAATTTATGGTTCTACCCTAGAGGCGAAAGAGGGGTGGAGGGAGAGGAGAGGGGGTTTTGGGATGCCACATCCTCATCCCTCAGTCTCCTATGAAGTAAGCATAAGCGGGAATAGGCTAAAAGGACGGTTAGAAGGCACCTAGAGGACAAGTTTTCGACTGGTCATAACAATAACTAACTAACGGGTATTTTATAGGGGGGTGAGACTCTTGGTTCAACCAATCAATCTCTGAAATGCAGGTGCAGGAGAGGGGGTTACTACTCGACTAATAAGTGTTGGATTGGAGGGGAACTTCTTTCTCTTCCCCAACTGGGAAAGTCATGCCCAGGGAAGAAGTAGCTACGGTAAACTCGAAACTCTCTTTCTTCTTTCACTCATAGCTATCTGACTGTGAGGATTCCCCCTTGTATTCCCCATAGGCTAGGAAAAAAAGTAAGAGGCTCCACTACAAGTCTTGGAGCTAGGCAGCTCAGTATGGTATGAGGATTGAAGGGCATAAATCGAAGCTAACAATGGGGCCTAGTTGTTGAATTCCTTTAGTAGGAATGACTAGCTCTGACCTTAAGGAATAGGTCCGAAGATGCGACTAGAACTGAAAGAAGAGGAAGGTTTTTCCTGGGTAGGACTTTGGGTATTCGACTGAAGCCTTTAAAGTTTCCACACCTGACCTGAGGGTGCATCAACCTCATTTCTTTCATCACAAGAAAGGTTTGGAGGGGACAAGCGAGGCTAAAGGGTTAGGGGAGGAGTGGAAGTGAGACTTTCCCTTAGATAGGAGAGCTCGCCTAAGCAGTGTTGGAGCGAAGGCTGCTCGACTAGACTAATTGGTTGGAGGGGGGACACAGCTGGTGAATGATATTTTTATGTTTATACATAATACACACACACACACACACACACACACACACACACACACACACATATATATATATATATATATATATATATATTATAAAAAGAAATATAATATTCCATATAGGTATTTAGTTTTTAATCAATTATATATATTTATTTTTCTCAAATATTTTTTTTGTATACTCTCTAAGAAATGATGGATATTAAAATGTGTATCTATTATGTGAAAAGTATTTTGTTTCATTATATTCTTGTTTCTTATTTGAGTCATTTCGCTTAACAAATTTGAAATAAGTATCATGTTATTTACTTCATAAGTCATAATTTGTCAAGCTTATCTTCAGTTTTACACACAAATATACTTGTTTAATGATATTTTGTCATATTTGTCTAAACAATTATTACAATAACTCATATCTTCTGTAAACAAATAATGGAAAGCATGATACTTATTTAGAAGCATTGAGCTAAATGTCTAAAAAATGAATATAATAAAATTTTCATTTATATAATACTATAAAATAGGTAATAGATAAAATAATATATACTTGACCGAAAAAATAAATACTTACATGAATTATACTTTTTTTCATAAGATTTTAAATATATATTTTATATTTTAAATTAAAAAAATTAGTTTGATTTTATAAATGCTACTTGTTGAGAAAGTCTAATCATGTCCAAAAATATTAATCTCAAACCTAAAAGGTGTAAAGATACCACAAGAAATAAGAAAAAAAGTGATATAAATTATATGGAAGGAAAGAATTATTGTTAAATTTTATTGAAATAAAAAAATAAAAATTAATGATTTTAAGTATATTTCTTTCCATTGATACATCTACCCAACGTTGCTGGCATGGTGGTTCGGCGCCTCGTCTCTTAACCAAGTGGTCGTGTGTTCGATCCTTGGGAACATAATGACAACGCGAGGTATCACTTTGCCCTTAATTGGCCGACCCGGTGTGGAGTGGTTGCTCACTTGCAACCATTTTACCAACATGTGGTTGATTCAAATGGTAAGGGACTTGGACACCTTAAGCAAGTGCTTAGGGATTCGAATCTTGACTCTTGTCTATGGAGAAAACCTGGTTGAGAGGGGAGAACCCACCTTGTGTGCCCAACAAGTTCCCCGATGGAGATTAGTCACTGCTAACAGTGGTGGATACCAGGGCTGGACATCGGTCGGATTTGGTCGGATTCGGGCCCAAAATCCCCAATCTGAACCAAACCGACCATCTATCTATGAGACCCATTCCTGTCCGTTCACCTCGTTGGATTAGGTGGGTGGCGGGTATGACACCCTTCTACCCCGCATGTTATAAGGCATTTAAATATAAAACAATTAAAAGAAAAACATGCATTTACTGAATTAAATAAAAACAATTGTCCATAGGTAGAAAAGTCTCACATGAACTCGTTTACAACGCGGAAAATAAAAATAAGTTTAATCAAATAAAAACATCATCAAATAAATAACCCAACCCCGATGTCACAATTCAGAGCTGGTATAACCGTTCCGGAAATAAATCCTGGGAATACAACTAGAAACAAACTATCTAAACTTAAAACAACCCTACTATGAGTGGCGGCTCCTCAAAGTCACTCCTCTCTGGGCTGCTCATCATCCTCTGCAAATGCCAATCAAGCCAAACACAAACAATACAGGGAGTAAGATTCATGTAAACATATATACAGCAGGGGAATAGTACGCAAGGTAAACATACACATAAGCATACATCAACATCCAACAGTATCATAACAACCAAGTATGCTATGCTATGCAATGCGTCAACTACTCCGCTACTCCAACTATGCATGTGGATCCAAACTAACTCAGTATGAACGACTTTGGAGTTACATATCCGTATTGGCCATAAAAAGCACCAACACCGGCAGTTCACCAAACCTTGGGTGAACCCCATGGATAGCCAACGCATCAAACCGTGGATGCCTCATCACGGGGGGCCTCGGTCACCAAACCTTGGGTGACCTACCGTGGATGGTCAGATCACCGTACTCTCGGGCGATCTCCCCTTTGTCGAACCTCCCCCATCAACTACTCCAATTCTTTATGCAAATGGCACAACAACAAACAATCTCAACCACCTCCTTGCTTGGGCCATGAAGCTCCCAAGACTTTCAACATCAAACTCAACGTAACCTTAGACGTGGGGTCAAGGCTCCCTTGGCCAATAAGCACCAAGGTTCAACTCAACGTGCTTGGGTCAATAAGCACCCAAGACTTAACTTAGCAACATGCGGTAACCCAACGGATACCGACTTAACACCTTGTTATCTTAATTATCTTATATAATTAACAACCAGGTTGTCTAATCTTTACCTTTGATTAGTTATCTCAACTTATCATCATAGGGGAATGGGGTTAAAAACCCCTGAAGTCCTTTAATTGTATCACTGTCCAGGAGGTCAGCACGGTCGTGCTTAGACCTTAGCACGGTTGTGCTTGGACACGTGAGGGCGTGCTGCCCTTTTAAGTGAAGCACGGTCGTGCTTCACACTCAGCACGGTCGTGCTCAACAGCACGATCGTGTTGTTTGACCTGCTCGGCCGTGCTGAGCAGCGCGGCCATTTTCCAGAATTTAAGTGGGAGCACGGTCGTGCTCCCTGTTCAGCACGGTCGTGCTCAATGCACGACTGCACTGTTCTGGGCAGGGACAGAAACCAAGTTCAACCAGACCGTTAGGGATTAAAACCTAACTTAACACGTTTATTAAACCTAATTATTCAATTTAACAGTTTTATCAACATACTAATAATCATAGCCACAACATCAATCAACCAATCATCAGATTAATAACAATCCTCAACATATCATCATATTCATTAAACAACCAACATGTTCATAGGCATATAACACTACAATAACCAGAAACATATTATCACAGATTAAATGCCATATTACAACAAACATACATACAAAAACACCGGGATCATAGGGAACCCCGTTACCTTACACTACCCACTACCTAATGAATACAATCCCACTTCTCCCCATACCTGAATTGAAGGTAGCTCTAACACTGCTCCTACTAGCAAACTGGTACCGTTCCCAAAGCGGCTCACTCCAATGATAAACCTTGGTTAATTAAGAACACAACCGGTTAGTTTCCAATCCCAAAACACGAAATGAAACTAGAAGGGACGAAACCATTACATATTAACACTGAAGCAGGTCAACCAAATCTCCCAAACGGCTCTCAGAACCCCACTACGGCAAAGAACGAAGGAGAAATAGAGCAGGAAGACGTTCTGGCCGCAGCTTCACCAAGGAGAGTAGGGTTTCACGTCAAACCCTCGGCCTCTGCAACGTTTATATCATTCGGACCTGAGCACGGTCGTTCTTAGCATTGAGCACAGTCGTGCTCCACTTAGCGTCAGCGAGACGCGGTCCACGCATTGAGCACGGGCGTGCTTACTATTGAGCACGGTCGTGCTCAACTTAAAATCAGAGACACGCTTCTGACTTTAAGCACGGGCTTGCTGGCTGATGAGTACGAGCGTGCTCATGTACCAGAAAGGGACTTTTAAGCTAAAATCCCACTTAGCCCTTAACCAACATTTTTAAAATAAGAAAACTAGCTTAATAAAACATTTTATGAAAAACAGGGTGTTACAGCGGGTCGGCGGGTGGCGGGTGGCGGGTGGCGGGTGGCGGGTGGACGCGGGTGGGTTGATATGGTTTTGGATCCAAAGAAATTGATACAGAAATTGCAAGAGGAGATAAGAACCAGGGGAACAAAAGCCATGCAAATCCAAAATTTCAACAGAATCAGAAGAATAAACGCCATAAAAATCCAAACTTAAAAAACAGAATCAGAAGAAAACAGATAAGAATCAAAACTTTCAACAGAATCCGAAAAAATCACATAAAAATCCAAACTTTTACAACAGAATCATTAGAAAACACATAAAAATCGAAACTTTACAACAGATAAATATCAAACTTCGTTGAAGACAGCAGCATCATCTCCTTGAACAGATATTGGCGTCGTCGTCATCATTTTTGGGAGATCTCCTTGAAGCAGGGACCTTCGATCTAACCCAGATCTGCAACTACCAAGCAGATCTGAACCAAGTGGCGGACCAGAACAAACAGGAATGGTGGCAAAGTTGATGAGAAGAACAACACAGCTTAAGACAGATCTGGCACAGAGCTGGTCGGAGGCGCGTGTGGTGGTGGCATATCGGATCCACGGGAGACGCGTGCTGCCGGTAATCGACGTCACTGCTCGCGGCGAGACTCGTCGGAAGATCTGGTTGCAAAAGAATCATCTAGCGCTTGAAGATTGGGGATGCAGATATGGAGCTCCATTTGCAACGTCAGAAACGAAAGATATAGTGAGTGAGAACGAAAGATTGAAGTGACTCACTATCTCAGAAGAAATGAGAGGGTGAAGAAATGAAAGATTGGAGAACGAAAGAAAGCTCATGTCCTTCTGAAATGAAGTGGAGACATTGGGACTTGAGAGGGATTGGGAATGGAGAGAGTCAGAGAGGTCAGAAAAATAAAACACAGCTTGAGAGGATCTCAGCCGTTAATTACCTAGTGATCCTCGTCATGTTTCATCCAACGATAGTCAATGAACATAGGAAAAAACGCTACACTAGATGACAGCTCGGGTGGGTTCGGATTTCGACGAAATTTATTTTCGCCAACCGAGCCCGCCCGCATTAAACAGTCGGGAACTGAAGAGCTGGACCGATGACCCGTTTATCTGCCCGCACCCGCCCGTATGCTTGTTTTTTCTACTGGGTATCTCGGGTAACGGTCGGGTCACGTTTTTTGTCCACACCTAGTGGATACTTCGTACCTATATCATGGTTACAAAAAAAATAAAAATGAATAACACAGGGAAAGTATCGATTATTTCATTTGATTTTCTTTTGCAGAGCTTACGACATTTTTGTTTCTATCCGGTAGTAAAGCAATAAACGCCTTATCGTGGCAAAAAATCCATGAAATATATTATAAAGGCCTTAAAACAAGCCGCATTTTCGGTATAGGAAAGTTACATGTATCTTCCTTATTTAATTTTCCTTTATTATTTACTCAAGAAATTAACCTTTCCAACTCAGCAGCTTACAAACACAATTTTGTTCATATCTGATTATCTTGTAATAAATGCTTTACTAGGAGGGCAAATTTGTCATAAGAGAAATTATCGTGGCATTAAAACGAGTCATTCTCGCACTTCTTTCTTTCATTCTTGTCACGGCCTCTTTCTCCACTCCGGTCTTTCTATGTCTAGTTTCTAGTTGAAACCTCAGTCTATCCGAAGTAAATTGAGGTATTATCTCTCTCCCCCCCTTTCCCCCCTCTCTTTATCTGTTCTTGTAATTATGCGTGCAATTGGTTTTTCTTGTTTTTTCAAACGATTGAGTTTAAAAAGTACTATCTTGTTGAAATGATCTATAGATCTGCCCTTTCTAAAGACATTTTTTTTTGACAAGAACTGTTTTTTTTTTTCCTCTCCTCTTTTTGGATGGTAAATATTTCTCAGAACATGGAGTGTGAATCAAACCCATGTTTGAATTGAAATTGAGATTTTTCCTCTTTTGCAATCAGTTTTGCTACAGCACCTACTGCTCTAGCTAATTGTCCACCCTTTCCGAGTGTGATTTCTATGAAGAGCTTAGAAGTCTATACATATTGTTTCGCCAGCAAGGACCAAAAATATTGATTTTACCTAGCAATTTTGAGAGTTTAGATCCTCTCCAGTACTGGACACTCCCGTAGGACAGAGATAGATATAAAATTTTTGAATGATTTTAAAACTTTTTAAATGATAAATAAAATTAACACATTAATCTTTTTCTTGTATCTGTCCCTCTCCTATTGGAAGTGTCCTGGAGAGGATCTAAACTCCAAATTTGGTACTTTTCTTTTGTTTTTGTTTTGGGTGTATGTACACTACATGTAAAAATAGCCCACACTACGCATTATATATATTTGATTTAAAGATACTATTTATTTACTTATTTTTTGCTATTAGAAAAAGCTTTGATTTTAATCCTTGGTTTTAGAAACGTTTTTAATAAACTTTGGAGTATGTATAAGAGCATATCATTGTAGCCCAATTCCTTATTCCTTTGAGAGAAATTAAGATGAAGGTTCATGGTTGGTAATGGATGAGATTTAATAGTCTGCCAAAAAATGACTGCAAGAACCTGCGGTCATGATTCTATGATCGTGAAAAGGAATATATTTTTGTATCAATATTTTTGCATACACAATTATTTTTAGGATTAAGATCCCTTGCAGTACTTTATTGAACATAGAATCCAAATCCTAGCTATTAACAACTTTTAGACCACTCCAGCATACTCTCTGTACTATTTGTGTTTTGGACCAATGAGAGTTTTTCACTTTTTCTTTAGCATTTTATTTAAGATCTACTAATATTTTACATGGATTCTTCTGAATTTTACAACATACATTATGTTTATTTTTCACAATGTATTTTCAATTGTATGAATCTAAATTGATCAAAGAATATTTCGAAGTTGACAACAGCAATATGGATCAGAACGAGCATGGGCAACCAGCAAGAGTGGCTAGTACTCCTGGTCCTTCAGCCTCTTCACCCTACCTGAGTGAGCAACCATACATCCACCAGCTACAACAACAAGAACTGGAGCAAAGAGTGAATGAATTCTGGGCAAAACAGTACCAGGAAATTGAGGGGACTAGTGATTTTAGAAGCCATAGTTTACCTTTGGCTAGGATCAAGAAGATCATGAAGGCTGATGAGGATGTGAGTATGATATCGGCTGAGGCTCCCATTCTGTTTGCCAAGGCATGCGAAATGTTCATTTTGGAGCTGACAATGAGGGCTTGGGTTAACGCGGATGAGAACAAAAGAAGGACGCTTCAAAAGAATGACATTGCAGCTGCGATCGCGAAGACTGATGTGTATGATTTTCTGCTTGATGTTGTCCCAAAGGACGCCACAATGGATCATGATGTATATGTAGGAATATCTAGAGGAAGTAATGCTCCAATTGAGAATGTTCCTCAACATGTCACAGGAACACCATATAGTGCTTCAAGAGTGGTTATGGGAAGGCCTGTTCCTCCTCAAGCTCATTATGGTCACCAAATCCATCCTTTTGGGGCCCCAATGTGGCCGAAACAAGATAATCATTCTCCGATGCAAGAAGATTGAGTAAATAAGGACAGATAGAGCCTATTCCCGCATGCTTTTGAATAAAATTTCTTATTTATCGGGAAAAATAATCATCAAACGACCCTGGCTCCAAAACCTCTGTTTTTTTTCTTCTTCTTTTTCTTTGTTTATGTTTTTCAAATGACATGTCAAGTGAATGTAAGTCAGTTTCTATGTGAATATGAATGAAAGTATGAAACTGTTTTCACTTTTCAATAGTAGTTTGGGGGACAACTTCAAGGCATTTTTTTATTTTTTGTTTTAAATATGGGCATAAACTTGAAGAGAAATGGATACGAAATTCACGATGCATTACTAGAAACCAGAGCAAATAGGCCCAAGAACAAGGGCTACTCCATGACACCATCAGCCACCCACTTACCTGTACATGCGCGGAAGTTTCATTCATAGAATTATATATATATATATATATATAAGGTAATTGATTAGGCACATTAGGCTTTGATTTAATTAGATTAAATAAAGGGATCTAAAATGGTGATTCATAATAAGAACATGCTTATGATCTTTCTTTTTTCTTTTTTGGTATTCTCAACGAGAATTATTCTCGTTTTAGCTTTAACTTATGATATTTGTTGCAGTCTTTAGATCTTGTCGTTTGTTGTTGTGCTATTTCGGTTAATTATTTATTGAATGGCCAAAAAAAAAAAAAGAGTGCCGAAGGTATTTGCCAATGAAGTTGTCATACTTTTAGCAATTTTTTTTTTTAAAATAGACTATTATGTTTAAGGAGATGCGGGAAAAATTTATAATCATATTTGACAAATGTTTGAATTTTGAAAAGAGTAGTGATATTCGGACATCCGGGTGCGACACCAAATTTCGACACCCGGGGTACTGTAGCGTTACTGTAGTACTACAGTACGTACTGTAGCAATACCGTAGCGCTACAGTAGAGTTTTTTTTTTTTTTTTTAATACAAATTTTGACTTTTTTTATAAAAAAATTTTAGTTTTTTTAAATACTAACATTTTTTGTTAATCCAGTGCAAATATTTGGTTAATTCAATTCATTCTATATGAGATATATCTCATATAGAATGGTTGAAGCATCAGAGTTACCGATTAACCACAGAATACACTGAATTAACCAACCATTTTCAAAGGATTAACCACGTGTTTTTGTTTTAAAAAAAAAGTCGAAATTTGTCCCAAAAAAAAAAAGATCCATTAACCATATAATAAACTGAATTAACCAGAAATTTGCATGTAATTAATCAAATATTTACATGGTTGTGAAAAATGATTGTTGAAGCATCACGATAATCGATTAACCACAGAATACACTGAATTAACCAACCATTTTCAAAGGATTAACCACGTGTTTTTGTTTTAAAAAAAAAAGTCGAAATTTGTCCCAAAAAAAAAAGACCCATTAACCATATAATAAAATGAATTAACCAGAAATTTGCATGTGATTAATAAAAAATTTACATGGTTGTGAAAAATGATTGTAAGCTTTAGGATAACCGATTAACCACAGAATACACTGAATTAACCAACCATTTTCAAAGGATTAACCACGTGTTTTTGTTTTAAAAAAAAAAGTTGAAATTTGTCCCAAAAAAAAAAAGACCCATTAACCATATAATAAAATGAATTAACCAGAATTTTCATGTGATTAATTAAATATTTACATGGTTGTGAAAAATGATTGTAAGCTTCAGGATAACCGATTAACCACAGAATACACTGAATTGACCAACCATTTTCAAAGGATTAACCACGTGTTTTGGTTTTAAAAAAAGTCGAAATTTGTCCAAAAAAAACCCATTAACCATATAATAAACTGAATTAACCAGATATTTGTACGTAATTAACCAAAAATATTAGTATTTAAAAAAACGAAAATTTTTATTTTTAAACAAAAAAGGCAAAATTTGAAAAAAAAAAAAAAAAAAAGAAAAAAAAAAGGTGCTACAGTAGCGCTACAGTACGTTACTGTAGCGCTACAATGTTTTGGTGTCACACCCGGGTGTCAATCCCGGGTGTCCGAATAAAATTACTCTTTTGAAAAATGCTACTTGTTGAGAAAGTTTAATCACATTACTCGGTGGCCAAAAGTATTATTCTCAAACCTTAAAAAAGTGTAAAGATACCCTTAGAATTTTTTTTTTTTTTAAACAATAAATTCACTTCATTTCATTAGTAATCAAATATGTAATATAAAGTGGAACATGATAAAAAAACTTGATGGCCAGCTAAGAAAGACATTACCCTAACTAAGCTATAAGCTACACCATTCGCTTGTCTCCTAACAAAACTTACATCAAAGTTTGGAAACCCCTTAAAGACATCTTGACAGGACTTAATAATTACTCCAAATTCAGAAACAACAATTTTTGGAGTGTTTACATTGTTAACCACCACCTGACAATCTAACTCAAAAGTAATTTGCTGAACTTTTAAAGCCATGCCTTGAACCCATTGGAGAGCTATATACAGTCTCATGGTTTCACCCTCTCCAGCAGGAAGACAAAAGGGAATTGTTTTTGATTTTGCAATAACAAAAGCACCCTTATCATCTCTAATACAAATACCAATGGTTGTTGTATTATTGTGAGGTAAACAGTTATATAAATTAGGTTTAATTATTCAGTTGGTCGTTGAACTATTTGAGAATTTTCAAATATGTACCTGAACTAAAAAAGTTTTTAATTGGGTCCTAAACTTATAAAATAAAATTTAATTGAGTCCTGAACTTATAAAAAAATATCAATTTGGTCTTTGGGCATGGAATTTTTCTCCCAAATTAGTATTTAGGGTTGCAGGAGATCAAAATGCTGAATTAGATTATCAAAACGTGACCTGCGACTACTTCTTACCTATTTGAACCAATAGCTCCTTCCTTCCCCAATTCAATTTCTGTTTCACGGTTGCATATTCCCCCCAATAGTGAATGGGGGTGGAGTAACACCTGGACAATGACATGACATAGATGACTAATATGGGTATCCGGGTTAAATGGATGAGTAATGTTCCGTTTAATTTAACTGATCAATAATGGTTTTTTTACTTCAGGGATCCAATTGAAAATTTTATATAAGTTCAATAATCAAATTAAAAACTTTTTTAGTTCACGAACCTATTTGAAAAATTTCAAATAATTTGAGGACCAACTAAATGACTAAACCTATAAATCATATTCAAGGAAAGAATTATCGTTAATTTTATTGAAATAAAACATTAAAAATTAGTGGTTTAAGTATAATTTTTTCATCGATACATGTATCATTTCTACATATATGAATATCATTGGGAAAGTATCTATTATCCTAGTTATTTAATTTTCTTTCGTAGAGTTTACGATATTTTTTGTTCCTATATTTTTTGTACTTCTAAACTAGAGGCAAGTAAACAATAATAACAATAGTAAAAACTTCGTAAAATAAAAGTACTGAATCTACTCACGGAAGTCAATAAATTAAAATATTCACTCCTAATTTTTTTTGTCAACAGTTATTTATTTGAAAAACATATTAACAAATTTTTTTTTTTTACAAATTTACACATACTTTGTACGAATTAATTAAAAAAATAATTTGCTTCCAAAACAAGGTATTAAAGAAGAGAAAAAAAAAATATTTGAATATCATTACTTTAGTTTATTTGCCACAACCATGATGCAAAATATTTCACTATTTAAAATCACTTTACCAGGCATGTTAACTGGGGTGTTCATAGAATATTATCACACTTTTTTTCCCGTTTTCATAGAATCGTTGTCAAACTTAATATAGAATGACTACATAGATGTATTTATAAGGACAAAAACAAGATTGCCATCGTTAGTAAAAACAAGTATTTCCTGTGGGAATGTTACCACAATTTTATCCTCTCTTTTTTTTTTTGGCTATGGTTCAAGATATTCTTTATATGTACTAACTACACTAAATATTCACATTATATTTGAACAAGATGAGCCTCGAATTAAAAAGATGTGTATATAAAGGTTTAGACAAAGGCAGAACCATTGATACCGTCATCACTAAACAATGTATTCTTTGGGTAAAACACGCCTTTAAGTTCACAAGTTTTATTGAACAGTCTGGGTCAGAACAGCATCACCGGCAGGACAAATATCTTCCAAACTGCAAGAAAGAATGCAGGAGCTTAAAAGTAACTCAATAAACTAAGGGGGAAATATATTGATTCCTGAAGTTTGACTTAATTACACCCAAGATCTCTCTTGTTTCAAAAATTACATTAAGTTTCCTTGGGATTTATAATGACATCACATTTACTTCTCTCAACATTAATTAACCATGAACATTGTACTCACCCCCTTTATTTTTAAGGGTGTTGAGTATCATATCACAAAACCTCATAAGAGTAACCCAAACAAAACAACCATCTGACATCAACTTGCTAGTTAAAACCACCGCAAATTAACACTGAAGCAATTTAAACACTAAGGGCCTGTTTGGGAGTTTGGAGGGGAATGAAAGTGAGGGGATCAAAGGGGAATGAAAGGGAGGGGAGGGGAGGGGAGGGAAAGGGGAGTATTATCCCTCCCCTTGTTTGTGAGTGCATATTGTACGAGGAAAAGTAAATGGAGGGTTTATAACATACTTTTACAATTTTACCTTTATTTTAGAAAATTAACATAAGTAATATTTGTTAAATAATATTAATGCACCTTTCAAAAAAAAAAATTAATACTAATGCAAAAAAAATTATTCATTTTCCTCTAAAAATTGGGATAAACCCCCCAAAAAAACCCCAAATTGGGGTAAACCAAAAAATTGAGGTGAGGAGGGGTTTGGGGGGTTTTCTAAAATCCTAAAAAACTTCCCCTCCAAATTTTTGCACTCACAAACAAGGGAGAGGTTCTCATAAACCTTCCATTTCCCTTACTTCCCCTCCTAAACAAGACTCGCAAACAGACCCTAAAACACATAATTTCTCATATATTTATATAAATAAACTAAAAGGTCAAAAGCAGACCGCCCTTGATGGTGTTGGCTTACCAGAGCTCATCAATCTATTGGTGGCAGTCTGGATGTTACTGATATGGCAACATCCTATGTTGGTGGAGTGTTCTCTGGCAAAAGAATTTGGGAGGGGCTCAACATATTTTCGTTGCAAGGACTATATTTGGCATAAATGGTTTGAAGTTTAATCCCCTCGCCCCCACCATAATGCATTTTAGATTGCGATAGTTTAGGGTGACAAGTTGAAGTCATGGTCAAGTGAGTATTCATTGACCTCCTATAAGGTTTTAGGATATTACACTTGATACCCCTGAAAACAGGGAAGTAAGTGTAATGTTAACAACTAGTTAATGTTAAGGGAGGTAAGATAACATAAACCTGAGAGATTGGTGTAATTTCTAAAACAACATAGGTATTGGGTGTAATTTAAGTCTTTTCAGAAGATGTCAGTAAAATTTCCCCTGAAACTAATATTTGTCAAGATGTTACCTTTTACCCAAGCATTCAATGATGTCACCAGTGACCGTTGATCTTTTCTTATTTGAGAACGCAAGTGAAGCAGCCTTCCTCATAAGAGCAGACCCAGCAATGCATCCCAAAACTGTTGGATTTTTACAACTGGAACAAAGAATATAATGAAGGATATAACTGATATCTAAAGACGGATATCAAAAAACAATTCCATGTGGAGTCTAGGTTAACCTGATATTTGGAATTGGATCAACAGCTAGATGTTGGCGTGCCCATGACAAAAAGACAGCAACACTATACCAATTAAAATAAGCATGTTTATAGTTAAAATATCTCATATTCCAATAGCATAGATATAAAACCACACATGTAATTTCTATTTTCTACTGATCAATAATTGAGTTGCTTTAATAGTATTGTAAGACTTGTTTCTCATAGCTAAAAATAGCATAAGTGAAAACTGCAGTATGCATTACTCACAAACAATAGGTGTCCCCAAGGTTAGTAGACTATGTACATTAGTGGAACTGTGGAAGCTTAACAACTTAAATTGCTACTGCAAACTCGAAACTATTAATCCAACTCAAGACTCTCCAAAAACATAGTCATTGTATGATTCACTTCTTCCTTTCAATGAATGACAAACAAAACACAATTAGAATAAGTTGCCAAAGGAAAAATAATAAAGAAGGTGTGTATGGTTTACTTCTCTTTTCAATGTTTGATTAAAGAAATCTCAAAATTTTCTCCAAAATTTCCTAGGAATCTTCTCTTGTTTCTTGAATGTACTAAAATATAACAGTAACAAATTAGCAATGAGGGAAGGAGCAGATAGATCAATAATAAAAATAAGAGAGAACTTGACAGAGAGGAGCCATCTAAGCATACAGCATTAAATTTCCTAGAAGGGAATATCACAAACATAAAGAAAAAAAAAATTACTTGCCTTCCAGAAAGGATATCACCTTGCCCACCACAGCGTCTAGGAGAGCCATAGATGCTCACTGATTTGACTGCACGAATAATAACCACAATCAAATAATTTACTAACATCTATGGCACAAATATATATATATATATATATATATATGTCGCAAAGTGCCTTAAGGCACGACATGACATGTGGAGTGGCAAATTCGTGCAAAAGAATACAAGAATTCAAAGGAGTCGACACCAATTGTCTTCCATTTTCAAGATAAAATGGTGCAACTGGACTCCTAGAAATGATCTATGTTCAAGAGTTTATGTTCAGGGATTAATTACTAGTAAGGAACGTGTTAATACTCTACATTGTCCATCCCATGAACGCTTATTTGAGTTAAAATGTTTTGTAGAACAAGTCAGCTGAGGGAATTTGGGAAGAAAATATTTTGACCAAATACAACTTTTTGAAATGATTTTGAAAAAGGCTCCCGAAAAGATTTTCCAAAAAAATTGAATTCACCACAATCATGAAATTTGGAAATCTGTGAATTTGTCCACATTAAATTTTAATGTATTTTTCTATTTTACAGAAAAAAGAATCCTTTCTCAATTTTTCGGTCATTGTCCTTGTTCTGAAATTTCATTTAACTTTATATTATGAATTTAATTTTGATACATTTTTAATATAAAGTCTTTTTCACCATCAACCAATGATATCATATCATATATTTGACTTTTGATATAATTATTATGAGTCAAATATTGTTAGTGACATGACCAATAGATGATTAAATGTCGGTGTAAAAATTTATTACAAAAATTAAATACTTATTTTATTAAGACGTGTTATCGACATATGGAAAAATATTTTTATTGGAGACCTAAACTCCGCCAGCTTACTTAGCCAAACCAAAGTAGTTATCCTCACCACAGGAATGTCAAAGAATAGCTATCTCAACAACCATGCTATGATTATTCCATCATTGGATCTTAAATTCTTAATCCATGAGAAAAAGGAAAAGCTAAATATCAAATAGCAATTTAATATGAAAAATTAATAGATGGTATAGAATTTTAAAGCTTAGATGTGCGTGAAAAAAATATCAATGAACAATAATACAATAGAAAAATGAATGTGAAAAAAAACCATAGCAATAAAACATCTTTTCTCCCTTTTAGTTTATCTTTTACTTTTTATTATTTATTATTGTGATTCGGCTAATTAGGCTCCAACCCAAAAATGCCACTCAATGCCCAAATGTCTTGGACAAATTTGGTTGTCAACATCATATACAGCCATTGGGAACTGTAGAAAGAAAGGGTGGAAGAATGAGAATTTTATATTTTATAAAAAAATCTACCTGTGTCACCATCACTTATGAGATCGGATTTTCCTTTCTTGAGGATAGTAACGCCACCAATCCTGCAAAAAATAGTCCATAATTGTCATTAAACTGTTGTAATTGGTCTGAAAATGTTATCTGATGTTTCAGGGGCTCCCATACCCCGTCTAGTATCTTCATAGTTGTTTGTTCCGTTTTGGGCCAGAGGCCCCTCCTTGTACCAAAAAAAAAAAAAATACAGATAAAACAATAAATCACCGAAAGTATCTGTGATCCAAGCTAACTTAGCATGCTCTGCTCTAGTTCTTTGTATCGCTAAAAGCTGTTAATTTTCGTTTAGCAAGAAATCAAAGGATTATAATCTGCTTTCATAATATTTGACCTGCACATGTCATGAATCAACCTGAGAATCGAGCAAATCACACTGCCAATGATACAGTGCTTAATCAGGATTTTTAAGTTCAAGCACCTTCCCAATTAGTGTCTTAAGACAGTACATGCTCAGAGTTACAGTGAAAACACATTATGGAGGTTGTACAGAAAGGGCTTAACAAAAGTAGTTATTTCTGTTTTTGAGAAGCAGATGGTTGAAAAGGATGGAGTTCCCAATTGAAAAATGGGACCAACCATTTATCGCGAAAGTATTTTATGATAAGATTTTCATGATCCAAATGTAAAAATAAAATGGAGATGCTAGTGATATCACATTTATGTGATTCATTTGCCAACCAAGCCCTTGACAATTGTCCATTATCTGGAGTGAGCACTATACTACAATGTGTGATGAGATGAACATGCCCTAGGCCAATTAAATTTCAAAACGCACTATGCAGAAAGGAAAGGAACAGAAACTTGTTTTGATCTCTGTCGGTATGGGTGGCGTGCATATTTGGATTTATACAAGTTAGCATGCTGAACAGAGTATCCTCAGCAGACAAACATATCAGAAATAGCATATAGCATATAATAAATACACAAGTATCAATTTCCTGAAAAAATGTTATAGCAGAAAAACAAGTAACATGAAAGTCAAAATGAGGAACTTACTGTTTGGCAAGAGATAGCACTTGCTGAGTAGCATCTACGTCATTTACTTCAGAACTCAATACTTTATCAACAAGACGCTTATACTCATTGACATTTGGGGTTAGAACAGCTAAGGCATAGCCACTAACCAGGTCAAGATTATTTGTAACAAGAAAAAGTCCATCCTGAAAAACTCCCAAAAAAAATGACGACAACCATCAAATATAAACAAGCTAAAAAAGCAAACACTACGAACATGTTATTCAGACTATAAGGTGTCTATATGTCAATATACATACCCCGTCTATCACAATTGGGATGTTTGACTGTCTTGCATGTCTCATGATGTCACTCACACAGTCCTGACAACATTGAGCAAATGTTAGAATTAAAGATGGATATTGGCAACAGGAAGGTCATAAAGTTAAAACATATGATATCATCAAACCCAAATGGGAAAAGCAAATTCCCACGCCACAACAAGGAAGGAGAAAACAATAAATTTAGTAAACATTGAGTACATTTTAAAAGCCTAAATTTTGAACACAGCCACAAAATCTATGTACCCTTGCTTAATAGCTTAAGCTTTTAGACAGTGTGGTTCTTTGACATGAGACCAAAAGGCTGGTTAACCAGGTAATCCAGTTCTCCTTGCCATTTTCAACTTTATTATAAGAATTCCAGAGTTATATCAAGTTTCAAAAGTTATGGGCTCATGCTTTGTCACATCTTAAGCCAAATGAGCTTTTCACATGAGTAAAAGCCGCCTTTTGGGATATCCTCCAACTGTTTATTTTCTTAGAATGACTAGTTCTTCGACAGTCTTTTAGGCATCATTGTGCCATAGATGTAATTTAGCATCATATACATGCATTCATACACGCATGCTGGAAAAATATAAGATAAAACTTAATGTCCAACAACAAGCCCAATAAGTTAAAAATAAGCAAGCTATTTCCATGAGTGTAATAAAACCAGGACCCAGTGAACCATTTCAAGAGAAAGCATACTAGAAGAAACGGATTTCTTCCGAGGCCCGGACCAATGACAAGACAGTCAAATCTTTCTAACCACTTGTCAACTTCAGCAAGAACCTTGCTTGATATGATTTTCTTGTCCTCCTCCCTGAAATTAGTCTCTCACTATAAACATCCACTAGCTTTTGAAATGTGCATATAGAAAGATGAAGATTAAGTAGAATTTGTACCTGAAATTGTAAGATTCTTCCAAAATGGGGTGCACAATCAACTCAGGACTGTAGCTTTTGATGACAGGAGCAGCATCTTTTGTACAAAAAACATGGGACAGATCTGCACCCTGCATGAGTGCCGAAATAGTTAGATAATTTGATTGAACATGGATAGGAAGAATAACTTCCAAACAGGAAAAAAAAAAAACTTGAAGAAGGGAGAAGGTAATCAGTCCGAGTTAAACATTACAATCAACAGAACTAGGTTGAGAATTCAGTAAGAGGGGGGATGGGTAATTAGAAAAGGAGTGCAAGTACTAACAATTTTTAAGGCTGAAATAGCAGCAAAATATGGAGCCCCTGTATATTCACGGCACCCTCCAATAACAGCTATTTTTCCTGATTCGAACCATAAGTGAAGGAAACATCAGACATTTCTTATTTTCACTTCAACCACAAACATGAATATAAATATACAAAGTCAGTCCTCTGGTCATATTTGACAACATATGACTTTCTGAATTTTCTATCTTAGATTAACACAACTAACCATAGCCTTGTAAGTTGGTTCCAATTGCTACATGAAAATGAATGAAAAATCTAAGACAGAAACTTGCTGCTGGATAGATAGATGTATACAAGTAAATAGGACACATGGACTCATGGAGTAATTGAAAGAAAATATAGAAGAATTGTATACCTGCCTGGCCTTTATGTCTACTAGGATCAAGGGCAGGAGTAATTGCTTTAATAATACTGTCAGCATCAACCTCAACAGAGCTCAAGTTTTCCATATTTGTATAATGGGTGTGAATGTGATGATCAATGCCACCTCCCACTCCCAGAGATCTTATCAACAAGTGTTGTCTTCTGAAAACAGGTGAAGAAGCCAGTAGCATACAAGCATTTGCACAACCCAAGAAGGATAACTGGGAATTCATGACATGTTTCATTAACATGAGCAGACAGCATCCCCTATTCACAACCCAATCAAGCAAATAAATATTATGTAAATTTCCACAGCTTCTTCTTACTCACCTGTAATATCTCAAAAACACAAACCCCTAGCTCTTTTCATGAATCCATAGAAAACTTTGATTGAACTCAGATACCTATTTTCGTAATTAATGCAGATAAAGACTAAGAAAGTTCAAAAATCTCAGAGGACATCACGCAGCACATACACATGAGCCCAACCAGTGAATAAAAGGGTCAAATAGAAAGAGAAGGAAGCAAATGATTGCTTACAATACCTGAAATTTCTTGTTATAAAAAACCAGAAAGCTTCAAACCCACCGTTTCACGATTCAAGTAGGTTTAATGGTTTAGCTCGAAATTTAGGAATTCCGAGAAAGTTCCTCTCTTTTTAGTTTTTTAAGTTCTGGGTCTGGCTAATTGTCGTTGGATAACGCACGTGTTCGCAGTTTGAAGGAAGGTATAAAACGACGTGTCGTTGGTACCTATGGTTTATATATATATATATATATATATATATATATATATATATATATATATATATATATATATATTATCTAACTAATTGTGCGTCATAATCGTATTTGTTGGTTGAAGAGGGATGGCTCCAATGTCAGATATGAAAAGGAATGCGATTAGGTCAGGGATAGTGGTGGTGGGAGCGTTGGCGTTTGGGTATTTGAGTATGCAAATCGGGTTCAAGCCTTATCTTGAGAAAGCTCAGCAGCTCCAACAATCTCAATCTCACCCATCTCCACCTTCTCCAGAACCAGAAGAATCATTCTCTTTCCCAGAACGCCATTCATAGAGTTTGTTTGGGTTGACAGCAAAAGGAAGGGGATTTTGTTTTATGGGAATCAAACAAGCTTCTGGGTAACACAATTGATGTTTAAAGCCTTAGCCACTTTTATTCAACTTGGTTGGTGAAGAGTAAACTTTTTTTTTTTTTTTTTTTGGTTACGAGACTATGTATTTTATTTGCTTACACATTACTTATATTTACATTATTATCTTGCTTTTATGCCTTTATCTAACTGATGTTGTTTGTTAGGGACTATAACTGTTGTGTGTATTAGCTATTTACCTTTCAGGAATGTTATTTGTACACCTAAATAGGATACCTGTTTGGGACATCTTATTTAATTATGTATAAATATTTGGTTAATTCAGTTCAATATATGATTAATCACGTGTAAATATTTGGTTAATTCATGATGACCCACTAATCATATAAAGAACTGAATTAACCAGATATTTGCATGTAATTAATCAAATATTTACATGATTGTGGGAAATAAGCCCATTAATCATATAATGAATTGCATTAACCAAATATTTATACGTAATTAATCAAGGTGTCACATTTGGGTATGCAAATAGCATAACTGTTTACCTGTGTGAGTTCTTATAGAATCTATGTGTACTTTCTTCATGTTATGTATGTACATTATTGACGATTTTAATCACATTGACCCCAAAGGATGATGAGAAAGTCCTTATCTTAGCCTTATAACTTTGCCATCTGACCATTCAGGACATATAGCTTTCTTGATCAAAGGAAGAATGACAGTATTGGATTGGGTAAGTAGGATTTTACCGTTATTGATTCACTAATCCAGGGTGGTCTCCTACGGGTGGATGAAATTGAAATGATAGGTGTGACCTAAGGGAACGTTTGATATCAGTTTTATGGAAATATTCGGGGAATGTTGACATGGGAACAAAAGTTCTTATATTTGGTACAAGTTTAAAAAGGTCATTCTCATATATAAAAGATGTCCAGTAATAAAATTAGTGAATTAAAACTTGTGAAAATTTTATTCTTATGATTGAAGGTGGGAAAAAAAGATTCTCGAGAATGTGATTTTAGTTTTTCTGAGAATAAAACATTTCATATTACAAACATCACCTGAGTCAGAAATATGCTTAGGATTAACAAGCTACTTTTTTTTTCTTAAAAAAAAAAAAACCAAATGAGTCTTGGGTTCATTGGGTTACTCGAATTCCAAATTATAGTTCTCAACAACCGACTTGTTCACCAGGTCTAATCGATTTTTGCTCAACTCCACATAATAACCCAAACCAAAATGAACATTATTAAATTTGGGTTGGCCTAACTAAAACCGACCTAATTGGTTTAAGGTTGGCCTAAAACAATTTGCATACACCCTTCAGTTTTAGATTAAGTTAGGGTGTAGAAGATCTGAAATTTGATTTTTATTGTAATCAAAATTAGAAGAAAAATACATGAAGAAAATATAAGATATATTTTAAATCTACAAACCAGCTCTTATATCCACTTTCTATTTCTATGTGAAAGATTTTTTTTTAAGTAAAGCAAAAGTTAACCTATATTTATTTACTATTATAAAAATTATTTTTTTACTTGAAAAATGATTTTTTTTAAATTGTTTGGATAAAATCATGTAGAAATACTTTTTATTACAAAAGTAAGATAAAAAAAACATTTTATAAAATAACATGTTTGTAATATAAAAAAAATTATAAGGTTATTGTTGTGCAACATACTATTTCGTCTCTATAAAATCATGTTTCAATTAGAGGCTATTTAAAATAGCTTCATATGTCCTCTCAAAAAAAATAATATATATATAGCTTCATACGTTTTTACATTAATAATTTTTGTTCATATTTTCATTATTTTGAAAAGTCGAAACAAACACATATTCAAAATATTTATATGTGATTGTTTTTTAAAAATAAATGATTATTTCTATAAAAAAAAACTGTAACAAAAGGGCTCCTATTCTAATTCTATATCACACTCTCGTACTTTCTCTTTTTAAAAAAAAAAGGAGAAAGAGAACTCGTGTTTTCATTCTGTCTCTTTGATAAGGAGTAAAGGTGTGAACTGGGTGGTGAAAAAATGTAGTATGTACAAAAAATAAATCAAAAAACTTATTAAATAAGTTTTTTTTTAGTTTTATGGTCAAATAATGTTTGGGTTAACTTGCACTTCTGAGAGTGTTTTATTTTATTTTATTTTATTTAGGATTCATCGTAATTAAGGTTTTTAACACCCCAATGAGTCCACGAAGTATCCCTATTCCTTAGATCCTTTGGATCCGTTATGGGACTAATATCCGCTCAGGTCCAGTAGCAGTTTAAGGTCCTGCCCCCTTTCCAATGAGGTGTAAAAGTCACCAAGTCGATGAAAGTTGATTTTTTAGCTCTCATGCCATTACAAGATAGTCTTGTACTATTGAACAGAAAAGTCTACCTTATGACTCCATTGTTTAGGTTGTTGATGTTATTGTATCTGCTATGTCTTGTTTATGTTATTATTTAAAATACTTTGATATATAGTTATGAAATTGGCAGATTATCATGATTTGTTTTTTGGTTACCGCATCGGCTGAAAACAACATCTTTTCAAAAATCTTTTAGAATTGTGTTAACTTACTAAGATTATAAATCTCATTAGTAGTGTTGTCTTTCAAAGTTTATAGGTGATGATATAGATGGTGCAGCGACTTGAGAAAGTCTTGAAGATATTAGTTCTAACTTATTCTTTATTTATTTCTTTTGTTTTATTAGACGCACGAGTTTTGAGGCAAAAACAACTGTAAAAGAGTATGTGGTTTTTATGAATTAATATTATGAGGATTTTATTTTTTAAACCATTGATTTTAATTATAGTCTTTGAAACTATGAATGGATAATTATAATTGTTTAAAATTATCTATTTCAATGTATCGAGAGATGTTATAAAATCAATTATTAAATTAAATTAAACAAAGAAGTTGTAAGTAAACAATTTTAAATTTTCAAAATTAATATTTTTTCACTTTTAATATATAATTCAAATTGAAATTGGCTCAAGTAATATAAAAAACTAAAAATTAATTTAATATTAAAATTAATTAAATCTAATTATGATTAAATTACTCGAATGGATAACATCATAGCATATTATTATGTATACTATCGTTTTACAAATTAAAAAAAAAACTAAGAATAAGATATGATCATGTAGATGATTCCTACCGTTTTAATTCATAGCATATTTTTTTATAATTGTTTCAGGTAGATGATTCCTAATATAAATAATTATAAAATTTTATATATTTAAAATTTAAAATTTAAAATATTTCATAAAAATATTCATAAGCAATATATACCCTGCGTATGACACGGGTCAGTACACTAGTCATTAAAAATGTTTGAATCTTCTAATAAGTATATTAAAAGTCATACATACGATGATTTCATTTCATTATTTACATATGATGATGATACTGATGATTTACCCAAAAAAAATACATATGATGATTAAGTATCTTAAATGATTTCTTACATATGATGATGATGATTTACCCAAAAAAAATTTTTTATGATGATTTGTGATTAATCGACGGCTTATAACATTTCATTAGCACCATCGTCACCATTACAAATAGGCATATGATGATAGCTTTGAGGGTCGGGAGAAGAAATAGCATGACAATCAACCACTTTTGGGTACCATTACAAATAGTTATAGTTATTTAATTTTAATTTTAAAATTAAATATGCACACATTTTTTCAATTTTTTTTAATCTAATTTTTTATGTTATTTATAATTTTAAACAACGTGGGAGACGTAGCGTAATGGCGTTACCCCATTTTCCTACCTCTTTCAATTCCAATCTCAGTCCTTCACTCTCCCACGTTTGCAATTGCAATGCTTCACTCGACTCATTATCTTACACTGGATTTTGTCATTCTGGAAGAGTGGAAACTGAATCCCCACTTCCCATTCCTCACCATACCAAAAGGGACGTGCACAACCGTTTACTTTCTCTCTCTAAATCCCTGACTGAAAATAACTGAAATTAAACTGCATAATAATATATCATATCATATCACATCATATTATACTTATATTAATATCATTGAATAGGTAATATATTATATTATTGAATAAAAAAAGGTAATATATTATATTATACTTATATTATTATCATATAATAGAATAATAGATTAGAAGATTAGACATGGAGCCATGAATCACGAATGCTCCCTTGCTTCTTTTACACCCATCATATCTCTCTTTTCTCTTTACTTTTGGCTTTACATTACATTCACAATATAATTCACTAAACTGACCTATCAACCAAAGCTTACAAAACATTCTTCACTTCTATTGGAAGTGCCACCTGCATGACACCCTTCTTTTCTGTGTTTACAAAGTTGTCATCTTTCTCTGTTTTTTTGTGGTTATCACTCTTCACAACTGCCACCCTTGGACGGTTACCGGTTTCTGTAATTCATTTAAATTTTTAATGTTGTCTTCTAAGAACCACGTGGAAGCCATGCCAGTGTTCGAAGGTTCCAGGAGGGTCAAACGTTTGAGGTTGTTCGAACCGTCTCTGGGTGTTGCTGGATTTTTTCTAGTCACTGTCTTCGTCATATGCTGCTTCTTCTATTTGGATTACAGAGAATTCGCTGCAACGTTTGGACTCTCAGGTCAACCACAGAGGTTTACTTGGTCAAAGAAAAGAGGTTCAGGTTCAGAAGAGGAACATAGAGTTGAATTTCTTGGAGAAAAGGGTGGTGGGTGTGATTTGTTTGAGGGTAACTGGGTTTGGGATGAAAGCTACCCTTTGTATCAGTCAAAAGATTGCAGCTTCCTGGATAGTGGATTTCGGTGTTCTGAGAATGGAAGACCTGATTTGTTTTTCACAAAATGGAGATGGCAACCCAAACATTGCAACTTACCAAGGTAATAATAACATACTTGTGAGTTATGGTGTTTAGTTGTTCTCATCAAAATGATAAAACACCAATAACAAACTAAAATAATGATCATTGCTTTCAGAAACTGAAAAATAAGAAACGAGATGGTAAATTGACTAAATTCAAATGTTAGTCTCATGATTTCAGGTACTACTATGCCGTCTGCAAACAATATTAATGTTTAATTTGAAGTATTGCAATTTTGGAATGAACAAAAAAAAAACAATCAGTGTAGGACTTTGAAGTTTGAACATGTCTAATTACTCTACTCTTATCTGGCATCGTGAGAGCGACTTAACAATAACAATTGCTGTGGCCAAGTGGCAATAGACTAAACACTTTCTGTAGCTTAGCAACTTTGTGAAAATGACAACATTTTGTATTCAATCTTTCTTGCTAGACCATATTTATATTCATTAGGAATTGTTAAATTTCTTATACACTTGATTGTTGGCATCACTTTCAAGCCTGGATATATTTCTCTCTTCCTTCCTTTGGATTTAACAGCAACCGTTGATTTCTTCTTAGTTTTGACTGCTTCTCTTTTACATATTAGCTGCACTTGTGGCCTTCAGTTGGCGTCTTGAACTATATGTCTTTGGGAGTGATTATACCATTTCTTTTCTCTTTTCTAAATGCTGCCATTTGTATTTGTGAATTAACAACTCCAATTAATAAAATATTATGTTGATAATTTCCACAATTTCATTTGTACTCAGTAGCATGCATTTTAGTATTTCAAATGCTAAATCAAAGACAGATTTTGTATCCCTTTAGCTACTTTGGAATTGGTAGAATAATATTACCGGATTTTGGTATTTATATGCATGAAATCAGTGGCCATGTATTCACTTGTTTCACTTATTTCATTGCCTATCTCTGATTTAATGCAAAAGTAAATGAAGTAGGCTTACACAATTGGTTTATTACTACTAAGAACAGATTCAATGCAACAATGATGTTGGAAAAACTGCGAAACAAGCGACTAGTGTTTGCTGGGGACTCAATTGGGAGAAACCAATGGGAGTCACTATTATGCATGCTTTCTTCTGGAGTTCCTAACAAGGAATCAATTTATGAAGTAAATGGCAGCCCAATTACAAAGCACAAGGGGTCCTTGGTGTTCAGATTCAGGGATTTTAACTGTACTGTGGAATACTACAGAGCTCCATTCCTTGTATTGCATAGCCGGCCTCCTACCGGAACTCCTGGAAAGATTAGGACAACCCTGAAAGTGGACAAGATGGATTGGAACTCTAAGAAGTGGAGAGATGCAGATGTACTTATTCTTAACACAGGACATTGGTGGAATTATGAGAAAACCATAAGAGGGTAATTGAATCCTCTCCAAATTTTTGTTACTTAAACATGACCTATGACATTTATCTATATTTTTTTTTGCTTGAATTAAGGGTGGAAATTCTTCCATATTTGTTCAGGGGTTGTTATTTCCAAGAAGGTGTGGAAGTTAAAATGGAAATGAAGGTAGAAGATGCATATAAGAAGTCCATTGAGACAGTGTTGAACTGGTTTAAAAATACAGTAAATCCAAGGAAAACTCAAGTTTTCTTTCGTACTTATGCCCCCGTGCATTTCAGGTTTGTAATTTGTTTGGCTATTCAAATGACTTATATTTCCCCTTCATTTTAAATGCATCACTTGACTTGTATTGTTCTCCTCAATATGCTGTGTAAGTGTGCATTTATATATTCAAGGAACTTTGAATACTAATATTTGAACTGATCCAATGCTGTTGACCCTGAGTTTTTGGATCCCTAGGCTGGTGTACCTGAAAAATGGCACCAATTATAAATTAAATTTGATGCCTGGTCGGCCTTGGCTTTGTATAAGTGGGCCCAAATTTTTACAATGCCAAGAAACCACTGAATACCAAGGGCACACACTAGACCCTGAGAGCATCTACATCCCAGCACTCCATTTTGGAGTTATTAAATGGCCCCACCATTATATATCATTCATTTTTATTTTTAATAATTTAAGCACCTTATCTCTCCATCCCAGCAACTCTTAAAAAGTTCTTAAATGGACCCCATCAGTAACCCTACATCCTTACATTTCATCAATAATTTATTTATTACATCAACAATATGTTTTTTTTAAAAGAAAAGGGTAAAAGTCAAAGGAAAAATCATAAGCAACAAGTGCTTCTATAAGCACTCATCAATTTTGTGGTGCTTAACAAGCACCTACTCCATTGGTACAAAATTATAAGCACTGCTGCTTATATGTTTAAGCACCCCGTATTTGGAACCGATGGGGATGCTCTGATTGACATAAGGTTCACTTGATTTAGAGTATCTTGGATCCTGAATGAAGTCACTCTCCACAATTATATTTCATAGTTTTCTTGTTCAATAATGTAAGGCAAACACATTAATAATGAATGTAAACGTTTTGATTATAAGTTATGTTGATTGACTTGAAAATGATCACCAAATACATCCTAAAATAGATTCATAATGTCAAAATAATTATCAAAATTAGAAGGTGTTCAAGCCATTGAACCTATTTATAACATCTTAGGTTTATGCTTGTTTCCTGTTGATTCTATTGCTATAAAAACCAAGAGGCCTATCCACAGTTCCTCTCCCCAACCCATCTCCAGGAAGCAATATTTTATAACTCGTTAAACCATTTGGTTGAAAATGATAAATTTCTTCTCCTGAATATATGTATTAAGTTATTAGAAAATTTCTCTTGCATGTATCATAATACAGGGGAGGAGATTGGAGAAATGGTGGAAACTGTCATCTGGAAACACTGCCAGACCTTGGAACCTCATTGGTGCCTAATGATAACTGGTCACAATTCAAAATAGCCAATTCTGTGTTTTTGGCACACACAAGCACTTCTGAAACTGTGAAGGTCAAGGTATTGAATGTAACCCAGATGACAGCTCAGAGAAAAGATGGGCATTCATCTATCTATTATCTTGGTCCTGAGAAAGGCCCTGTGCCTCTTCGTCGCCAAGATTGCAGCCACTGGTGTCTGCCTGGTGTACCTGATACATGGAATGAACTGCTTTATGCAGTGTTCTTAAAAAATGAAGGTTATCAGAGAAGGAACTTGTAACAGTCATGAGCATGATTCACAATTTCACATAGAGCATTTTAATTGTTCATAATGGATTCATGGACTATTGTTCAAAGGAAATAAGGAATATTCAATTGTTTGGTAGAAGCTAGAAGATGTATCATAGAGAACGATGCATGACATTTGTTTCAGCAGATTTGCACTGAGGACAAAGGTCTCTCAGATTTCAGCCTTACACACTAGCAGTGAGAACTAATTATCCTAAGAAGTGGTCCCAGATGTCAATTTTGGAATACAATGCTGCTGGCAGAAACCCAAATTTCTCACTATTTGGTTATATATTGTGATCAGATATCAATTTTTGTAAGTTGTAGTATTGTGAATGCAGTTTTCATACAAATTAAAATTAGTTAATGAAAATGCTTCTTGCAAACTCATCATATCAATTTAAACTCTTCAAACAACGTTGTGTTAATATGTATTATGCTGTCATATATACAGAGTACCATTAGTTATCATTTTTTAATCAAGATTCATCCAAAAAAAAGAAACTAGATGGTGGCGGGTTTTGGAGTATATATTGGAAATGAATTTTTTTCATAAAGTTTTTCGCATAATAATAAATATTATTATCCTCTTGAATCAAGTCAATTAGTTGATTAAGTTTGTGGGACATAAATTGTGAATGTGCGGGTTTAATGTTATTTTGGTCAAAAAATTGTCCTTCCCTATGTTAAACAATTCATGTGAGATGAGTGTGTTATTATGAGAGATGAGAGGAGTAAATATGTACCTTTGAGTCATACATGAATGGTCAAGATTAGAACATAAAGTCATGTGACTTTTTTAAGTGATCACATGACCACCTACTAACTTCTAATCCTGACCATCCATATATGATTTAATGGCCCAGATTTGCTCCTCTCACTCTTACAATAATGCATTCCTATCACTTGAGGCGCCTCGTAGCATTGACCTTCCCTATGTTAATTGATACTCCATCAAATCACAGAAAATCAGTGAAGGTAATGAAAGTACATAACACTATATCATGTTATAGTTATGATATCATTGTATATTAGATTAGATGTGGGGCCATGAATGTTCCCTTGCTTCTTCCACACCATGTCTTTCTTTTTCTTTTGGCTTTTCATTCACGATATTTGCTTTACTAAACTGACCTATCAACCAAATTCAGCTTACCAAAACATTATTCAATCTTATTGAGGGCCATGCTATGACTGTGCCGCGTATCGCTTGCATGCCAATAAAACATAAATATAAAAGGAGCTTGGAAGGAACTGCTTTGTGCACTGTTCCTAAAAGATGAAGGTTCTCAGAGACAGAATTTCTAACAATCACGAGTATGATTCACACAGCGCATTTTAATTGTGCCCATAGATTCATAGACCATTAAGCAAAGGAAATTTAATAAAGAATATTCCAATTGTTTCCTAGAAGCTTAGAAGATGTGTTATTGGGAACAATGCATGCATGACATTTGTTTTGATTGCTGCAATATTATCGCAACCGCATCACTCCTCTGCATCTATTGATGTTAAAAATTCCTCATTGATGTGTTAAAAAATTAAATAAATACTCCTACTAATATAATTCTATGAATTAATTAATATAATTCTATTGTGAAAAAATTTAAAATTGTTATGATTTGATTAATTTTCTTTCTAAAAACTCTTTTTTTTTGTTTACTCCTATAAAACTAACTTCTAAACAAATATTATTAAATTATACAAATAACTTTATATTAATTAATTATTAATTATATTAATAATATTATTAATTGGTATAATTATATTTAAAAATTCCTCAGTGATGTTTAAAAATATTCAATTTGGTCCCTCAATTGTTTTAATAACATAATTATGTATTAATAATATTAATATGCATTTATAATATGGATAATTATGTATTAATAATATTAATATTAATATATATTAATAGAATTAATAGAATTATATTAGTATTTATTAATATTAATAACATAATTTTCTTTTACTTAAATTTTTTTAACCCCAAAAAACTTTTAATTGGTATAATTATATTTAAAAATTAGTATATTATTATTAAGTAGTATAATTATATAATGGTAAAATTTATTAATAGAATTATTTTCTTTTCTTTTTTTAAAATTTTTTAACCAAAAAACCTTTTTTTTTTAAATTTTTTCCATAAAAAACTGACGGACCAATAAGAAGCTGCCACGTGGCTGGTCAATGATGCTAGTCAAACTGGCGGCACTCCACCAGAGAGCGGCACGTGACGCTGACTTTTTTTTTTGCCAAAAAATTTTTTTTTTAATTTTTTTTTCCAGATTTTCTGGACCAATCATGACTTGCCACGTGGCAGGTCAACAAGTCAATGGCGCCAGTCAAACTGGAGCCACTATAGTCAACAAAAAAAAATTATTTTATTCAAAAATAGGTTAGTTTGGTAAATTGTTTCAGAAATAGGTTATTTTAGTATATAATTTTTAAAAGTGGGTTACTTTGGGGAAAAAAAAAAAAAAAAAGCCTTTGTTTTGATTGCTGCAATATTATCGCCACCGCATCGCTCCTCTGCATCGAACTTTATCGTGGATTTGTGGTCACATTGGATCGTATTAGACTCACGGTGAAGGATATGGTGCACCACCCAAGTGGCAACACTTGGGCCAATCAATTTGACACTTGGCTAAGTAGACTTTTCAACCATTCACTCCTTTCATCAAATAGTCAAAGCATATTTTATTTTGTTGTATTTGTAAGAAAAGGTATTGTATTATTGTATTTGCTTAAGTACCCTTTTTATTTTATTTTAATTAATTAATAGAAAATTTGTTTACAGCAACCCTCCTCCTCCTCCTCCTTTCAAGTCAGCACACGGTCCACGTTCGCCGTCGTCGTCCGCCGTTCGTAAGTAACCGCCTTCCGTCATCCCACGAATCACCGTTGCCCGCTATCTGAGCTTCACCGTCGCCGTCATGTTTCAAGATTGCAGCTTTATACAAGATCTCGCAAATAAAATCACAAACTTTCAAGCTTCCAAACGGCAAATAAAAATGAAAAAGGGAGGGTTCACAAAATAGTAGATCCGAAAAGAAGAAGCTGTGGATCTGTCATTGAAGGAGGGTTCACGATTCGCCGCACGTTGCCGTCACACCCCTTGCCGCCGTCGCCGCACCTCACCATCGCACCCCTGCCGAAGTCACCGCACCGTTAACATCTCTTCCCTCCCCATTTCGGACCAGATCGCACAAGTGCTTCTCAAATTTTTGAATGTAATGGTGGTTCCTTGATTCTTTGGCATACGGAGAGCAAAGAGTGGGATTCAAACCCTAAAATAACCAACGCAAAACGAACAGAGGTAGAGACAAAGCACGTAGAGAGAGAAATATAAAAACAGAGGGATAGGCGGAGAAGTCACTAGCAAGAAGGAAGGGAGATCTGGAAATGAATAGCCCTTGACATAGAGAGGGATAATCTTTCTCTTTGTTTTCATCTTTTTACATATGAATAAGGGCTGAAATTTGCAAACCATTTATATCGTGAGTAAAGTTTTCCTTTTCATGTTGATCTGAACTTGTAAGATTTGTATTCATTTTATCAGTTGAATTTTGGAAGAATGAATGATTTTTTCTTAATGTTCTTGAGTGTTCTTCTGGACTGAGCATTGTTCTAATTTTATTTGCATTGAGTGTTCTTCTGGAGTGAGCACTAACCAGCTTTTCTGGCTTGAGATGGAAGAAGAACATAATAAGAGGGGGAAAAAAGAGAGCACCATATATGCAAATACCAAGACAAGAGTCACTTTGACTGATACCCATACAATTTGACCAAGAAAAGTCAAATAAACCCAAGTGTCAAATTAATTGGCACAAGTATTGACACTTGGGTGGTGCACCACTGCACCACTTTGGTGAGTGGTGCACCTTAGACAACACCTAGACTCAAACACAAATCTTAATGCACCAAATTTTTTATGTTGCAATGGGTGGTGAGATGACCATAATTGTGACTTAGAATTCTATTTTCCAATAGAAATATATTTAACCACTCATGAGTGAAATTGACATACATTACATATGTTATATTACTATTGAAAAACAACACTTAAATATCTATATAGAAGCATCCAAGTTTATGTCCTAATTGGACAAAACTTACCCACCTTACCTAAAGTACCATGTGTCATTGTTGTACTATTGCCCAACTATTATTTTTATTTTTCCACTTCAACGCTCACATTGTTACCCAATAGTTAAGTCAAATTTTTCCAGTCTTGCTTTCCCTCATGGAACCTTCTCTTCAATGCAAAACCCAAAAATCAATCACATAGCTGCAAAATAAAATCATCAAAAGGGTATTTGATTTTCTCATCTGCCATTAAATCCAACACCTCAGTGACCTTACCCATTAGATCAATGCACATAGATTGCTAGATTCGGCCACTTGAGCCATCTTGTGCCACCCTTTCACACTTAGCCTCGCATCCATCCAACTCTAATAGGATCTGATGTCCTATTTTGATATATCATATTCACTAATAATATTTAGAGTTTAATTGTTATACATTGTTAGTATAAAAAAATATATATAGTGTAATTTTTTTTACACAGTTAACTAATTAGAAATTGTCATATCATTAAAAATATGTAAATGTTATCTTAACCACCTTAAAAGTCGCCAATATCATGATTTGTGATTGATTGATAATATAAAAAACTTTATATTGATAATGTACAATAATTAAACTCTAATATTCATCACATAAGTTAACATTTAATGTAATGTTAAAAGATAAAATACATGTCAAGATACTATTAATAAGAATAAGATGTGATACATCAAAATGTAACCGTAAATTTTCATCCCGTCCAAACTTGTCTCGTCTTGCTATCAATCATTCATTCATTTCCTATCATTGATTTTTTTTTTTTTTTTGGGTAATGTATGATTCAATTTTTTTTTTAATTCTTATAATAACTAGCTTATAAATCATATATTATATTAGCCTAAAAAGAAAGGAAAATGTCACACAGGTGTCTTTATGACATTGTTTATGGATGTGTTTGGGTAGGGCATTTGAAGAGGATTTTAGATAGTATTCAAAATCCATCAATACAAAATGTCTTGCTTGAGTATTAAATCATAAATGTGAGAGGATTTTAAAATTAAGGGAATTTTAAAGATGTTATGAACTAATTAGATGCTGCCACGTCAAACAAAGGCACCCACCACCAATGGCTGAAAAGTCGTTATAATTTTCTTCGGCACATTACTATTCAGTTATAGCATACCCACAGATCCTGATCAAAAAAAAAAAAAATTACCCACAGATTGGTTCACAGAGAGTGGACATAGTTGGTAACGTTTTGGAATCGAAGGTGCATCAATGGCGGACGCGTACTTCTCCCTCTTCACCCTACTCATTCTCCTCCCCCTCCCCCTTCTCGCCTTCCTCTACTTCATCGTGCGCCCCCGCCCCGTCAGGATCCCAATCAAGAACCGCCACGTGTTCATCACCGGCGGATCCAGCGGCATCGGCCTCGCCCTCGCTCACCGCGCCGCCGCCGAGGGCGCCCGCGTCTCCATCCTCGCCCGCTCCCCGGAGAAGCTGGAGGAGGCCAGGAACGCCGTCCGGCTGGCCACCGGCATCGACTTGGCGGTGTTCTCGGCGGACGTGAGGGACTACGACGCCGTGAAGCGCGCGGTAGATGAGGCGGGGCCGATCGACGTGTTGGTACTGAACCACGGAGTGTTCATGGCGCTGGAGCTGGAGAAGCAGGAATTGAGTGAGGTGAAGTTCACGATGGACGTGAATCTGATGGGGAGTTTCAACATGATCAAAGCTGCGTTGCCTGCTATGAAGAAGGACAGGAAGGATCCCTTACCTGCTTCGATTGCTCTTGTTTCCTCACAGGCCGGTCAGGTATATATATAATTCTTCAATCCAGTGCTACTTCAACTTCAAGATTGAAATCATATATGCTTTCTAAGTGTTTGATTATTTGCTTGCTACGATTCTAACTTAGAGAGAAATTCGAATGCATATGCTGGGAATTTTCAATGTTTAGATTTCTAGGAACAAATTCCGAGTTGCATGTAACTTGTTATAAATTTTTTTTTTTTTGCAAGGTATCTTATGTTGTTATGGTTTTTAGTACAGGATTGATTCTGAAGTCACTCTTTTTAATTATTTTTGACATAACATTGTTTCTTGTAACTTTAATTATTACTGCAAGAGTCAAAACATCCACTTCTTTGGGTTAAGTTGTTACCTTTGTTATCTTAATTAACCCCAACTGGTATATGCAATTTTCATTTCAAGTTGATGTGGAATTATTTTTATATATAGGTGGGAATTTATGGTTATGTAGCTTATTCTGCCAGTAAATTTGGCCTCCGTGGTTTAGCAGAAGCATTGCAACAAGAGGTTATAGGAGATAACATTCATGTCTCTATGATATTCCCTCCAGACACAGATACTCCTGGGTTTGTAGAAGGTATTGAATTGGATGCTTGAGCTTATTTCTTCATACTTATCATGTGTGGTTAAAGCATCTGTCATGAATTTCAACTTGTTAGTTCAAGCTCACCATAGATGGGGAGATATTGGGCCTAGATTGGAGTGCTTGAATCCAGAACTCCATTGAATTTATTTAGTTAGTTACACAGAATTCTGCATAACTTGCCATTTTTTTATGTTAGTGATTCAATATACAAGAATATCCTCTTAGTAAGTCATACTTCCTCATTATCAGCATGTCTATCCTTTTCTCTATGTGATCTCATACATTGAATATATTGTCATGTGGGATGTCATTTGATCAGTCTTGATTGGAAATTTATGGAGAATGAATAGTTATAAATATAGATTAAGATATTAAGTTCTATATGTGGTTGTTAAATGGATTTTTAAAAGTTAAGCTGTCACAGGTTCATAAAATGAAAATTGTGCTTTTGGAATGTCAAATATTTGTTTATAATCCTATTGCTAAGTTTGTTTTTCCTATTATCAATGTGGAAGTACAAACTGAAAGGTTACTATTACAGAAAACAAGAGAAAACCAGAGCTCACCAAAATCATTGCTGGCTCCTCTGGTGCAATGAAAGCTGAGGAAGTTGCTCAGAAAGCTATTGATGGAATAAAATCTGGCAGTTTTATCATTCCTTGCAATTTGGAGGGAATTGCGCTATCCCTAGCAACTGCAGGTTTATCCCCTCAGAGGTCATTCTTAATGGCATTTGTTGAGGTTGTTGCTGCTGGAATACTACGTATTGCAGCACTATGTTTCCAGTGGACTTGGTATGGAAGTATAGAGAAATGGCACAGCCAAAGGAAGGGTAAGTGCTGCACAAAATAATATATCTATGAAGGGCTTGAGAAAACATCTCTTATCTTTCGCTATTTAGAAGTCCCACCTGTCAAATAGCTTACTAAGATTATAAAGGTTTACTTATGCTATCTAGTGGTCCCTATTGTTTACCCAGTTTTAAATTAGTCTCTATAGCTATAAAGTTTCTTGTTGGATCCTTAGAAATACCATATGTTTCTGGTTGGCTCCCACTTCTGACTAAATATCCGCCATCCTTAGTTTAATGCTGAGGTGGTAAATGGTGTATGGTTGTGCCAATCAATTCTTCTCGAGTGGATTAGGGGTGGCGGCCAAATTAACCTATTTCCCTTTCATGAAAGTCAGGAGAAATCTTAGATGCACGGTGCAAGACATTTCTCATGTTTTGTGTCACTTACTGTTTGTCACATAAGATGTGTGGGCCATTCTTGTCTTTGTAAATTAATGATGATATTTATTTACTTTGCTTAAATTATGTCTCCATTTGGGAAAATTTTAAGGGTCTTGTTGGGCACTGATTAAGGAATCAATAAGAAGAAACTTTGTCTTGGAAACACATATAAAAACTTTTGAATATATTAAATATATACATCATTTTTCCATTCATAGTTTCCCCTTTTGATTCCTTGGTTAGCATTCTCCAAATTTTAATATTCTAGAGAATATTTGGAGCTTCTTTAATTACACCTATTATGAAATTAACATAGGCTATCTAAACTGGTCAATGATATTAGTATCCGGAGTTTGCTCTTCATATGACAGTTTGGTCCATCTACACACTCAAATAAATACGTAGTTAACAGAAATAGCATCTTAATGCAAAAATATTAGAACATTGTAAAAAGTTGAACTGCATGTTATTTTTATCTTACTGGAGCCTCTTAAAGACTACGTGCTGATTCCAATGATTCCCCATCTGTGAAGCTTGTGAAATTGATGATTCCTACTTCTTACAGGTTCACCTCAAAGCAGCTGAAGCACTATGAGCTCTATGTCCTATTTTAGGAGAGCTATATGCAGATATTGGGATGTGGTTTACCTCCACTCTGTTCTACGTGGAGATTATAATATGTATGAAAATTTCAATGAACGTTAACAAATGATAACTCGATAAAAATCAAGTTGTTCAAGAATGTGGGTTCTGACTTTCTTTCCTTGGTACTTTAGAGAGTGAACAATGAAAATAAGGTACATCTCGCTTTCAAGTCTCTCTCAGTTTTGTTGTATTAACTATAGTAAATGAAATGGTTAGCACTTTAGCATGCTAAATTTGAACCATTCATTTTCCGTCGTCCTACTCTTAACTGTACCATACTGGCCTTATAAACTTTTTCTGTTAGTAGAAGGTATATATGGTTTACTTTGAAGAATATATGGTTTGCTTTCTTTATTGGATTGATTGTGTTAGTTGTGTATTATTCAGATTTCATCTTTTGCTGTTTTCTTTATTCAGCTTTATCAGCGCTCGATCAGCTGGGCTGTTCAGTCGATCAGTCATACAAGATCTATTAACTGCCTTTTGTGTTAGTATTTGTTTATGACGAAATTTGGATCAATAGATTTTGACCATTATGATATGATATCTGGTCCAATAAATGACCTAATTGAAGTAAATAAGTGCACAACAAATGATAGGTCCAATCAAAGGCAAAACAAAGACCAAAGCATTCAAGGGTTTTATTATCTTAATATGGTAGCTAGGAATATTCTAAATCTAGTCATCTATTAACTTTTATTTGTTATTTACATTTTCCTTTTAATATTCTGGAGGTAAGAAATTAGTATAATCCGTTAAATGGATCTCAGTACCTCGAGGGATTAGTCTTTGGCTCCCGGCCGGAGGATATCCGGGTTCACCAAAAAAAAAAAAAAGAATAGTAAATGCATGAATAGAAACAAACAGAGAATTAAGCAAGAAATCTCTTCCCCCTAATTTCTAAGGATGTTATCCTTGTCCTTCATAACAAGGAATCCCTATCTCCAATCCATAACTTATCACATTTAGGGGTGTTCAAATCCAAACCGATAAAAAAAAAAACCGCAAAACCGATCCAAAATAACCGAAAACCGATGGAAGCCGAATTTAATTGGATTTTTTTGGATTGATTTTTACGGGAACCGATCGGTTCGGTTCGGTTTTCGGTTGTATTTTCAAGAATCGAACCAAACCGATCACTTAAGTTATTTTATGCGTTTTATCGTTGTCCCTCTGTCGTTTTGTCTGTCGTAACAGCTTACTTCTTTCTCATTTGTTCATTTTAGACTTTAGTCCATTCCAGACCTAACCCTAACTTAGCAAGTCTCCCTCACCTCTGGCCGTCGCTATCATTTCCCTGTTGTCCCCGCCTTGCGTCGTCGTGTTGCTACCACCGCCTTGCGTCTTCCTGTTGCCTCCGCCTCTTCTCTGAGTCAGAGTGTGTTCATCTCCCTACTTCTAAGTATTATCGCCATCGCGTCTCCTTCTCGCCGCCATCAGAGTTTCTCCGTCTCTCCCTCCCTACTTGTCGACCGCTGCTTCTTCTGATTACGGTTGTTTCAAATTTCTTAGTTCTGATGCTTCTGGTTTGTTTCAGATTTCTCACTCATTTTTGGTTATTCATTGATTTCACTGAGATATGTCTTGTTTTCCCCTCATGTTTTGAATGTAGATCTGCTACATTTGTTTAATATGATTCACTGATTTCTGGTTATATTTAGACTTTATGTTGTTACGACTTACGAAATACTACTTAGTTGTTGTGTGAATGTTAGTCTCTGTTAGACTTTTGATGAATAATGAGAATATTTTTCCTTGATGTTAAGGCTTTGTTTGTTGGAGTAGAAAATAGCAAGAGAGAAAACAAGGAGAGAAAAGGAGGAGAAAATACACTTTTCTCTTGTTTGGTGGAGGAGAGAAATAGAGAAGAGAGAAGAAAATTAGTGGGACCCACCTCAAATTTTTTTCTCTCCCCAAGTGAGAAGAAAATGGAAGAGGGAGAGAGTGTTTCATATAAAATGACTTTTGTACCTTTTTTTTTTGGGCTTCTCATTCAATTATTTAATAAATTTAAATAAATTGAATTAAATTAATCATTTAATTAATTAAATTAAATTGAAATAAATAAATAATTTTATTAAACTAATAAATTTTATTTAAAATAACTTAAATTAATTTAAATTATTTGATTAGTTAAAATAACTTAAATCAATTAAATTTAAATATTTTTATATTGATATTATTTTTTAGTTAAGGATATTTGTGTCTTTTTTAAAAAAATTACTTTTCTCTCTTCTTATTTTCTATTTAACCAAACAAAGGGGAGAGAGATAAAACACATATTTCTCCTTTATTTCTCTCATATTTCTCTTACACCAAACAACACATAAAATCTATCTATTTCACACCATTTTCTCTCTTTTCATACTCTTTTTCACATCTTTCTCTCTTCTCCTTTTCTTCTCACAACCAAACAAAGCCTAAGTGTATATATGTGTGTATTTTATGGTGAACAATTTATGGTCTCACTCTTCTCAGCGAGGGAGAGTGGCATGGGTTTTCCTACTTAATTAATGAAAACAGTAAAAAAAAAATGACATGCCAGAATGGTATATATTAAAGATTGAGAATTGTGAACACTGAACAGAAAATTTCGTGTGAAGTATTTGAAGGTTACGTAGTGGGAGATAGTTAATAGTATTCCATTTTAGATGTTTTCGTCTACAAGAATTGTAATATGTAATGAGTTGCTAAAAACCGAAGTGGCCGAACTGATCCAAACCGTATTTAATCGGATCGGATCGGATCGGATCAGATTTTTTTTATGGGAGCCATCCAAACCGATCTTTGGATCGGATGGCTTTTTGCCTCAAAATCGATCCAAATCGAATCGCGAACACCTATCACATTATTCACCAACTATCTTCCGGATTTGATGAGATTATAAGTTTGTGGTAAAGTTTACGGTCATGGTCTTCGACAGTTAAATTGTTAGTGAACTTAAATGAAAGCAGTAACGCATAAAGAGGAGCAACTCAATTAAACAGAATATAAATGCATAGTAGGCGAAGGCTACGGTGAGAGACCTGTTTAGGTCTCTCACCGTGAGAGAGTAATATTGAATAATATTAGCCATTGGATAGTGATTTCCACATGATGCTATCATGGTGCACCTACATCAAATCTGCCCCTCTTTCACACTTTGTCCCTTCCCTTCCCTGGCTGCCGCTCCGCCGTTCGACTCTGACACGACGGCACCGGCACAGAGCGTACCCTTCGGTCTCATGTCGTCGTCGTTTTGCACCAGCGGCGCCACCACTTCAACAATCGACAATCGTCCCTCGCCGTTCAAGCTCCGTCCAACTGTGAATCACCCATCGGCGGATCCAGTCACCACGAACAACTTGCCAGTGTCGCCATCGCCGTCGCCAAGGAGCCGTTGCAACCTGTCGCCGTCTTACACCCGGATCCATGATTCGTTCGTCGTCCGCCATCAACGTTCCAACTTGGCCACGTTCCAGATCTGGAGATCGTAAGGTACTTCAAGCAAACGAAGGGTGGTGGTGGGGGGGAGTGGGAGTGGGAAGGGAGGCTGAGACGGTGGGGTGGGGGTGATGGAGGAGGGAGGGGTGGCTCGGCACCTGATACCACCGAATCGGGTGGTGTGAGGGTGGAGATAGGGAGGAGGGATCCAAGGTGGGGAAGGATGAGGGGTGTGAATGATGGAGGCTTGGCGGCGGCGGTTGTGGTGGTGAAAAGGCGCATGGCGGAGAAGCAGTGAGGGTGGGTGTGGGGGCGGGAGAGGTGGCGGTGGCGGTGGCGGCACTGATGATTGATGAAGGAGATGTGGGGAGAGGGAGGAATAATCAAGTGTGAAGGGTACATGGTATGATCATAGGGATTAAAGTAAATCAATGGTATTTAATCCTCTCTCATGGTGAGAGACATTCTAGGGTCTCTCACCCTAGAATTAGCCTGCATAGTAAGTATGCATAAAGATAGACTTTTACAAGAAAAAGAAAAGCAATTAAAATGCAATCAAAATAAAATGAAGGAATTTATGCATACTTGGTATGCAAACCCGTCAATCTGTCGTATCATACAGTTGTTACTATATTAGCACCCGAACTTTCGGCTAAGTATCATGTCACTGACGCTCTGTTGGTATTATCTTATATAAAGTCTCGTTTGATAGCCATTGGATAAGAGGATATGATATGAGTAAGATAATATATGAATAGGATAATTTGTTATTCTATCCGACTTTTGATATCCACCAGATAACCAACTGGATAATATTATAATTTTAATATGAAATTTTCAATTTTTGTTTTTATTCTAAATGTTTTCATATTTTATTAGATTTTAGTTTCTTTTATAATTTTTATTTTTTAAATTACATAAAAAGACAAAATTACCTTTACAATAAAATTACATATAATTTTTTAAAATTTTAAAAATATTGTTTAACTTAATTTTTTTTATAATTTTAAATATTTAATTTTAGTTTTTACTTTAAATATAATTAAATTATTAGAATATTCTTTTATATTTTTCATTTTTTTAAAATAATATAAAATAACACAATTATTCTTGTGACAAAAAAATAATTTTTAATATTTTTATTAATTTAAATTAATTTTATATTTTTTCATTAATATTTTATTTTATACAATTTTATATTTTATTATATTTTAGATTATTATTTTTACATTTTTTTACTTTATTTATATTATTTATTTATATTATATAAAATGACAAATTTAGCCTTTTTTAAAATTACTTATAATTTTTTAAATTAAATATTTTTAAATTTTTAATTTTGAATATTTACATTTTTATTTTATATTTTAATTTTGTTTTATATTTTTTTATACTTAAAATTATTATTTTATTATACTTTAATTATTTTATATATAAAAACTTTTTATATTTTATTATACTTTAAATCATCCTATCATATCATGTTGATTTGTGATTGAGCCCTCTCCTCAGAATACTTTAAATCATCATATCCTATCATGCTCTTGATATCTTGTATGTTTTTGAAGGATTAATATAAAATAATTGCATTAGTTTTTTGTTGCAAAAATATTTTATAGACTAGATTTAATGTTGTGTTGATTTAAAAAAAATCAATAAATCAACACAAAATCAATAAAGAATTATTACTTATTAAAAAAATATTTTTTTATTAAAACAGATACTATTATTTGTTTTAGTCTAAAAAAGTTGTTTATGAATTTATTTATTTTTTTAAGAGAGTTTTTTATGAATTTTTGTGGAACGAGATATATAAGATGAAAATCATGAAATAGTGAAAGAAAAAGAAAAAGAAAAATATGAATTCTGTGGTGCGGGTAAAAAGAAAGAGAAGAGCGTAAAAAGGAAGCAGTGAGTGAAGAAGGTGGAGAGAGTGAGAATGGCGGAAGCAAGTCGATGGAGGGACCTGGACAAGCTCCTTCTTCGGCGCGGGAATCTCGTGGGTCCGCGGTTCGAACCTGGCACCGATTTGAGAGACGACCTTCAAGCCTACGCGAGAGTACTCGTAGTCGGAGCAGGTGGTTTGGGATGCGAGTTGTTGAAAGATTTAGCCCTATCTGGTTTTCAAAATCTCCATGTCATAGACATGGATCGCATCGAAGTTACCAATCTCAATCGCCAATTCTTGTTCAGGTTTTTTATTTTATTTCTTTCATTCATCAAAGACGAATTTTATTAATTATTGTTGCTTATGCTCTTATCTTATGATTCTTTTTTATTTGCAGAATTGAAGATGTTGGAAAACCGAAGGCTGAAGTAGCTGCGAAGCGTGTGATGGAAAGAATCAGTGGTGTGAATATCGTGCCACATTTTTGCAGGATTGAGGAGAAGGACATCGATTTCTATAATGATTTTAACATTATTGCCCTTGGTCTTGATTCTCTTGAGGCTCGCTCCTACATCAACAGTGTTACTTGTAGTTTTCTAGGTCTGTATACTCTATCACCTCTTTAACTTATGTTGTTACTGTGAGAGCAATCATCGGCAACTGATCACTCATTAAGTTATTACTAGTACCAATTCTCCTTTACATTGTGTTTACACTAGTAAAACTCATGTAACTGATCCATTAACTACTTAGCTGATTAGGACAGCTACCTAGTTTACTGGACTGACCACTTAGCTGGTTAGCCTCTAACTTAATTAACTAACTATGATATTCCTTTGTTTTAGTTTTTTCTTTTTCTTTTTTGTTTTACTGATAGTGATAGCTTAATTCTATGTAAAACTATGTACAGATCAACTAATTTTGGTCTATAACCTTGTTACTATCAGAGCAGGGCAGGCTTGCTTAATGCATATTTTACTTTTATGTGAGAGCTGCAAGAATCTTTCTTTTCTATGGAAGCCACATCAAGTATACATATATACATATGCACATTGGGTTCAATTTAAGTTCTTAACCTTTTTACCAGTGTTCATCATATCGTGCCAACATAACTTTCTCCTTTTTCTTTGAAAATAAAAAACAAAAAAAATTCATGTCTCTAGCCATTTGGACCTAAAGCATGTCATTCTGTATAAAACCATTTCCTGGTGTCATATCTGACCTCAACTATGTTTACGGGTGTGTTTGGATTTACGCCTGAAAGAACATTCAACGGAAAAACACACTTTCTAAGACACAACGTGAAAGCAACAATTTGTTGCTTTCACTCAAACAGACGTTTGAATCCATTCCAATGTAAATCCAAGCATGTGCATAAATTTTCAACCTTTCCAACCCATCTCCCGCAAAGTTCACTGCTGATTGGTTATGCTAATTTTCACTCTCCTTTTCCCGCTGATAAATCTAGAATATGATTCTGATGACAATCCACGGGAAGAAACAATCAAACCTATGGTAGATGGTGGCACTGAAGGTTTCAAGGGCCATGCTAGGGTTATCTTGCCAGGGATAACACCATGCTTTGAGTGTACGATCTGGCTTTTCCCACCTCAAGTGAAGTTTCCTTTGTGCACCCTGGCTGAAACCCCTAGAACGGCTGCCCATTGTATTGAATATGCTCACTTAATTAAATGGAATGAGGTACTTCATTGCTTTGTCCCTGATTTCTTTCTTTTTTATTTCCTAAAATCTTTTAAAAAAAAATTGATTTGTAGGTCCATGGTGGGACTGCTTTTGATCCAGATAATCCTGAGCATATGAAATGGGTCTATAATGAGGTAGCCATTATTTTTAAACTAGTTTCTCGATCATTTAATACATATTTGGTCAATTAGTTACAAGTTTCACTATTTTTATTAAATAGGCAGTCAAGAGGGCTGAGCTTTTTGGCATTCCAGGGGTTACATATTCACTTACCCAGGTATAATTTTTGCTTGATGTGTAAGGTTTTGAATGGACTGTTTGATATTTGTCATTTAATTTTGGTTTCCCCTGTGATGTATGGTCCGAGTATATTTTTCTTATTGCTAAGCAATTAATTGTTTTGGCAGGGTGTTGTAAAGAACATAATACCTGCTATAGCTTCCACAAATGCAATTATATCTGCTGCATGTGCACTGGAAACATTGAAGATCGCAACAGAGTGCAGCAAAACTTTGTCAAACTATTTATCGTGTGTCATCTCTCTTCTATATTATTTGGCATTTATTATCCCATGTATCTTTTGCACATTTTATGCACATAATTATGACACAAGACAGAAAATTGAAACATGGACAAGGCATTGTTAACTTCACTTTAGATTTTAGAGTTCATTTTTTCCTAGTAGCCATTCTTTTTTAAAAAAAAAGGTGCAAGCTGTGTATCTTGTGTGTGGGATACTTGGATTCAACACTAACTGTAAAGTGTGGAGAATGTTTATTAATTCATTCATGCTTCATGTAGGTATAATGGAACACAAGGCCTCCATACTAAAGTGGCAGAATTTGAGAGAGATAAAGACTGTCTTGTCTGTGGTCCTGGTGTACTTATTGAACTGGACCCTTCGATCACATTGCAAAAGGTTATTTCTGATTCCTTACTCCGTGACTTCTTCATATATACTATTTAGGAATGCAGTGAATTTCTGTGTTTCAAGGTCATTGTACACTCTTTCTGTCTTTACCGGGACCAAGCATTCCTTGATAAAGAAAATGTGGAAATTGTAATTTTATTTAGTTTTGGCTAAGAAACATTAACATTGACATGTGACACTACATGGACAAGGACACAGACACACCACAAAATCTGAAGCATCCCACTAGGATCTGAAGTGTCATGTCTGACATGATGGTATGTGTCTGACATGGACACAACTCATCCTTTGAAGTGTCTGTGCTTCGAAGGTTTTGCCGCTGGCTATGTATAATTAAAATCTATCCTGACCTTGAAAATGAGCCTGAAGGTATATTTGTTCTTTCAGCTCTCACTAAGCATTCTTCTTTTGAAACCACTGCTTTTTGGAACTTTAGTGAGAAGAGTCACCCCCTTTTCTGACAGATCTGTCCTTTCAATTATGATATATTCACTTTTTAATAACTGAATTTGATTTTGACCGCAATTTTAATTGAATTTGAGCAAGTCATATCTCGATGCATCTTTGGCATATTTCCCTTCTGATTTGATTTTAATCAAACTGTGGAACAGTTCATGGATCTTCTGGAAGAACATCCTAAGTTGCGGCTGTCAAAAGCGAGCATTACACACCGAGGAAAGAATCTCTACATGCAAGCTCCCCCTGTATTGGAAGAAATGACTCGATCAAACCTGAGACTAACAGTTTTTGACCTTATGGGTAAACTATCCAAGGACGTAGTCCATGTGAATGGTATAACAAGCAAGAATGACCAAAAATTCTCCTGCCTGAGAAAATTACGGGTTGTTTTCAAGGGAGTTGATGGGGTTACTGATATGGATACAGCCGGAGGAGCATAATTTGGGACACCCATGTATACTTCACTGCTTGAAATTTTCAGGGTTTTACAAGCATATTATTTAAGGACTAAACTTAGGTATAGTGCCATAGGCAGTGTTCCTACTGTTCTAGATTCAAGAAGATAGTTATTTTCATTAAACAAGTGCAGTTATGCACCTCTTGAAACAGTTTGCAATAGTTGTGTTGTATTTTTAGTGAGGAACAGTAGGAACAGGAGGTAAGGAACTGTATCTAAGTTTTTTCCATTATTTAATCAGTGTTTGAGATCACAGCAGATTGCCAATATTTGTAAGGCAAGGTTAACAGCTTCTACCCTGTAAAACTTATTCATTGATGGCTGGCTAGTTAATACAAATTTGATGACGTGGTTTTGATCTGTTGCCACAGGGCCGTGCTTTATGGCTCTTCCATTTTATCATATCCTTAGATAGTTAGCTTGATGGAGGGCAGATGAGCTATGATGGAACTAATTGCTTACATGTTTTTCACTAGTCACTACTTTCATCTCGATAATGTTGAAATTCACTTCAAAATATCTTGATCCTGATGGATTGTCAATTTTAATTGTGCTAGAGAAGTATGCACGTGTATCATTTGGCAATGAATGATTGAGACCCTTGAAAATTCCAGTAGCAGTCTATGACTAATGTGTAGCTAAGGCAGCAAGACAGGAATGGAATGAGCTGGGCGTGCATTAGGGGTAAAAAAAACATGGTGCTTATATTTAGACCAAAAAATGGTCCTACAAAAGAAACTTTTAAACTGGTACCTTTAGATTTGGGAGGATAAATAGTTAAATATAAACTGGCATGGTACAATGTAATTGAGGGTAGATATTGAGATCTGCTATCTGATTGAGGTTTAAAGTTAGACTGATTCAGTAGCAAGTCATGTATTACAAATAGCTGTAAGGTGGCAACTTCGTCTGTTTGGGAGTTGCTGCGCTTTTTACATGCCATCCTACAAATTCGTGAATTTTTTTTTTATATTCTAGGTGACTGTGAATTGTCATATTGGACTTGAAACAGGCGAGGAAGGGCCATCGGAATAATAAACCAATGTTGATAAGCTAAGCTGACCTGAAAAGCTAAAAAAAAACGAGTAATGTAACCTGTTCAATCTCTTTCATACACGCTACCAATGGATTAATATGGTTGCATCTGATATTTAGAAGTCCCACTTAAACTGTTTTTTTTTTTTTTGGGTAGTTTTTATGAACGACTGTGCGACTTGCATTTTTTCAAGGAAAAATAAAAGCAGCAAATTTTTTTGTTACCATGAAATTCTAAACAAAGTTTCATAGAATAATAGAATTCCTTTTCAAAATAGTCTTGCTTTTTTAAAAAGAATGTGTGAACATTATTATTCTCATAAAAATCCTAACGAGGATAGATAATTTTATAGGGAGGTCGAGTTTCACGGTTGAAATTATGTTTCAAGTAATTTTATCATTTTCTTTTCAATTAAAAATATAAATCTTAAAGCCTCTCCAATAGTATAACTCATTGAAGTTCTTTAACTCTTTTTGTGAACCCTACCATGTCATTTCATCATTTTTTTATACAACTTTAAGCAACTATATACCTTAATTATGTAACTTTAAAAAATTCACCAAATGAATCTTACAAATTATCTCACATCTTTATTTACATTTATTCCCTATTAACTTTTTTTATTTTTATTGGGTTCTTATATAAGAATTAATTGTTTAGTGACAACTCTTCTTATATGTGGATGTCAGGTTATCTTACTCCAATTATGCAATCCAACAATAAGCTGATCTTATCTTTAAAAACTAGTTAAGTAATTCCCATTAGGATTGCTTTACCATTTGTTAAATTAGAAAGAGCTCGACCTCATAGCTACACCTCTCTGTAGATGACCCAGGGATTAACAATCGAATATTTCTGTAACTATATTAGCATTTCTTAAGATAGGGTTTGGTACAAGTTTTACAAAAATATTCCCGGTAATGTTGACATGGGAAGAAAAGTTTCTCATATTTGGTATAAGTTTTAAAAAGTTATTCCAAGACATAAAAGATTCCCGAGAATAAAATTAGTGAATGATAGTTAGAAACTTAGGAAAACTCTATTCCCACGTGTGAATGTGAGAAAACTTTATTCCTGAAAATATGATTCCTGAGAATGTAGTTTGCTTAGGAATAAAATATTCCAGATACCAAATGCCACCTAAGTGTCATACATGTCCCTATAAATAAATTGACGATTGAGTCACACAAGTTAAATACCTTATCTGAAAATCACTTGACGTGCAATATGGATTTAAAAGAGAAAATGGAAAAAAGAAAATGAAGCACCAATATTTTTTATCGTAACATCAGTGACGTGGACGTTAGGACTACAAACTACAAAGCTATAATTTCGAAAGCTCATGTGACGACCGACATAACACACCACGGGTGAGCAAGTTGTGAGTTGGGACACTCATCAGCCACTCATAATCAAACGAAAAATTCTTAGGTACACTACTACACTCGAAAGTATACTCAACAAAAGTTTGATTTAATTTTTATTATTTAACTGATATATACTGACTTTTTATAATTAACCAATCATCGATCATGATTTAAATGACTTTTAAGGTAGTTATTATAAAAGTCAAATAAAAAAGTTAACATAACTATCCATGATTGAATGTCTGTGTAAAATGATTTTATACCATCAATGTATAGCAGTTGATTTTTTTTAATGTTTATCACTCACATAATCATATATTAAAAAAAAGTTTAATTATTATACATTGTCACTGTAAAGTTTTTTATACTATCAACCAATCAAAAATATGGTATAAATAATTTTTAATGTGGTTAGAATAAGAGTCAAAGATTTTCAATAATTTGTCAATTTATGTTTGGTTGACAATATAAAAAATATTTATACTATCAATATATATCAATTAAATCCTTTAAAAAAAACATATATTCGCTAGATCCCAGTGACCTAGTCACAAGTAGTTCAACAAGTAGATCCACCGACGTTTACAAATTACTAATTTTTGTCTGGTTGGTTTAATCTTAACCGTGAGCAACCACAAGAAGATAGAAAAGCAGATAAGAAATCTTTGGGACAAAAATTCAATTGTAACCTATGCATATGATTGAGGACTATGAATATTTTGAGCCATATTTTACCTTTTTTTTAGAGGATGAGAAGGAGAGAGAATGAGGCCCATGTACAACCAAGTGTGCTAGGGATTGAATATCTAGATGAGATATCTGGAAATGGGCTGTTGTCTGCTGTTCCTCATCTCTTTTGCTCAATAGGATAATATCTCACAACACACTTTCATGATTCTTGTGTGGAGTTTTGTGGGTCTTAGACAGATTGGCCAACAGTGAACATGACCCCACCAACCCACATGATCACCCCATACATCTCAACTCACCCATCCTTACCTTTTTCCCTATATATAAACCTATATGTCCACAAGTTTTGGAGAACATGAAAAAGGAAAAAAGAGAGACATGCATTAATTAAGAGTGTAAGATTAGAAACTCTAATACTTGGTTTCATGCCAAATTAGAGAACTCTTTTTAGTTATCATTTACATCAGACAAACATGGAGGTTGCTGTGGAACTAGAAGATGATCTATTTTTTGCAAACTTGAGCAAGGAAATTGCTCTCCTAATTATGGATGAAGATGAAGACCCCCTTGCTTGTAGTCATGCAGGCTCTCTTCAGGTTCTTCACCACACACACTCACTTTGTTTTTTCCTCCACCCTTCTTCCTTCTTACCAATTAAGGCTTTTAGGAAAGAAGTTTTTATCCATTATAATCTTAACATGCTTGAAGTATTTTTCAGGCTTTTTCTGGAGCAATTCATCCTCCTCCACAGTTTGCTTTTCTCTATGAGCATACTTTGAGAAGAGAAAGCAAAGGAACAGGTGTGTTTATCCCCCAGGTGACACAGCCAAGGAGGAGGCAAAGGAAAGGAAGATCTAGTTCATATGCAAAATATCAAAAGCAGTCTCAAGATACAAGAATGGTTTCTCAAGTTCCTAACAAGAATTCTTTCAAACCCAGAAATGGCTGAGGATATATAAATCCTTGTGAAAAGCTGCTTAAGTTTGCAAATTCTACTGATTAATTTCATTACCAAGTTTATTATTTGTGGGTCTAATTCTTTAGCCTTTAGGCAATAATTCTAAGGTCAATTAATTCCTATTATTTATGTATAGGTGATTATGTACATGGGAAGACCATTGTGCAATAAATACTTAAATATTAGTCATTATAAAGGAAGGTTCACCCAAGGTTCTGTAACCCTCCACTCTGGACAAGCATTTGTTATCTGGTTTCGTATGATAAGTTTGTCCTTGTTTCAATCAATGATATTAATGAGACTATTTCTTTCATACTTTTTCTTTGTTTTCCTTTCTACTCATTGTACAATCGCAAGTTATCCTTTGTTTTTTGTTTTATATATTCATCAACTTAATATGTCCAGCTCATATGCTTTTATGTGTTTGCAAGATTGAAAATAAGGAGAGAAAAAAAAGTGACACCATATCAAATCAAAATCATATCATAGTCTTCCAATTTTTTGCTTTTACTTCTATCAACCACATATATTATAAACGTAGTTAAGTTGCCAATTGCATGTGAACAATCAACTGCAGATATTTGTGACAGAAATATTTTTTTTTGAATGTATGTATAAAAAAAAAAAAATTCTGTCACAAATTGCAGATATTGAGAGACTCTGTAGCCTTTGATTTCACATATTCCATCGAAAAAACCCTTCAAATTTCACCTCTTATATGAAATTTCAGAGCATGTTTTTCTTATAAAAATAGTATAGTTCCTCGAGTAAGGGCTGCAATTTGGATATGGATTTCTAGATCTTAATTTGGAGAGGATCATGTTACCATCACTAGTAGTAATTAAAGAGAGATAGACTTTTGCTAATGAATACTAAAGGGAAAGCTTCGAACAATTGCTTTTATGCAAGACAACCAAAAAGAAAAAGTCACTAAAAATTATTATATTGTTAACTTTATTATTTACTATAGATAGATAATCAGATTAGATCCTATTATAGCACCGTTGGAGAAGTGGTGTATATGATTGCCAGCATAAACTTTAGGATTGGCCTTCAATAATGAAATTGTGAATCAATTATTCTCGGCCCACTCTATCGTGGAGAGTTAGAATGCCTATTCTATCTATTTATGGTTGTCACGGAGTCTTATTCTGTCCTCCTTTTCTCTTTTCCTTGCAAGAAACTTTCTAGCCGACACACTCAACAAAAATGATTTTCTTTCATGCATCTCATCCAAGTAACTTCAATTCAGATCACCGCTATTTTTATCCTAAAAGATGTATCTCAATTAAGTACCACTATCCAAATCCTAGTATACATCATTTGATCCTTCACCACTTTACCCCTTTTGAATAATGCTTTTATTCATCACCCGTCACTCAAATCAATATAAGTAGCAGAGTCAGTATCTATTTACAGATGTAAAAGTCTAGTTGATCAACTATAATCAAATAATTATTTTATTATTATTATTATTATTATTATTATTATTATTATTAAAAAAAACCCATGTATTAACAGAATTAACAGCCACGAGTTTAGAGGTATACTCAAAATGCTGAGAAGTGTACAATCACTCCACACTGAGTCGACCAATTAAGGGCAAAGTGCTACCTCATGTTGCCGTTTCGTTCTCAAGGATCGGGTGCATAATCACTTGGTTAAGGGACGAGGAGCCGAACCACTACGCCAGAAACATTGAGTTTAGAGATATACTCCGAGGGTTCTTGTCAGCGTTCCTCGTATAATATAAACAAGAATATTATAAGAGCGAGTAGCATATCAAACTTAGTCAACTTGACATAGCCGTTAGTCAACTTGACGGAAGTACCTATTTGAATAAGTTTTAGGAATTAAGGGACCGAAATGAACATTTTAAAAACTTGAGGACTAAATTGAACATTTTAAAATAATTTGGGGACCAAAAGAGTAATTTAGCCATGAAAAATTTACCTTGTACTCAATAGCAGGACTTACTGGTACCGGAAAATTTTGCTAGATGTAGCTATTTCTATCCATCCTAAATGTATGAACATGTGATTTCACCTCAATGGCTAGCACAAAAGGTAAGCTTTGGTCTCTCCTCTGTAATATATTGATTTGTTTTCTTCGTACACATGCCAACAATATTAGGGTTGGACAAGTTGGGCCGACCCGCCTGAAACCCGAAATACCCGACAGAGAAAACAAGGAAACAGGCAGATCGAGTCGGGCAAACGGGTCATCGGGTTATTTACTCGGTTCTACTTGGTTTTATTCGGGCGGGTTCAGTTCCGAAAATCACAAACCATCAGTGACTGAACCCAACCGACGTAAGAGAAAAGGAGAAAGAGATTAGGGGAGGAAGGTGGCTGCCGTAGTGCCATGTTTGGGGGTAAAGATTTCAGATGATGTCATAAAGAGAGACGAGTGTGCGAGCTGCTGTGGTTGGCGGGCGTGGCAGTGTCGTCGAGCGGTGGTCGATCGTGATTCGTGATGGTGATGAGGGCAGTGAAAGCTGAGGGTAGCCGCCAAGTGATGAGGAGGGAGAACTGAGAAGGAGAGCAACCGCCAGGTGAGTGATGAGGGAGAAGTGGAGAACTAAGAAAGAGAGATAAGTTAAATTGGGGTTTCTTTCAGTTATTATAGAATAAAAGGTAAAAAACAAAATTTGGGCCGTAAATTTGGGTTTCTTTAGGTTATAGAAAAGAAGAAAAAAAAAGTAAAACAAAATTTGGCCCAAAATTGAAATGGCCAAGACTGAGACACTTACTTCAGGTTGAGACACTGAAGGCCCAAACAAATGTTACTTACTCCATCTTCGGTTCAAAGTAACACCAGGCCCAATTCTTCATTGTTCCTTATTGTACGTTTTGCACACCCTAGTCACTCACTAGCTAGTGTAGCGCCGCTACTCCTTGCCTGCCTCTTTCTCACTAGTCTTTCTCATTCTCTCCTGCAAGGACACGTGAACGCGAAAATAAGGGGGTGTTCTTCAAGCAGTAGATCTGTGTGTGAGTGGCGTTCTTCAAGCCGTAGATCCGTCGAAATCCGTTGTCTGCATCTCTTCTCTTCTCTTCTGTTGTGTTATTCTTTTAAAGCATATTATTGTTGTCTGCATCTCTTCTCTTCTCTTCTGTTGTGTTATGGTGGTGCAAATCCGTTGAAACCCGTCCGATCCGCCCGTCACCCGATTAACCCGATCATCCGCCCAAACCGCACAAGCATCGGAAGGAAATGGGTGACCTTTTGGCTTGGTCGGTTTTCATCGGTTTGGAATTTTTTGGTCCAAAACCGACCGAAACAAACCGTTGTCCACTCGTAAACAATATTATTAGTAACTCCAAGTCATTCAAGTCAGTGATATTACTATTTAGGTTTATATTAAAATTGTATACATGAATAGTCCCAAAGGCAAATTGTATACATGAATAGGCCTAATGGCAAATTGGTTCGGATCGAGAATCCTTGAATCTGAGAACTGAACCAATTACCATCAGATTTGACTTGGTTTGGTTCGGATCCGAACACCAAAAAAATCGAACTGATTTAATCAGTTCGGTTCAGATTCTCGGATTTACCAGGTCAGTCCGAACCAATGAACACCGCTATATATATATATATATATATGACTTTTAAGATAGTTATATTAATATTCAAACATTTTTAATGATATAATTATTTATAATTGATTTCCAGTATAAAAAGTATTTTCATGCAAATGTCAATTAAATCCTCTCTAAAAATCTAAGAGTAAAGGTCCAAATTGGTCCATGAAAAATTTTGGGGACCCACTTTTAGTCCATGAAAAAAATAAATTAATCATTTAGTCCCTCAAATTTTCAAAGCGGGACACATTAGTCCCTATATTTAGTTCCGACATCCATTTACTTACCTACGTGTCTCATTAACCATCCTACTTGGCCCGTTAGTGGTCCTGCTTAGCCTATGACGAATTTCCGCAGTGAAAAGTGAAAAAAAGTGCATAATTTCAAGGTATTTGAATTTTAAAATTGTGCACGTTTTTCACGTTTTATTCCTTTTCTACAGAGTAAATTCGTCATAAGTCATTCAGAACCATTAATGAGCCAAATATGATGGTTAATGGGACATATAGATAAGTAAATGGATATCGAAACTAAATTTAGAGACTAATGTGTCTCGCTTTGAAAATTTGAGGGACTAAATGGTTAATTTATTTTTTTCAGGGACTAAAAGTGGGTCCCCAAAATTTTTCAAAGATCAATTTCGCCTTCACTCAAAATCTTAAAATAAGCATCTCCAACGCAAGTTCTTAGGTTGAGTTCTTAGAGTTAAGAACGGTTCTTATATGGAACTACAATTGGAGATGGAGGAGTTTAATTCTTCTATAAGAACTCAGTTCTTATAATTAAACAAATATTTTCTTCCTTTAGAACCAATCAAAAGATGAGAGAAAAAATAAGTTAAGAACAAGTTGAGTTCTACTATTGAAGTAAAAATTAATATAGGTTCTTAAATCATACGTGATATTATAGAACTCACTAAAAAAGATATAAGAATCTAAATTGGGTTCTAGCATCGGATATCTTCTAATAATTAAAGTACTTTACAAAATTGGTATTAGAAGATTCAAGATTCATTTGGCGAAAATTTCCAAAAATATCAAGAATGCATCTCTGCACCCATTGGTTCCTTGGATGCTCACCGTTATGACTTATCCTCTTAATGGGTCCCTCATTTATTTATAGCGAAGAAAATGAAGGTCATGTGACGTCTTTCTTGTTAGTTGTTTCATGCTGTATACTACTAGAATGAATGAATGATTCTGAAAGTTATATGAGGATTGATATTAATAAAACATGTCCCTTAATGTGCGATGGATGCGATGCAGCAAAGAGCTTGTCATAGAAAGATTTTTAGGCAGATTTATTTAAGATGCTTGAACTAAGTTAATAAATGGATGCCATATCCAACGACTTCTATATGGATCCACACCTGCACACGTAAAACCTTTTAGTTGAATTACAGGTTAAGTTGACAGAGTCAATAAAAGGATCTTATTAATTATGACAATTAAAAATATGGATAATCATCTCTTATCTCATTTTCATACCATATCCCCGACCAATACCACATTGCCATATCATTTAAAATTTCATATAATGTTAAAATATAGAATATGTGACTCAATATTATATTGGTTGGGACATAATACAATAATAATAATAAAAATGAGACGGGAGATCTCCATTTTTTATTGGGCAAAATGCAAGAAACTTTTTTTCGGAACCCACCTTAATTAGTTCTTTGAACCGAGTGGATCCACCAGAGAATCCTCACGACTTCGACACTTCGGGCCTGTTATGGGATTAATATCTAATTCAATTGATTGAATAGGTTTTGGCCCATTGGTTCTCAGTCTCCCAATGGGGATGACTCCACAAGGTTTCGAATCCGAATTCCCCAGGTTTTCCTCCTTATGGGGGTAAGTTTTTTCCACTCTACCAACACTCCATTGGTGCAAGAAACCTTTTTTTAATTATGGGTTATATGTAGAAAACACTTGTATTTTAAAACTAACCAATAGGATTCACTAATTTGCCAAACCGTGCCTATTTTCTTGTAAAAGAGTTTTCTACACATGAACCAAAGGGTCAAGATATACTACTATAGTGGCATTTGGTAACTAAAATATTTTATTCTCAGACAAACTACATTTCTGTGAATCACATTCCCGAACATAGAGTTTTCCCACCTTTACACAAGGAATAGAGTTTTCTCAAGTTTCTAACTATTATTCACTAATTTTATTTTCGGGAATCTTTTATGTATAAGAATAAATTTTTAAAACTTGTACCAAATATGACAAACTTTTATTCCTATGCCAACATTCACGGAAATGTTTTTTAAAACTTATAACAAAAGCTACCTATGACTTTTAGTTTTAGTGGAGTCTTATGGGTTAAAATTTTTCTAGGGTGAGTTTATCTCTAAATTAACCAAATAAAAATGGATCTATCACTAAAATCTAATGTTAGGATCACAATATATTTTAGATTGATACACCCTTACTTACTTACTTTAAATACAAACTCACTTTCATTATATAATTATTTTACATGTCATATTTTTAATAACATCACAAATATATAATTAGTTGGTGCTTACATAACTAGTAAAGGATTCATCAATCATAGTACATTATCAGTGTAAATTTATACCGGCAATGAAACATGTATTATTGCATCATTGAAAGTATTTAACTTTTATAATAAAATACAGTCAAAATCATAGATATGTTGATTTATATTTGGTTAATAATATATTAAAAAAAGTATAAATCCATTTAAAAAAAAAAAATGTAAGTTTATATAAATTAGGATGCAAAAAACACTAATATTATCCGTGATGTATTTGATAGTACAAGGAGCAGATAGCATTTCTCAGTGCCTGCTGAATTGGGACAGCCCAGTGGACTTAGGCCCATGCATGTGTGAAGCCACCCAAGAGGCCCATAGATATAGAAAATTCCATCTGTGTCCTCAGAATGAAAGAAAGGAAGGAAGGAATCCTAGAACATCGGAGAATTGTAGCAATGGCATCAGCTTTGGTGAAGCGAGCTTCTTCTTCTTCTTCTTCAGCCATTAGGTCACTATCACTCTCTGTAGCTCTTCGTATCAGGTCTTATGCCAAGGTTGCACATGGCATCGACATAGTCTCAGCCGCACCCAATGTTTCTCTCCAGAAAGCACGCACCTGGGACGAAGGCGTCTCCTCCAAATTCTCCACCACTCCTCTCAATCACATCTTCAAGGTCTCATCTTTTTTTATCCCATTCTCATTTTCAAACCCTTTTTTCATCTGGGTCAGTCACTAATACTCAATTTGATGTTTCAGGACAAGAAAGTTGTCATCTTTGGACTCCCAGTAAGTTAACTTTTCAATTCTTGATCTTTCAGAATTGATACTTATTGTATTCTTAGCGATGGAATTGTTTTAAGGAAATGTGCGTTGGTTTTAAGCGCAATATAAATATATATATATATATATATATATATATATATATATGCTTATTTTCATAAGTATTTCTGATAAACTTACTGCAATAAGCTATGATAAGCTTATATGAAGATAATAAACTATATATATATAATTTTATCATCATAAGCTATTCTCAATTTCTCATAAACTTAAATAAGCTCTTCTAAACGTACCCCTCGTTATTTAATCCAAAATAGTGTTTTTGATGCTTTGCTATTTATCTCTCAGGGTGCATATACAGGAGTTTGTTCAAACAAACATGTTCCTGCTTACAAGGATAATATTGATAAGTTTAAGGCTAAGGGAATTGATTCTGTTATTTGTGTGGCGATTAATGATCCATATACTCTGAATGCATGGGCAGAGAAGCTTCAAGCCAAAGATGCTGTAAGTTGTCCCTCTCTTCTTGCCTGAGTATCAAAGGCTTCATTCATGTATGTACTTTGAGGGTTTTTTTTTCATCCTTCACATTTCCATTGGTGATTAATTTTTGGTTTTTTACTTTTTAGCCTTGAAGAACCATTTATATGTTTACATACACTTACTGCAGGATTTTTGTTGCCAATTTCTTGTATCTCAACTAAAGGATCATTCAGTCTTTGAAATTGTTTCTAATTGAGTTAGGGATGTCCGTGTGCTACATTATCATGTTATTAGTGCTATTCAGGACTATTGGTCCCAAGTTTGATTTCAACAGTCTGTGTCTGATACTGCTAGCATTAAGCTTAAAATATAAAACGAAAAGGCGAGGGGTCTGACTATTAGTTTAACAAAGGGAGTGGTTCTTTTTATTCCTATGGAGTGATTGGATTAACGAAAATACCTGAAAGTTGTAATGCTTGTTGATGTGCATGTGCAGAAAAAATAAAGGGGTTTATGAGATTTCAATCTCTGGGAAGTCAATAGCTTTTAAATCCATGAGAAGATTGAACTCTTCAGTACACAGAATATATTCAGTAACTTAATATTGAGTTTTTTATGTTGATTATCGTGCATCAATAACTTGATGAATTATAATTTTACTATTTGCTGGCTTATGGTATTCCTGTTTCCTATTTTTTTTGGGCATTGATAATGTTGCGTTTTTGGCTCCAGATTGAGTTTTATGGGGACTTTGATGGGAGCTTTCACAAAAGCTTGGAATTAGTTACTGATCTCTCTGGTGCCTTGCTTGGAACAAGATCTGAAAGGTATATTGTATCTCCTCCTTGAACTAAGATCAAAGTCATTCATTCACGTGAATAATTGTTTGGTTGTGATGTTTGAGAGAACTTACTTTCTATCAATATTTAAAAAACTGGAACAAATATCAAAATGGTGAGGTGACCAATTCACTGTTTAAAAAAATAATAGAATAGATGTAAAGTAGTGGAAAAATTATCACATGATAGTAAGATTAAGATAGCCAAGTATATATTTAACAATGTCAAATTATTTTTATGCTCATAACCTTATAACTTTAAAGAGGAAATATACATTATACATTATTAAAAATGTTTTAGACGTTAGGATTAAAAAATTAATACCTTTTACTCAACCATGATTTTAGCCGGCTTTTGATCAAGTACGTCTTTAGGGGGTAACCATAACCACATACCAGAAGCCAATTGATGGTTAAATTGGTTGGATGGCCAGTCCTTAAAACAGTTCTTCCTTTCTATGCAATACACATGAATTCTGTCTTTCAATTTTGATTGCAAATCTCAAGACAGTAGCTGCTGTTTCCGTTTAGGTGGTCAGCATATGTGGTTGATGGAAAAATTAAGGCTCTTAATGTTGAAGAAGCTCCATCTGATGTCAAGGTTTCCGGCGCAGAGACCATTTTGGGACAGATTTAAAAGTTTCTGTTTGGTATGTATGTATGTAATAAGTCTTCAACAAAATGTAACTGCTGTTTCTAAGCTGATCGAATGTTGTTAAGAGAGTTTTTGTTGGCTCACTTGTTTTTTAGTATTGAACTTTCAGTTGTCACTCTAGGACATGCTATCCGTTATTTACACCCTAATTGATACATCTTTTGGCATTCACTAGTTACTTCTGATACATTCAGGATTATTTTAATGGAATTAACTTAATCTAAAGGTGTAGTTGGCACCCTAAATAAATATATCGGCAGGTGTCAGGTGGAGTGTTGGTATCGTAGGTATTGTAGCTCGAAGTTGACTCAAATATGGCTGCAAGTGAAGAAAGCTTTGAAAAAGGTCTGTCCATTTATCACTTAAAAAAGGTCTGCTTTGACCTGTTCTTGTGGCAAAACATAGGGGTGAGGGTGGTTGTTGCAGGTAGGTGGTAGAGGGTGGGGGTAGGGATGAAGGTGGTGGTGGCAACTGGTTAGAAGGCGGCGGAGAACGGTTGGAAGGCTGGTTGGAAGGTGGTGGGAAAAGGTTGGAAGGTGGCGGAGAATGGTTGGACGGTAGGGTGGGAGGGGAAGGGCAAAGTGGTATTTTTAATTTTTTATATATTTTTTGGACCACTAAATATGAACCATTCATTGTTTAATATTATATCCAATGGTTCAAAATCATCTACAATGAAAAAATAATGTCTGTACTAGTATACCCAAAAAATGCAAGGTTCACCATAGAATCCACCATTTCAATGGATTAGCTCATATTTCAAACAAGAAAGAAACGGGTAACAAGAAAAGATAAAGCAAAGCTAATATTCAGCTGACCAAAACTAGGGCAATGAGCCAATGTCTGAAACAATCACATTGCCTCCACTTTTATCAGCATGTTTGTTTAAGATAATTTTTAACGCCAACTAGTGTTTGGAGCCACGTTGAACAAAAACCACAAAAAACAACTTCAATTGAAAGTGTATTGGAACACGAGATTTGGTCGTTTGTGTTGAGTATAAGTTAAACCAAACAAGCACTATGACAAGCACTATGACGTTCTGTCATTTGTTTTCATTCTTCTTTTTTTGTTGGAAGATTTTATTCAAACATCAGACAAACAGAAACTAGCACCAAATCGGCTGTAAGGACAAAACTTAACATAATATCCAAATTTAGTTAGCCATACTCATTACAATTATTTATAGTCCCGCATATGACGCATTGACAACATGCAGAGCACTAGCAGAGATTTTTGTCGACAATGTATGTTAAGGCGTGTTAGGAGTAAATACACAAATAAAGCTTACTAAGTCATTTTTTCTCCAGTTATCCTTCCCTCATTGTTCTGGACCAGGTGCATTGATGACTTTATGAGCCAGTAACATATAAACCAATAACATTAAAACTCTAAACTCAATTGCAGCAGAACGAGGTGGAGAAACAACTGTGTATGTGTCTATATATACGTTAGCAAATTTAGCGACTGCAAAGCAGAGAACCTCCAAAATTATTTCATTAGAGCGAATGAAGTATAGGCACATTAAAAACAGAAAGCATGTCTGATAGGTGCATTAAATAATCTTCCCACGGATCATACATATTTTTAATTCCTACAAATCATTGACCATTGATAACAGTGCAGGACGCATACCAACAGGCACATTGGTTATCAAACTCGTCTCTTGCACAACTTGAACAAGTGAGACGGCATAGTCGAATTGATCACCCCAAGCTAAGTCTTCACAGCATCATGTCCATTCTGAATGAAGAAAGTAAACAGATTTAAAGCATGAGCCACCTTTCAAGCAATATCATTTAAAATTAGTTTGGAGAAATTCATTTCCACAATGCAATTTTGTCACCCAATTTCTTTTAAAACATAAAACATTAGACCAATTGGGGTGTAGGCGTGTAGCTTTTTGTCTAATCAACATAACAGGTTTATGACTTCTAACCAAATTCCAAATACAAACTTGTGAGTTAATTTTATCCAAATTTCAAACTAGCTTAAGCTCCATTTAGGTCAGATCAGCAGAGAAATTGCTTATTTATTGTTTATTAATTTTCAGTCTGTTTCTTTTTTCTTCTTTTTTCTTCTGTGGATAAAAAGAAACCTTGAAATCATAAATCACGTTACGTAGAAACTATAAACACCAATTAACTTCTAGTGATCAACTAATTTTCAAAGTACAAACTTGGGGATTTCATGTATGGAGTAACCTGAATGCAAGGAGGAATTTCAACTCGACTGGCAAGAGAAATGTGCGAGGGAGCATCTGAACTAACATCACCAGCCGTATCTCCACTCTCTTCACAAGGACAATGCCTAATGTGAATGTCATTCTCTTCAACAGATTTCCCATTTACAGGGAAGCCTGAAGTTCCCTCAGTATGGACAGGAATGAGAGGAGAACTGGACCGTTTTGAGGTAAGATCAAGGCGGTCAATCATCCGTGCAACACTAGCGATACCTGCATTCATCTCACGTTGAACACCTTTACTCAGCTCTTTTACCGAGGCATTACGAGCAAGTAACTTCTCTTTAAGGCCACGGGTGCTTTTTGAAATTGATTCCTTATATCTGTCGCGAGACTTCAGGTATATTAGCAATAAAGGGTAACAGGAGCATACAAGAATTCATGCACTAAATGTTTACCTGGCTGAAGCAGCAGAAAATTTGGATTTGATGGACTCAGGGACAGAGAACATCTCAGAAGTGTTCGGTCTCCTCGCACTCTCAGGTGGTGGCTGGCTATAGAGAACTCTGAACATAATCCAGGAAATAGCGAACATATGAATAATTGGCAAGCTGAAACTCTAGGAAAAAGCTTCATGATGAATAACTAATGCAACTACTTTATACAACCGGTACCTGGGTTTGAAAGGGACATCACTTTCAGGAGTAGTATTTCTTGCAACCTCATCAACAACGGGGGTAAAAACAGATGTTGGAGGTTGAATATCAAGAGCAGAGGGTACGGCAGAAGTTGGTGAACTACCACCAGATGGTGAAGTTGAAAGTACTGGTTGCATACCAGACACATGCACTGAGGAGTTAAAAACAAGAACCTCAGAAGGACTTGCTCCAGACGATCTCTGCCTTTCCCGTCGATGAACAAAACGAACTCTACTGGCAGCAGCAGCAACTAAGTGCTGCATAACTTGTTCGTCAAAACCAGAGTCATCTGACCAAGAATCATCCTGCAACAGAATAATCTACCTCTCATCAAGAAATGGTAGCATGATACTTGTATCAAGGAAACCAATAATGATAAATATTAACACAACAGTTCCACAACACTATCAATTCTTAGATATGTCACTCACATTGTCATCATTAAGCTGATCAAGAGGGACACGAGAATTAGTGAATGACGATGAATATATGTTTCTCGATCTTAAGCGTTTTTCAGCCTCCACTGCAGCTAGAAGCTCTTGGCTACAAAAAGATAGGTGCTTAATGAAGACCACAAACCATACCCACAAAAGGCATGTATCATGGATACAAGAGGGAGGAGGGAAAAGCAAGAAACTGAGGGACAGGGGGAGGAGTTTAGCAAGAGAACAAATACCTTGCAGGGTCTTTCATAGCAAGCAATTGCCAACATATTGGACACTCTTTGCTTCTCTGTGACCTGAAGAAAAAAAAAGAGTTATGTTAGAAGCAGCCATTCACAACATTGGGTGTGTTTGGATAAGCAGCTTAATTAAGTGCTTATTCCATAAGTTTTTTTCCGAATAAGCTAGAAAAAGCTTATTTCATAAGCTTCTCTGACAAGCTTAAAATTATTTTCATAAACTATTTGCATAAGTTTATTTTCATAAGGTATTCTCATAAGCTCAAATAAGCTCTTCCAAACACACTCCTTGTCCATGTTCGCCAAAAACATAAATATAGTTCTTTCTCCTAAAAGATCAAACATGATCTATTTATTAAGCAATTAGGCTTACCATTCAAGAATACAATGCAGATGATATTCGTGTTTGCAACAGGTAATCTGAAATTGAAAAGGAAACATGTCAATACTCTGTTCAACATTTAGGCTTAGACATCAATATCTACATATTGCAAATTATTATTTGATTGTGTATGGGTTGCAACTCACCCACAAACAAAGCACAACTCGATACATCAAAATATCTCATAGATGAAGAAAAACGTTTATCACTAACAGGATTTAAGACAACCTTAATTGATTACCCTTTGAGATCTAAACGCTAGTTTAATTGGTGCAAGTATAAAGAGAAAACAACAGAATTGTCTTCTTCAAATATGCACATAACTACAAGAAAGCTCACTTAGTAGAGTTTATTTTTAGTTGCTTCCATGAGTGTCAATCCTTACGCTACTTAAATAAACACCATGGTATGGCAAAAACTCCCCATGATTTGCACCAGTGCAGACGCTGTTACTGACAGAAATAGATCCACAAATGTATCTCAAAATAAAATTAAAAAAAGGTAAATTTCTAAGCTAGTTCAATCAAAATAATAGGGCCGCAAACCAAGAAAGAGAAATTGAAAGCATCAAGTTGAAGACAACATTGACCCATTTAGTCTTAATTTTTTAACAAACAGATTAGGAGGCTATCAGAAACACATAACCAATTCCTGTGGCAAAAATGAAAGATTTAACAATTACAAGTCAAACTCTGAAAGGTAATTAAAATTCAACAGGACTGAAAAATATGCCCATGGGGATGGTATAACTCGTTGAAGTTGGTAACTTTTTGCAAAACCCATATGCAAAATGAAAATAAAAACAAAAAAGAAGAGTGGTGGATCATACAGTGGGTGGGTCATGAATGTTGAAGGGCTCAAGACATATGCTGCAGGAGTCCTCGGAAGAGTCGTCGAAAGCTGCAGCAGAAGACGATGGAGCTGAAATGGCTGGAATGTGTGACAGTGATGAAGATGAAGAGGTGAAAGTTGCCATGGTTAGCTGCACGGTGGTCTTTGATAGAAAAGACTTTGTGGTGAAGAAGAAGAAGATGAACCCTAAAATGGAGAGAGAGAGAGAGAGAGAGAATGTGTAACAATTAACAAAGTAAAAGGTCAAAGAAAAGGATTAAAGGAAAGAAGAGAAAGAGGAAAAGGAGGGAGGAATGAAGGGAAAAACCGATTCAGACGCTTTGATGAAATCAACGTATGACCTTTCTGACGAAACAAACATGGTCCATTCTGGTTTATTAATTATTACTCCCTCCGTTATCTTTCTATGGTAATTTAAGGTTTCTACACACAGATTAAGAAAACATTAATTTATTTACATTTGTACCAAATTACCCTTATTTATGATTATTGATATGTGTAGTGTATTTATGACTGAATTTAAGTAGGGAATGTTTAGTGTATCTATGACAAGGGTATATATGGAAAAAATTTGTCAAATATACCTTGGGTTTATAAAAGATCCATTGTTTTGGAACAAAAACCAAAAGCTAAAACTACCATAGAAAGGGAACGGAGGGAGTATTAATTATTAATTATTACCCCTCAGATCCTATATATAAGAGACAAAATCCTAAAACATACGGATCAAGAAAATACATTGAAATAAGTTATTTGTAATTAATATTCATATAAATTTTTAAATTTAACCCTTCAATAATTAATGAACAAACCTACTTATATGAAAAGTTTATACAGTCTCGTAAATATAAACTCAATTATAAATAAGGGTAAAATTAGAAATGAGTATTTAATATTTGTCAAAATACATGTATGTCTCTTATATTTTGTACCAAATAAAAATAGTTATTTATCTCTTATAATAAGGATCGGAGGGAGTAATTACTAATTAATTTGCTTTTTGTGATTCTTTTTTCTTAGATCTCCCTGATCGTATCTTTTAATATTGGTTAAAACACTAAAGATAATTATTTTATTTTATTTAAAAGTAATATATATTTGATATATTAAAGAAGTTAAAAAAAATTTATAGCTTTTAATAAATAAAAAAATCTGTCTTTAATTTTTTTTTAATCAACTAAGACGAGTATTTGCCTTTTTCTTTTTCTTTTTCCCTTTTCTGTTTAAAGTCAAGTCCTAGATTATTTTTTGCACTGTATGTTCTCGCTATTTTCAGTATTTTGTACTCAATCCCAATATTCCTGACTTCTTTGTACAGTCAGTAATTTTTTTTTACTTTTTTTTTCTTATAAAATTTGATTCTTTATAAAATGAAAAAGAAATTTAATGTAACGTAGACTCAACTCCTTAAATAATCTTTTGTTAAAAAAAACTTCTTAAATAATCTAAAGATCTCTTTCTTCCATTAAAAATAAGCTCAATCAATTTGAAAAAGTTAAATGATTCCGTGTGAATCTTCTCAGCGTATTCGTTCCCTACAAATTTCTTGTGAACAATATTGAAAAGTGAAAACCAACGTGAGGCTAGGTGAAATAATAATATTATGTGAAATATACTAATATAGAGATAGATTGTGTTATGATGGAGTGAGCATTTCCAATTTCAATCTCAAAAGATGTTTTCTAACACAGGTCTCGCTAACAAATATCCTAAAAACATTGATTAAAAATTTTAATTAGAATTAGTTTTTATTGAAAAACTAAAGATAACACTTATTAAAATGTTGAATACAGCTTTTTCAATAATTTTTTTTTGTTGATTCCTTACCAATGTTGGCACGGGTTAGCATTCTACTTCTAATATTTATTTAAGAACTAAAAGCAGCCATGTATATTTTACCAAAAAAAAAAAGCAGCCATGTATACTTTTTTGGGCAAACATGCCAAGATCTATTACTGACTCCAAAGCCATAGTTATTTTTTCTTGATTTCCATCCCAATCAGGCAATCAGTACAGCTGTACAGGTCAAACAAATGATGAGTGAAGTTACTATACGACGAATCCATCTTCAATTACTGAGTTTTTAAATACAATAGTAACTCCTGAACGGATGTAAAACCCTTGTGAAGATCTATCAGCCTCTTGTACACCCTGCAGTTCATGTAATAGCAAATTTAGTACATCTTCTACAAAAAGATAAGATCATTATCTCACGTGTTATAGTTTTTTATTGTTGACTTCTCATGACATCCCAGCAAATTCTCATAAGTGCATGTACTCAAAGCTAAAACAAGGTCTAAGCAATTTAGTTCTGCTTTTGCAAATCAGGAAAATGCAATGCACATCACATCACATAATCAGGTGTATGTGGCATAATCGATTATTTCACAAATCTTGACATGATATGTAAATATTATCATGTAAAAGACAATGGTTGTCTCTTGTCTCACAGTTATAGTGAGAGGTGTGATTAATCTCAAAATGTTTAGTAAATTTCTAAGTAAGGTTTAGTGGACAAAGAATTTGAAGTGTGTGTGAATTGAATGTATGAGAATGTCATCACTTCCAATACCTCTGAGTTTGCTATTACAACGTTCTTTCCAATTCTGGCATTTTTGTCAATAATGCAGTCTCTGCAAATATCCAAGAAGAAGTGAGAAACTGCAGCCAGAGAAACCATACGATTAAGAGAGTGTGAGTTGCAGTTTGTACTTGATTTTTGTATTTTCTCCTATTCCTATTGGAACTCTTCCTTCAGCTAACAGTGCTGCCACTTCAGCTTCAGTTTCATAGTAATCAGCACCAAGCATCACTGTATCCTGCATATAGATGTGTAATGCGATAGAGCTAGATCAGCACACCAAGCAAATAAAATACCAAAACATACATTCCAGCAAGAATATGTAAAATACATGAGCAACAAATTTTTGTAATGTTAAACCTATAAATTTGAGAATTGGTACACTATGGATAAATAATGTATAAAAAATAATATCGTTGTTAACAATTTTCACTATCATCTTCTGTAATTCTCCATGTACAAGTTTAGATAAATGGAATTGATTAGTACACCAAACCTTTAAGTGAACGTTTGAGTTTATTCTGGATCTGATTCCAACCACACTATGCTCTATCAAGGAATTAGTCAAGAAGCACCCATGTGATATGATGGAATCAACAATCTGCATAAGGACAATTAACAATGAAGATGTTAAACATCCAATCACATGAATTGTTCCATATCAGTGTTGCATATATGATACTAGAGGCATGCAACAGTATTTTAAGAAGCTTCAAGTTCTGGTTGTATAGGTAAGTACCTACCAAATTAAACTCACACATCATCTGGTAATATTGCTTTGTTATTTCTTAGTGTGATTTTTTTCATAAAATATCTCCAAGAATAAGTTTGATTTTCATACACTTACCTTGCTACTGTCAATCTTCGATGGTGGTAAGTTTCTCCTTGATGTATACATTGGTTTTGCTGCATCATAAAAGCTAAACCTGGGTGGCTGAAAATCACAGAAGAATTTCTCAGGTGACAAAGATTTTAGATCTCAATCATGGAAAGCGGAATATAGTACTTTGCTACCAAATGAAAATGATTAATTGTAGTCTGTTCATAGCAATTTCATTTTCATTTTGATAGATTATAGCAGTTTAATTTTTACTGATTTCATAGTTTTACCTGGACCACATTTGTCCAGAAGAATTTTCCCTTAAAATACAAATGAACTCAATATAGTCATGATACTGAAGCACAATAAGAGTGGCAAGACAGATAAAGTTGATACTCACGTGCTCAGTGAGGGCTAAATTTGCCTCAAAGAATGATCTGATGGTCCCTATGTCCTCCCAGTAGTCATTGAAAAGATAAGCCTGCATGCAGTTTTATGCTATAAATATTTGTAATATGTGAAGATGAGTTTGTATTTAAAGAGATATGCACATTAATTGGATGTGTGTCCACTGCACAGGTATATATTGCACTCAAAGAATGATGAATACCGCCACACCATAGTTAAAATGACTAAAATCATAAGCAACCGTTGAAATGCTTTGAAATAAATTTCCATTCATACCTTCATGTAAAACTCTCTAGCAGAGGCTGGAATGACCTCTGATCCAAAGTCATTTGCAGTGGGAAAGCGCCATCTAAATGAAATAAACTTATAGAAATCAGTAATCTAGCTTTGAAATAGGATCAATTTATTTTCGGTACATATTTCAGCAAGCGAACCACAAAGAAAACTCTCGCAGTTTGGTAGATACTTATTAGTACCTTAATAGATTAAGTAATATCTCCTTCTTGAAGACATACACTCCCATGGAAGCAATGTATGGTTTCTTTTCAGCCTCATCCCGTGAAAGGCCCAATACTGTTGTATCTACTTGCTAAATTATGAAGCAGCATTAGCAGAAAATCTAACTCCTGAAACTTACAATGTCTTGGTGGTATGGTAAACATGAGTTTTACCATTGATTTCAAGTCTTGTCCTTTTGGCTTTTCACTGAATGAAAGAATCCTTCCTTTGTTGTCTATCTTCATTAGACCAAAATCTGAGGCACGACTATCATGAATGTACAGTAGAGTTTTAAAACAGCAATATATGATAAAGATTATTGAACTGGGAGATAAAATGCTAGTTCCTATTTCAGATTAAATTGCATAAATTGATTGGGATACTTGAAGATCTAATTCACTACAGTAGCAAATAAAGAACTTTCCGTCAGCCCAAGGTAAGTTTTTATTCTAGTCAAGGACGAGAAAGAGGAAACGAAACATGGAATTTTCAAGACTATGCATATTGAAATAACTATCAATTGGCAACATTTTCTAAATTGAAACAATTAGATTGTTAATACGCAGGACAAGCAACCTACCTGTCATCCATTGGCAGACAAGAAAGAGTGATATCTGCTTTACTCTCGCGATGATTCTGTGGATATGATGAGTCAATACCTTAACTACAAGAATTGAGAGAGGAAAGGACTGTTGGATTAAGTGCTATGATGCCTTACTTGGACAAAATCCATGTAGTCCATTCGATATAGGTGATCCCCAGAAAGAATCAATACATCCTCAATATCTTTACTTCTTGGATCCTACCACATTGAAAACATACTATATATCATCACACTTAACATCAAACCAGCGTAAGGTTTCTTCTTGGCCTTTTTGCCATGATGAGGAAAGAAAGGAAAATAAGGAAAATAGACCCGAAGAATAATCCATTGTAGTTAAACCTTGTCATAAAAATGGAAGTTTCAATAAATTTGTATGTACATAATGCACACTTAATTTGCTACATTTTGAAAACATAAGTAGATACCCTGTTATATTACTATTATCTGAGATTTTAAACCAAAGAAAGTTCCTGCAGCCCGGGAATGGCATAGTGGAGAATCCAACCTAACAAAACTTGGGAAGATTATGTTATAAAATGAATTCAAACATTGGCAAACTGAAGTACTAAGCCTTAAAACCTCCCTACAATTTTATTAATAAGATCAATGTGTGTCAATTGAACAACATAACATAACAAGCATACAGGAAAAGATGGACAATTCAGACAATTCAATTTTTTTTTTTTTGTTTCTCGAAATGATATAGTTTAGTACCTCAAATAGCCAGTGGAACTGCCTTACAGCATCTGCAGTACCCTGAAACCAACTTTTACCTGCCTCCCCTGGAGTTTGAGTGGCTGCAAGAACCTGATACAGAACTAGCACCCTTAGATAAGTAATCAATATCATACTTCTTCATCTACTAATGTATTTTCTAAATATCATTTAGAAATTAATGGCTAGTTATCATCCACAGACACAATAGCTGACTCACGTTGAAGCGTGTACTATTAAAAGATGGGAGATACCTCGACATAGCCATCTCCAAAGGTGATTCCACTGCCAGAGTTGTAAGCACGTGCAATATGCCTGTTTAGTGAGAATGAGTTAAATTGAGTGAGAATGTACACCTTGTTGATGCCACTGTTGATGCAGTTGCTCATTGGCACATCAATCAGCCTGTAAGCACCTCCAATAGGAACCTATAATAGGAAACCCATGAATGATTATCAAATTCATATATAGAAGCATAACTAATTAATATTTTGCTATTGGAGTGCACTATAGCATGCATTGTGATATCCCACATCTCACAGAAGCAAAGGCATGAGCAGGTGAAGTGTGTATTTACCGTGCTAATGGGTTTGTTAAAGGAGTTCTACAAACACACACTGCAGGCACTTGTTAAAAAGTTCATAATTAACAGAACAAGTAAGAAATGAAAGAAGATTACAAATAGAGACTTACAGCAGGTTTGGCACGACGCTTAGTGAGAGGGAAGAGACGAGTTCCAGCTCCTCCGCCTAGTATTACTGCCACAACCGTGCTTGGGTCCTTTTTCTCCATATCTAGGTCCCTCAACTGAAGTACCCCATATTCATCATTGTTCAATACTTGATGTTACATTCACAAACTCATATTACAAATTTAATTACAATTATGCATAAATCATTAATCTGCTGCATTTGACTTTTAGTGGACCCGGTTAAATTTCTTTTCTTTTTTGGTTTCTCAACATTAACTGGTCACAATATTTGAGTAATAATACATGGACAATCTCACTGTAAAATGAGTTCAATTGTGATATACTGGTAGTGACATGTTTTCAACTTTCATACTATTTTAGTCCTTTTGGACAATAATACCGAAAAATTTAAACCTACAATTTCATGCAAGCCACCTAAAATCTTCATCAGTAACACACTTTTCCCTATTGTATAGTAACAGAGAAGAGAAGTAGTAAAGGAGTGAGCTAACCTTGGGTTCGCTGGCCACATTAGTAGCGAGAGACATGCATATATGTTGCCTAAAATTGTTAGCACATGCACTTTCACTTCCCTGTTGCTTGAGCTTCAGCTTCCTACCCATGAATTCTCCATTACAAAACTGTATGACTCCCCATTTCTTACAAGCCACTCCTGTTTGTCCACGTATATGAACAGCAGACGAGAGTGATATCCGGCTGCTGGCTGAGACTGCCATTTCTCCGGTCTCCAAGGGGAGAAAATGGGAATTTCAGTAATAAATATATTAAGATTTTCTCTGTGTTTATATAATGTCACTCCTACATACGTAGAACAGAGAATGGAGATTTGCTTACATGGACAGCAGGGTTTTGGAGGATTGGGCCACGTTATCCTAAGTCAATTACATCCACCTATTTTTTGGCTTATGTTTATATGGTGCTCTAGCAAGCACACGTGTAACAAAATGACGATTTGGTCCTCGGCTGCATGAATACTATGGAATAATTCCTTATGCTCTACAATCTCCCGCTTCAAATTTGGATTTTCGATGAGGAAAATTGACACTTCATGACTTTGATATAGTGCAACTTGACTCTTGCTTGATTCGATTGACAATGCATATAAAACTTTAGTTTTATTTAATATTTAGAGTTTACAAATCTAGCAAAAAATAAATTTAAATTTTTAATATTATTCTAAAAATATTAAAGGTTGTCGTTAGTATGTTCAATGTTGCCACACAGGATGGCGTACGTATGGAAGATTCGAGATCTCAAGATTCAGTAGATTCTAGATTGTGTGGATAACCAATCTCATAGAGATTTAGATTGTGTAGACAACCAATCTCATTTGATATTGAATCTGCCACAATATGAACAAAGGGACTGTGACAACATTGTCCCACGTTTTTTTTTTTTTTTTTTTTGGGGTGGGGGGAGCTAAAAATGAAAGATAAGACATTGTTAACTATGAAAGCTGAATTAGATGTTTAGCTTTGTAAAAATTATGCACAAAAAATTAATATTTCAACTACTTTTTAAATATATAAAAAGTTGATCAAAAGAACACATACTCAATCCTGGTGCCTACCTATATTAACATATTATTGTGAACTCGGATATAACATTGAACTATATATACGCATATAATATGTGAACTTTTATAATATCTAATATAATATGAGAACTACAAAACTATATAGACAGATAATATTTAAGTTGTTTATTAGGTTTTAAATTAAATATCAAGAACTGAGAATAGTTAGATGTTCTAATTGGGTTTCTTGTGTTATTTTGTCAATGGTGTTAATCCATATCCTTTTTTGATTCTATACGACTGATTCCACAAATATTATACTCCCTCCGGTCCTTATTATAAGAGGCAAATGACTACCTTTTTTTGGTCCAAAATATAAGAGACATGCATATATTTTGACAAATATTAAATGTTCATTTCCAATTTTATCCTTATTTATAATAGGGTTTATATTTACGAGACAGTGCAACTTTCAATACAAGTAGGTTTGTTCATTAATTATTGAAGGGTTAAATTTGTAAATTTATATGAATATTAATTACAAATAACTTATTTCAATGTATTTCCTTGATCTGTGTGTTTTAGGGTTTTGCCTCTTATATATAGGACCAGAGGGAGTAATATTCTTAGTGATCAGGAATTGAGAATAGTTAGAATTGTCAACATGAGCAGTTTGTGTGGAAAACAATTTGGTGCAAGTACCAAAAATAATATAATTTAGAATTTTCCATGGCTAACCGAGCTACGAATTATATACTTCATTGATTTATCATTTATTCCCAACAGTGCAAGTGCAACTACCTTCGCATCCCTGGCAGCCGAAGCCCATCCTATATGCCTCTGCTATTGAGCTTATTGTTTACCGTGATGTATTATTTTGAATGGAAGGGTCCAAACCATCCTACAATGTCAATCGTGAAGTGTTATTTTGAAGGGCCCAACTTTTTACACCTTGTTTTTTTCTTCTATACACCTTGTTTTACTTTTTTCGTAAATTCTTCCTTTCAAAAAACCCCTTTTACTTTTGCACCTTATTATTCATTTTATACATCCGGAAATTAAATTCTAGTAACTCTTAAAAAGTATGAAGTGCCATTTTACACATCCGAAAAATAAATTCTGGAAGCACAAAATTTTACACATTGGGAAATTAATTTCCCGATGTGTAAAATTTTACACTTCCAGAATTTATTTTCTAGTAACTCTAAAAACATATCGAAGGTCATTTTACACTCCGAAAATGAATTTCCGGAAGTGTTTCGAAAAATAAATTCGAGACGTGTAAAGTTTACACGTTTGGAAATTAATTTCCGGATGTCAAAAATTTTACGCGTCCTGAATTTATTTTCTGGTAACTCTAAAAACATATGAAATGCCATTTTACACATTCGGAATTTAATTTCCGGAAGGCCATTTTACATGTTTGAAAATTAATTTCCAAAAGTGTTCTGTAAAATAAATTCCAGACAATACAAACATAAAGATTTCATCATGGGATGAAGGGCACTTTTGGAAAGTAAATATAAAAAATTTCACATCGGGTGTGTGGAGCAAAAAACCAAGTGTCAAAAAGTAAAGCCCTATTTTGAATGGAAGGGTCCAAACCATCGTGAATTGAATTATTAATTGCTGAGATGTCTATATTTGAATATATGAAGATTTAGTTGTGTTTATAATTGGTGATACGTGTTCCTTTTTGGGAATGGTCGCGTCGTGAAATGATAAAACTTTTGGGGGCTTTGAAATGGTAAAATATTCCTAGAGCACGAAAGTGGAATGATGGTGACATGGTGCCATGGTTATGGAAATGAAAATGTTGTAGGCTTTATTCACATGAGGATAATGGAAATAATTGACTTATGATGAAAAATATAACCATTTCAATGAGGAACCCTCGTAGTTAAATGTATAAGTTATCAGACTTTAGGGTAAGCAAATTTCTTAACTATAGATATTATGCTTATTGATTTGTTGTTAATTGATGTTTTACTTATTCATTATTGATTTCCTATTTAGAAGGGGTATCCTTCACTGAGTTTCATATTCACCAATTTGTTTTAACTTTTAGCCACATGTCATTCTTAAAGGAAAGAATTCAAGGATGCCCAATGACTGTTGTTGAGGATTCTGAAGCTGCGTTGTTATAAAAATTTATAGATTAATTAGGATTTAAGTGTTTATGTGACGTATGTATTGAAGAAAGAATTTCCCTTTATTGGAAAAGAACAAGTATATAATGAATCTTGCGAATCATTTTGGAAATTTATGTAAGTTGGCACCTAGTGTAGCATTGTAATTTTGGAAGAAGTTTCTAAGAGGATGTTGATGTTAGGCTTCGGGGCTAGGTAGACGACCTTAGCCCTTGCCGGTCATGGACACCGGATTTGGGTCGCGACACATCCCACCCTCAACCAGGAACCAAAAGGTCTTGTAGGGCTGTCGCCCTAATTTAGTAGCCTTACTGCCCTACCTATGTCAGTCCACGTAGACTTGCAACCCTACTCCTGCAGATTGCAGCTGGAAACGATAGAGTTTTCATTGCAACCCCCTTGCAAGCAAACGGTCAGGTAAAGTGACTAATGTACAACCATCAGTCTCCCCATGAGTCGGACCCACTTTGTCAGACAGCCTACAAACACCAAGGAGTAACACCCTACATATTGATTATTCATTCTACATTCTTATATTTTAATACCTGCATCATCTTTGCTAACTTAAGTATCAGAGTGGTTTTGCAGATACTCTCACCGTATACCAATTAAACCTACCAGTGAGGCCAACCAACAAACCAAGCAAGGGAGATCAGACTGAGCAAACAATAAGAAATCAGATTAAAGAAGTGCGTTTTTACAGAACAATTTCAATTTCAATATTCACACGAAGAATAAATATGAGGGACAATGTACTCTATACAATAACTCGGTGCAAGAAGAGCCCTCGACATCATTCCAAATCTAAAAGCTTTTATGTTAAAATGCTATTTTTATATTGTTTCGATCATTCCCTTTTATCTTTCAGCAATCCTTGTTAATTTTCAATGCAAATAAGCAGATATCTAATAGTTTAATCTTTCATTCTTTCTTAAATTGTTTTCTCAAAGTAATGCCCCTAGCAAATATAGTATTTGAGTAAAAAATAATGACCCTAGCATCTTCAATGTTATAGCATAGAGCTCTGTGCAAATGGTGCAAAGAATTGCATGATTACAGTCTAGAGAGGTAAAATCTATGCTAAGGTGTATGTAATGGTAGCATAATCAAATAAGTATTATAGAACTTCTATGTACCTACAGACATAATTAAAGAAATGAATTAATATTTTAAGTTAAAATAAAAATAATTATTAATAAAATATAGAAATGTATATAGGTAACTTGTGAAATTTATTTGATAAAACTTTTAAAAATTAGGTGATTAAAGTAGAGAAATGTTTGAGTTATATATATATATATATATATATATATATATATATATATATATATATATATATATATATATATGTAAATGAAGTGACATAATAAGATCCGTACAATACAATTCAAAAAAAGTAGCGATGCTCTAAGGACCCTAACCATGCATGAACCAGGGGGTCTTCGGGTGCTAGCGAACGGTCAGAATTCAATTCAGAGACCAAACTCCAATTGCCTTTATGCATTTCCAGCTTGATTCCAAAGTTTCAATATGCAAATACTGCTATGACTTATGAGACGATATACACACCGTTCCTTCTCAAATGGAAACAAACAAAAAGCCCTGTTATTTTCACTGGGCCAAACCCACGTGTTTATACAACACCAGCCATCAATAATGACTGAAAAATTGAAAAATCCTACCAAAAAAAATCTAACCCCGTACGCGTACCCCAGAAATTAAATCATAGAGAAATATAGCACGAGAAAGAAATACTTGCAGTGTCCAAAACATAGGTAATCAGCATCATGAACATGTGCTTAACATGAAAAGGTTGTCGCGTGATTAAACACCACCAATCTCTCTCGTTTTGATTTTTAATATTTTTAAGTGGGTGGACTGTTGGGGTTGTCGTTTTAGGCATAGATTTCAAGGGCATGAAGGTAGTTGCAATGGAATTAGCGGTGCAGAATGGGCAGGAGCAGAATTATTGATGTACTAGCTGGCTCTAATTATCGAGGAGGAGACCATTCTGGTGGGGTCCAAACCAGGCTGCTTCTTTGTAGCCGTTAATTAGCCTCTCCCACATTATGCATGGGCACGAAAAAAATTAAAAATCGAAATCACATAATGAACCAAGATTTTTGTGAAAAGGATTCAAGTGTGGTTGGGGTAAATATTTATTAATGTTAATTAATTATATATTATCACATTATAAAAATATTTAGATTTTATAGTAACCACTTTAAAAATTACACATGATATGATCTATAGCTGGTTCATAGTGTAAATTTTTTTACACTAATGCATATCGAAATTAAATTGCTATTAAAAATATTTAGCTCTTATTATAATCACTTTAAAACTCACGTAATATGGTTTATGACTAGATAACAATGTAAAAAACGTTCTGCACTAGCTATATACTAAGACTAGGATTTAATTAGTATGAATTGTTAGTATAAAAAAATTTTATACTGTCAATCAATCATTAATTATCACAATGTTAAATATTTTACTTTTATTCTAACTACTATAAAAGTCACCTATATCATGATTTGTGATTGATTGATAGTGTCAAAAAAGATTTACACCAATAATGCATGACAATTAAACTCTTTGAAGGCTGAGTTTAATTTTGATACACTGTCAATGTAAATATGTAAATCTTATTATATTATAATCAATCATAAGTCATCATATATGTATATGAATTTTAATGTTGTTAAGATAATAGTCAAACATTTTTAGTTACGTAACAATTTATAATTTTTTTTATTTATAAAGACAACAATTTATAATTTATTAATAGTATAAAAAATCTGTACATTAACACTGTATAACAATTAAATATGAATCATCATATTATTTAAAATATTGGTTTAAATAAGCTTTTAGTCCCTGAAAAGTTCACCAATTTTGGATTTTGTCCTTGTAAAAAAAATTCTTAGGATTTCGTCCATGTATTTTCGAAAATTTTGTAAATAGTCCCTATTGTTACCGCTGAGTACTAGAAATCATACTAGATGAATAATTTTGTCAATTTTAACCCTATGGCCATAATGTATGATTTTATTTCTACTTTCTAGCCAAATTTTGGAGCAAGTCGGACAAGAACGATAAATTACCTCGGTACACCCTGAGTACTAGATATCATACAAAATGAAGGAATTTAGCAATTTTAACCTTATGTCCCTAATATATGATTTTGTTTCTATTTTATGGCCAAATTTTACAGCAAGTCGGACTGTAAAATAAAATTACCTCGATACCTATGAGTATTAGATAACAGAAAAAGATGACGGTAGGGACTATTTGCAAAATTTGTGAGATCACAGGGACGAAAACCTAAGAAAAAATTTTACAGGGACCAAAACCAAATTTGATGAACTTTATAGGGACCGAAAACTTATATAAACCTTAAATATTTGACTCTTATCATAACTAATTTAAAATTTACTCATACCATGATTTATTATTATCAGTTGATGGTGTAAAAACTTTTACCAGTTTGATAATTTTATTGTTTGATTCACGGCATAAAAACTTTACAACTTTACAAGTCACCTAAAATTTAAGTCGGTAAGCATCATAAATATATTTTTTGTTTCACCAACTTAGATTATATCACTTGAAATGAAATGACACAATTAAAATGAAATGACACAATTAAAGTAGGTGGAATTCTGAATGAGACACCATCCTTGGACGGGTGCTTCCATTTCAACGAAGTTTAGTTGTTGGAGTTAAAAAATGGTTTAATTACTCTGTAGGTCCCTGAACTTTTTGGGAATTTTCAAATAGGTCCCTATACTTTTAAAATTTGTAATCAGGTCCCTGAACTTTTATTTTATTTGTAATTAGGTCCCTATACTAAAACCGTTTTTAATTGGGTCCTCAAACTTTTATAAAGTTTTCAATTGGATCCTCGAACTTTTATAAAGTTTTCAATTGGGTCCCTGAACTAAAAAAGTTTAATTGGGCCCCTATATAAATTCAGGGACCCAATTGAAAACTTTATAAAAGTTCGAGGATCCAATTGAAAACTTTATAAAAGTTCGAGGACTCAATTAAAAACGGTTTTAGTATAGGGACCTAATTACAAATAAAATAAAAGTTCAGGGACCTGATTACAAATTTTAAAAGTATAGGGACCTATTTGAAAATTCCCAAAAAGTTCAGGGACCTACAGAGTAATTAAACCTTAAAAAAATCTATGGTTAGATTTTTTGCGGTTTAAAGTGTGCGCGTTTAGTTGAGACTTGTGACCAAGAAATAGCATGTCTCCCTCTCCTGTGTCCACCTATATAATGTCTTCTCTACCGCCTGCTTCCCTAGGAAAAACCGCTTCGATTCCTCTCTTGACCCTCCCACGCCAACCCTCATTCCCCTTCCTTGCATTGCAATAATCGTTAAACTCTTCCACATTGAAGTTGAAGCCAACCCATCAAAGTACACAACATAAATCTTATCAATTTACACATACCCCATTGTTCATCCTTAATTTGTCCCATTCTCTTCTCACCTACAAATTCACCACCTTTCTTTCTTGTGTTACACTTAACACATTCAGTTCATACAAGTCTAGAGCATCATGATCTCTTCCGTTAAGTACACACCATCGTCTCTCACCTGCTCTTCTTTCTCAAGCAGAAGAAAGCTTCCTCTTCAAAGGCCTCAACTTTCAACATTACCCACCATTCAAAATGTTCAACAAAACACCAACCCCTCTCTCTTCTCTTCCCACAAACCCCTCTATCTTTCATCCACCCCCAGAAGCAGGAACCTCACTGAGTGCCAGGCCTATGAGGCTGATAGGTCAAGGCCACTAGAGATTAACATTGAGTTGCCTGCTGAACAGGCAACTCAGAAGCTCAAAATTGGCTTGTATTTTGCTACCTGGTGGGCTTTGAATGTGGTCTTCAATATTTATAACAAGAAGGTTCTGAATGCTTTTCCTTACCCATGGCTTACTTCTACTTTGTCCCTTGCTGCCGGCTCCCTCATCATGTTAATCTCATGGGCTACAAGGGTTGCTGATGTCCCAAAAGTTAATTTCGACTTCTGGAAGGCCTTGTTTCCTGTAAGAATAATGTCTTACCCCTTTTCTCATTGTTTTTAGGCAATATTTACTGTTCATTATTATAAGTGCCTTGCTAACGAGTGTCCTAAGGGTATTGTTTAAGGATTCTGAACAAGATAATTATTTATTGAAACACTAAGTATATCTTTTCCCAATACATTGAATGCATCATTTCCCATAAAAAATTATTGTTTTAGACTTTTTAAATAATAACCTTAAGATACTCATTAGCATTTTCCTTATTATAATAAGAGGCTGCACCTTGTTTTGTTGACTGATATTTCCTGATTTCATTAATAATTACAAAATGTTAAGTTGATGTTATTTTGTTTTCTGTTTTTATTTTTAATTTGTATGTCAAAACTCAGAACGGTAAAAGCAATCTTTTATTGTTTTTATTATTTTATGTACAAATATTTGAAAATAAGAAACAGAAGAATGTCATTTTTACAATTATAAAACTCAAGGCAAAGCAAACGAACACTAATTTTGCCACTGTGATGCATAAGAACCATTGTTCAAGTAGAAAGATAAATTTGGAGACAACAATCTTATGTTCATATACTTACACACATCAATTTATATTTATATTGTTTTTACTCTCTGATTATGATCTATCTCGTTTTTAACACACATATATTAGATAAGAAAAGCACCTGATATAAGTTAGTAATGCTGTTTCCTTCAGCATCTATGGTGCCAAACGGTGTCAGTTAGTTTAAAGTAATTAAGGGAACCATGATTTTGTGGTACTCACCTTAGAAATGTCAAACTTGGGTGTGCAGGTTGCGGTGGCACACACAATTGGGCATGTTGCAGCAACTGTGAGCATGTCCAAAGTTGCAGTTTCATTCACTCACATCATCAAGAGTGGAGAGCCTGCTTTCAGTGTTCTGGTATCAAGGTTCTTGCTTGGAGAAGCATTCCCTATGCCGGTTTACCTGTCACTGGTGCCAATTATTGGTGGTTGTGCACTTAGTGCTTTGACTGAGCTCAATTTCAATGTGATTGGTAAGACTATTTACTTAATAACAAACTTGAAATTTTCTCATGAGATGCAGAATTTATTTTTCATATAAATATTTTTGGCAGTTCAATTCTCTAAATGGACCACTTCATGTTTCAGGGTTCATGGGGGCTATGATATCAAATTTGGCATTTGTGTTCCGGAATATATTCTCAAAGAAGGGGATGAAGGGAATGTCTGTTAGTGGAATGAACTACTATGCTTGTCTTTCCATATTGTCTCTATTAATTCTCACACCTTTTGCCATTGCTGTGGAGGGCCCCAAGCTGTGGGCTGCTGGCTGGCAAACAGCTGTGTCTCAGATTGGTCCCAATTTTGTATGGTAAGCACAGCAGTCTGCAAATCTCAGCTATTATTTGTTTTCTCTTCATCTTTTTCCAAATGTAGTTGGATTAATATGGATGGTCATTCTGTTTGCTAACAAGCAAACTCAATTTGAATAAGTTCTATGTAAGTTGAATATGTAGGAGCTCCTTTGCTTAAAATTTTAGAAGCATGAGATAGATTAATCAATTTCAGGTAGGCCTAGCTAGAATTAGTTTAACTATAGATGTATGGAAATTTTAAAAATTATAGAACATGTCTTGGTTATGATAAAAGATATAATATTAGTACAAGGTTAGCATAAAAACACAAATTTTAAACTAAGAGAGAAATCTATTTTTAAAGTTAGCATGGCTTTTTGAAAATATGATAAAATGTTACCATTTATCTAACTATTGTGGCATTTCCATCTATAATAGTTCAAAAAGTAAAATTAAAAAGTTATAGAACACGGCTAGGAGTGTCTGAAAATATCTGTGAAGTGTCCGATATGGATACATATCCGAGATGGACACTACAATCATCTTGAAGTATCTGTGCTTCATAGGTTATAATTGAAAAGGAATACACAGACCATTCTATAGTATGAGAAAAGCATGGTGATTTAATTTGAGTAAGTCAGTTAATTGACTGAATACTAGAGAGTGACTAGTTTCTAGTGGGTATATTTTATTGCATTGATATTGGCTAATTCTGATTCAGATCCCGAGTCTCTTTCTTTTCTCCCTAAAATTTGTCTTTGTATTTGTAATATTGGTGGAACAGAAATTTTTTCCTGTTTGATTTTGGATAGTTCCAGAACAATTCTAATTGTGTTGCTTGTTTCATGTTGCTGGCAAATTTAAACTAAATCAATTTTCTTCATCAAATGTTTAACTGGCATACTTCTGGGTTTTGATTTTTGCAGGTGGGTAGTTGCCCAGAGTGTCTTCTACCACTTGTATAATCAAGTCTCTTACATGTCTCTTGATCAGATTTCTCCCTTAACATTTAGCATAGGGAACACAATGAAGAGAATTTCTGTAATTGTCTCTTCCATCATTATCTTCCACACGCCAGTTCAGCCCATCAATGCTCTTGGGGCCGCCATTGCAATTCTTGGCACCTTCCTCTATTCACAGGTGCATTCTTGTTTTCTTTAAACTAAGTTTGTTTCTTTGTACCTTGAGGATCCTAAAGGCCATAATGCTTCATGTATTGACATGACTATTTTTTGTTTGCTTTTGTTGTATATGACAACCCTGTTTGAGACAGATTTAAAGGAATGATTTATAGAAATTCTATATCTCTCAACACGGGAAACCACAATCACAAATCTTTAATGTATTTTATGTGAAATTTAAGGCACTTAAATCTGTGCAAACAACAAAGAGAACTCAAAGATATGTATTGTCTGGTGTTCTTTTATAATGAAAATTTTAAGGCAAATTAAAATTGTGTTCATGAACAACACTACAACAGAACTTACACTACCCACAACTATTGCTTTGCATGTGGGTCTTTCCATAATTTGATGGCTCTCTAATGGTTGTATGAGTAGCCGGATTATCACTGTTTACATGGTTCTTTGTCTATGACATTCTATTATTAAATAGTTTACTTCTCAATTAGTTTGCATATGTCGGATATAACTGACATCTTTGTATTGATTCTGTGAACAGGCTAAACAGTAAGGTGGTAGTTTTGAAGTTGTTATGATGTGTTACAAGTGAAGGATAACTCATGGCTGGAGCTCAAAGTGTCACTGATGACTCTTTGATGTTATTAGAGAGTGTATTTTTGTGGTCAACAGGAATTCAAGCTGCTTTCTTTGATGCCATAGTGATAGCATTTGTAATCACGTTTTGATCAGGTTGACTGTGTAAATTAGCTTTTCATTGCTTTCCTGTAATATGAGGTTGAGAAAATGTATTGGAGTGCACTAAATAAGAATGATGTGACAGAACAGTTTACATCTGGAGGCTGAAAGTATGTAAAGGATTTCTTGAAAAATCTATTGTATAATAAAGTAGAGTAACTCAGCTTCACAAGGTACTATCAAGCACCAATCACAACACTTCTTTGGATACATGTACATCTACTTATATGCATTTAATATCTAGTCTTAAAGACAAGCTGTATTTCATTTTTGTTTCAATAATAAAAAGAAAAACATTTAATATCTAAATAACTACATAATTATTTAATAAAAAGAAATATAAGGGTGATGCACCGCTTTCTCTTTCTAAGATTCTGATTCCGACAATGATTCACACATTCCATTGAGAGTAGAGGGTATTCGACAACAAAAGGTGGAAATCCAACATCGTTAGTATAAATTTGATGGAAATGATTGACATTGTATAAGGTTGACAACTTAGAGGATCAAATCATAGGGTTAATTAAATAGATAACCAACTTGGAAAAAAAAAGATCGAGGAAAAAAATGTATTTTTGCCTTTGTTTTTTATATTTCATACACAACGAAACAAAAGTCCAAAAGTTACGAAACAAACATTATTCAAGTTGGCGATGTATATGGTGGACTCGTTGAAGTGGGATGATGCATGATGCAATAGAGTGGAAAAGAAAAGAGTATATCACTCTATTATTGGGAAGTTTTAAAGAGGGAATGGAGGGAGATTTCATTCCATTACTAATAGAGGCCTTTTGCCTTGCGATTCATCAACTCAGGATAGGAAATATGATGAAAACCCTTTGTCTTCGTTGGATCCATTCTTATCCTATCAAATTTTATAAATTCTTATTATATAAATCTTTTAAAATTCAAATATATAAAATCCTGATAAAAATCTCATAAATCCTTAAATTTCTAAACAGTATTTTAAAATCTACTAAATTTATTTTGTCAAAATACGACATGGTCATATCCTATTCTCAATAAATAAAAAATAAAAAATTTAAGACACAATTGTGTTCTCGTGTCTGTGACCGTGTCTATATACAATACGTTTATTTGGTGATTCGTTGAGAAGAGGGAGAAGACCATCCACGGTGGGGTAGGGATGGTGATGGTGAGAGGGAAGAGGTGGAGGTGGGTTTTTCTTTTTCTACAAGAATTTCTCAAACTACTCTTATAAATCGATAAATATTACAATTCATCACTCAATTATAATTGTCAATACAATTTGTGATCCATTGGTGGACTGTTTACCACTAATTAGGATTCACAATAAAACTGACCATGGTAAGATCAACTGACTCGTTAGATTTGACATTGAGTATATTATCTGTACATACTTACAGATACATCATATCATATATGCTTAATTTTTATTGTTAGATTATTACTTTATTTTTTATATAATTATACTCTGATTATGTCATGTATCCTAAACTAGTGTTTTTAACCCGTGCGTCGTCAATTTTCCTTTTAACTAAATTGTTATAATTTCTAATCATTACTTTAATAAGCCTCAATGTTGGATTCTATTGTTCGGCTGACTTGGCAGATTGTCCGCAAATTTAGGGGGGAAGGGGGTGTAATGAGTTTTTAATTGTTTATTTCTTTCTGATTTTTGATTTTTGATTTGATTAGTTAAAGTTTTTCTATTTTGCTTCCTCACATAGGAAGGCAAGCATTGATTGGGATATGACATTGACAATAGGAGTTATGGTCAGGCAGGTCAGTTAGCTTTTTTTTCTGCTTATTTTATATTTTATTTCTAGGGATAATCATTTTCCCTATTCACGTTTTTCCGCTTCCTTAGCCCATCTTTTCTCTTTCTTCTTTCACAAAGTTTCTTCTGCACTCTCCCTTCTCCCACGTCTTATCACATTTCCTCTCTAATTCTACCTCTACCTCTACCTCTCTTCGTCATCAGGTAATGGAAATTATTATTTTATTTTTATTATTGTATAATTTTTTTCTCACTTACATTCTAGTTTTTTATTTAATTGATTCATTATTATTGATGTTATAAAAATGGATTTTCAAGTTTATGATCGAAAGAATCCTTTATTTGTTGAAGATGAACGTGAAGATATTTATTTAGTAATTATTGTTTATTTGCATATACTAATTTAATTTATTTGCCATTTTTTTTAATTTTTTTTCCATGTTGACTAATTTGTTAAACTTTTTTTTAGATTGTCTAGACTTCGGAGGAATGAACCGGTGTTGCGAACATTGTGGCTCAATGGTTTGGTTTGAGGAGCGGTCAAGAAAACATAAAAATAATTCCATAGTAGAATTTTGAATATGTTGTATGAATGAAAGGCCACATTACCATATTTGGCCAGGCCACCTACTTTGGTTTAGAGTTTAATATATGTAGTAATAATGAAAATAATTTTATTTGTGATAGTAATAATAATTATTATGATAATGAAAATAATGTACAGTAAATTAAAGTAATAAGTATAATGTCTATATTATTATAATAAATGTTTAATTTTATATGTATTAAAAAAATTAAATTGCACATGCTATTAGTTTAATAATTTTTATATTGCTTGGTAATTATATATAGTGATGCATTGTTAAAAAATATTCATTCTATAAATTTTTCTACACTATCATAGAAAAAATTAATGTACGCATAATACTGTCTATATATTTTTTATAATAATATAATTTTTTTAATTATCAATATTATCAACATTATAAAATTTGAAAGAAATTTATTTAATAGAAATTTTAGCCGTGGAAAGAATGTTAAAGAAACAAATTGAAAAAGGAAAAACATGTGTGTTTAAATAATCCCCATTACTTCCCATAAAAACATTACATTATTATTATATATACGATATATTATTATAAAAATAATAATTATTTTGTTTGAAATATTAATAATAATAATAATAATAATAGTAATAATAATAATAATATTTGTAGCATTTGTAGAGACCATAACCACACCCAAATTCAATTTTAGTTGAATTAATTTAATTTGGATCTGCTATTTTTTTTTAAAAATAACTTAATGAACCAAATCAATTAAATATAATAAGTTAAAATTTTATTTTATCAAACCCTGAATAAAACAATCTTCTAAACACTCGTAATTTGAGGATTGACGAATGTTAAAGAAACAAATTGAAAAAGGAAAAGCATATGAGTGGGGAAAATAATCCTCATTACTTCCCATAAAAACATTAGATTATTATTATATATACGATATATTATTATAAAAATAATAATTATTTTGTTTGAAATAATAATAATAATAATAATATTAATATTTGTAGCAATAATTTTGTTAGCGAATATCGGTAAGTTTTTTTGGTCACTTGAAATTTTTGCAGAGACCATAACCACACCCAAAATCATGAACTAAATAGTAATAATAATAATAATAATAATAATAATAATAATAATAATAATAATAGTATTTTATTAGAGATAATAATATAAGTAATAATAATAATATTTTCAGTCAAAAAAAAAGTAATAATAATAATAATAATAATAATAAAATACTGTCAATATCTATAATGATATTTAAATAATTTTAAAGCAATTAATCAAAATAATTTTCTGTTTTAAATATTTTATAAGATTAAATTTATTCCCAAATAAATATAGTGAAAAAATTAATCATTATCAAACAAATATATAAATAACATGCAATGTTTTATTTGGATCCAAAAAGTCAAAGACTGAATTTCCATTTTGAAAATGAAAATGAGAAGTAAGAACTGAATGGGGAAGGGCGTAACTGGGGAGGGGCAAAAAAAATGAAGAAATGGGTAGTGCGAAATGAGGAGAAAGAATACAAAATGGTGAAGAAGGAAAAAAAAAAATAAATATCTAAAGCATGATTAGGAATTTAGGATAGAACATGTCCTACTTATGGGTGGTGTATTCAATCACCTTTTTCCTGCAGGGAAGCAGGTAATGTACCATTACCACTGGTATTTTATTTTTAAATTTTTATTATTATAATATAATAAGCTCAAAAATTCCACAGCATGACACTAGCGGTTGCTGTTATAGGAACAGTAGCTGGAAACTTCACAATTGATCAATTGTATCGATGTATCGATGTGGGATGATGTTTCACATGTAAATATGCAAGTATAATTTTCCAGATATTTTTCCATTTGTACCCTGTCTAAGTCCATGTGCATCTTTCAAGCTATATATGCCAAAATCAAAGCAAACAATTTAAAACCCAATGATTTTAGTCCGTGTCAAGTGTGTAACTGTCACGTTTCTCTTTTTTTTGGTAGATTGTCAAGTTTCTCTTTAATCCTGCCAAGGATCACTTGATGCCTACATGTGAGACATGTGATGCATAAGTTCTGTTTCTATGATGCATGGCTATCATGGGTTCTCAAGTCTAGCTAGCACAGCACTCTTCGTATATTTATTAATTACTTGACACCCCTTGCACACACACACGCGCAACAAATTAAACACAGCCAACATGGAGCTACCACTCCTAGTGCATCATGTCCTATTTGGACTCAGCTTCTGTTTCTCAATTTTCATGGGATCATGTAATATTATATCCCTGAAAGAGAATGATGGTTCATCTCCATTTCCAAGCAACTTCCTTTTTGGAACTGCATCTTCTTCTTATCAGGTTCTTTTTGCCCTCCTTTCCCATCCAATTATATGAGATTATATATATTTTCTATGACTGAATTAATTAAGAAAAAAATTGATTACTTACCATGTCAAGTCATGATTTTGTAGTATGAGGGAGCTTATTTGACTGATGGTAAGGGACTAAATAACTGGGATGTTTTCACTCATAAGCCAGGTTCAGATTCTTACCCATCTACTACTTTGACACCCGATTTCCCCAAAGAAAAAGAAAAAGGTTCCTTCCTTTATTTCTCACTAGGCAGTTATATTTCAGGTACTATAATGGATGGAACCAATGGTGATATTGCTGTTGATCATTACCACCGTTATCTGGTATTCTACTTTTTGTTGAAGCCTGTCTCCGAACATGTTTGGTAGTTGTTTTTCATGCTAAAAGTTATTTTTCAATAGAAGTTGATATATTTGGTTAAACTGATTAAATTGTAACATAATTTTTTTTAGAAAAAAGTTGTTTTTAGAAAATCTAGAAGTTTGAAGCTTATTTTAAAAACTTTTAGATTATTTTGAACTCAATAACATTCTTTTTCTTTCAGTCGTACAAAACTAACTATCAAACAAATATTATTAAATTATAAATAATTGTATACCATTTTTGTAATTTCCTATAAAAAGTGATTTTTTAACCTAATTCAAATGAAATGGGTTATCTTAAAATCGTTTTTCAACAAACTCATCCAAACATAAAATTGATTCTATTATAATTGATAACCAATTATAACAATAATCAATCATGCATATAATCAATTATGGAAATAATCAATTTTTCATAGTTAATTCAAACATACATTTAGAAGATTTGGAAGCTTATTCGTTATTTTCTTCCGTTTAATTTTTTTCCCTCTGAAATACAACTATCGGTTGTCACAAAAATGTAGAAAATAAATTTAAAGTATTAACTAGTCCAGTTAGTAAAATTCTCTACGGTTAATTGCGACAATTTATGTTTGGATCGATCTTGCCTTCATTCATCTGCAAAATATGAGGAACACCACCCTCTCTTAGCTACTCAAATAGATACCCAAATTCTTTAGCCAGAATTTAGGATCAGTTATGTATAACAGATTGTTTTTGTGAGCCGGGGGGGGGGGGGGAAGCAAATTTTGTTTAATATTATATACTATAAAAAAATGATTTTTTTTTTATCAATAAAAAAATGAACGTGCATTTAAATGAAAATATAAGTAAATAAACTAAATATGCAATGGAACTTACAAAAATGCTTTTCTTCTTCTTCTTTTTTTCCCCTTCCTTTTTATGCAAAAAGAAAAAAATACAATGTCCAATCAGATATCCAATTTGATGATAAAAAAACCACTATTAATTGAATAATAAAAAGTAAGTTTTACGAAAATGACATCTTTAATCTATAAACAATATATTTCTATCCCCTCTACAAGGTTATTTTGTCATTTGTCATCTTCCCTATGTACAAAATATTGCCATGTGTCATATTGCAAGTGTCAACACTACAATTTTTTATTTATTTATGTTGCTCCATTTTTTTTTTGATTTATTATTTTTATTTATTTATATAAACTTAACAAAAATTAGATAATTAGATAATATTAATGATCTGCTTGAAGATTTGACATTTGATTTGATATTTGATTTAAACAATACAATCATATCCCACATGCAATGTAGTTTTACCATTTGTCATCTTCCCTATGCATGAAATGTTGTCATGTGTCATATGTCAAGTGTCAACACTACAATTATTTCGATTAATTATTATATTTATAAACTTAACAAGAAATAACACACTACAAAATAAAAAATGAATGAAAATTATCGAAATTGAAATTTAAAGTTTAAATGTAACTAATCTTATCTAACTATTTAGTTTATTTCGATTTTAATTTCAAATTTAAGGTCATACAAGATGTATTTACGTAAATATTATGAAAGTTGAAATTAAATTTAAGTTATGTGAATTAAAATTAAATTTAAATAAATGTATCAAATCTCACTTTTTAAATAATTCATATTTTCAGAAATGTATTTAAACTTATTTGAATGACTACCAACATCTGGTTAGTCCAAGTAGCAAGTGACTTTGGCACCTTAAGCAAGTGGTCATGAGTTCGAATCTTGTCTCTTGTATATGAAGAAAAACCTGGTTGGGAGGGGAGAACCCATCTTGTGTGCCTCTCAGGTTCCCCGATGGAGATTAGTCACTGCGAACAGTGGTGGATAATTCGTACCTATGTCATGGTTATAAAAAAAAAACGTATTTGAATGACTAATTTTAAATGTATTTTATGTTAGTTACGTAAATCTATATTTACTTCATTTCAATTTTAATCAATGTTGCATCTTGACCAATATCTTGGTGATTATTAAAACAAATTTTAATTTCATTAAGAAATGATATATGTAAGACTATATTGTAACATCAAAAATATATGTCACAATACAATTAATTTCTTTTTAAAAATTTAAATTATTTTTAAATTATTAACATGTATATCATAATTAGCACTAAGTTATAGTTTTTTTTAATAACTTTATCTCCATAATGAAGCTAAATAATTTTGTTACTAATTTTTGTTTATCTATTATTTATGCTAGAAATGTTTGTGTTATATATATATATATATATAATACAAAGCAATCCTTGAAAAATTTGTCATGTGTTAGTTTCCACCTGTGATTATCATATCTTTTTTATTTTGTATTATATTCATACAAATATGAAAAAAAAAAAAAAATATTTATGATTTTTCCCGTGAAGCCTAGTTTTTTTTTCTCCAGAAATAAGCATCTTCTTTTCATCTCTTTCCTTCTTTTGTCTCATGAAAATGAATCACTACGTCAAAATCAAGCGTGCGTCCAAACCTAAAAAGTGCTTGCATGACCCACCTTGTTAGTTGTTAGCATAATTATGCCAACGATTACAAATATTGCGGGGACGGAACAATGCCCACCCTACCTTTAACTGTCTCTCAAAATGACATTATAAATAATGAATTGTCATATTATTAAAATATTTAACTTTTATAATAAGGTAAATAGTAACCAGTGTCTTAAGTATATTGGTAAAAAAATAAAGATAAAAATTATATATTGAGAAGTGATGAATTTAATTTTTTCAAAGTTTAAAAAGTTACAATTCTCAATTCAAAATTTCTATTTTTTAATTCTTTAATCAATATCCTTAGGACACTGGTTAGCAAGATCTTTATAATAACTATTTTAAAAGTCATATCATTCATACCATAACACTACAACATTTTTGCTTCATGGGAATGATTAAAAAAATGTTGTCTATAGTATAAAAAATGTTGCCTAAAAGTATAGGCAGTAGTTTTTAAGAGTTATCTATTCGAGCGATACCTATTATATAAGGCAACAGTTTTATGCATCTTATGACAACACTTTTGTTAATTAGTACAGTTGCCTGTTCTACACGAATAGGGAACAGTTGTTAGGTGAACCTAGCGCAACTCTTTTGTTAATTAGTACAGTTGCCTAAAGGTCCAAATGCAACATTTCTTAAATATTACCGTGACTTATAGGCATCAAAGGTAATTTTTAATTTATGATTAATTGATAAAATAAAAAATTCACATCAAAGGTATATAAAAAATTAAACTCCAACTTTATTTGATTATTCAAAATATATTTAAAATGGATATTTTATTATATTGCTTTTATTCATATGAAATGCACATGCCTTCTATCTTTACAATCATTAGCATCTAAGGGTGCGTTTGAGTATACATCTTATTTAAAACGTTTATGTAATAAATTAACTAAGATAAAAACAAATTATTTTCATAAGTTTCTTTGACAAACTTATAGAAAAAACTAGAAAAAACTTATAGAAATATTATAAATTATTTTAAAACCTATTTATTTAGATTTATTATTATAACTTATTCTAAGCTTCCTATAAGCTTTTTCAAACACATCCTAAATGCATGATTTACCTATTTCAATCATGACTTGTAACCAAAAAAAAAATCATGACTGCTAATTATTTATGGTTATTTTTCTTCTATTGTATTATTTTTTTATTGTTATTAATATTGAAATATAGGAAGATGTGGATCTCATGGAGCACATCGGAGTCAACAGCTATCGCTTTTCACTATCATGGGCCAGAATTTTACCCTGCAAGTTTTCCATTCCTTCGGTTCAAGAAAATTTTACAAATTACATTCAATAATTCTTTGACTAACCCTGCATTCTAACTTTAATCCAGGGGGTAGATTTGGTCAGGTGAACAGGGCTGGCATCGATTACTATAATCGGTTAATTGATGCACTTGTCGATAGAGGTCACTTTGTGCAACTCAACTTCGTCCGCGTTCTAAACAAAATCCCAAATTGGCACTATTTTATTTACCAGTGAATCGTTTCCCTTCTTTAAACTTTGTATTTTTCTGTTTTCAGGAATAGAGCTCTTTGTCACAATAACACACTATGACATTCCTCAGGAACTTGAGGACAGATATGGAGCTTGGCTAAGTCCTAAAATTCAGTAAGTACATCCTATCACCATATGACAACATAAACGGAGAGGTAGGTCACTAATTTTTTTTTTTAACATTCAATTGTTCAATTTTGGTTTGAGATAGGTAAAACACTTTTTAAAGGTTTAATTACTTTATTGATTCTTGAACTTTTTGAAGAAAAAAAATTAATTAAATAGGTTCCTGAACTTTAAAAGTTTGCAATTGATTATCTAAACATATAAGAGTTTATGATTGAATCCCTCGTACACATCTCTGTTATGGTTCAATCAAATTTTCGTTAGGATTTCGTTAAGTGATCCATCCACTCATACATTTGTAAAAATCGACAAAATAATTAAAGCTTTTTCAATTGCAATTTTAGGATTCAAACCCTACAAATTGTAGATTTGGTTTGCCTAGATAGCAGTTCACTTATATGCCACCAATATTTTTGGTAGGTCATAGCTAATTTGGTAAAGTGAAGTATCATTTTTTCAGGGAGGATTTCATGTACTATGCAGATATATGCTTCAAGTATTTTGGAGATAGAGTCAAATATTGGGTCACCTTTAATGAACCCAATGTTGCAATGATTCGTGGTTATAGATCAGGGATGTGGCCACCATCTCGTTGCTCTGGCTCATTTGGAAACTGCAGTTATGGGGATTCAGAGAAGGAGCCTTTCATTGCAGCTTCTAACCTTATCTTGTCTCATTCAGCTGCTGCTCATGTGTACAGAACCAAATATCAAGTAAGATAATCAATAATATATTTCCAGTTTATCATTTGGTGATCTATCACAATTCACAAACATAGTGTTGATTAGTCATTCCTATTTAACTCCACTTCTGAGAAAGCAGTTGGTATTTCTAATTAATTAACGTGCTACTCAAATATCAGAAAAATCAAGGAGGAATAATTGGAATTGTCATGAATGCTGAATGGTATGAACCATTCAGCAACTCCACGGAAGACAAGTTAGCTGCTGAGCGAGGTCAATCATTTTATCTGAATTGGTAAAGCCTTAACTATTTTGGTTATTTGATTTGATGAGTTCTAATCTCGATGGCTTCTCAATTTTTTCTAAGCTCGTTGGTGACTGAGGTATGTTCTGTTGGAGAATGCATGCAGGTTTTTGGACCCAATTATATTGGGGAAGTATCCAGCAGAAATGCATGAAATTCTAGGACCTGACCTCCAACCATTTTCAGGATATGATAACCAAAACCACAGTGGATTAGATTTCATTGGGTTAAATCAGTATACCAGTGCCTATGTTAAAGACTGCATCTTCTCTGCTTGTGAGCCAGGACGAGGGTCTTCGAAAACAGAAGGTTTTGCTCTGATATCTGCACAAATGAATGGCGTCACCATTGGAGAACCGGTATGAAATTTTATAGCTTAAATTAAATAACACATTCAATTTGGTAAACCATATATTAAGAAAATTGCTAGACAGTTTTTTGGTTCTTAGATTGATGAGTGGTTCTTATCATTTTGTTTCATCTAATTAACAACTTAGCACCCTTGAATTATATTAAAATTATGGTTAGTTTCTCTAGCCAGGTAGCATTACTCCCACAATATAATCAATGATAGGGTGTTAATGATGCAGACTGCACTTGACTGGCTTTATGTTCACCCACAAGGAATGGAAAAGATAGTGAGTTACATAAAGAACAGGTACAACAATACACCGATCTTCATTACCGAAAATGGTGAGTAGGAATTGGTACATGATATGCTCCTATATTAATGCCACGATCCGGCCCCTTACAAGGATGTAATTGTGATGTAGGACTTGGGACGAGGGAGAACCTTAACCCAACCACTAATGATAAAATCAATGATGTCAGAAGGGTGGAGTACTTAAGCAGTTACTTGGATTCCCTCGCAATAGCAATAAGGTTTTGGTGTTAAACTCTTGATCTTTTAAGAGTTAATGATCTTATGACAGAAAAACGAGTTAATTTATAAAATAATTACTCGTTTTTAGTAAATGAAACTCGACAAATTGGAACTTGAATTTTGTGTGTACAGGGAAGGAGCAGATGTGAGAGGCTACTTTGTGTGGTCCTTGCTTGATAACTTTGAGTGGACTTACGGATATAGCATAATGTTTGGACTTCATCATGTGGACTATGCCACTCTCAATAGAACCCGAAGATTTTCGGCATCTTGGTACAAAAACTTCATTGCTGAACATAAGGCTCGCGCAAGCATGAGGCCAGGGCATCCTCAAGAAAGCTGAAACAATAGAAATAATATATATCAAGCAGTCCTTTTCATTATCGCATTATTGCTTCTTGGGGGTGAAAGTCTTAGGTGATTATCTCAAATATATGGAAGAAAGCTGTATTTCTTGAGTTTTACGCATGGATGCAAAGGAAAGGGACAGGGTTTGGCAAGTTGTGAGAAACGTGTGTGATATTATATTGAAGTCAATCCAACCCTCATTGACTTTTTGTCCTTTATTACCACCTCAGAGTTTAAAAGAAAAGAAAATAAAGAAATAGACCAAGCTATAGTTATGTTTTTCCCTTGTCAAAATTTAATAAGCATAGAAATTATATATATATATATTATATATATATATCAACATGTGGTTGGTCCAAGTGATAAGCATTTGGACACATTGTGTGCCTGACAGGTTCTCGATGGAAGTTAGTCACTGTTAACGGTGGTGGATACTTCGTACCTATGTCACACACATACATATATATGTATAGATACATACACACATGTATGTATGCGGGTGGAGATCCTCTCCATCATGCGCATAATAATAACGAAACAAAATATTTAGAAAAGATGAGATTAGAATCAAATTGGAAAGTAGAGTTTAATGGTTGTTGCACATGCACCTATATTTTTATAATTTTAGTTACTATTTTTTAAGGTTTTAGTGTGATAGACTTAAGTAAGTAATAAATTAAAATTGGTATAATATGCTATAAACATCCATATTTCCGTCTGATTGATGATTATAATCCAATGTCAACATTGTCATTACCAAGGTTTTATGGTTACAGCCTTAGATGAAAGATTATAGCTTGTTCCATCATATTTGTTTTGTCTTAATGGATAAAGATCTGTTGTCCCATTTTCTTGTCCCCCACCTAATGACAATTTGCCATTTGATGAAATAAAATCATAATTCATTAACGCATGTGCACATCCCCAGCTTTTGATTGGTAGGAGATATCAAAATACCATTTTTTGGGACTGCACAATCTTGTTCTGTCTTAATATCTATACTTTTCTTCTTCATTTACAACATAATATAATATACTAGAGTATTTAACATTCGAAGATTTTTTTAAAAGCTTTTGAAGAAATAGTGTATTACTTCTTCTTCTATTGATTGTGTGGTTCAAATTAGTAGAATAGACTTTTTTACTATAACAGTACGCGTAGCATCATAGACCATTAGTTCTAAATTCGTACATGAAAGTTAGTCTATAGAGTGCTGCTAACTTGACACACTCAGGCGACATCATACGCGACATCATGCTACAGTAGCGCACTGTAGCGCTACTGTAGCGGCACTTTTTTTTTTTTTTTTTTTTAACAATTTTAAATTCTTGAACTTTTTTAAAAAGAAAAAATTTATTTCTAAAAAAACTCATTGCCACCAGATAGGATGAACTGAATTCACCAGATATTTGTACCTGATTCACCAGATATTTGCACAGTTACTTAAAGAAAAATTTTATTTCTAAAAAAAACTCATTCACCAGATAATGAACTGAATTCACCAGATATTTGTACCGATTCACCAGATATTTGCACATACTTAAAGAAAAATTTTATTTCTCAAAAAAATTCATTCACCAGATAATGAACTGAATTCACCAGATATTTGTACATGATTCACCAGATATTTGCACATACAACCAAAAAATTTATTTCTCAAAAAAATTCATTCACCAGATAATGAAACTGAATTCACCAGATATTTGTACATGATTCACCAGATATTTGCACATACTTAACCAAAAAATTTATTTCTCAGAAAAAATTCATTCACCAGATAATGAACTGAATTCACCATATATTTATACCTGATTCACCAGATATTTGCACATACTTAACCAAAAATTTTATCTCAAAAAAAACCCATTCACCAGATAATGAACTGAATTCACCTATATTTGTACCTGATTCACCAGATATTTGCACATACTTAACAAAAAAAATTTATTTCTCAAAAAAAAACTCATTCACCAGATAAATGAACTAAATTCACCAGATATTTATACCTGATTCACCAGATATTTACACATACTTAACCAAAAAATTTATTTATAAAAAAAACATTTTATAATAAAAAACTACAAATTGAAAAAAAAAAAAAAAAAAAAAAAACACCCCGCTACAGTGCCGCACAGTACAGCTACAGTGTCGCACATACGATGTCGCGTATTTGATGTCGGGAAACTGTGTTCAGTTATCATTTTTCTAGTCTAAATATCTGTATCTATCAAGCATGTAAACTCAAAAAAGTAAAGCTCTCTTGGGGTGAAAGTCTTAGGTGATTATCTCATATATATATATATATATATGTAAAGTCATGCATTTTAACTGCGTTGTCGACTTTCTATTATGTGAAACAGAAATTGAGACAGAGACGGGTCATAGAGAGAAGATACATAGTGATCCATGTATTTTGTTTGGTGGGATAATACAAATTAAATGTACCACAAATCTGTATAATAGATTCTAGTCGGTTAGAAAAACATTACTCCCTCCGGTCTATAATGTAAGCAAAATTTTTTAAATTTTTGATCCAAAATATAAGCAAATTTCAACTACTTTCTTTTCATTTAATGAAGTTATTCTCAAAATACTCTTCATTTAATACAAATTTTGTTTTTCCAATGACTCATTTTATTCTCAATAACACAAGCTTAATAAATAAGAGGAATGGTAATTTAGGTAACAAACTTAATTTTTTATTCTCAATGACTCTTTTAAATGAGATCAACTAACTATCTTAATATGTGTGTCCCATTTAATTTTTGTTTATAATAGAGACCGGTTATAATAGAGACTGGAGGGAGTATGAATTATCATGATGTCACGCTAATAAATGCAAGTGGGACAGCATATATATATGTTGTAGCGTATTCGGTTGGGTGATCATTTTTTGTCTTTACTTTTTCCCACGTTTTTCTTGGATGAATATAATCTGTTTTAAGGAGGCATCTTTGGTACACGACCCTATATCGTGGAACAATGGTGCACCACCCACTTATCATTCTCTTCAACCAATGAAAGGCACCTATACGTAGTCCATTAATATAAGAGATATAGAAAAGTGCAATGGGGTTTTCTTCATTTCAGAAAGCCATGCCTATCCCTCTGGAGATACTGTTGTTATTGTTTCCTCTGCTCACAACATGTGCTCTAGCAGCAATCTCAGACCAGTCTCAGTTCCCCACCAGCTTTCTCTTTGGCACTTCTTCTTCTTCTTACCAGGTTTAGTTACTACCTTTTGCCAGCACAATCTTCACATATTATTAACCGGGACCCACTCACCATATCAGTGAAGCCTTTCTATTCTGATTGTGGTTGATTTAATATTTACTCTTCGCAGTATGAAGGTGCTTACTTGACTGATGGCAAAGGGCTGAACAACTGGGATGTCTTCACCCACAAACCAGGTGATGAGATTACCTTTCTAACATTATATGGATTTTTAGCTTTTATGATAAGAAAGTGTTGATGAGGACAATGAGTGTGATACCAAAGTGAGATTTTTATGATTTTGGATTAAGGCCTGGTATTGGTAACTCGTTATTGTTGTTTCTCTTTTTTAGTTCATATTTTACATGTCTCTTGTGTCAGCTTCGACTTTTATAATAAGCCAAGATAATAATATATTGCAGGTAGTATATTTGATGGAAGTAATGGCGATGTGGCGGTTGATCAATATCATCGTTATCTGGTACATATATTGAAGTCAGTTCTAGATGTTATTTTAGCATATTTTTATGCGTCACTTTCACCTCACTCTAATTAGTTTCTGCATATGATTTGTGAATATTAGACAAAATAAAAAAGAAGCAAATCCCATATACGATTTTAGTGTAAAGAAAATGTAAAAGAAAAGTTTCTAATAGTTAAAGCAAAGTTATTGACGTTTCAAATTTTAACGTGGAACAAAAAAACAGGACCACATAGATCTAATGGAAGCTATCAAAGTCACTAGCTACCGGTTTTCAATTTCATGGGCAAGGATTCTACCAAGTATGTTTCTTGTTGTAATAAAAACTCACTGACATATTCCAACTTGGAAGATATAAATTACGTGCAGACTCAAGACTCAAAAATAAAATTTGCAATGATTGTGAACAGAAGGAAGATTTGGAGAAGTAAACTTGGCGGGTATCAACTACTATAATAGACTTATAGATGCTCTGCTGCTCAAAGGTTCAATTTCAATTTTCCTATGCCAAATATATGTGTATAGAGAGAACCCCTCATTCCTTTTATCTGCTACATTTGTTCTCAATTGTGCAACTCACAGGGATCCAACCGTTTGTAACATTATCTCACTTTGACTTCCCTCAAGAACTTGAGGACATAATATTATCCTATCACATGCAGCTGCAGTTGATATTTATAGAACCAAATACCAGGTAAATTGGTTACATAATCTCAGTAAGACCACAAGCAAAGAGAAAATTTTTATGACTTATGCTAAATATACCAATCAAAATGAAATAATTAGGAGCTGTTATGGTACTACTTTTACAAATTAATATAATGGGAAATAGAGGGGAACACTATAGAACATTGTTAACTTACCATATTATTGATGGCACATCCAGAATGAGCAAGGGGGACAAATTGGCATCGTCATACACTCTAATTGGTATGAGCCCTTGAGCAATTCCACAACAGATAAATTGGCTACTGAAAGAGCTCTATCATTTGACATAAATTGGTAGAGATTCCTTGTTTATACTTCATTCAATTCCCAAATAAAGCTTGCATGATGTTTAATTCTAAGTGTATAAATATTTAACGATATTAATTCAGGTTCTTGGACCCAATCATATTTGGTAAATATCCAACAGAGATGGAAATGGTTCTTGGAACAATCTTACCCACTTTTCCAGCAATGATAAGGAGAAACTGAAGGGTGGATTGGATTTCATTGGCATCAATCACTATGCAAGTTATTATGTCCGAGACTGCATCCAATCAGTGTGTGAACCTGGGATTGGGACCTCCATCACAGAGGGTTCCTATCAAGGAACTGCACAAAAAAATGGTGTCCCAATTGGGGTGCTTGTAAGTACACTCAACCTTCCAATGATCCTCACATTTTCACCTTGCATTACCAGCAGGTTCTGATGCTTCTGATGTTATGTAGACTCCATTTGAATGGCTAAATGTGTACCCACCAGGCATGAAGAGAATTGTTACTTATGTGAAAGACAGATACAATAACATTCCCATGTTCATTACTGAAAATGGTAAGTATAGCACATTAATCCTTTTCATTAAGTTTCTGAGCATTACTGACTACCTAAACGTTTTGTAGGGTATGGCAATTTGGATGATCCAAATCAAACCAAGGAAGAATATCTTAATGATTTAATGAGAAAAAAACTACTTGGAAGGTCACTTAGATAACCTAGTGCAAGCAATAAGGTAAAGAGTATATAATATCAAAAGAAATGCTAGCCTATATAACAATAGACTATGATTTGTTTTAAACTATTTTTTTACTCTACCACTTTTATAATAGTTTGTCTAACCAGATGCTGACCATGTGATCAGGGAAGGAGCAGATGTGAGGGGTTACTTTGTCTGGTCCTTGCTTGACAACTTTGAGCGGAAATATGGATTTTCAGTGAGATTTGGACTCTACCATGTTGATTATGCTACACAGAAGAGAACACCAAAAATATCAGCAAAATGGTACAAGCAATTCATTGCAAAGCATAAAACCGAGAGCATTATGCATGAACATGACAAGGAAAAGAGAAGCTGGAGCAAACGATTCATGGGAAAAACCAAGCTTAGAACATCAAAGCCAGAGCCTAGACTGCAAAACTTTGAATAATTAGTAGCATTGATCAATACTTCTATCTCGAATGAGAGCATAATAAATTCCAGAACAGGAAAAAATTCACCTAAAAAACCACTAAAAGATTATCATATGCCTTATGTGTAAAGGTGTAATAAATGTTGTTAAAGTCGGATGGAATAGTAAATGGTAAAAGTTTCCCTATCAGGGGTCAATCGATTTAATCGTTAAGTCGGATGGTCTAACCGAATGACATCATATGTATAATTATAATTATAATACATTATAAAAAATATGTTTTTCTCAAAAGTCATGACATACACTATTAATAAAAATATGCATAATAAAATACACAAGAATATGTATTAAAAAAAAATACACAAAATTAATGTCTTACAATCATAACTCAAATAACAAAATTATTGTACTAATAATTAAGTTTTAAAGTGCATAGTCAAAAACCAACTAACATGTCTCTCGGATATAAAGTCACAACTCATCATAACTCAAAAGATAATACTTACATTAAATATGATTAATTTTTAAAGTAATTCATAATTTCTATTTTAGATATTCTGCCTTTTGGCCTTAAATATTTTTTTTTCACTATGAGTTATATATATATATATATATATATATATATATATATATATATGAGTTTAAGGAAAAATAATAAAAGATAGATAGTAGGAATAACTTTTCGTTAAACGACGTGCGAAAATAGGATTTATATCCTCTCATGTTGGGATTCAACATGAGGGGGTCGTGTGAGAGATCTTATCATTAAACTTCATTGATGAGTCCCACTAAAAAAAAAAAATATGCAAGTGGTATTTAATGGTGAGATTCCCCTACATCACCTGCTCATGTTAAATCTCAACAAGGATCAAAATCCACGAAAATATCATCCATGAGCCACATCTTGTGTTTTTGGTTTTCACAATTTCTCTTTCTTCCAGCTCATACATCATGCTTTATTTTGATTGGTTATTTAAGTCAGTTTGGATTCTCTGTAGCAGGGATGTCTCCAGCCCCTAGGGGTGAGCATCGGTCGGTTTCGGACGGGTTCGGGCTCAAATGAGCCAACCCGCCGTAAACCGATAAGAGAAAATTGAGATCCACTTCCACCCATTACATACAGCGGGTTGGTCGGGTGGCGGGTTGGGCGGATTGACGGGTTGGCGGGTGGATTCATTCGGTTTCATAATTTTATATTATTTTATTTATTAATTCATAAAAAAAATAAAAAAGGAAGAAAGGATAGTTTTTTCAGAATTTTCGTTTTGAAAAACAAAACGTGAAAAGATTGTGCAGAAGAAGGGTTATGTTCTAGGGTTCCAAGATCGAGCCGCCGCCGCACATCGCGTGTAGAAGACCCAGCCGCCGCCGTGGTTCGCCACCGTCGGATCCGGCTTCGTCATGGTGGCATCGTCCTGTACGACGTACGATGGCGATGCAGTTGCCGAGGCGTACGACGCGACCAGATCTCCGATGGGACTTGGTTAAGAAGACGCGACCAGGAGACGAAGAAGGCGGACGACCAGCGAGGGTTGAGACTTGGTGAAGGTGGCTCTGAAGATTTGGTGAAGGTGGGAGGAGGGCGATGTCGAAGAGTTGGACAGATCCATCGACGATGGCGGCGTCGATGAGGAGGGAGTCGTGAGACTCGGACCAGGCGGCTTCAGCGGCAACATGAATGGAGGCGTTGTTGTCTGGACTTGAAAACAAGGAGAGTTTGAAGATTCAAATGACGGTGACAAAGGATTTTTTTTGAACCAGAAGAATGCTTAAAGGCCTTCTTCTTTTTTTTCATTTGAAAAAATAACCCACAATCCCTGTACTTGTTCTTGATTGGTTGCATTTCCTTTAGAGATAAGATTGAAATATTGAATATTAATTGTATTTTCTTTGGAGTTGGGGAGCATTCACCGAGACAGCAAGACTGAATGTTGCATTTTTAAAAAAAAAAAAATGATATATCATATATAGTATTGCATTTTTCGGTCGGGTTCGGTTACCGATGGATTAAAATTCACAAACCCGAACCCGACCGCAACTACCCACATTAAACTTATATTTTTCATCCGCCAACCCGACAATCCGTTTCAACCCGCCCGCATCACCAAATTTTATAACGGGTTCATCGGTTTCGGGTGGGTTGTCGGGTCCTGATCACCCCTACCAGCCCCTCTCCAGCAGAGAATCTCAGCCATCCAAATAAATTCAATGGTTCAAAATAAGCAACGTTTAATACATTAAAAAATTCAAATAATTAAAATACAAAGAAATGCTCATCTCTTCTATGTTTCCATCTCTTTCATGCTCATCTCTCACCACAATTATCCCTCCGCCATTTATGGCCAGCCATTGCGGATGCGACGTCTCTCTCCCTCTCCCCCTCCTCCTAGCACCATTGTCACTCCATCTCTCTCCTTTCTCCGCCGTAGCTTTAGTGCCTGCCACCGCATGTTGCAGCGCCGTTTAAAACAAGCACACCAACGACCACCGTTCACGGCAACCCAACAAGCATAGAAACGCTATACAGAAAAACACCACAAGTCATACCCCCTCCCCTCGTCTATGTGGCATTTATTTGATTTTCCTTTTTCTTCTCCTTGCCTGAAGAAGAGTTAGTTATGTACAAAAGATTACATCAGTTCCAAACAAATATTCATTCACAGTAGTGATTAGAATTAGAACATGGCAATGGTTTTGTGCCCATGTTGGATGCTCGAGTTACACCTTTTCTGATTGGTGCTTATGCTCGGTAGGTTGCATTTCCTAGTTAGCATATCTGCTGCAGATTGACGTAGATGAGCCTTTAATGAGATGGAAATTGTGCAAATCTGTTTGTGGGTCCCCTGTCTTGTTTTTGTTCGTGCAGGGACTACTTTGGGAAGACATATTGCGATGGTTAACTCCATTGTTGGTGCAGCTGCTTCTATAACAAAGGCTGCTATGATTTTGGGCTGCATTGGACTGATTAGAGTAAATCTTTTTTTTCCTGTAATTTCTTAGCTTATTTGGCAGATGGCCATGATATAGGTTACACAAGTTCTTTATTTCTCACTAGGCAGTTATATTTCAGGTACTATAATGGATGGAACTAATGGTGATATTGCTGTTGATCATTACCACCGTTATCAGGTATTCTACTTTTTGTTGAAGCCTGTCTCCGAACATGTTTGGTAGTTGTTTTCATGCTAAAAGTTATTTTTCAATAGAAGTTGATATATTTGGGTAAACTGATTAAATTGTAATTTATTTATTTTTTAGAAAAAAGTTGTTTTTAGAAAATCTAGAAGTTTGAAGCTTATTTTAAAAACTTTTAGATTATTTTGAACTCAATAACATTCTTCTTCTTTCGGTCGTGCAAAACTAACTACCAAACAAATATTATTAATATACAAATAATTAATTTACTATAAAAAGTGATCTTTTAACCTAATTCAAATGAAATAGTTTATCTTAAAGTCGTTTTTCAAACAAACTCATCCAAGCATAAAATTGATTCTATTATAATTTATAACCGATTATAACAATAATCGATCATGTATATAATGAATTATGAAAATAATTAATTTTTCATAGTTAATTCAAACACACATTTAGAATATTTGGAAGCTTATTCGTTCTTTTCTTCCCTTTAATTTTTCTCTCTCTGAAATACAACTATTGGTTGTCACAAAAATGTAGAAAATAAATTTAAAGTATTAACTAGCTCAGTTAGTAAAATTCTCTACGGTTAATTGCGACAATTTATGTTTGGATCGATCTTGCCTTCATTCATCTGCAAAATATGAGGAACATCACCCTCTCTTAGCTACTGAAATAGATACCCAAATTCTTTAGCCAGAATTTAGGATCAGCAAAATTTGTTTAATATTATATACTATAAAAAAAATGATTATTTAATTTTTTTTTATCAATAAAAAAATGAACATGCATTTAAATGAAAATATAAGTAAATAAACTAAATATGCAATGGAACTTACAAAAATGCTTTTCTTCTTGTTTTTTTTACTTCCTTTTTATGCAAAAAGAAAAAATACAATGTCCAATCAGATATCCAATTTGATGATACAAAAACCACTATTAATTGAATAATAAATAGTAAGTTTTACGAAAATGACATCCTTTAATTATTTTACAGAAATAAGCATCTTCTTTTCATCTCTTTCCTTCTTTTGTCTCCTGAAAATGAATAATTACGTAAAAATCAAGCGTGTGTCCAAACCTAAAAAGTGCTTGCATGACCCACCTCGTTAGTTGTTAGCATCATTAAGCCAACGAGTAAATATTGCGGGGACAGAAAAATGCCCACCCCACCTTTAACTGTCTCTCGAAATGACATTATAAATAGTGGATTGTCACATTATTAAAATATTTAACTTTTATAATAGAGTAAATGGTAATCAATGTCTTAAGTATATTGATAAAGAAACAAAGATAAAAATTATGTATTGAGAAGTGATGAATTTAATTTTTTCAAAGTTTAAAAAGTTACAATTCTCAATTCAAAATTTCTATTTTTTAATTCTTTAATCAATATCCTTAGGACACTGGTTAGCAAGATCTTTGTAATAACTATTTTAAAAGTCATACCATTCATACCATAACATTACAACATTTTTACTTTATGGGAACGATTAAAAAATATTGCCTGTACTATAAAAAATGTTGCCTAAAAGTATAGGCAGCAGTTTTTAAGAGTTATCTATTCGAGCGATACCTATTGTATAAGGCAACAGTTTTATGCATTTTATGACAACACTTTTGTTAACTGTTGCATGTTCTATACGAATAAGGAACGGTTGTCAGATGAACCTAGCGCAACACTTTTGTTAATTAGTACAATTGTTTACTGTTGCCTGAAGATACAAATGCAACATTTCTTAAATGTTACTGCGACTTATAGGCATCAAAGGTAATTTTTAATTTATGATTAATTGATAATACAAAAAATTTCACATCAAAGGTATATAAAAAATTAAACTCCAACTTTATTTGATTATTCAAAATATATTAAAAATGGATATTTTATTGGTTTAATGAACTTTTTGGTCCCTGTAGAGTAGGGGTGTTTTGAAATCAGTCCTTGTAAACTTTTTTGTTGGGTTTTGGTACCTATATTTTGAACATTTTTGCTTTAGGTCCCTGCCGTTAATTTGGTCTGTTAACATGCTGACGTGGCTGACAGTGCGCCACGTCAGCACTGACAGCTGGATGGATTTGCACACCTGTCATATGCCACATCATCTTTTTTTTTTTTTTAATATGAGACTAAAACCATGCCCGCCGCTTTGCTTCCATCAACCCTAGACTCTCCCTCTCTCCCTCCCTCTTTTTCGGCCAGAACCATGCCCGCCGCTTTGGTTCCATCAACCCCATAGCTACAACCCATCCCTGTGGAAACCGTCGCTGCGCGAAAGCCATCGCCGCAGCATCCTCCGTTGGTCCTCGCAGCTCCTTCCCCCTAGCCCACGCGTCTCGCTCCCCTCGTCACCTCCTCCAGTCATCTTCTCCGGTGCAGCGCTGTTCTCCTCGAGTTCAGATTTGCCACCACGCCATCGCTTGGTTATTTCCTTTGCGCCAGATCTGGTCCACCAAGGTGTGGGTGTCTTCCTGTTGCTGGGTGGTCAGATCTACCTGCTTGGAAGCTTATGCCTCTGCTTCAACGAAGAAAAGGAGGCGTCTTTGGTCGAAAGTTAGATGCTTTTCTGTAAAAATGTTGAAATTTCTTGATTTTGTAAAAGTTTGATGCTTTGTGCAAATTGTGCACATTGTGCAAATTGTCAACACGTGTGTTTCTGGATGTGCCCCTCATGACATTCACCTCCACTGTTGCTGGTTTGCTTCTGCAAGAGTAGTAAACCCCAGATCATTCAAGACGCTCTCTTTGATGATTGCTTGGTGAATGGAGGGAATCATTTAGCCTTTACTCAGATTATTTGATTCACTTATTCCAATTCCTTCATGTACCCTCTTACATTCAAGTCTGTGGAAGGAAGAGAATGGGTCGAAGGAGGAGGGTGAAGTGTCGAAGGTGAGAAGAAGAGAAGGGTCGAAGGAGCGTGAGAAGAAACGAAGGGGAAGAACTGGAGAAAATAATGCTATTTTTTTTAAAAAAAAATTGTTTTTTTTTTTTAATTAAGAGTTTTTGTAATGATTTTCTGATTTTTTTTAAATATTTTTTTTTAAAAAAAAAGAAAAGAAAGATGACGTGGCATATGACAGGTGTGCAAATCCATCCAGCTGTCAGTGCTGATGTGGCGCATCGTCAGCCACGTCAGCAGGTTAACAGACCAAATTAACGGCAGGGACCTAAAGCAAAAATGTTCAAAATATAGGTACCAAAACCCAACAAAAAAGTTTACAAGGACTGATTTCAAAACACCCCTACTTTACAGGGACCAAAAATGTTCATTAAACCTATTTTATTTTATTGCTTTTATTGATATGAAATGCACATGTTTTCTATCTTTACAATCATTAGCATCTAAGGGTGCGTTTGAATATACATTTTATTTAAAGCGTTTATGTAATAAATTAAAGGTTTAATTACTCTGTAGGTCCCTGAACTTTTTGAGAATTTTCAAATAGGTCCCTATACTTTTAAAATTTGTAATCAGGTCCCTGAACTTTTATTTTATTTGTAATTAGGTCCCTATACTAAAACCGTTTTTAATTGAGTCCTCGAACTTTTATAAAGTTTTCAATTGGATCCTCGAACTTTTATAAAGTTTTCAATTGGGTTCCTGAACTTATATAGAGGCCCAATTAAAACTTTTTTCGTTCAGGGACCCAATGTTGCAATTATTCGTGGTTATAGATCAGGGATGTGGCCACCATCTCGTTGCTCTGGCTCATTTGGAAACTGCAGTTATGGGGATTCAGAGAAGGAGCCTTTCATTGCAGCTTCTATCCTTATCTTGTCTCATGCAGCTGCTGTTCATGTGTACAGAACCAAATATCAAGTAAGATAATCAATAATATATTTCCAGTTTATCATTTGGTGATCAATTCACAAACATAGTGTTGATTAGTCATTCCTATTTAACTCCACTTCTGAGAAAGCAGTTGGTATTTCTAATTAATTAACGTGCTACTCAAATATCAGAAAAATCAGGGAGGAATAATTGGAATTGTCATGAATGCTGAATGGTATGAACCATTCAGCAACTCCACGGAAGACAAGTTAGCTGCTGAGCGAGCTCAATCATTTTATCTGAATTGGTAAAGCCTTAACTATTTTGGTTATTTGATTTGACGAGTTCTAATCTCGATGGCTTCTCAATTTTTTCTAAGCTCGTTGGTGACTGAGGTATGTCCTGTTGGAGAATACATGCAGGTTTTTGGACCCAATTATACTGGGGAAGTATCCAGCAGAAATGCATGAAATTCTAGGACCTGACCTCCAACCATTTTAGGATATGATCACCAAATACACAAGAGTGGATTAGATTTCATTGGGTTAAATCACTATACCAGTGCCCTATGTTAAAGACTGCATCTTCTCTGCTTGTGAGCCAGGACGAGGGTCTTCGAAAACAGAAGGTTTTGCTCTGATATCTGCACAAATGAATGGCGTCACCATTGGAGAACCGGTATGAAATTTTATAGCTTAAATTAAATAACACATTCAATTTGGTAAACCATATATTAAGAAAATTGCTAGACGGTTTTTTGGTTCTTAGATTGATGAATGGTTCTAATCAATTTGTTTCATCTAACAACTTTGCACCCTTGAATTATATTAAAATTATGGTTAGTTTCTCTAGCTAGATAGCAATATTACTCCCATAAATGTAATCAATCATAGGGTGTTAATGATGCAGACTGCACTTGACTGACTGTATGTTCACCCACAAGGAATGGAAAAGATAGTGAATTACATAAAGAACAGGTACAGCAATACACCGATCTTCATTACCGAAAATGGTTAGTAGGAATTGGCCCATCATATACTCCTATAATGCCACGATCCCCTTAATTGTGCTATGTCCTTATGCGGATGTAATTGTCATGTAGGACTTGGGACGAGGGTGAACCTCAACCCCACCACTAATGATAAGATTAATGATGTCAAAAGGGTGGAGTACTTGAGCAGTTACTTGGATTCCCTCGCAATAACAATAAGGTATCGGTGTTAAACTCTTTAGGGCCTGAATGGGAGTTAGGCGGGGAAGGGTTTGAGAAAGAAGGGAGGGGTTAAGGGATTGGGAAGAGAAAATAGCTCTCAAAAACCTAATTATCGTTCATTTTTTAGTTCCCCAAGTTGGGGGATTTTGGTTCTTTTATTAAAAAGTGAATTATAGGAGGGTTTGGGAGGGTTATATTCCCTTCTCATCCCTCTTTCTCAAACTCTTCCCCTCCCTTTCACTCCTACTCCCATACAGGCCCTTAAACTTTTAAGAGTTAATGATCTTATGACAGATAAATGAGTTAACTTATAAACTCGTTTTTTAGTAAATGAAACTCAACAAAGTGTAACTTAAATTTTCTGTGTACAGGGAAGGAGCGGATGTGAGAGGCTACTTTGTGTGGTCCTTGCTTGACAACTTTGAGTGGACTTATGGGTATACCATAATGTTCGGACTTTATCACGTGGACTATGCCACTCTCAATAGAACCCGAAGATTTTCGACATCTTGGTACAAAAACTTCATTACTGAACATAAGGCTCACGCAAGCATGAGACCCGGGCATCCTCAAGAAAGCTGAATAATAGAAATAAAATGTAATGTAATAATAATATTTATCAAGCAGTCCTTTTCATTATCGCATTGCTTCTTGGGGGTGAAAGTCTTAGGTGATTATCTCAAATATTTGGAAGAAAGCTGTATTTCTTGAGTTTTACGCATGCATGCAAAGAATAGGGACAGGGTTTGGCAAGTTGCGAGAAACGTGTGTGATATTACATTGAAGTCAATCCAAGCCTCATTGACTTTATGTCCTTTATTACCACTTCAGAGTTTAAAAGAAGAGAAAATAAAGAAATAGACCAAGCTATAGTTATGTTTTTCCCTTATCAAAATTTAATAAGCATAGAAATTATATATATATATATATATATATATATATATATATATATATATATATATATATATATATATATATATATACCAACATGTAGTTGGTCCAAGTGATAAGGAACTTGGACATATTATGTGTCTGACAGGTTCTCAACGGAAATTAGTTACTGTTAACGTTGGTGGATATTTCGTACCTATGTATCATACACACATATATATGTATAGATACATACACACGTGTGTATGCGGGTGGAGATTCTCTCCATCATGCCCATAATAATAACGAGACAAAATATTTAGAAAAGATGAGATTAGAATCAAATTGGAAAGTAGAGTTTAATGGTTGTTGCACATGCACCTATATTTTTATAATTTTAGTTACTATTTTTTAAGGTTTTAGTGTGATAGACTTAAGTAAGTAATAAATTAAAATTGGTATAATATGCTATAAACATCCATATTTCCGTCTGATTGATGATTATAATCCAATGCCAACATTGTCATTACCAAGGTTTTATGGTTACAGCCTTAGATGAAAGATTATAGCTTGTTCCATGATATTTGTTTTGTCTTAATGGATAAAGATCTATTGTCCCATTTTCCTGTTGTATTTCTTGTCCCTCACCCAATGACAATTTGCCACTTGATGAAATAAAATCAAAATTCATTAACGCATGTGCACATCCCCAGTTTTTGATTGGTAGAAGATATCAAGACACCATTTTTTGGGACAGCACAATCTTGTTCTGTCTTAATATCTATACTTTTCTTCTTCATTTACAACATAATATAATATACTAGAGTATTTAACATTTTTTGAAGATTTTTTTAAAAGCTTTTGAAGAAATAGTGTATTACTTCTTCTTCTAATGATTCTGTGGTTCAAATTAGTAGAAGAGACATTTTTTACTATAACAGTACGCGTAGCATCATAGACCATTAGTTCTAAATTCGTACATGAAAGTTAGTCTAAATATCTGTATCTATTATATTAAGCATGTAAACTCAAAAAAGTAAAGCTCTCTTGGGGTGAAAGTCTTAGGTGATTATCTCATATATATGTAAAGTCATGCATTTTAACTGCGTTGTCGACTTTCTATTAGTGAAACAGAAATTGAGACAGAGACGGGTCATAGAGAGAAGATACATAGTGATCCATGTATTTTGTTTTGGTGTGGGATAATACAAATTAAATGTACCACAAATCTGTATAATAGATTCTAGTCGGTTAGAAAAACGTTATGAATTATCATTATGTCACGCTAATACATGCAAGTGGGACAGCATATATATGTTATGTTGTAGCGTATTCGGTTAGGTGATCGATTTTTGTCTCTACTTTTTCACACGTTTTTCTTGGATGAATATTATAGTGTATTTTAAAATAGTGTCTCATTTCCTACCATATTTAATTATTTAGATTTTGTCAATTGAAATGATATAGCACGGTCTAAGTGAAGTGAATGAGATTGAGAATAAAACACTATTATGAAACATCATCTCCAACCTTTTTTCTTATCCTGATCACCTAATCTTTCTCTATCATTAATCAGCAACTATATATTTTAAGAATGAGCAAAGATAGTTGGACACATTTTTTATGTCCAACATTGTATATCTATATGTATTTATACTTATTTATTATTTTTTCTCTTCTCATCATATATATTTAACACTTAAAAACAATACATCATCATACAATGTCTATACATGATATTCCAAAAATGTGTTAATATATCATTTCTCTTTAAGAATTCGTTCTGTACAGTATAGCAGCGCTCACCCACCGTTGACATAGAGAACGGGCTTGTAAGAGGCCTAGAATCAGGGTTGGAGCTACAACATTTGTAATAGGATGCTAAAGAAGTAAATATATATGGAAATTTCTATGGTGCCATTGAAAATTTAGCTGCATTCTGAACAATAACTTATCATTTTGCATTTAATGAGATCTAGTCAAACTTTTTGATGTTCAACCTAAAAATATTTTTATTTTACTATTTTGTCCCTACTGATTATTAACTTTTTACCTTTGAAATTAAAAATGTAAACAAAACTTAAAAATCCAAATGTTCAATCCCCTTGTGCGGTGTCTCTGCCCCTCCCCTGTTGGACCTTCGCCACCGTCGTCAACCCTTTTCTTCAAGATTTTGCAATTGGTATTACTCAAATTGGTTTTCACAGAGTTAACATATATACATAGAGAGATTAAGCAAGCTTAAATGGTAAAACAGAGAATCAAATAGCCATGACAGGCTTCACACTAGCCATCATTTCATGGAATCTGGTCTTTTAAGAGCTGAGATTTGCTGAGCTATGCAACCCAAAGTAGGCAACAGCTTCAATTTTTCCAATTTCGTGGACCTTTTCCAGAGGATTGCACCATGAAACAATGAACAAACAAGAGGGAAAGCAAACATCAAAGAACAAAAACCCAAAAAAGTAAGCATAACAGAGGGGAAGGGGATGATCTGAAAGAGGGGGGGGGGGGGGGGGGGGTTAACCTGGGAAGCGGCGCGGCGGTGGCAGACGTTCCTCGCGAGGAAGAAGGGATAACGGCGGTGGCGGTGTTCGGCGGCGGAGCATTTGTTCCCCTCTCTGTGGTGATGGCGCGAGGGAGAAGGGAAACGACGGTGTTCGGCTGCGAAGCCTTTGTTCCAATTCAAAGGAGAGAGGTGGCGCGGCGGAGAAGGGATCACGGCGGTGCTAGGCGGAGAAGGGATAACGTCGAATTCTGCGAAGCCTTTGTTCCATTTCAAGGGATGACGACGGTGCTCAGCGGCGGCATGTGGTGACGTTGGCGGCGAGGCGGCGGCTCCACGATGAAGGAGAAGAAGACTTCTTCTGGGCCTGGCAACCACGACGGGAATAAGAGAGGAGAATTATTTTTTTGTTTTTGATTTTTTTTTTATGTTTAAAAATGATAGTTTTTTGGGAGAAGAAGATGGAATTTTTTCCTAATAATAAATAAATTTATATTTTATATTGGTTAAATATTAAATAATTGGAACATTAAATATCAGGGTAAAAAAATAACTTACTAAGGGACAAAATGGTAAAACATGATGTTTAATATATATTGATAATAAATAACATAACTCAGAGCATTAAATAAAACCTTGTCAATTATTGGTTAAAATATAAACTGCATTGGTGTAGTTAAATATTTCAAGGCACCCTAGAAGCATCCAATATATATATATATACATATATTCCATTAATATAAGAGATATAGAAAAGTGCAATGGGGTTTCCTTCATTTCAGAAAGCTATGCCTATCCCTCTGGAGATACTGTTGTTGTTGTTTCCTCTGATCACAACACGTGCTCTAGCAGCAATCTCAGATCAGTCTCAGTTCCCCACCAACTTTCTCTTTGGCACTTCTTCTTCTTCTTACCAGGTTTAGTTACTACCTTTTGCCAGCACAGTCTTCACATATTATTAACCGGGACCCACTCACCATATCAGTTAAGCCTTTCTATTCTGATTTAATATTTACTCTTGACAGTATGAAGGTGCTTACTTGACTAATGGCAAAGGGCTGAACAACTGGGATGTCTTCACCCACAAACCAGGTGATGAGATCACCTTTCTAACATTATATGGATTTTTAGCTTTTATGATAAGAAAGTATTGATGAGGACAATGAGTGTGATACCAAAGTGAGATTAAATGTTTTATGATTTTGGATTAAGGCCTGGTATTGGTAACTCGTTATTGTTGTTTCTCTTTTTTAGTTCATATTTTACATGTCTCTTGTTAAGTCAAGATAATAATATATTGCAGGTAGTATATTTGATGGAAGTAATGGCGATGTGGCGGTTGATCAATATCATCGTTATCTGGTACATATATTGAAGTTAGTTCTAGATGTTATTTTAGCATACTTTTGTTGTACGTCACTTTCTCTTCACTCTAAATAATTGCTGCATATGATTTTGTGAATATTACACACAATAAAAGATAAACAGATCCCTTATAGGATTTTAGTGTAAATAAAGTGTAAAAGAAACGAACGATGTATTACTATTATCCCATATGATTATCTGATTAATGATTCATGCATTGTGTGCTGATATAGACACATATATGTAAGATGACGAATTAAAGACAGTGATTTTATAGCCATCCCTATCTATAGGCCTTAAAGAAAGCCGTCTCTGAAGTGGACCAAACAACATATCCATTCCATTAGAGCTTTTTACTTCTTTGTTTTTCTCAGATACCAAATATCATGCATTTGAATTTACTTTAGTTAAAGCCAAGCTATTAATGTTTCAAATTTTAACGTGGAACAAAAACAGGACGACATAGATCTAATGGAAGCTATCAGAGTCACTAGCTACCGGTTTTCAATTTCATGGGCAAGGATTCTACCAAGTATGTTTCTTGTTGTCATAAAAACTCACTGACATATTCCAATCTGAAAGATATAAATTACGTGCAGACTGTAGTCAATTCATGACTCAAACAGAATTTGCAATGATTGTGAACAGAAGGAAGATTTGGAGAAGTAAACTTGGCGGGTATCAACTACTATAATAGACTTATAGATGCTCTGCTACTCAAAGGTTTAATTTCAATTTTACTATGCCATATATGTGTGTGTGTGTGTGTCTAGAAGAGAGAACCCTCCATTCCTTTTATCTGTTACATTTGTTCTAAATTGTGCAACTCATGACAGGTATCCAACCATTTGTAACATTATCTCACTTTGACTTCCCTCAAGAACTAGAGGACAGATATGGAGGTTGGCTTAGTCCACAATCTCAGTAAGCAACTAGTAACTACTTCTCCAATGCATTTGCCACCAATATAACACTTGTTTTTTCATGTGTTTCTGTCTTCTACTAAAAGAAAGAGAAAATAAAAAGCCTTAAATGGTGCTGAAGTTTATGTATAATCATATTTTGAGTTTTGACATATGCAGGCAAGATTTTCAATCCTTTGCAGAGCTGTGTTTTAAATCTTTTGGTGACAGAGTCAAGTACTGGGTTACCTTCAACGAGCCAAATCTTCTAGTTCCATTGAGTTACCGTCGAGGTAAATACCCACCAAATCGTTGCTCTCGGACATTTGGAAATTGCAGTGAAGGAGATTCGGAGAAGGAGCCCTATGTGGCAGCTCATAATATTATCCTATCACATGCAGCTGCAGTTGATATTTATAGAACCAAATACCAGGTAAATTGGTTAGATAACCCGGACTTATATGATGACTTATATGCTAAATGTACCAATCAAAATGAAATAATTTGGAGCTGTTATGGTACTACTTTCACAAATTAAATGGGAAATAGAGGGGAACACTATTATAGAACATTGTTAACTTACATATTATTGATGGCACATCCAGAATGAGCAAGGGGGACAAATTGGCATCGTCATACACTCTAATTGGTATGAGCCCTTGAGCAATTCCACAACAGATAAATTGGCTACTGAAAGAGCTCTATCATTTGACATAAATTGGTAGAGATTCCTTGTTTATACTTCATTCAATTCCCAAATAAAGCTTGCATGATGTTTAATTCTAAGTGTATAAATATTTAACGATATTAATTCAGGTTCTTGGACCCAATCATATTTGGTAAATATCCAACAGAGATGGAAATGGTTCTTGGAACAATCTTACCCCACTTTTCCAGCAATGATAAGGAGAAACTGAAGGGTGGATTGGATTTCATTGGCATCAATCACTATGCAAGTTATTATGTCCGAGACTGCATCCAATCAGTGTGTGAACCTGGGATTGGGACCTCCATCACAGAGGGTTCCTATCAAGGAACTGCACAAAAAAATGGTGTCCCAATTGGGGTGCTTGTAAGTACACTCAACCTTCCAATGATCCTCACATTTTCACCTTGCATTACCAGCAGGTTCTGATGCTTCTGATGTTATGTAGACTCCATTTGAATGGCTAAATGTGTACCCACCAGGCATGAAGAGAATTGTTACTTATGTGAAAGACAGATACAATAACATTCCCATGTTCATTACTGAAAATGGTAAGTATAGCACATTAATCCTTTTCATTAAGTTTCTGAGCATTACTGACTACCTAAACGTTTTGTAGGGTATGGCAATTTGGATGATCCAAATCAAACCAAGGAAGAATATCTTAATGATTTAATGAGAAAAAACTACTTGGAAGGTCACTTAGATAACCTAGTGCAAGCAATAAGGTAAAGAGTATATAATATCAAAAGAAATGCTAGCCTATATAACAATAGACTATGATTTGTTTTAAACTATTTTTTTACTCTACCACTTTTATAATAGTTTGTCTAACCAGATGCTGACCATGTGATCAGGGAAGGAGCAGATGTGAGGGGTTACTTTGTCTGGTCCTTGCTTGACAACTTTGAGTGGAAATATGGATTTTCAGTGAGATTTGGACTCTACCATGTTGATTATGCTACACAGAAGAGAACACAAAAAATATCAGCAAAATGGTACAAGCAATTCATTGCAAAGCATAAAACCGAGAGCATTATGCATGAACATGACAAGGAAAAGAGAAGCTGGAGCAAACGATTCATGGGAAAAACCAAGCTTAGAACATCAAAGCCAGAGCCTAGACTGCAAAACTTTGAATAATTAGTAGCATTGATCAATACTTCTATCTCGAATGAGAGCATAATAAATTCCAGAACAGGAAAAAATTCACCTAAAAAACCACTAAAAGATTATCATGTGCCTTATGTGTAAAGGTGTAATAAATGTTGTTAAAGTCGGATGGAATAGTAAATGGTAAAAGTTTCCCTATCTGGGGTCAATCGGTTTAATCGTTAAGTCAGATGGTCTAACTGAATGACATCATATGTATAATTATAATTATAATACATTATAAAAAATATGTTTTTCTCAAAAGTCATGACATACACTATTAATAAAAATATGCATAATAAAATACACAAGAATATGTATTAAAAAAAAATACACAAAATTAATGTCTTACAATCATAACTCAAATAACAAATTATTGTACTAATAATTAAGTTTTAAAGTGCATAGTCAAAAACCAACTAACATGTCTCTCGGATATAAAGTCACAGCTCATCATAACTCAAAAGATAATACTTACATTAAATATGATTAATTTTTAAAGTAATTCATAATTTTTATTTTAGATATTCTGCATTTTGGCCTTAAATATTTTTTTTTTGTTCACTATGAGTTATATATATATATATATATATATATATATATATGAGTTTTTAAGGAAAAATAATAAAAGATAGATAGTAGGAATAACTTTTCGTTAAACGACGTGCGAAAATAGGATTTATATCCTCTCATGTTGGGATTCAACATGAGGGGGTCTTTGAGAGATCTTATTATTAAACCTCATTGATGAGTCCCACTAAAAAAAAATATGCAAGTGATATTTAATAGTGAGATTCCCCTACATCACCTATTCATGTTAAATCTCAACATGAGAGGATCAAAATCCGCGAAAATATCATCCATGAGCCACATCTTTTGTGTTTTTGGTTTGACAATTTCTCTTTCTTCCAGCTCATATATCATTCTTTATTTTGATTGGTTATTTAAGTCAGTTTGGATTATCTGCAGCAGGGATGTCTCCAGCCCCTCTCCAGCAGAGAATCTCAGCCATTCACATAAATTCAATGGTTCAAAATAAGCAATGTTTAATACATTAAAAAATTCAAATAATTAAAATACAAAGTAATGCTCATCTCTTCTTTGTTTCCATCGTCTTTCATGCTCATCTCTCACCACAATTATCCCTCCGCCATTTATGGCCAGTCGTTGCTGATGCCACGTCTCTCTCCCTCTCCCCCTCCTCCTAGCACCATTGTCACTCCATCTCTCTCCTCTCTCCGCCGTAGCTTCAGTGCCTGCCACTGCATGTTGTAGCGCCGTTTAAAACAAGCACACCAACGACCACCGTTCACGGCAACCCAACAAGCATAGAAACGCTATACAGAAAACACCACAAGTCATACCCCCTCCCCTCATCTATGTGGCATTTATTTGATTTTCCTTTATCTTCTCCATGCCTGAAGAAGAGTTAGTTATGTATAAAAGATTACATCAGTTCCAAAAAATATTCATTCACAGTAGTGATTAGAATTAGAACATGGCAATGGTTTTGTGCTCATGTTGGATGCTCGAGTTACACCTTTTCAGATTGGTGCTTATGCCCGGTAGGTTGCATTTCCTAGTTAGCATATCTGCTGTAGATTGGCGTAGATGACCCTTTAATGAGATGGAAATTGTGCAAATCTGTTTGTGGGTCCCTTGTCTTGTTTTTGTTCGTGCAGTGACTTCTTTGGGAAGACATATTGCGATGGTTAACTGCATTGTTGGTGCGGCTACTTCTATAACAAAGGCTGCTATGATTTTGGGCTGCATTGGACTGATTAGAGTAAATCTTTTTTTTCCTGTAATTTCTTAGCTTATTTGGCAGATGGCCATGATATATGTTACACAAGTTCTTTTTTTGGGTTGATTGGGTAGTTATGTCTCAACCATCATGTTTTGTATTTGCAATATCTTGTTTTGAACACATACCTACTTTTCTTCAATCATTTTGTTTTTCTCTTTGTATATGGGTTGAGTACCCCTTGTGCTCTATTCAATACAGTTTGCTTATCTGGAAACAAAAAAAAAAAAAAAGAGTTCACACCTTTACACCATTTGCTTATCAGCAAGTTAATCTATCATTATACCGTGAAAGTCTATGTCAACCTTGAGCAACTTTCATTATTAAGAATTCGAGGAAATCTTCAACAGTGATCGGTGGAGGTGAGAAGCATGATTGAAAATCTTAAGTTCCTTGGGTCAACGCTTATGTCTACATGACTAAAGGTGCCGGTGGTGACAACCATGAAACGTGATGGAAAGAAAGAAGAAAATGGGCATTTATGTGGGTTTTATTTGAATTTTTTAATATTTTAAAATGTTGATTTTTTTTAAATGTTGGATCTAATTGGGTGGCTGAGATTCTCTACTAGAGAGGAGCTGGAGACATCCTGCTGGAGAGAATCCAGATCCATTTAAGTTTCACACCGCCTATTTTTGTACTATGTAGCATCGCTGATGATTTAACTAGTATGTATTGTCAAGTGTAGGGTTGGCAACAGGGCGGGGCAGGGGTGGGTTTTACCTTCCTCGACCCCGTCCCCGCTTTCCGTCGGGGTTCCCAGTACCCGCCTCCGACGAGGTTCAGGTTTCCCCGTGGGGCCCCCTCCCCAGTCTGGATTTTTGTTGCTGGTTCTTTTTTGGGTTTTAAAATTGGTATAGTGTGATGGGTTTTGGTGAAATCTGCTCTTCCAGTTTAAGATTGAGGCTGCTACGGGAGTTATTGCAGGTTTTGTTCTATTGTGATTGAAGACCATGATCCTTGCTTCTTGGTTGATTATGTTGCATTTCTGGTTTGGTAATCAATAGTTCTCAGATGAACAAGTTTTGTGTCTCTGGCTGGTTGGTCATATGGGTTGCACTTGTAATTTGGTCTTTTGTAATTAAAAAACTAGTATCATCTATATCAGTATTGAATTTACATTAGATAGAATGGTGATGTTATTTTGTAAATGGGTTGGGGTACCCCAAGTTTTCCTTTATATAAAATCAGGTGCTTATAAAAAAAAATTGAAATTAGCAACTCAAAAATTGTACTTCCAAAAAATAAACAAATAAAACCTTCACACAATTAAAACAATCAACCAGATACTAGAACTTAGTTTTCTTTCAGCTACAAATTAAAAAGAAACTACTGCTTTAGAACCACTTCGTTATGCTTCAAATATTACTGATAGCATCAAAACACCAGAATAAAAGCACAAACAAATGTTCTGTAACTTTTTTAAAAAGTATCCCTTTATACAAAATGGAACCTTTCAATCAAAACAATCAAATCTCCTATATATGAGGGTATTATTATAACTATGTAAACAGCAGACGGGTTCGAGGTCGGGGCGAGGCGGGGCGGGTATCAGTTTCCCCATCAACGCCCCCATCCCCAATCAAAAGTGAGTTTTCTCCATCAAAGTCAGGGCGTATTTGGGTGGATACCCATGGGTTTGGGTCTTGTTGTCGGCAAATGCCTAGCAGGGTGAAACTTGTTATGTCTGCTTAAGGGCCTTACTCCTAATTGCTATGCTCTGGAAAGAGGCCCATTTACATGCTCATCCTATGGATGGACCTTTGTTCTTTTGGGCTCATTGACCACATCGCGTGCTTCGGCTTTGGAACCTGAACTGGACACTGGACCTTCATTCATCATGCCTTCTAATGTGTCTCCGACCATAAACAAAAGGGGAAAAAATTATGCTCTCTTTCTCTATTCTGAATATTTAATATGCACTGTACTATATACGACATATACTATATAATATAAATACTAGCAAGACATAGAAGTAACACAATGCAATGGCGTTCTCTACATTGCTTAAAGCTCTGTTTCTGGAGATATCCTTGATTCTTTTGCTAGTGCCATGTCCTCTCACAGCTCTCTCAATCTCAAAGGGGTTGTTAGACCAATCTCCGTTACCCACCAATTTCCTCTATGGGACTTCTTCTTCTTGTTACCAGGTATATATTTACTGTTATATTATATTTACCAACTCAAGTTCTTCACTTCTATACGTTTTTCTCTAACTTCACTCTGAGGCTTGTCCTTGCATCTTTGTAGATTAATATAATCAAAATTTCTTGATCATTTACAGTATGAAGGTGGTTACTTGAGTGATGGGAAAGGACTAAGCAACTGGGATGTCTTTACTCACCAAACACCAGGTGGTAAATATTAACAATTCTGTAATTTGTGATGTAACTGAACATGCACACATTACTGCCTTTATTTTCAAAGCGATTAGATATAATAACTTAATTACTCACTCTTGAATGTAAGTTCAAGCTACCATTTTTATAAATTCGAGGTGGTATTTTCATGAACTATTGCAGGTAGAATAACTGATGGAAGTAATGGGGATATTGCTGTTGACCAATATCATCGCTATCTGGTAATAAAACTTCAACTTTTAGTTCCCACACACACACACACAAATAATAATAAAAAATTATCAAAAAATAATACAAAGTCTAAAGACACAACTCAGGCCTTGTTAATTATTAAAGCCAAAAGATTGGATCATAAGACTAATATAATATAATATAAGTATAAAAAAAGCCAAAAGATTGGATCATAAGACTAATATGATATAAGTATAATAAACAAGTGTGAAATAAATATTGCATTTGAAGTTTTTTGTTTTTTTTTAAGAAGCAACCAGATTATTTCATCGGCTTATCCAATATTGTACGTTTTTTCTTGGTAGTTGTCCATATTTTATGTTTTTAGGAAAGAAACGTGAAAAATTAGTTAGACTAAATATATGTTGATGAGTTGGACCAAAGGAATCAGAGGTTTAGAATTATGACAACGTATACGGTCCCCGTGAGTCAATTTAATTGGTTAAATTACGAGATAAGAATTGTAAGTATATGGATTCAAATCTCTGTGATGTGTTTCACCCATTTCTCTTTCACTCACTACTAGAAATATTCTTATTACCAACAGATTTTCCTGTGGATTTTGCTCAAAAATTCGCAGGAAATAGGTTTCATGCGGATTTTCCTACGAATTTCACCTATAGGTAATATCTTCGTGGGTAATTTTTTCCTATGAATTTGAAAATCTGTAGGAAATTTCCTGCAGATTTTCTTGCGAAAAATTTAAATTCGCAGGAAAATTCGCAAGAAATATCAAAATTTCCTACAAAATTTCTAACGAATTTAAATCTATAGGAAAAAACCTTATTTCTGGAAAATTTGCAGCAAAATTCACAGGAAATTCCTTCGAGAAAAATCCGCAAGTAATCCATGAATTTCTGGTAGTAACTTCTTCCGTCTCATCCTCCCTCATATAAAGCATACTATAAGTCTCGTTTTGGGGGGAAAAAATGTAACAAATAGAATATGTACCCTAGAAAAAGTAACAGTGTGGATTACGGCAGGAGGATATAGATCTAATGGAAGCCATGAAAGTCAACAGCTACAGGTTCTCTATTTCATGGGCAAGAGTTCTACCAAGTACGCTTCTTTGCTAATCTACATTAGAGATTATCAGTTAGTTAGGGTCAATTCTTAATAGACTTGGATACGATTTTGACAGAAGGAGGATTAGGAGAAGTCAATTGGGCTGGCATCAACTACTACAACAGGATAATAGATGCATTGCTACTTAGAGGTTTACTTTTTTTTTTTTTCCATTTGATTTTCACTAAGGAACTACTGTTTAACGTCAACAGTACGGTAACTTACTTTTAGAGCATGAGAAAAGGCTACCATATAAATTTAGAGAAATGGTATATCCTCCCATAAATTTTTCTATGAATCTTCCTACCTACTTAACATTAACTATTATTTATTTTTTAACATTTTTCCAAATAGATAGGAAGATTCATATGAAGATATAACATTTCTCATAAATCTATAATCCTTACTATTATCTTTCTAAAGATTCAAAGAGTGGATACTTGGCAAAAAAACATTAAATTGAAGCACCATCCGTGCATTTCTTATTGATGCATTTGAATTTTCTCAATTGGGCAACTCACAGGAATTCAACCATTTGTAACATTGTCACACTTTGACTTACCCCAAGAACTCGAGGACAGATATGGAGGATGGCTAAGTCCCAAGTCACAGTAAGGAGCTAGCTAGTTGACGAATTTTTTTCTTAATATATTTTGATATTGCTTTATACCCACTTAACCGATTAAATTTCATACACAGGTTTTGAATTTTCTTTTATATACAATTAAGCACATATATTTGTTATTACTTAACTGGACAACGTATGATGATAAATTTTAATACTTGATTTGATGCGCAGGGGAGATTTTGAAGTTTTTGCAGACCTATGTATTAAATCATTTGGTGACAGGGTAAAGTACTGGGCAACCTTCAATGAACCAGATAACTTAGCCACATACAGTTACCGCACAGGACAAGGTCCACCATGTCGTTGCTCTAGCACATTTGGAAATTGCAGTGAAGGAGATTCAGAGAAGGAACCATTTGTGGTAGCCCACAATATAATCCTATCTCATGCAGCAGCAGTTGATATTTATAGAACCAAATACCAGGTATTAACTTGGCTAAAAATATCTAACTCCAGAACTGACATGCCTTCTTCAATGAGAAGAGAAGATACAAATATCTTTTTTTTTTTTACCTATAAAATTGAAAAGATAAGTATCTGCATATGTCAGAATGTTAAGGGTAAGATCTCATTTTAAAAAATAAAATGGAAAAATAGGAAATACTTATTCAAAATTTACGAAAGTCACTAAATTATGAATGAAATATTCAGACTGACCAAGGTGGTAGAATTGGCATTGTCGTGCATGCTGACTGGTATGAACCCATCAGCAATTCCACGGCAGACAAATTAGCCACGGAAAGAGCACGATCATTCACTTTAAACTGGTAAACGTCCCTTCAACAAATGACACTTCTTTGTTATCCTCAACTTGCACACAAAGCATACAAGTTCATTCTCTAAGAATGAACTTAATAGTTAACAACAATCACAATGCAGGTTCTTGGACCCAATCATATCGGGTGAATACCCTCCAGATATGCAGAAGATTCTAGGAAATATCTTACCGGAATTTTCTAGCAATGACAGAGAAACTGAAGAGAGGATTGGATTTCATTGGCATCAACCACTACATGAGTTACTATGTCCAGGACTGCCTCTTCTCCATATGTGAACCAGGAGGACCTGGGACCACCAGAACAGAGGGTTCATACCAACAAAGTTCAGAAAGAGATGGGGTTCCAATTGGGCAACCTGTACGTGTCTTCGACTTTGAGTTATGATCATGAAACTAACATTCTCCCTTTGCATTGCCAACCCAATTCTGAAAATTCTATAAATATGCAGACTTCACTTGATTGGCAATATGTTTACCCACAAGGCATGGAGAAAATTGTCACATATGTAAAAGACAGAAACAATAACACTCCAATGTTCATAACCGAAAATGGTAAGCATATCTCAGTGAGTCTTTTAACGAATGCAGTTTCTATGCTTTTCTGTTTAACTAAAATGTTTTGTAGGGTATGCTGAATTGGACAACCCAAGTTACACTGAGGAGCAATACCTTAATGATTTCAACAGAAAAAATTACATGGCTGGTCATTTAGATGCCCTACTGGAAGCAATAAGGTAGGAGTGAGTATATGAAAATCAAGATAAATGTCCAGCTATATGAAGTGCATTCTGAAATTTAACAGTAACACATATACACATATGTATAATGACATCGGTTATATTCTTCCGGATTCGTTTACACAAATACTCAACTTTGCTCACTTTCACCTTTTTGCTTTGACTTCGTGAAATACCAGAGGTTAAATTAAAACCTTTTTTCTTTTTGTTTTCCCATTTACCATGTAATCAGGAATGGAGCAGATGTTAGGGGGTATTTTGCCTGGTCCTTGCTTGACAACTTTGAGTGGTTACGAGGATATACAGTTAGATTTGGACTCCACCATGTTGATTATGCCACACTGGAGAGGACTCCAAGATTATCAGCAAGTTGGTACAAGAAATTCATTGCAAAGCATAAAACAGAAACCAACTGCCAGAAATGATGGTGAAAGAAATATTGTACACATCATTTAAGACAAATAATAGGCTTATGACCTTAATGCTAGACATTTCCGATAATTCAGGACATCTTTTCAGAGCAACTATATTTTATTGAAATAAACTAATTCACTCTTCATAAACATCTGTTCAACTCTCCAATTTTAAGCTCTGGCTTGCATGTTAAGGGTTAATTCGGCTGGAAAGGAAGTTTAAGGTTTAGTAGTTTACAAATTAATCAAACATGAATTTACAAATTTTGCTATATAAATTTACCATGTTGAGTATACCAGCTTAATGCGAATGCTAAAATCATTAGATAGTACAACTACAAGCTATTGATTCACCAGCATATGAGCAATCAGCAATGTTAACATAGATTAGGGTTCATAGTGAACCTTATATGTGGTAGCACTTCTACCATTAAATTTCATAATATACACATATTATTGAATATTTATAATTCTAAATTATGATTTTAATGGCCGAAATGTTGCCACATATAAGATTCACCATGAATCCGAGTCTAGTAAACACTAATAAATAAATGGCCTCATGCAAAAACACGACAGAGAGCAAGAAAGCAAGTACAAACATTTTGAGGCAGACGTGAGCTTAAGGCATTAATACCACATCCTACTATCCTAGTCAGCTACATTTCCATAAAGTTTTCAAGTTCTTCAAGCTCCAAGTAAAATTTATAAACTAAATTCTCTCTCATGGAGATGTCTTAATTCTTGAATAACCTAACCTCTTCGCCTTACCTGTCCGGAGTTGATTCTGATAGAAATGGTGTTACAAGGTTCACCAGCATATGGCAGTGTTTAACCACCTTAAGGTCTTTTTTTTTTCATTTTTTATTTGAGTTTATCTTCTGAAACCAGCAACAGCCTCATCGCCTTCCTTTACAACCTTGGGGAAGTCTGGCAAACTTACTCCACAGGAGACAAACTAGCATACAATGGTCCGTGACCGCTTGATCTTCTTAAGCCTTTTGTATCTGCATATAAAACCATTACTTTATGTTCCAGGCATATAAATCAGAGTAACACTGAATCAGGAAATTTTCAACTTGAATGATTGTATACTCACTTAAACCTGAGCCAGAACAAAAACATACACTTGATCCCTATCCTCAACTCGAGCACACATTTCAAGCAGTTTCACTCCTCCACCAAGGTGAACCAGCTTTGTAAAAGTGTTCATCATCATCCCATGAAATTTGACATGCTTGAAGGCCAATTGCAACACTTGGCTCTTTTCCATATTGTGCAATCCAATTTACAACAGCCATTTCTTTTTCACTCTCACAACTGAAATCCTTCTTGTATTTTCCAAATGGATCAAGTCCAGGATTAACCATCTCTGCAATTGCAGCTGGCATATACATAGAATCACCAATTAATGGTGCCTTACAGGCAGCAAATTGAGCTCGAATCTGCATTTAAATGGAAGTTACTATTCAGAACATAGTTTCCTCTTCCTAAAAGATAATCAAAGAAAATATATTTAAAAAAAATTTCTTCATTCATCCATTATAAATATAAACTTTAGAAGTGCTAAATAGCTACCAACTAATTCACCATTCATACAAAAGAATCAAACATTCAAGTTGATATCAGATTCTTGCATATGAAAATCCAGAAAACGAATGGAGAGGAGGGGAGATATTTTAAAATTGAAACCTTCCCAGCCACAATTGTATTCTCCTAATATAAGACCCAACAATTGCTAGAATCCAACAATTGCTAGAATAATTATTGTTTAACTAACAAAGGCAGCTGGCTAACAGCCTACAGTTCATGAAGGCAATAAAGTAGGCAATGATCCACTCATACACTCACATGAGGATGAGAATTATTGATCAACTATATCATCATTATAACGCGTTAAAACTTAAGATTTAACAGAGTAAGACTCTTCCATAAAAACACATATAATATAATACATAAAAGGACAAGTAATAGACCTGATGAGTTCGACCAGTAAGAAGGTTGATTTTACACTCATACGCATAATCTTGAGAAGGCCACCCACAGTCTTCAACACAATATTTGTCCTGAATGACACTAGTTGGCCAGGGGACCTTTCTGCATTCCATGACCTCAAGTTGACAAAGATGCCATCCCTTGATAAAATCTGCATTCAAAAAACCAACTGGGTTAAATCCACAAAACAAGACCTTTATTAGGAAACTTTTTAGTTTTTACTTTTTACCCACCCACAGAACAAACGAAAGTCTCAAAATTTAACTCTGCAATGGAAATGTCCATGTCTATTTACACATCATGCTGCTGCAGGTAAAACAAAAGTCAATATACACTACACTAGGATAATACACACTCAAACCATTCAAATTATATTCCATCATAGAACATAACAATCATACCATACATGTTCAGTTAAGTAGCTAATTTCCATCTTGGCTAATGCACCTGACCAGCGCATATGGTTAAAAAAGGTGATGGTATCTCAATTTCCACCAAGTAGTTTAAAAATAATATATTATTCTCAAGAACATCATTCTGTCTTCTATTGTTAACTGTTTCAGTCTTTCCTATTATTCTTGACAGGGGATGGAATATTGAATATTAGCTAAAGGCAAAGCAAATGTCTCAAGTTATGCTGATGAGCCTCCAATACCATGAAGCATTGCCTTGGCTTCTCTAGTGGAAGCTGCTGAAAAAACAGTCAATGAAAGCATACTTATTTATAACTTATAAGTAATGAGAGCACATTTTAGTTATTTGTATTAGCTATTTCAGGGTTCTCAAGTAATCTTTGCTAATCACTCCAATTTGTGTGGTTACCTTCAGAAATAAGTCGAGGAGCCATGTTAATAGGACGCGTATAGTGGGTAATAATTCCAGTTGGCAAAGGAGAAGCTGCAAGAGCAAGATAGAGCTTCTTCACCTTTTTCTCCTGAAAAAAAAATATATATATATATATATATATAATTGCACAAGTGTTCAATAACATATGAACATTGCAATATTGGATACAAATTAATGTGCACATTCACTTGGTGTGAAAGACACTCATCCAACAGCTCATGCGTTGTAGGACAGTAGGAGTGTGCCATTTCAAGTAGTAGAGGGTCATTCTAATATAAGATATGAAATGGCATCATAAACTTACCCTGATTTTGCCATGAAAGACAGAGCAATACTCTTTAGTCCTAGCTAATACCACACTGCACATAAGTAACAGTCCATTACAATCTATGACAGTAAGAATGACAAGGAGCAATATTTTTTATACGAAAAAGTGTTACCAGCCTTCGGTGCAATTATCAATCTGATGGGTAGTCATCAAAGGGGTTGTCAATCCCAAGGCGCGAGTTGCAAAGGTTGCACAACTTTCTTCAATGTTGTCAGTAGTGCCACCTACCTAACCCAGATTTTTTTTATTAAAAAAATAATAATAATAAAAAAATTAAGATCGAGAGAAACTTTACGCAATTAATTAATTAAACATCTAAAGTGTAAACATACCAATAAATTTCAAAACAAGAACAACTCATAAAGAATCTAGAATTCTTGACTCTCCATATTAGTAATCTAATGCTATACCCCATGCAAGGCTAGCGTAGTAGCTAAAAGGAAACATACACCGCACTAAAGACGACTCAATACTGCTGGAACTTTCTTCAAATATTGAGCATCAAACCTTAAATCAATCAAAATATATAAATTATCGGGATTGCTATATCTCTATTTGACACTATTTCACAAAACCATTGTTCCTTGACAAGGATTGCAATTAAAAGGGTCTCAGCCTAAGATGGAGGATTTAGGTGTGTTGGAGTCCCACATTGGATAATGATATAGCCTGAAGAGTACTTGTAATTTAGGGGCAACCCTCACCCTACAAGCTAGCTTTTGGGGTTGAGTTAGGCCCAAACCCAAATTCTAATATGGTATCAGAGCCTATCATAGATCCGTTGAGTCACCCGCAGATGTCCAGTCCTGCAAACTTCACGCTCCAGATGTCCAGTCCTGGGCGTGAGAGGGTGTGTAGGAGTCCCACACTGGATAATGATATGGCCTGAAGAGTGCTTGTAATTAAGGGGCAACCCTCACCCTACAAGCTAGCTTTTGGGGTTGAGTTAGGCCCAAACCCAAATTCTAATAGGGTGGTTAGAAATTAGGATACACATTTTAAATCTCACCTATCCTAGAATCCAGAGAAGCATAAATAATAATGGTGGACATTGAAAACAACCTTGAAGACTTTACTTATGGAGCCTAACTAGCAACTGTCAGCGTGTTTTCATTTAAATTTAGCAGTATTTCAATAATTTTTACAGTATTTATTTTTACGTATTTTTGGAAAGACCAAGCCTTGGGTTGCATATGACCTTGGAGTTATGCTACTTAGGTGACTTTATAATTTTGTGTTAATGCTTATATTCCTTATTCTTTACAAAATAAGTTATGGCAAATCTATGTTAAACAGTAGGAATTCGTCCTTTCAGATACAATTTTCAGTTTAATGAGTTATTCAGTGAATTTCTATCTTCTTGGTTGTGTGATAAATCAGTAACACTGGGACTAAAACCCAAGTTAATTTTCTCCTCCTCAACTTCCATGCTAATTTTTAAAATTTTCTAACTTGCAAAGACCTAATCAGCTTTAATAAATAGCACCCAACATCCTTTCCTTCAGTGCTCCTTGCTTGAACTTCCCCTAGAACCCATCAAGCCTGGAACTACTTTCTCTCAGCTCTCGGGTACTATTCACCGCAACCTTGTCATTACTAATTTGCCCCAAAAAATCCTACCATCTTGCCTTAAAATTGGTCTTCCCTTAATACAAATAGATAGACCATTAGACCCTCAACCCACTACCTTTCCACCCTTGTTCTTTGCCGCATTCCCTTACTCTACATTCACCTTAGAAAACCTAATTTTCAGCCTACCAAATCCTGATTCTATCCATGTCATACAACCAACTCATTTAACTGGGCTACCAGATCTTAATTTTAAATGCAATGCAGTTAGGATTACAGTGTCGAAGTTATAGTAAAACCAAAAATTATATTTAGAGAAGATAGTGAAATCCAAGGATTGATATACAATTATACATAATAATTTGCGACCACGTGTTAGATGGAGCACATTGGAATAACCCATTAGCATAATCTAAATAACAATTTTCACTCATTTGATGCAGACCATGACCATTAAAAATTAGAGGACTCTACATTATCTAGCATAAAAAATTACGAAAACAACTCTATTAGACACATATATGGCGATTAATAACTCTTCTAATGTCATACTGTGTGGATTGATTACATACTGATGTACCAGCAGGTTTATCCAAAACTACATACGATTCTGCCACATCAATGATCCTTGATCTCCAATCAATCTCATAGCACCTAAAAATGACAAACATTAACATGCCTCTATAATAATCAAGAGATAATCCCAACAAACACTGTGGCATACCTAGGAAATCGTTTGGGATGCACATGCACTCGTAAATACGTTCCCGGTTCAACAAATTGATCCACACGTGTTATACGAAACGTTTTCTGAGCCTCTCGTACGGTTTTGCCTTTGATGGAAGCTCTTTTTCGCAAGATCGAGGGTTCGGTTACTTGTTTGAATATCCTAATTTGCTCTTCAGTAGCATTAGGAGGAGGCTGTGGACACACGAGAGCATAGTGTACAGCTCCAAATTGGATTAGATCTGCAACATACCTTCACAGAATGAAACTTAGCATATAAATGAATATGATTATGGAACCTATTACAAGAAATTCATAAATTGTAGCACGCTTACAAAGGAGGAAGATCGAGCGCTTTGCAAATATATTCTGATACAGGTCCTCCTTCTGATACAACTATGTGTTCGATTCTTGGTGGAGATTTGTGCGATGGACATGGAAGCAATCGATCATAGTTCGGGTAGCTTGTTTCTTGAGAGTGAACAAGGTACCTTTCAGAAGAAGAGGTAGCGTTGTTGATAGTTGAGGACTCAGTTTCAATGGCGAGTACAGTGTTACTGTTATGTGAACTCCGAAACCGCCAACTCGACCCGTGCTTGTTGTAGTGGTTATTAAGAGCTGAGCGCGAGATGCGAAGCGCACGCGCCGCCGCAGGCACGCCGAAGCTCCGGCAGCCACCGGATAACAACATTGACGCCACCGCCACCGAGCCCATCCTCTTTTCGACTACGAAGTACGAACGACTTCTCGACAATTATCGGGTTGAGGCGGGTTTTGAGTTTTGAAAACCATAGGCCCATTAATTGCAGGGCTTTACAAACCGAGTAAATGGGCCTCCTTCAATGAACAGAGTTTTATCTTGGGTCTTGGTTGTACTACATGACTCATATCAATGGTTCGTTCATGACATGAAAAACAAAAGTAGGGAGAACTCGCCTCAAGCTTTGAGAATTACAAACATTTAGGTTTTTCAAACTTGTGGGAGTGCATATTTTTTTTGGGGTACAAAGGAAGGGAAAAGCCCAAAGAAGAAAAAAAACAAAAAAGATCTAAGCAGGGCAAAGAGGCCCAATTAGCATCACTGGCTAGCAATGGGGACAATTACTCCAAAGAAGTAGTCATCATCTTCATATCAAAGGCCTCAAGTTATGGTTAGCTAACCATTTCGCACATCTATTAACTTCACGAAGAATGTGCAAGAACATAAAATCATTTCTAATTTACACCGTTCACTATCTCACACTCATTTTGACAATTATAACAAAATTGTGATATCATAATATTTGCCTCAATCACCCAAGAGCCCTTGGATGAAATGGCATGGGTCTCTTTAAGCTTAATCAATAGCCTTGAGTTCGAACCCGGGCCTTGGAAATGCAGCAATGTTAAAACTCTTAGGAGTGCTTTGCCATATTTGTGAACCTACCCGACTCGAGAGATTAGTCTTCACAATTGTGCATGGGATACTCTTAGAAAACCAAAAAATAATATTTGGCTCGATTGAACCCGATTCAAAGCTAAATTATTATTCTTCTTCTTTTACTATCTATGTTCTATGCACAAAATTTGACGACATACATTGCCACCACACATCTACCTAACAAATAATTCACTCATTTTGTCTCTTTTCATCAGTGTAACCCTAAATTCATTTTGTTTCCAGAATTGAGATTTAATCATATTTATTTAATAAAAAAATATTCATAATATTATTTTCAACACTAATTTTAATTAGAATTAAAAACAAGAAAAGGTTTCACTTAAACTTTGCGGTTAAAATATAGCTTCACGCACACTTTCGATTATACAAAAGACAATAAATACTTATCTTTTAAGTGTAAATATTGATTTGATAATAATATTGGAATAAATTCTTAAGAAATTAGTGAGTGTATTTAATGTATAAAAGTTGAAATATGCATGCACAATCACATGAACATGCATATGTCATATGTTTTCGATTATACAAATTTCTAAGAACTCTCGGATTTCTAATTTAAAACTTTTTATGATAAATAAATCTATGAAACTTAAAAATCTTACTAAAACTCTCATTACTTTTTTATTTTTTATTTTAACACACACACATTCTTAAAAAGAAGAATGAGAGAGAAGTGTTGCCTCCATTATTTGACAATGAGGCTGATTAAAGAAAATATCACGTGGAACTTTCATGAAAAACATTTACAAAAGAGCAAAAAATTGCTATACAAATGTTATTAGGGTAAACATATCTTTAAAAAAAAACACTTTTTTTTTCTTTCTTTTGCATTCTTCTCTTATTTTTTTTAATTCTAACAATATAAAAAATTTCTCATTTTCTACTATTTTCCTCTTATTTTCTATTTCTTTTTTCCTACTTTTTTTCCTTCCAATTTTTTTCCTACCCCAGACAATACCTTTTTTTTTTTTTGTGAAGACTCCAAACGATACGTTAAACCACATGCTGCCTCCCAGCTCACGAAGAAAACGAAATAATAAATAAATTTTTTTGGGCAAAATATATAAATACCATAAATACATATACTATACTGTAATATATAGTACATATAAGCTTTGACTACTATATAAATACACCTCCAAGGTTTGAAACTTTGACCATCCATATGACAATTCTATTGGCCCACAAATTGTCACATAAGTCGTGTATTAGGGGGTGTAATTTTAGGGTGGTGTATCTTAACCCCATCCATCACATGAACATGCATATGTCATATGTTTTGGATTATACAAATTTCTAAGAACTCTCTGATTTCTAATTTAAATCTTTTTATGATAAATAAATCTATGAAACTTAAAAAATCTTACTAAAACTCTCATTACTTTTTTATTTTTTATTTTTTATTTTAACACACACACATTCTTAAAAAGAAGAATGAGAGAGAAGTGTTGCCTCCATTATTTGACAATGAGACTGATTAAAGAAAATATCACGTGGAACTTTCATGAAAAACATTTACAAAAGAGCAAAAAATTGCTATACAAATGTGTTATTAGGGTAAAAATATCTTTTAAAAAAAAACTTTTTTTCTTCTTTCTTTTGTATTCTTCTCTTATTTTTTTAAATTCTAACAATCTAAAAAATTTCTCATTTTCTACTATTTTCCTCTTATTTTCTTTTTTTTTTTTATCCTACTTTTTTCCTACCCCAGACAATACCTTTTTTTTTTTTTGTGAAGACTCCAAACGATACGTTAAACCACATGCTGCCTCCCAGCTCACGAAGAAAACGAAATAAAACAACCGTACTAGTGGTGAATTAGTGATGGGTTACGTGGAATAATTTGCAAACAATCTAAGCGGGGACACACGCTGAAGTCAAATCTTTTTAAGAGCAGACCACATGGATGCATAAGAAAGTAAGAAAACAGGACACAGAAGATGCAATGTATTGTATGCTAAGTTAAGTTGGATTGGAGTAGAAGCACTGGAGCCTGTACTATTCACAATATCTTTGAGTATCTTCTTGTTCTTCCACTTGCCTGGAAGGCGAAGAAGGGCGACACATCACATCCACAAGTCATTCCACGAAAGTCAGCGAAAAATGGTTGCTCATTTCTGAGTCAGACAATGCTGACACACTTATTTCATCTTTTCGGTCTAATGTCACTACTGTCTACGATGACACCAGAAACAAAAGTCACGTGAAGGAAGTATAAAATTAGTAACAGTAGAGATTAGTAAACAGTAGTGATGAATCAGTTAATCATATTGAATTAAAGAGATAAGGTAAGGAGAATCTCAATCAAAGGTTCTGTGTGCTTACAACTTTTTGTTAATTATTGAAAATTTCACAAACATTGAACATAAGGATCAAATCAACAATATTAAAAAAATAGAGAAATTAAATATGTATGAAAAAAACTTTATAAACCAACTTTGCACAAGATCAATAATATGATGACCAAAAAATATAATTAAGACAAAAAATAAATATTAAAAGAGTTTTATCTCTTTAAATAATTTTTTTAAATTAAACTCAGATTATCGAAGTTGGATATAACATATGAATATTAAGATTCCCAACTAAAAAAAACATTTTATAGTTGACTTGGAAAGTTACTTTTGAAAACTTTATAAGTATTTTAACATTATGTTTGGGTAAGAAGAGAAATAGGGAGAAAAGAAGTAGGGAAGAAAGAAGTAGGAGAGAAAAGAGAATGAGTAAAAAATAGGTAGATTTTTTGGTTGTTTGGATTGATAGAAATAAGAGAGAAGTAGAAGAGAAAGAAAAATTGAGTTTTATCTCCACTTGTTTGGTTGGATAGAAAAGTAGAAAAAAAGAAAATGATTTTTTAATGAAAAGACAAATTCGCCCATAATATCATTTGTGTTAATATTTGTGTTTATTTATTTATTTATTTATTTATTCACCAAGACACATATTATAAATGTCCAACATTTATAATAATTACTTTAAAAGTCATATGATTATTTATAATTAGTTGATAGTTGAAAAAGTTTTATAGTGATAATATATCAAAATTAAACTCAAATATTATTACGTATATTGTTTTTTATAGGTTATTACGTATTTTGTTAAATTGTGCCATTTTAAAATTAGAGTTTAATGTTAAAATATTGTCAGTGTAAAGTCTTTTACACTATTAATTAATAATCACAAATTATACTATGTGTGACTTTTAGAATAATTATGATAAGCATCAAATATTTTTAACGATACAACAATTTATGATTGATTCGTACATTTAAACAAATCTTTACTACATATCAATTAAAAATTTAAAATTATTAAAGTAAATAATAATAATAATAATAATAATAATAATAATAATAATAATAATAATAATAATAATAATAATAACTCGTATAACAACAATGACATGTGTTCTTTTATTTTAATAACTAAGAGAGAGAAATAACAATGATATTTATTTTTCAATATATTATTAGATATCTGTGTAAAAATACTTTACATTTACAGTGCATAAAAATTAAATACAATTGTTTATTTCATGAACATTTTATATTTTTAATTCATGGATATTGTTATTTTTATTATTATCTTTAAACACTTATTATTCTAATTTCATTTATTGTTTTATGATATTATAGTTTTAATATAAGTATCTTGATATTTTATTAAATAAATACTATAATTTAATTTATTTCTTTATAATGTTCCCGGTTTTTAAATACAAAAATACTATTGTTTTTTATAGAAAAAATCCTATTGTTTTCAAAAAGACACTTAATAACTATCTACATGAAATATATTCTATTTTCTATATCCTTATTAAAGGTATATTTAATTATTCTCTTCTGATAAATTAAAGTTATTAGATTTTTTTTTTTTGACACGGTTGAAGTTATTAGATTAAATGAAAATTAACGGTTAAAATTTAATATAAGAACAAAAATTAAGACATGGTGAAATAGGCTTAACCACTGATTAAACTCATCTAAAGTGAATAAAAATGTAAAATAAAAAAATAAAGATGTATTCACCTTTATTTAGCTATAGTGAGTTGATATCATCCACTTTAACAAATCAAAAGTGAATACATCCTTACTTTCACATTTTAAATTTTTATTCAATTTAAAGGAAGTTTATTCCTTAACCATATGATATTTGTAAATTTATTCAAATAATCAAATCAACGACATAACTCCATCTATCATATTAATTGAGAAATATTAACAATACATTTTCTAACATTTTTTTTTCAACACAATTTCTCTTATTAATTTAAAATTCATGTGAGTCCTACAAAATTCAAGTAAGAACTATATGAATTAATAAGACTCACATGAATTCTAACTAATAGGAGAAAGTGTATTGAAAAGAGATTGACAGAGACTGTATTGCTAGAACTCACTCCCGATTATTTTTAAAAGGAAAACAAAAAAAGGGATTTTGGGGACAAAAAGTAAAAAGTCATTAGGCTATCTATGGGTTTTTGGCGTGACCCATATATACATTACATAAGCATACTTAGAGAAACCCATCCATCAATCTCTGCTTCAGAAGAGAACACAGACAACACGCCACGGACTAGGCTTACGCTTGGAGATGATGGATTACTGCGTCTCAATGCCAAAGCTGGAACTGCATGCTCACCTCAATGGATCCATCAGAAACTCAACACTCTTGTAACTCCTTTTCTTTATCACCTTCCTTCCCCCCTTTTATTTTTTTTTTGCTTTATCTTCATTAACTTTTATTATTATTATTATTATTTGCAGAGAACTTGCAGAGGCTTTGGGTGAAAAGGATGTCAAACATTTCTCCGAACTGGAGCATGTCATCCTTAAATGTATGTCTTTCTGTTTAATCCTCCTGTTTTGTTCCTGAGGAAAAAAAAGCTAGGAAAAGACAAAACTTGTCACATGTTATTATCGTGTTTTTGTTCGTTTGTTTGTTTACCATGTCTTTCAATGCGCCCCCTTTTCTGGGTTGATATCGATTTTGAAATTCATGGTGATTGAGGTTTATTGGAATATGCACAAGCCTGAAGCCTTTGTGTTTGTTTGATTGAAATTCAAGGAGTTGCTTTAGTATCTTTTCCAGAGCAAATATGACAACTCAGTTGTTTTCAGAAAATTTTCTGCTTTTTGTGAAACTGTTGCTGAAATTTATTTTTCATTTAAATTTTATGCCAAACAGGCCCTAATCAGCTTCTGTTTCTCTGCTTACTGAATCAACAATGTTATTTGAACATCTGAAAAGCTAACGCCTGAGGCACCTGGTTAACGATGTTCAAAATCGTGGTTAATGGATATGCATGTAGTAGATGAGTAATTCGTTATCAGATGACTTGTTGGTTAATGATGTACAAAATTTTGGTTAATGAAATTCAGTGGATGACTAATGAGTTACCCAATCCTGTTGTACTCGTTAACCAAACTAAACACATCATTAATCATGATTTTGAACGTCATTAAACAGGTGTCGCAGGTATCGAATTTTCAAATGTTCAATTACACAGTTGTTCCTGAATCCTGAGTTCACTTTTGGTGTTCCATATTTACCTTTATCCATGCTTAACACGAATGTTGGGTATGGCTTTGTAAATCAGGTGATCGTTCATTAAAAGAAGTCTTCAAGTTGTTTGACCTAATCCACATTATTACTACTGATCATGCTACTGTGACAAGAATTACGAAAGAAGTATGGCAGCTTGCTTACTATATAATTTTGTTATGATCAAATTCATATTCTTTTTCATTTATACAAGTAATAAAACACCTAAATGCAAAGCAGGTTGTTGAAGATTTCGCATCAGAGAATGTTGTGTATCTGGAGCTGAGAACTACTCCAAAGGTACAGTAGGCAATTCATAGTGTTCTTATTTCCATTTAGTTGAAATAGAGATTGATAACTGATTTGATGAAGATATTTGCTGAATTCCATGCAGAGAAATGATTCCATAGGAATGACCAAACAGTCTTATGTTGAAGCTGTACTGAAGGGTCTAAGATCAGTCAGTTCAGTTGATGTTGCTTTCATTCCTCTCAGTGATGATTCTAGAACTCTTTTTAATCCTCTACCCTCAGCTACAAATGATGAATGTAATGGAGACTCTAGAAAAAAAATCTTTGTTAGACTGCTCTTGAGCATTGACCGTAGGGAGACAACAGAAGCAGCGATGGAAACAGTAAGCTAAAATGTGCAAGTAATTTGATAAAATTTTGTTGGGCATTGCCTTTCGACAGTACATTTCTTTACTGCAGGTCAAGCTTGCACTGGAAATGAGGCAATTTGGTGTAGTTGGAATTGATCTCTCTGGAAATCCACATGTTGGTGAATGGTACATCTACCTGATCTAGGACTCTAGTCTACTAATGCTTTTGAATGAATTGATGCTTATGCCCAAGATCCCTTTTTAATTTTGTAGGATAACATATTTGCCAGCATTGAAATTTGCTCGGGAACAAGGTCTTTATGTAACACTTCACTGTGGAGAGGTCCGTTAATCTATAGCTGTTACCTATTACTATTGGAGTTTCCCTGACTGGTTTACTTTTCCGACTTAGTGTTTTTAGGTGCCTAATTCAAATGAGATACACCATATGCTTGACTTTCATCCCCAGAGGATTGGACATGCCATTTTCTTTGAGGAGGAGCACTGGAGAAAGCTGAAGTCCTCTAATATTCCGGTTAGACTTTGAAAGCCCTTTAGTTAACTTGATGTTAAAGAATCGATAGTGGAAGTATATTATGATTTCTGTGGGAACTTAAAAGGATATTTCAAATATGAATTTAATTGTCGCATCTTAGAAATTCCTCGTAGACAATCAATCATTTAAAAGGCTATGCATACTCTTCAAATATTTTCTTTCAAATTTAAAGCCTGAATTTGATCTGGAATGAATGAAACCCTATGATTGATTGTTTTACTGATCAGCTCTTCAGGGCTTCTAATTGTAGCCAAGTTTGAATGCTATTATTGTCACTTTGCAAATGATAACCAGCTACTTTACATATTATTTATTGTATCTTCACTATTTTCAGGTTGAAATTTGTTTGACATCAAACATCAGGACAATGTCCGTTCCATCAATAGATGTTCATCATTTTGGTAGGTGCTTGTGCTTATATTTGAAGTTGATGATCATTAATATAGAATTAGTAAAGGATCTGTCTGTTCAACTTTACAAAACAAATGCCATAAGCTTGAAAATGATTTTTCTTTTTCTGTTATTAGAAAAAGTTTTTTTCCCAATTAATAAAAGGACGCACTTTTGAAGAAGTTGAAGGTTTTAACTTTTAAAGAAGAAGCTAAACTGTTGTCAGAAGAGAAGTGTATCCATTTGGAAATTATTTTGTATAGCTGTATTTAAACTTTTGGATCAACCTCAAGAAGTACCCTCTATTAACATCATGCTCTTGCTGATGCAGTTAATTTGTATAATGCAAAACATCCTTTAGCCCTGTGTACTGATGACACGGGTGTGTTCTCTAACAGTCTCTCTAAGGAATACCAAATTGTTGCCGAGTCATTTGGTAGGTTTCACTTTACTCTTGCATCAGGTTAAACTTGAACTAGCTGACCAAGTTTTGTTGACTGACTTTTTTTTTGGCTATTATCCAGGGCTGGGAAGGAGGGAAATTTTTGAGCTATCAAGGAATGCTGTCGAGTTTATATTTGCTGATAGTGGAGTGAAGGAGGATTTAAAAAAATATTTTAATTCAGTGGCCAAGAATATGGACCTGTAAGTACATTTTCATGTAACAGAAGATATGTATTTAGTTCATATGACTTATACCAGTTGTTACAATGATGGACACAAGTTATAGATATATTAGATATTAGAGATTGATTAACATTCCTGTTTGGGGCTCACCCCTTATCCATTATTGAAATTGGTCCTTTATAAAATTAATCCTTCAAGTGACTCTTGAAGGAGGTTTCACTTGATGATCCATGCCAATGTAATTGGAGATGATCATTATTAGGTATATATATTTAGTGACAACTTGCTAATAATGCTGCAATGAGCCATTTTTTAAGTTGACCCCCGAGGTCAGATGGGGGCGGCTATGATCTTGTCCATATGCCATAGTCATTCCCGGGGCTCCAAGATTTCATTGAGTGTGCAAGAAATCTTGGGTATGATTTGTATGAATATGCAGTCAATCGGTTCACTTCCATAATGACACGTTCTTCAAACTCTTCTTTGACAAAGGCCTTATTTCTTGTTGAATTCTCATCGAATAGGATAGGCAGTGGCGGGGCCAGAAAATTTAAAAGAGGGGGCCAAAATCCAATTTACATAACATGATGAAAAAGCAATAAAAAGTTAACTAATATATAAAAACAAATTATATAATACAAATTTGATATATAATTAACAACTTAATATAATATAAATTACTCAAATAGATTTATAGTCAACTTTGATATATATCTAAAATCTTCACTTTTTCAATTGTGCATTGGTGACATTTCATGGAGGAACGAATCATAAATTGGCAAATCATTAAAATTATGTATCTCTTATACTAACCACCTTAAAAGTTATTTATATTATGATTTCTGATTGGTTGACAATGTAAAAATCTTTACACTGTCAATGTATGAAAATTAAACTCTATGTTTTATCAATTTCTTTTTTAATGTAAACAATTGTATCTTCTATGATTAAAAAAAAATGAAAATGGAAGTGTTTGAAATTATGCCTATTATAGTTGAATTTGAGTCAATTTTTTTTTATTATGAGAATCCATTATATAATGGGTAGCCTCCCCCACATTTTCATAATTTATTTTTTGTTTTACATGTAAATATTAAATATAACTATAGATAACTTTTCTAAAACTTGTATTATAGTTTGAATAATTTATAGGATCTTATTAACGAGTGTCTTAATGATATTGTTTAATAATTTCAAGTGCCTTGGGTGGCGTTTGGTATCAGGAATGTTTTATTCCCAGGCAAACTACATTCCTGGGAATGTGATTCCTGTAAATAAAGTTTTCCCACCTTCACACATGGGAATAAAGTTTTCCCAAGTTTATAACTACAATTCTCTAATTTTATTCCCAGGAATCTTTTATTCTTGGGAATAAGTTTTTAAAACTTGTAACAAACATGGGGAAACTTTATTCCCATACCAGCATTCCCGAAAAAACTTTTAAAAAACTTGTACCAAACATTACCTTAAGGGTATTGTTTAAGGATTCCAAACAAGATAAATATTTATTGAAAAAATAAATATATCTCTTTAATTTCCAATGTATTTAATACATAACTTTCAATAAAAAAACTTACTTTATTGGATTTCTTCAATAATATCCTTAAAACACTCGTTAGCATTTGCTTAATTTATATAATATATTATATATTATATTTTTTATCAAAGCCTAATTGATATTATATGAAGTGGTTAATATATATCAAATTTGTTTTTATATATTAGTTAACTTTTTTGTTTGTTATTTCATGTCCCCTCATATGAATTTTATTTTCCAGCTCTGCCCCTATATATATATATATATATATATATATATAAAATATGAGAACATGGAGGGGGCCACGGTCTTCGTCCCCCCTCACCTTCCCTCCGCCCCTGAGGATAGGAGAGCTACTTTTGGGATTTTGTAATTAAGAAATTTGAAGGAAAAAATGAAAGGAAAAGACAAGATGGAGAAGTTGAAGTCGAAGAAACGTAAAACATTAAACATGAGATTTTTAAATGGTCTCATGGAAGTATCACTGTATCAAGTACCAATATATTGCTTACTTTATATATGCAAGTGTACAACCATTAGGGGTGGGAATAGGCCGGGCCACCCGACAGGGGCCTATGGCCTGGCCTGTTTAAAGCTTGGCCTGGCCTGACCTGTTTAATAAAATTGCCAGGTTTAGGCTTTTCTAAAAGCCTCTTTAATTAAATAGGCCAGGCTTAGACTATTAGAAAAGCCTGTTCGGCCTGATAGGCCGGCCTGTTTAAAACTAATATTATTTTAATTAAATATATATTTATATAATACATAATACAATATCATTTCTATTAAATATTATTCCTAATTCCTAATCACATCTAATTGAAACCCTCTTTCACTAACAAAGAAACCCTAAACTGTGCCGTCACTCTCACATCATAAGTTTAGAATTCTTTTTCTCCCTCCCTTGCAGCCGCCACACTTTGCTTCTTTCCTCCATTTGCGCCATTCCTCCATCTGCGTCTCTCTCACCTGCGTCGTCGCTCGTCGGCCTTCTATTCCCTCGATGTTTTGGCGGTGTCTTCTTTACTTCGTCGGCCCGTCGTCCCCTCCTCTCTTCTCTGCGGTGCTCTCTCCTTTTATAGGTATTTAATACTCCATGTTTATGTTTGCTGAGGTTTCTGGTGTGTGGGTCGATTACTTGAGTTTCTGGAATTTCGAGGTGCTGTGTTAGGATCGTGAATCGCTCAACGTTTATCCCTCTGAGTTTGCTAATGAGAACGATGATCTCAGGCTGAACAGGCTTCGTGGAAGGCATTTTACCTTTGATGCTTTGTTTCCAGATTCTGCTACTCCACATTCTTTGTCTTAATTCTGTTCTGCACAATAATTTTTTTTTCTAATAACATAACCGTCGCATATTCTAGAAGGGGGAAATTTAAGATGAGATTGCTTTATAACTCTTGTTTATGTAATGCATCTTTGCCCTGCACTTGTGTCAATTTCACCTTGTCCAGTATGTATAATCGTGGGAAGATGAGAATGCTTTTAATCAGTTTCAGAATTTAAATTAAATTAACATCAGCTAGTCACAAGGATAAATTATTATTTTCAGTTAATTTTATAATATTTATAATAAGATAATAGTTGAAATGGAACGTATTAATATGAAAATTATTTGAATTTATCTTATGTTTAGTGAATAAAACTTGGCCATGTCTCGCTTTTGTCTTGAAAACGTTTCTTGTGGGGTGGAAGCCTGGAAGTTGAGGTTTCCTGGTCTTGCTATGTGGATTCATGGATTTATCGGGAATGTATTTACAATTTACAATGTAGTTATTATTCATTATATGCATGGCTTAGTGTATTAGCTCATTGGCCTATTTAATGGTAGGCTTATTAGCCTTTTTAGTGGCAGGAGTTTGGCCTTTTTAATAGTAGGCCTATGGCCTATTTAAAGGCTTTAATGTGAAATAGGCCTTCACGAAGGCTTTCAGGTTAGGCCAGGCTTTTAAAATGGTCAGGCCAGGCCTTAAAAATAGCCTATGTCAGGTAATCGGCCAGGCTCAGGCTTTATATTTTTGAAACAGGCCAGGCCTATTTAGCTAAAGCCTGGCCTGACCTGGCCTATTCCCACCCCTAACAACCATCATGGTTGTAATAGTTCAGTAAAACGATTGCCAAAGTTATTTTCTTTTCTTGGCTGAAATTTAAATAAGGTTAAATTGAAGTATTGACCCATTTATATTTATTTTTAATTCACCATAATTTTTTATTCTCGAATTACCTGACATGTAAAATGTATTTTATGATGCTAGTATAAAAAGAAAAGGAGTAAACCATCAATTTGATCATTGAATTTGACATCATCAATCAATTTGATCTTGTATTACTGGTAATTATGCTAATAATTGATAAATTTTATAATTTGATTTTAAATAGTGCACAATCAAATGATGCATTATTGTATTGAATGAACTAATTGTCAACCGGGTAGTAACATTTGGTCAAGCTTTTCACTTACACTCATTGGGATTTAGGTTCGATTTTTAGATCTCTTATATTGGTAAACGATATGTAAATTTCATTATAAATTCTCGTTGTGATTGGTGATATTTTCTGATTTTATAAGGGGGTATGTCTTTCCCTAATCTATTTTTTTTTTTTATAAAATGAACTAATCATATTCAAATGACAAAAATAGTTCGTTTTATTAAAAAAAAAATTGAATAACGCCAGCACAACGAAAATGATACTTTGGCTATGTTTGGTTTTACCGCAGTTTTGTAATAAGTGTATGCTTAGATCACCATTTGATAAAAGGGATTTTGAATGTAATTAATTTTGTTAGAATTGAGTTTGAAGTGAAGTGATTTATGTTTGGATGTTTTTATTTTGAAAGCAGGTTTGATGTACAACTTAGTGTACATTTTTCAACTCAACTGAAAAGCTACCTTTTGTAGCTTCTATTCAGAATCACTTTTGGAGACAAAATCAATTTTATCTGACAGTAACCAAACATCTCATTTTTACTAAAATCATGTTTGACAAACGGTAGAATCAATTCTGGAGATTTCCAACGTGAAACCAAGCACACACTAAAGAGTGGATCTAGCGTGAAAGGAAGAATTAGTTGTGTTGGACAAACTTAAGTTTGCAACTGAAAAATAAACACACACTTTATCATCTAAACAAAATCAATTATTCTAAAATAACTTTAAAAACATCATTATCAAACACAAATCAATCTTTTTAATACTGATTCTTTTACCAACAGTTCTTTTAAAATCAAATTTACCAAAATCTAAAACAAATGATCCCTTAAACATTCTTCTACCTGCCAAAAGGGGTTTACACATCTGGTCAAGCCTTCCGTTCACACTAGCTGTGACTTGAGTTCGACTCCTAGATCTCTCTTGTTGGTAGGTAATATGTAAATTCCACTATAAATTATCGTTGATATTGGTGGTATTCTCTGACCTTACAAGGGATCGTGCCTTTTCCCAATCTAAACTTTATGTTACAAAAAAAAAAAAAAAATCTTTCTACTCCCAAACGAATTTGTTATTGGGCAAGTAAACAAGCAGTAAGGCTCCTCGTCTATTCGCAATGGAAACACCAAGAATTTCTACTTACCTAGCGACATGCTTTCAATTTCTGAACCGCAAAGAGAGTGGAAGAGAAAGGAAGACGTGGGCTGAGACACGAAGACGTGCTGAAGAGAGAGTGGGAGTGTAAAGGATATTTTTGTCATTTCATTTTAATTGTACCCGGGACAAGTTTTTGTCCCCTAATTAAGTGAGTAACAAAATTCTACACTTTTGTTCTGTCTCTAGTCTATTTTCTTGTGATGTCCCATATTCATTATCAAAATCAAACATATAACAAGTTGTCTTGTTCCGTGCTGTCTCTTAAATTGTGACAAATCAAACAGACCGTATATGTTGTGTGGGATTGTCTTCCTTATCCATCCCATTTTGAAAATCCTAACTCCATCGGTGCACGTTGCTGCATCATGTTGCTACTTTTTCTTGTGGAGGGAAGAAATTTATTTGCACCTCTATTGGTATTGTAGACAGGATGAAAAGTTATGGTGGATATAGGAGTTTAAATTTCATCTCCAAGCGTGATCTAAGTTGGTGCGACAGTGTTTCAATTGTTGCAACTCAACCTTGTCCGCCACCACAAATGCGTTGCAAACAATACGAAATAGGCAAATGAAAAAGGAGAAAACAAAAAATGACAAAGAGAACACACCTTTGTAAATGAAATCAACTATAGAAAACGCCAAAAAATCAATGCATCAACGTCCAATAATAGAGAATAGGGATTAGAGAGGGGAATCGCAAAAATGTTAAATTAGGGTTGCAAGAAGTATGGATTCAGGGATTTAAGGTGCCTAAATTGGGATTTCAAAATCTTGAATAGAGATTAAGGATACAATGTCGTTCTAAAGCTCTGTTTTTTCAAATCCACACAACTTTTTAAATGACATCATTTTAATATCATTTTTCCGTTTTTATTGAATATCCATGCTGGAATTTTCATCACTTGCCAGTTGCCACGCGGAACAATTAACGATACACATTGGATGATTAACGGACAGTCCTAGACAAAACTAAATACAGAGATTAATTTGATCTGTGTTTGTAATCTTGAGGGACTAAGTGACTAACTTATTTTTTAGGGACTAATAGTGTCCCCGTGTGTTTTTTTTTTTTTTTGGGTGGGGGGGGGGGGGGGGGGGGATTGAACCTTTAGTCTTTTTTATTGGTTATTCTTATTAATATTCTTATTAATTAATTATACTTTTATCAGATAAGGGCCAATCACAATTTAATGAAACTCAGGTTGGCACTTACATTTATGATAACCGGGCACTTGTGATCCCAAAGTTAATTCGTAAGTAATGATCTGAATGAGACATAATTAGCAAAAATATAAACATGAAAAATTTCTCATCAAGAAAGTAAATACGACGCTGCCGTCGGGGTCACGCTAAACGACAACGCGTTCAGCTTCATCTCCCTCCCCTACCAAATTTTCAGTTTTCACCCTTTCTCTTTCTTTCTCTCTCTTCCCAGTTCCTCAGCAAAAAAAAACTTCACCATATTTACATTTTCAAATCTCAATTTAACTCCTTCTTCATCTTCGTCCTCCGAACCCTAGTTTCCAATTCCCATTCCCTCGCATTGTTTCATTCCTCGATTCTCGTTTCTTCTGAAACCATCACAGTCATGATCGGATCGTTGTAGAACCAGATTGTTGCCACTTCGATGTCGATTCTCATTCCCAACCGATCATAGCTGAATTTTCGTCACAATGTCTTGGGGTCTGGGATGGAAGAGACCTTCAGAGATCTTCCATCTCACTCTCAACTACGGCACCGAGGATCCGCCGGAACCTCACGCCCGCACCTCAACGTCGTCGTCTTCTTCGTCTTCGTCATCGTCGTCATCGGTGCTCTCGCAGGATCAGGAGCTCGGTTTCCGCATCGAATTGGATTGGTCGTCGTCGGAGGATGAAGATCAGGTCGCTCTGAAGCTTCAGTCGCAGCTCATGGTGGCTCTGCCGATGCCTCAGGACACCGTCGTGGTGGAGCTGAAGCCGGAGGACAGTGACGAGAGAGTGGATTTGGATATGAAGGTTGTTAAGAGGAGGGAGTCTCTCAGGGCTGTCACGATGACCAAGGCTGTTGCCTCTGGCCAATACAGTGATGGCACCGGGGTTTTGATTCGCTTGTTGCGCTCCAATTTGGCTTCGGAGGCACCGCCGGCGGTGGCAGAGGGGGTTGCAGGTTGCGGTGACCATTGGAGGAGTGTTGCTGTGCTTAGTCTCTGCGCCTGTGGCTTGTCGGTTAGTGTTGCTTGTCTCTGTTCAATCTGTTTGAGTTGCTACATTTTGTGGAATAGAAATTTGTGCCTTTGCAATTTTGTAATTAGTTGATGTTGATGTGGTATGGAGTATAATTTCCAAATTGAAGTATAACATATTTCTAGATTAACATATTACATATAGAAAGATTCAAATTGTGCTGTTATGTTTGTTTGTCTTTATTTTCTTGGTGTTCAGGGATTGCTTTGATTTTTATAATTTGGTTGGAAGTTGGATACTTTTGAATTGGATTGGATCAGGGATGTTTTTAAATGTATGCTTATGGACAGGTATTTCCAGTAGAGCTTACTCAGTTGCCACATCTTGAGAAACTTTATCTTGATAACAACAAACTAACAGTTTTGCCGCCTGAGCTTGGTGAGCTGAGAAGCTTAAGAGTGCTAAGAGTTGATAACAACATGCTTATCTCAGTCCCTGGTAAGCTTCTCATGTCTGAATTACCACCCTGTAGAGGCAATAGTAAATTACTAATTTTTGTGTACCTAGTAGAAGTGGACATGGACAGACAGCATACCTTAAGGTAACAACCATGCTAATGCTAGATAACTATAGGCTTTTAAAATGCACATACACATATAGTGAAAGTGCTGCTGTATTGGACAAAGTAAGTACTAGGCCACACTAACTGCAGCAATGCATTATAATATGGGCCATATGGATTCAGGGAGTACATTTGGTATCCATCCCTGTGGTATTTAGATATTTCCGGAAGTGACTGAGGTATTCTGATTGATGTATCTGATATTTAGTGTTTTGAACAGTGGAACTGAGACAGTGTGTTCAGTTGGTGGAATTGTCATTGGAACACAACAAGCTCGTTAGGCCTCTTCTTGACTTCAGGTCATTGGATCTGACAATTTAATGTAAAATAGTTTTAGACTTTAGACTCCATGTATTCATCTGATCTTATTGTTACGCTATATTTATGACAGGGCTATGGCTGAATTACGGGTTCTTAGGCTCTTTGGAAATCCTCTTGAGTTTCTCCCTGAAATTTTGCCCCTTATCAAACTTCGCCACCTTTCGCTTGCAAATATTCGGATTGTGGCAGATGAATATTTGAGATCAGTGAATGTGCAAATAGAGGTAGCATTTTCACAAACTAATTTGACATTTTTTTCTGCTTTATTCTTTTAAAACCTATTGCATATTCAGTCAAAACTACTTCTGGTCATTGCAGATGGAAAACAGTTCTTATTTCGCATCTAGGCATAAGCTCAGTGCCTTCTTCTCTCTTATATTCCGGTTTTCTTCTTGTCATCACCCTTTACTAGCATCCGCACTTGGAAAGATAATGCAAGACCAAGGAAATAGAGTGGTTGTTGGTAAAGATGAGAATGCAGTGCGACAGCTTATAAGCATGATAAGTAGTGACAACTGTCATGTGGTACATTTTAATGGTTTTAGACATAAGATTTTTATTTATTCTGCAATATTCGGTAGTTGTGATCACTTAATATTTTACAGGTTGAACAAGCCTGCTCTGCTCTTTCAGCTCTTGCCTCTGATGTTTCGGTCGCACTGCAGCTGATCAAAGCAGATATCATGCGACCTATTGGAACAGTTTTGAAATCTATGGGTCAGGAAGAGGTAATATCTGTATTGCAAGTTGTGGTGAAGATGGCTTTTACATCTGATACTGTGGCTGAGAAGATGTTGAACAAGGATGTTTTGAAATCATTGAAAAATTTATGTGCCCATAGAGATCCAGAGGCAAGTTTGGTAGTTTAGTTTCATAGTTAATGGTTTAATCGATTCATTTATGGTGCTTTAATTTTAATGTTTGTCTTTTTATAGGTACAAAGGCTAGCTCTCTTAGCTGTTGGGAATTTGGCCTTCTGTCTGGAGAATCGCCGTATACTTGTCACTTCTGAAAGCTTGCGAGAACTTCTCTTACGCCTGACTGTTTCAACTGAGCCACGTGTTTATAAAGCTGCAGCTCGTGCTTTGGCAATTCTGGGTCTGTCCCTGTACATAATTTATCCGTGTTTTCCAGAATGTTTTACCTGACTAGTGAGTATGCTTCTTCATTTTGTGCTTTTGTAGGAGAAAATGAAAACCTGCGGCGTGCAATACGAGGGAGACAAGTACCAAAGCAAGGACTCCGCATACTCTCAATGGATGGAGGTGGGATGAAAGGTTTAGCAACTGTAAAAATACTAAAGGAAATTGAAAAGGGAACTGGAAAACGAATACATGAGTTGTTTGATTTAATATGTGGCACATCAACGGGTGGAATGCTGGCTGTTGCCCTTGGGATTAAGTTAATGACTTTGGAAAAATGTGAAGATATATACAAAAATCTTGGTGAGGATGCTGCCTATGAATGACATGAAGTATTTCTGTCTGTTTTGCCTGCAATTCTAGATAAAATATTGACTGGCATTTTGAATCAGGGAAGCTTGTTTTTACTGAGCCTGTGCCCAAGGACAATGAAGCTGCTACTTGGAGAGAAAAGTTAGATCAACTTTATAAGAGTTCATCACAGAGCTTTAGAGTTGTTGTTCATGGATCAAAAGTATGTGCATCGTTCTTTTATGTTATATTTACAAAGTATTTTTTTTATTACTTATCTAATTCCTCTCTTTTTTTTTAAAAAATCATAGAAGGATGTATTTGAGAAATTCGGAGAGAACTTGAGATACTTAACAATATTAAATTTTATGTTTTCCAATATGTTATATGTTTGAAGACTAAGTAATGTGTTCTATAATCTATGTAGTTCTATGCCCTAAATTAGAATTATGACTTATTGTCTTGCAGCACAGTGCTGATCAGTTTGAGAGTCTATTGAAGGAAATGTGTGCTGATGAGGATGGGGATCTAATGATAGATTCTTCTGTAAAAAATGTGCCTAAAGTTTTTGTTGTATCAACCTTGGTGAGCGTTACGCCAGCACAGCCGTTTGTATTCCGCAATTATCAGGTGAGAGGGCAAATTTTTTTTTTTTTGTGGTATTTATATGTATTCACAATGTTGCTGAATAGCTATAAAATCACACCTGTTCATGGTTTTTAATGTATTATTTATGGGAATCACTCTGGCATCCATCCTTTTTTTTGGAAAAAGCTCTTCTAAACTAATCTGTGTGTAAAGTAAGCTGGTAAGGGTTTATCTGCCCTTGATTTAATCTCAAATGTAATATAATCTTAACTCACTAATAATCTAAGGGTGGGCACGCCTTACGTGCTTACTTTACACATAAATTCATTTTAGAGGTGCCTTGTCCAATGTGAGTTGTCTAACATTTATTGCTTGTTTATATTTTATGAATTTTCAGATGTTTATGGTACCTTTGTAACCAACAAATGTTTGACAATTCACATGGGTACAGTGCCCTTATGTGTACCATAGCAACTCCCGTTATTTATGAATAATATTTATTCTCTCTCTCTCTCCCCCCTCCCTCTCTCCCTCTCCCTCTCCCTCTACTTATGCCATCTGAATGCAGTACCCTGCTGGAACGCCAGAGGTGGCTCTTGGGACATCAGAAAGTTCAGGGATCAATGTATCAGCTTCATCTACAACAGGTGCACCAGTTGGATTTAAGCGCAGTGCTTTCATTGGAAGTTGCAAGCATCTTGTGTGGCAAGCTATCAGAGCTTCATCTGCTGCTCCTTATTATCTTGATGATTTCTCAGATGGTACTAACTGCACTGCTCTTGTTTGCATTGAGTTAGTTGTAATTAAGTTCTAACTTTTGTTTTCCCCCTTTTCTTTGATGTCTTTGACTTTTATATCTTTTCATCCTGCAACATGCCTGAAGATATCAACCGCTGGCAAGATGGTGCAATAGTGGCAAATAATCCAACAGTTTTTGCCATAAGAGAAGCCCAACTTCTGTGGCCTGACACAAAAATTGATTGCCTGGTTTCATTAGGATGTGGTTCCATTCCAACAAGGGTAAATACTCTTCTCCGAGTTAGTTCTACAATATATTTATGTATTTGGGGAAAAAAGAGATAAGGTCTTTTAAGATTATTCTAGTGTTACACTTAATTCTACAGTTTGGTAGATGTGTAACATTGGAAAGAATTGGATTATTAATCTTGAATTTAAGAGATATGTGACTGGCTATTTAAGTTCATAAGATGCTACTTAATTATCTTACATATATGCGTTTGTAGGTGCGAAAAGGGGGTTGGCGGTATTTGGATACAGGGCAGGTGTTGATTGAGAGTGCATGCTCTGTTGATAGGGTGGAGGAAGCTTTAAGTACACTGCTACCTATGCTTCCTGAGATACAGTATTTTCGGTTCAATCCTGGTACTATGCTTGTCTTTTGGAGTGAGGAAATGGAAGAATATTTTCTTTTTTTCCTCGTACTAATTTTATTCCAATCAAGTTTCAATGATTTACTTTCTCTTCTTATTTTAACTTCCTTTGTTTTATTTGTTTGATAAGGAAGTATCATTAAAGAATAGCTATTCTTGGAAGAACTTTAATTCTCAATCAGTGTTCTCTGTGCTTTGCCTCGCAGTTGATGAACGTTGTGATATGGAACTTGATGAGACAGATCCAACTGTCTGGCTGAAGATGGAGTCTGCGGTTGACGAATATATACAAAAGAATCACCAGGCATTTGAAAACGTTTGTGAGAGACTGCTTCTGCCTTTCCAGCATGAAGATAAGTGGTCAGAGAATCAAAGATCTAAAGTACCCACGACGAAGGAGTCAAATGAGGGTATTGCAGCTGATATGTTTTCTATCCTGCAAAATCTCATCATTGTCGATCCCTAATTTTAAAATTTAAGATTCATTTTCTTCTGTTTTATCAGGTGCTACTGGCCCCACTTTAGGGTGGAGGCGTAATGTATTGCTTGTGGAAGCTTTACATAATCCCGATTCTGGTAGAGTGAAGCACCATGCCCGGGAGCTTGAATCATTTTGTGCTCGGAGTGGGATACGATTATCCCTCATGCAGGGTTTGTCTGGGACTTCAAGGACAGCACCAACAACAACATTCCCGACTCCATTTGCATCACCTCTGTTTACAGGAAGCTTCCCGTCAAGTCCACTTGTCTATAGCCCTGATTTTGGTCAGAGGATTGGACGAATTGATCTGGTTCCACCTTTAAGTTTAGATGGCCAATTGGGAAAAACAGCTGCAACACCTCCGATGTCACCTCGGGGACTTAAACAGCTCTCTTTGCCTGCCAGGTCATTGCATGAGAAATTGCAGAATTCACCACAATTGGGTGTCATACATTTGTCCCTTCAAAATGACTCAGATGGCTTAGTTGTGAGGTATTCGGTCCTATATTTTCTGAATTCCTTTTTCGTGCCCTCTGTTTTTTTTTTATTATTCTTTTTCCTCAACTTGGATGGAACGTTGATGCTGGTGGCTATTTATTTAGTTGGCAAAATGATGTATTTGTGGTGGCTGAACCTGGAGAGCTTGCTGAGAAATTTCTACAAAGTGTTAAATTCAGTTTATTGTCGACAATGAATAGCCATCGCAGAAAGGGTGCATCTCTGCTGGGCAATATTTCTACCATTTCTGATTTGGTTGCCTTTAAACCTTATTTCCAAATTGGAGGCATCGTCCACCGTTATCTAGGTCGTCAAACCCTAGTATGTCTTTTATCCCTTGTGCTTCTTCATAGCTTTCTGAAATCAATTAATACAGCTATTAGAAAGCCGCGATTATATTTTTTGAAGGTTATGGAAGATGATCAAGAAATTGGTTCCTATATGTTCCGGAGGACAGTCCCTTGTATGCACTTATCACCTGATGATGTTCGACAGATGGTAAGTGATTTGCTCCCAATTGATTTAGATTTCTAGTTTAAGGTAAAAGTCTAAATGGGGTTCTACCAAGGAGTAAAGAAGGATTGAGAGAAGAATGAGCTAAACATAGGCATTGGGCCGGTTCTTTGGGTGTAACAAACCAGGAAAGAAGAAATTTTCTGAACATTTTTAAAATTATCTTAAAATCATGTTTTAGCAAATATATCTAAACATAAAACCGATTATATTTAATCGATTATACATAATAATCTACTTTCACAACTAATCCAAACACGTTCGGTTTGGTTCAGCTCGAAATCGAAATATAAAACCAGTTTTTTTCCCGGGATAAAGCTTAAAATAGATAACCTGTTTTTGTTACAGAAGCATGCAGTTTGGGGGTAATCTAAATGTCTTACTGGTATCCTAAGCCTGGCAGGTTCCTTTGGCCTTGCGAGTTGTTTGAACCTTGAAGTAGATCTTGTATCATATTCATGGAAATGTTCTGACTGATTTATGTTTTTCTCCTTTTATTGATATCTTGAATAACCTAGGTTGGAGCCTGGAGAGATAGGATCATTATATGTACAGGAACATATGGACCTACTCCAGCTCTTATTAAGGCTTTTCTAGATTCTGGTGCCAAAGCTGTCATTTGCCCTTCAAACGAACCCCCAGAGTCTCAGTTAACTAACTTTGATGGTACCGGAGACTTGAATGTAATGGAAAATGGGAAGTTTGAAATCGGAGAGGACGAAGCAGATGATGAGACTGCAGCTGACAGTCCATTAAGTGATTGGGAAGATAGTGATGCTGAGAAAAATGGGGAGTGCACTTTGTCTCTTTGGGATGATGATGAAGAGGAACTGTCTCAATTTGTCTGTCAGTTGTATGATTCATTGTTTAGGGAGGGTGCCAGTACCGATCTTGCTTTGCAACATGCTCTCGCCTCACATCGGAGATTAGGGTATGTGTGCCATCTTCCCAGCATACAATAATTTGTTCATTAAATCTTAAAATGAAAACAAAACAAAAACAAAGGGGGGAGAGAGAGAGAGAGAGAGATGGGGAAAAAAAAAAGATAGATAATAGAGAATATAGAATTACAATGGATGTCCAATTTTGAGGCTTACGAAGTAGTGCATGAGATAGTAATGTAGGATGGTCTCCTTCTATTGTTATTTTTCCTTTGTTCCTATTATTGTGGCTTTGTATCATAAACTTGGAAATGGCCAGCTTTGTATGTCTGCTGGATGCGGAGACTCCGATCCCTGCCCTACATGTTATAGGAAAGATTATTTATCTCACCTTCACCACCATATATACATGGCCTTGTACTGTAAACTGTAAAGTTGAGTATATTCTGAGTTAAGAAGTATAGAAAACTGCTATCTTACCTTTTGTATCTTATGTTTATCACGCAAACTTACGCTATGTTTGTGAGTTCTTCTTTGAAGGGGAATGAAAGGAAAGGAGAGGTTAATTTTTTCCCCTTCTTGTTTGTGAGTTATATTAATTAGACGGAAAAGTTTTGAGGTATTTTAATTTATCTTCCATTCTCATCCTCAACCCACTTTTTTCATTTCACTCTCAAACAAGGAGGAGGGTATACTCTCCTTTTCCTCCCCTCCCTCCCATTTCCTTCCCCTTTGATCTCCCTCCCTTTCCTCCCCCTCCAAACTCGCAAACAGCGCATTAATGTTTGTCATGAAAATTTATACAAAATGCTTTTAATTTTTTTTTCTGGTGAAATACAAAATGCTTTTATATTTATAAAACCGTGATGAAAAAATAACTGAAGGCCGATGTGGCCTTTTATCCCTCCTCCCTCAAAAAAAAAATAAAAAAAATTTGTTGTGTGCGCGCTAATGATATTAATGTGATTTCGGTCATTGCATTAAACGAAAGTGTACAAAGTTGGGTCTTTTATGCAATGTAGAGCATCGTTTCACATTCGAGTATATATGAGTAGATAGTAATTTAAAGTAAATAAATAATCAAATAGTGGATGGAGATATCAACTAGAAAAGACAGCTCGGCAATAAACCATCAACTACCCAAAAAGCTCACAAACATGACAATGAAAGAGCACCTGTCTTTCCAACGGTTTTTTTAGGGTTATTTGACATTAAAGCTAAAAACAAGATTATTAATTAATGGAAGGTAAAATGTTATTTTTGAAAACTGATTGTCAAAAACAAAAATAATAATTGACTAGCTTATAAATTACTTTGACGTCTTGCCAAACACAACCAAAGAAAAAAACGACCATCATGCTGTCGTGGATATTTCAAATTTGTCTGTGTGGTGATTGCAGGGGAATTGAATTTAAAGTTACAGAAAACTTTACACATGATATGTACCGTGACCAATAAAATTCCTAGTTAGCATTTATCAGTGTCCAACTGTGCATAAGAATACGATGATCATGTCATATCAAAAGGGTAAAATATGATGTCTCGAAAACAAGCGAGATTTATTGTTATTTTTAAAAAAAAAAAATTGAAACACTAGGAGAATATGATGATGATCATGACAACTTTTTAAAGTTTCAATTATGGAAATTTCATGCTTTTGCTTTTTGTAAAGCATTTCAGTACCTACTACTCCCTCCGGTCCTTATTATAAGAGGCAAATACCTACTTTTTTTTGGTCCAAAATATAAGAGACATGCATGTATTTTGACAAATATTAAATGCCCATTTCCAATTTTACCCTTATTTATAATAGGGTTTATATTTACGAGACAATGCAACTTTCAATACAAGTAGGTTTGTTTATTAATTATTGAAGGGTTAAATTTGTAAATTTATATGAATATTAATTACAAATAGCTTATTTCAATGTATTTCCTTGATCTGTGTGTTTTAGGGTTTTGCCTCTTATATATAGGACCAGAGGGAGTATTTAATAAAGTTGAATAGGTAGATGCTCTAATAGTTTAATATTAATTAAATTTAGAACCACGACCACAACTTTCTTCATCTAGAAGCATCACTCAGTATAACAGTAAATTTATGCACTATAAAGAGCAGTGCCATAACTACCTTCCCAGCTGAAATGGCTGCTCCGGCTCCAGTTTCTATTGGCACAAGGGGCACTATTGGATCTCTAGTCAGCAAGGAAATTGAATACTTCACCAAGTTTGAGTTAGACAGAAAAGGAAGTTCACAGAAACCTCAACAACACTTTGTGGACTTGGACAGAAGCTACTCCATGTCCAGGCCCAGTTTCTGGGTCTTGCTAACAACATGGAAGAGGAAGATGAGAAGAGGCACAAGTGGATTCCTCCCAAAAATATGTTCTGTTGCAGAAGTAGCAGAAAGCAATCAATTAAACAGAATTCCTTGTTATAGCTACAGGATCCTTAAGAATGACATCAACAGTTTTCAGCTCTAAGCTGCTTTCTGAGTGAGTGAAGTCTACACTTGCATTTTGAGAGACCAAAACTTGCAGCATATTCATGTTAATATTCAAGTTGTGTTGCCAGACTTGGGCAACTTTTATTGTTTTTGGGGTCATGTTATTTTTCATGTTCTCTGTCAGTTCCTGTGTTTTTTATGCCTTCAGCACTGCTGGCTATTTAGGTTTCAGATTCAGTTTGAAATCGGTGTTCTACTGATTGGGTAGGCAGATTTGAAACCAAAGCAGGTCGTTGGAGATACCAAGGTAACTGAGGATGTGATACTGATAGTAAATGAATGGCATACTCAATGTACATATATATCAGATTCAGATCAGTGATTAAGTATTCATAAAGAAGATATTGAAGCAGAAGAATACTTTTGTATTTATCAGCATATATATAATTGGGGTGCTTACACTTAAACTTTTGGATTATAGTATCAGATGTTTAGAGGTGAAATGAAATATAAATAGAAAATTGAAATGAAAGGGGTCTTGATTGAGTGATTTCAATGCTCAAACAAAAGCATTGCAACCTAAACGGACATCACTCAAACTCTGAACAGAATTACACCTAAGAACATCTTTCTACAGCAAATTTTTTTTAGTGTTTTCTTCGAATTTTGTGGTGAATCCTAGTCTTTGTCAAGCCAATGAAGCTATCCCCTTTGCTCTCCAAATGAACTTGTAGCTCTAAAAGATTCGACATGCCCTGCACTTTTTAGAGATTCACTAGCAATGTCTTTTTCTCCAGCTTTTTGCACTGCTAGATGTGTTAGAGCCGTTACAACATCATCCATGAGAGGTCGTGTGTCAGGTTCCTCTTGCAGGCACATTGCTGCCACAGCTAGAGCTTGAAATAGACCCTTCACTGGGAACTTACCTTGAAGCAAAGGATCAGCCATTAGAGTGAACTTCTTTCTGTCCTTGAACAGTGGTGTTGCCTATGATATCAAAATAAGGACAACCATAAATTCCATGTTCCAAGACTATTTTTTAACATCAATGCTAAACACCACAAAAACCTTTAAAGGAAAATAAATATCATAATGCTTATTAAAGAGGGAAAAGTATGTAACATACCCAGTCAATCAAGTTTTGCTCTTCTGTAATTCTTGCCGTGTCAATCACCCTCCTACCAGTGATTATTTCCAAAAACACAACGCCAAAACTATAAACATCTGACTTTGTGGATAGCTGACCCGTAGCAGCATACTCTGGTGCACAGTAGCCATAGGTACCCATCACCCTGGTTGAGACATGTTCCTTGCCTCCTGTTGGTCCCATCTTAGCAAGTCCAAAATCCGAGAGCATTGGATTGAAACCTTCATCTAACAGTATATTAGATGATTTAAAATCACGGTATATCACTGGTGGATCTGCAGTGTTATGCAGGTACTCAAGTCCTCTAGCTGCTCCCTCAGCTATTCTCATCCTGGTCTGCCAATCCAATGGCTCCTTATCTGTACCTATCTCTGAGAAAAATAAACTCTACTCAGTGTTGCAAGTTATAGATGTGTTTCAGTGAAATAAAGTTCAGAATTATAGCATGTTTTATTTTGATTAAATTTTGGAGAATAAATGCTTTGTTTTTTGTCAAAAACTCTGGTAAACTTTTGATTGTAAACCGTTTTAGAAACAACATAAGCAAATTCAAACACCCAACTTATAATGTTTTTGGCTATCATACCTAGAAGGTGATCTTCCAAACTCCCATTAGCCATGTATTCGTAAATTAAAATCCTATGATCTTCCTCTGCACAATAACCAACGAGCCTGACAAGGTTTGGGTGTTTCACCAAGCTTAACATCAAAACCTCTGAAAAAAATTCTCTTGTTCCTTGGGCTCCATGTCTGTTCAGTTGCTTCACAGCTACAGTCTGAACACCAAATATCTAACATGAGACTTCAACAACTTGTAAACAGCTAAACATACTACAAAATAAAATATGGATGTGTTTGAGAGAGAGATAGAGAAAGAGAGAGAGACTTGATCAATGCTTTTTATGTATCCTTTGTACACATTCCCGAATCCACCTTCGCCCACAAGGCAATCAGGACTAAAGTTGTCTGTTGCATCAGCAAGTTCTTCATATGTGAATACTTTTACATCATTTTTTGCAGCTCCATATTTTAGTATCTCTGCAGTAATCTGTCTATGCCTGCTGCTACCTGCAATTTGAGACCATGTTTATATATATATAAATGATCCACCCACATTTCCATTTGAAGCCATGGTTTCTAATATGAAATTTTATTGGAATTTGCTCAAATAATTTGGAAATTCATTAAGCAAATTCTCAAAAACTATCAATGAAGAATCACTTCTCACTTCTGAAATATAGTCATACTCATATCATATACCTCACGGTATTAATTAGTAGTAATTCCTTTTAAAATGTTCATGAACTATCTTTATATCCTCTCCTCGATGTTCATACTTTGTCTATGTTGTGCTTTGTTGCAAATCTTTACGTAGTTGACCCTAAGCCTTAATAAAGAGGAGGGTTGTGTTTAGCTGTTGGCAGCCAAGGAGCATGTACATAGAAGCATGGCATGTACATTGAACTGCTGTTTGATCAATTAAATAAAAAAATAACATGCTCCTCAATCAGAATAAAGGGCGAAAAGGAAAAAAAAAACGAAAGGATTTGTTTACAAGAAGGAATTTTATTTCAACCATTTGATTTGTGTGTGTGTCTGCACATGTAAAAGTTTGATAGAATCAGAAAAGACTAGCAACCTGTTTTGATTGACATAGCAGCAGCTATTGATTTGAATGTTTGTCTGCCTGCTGAAATTCTCCTGGTTGTTTTTCTTCTTCTTTTGAAAGGGGGTGTTTCAGCGTCCGACTTGCAGCATGGGAAGAAGCAACTCATTTTCTCAAACCTTGTTGGTAATTGTGGTTAGCTTGCTAGGCCTTTAGTACAAACAAAGCCTGAAACCAAAAAATCTTAATCAACCTAAACAAATTTCTCTTGTAACCAAATCGCATGCACGAAAGGCTAAAAAAGGAAAAAGGAATGGTTCAATTAATTTGGTTATATATTTTAAGATGTGAAACTGTAAGACGTTATGCATGATCCAAATACTGGGTAAAGCTGTTTTATATCCGCGTTCTTGGTAGAACTATAATTTCTTTTTTTAGTTTTGGGCATCAAAATGGTCGATCTTAGCTGGTTTTTTTTTGACACGTAGAGGTAAAAGGAACTAGGGTTCTCCTTGTCAACTTGCAAGGTAAGTCTGACAAGGATAACAAGTTGTTCTTACCCTATTTTATATCAAACTTTTCTTCTTCGTCTTAAATTAACCCGTTGTTGTACTTGATCTTATATACTAGAAATTGAAAATGAAGAACCAAGTTCGATGAAAATAAGGTTAATTCATTCTATTCTTAAACCTTGGTCGAGAATAGATGATTGTCTATTATTAGGATGTGATTGGCTAAAGGCAAAAGCTGTTGACGTAGAGAAATTCTGGAATAGCTTTCCGTCTTATGTATGCAAATTACATTTTCTCTGTGTGAAGTTATATCCCTCGTCCACTTCAAGTGACTAGAGTTATGGTACATTAGTATTAGTTAGGGGTAGATTTGTCGAGTTTCCCTCTTTTTTATTAAAAAATCCCCTCCCCTTCCCCTTTATAGCCCACGGGTTAGGAGTTAGGACCACACCTTCACCTCTCCATGTACAGTAATTGGGTCCATTCCACTTCTTTTACTCATCGATATGAGGATCAGAATAAATCGCATTCGTACACGCATGATGATCATGCTATAGCAAAATTTGTATCATTCTTCATCATAACGTGCCAAAAGAGTATCAAAATCCATGATAGCAGCTCAGTGTAATACACAACCTACACAGCTTGGCACGAAAAGGTTTCATAAAAAAAATTTATTAGGATTTTTTTTTGGGTACAAATCACCACCACCATGTAGTTTTCAATATATGCGACTTATACTTTCCTTGTAAGTACAATTCTCCAATTGCCTCACCGTTCTCATGTATTCTTCTACCTAACGCATTCCACTGCTAAACATGAAGGAGAGAACCATTAAATTTGTAGTGAGATGATAAAAAATGACAAGGCACACATCAACAACAGTTTACCACTAAGCAGCCTTAAGAAACTATCGAAGAAGAGCAGACTAGCAACCAGAAATCTGAGTAATATACAGGTCTGTAAGAATTCCCACGCAGTGTATCAGTTTCCAAAAAGAAGAAAAAAATCTAGAGTGCAAGGATACGAATGCAATTGAAAGAAGTAAATTCAGAAAACTATCGCATAATGATTTCCAGTCCTTCTATTCCCCAAACAAGGAAAATCAAGCATGGCCAACAATGCAGAACTTGTTAAACTAACTTGGCAGGTTGATTTGATTCAAGCCTCAGAAGAAATGGCAAAATGAAACAAAGCCATTTCTAAGCCAATATTCCAGTGATAACTTATAATCTTCCAGGTTCTCTCCACTTGATCAACTAATTATAAAAGCAGACCAAACTTGTCTTCATCACTGAGGCAATGCAGCTTCAACTTCATCCCACTTATCACTGTTCGCAGCAAACTTCTCCTTGATTTGCTTAATAATCTCTTTAGCATCATCAACCTTGGAGACACCCGCAAGCCCATTCACAAGATTCTTCATTGTTGTGAAATTGGGAACCCAACCTTTAGCCATACTTTCTTTGCAAATCTCTAAAGCAGACTCAAAATCCCCACTTTCGCATAGGAAGTGAACCAGGGTAAAATAACAATGATTATCAGGTAAAAACCCTCTATTCTTCATCAACTTAAACAACTTCTTAGCCTCATCCAAATTTCCTTCTTTACAAAACCCATGAATCAAATGAGAATAACTAACCGAATTCGCCTTAATCCCACTACAAATCATCCCCTCGAGCAACGCTTTCGCCTCCGAAGACCTCTTCAACTTACACAAACTCTGTAACCTAACATTATAAACGCTAAGACCAGGGCGCATCCCATATTTTTCCTCCATCAAGTTCAAAACTTTCCCTACTTCCTCAAACTTCTCCTCCCTATAACAACCACCAATAAAAGTCCCAAATGTCGTCGCATTAGGTTTAACAGAATTCCTATCCATCTCAGCCAAAACCGAATACACAGAATCACAAGAACCAGACTCACAAAACGACTTGATAACTAGGTTATAAGTATCGAGATTCGGTTCAATCGAATAAATCTTAGGGAATTCGAGGTAGATTCGTGTTACCTCCTTGTAATTCTTCGCGACGATTGCGGCGAAGAGCAATGCGTTTAGGGATTTGACGGAGCGAGCGACGTTAAGATTTTCTCCGTCCATTTGCTTGAAGGTACGGATGGCGTGGTCGAGCATGGTGGCTTGGCCGTAGAGGACGATTGCGTGGGAGAGGAAGCGCTCGTTGCGGAGGTCGGGTCGGGTTTTGGGGAGGTCGTCGAGGAATTGGCGGATTCCGTCGAAGTGGTTGGCGGCGGAGAGTTTGGAGACGGCGATGGAGAAGGCGACGCGGTCGAGGTGGGAGTCTGGGGTGAGGGAGGCGGCGCGGCAGATTTCGAGGATGCGTTCGGGGTTTTTCTCGGTTTTGAGGAGGGTTATGGCGGTTCGGGTTTTTTGGATGGAGGTGAGGGGTGTGGAGGAGTTTGGGGAGAGGATGCTGGTGGTGGAGTAGTGGCGGAGACGAGAGAGAATCGACATTGTTGGTTGCAGCTTGAGAGTGGAAGTGGAAGCTAGGGTTTAGGTAGCTACTAGGGTTTTTCACTGAAAAGAATTTAGAAGATGATAAAGAGCGAAGTGTCAAACGCTGCGTTTTGAGGATCCGGGAATAGTTAGAAAAACAAAGAAATATAAAAAGAGTGGTTCCTTATGAGGGAATTGAACCCGACGTGAATCGAACACGCAACCTTCTGATCTGGAGTCAGACGCGCTACCATTGCGCCACGGATCCACTTGTTGGCTATATGGTGAAATATATTTAATTATTAATGATTTTGTATTGTATAATTTAACAAAGCAAACAAAGGCGGGTCTATGGTGGACCAATTTTGTAAGTGGTCCACGGTGCACTAGTGTATGTGATTGGTAGTTCCCTGTTTTCCCGGTTGGAGGCATTTGACATAATTACAAAAACGCCCTTTAACCCCGTCATCTCCCCCAACATGGATTGCTCGAAGCACTCATTCCACATTCTTAGAGAGCGTTACAGACTTATAGGGGCTGTCTTCTTAAAAGAAAGATGCATCACAAAGCAACTCCAAGGTGCAGCCATTATGTGATCAACCATCAAAACCTCCTCCTCTTTCACGTTGCTCCTTCCACTGCTCCCCCTTTCCCTTTTCCATCCCACCTCCACTACTGAACCTACACCCAAACGCCCCTCCACCTATCCCTTCCCCCTTCCCTTCCTACTTTACACTAAATCAACTACTCTGTGCTTGGTTTCCAACATTGATACTTTAACTACACTTTAAATAAGCATTTCAAAATTGGGGTCATCATACACAGAGCATATACATAGACAATTGCAACATTTGAGACATTATAATCAGCACTTACATAAACCGAATGGGGATACGACTCCATACATCTAGGGATCCGGTGATAAAGGCTTAACAATATTTGGGGAAACAGTTAATTAAGTACGCTAATTTGCTTATGTTGTTTCTTTTGGAATTTTGGGTGTGCCAGATTTGAGAGAAGCGAGATGCTGGGAAGGGAACATCCGTGGTGTCGACACCGCTGTTAGTAGAACCATGGAGGCTGTGCAGCCAGGCCACCGCCTACCTGTGTTTTGTGATGGATGAATTGGCGGCTTGGTGTACATGGCTTTCTCCAGCGTCCAAATGGTTTGCGGTGGGTGGGACCTCAATTGAAGAAACTTGGTGGCGTTGGACGGCATCGGTGACGTGCCACTGTTTTCTTCTTCAAGTCGGAACAAGGAAGGGGAGGACCCCATCATGGTGCACGTTGCGATGCTTCATCTCTTTTTTTGGACAAATTTGCAAAAGCGATGACCGGTTGAAGGAAACAATCACAGGCGTCTATTATTTTTATGTTTGATCAAACGGTTAAAACATCATTGTGCACCGTGGTGATACCTATTATCCTTGTGCACGGTAGAATTTGCCAGCAAACAAAACTGTAATGTAATGAATTAATAATGAGATTAAGTAGGCGGCCCTTCCTTTATTGCACAATGAAATCATATATATGAGAGGCTAACTCTTACTTCTTTTTGTAGTGATGATGTTAGTAATCGACATATTCTATTTTTAGAACGCTAATGTTTTTCAGACAACCAAAGTGGACAACATACGGTGACAACCGTATGTTTGTCCACTGTAGCATTACTGTAGCGCTACAGTAACGCCACTTTTTTTTTTTTTAAATTTTGACTTTTTTTAAAAAATATTTTTTTTTATAAAAAAAATAATTTGTTCTTTTTTTAAATATTTAGTTTTCTTGAGAAATAACATTTTTGGTTAAGTATGTGCAAATATCTGGTTAATCATGTACAAATATCTGGTGAATTCAGTTCATTATCTGGTTAATGAATTTTTTTGGTTAAGTATGTACAAATATCTGGTGAATTCAGTTCATTATCTGGTTAATGGGTTTTTTTGAGAAATAAATTTTGTGGTTAAGTATGTGCAAATATCTGGTTAATCGGGTACAAATATCTGGTGAATTCGGTTCATTATCTGGTTAATGGGTTTTTTTGAGAAATAAATTTTTTGGTTAAGTATGTGCAAATATCTGATTAATCGGGTATAAATATCTGGTGAATTCGGTTCATTATCTGGTTAATGGGTTTTGTTAAGAAATAAAATTTTTGGTTAAGTATGTGCAAATATCTGGTTAATCGGGTACAAATATTTGGTGAATTCGGTTCATTAACTGGTTAATGGGTTTTTTGGTTAAGTATGTGCAAGTATTTGGTTAATCAGGTGCAAATATCTGGTTCATGGGTTTTTTTAGAAATAGATTTTTTTTTTAAAAAGGTCAACATTTGTAAAAAAATAAAAAATAAAAAAAATAGCACTACTGTAGCGCTACAGTAACGCTACAGTGCGCTATAGGACAAAGTTGTCCCGTATAGTTGTCCCAGCCGGGTTGTCCAAATAACACGACTCTTTTTAGAACGAAGAAACTTCAATTTTTCTAACTAATTCAAACTTGTGGTTTTTTCTTAGTCATTTAATGAAAAAAAAAAAAAGTAAAGTAAATTGTGATTTTAATTTAAAAAATTGGCTGGATTTAGTTTTAAAAATAAAATAAAATAAAATTTTATGGTTATAATTAGTAATTTTATTTATTATTATTTAATATAAATTATTATATTTTTATTTCAATTATGAAATAATAATTTAAATGTGTGTTCCTTTGCCGGTGTATGTTCTCTTTCTTTCCCTTGTGCAACACTGCTGGCTTAAGCTTGAAGTGTGTTTTCTTTGAAATATGACTTAAATTAAGTCATTTAATTATGCTTGACTGAGAGTTACACACTTTTTCAAAGATGTGAATGTAATTTAATAATCATCCGTTTAAGAAAGGTAAGTATAATGATAACATAAATTTTAACAAAATATAATGTAATTTGTACGATAAGAAAAGAAAGATGTCAATTATAATTAAGCTAGATCTCATCAAGTTGAATAGAATGCCCCTTCTTTTACTAAGTTAAAATCGGCGTTTCACAGACTAACACCCCGGTGTATAAATCTTTCAATTGCAAGTTCATCTCACGGGTCATGGCCTAAATGTTGAATTCCATTCGTATTTGCGTTGCATCATTTATATTATGATGCATTTCTTAAATGTTGCTTATTTCCCACTTTACACAAACGAGTCAGACTGAAACTCTCTTCCCAGGGTGGTTCCTTTTCGTACAATTCCTTACATGTTACTTGCTAATAGATATTCATTGTTGTCGAGAAAGATTGATGTCAATAAATCAAACAACTTTAGAAATTTTCACATACAATTTCTTCTTTAAGATTTTAATTAAACTTTGAAAGTGGCAATGATACTCTTGAGGAATTCTTTGATTCAATATCACGATACTGCTATCAAAGTTATGGTGGACACACAGAGACGGACAGCACTTTCACCTGATAGTAATTAGATAAAAAGCGGAGAGCAATATCTACAAGATGATGTTTGATAAAGGTTTTTGGTCAAGAAAAGAGGAAACTTGTTATCTCATTTCAGGTGAAACTTTGGACATTCGACATAATGCACCTCAAATCATAATTAATAAATGCACGCTAAAAAGAGGTTAAAAGGAAAAAAGGATATATCTATATATTACAAGGTCAAGCACTTTGCAGTTCTCTCGCTATTCTGCTCCCGATTCAATGGTGAAGTTCCTCGGCAGCTGGGGGAGCAAATCTGACATTGGCAGGCCGTGCCACAACAACTGTGTCATCTGCAAATAGTGCTTTGATGAACGATGGTGTTTTAAGGGGACGACGACCAGTCATTCGAGGATACACATCTTCAAGAAAATAGTATGCATGACCAGCAATCATTCCCTGAAATATGTTGTAAGGATTCACATTAGCTGTTGTTTAGAACAAGTACGGATAGAAATCAAGTGTCAACTCAATATGGTATATTATTTGAAGGGAGACTCACCAGCAGATCCACCCAAGCACTCGCACCAACAAGGACAGAGAACCCCAAGAGAACCTAAATGCATAAAACATGAAGATCAGGTTGGTGGCCTTTATTAGAAGTTATAACAGAAGTGACAGAAAAAGATCAATTTTTAACTTTAAAGAGCAAAACATGAACCCGGTTCAATGTACTCTATCAAGTAAGCTTACGCACCCAGGGAAGGTAAGCAGCAGTGAAGGTGAAGAGGCCTAGGAAGCTCATATGAATGAAGGGATTTTGTTTGCTCCACACGTAAACCTGAAAAGGATAAATTAAGCTTCAAAACATTTGAGACAGATTGAAACACGAGGAGTGAACAAATATAAATATGTGAGTTGTGACTAACCATCATAAATGTCAATGAGTTGCTAAGGAATATAATTTTCGCAAATGACTCTGATAAATAAGGTATCATTCCCCCAAGTAGAACAATTCCAGTCAATACAGTAGCACCGAATAAAAGCATGTAAAAGAAATCAGCAGTCCTCCCTCTGAAGGAATTCTCCTCTAGAAGCTTGCAGTACCGTGCAAGAAAAAACATATGAAACAAGAAATCCAAGTCTGCGCATTCAATAAGAAAATACCATGTCAAAGTTAGATACATGATTCACAGCTTCAAAATTAAATATCAAACAATGTGAAACAAATATGAGCAAAAAATATGCAGCCGTTGCAAGTCATATGCCTATTAATGCAGATGATATCTGTTAAAAGGAAAAGACAAGAATCGTGCTATTATCTGCCGGATTAAGAAAGTAGAGTAACCCTTAATCATATGGGGTTGTTATAGGGCATTTGCTGGGTGTCATTGTAATTCAGGATATCAATGGGGGTATTGTCAAGAACTCAAGAAAGTAGAGATAGCCATAATAAATCATGACAGATTGTGCCAAAATTTTGAATACAGATATGCATCTGATAATCTTGTTTTCCCATTTAAATTGAGATTATTGACTTGTGTACACATCAAAGTATCAGCGTAACCTGCAATCTTCCTCTTCCTCTTCCTCTTCCCCTTCCTTTACTTCTGTGGGGATAAGTTGCATTTGAGCAATCTGGATTGCATACAATTGCAAAAGCAGTACGATCTGAAATGATGCACGATACAATTGGCAATGCATAGGGGTTCAGCATATTTGGTAACTATGGTCTCCCGAGTAGATACAAAGCAAGATCAGTGCTATGCAATCCAAGCAACAAGAAGAAATTATAATATAACAAAGCAGTTTCCTTGCTTCTGATAGGCCCACAAAAGCTCATATCTTGTAATCATGTAGTTTAATACTTCAATTTCACACATCCATTCTCCTAACAATTTTATTCAGGACAATCGGATTGACCGCTCACTCAAAAAGTGGGTACATCTCACCTATAGCCATGGTCCTACTTCCCAACAGTCATTCCCAAAACAATTAGGACTTTCTTTCAAGCAAGTTAACATTAAAATAAAATTGAAGTGTTGCCACATTAGAACCAAAATTGAAGTATATAAGAAACCGACCCGCCAATATAAATCTTAAATTCTTAAATGAATAACGATAGGTGAATAGCTAGAAATTTACCCATTTTCCTGAAGTACAAGAAATTAGTAATTAGACGCCAAAACTCATATTGCTTCACCACCAATCTAGGGTTCAAGTACAAGTGATACGGAGAAATTATCTGCAAAATGATAACAAAGACCATCAATCAATCAACAGAGATCTCGTCATTTCAAAAGAATTCACAAACAAATTAATCCACCATAATACAAAAGTTGGAAACTAAAACCATACAGCATCAAATTACAACCAAAGGACAGCTAAAAAAAATGAAATAAAATAACCCAAATTTCTCAAATCCCATTATTAATGACAAAATTAAGACAATCCCATTAATGATTTGATTCCAAACAACTTGGAAATCGAGAAAACATAAGAATAACAATTCCAAATAGCACCAAAACAAGTTTATTAAAAAAATGAAAAAGGAAACCCTAAAACCAAAAATGGGAAAAGCATGGAAAGGGGTTAGTTACATCAAGGGAGCATCCGATGGTGGTGACAACAGCAGCCGTGAGATATGATCGGGTTATAATAGGCATCTGCTTATACCATTCTTCAACCGCTTGAGCCATTCTTACGAGTCTCTATAATTACACTCTGAGCAATAAGACAAGAAGATAAAAGAAACGAAGGTGAAAAAGGGTGAAAAGGTTTAGCTGCGATTCGAAAATGAGAAAGGGGAAGAGCAGAGTGAGGATTGGAATGGAAGGAGATTGTTGTTTGTGACAGAAGCTGAGGAAGAAGATGAAAAAGGCAAAAAAATGAGAGATATTCACGAGAAAAAGAGAACAGCGCCGAATGACAAATACGAGACGAATCATGGAGAGCGTGGTTGTCACGAACCAATCACGTTCTTCTTCTCGGTTTCCTCTGTTTTGGGCCACAATTTGGTGAGGATGGCCTGGTTAGGTACCATAGTAAATTGTTGGGCCTTTCTTTTTTTGGTTAATAAAGTGAGGAGGAAGGGGGAGTAATGGGAGAGGAGGGGGTAATGATGTAAAAAAAAAAAATTGAGAGAGAGAGAGAGAGAGGTGATGCAGAGGATCTAAATCCCTATAACTTGTTTGGGATGATAATTACTGATATCAAGCTCCTTCTGGTTAAAGATTGTGAAGCTCAGATTACTCATATTTATCGTGAGGCTAATACTTGCGCCAACGCGCTTGCTAAGAGTGGTGCTGCGAGGGATGATCGCATTCACATCCTGCAAGTTGTTGCTCCTGTTAGTTTGTTCGATTTGTTTGCTGACTGCTGATGATGAAGTCGGGTCTTTGTTTTTAAGAGCTAAGCTTTTTTTTTTTTTTTTTACTTTTTTTATGAAAAAAGGGGCAAAAGCCCAAGAAAGATTACACATAAATCAGTCTAGGAGTAGACACTCCCAAGGAATCAGCGAGTAACTCCTGCCTAATTGTACTAGGAGGATCCTCGAAAATAATCAATGAAGAACCTAATTCACAAACCAAATTAGCAGACAGTCAGCACTTTTGTTTGCCTCTCTGTGGATCATCCAAGGTACATTAGCATGGTGTACTTCTCCTGTTTGAACCGGGGTTTGAAACCAAACTTCTCCTCGGAGGATAGATGGGGCGATTTAGGTGAAATCCATTGTAGATCCAACATGGGTGATTTTAACCTCCCAATTACCATCCAAGAGTCGCTTGATTTGGTTAAGAAGACTCTATCCATTGCTGCTACCCGAACCTCCACCATTAATAGTTGGCCACAATTTCTGAATCTACACCCACCTCCACCTTTGAGAATCCTTTATCCTTGGCTAACTTTGTTTTTACTTTTTGTTCTTTTTCTCATGTATAAAAAAATCCATTTTTTTTCTTTCTATACCACCCACCTTTTTTATTTTCCCCAAAATACACTTCTCCATTTTTTTTTCGAAATAATATATCTCCTTTCTTCCCTTCCCCATTTCGTTTCACAATTTTTATTCTCATCTCCTTCTCACTATTTTCCTCATTCTATCTTCCTCCTTCTCATTCTCTATATTCATCTTTTACTCATTTGCTACACATGTTCTCTCCTCCTTGCGCATTTGGCTTTCTTTATTTTTTCCCTTCATCCAAACAGACGCATTACTAACTCAGATTTCATTTTCGTTGCTGCTTCCTAAAATTAAATTTTGTAACACAATTTTTTAAATTCTATAATTTTTTTCCAGAATTCATGAAACGGTGTTTTGAAATTTATATTATGAAAGTCTGTACAAATTTGAGTTCCAAAAAACTATTTCTGAAATACGACTTTTTATAAACTTTGAGAAGTGACCAAAACAGTGAACAAAATACCGTCGGATGAATAAGATGGAGGTTGGGAATGTAGATTTCCTTCCTCCCCCTCCTTCCTTCCTTTCTTTATAAGGGCGATGATAAAGGTTGAGGGTTGAAAGGGATGTGGTGAGGACATTTAATGGAGGTTGAGGGTGGTGAGGGATGTAGTGAGGGAGTTTAATGGAGGTTGAAGGTAGTGAAGGGATGGCGGTGGTATGAATGGAGTGGTGTGTTAGGTGGTAGGGTTTTGTAAAAGGGTGGTGTGGGCTGCAATTATTGATGGGTTTTGAACTTTTGTTACCTTATAAGAACAGAGTACCGTTAAAGCGTTAAACTACGAATTTAATTCTGATGGGATAAGATCTGAACTTACCCAACTTACCTTCAAAATAAGTAAGGGTTCTTTTGATGAATTGATAATTTATTAGAGTTTAAAGAATAGTTAATGAGAATTACTATGAAATCAATTTATGATTTTTTATATATAATTTGTTTAGATATTTTAATAAGTGTGTCAAAGAAACTTATGAAAACAAACTCTTTTTAACTTATTATGAAACAACCTATTGAATAAGTGCTTAATCCAGACACACGCACTAAAGAATAACTGAGAATAAATTATTGTTCCAATAATCAATTATATATATAATTTTTTATTGTTTTAATCGATTATATTATAATCAGGTTTGTGTTTGTTGAAAAAGTATTTTTAAAACAATATATTTCGTTTGACTTGTGTAAAAAAAATCATTTTTATATAGCAAATAATAAAAAATGATATAACATATTTCTTAATTTAATAATATTTATTTGATAGTTAGTTTTGTATTGGTGAATGGGGAAAATGTTATTGGTTACAAACCCAAACAAAATAAATTATCTTATACTCTCTTTTGAGTAAACACAGTCAAGCATGAAACATATTATATTATAATAGGTTAAATCAATCATCTATTATACATATAATCACTTATTGAAATAATCAATTTTTTTTCGCAACTAATCCAAATACACTCTTTATTGCTTTCCCAAATTCATCCTTATGCTTTTAATCAGTTAAAATTGTAACGTCTCGAACTGCTTTAAGGATTGATGGTTGTCCCCACAAAACAGCACAGGTCTTTTCGTGACTTACTCAGACACTTTTTAGAAAACTTTCCAGGAGGTCACTTATCCCAGAATTGCTCCAAGCCAAATACACTTAACTTTGGAGTTCTTAAGTGGTGGGCTCCCAAAAAGAATATGCATCTTGTTTATATAAGTAGTACTGGAGATGGCAAAATGGGCTACCTGGCCCGCCATGGGCCAGCCTGATGCGGTTCAGGCTTTATAGGGCAACGCTAAAATGGCCCGGAATTAATATGGACTGCAAAATAGGTGTTCAAGCCGAGCCCTATGCGGATTGCAAGCTTGTTCGAGTCGGCCCAGTTATATGCTAAAAGTTACTCTTTTTCTTATAATTTCTTCTTTTAATGCCTATTTTTTTCATAAGCAACTCAAAAGACACCGTATAATTTTTACATTTAGCATATGATATTTACGTTTACCAACTCATTTTTACATTTACCATATAATTTTTATGTTTACCAACTTAAAAGCAACTCAAAGGACATGAAGTTTACGTTTACCATTATACCATATGATAGGACTTTAGGTTTTTTGATACCGAATGAAAGTGTGAATACTTTGGGCCACGGACGTACTCCGTCGGAAACAGGGCAATAACATTTTGGCCTTTATAAATAAAAATTAAAATATATAAAAGCATTCGGGTTGCCCGAGCCCGATATGGGTCTGGGTTTTAACGGGCCGGGGCAAAAAGACTCATAATAAAAATGGGCTCATATTTTGCATTCCAAACCCTACAATTCATCGGGCTTATTTGACTGGCCCGATCGGGTAGGCCTATATTACCGCCTCTAGGTAGAAACAGACAATTCTTATAAGCTTCCCGCAACTGTACAGCCACATGTTCCCTCTCGTTCGGGTGTGGAACCGGTTCATTCATATGTCCCTCCGCTTAGAAGCCTGTCAGGAACCGTTCCTTGTCTGTGCTTCCTCTCGCACCGACGACCACTCCTTGCCCTCGTCATGTTACATACGAGCGGACAAACTTATCTCACTAGCTTATAGCTTTTCTTCACAAGCTATTTTATTTAGTTTATATCTTATGAACTTTTCTCCATTTTTATCCTTATTAATTTAATGAAATTTTCACTTTACCATGTATCTTATAAATATGTCCTTTTATGTTATTTTACATTCATAAGCTAATTTAACCACTAATTTTACCAAATGCTTCAAATTCAACCAGCTAGCTTTTTCAGCGATCAATTATAAGCTAAAAATTAGCTTATAAGTTATAAGCTAGTTTATCAATCATAAGCTAGCTTATTAGTCATTTTTGCCAAACAGAGCCTTAGTAGTATTGAAATAGAATTCAAAGAGAATATATATATTTTATGGTCTCGGACCAAGCATCCCGACGTTGGTGGTTAGGTAAAGTCATACCTAAACTGACGACTCCACGATTTGAATTCATTACCTTGTAGTTAAAGTTCACTTGGGAACACGATCCACTGCCACTACGACTAGTGACTTCTTGGTAAAGAGATTTATTGTATAAACATTTGTGTAGTTCTTCTATAATTTTTACCATTTATTTGTTTGTGTATCTTATATTTCTTTTAAGTATAATTTAAAAAGTAAAAAGTGTGACTTAATATGAATAAGTGCTTGATTTTTATGTATTATCAACAACATTTTAAAAATCGGTCCGACCGGAGAATTGGAAAGGAGTACGATTCAAGGTTTGAACGATTGAACCGACCAAATTACAAAGACACATTAATAAAGAGAACAATCAATATGTCAAATTTCAATATAAGTTTTCATACCAAGTCCAAATTGTTCAATAACACAACAAGCACACAACAACAACAAATACAAGTTATAAAGTTAAACTTTGATAGATTTCTAAACAAAATATCAAAATCCATATGATTTGACATAACAATCTAATCCTTTTGCTAACAATCGCTACACAAAGTAAACAAAAGAAAAAAATAATTTGATTTTGATATAGCTGAAAGTATAAACTTGCCAAAAATACAAAATCGTCCCTTTCTTCTTTTAAAAAACAAACAATTCATTATTTAAATGAATAGAGCCAATTGGATCGATTTCGATTTTAGATCGCTCTAACCGATTTTTTATGTTTTTTAGGGGTCAGTCCGCTTTTCCGATTCTATGGTTTAACCGGGGTTGAAGAGGTGTCTGATTATCAATCCAACCGGTTGGTGGTCCAATCGGTTTTTAAAATGCTAATTACAAATTTAAAGTATTTTACACTATCAATTACTCAGAAAGTGTGATATGAGTGACTATTAAGATAATTAGAATAAGAATAATTTTCAATAATGTATTATTTTCTGATTGGTTTACAACAATTTTTTATTTTTTTACCATGGGTGCAATAAAAAAAATATAAATTACTAATATTTCTTGAAGGATGTGATCATGTGATGCAATTCTCACCACCGTGTATTTTCATGGCCGTGGATTTTTTTCCATTAAAATTATGATTCTTGGTTGAAGCTTGAAAAGCCAAAAATTATTGAATATGGTATATGTTTTCCAAAATATCTGCATCCACTTGCATGTTTGGATGGCATATTTCTTGGTAATGGGCATTTTTTTAACATTTTTTAAATAATCTTTAAGTTCTTTATCCTATTCTATCATATTACAAAGAGAGAAAAAAAAAAAGATGTTACTTTCCGTGTCAGTCAAAATATTGTCAAAATAAACCTTTTTTTAAATAACAACAAATCTAGTGTGAGGGAATGATCCCCCAATCCAAGATAGAGAAAACCTTCTGTCTCTATGAATATTTACAAAGAGATTTATATTTACCTCGCTCCAAGGAGACTAGTGAGAGCTAATCTATAACCTGTCAGATATAAAAGACATTGTCATGCTCCACTAGACCAATCATTTGGGGTTAAACCATTTTATTTTTTAATGTATGATGAAAGTGACTGCTAAACAATTCCTCACAAAAGATTCGATATATCCAAAAGAAGGAAGCAAATTATGATTTTATTATTAGCCTTCTTATTTGTCTATATTACTATTTATTAGCCACTTATAATAATTATGTAAATAATAAAATCAAAGTTTTAATTAATAAATAGAGAATAACTTCACGCTAACAATTTAATTTACCACTCTCATACCATGCCCCAAGAGATTCCAAACCTAATTTGTTTATATACTTCTTAAATTCTTCATGAAAAATATTAAAAACACACTCCTCTTCAACACACCATTTATTATTGAGTGCATTTAATGTGAGACCTACCAAAACATATGTTCCCATATGAAATCCACCAAATAATAGAGAGTGTGTTAAGAGGAATGTGACGAAGAGTGTAATGCTAGCATTGCTCATTCTTCGTAGTCGAGTAAATAAGATTGATTCCATTCTAGGCTTCTAGCCAATTAATGTGTCATAAAATAACACCAAATAAAGCTAATTCTTAAGAGGCCGCTTGTTATCTTCAGTAATTACACACGGTCCACAAGTGAATAGACTTGTAAATTAGGAACATCTAGTGACAAATTTGTGTGACATTTCCATATCTATAGAATTTGAGTTCACAAGCAATTCTGGAAGCCAATGTCTCACAAGGTAATTCCCCTATGGCTATAAGCCAGAATCAATCAATTATCAATTACTAGCTCCTAATTCAAGCAGCTCTTGCAAGAACTTCGAGTCTCTCAGGTACCTCAGCAGGGTCAACATAGAAACCTCTCCTAAGAGATCTTGGGACTGTAACAGTTAAGACACCATTTTCATACCCAGCAGAGATAGCAGCAAGATCAACCCTACCAGGCATCCTAAACTTCCTCTCAAACTTCCTTGCAGGCTCCGTGGAATCTTCCACCGCTTCAGTTCTGATTATAAGGTACCTTGAGTCCTCAACCTCCACTCTCAGCTCTTCTTTCCTCACACCTGCAATAACAAGAAGAAAAAAAACCAATTCTAAGATTAAGAGGAACACGAAAAACATAGAAACCAAAGAAAAACACACACATATGATTAAGGGGTTCAGTTGGGAAAGGCTTAATTACCGGGGATGTCAGCTGAGAAGATGTGGGAATCGGGGGTTTGTGTCCAGTGAACATAGTTGTGTGGGATGAAATTATAGGGAAAGAGCAGATGAGAAGGGACAAGGTATTGCCAAGGAACAGAGTGAGATGCTGCTGGGAACTCCATTTGTATGTTATGTGAGGGAACTCAGAATTGGTGTGCTCCTCCTGCAAGATAGGAAGTTGTGTTGCCTTATATGGGGTGGAAAGGGGAAAGTAGTTGCCTCACCTTTTTATAGGCCAAGTGGGGCAAGTGGAGAAGGCAAGTTGAGCTCATAAACATAAGTTTCTACGTTCAAATAACATAATTATAAATATTATTCACTTACTGCTAGTTTTTAAGTAATTATTATGGGTTTGTTAACGAGTATCCTAAGACCAATTTTAATGATAGTTCTTAGGATAGTTTTTAAACATAAGAACATGTTCTTGTAAAAATCTCCATTGGAGAAGAATGATGTAGCTGCCAGGGTGTAGAACTGTTCTTCTATAAGAATTGTTCTTGCTAAAAAAAAAACTTTTTTTTTTCCATCACAATTTTCAATTAAAAAATACCAGTAAATTCAAAAAGAAAATAAGTTAAGAACCCAAATTATGGTTATTTTATTGGAGTAAAAATAGATAAAAGTTCTTAAATCTTATATGACATTAATGGGTATTAAGAACCAAAGTGATGTTCTCCATTGTAGATGCTCTAAGGCATTGGTTAAAGAACCCACAAAAGAAAATTTTCTATTGAAAAACACTTTTCAAAATGCTAAATACACTATTTTCCATACAAATTTTCCTTTCTTAATTCCTAAAACACTTGAGTGCACTTGTTAACATTTTCCAATTATTATTAGTTAGACATTCTAATATTTAAACTATTTTTTTTTTTTTGTGTGGGTAAAACTGATATTTAAACTATTATTTGACATGAGAATATTCAAGGGGACAGGGTAATCTGTGTGTTTAGAGGTGGTAGTTGAATGGTACAGCTACCAAACCACAAAGTGATCCCCTGTGATTGGCATAGCAATTTGGCAGAAGTTCCTAGGACAATGGCAAAGCAGCCATGGAAGACTGTCTTCAATTAGATTTGGAATTTTGTCCTCGTCTCAGGAAATAGAAATATATGTTATTTATCGCTATAATAAGATCAATTGAATAAAATAAATCTCACATATCGGAAATATAAGGCTTTTTATATATTATTAACACAAGATTTTTTTATACCGATAACTAATTATAAATTATTTTATACATAATTTTTTAAGAAAATTATAAAAATTAAATATTTTTAATGATACCCCGATTTTTGCACTGATCATTTAGCAAGACTTGGAGCTAGATTGCATGACAACATCAAGATTTGGGCGGAGCCTCCTCCCCAAATGGGTTCTCTAACTCTTCTCTTAAAGGATGCTCTTTTTTTAAAAAAAAAAAAAAAAAAAAAAAAGATGCTTTAGGAGTGGATAATCCTGGATAGAGCCTTGCAGCTGTTTGTTTTGTTTGCTGTTTTTCGCTTCTTCTCATATTCACCAAAAAAATTATAATTAAATAATGATATTTTTTTACAAGACTAATACCCATTAATTCCTTACCTTCATTATTCAGAGTGTGTTTGAGAAAATTGAAAAAAAAATAAAATTATACAGATAATCAATTATTGTGATAATCAATTATAATCAAAATCTGTTTTCGTTTGAGTCTATTTGCTGAAAAACGATTTTAAGATAATCTATTTCGTTTGGGTAGTGCAAAAAAATCACTTTTATGTAGTAAATTACAAAAAAGGCTATGAAGCTATTTGTATAATTTAATAATATTTGTTCAGAAGTTAGTTTTGCAGGGGTAAATAGGAAAAAGAGTTTTGAGAATGAAAAATAATCAAATCACAAAAATCTTAAGCTAGAACAACTAGATGGCATAAATCAGTTTTTTTTCTTAAAAAAAGCTTTTCTATAAATTTAAACAAAGTATCAAACATACTAAATTATTTTGAAAACAACTTTTTAGGATAAAACAACTCCAATCTAAAAAAATAAGCATTCCCATGCTCTAGGTATCGAGTACCAATGAAGCAATTTATGAATTAGTAGCATCACTGCCATCACATGATTCACCGCCTCTTGAAGGAAAGCTGCTAGGCTTCTTATCCTAGGATAGAGTTTATTACAAGTTTTAAAAAAATATTCTTGGAAATGTTTGTATGGGAATAAAAACTTCCCATATTTGGTACAAGTTTTAAAAATTTATTCTCAGGCATAAAAGATTCCCGGGAATACAATTAGTGAATAATAGTTAGAAACTTGGGAAAACTTCATTCTCATGTATGAAGGTGAGAAAACTCTATGTCCGGGAATGTAATTCCGAGGAATGCAATCTGCCTGGGAATAAAACATTCCAGTTATCAAACGTCACCTAAGGTTTTTAATATGTTATTTTTTATTTTTAAATATCTGGCATGTAGTAGCAATTTTTTCACGGTAAAACAAACCACAGCAATAGAAAATAAATAATTTTTTATAGTTCTACTATCTACTTTTTATAATTTTGTAGAGGAAAAAAGGGAAAAGGAACTGAAGGCAGATGCAATTTAAACCATTTTGATGTTCTTTGAGAACTGGAAATTAGCTTTCGCACCTTATGTGTCTTTAAAAAGCCATAAACATAAAACAGATCCAATCATCCAAACAAAGCTGTAGTTATGCAATTCAATTCTATTACACAAGGCATTCATCAAAGCAACTTTCTCATGTTCCTGAATTTCAAATAAACCACACCATGCCCATTTGAATTGGTCATATATGTTTCAAGCAGTGCATAAAACTTCATTGTATAACTCTCACATTTTCTTTCCTCTTTTTTCATTTTTGGTACTAGGGGTTGAGCAATCTAATCTTTGATTTCAACTCTTACAAGCTTGGTTAATTTTGCACAAGATTATATGAAATATGAGTGGCATAAACTTCAATGTGGCAAGGAAAAGACAGCCTTGCCAGTTGTGATGAAAGAACTCACTAAACTGGAGGCACAGTACACCAAATTGTACAAAAACCATACGGGTCCATAATTCAGAAATTAATACAAGAGATTAGGCCAAGGTGAGTCAATATTCATAAATCAAAAGAACTTACAAGGATCTTCATGGTTTGCTGTAAAGTTCAGAAAACCCCAGCTGAGAAAATTTGAAGTCAATGACAGTAGATAGACACACGCTTTTGGAGTTCTAGGACCACATTCATGTATTTACCCCAAAAACAAAACCATTGCTGTATGAAGGAAGATTGCTAGAAGGCGTGAGATTTCTCACAGGTGATCGAAAAGGATTCGGTGTCACCGGTTGCGTGATGTGCAGTCCAGCATTACGAAGGACTTGTTTAGCATTTACACATGAGACTTCAGATTGATCAGTGAAGAAGGCAGGCACAGCCATTGATTTGATTAAATCAAGAGCTCCACCCCAACTAGAATACCCTTCTAATCCAGAGTTCAGAGCTATGACAACATGGGGAGAAGGTAGGTAGGAGGCTTCCACCTGATAAACACCCCTCACAAGATTCAGTCTAACTCTGCTACCTATTCCTGAAGTTGTACCTGACATATTTGCTGGAACTTCTGGTCCCACCATCACTATTTGTACATTACCCAATCCATTAAGTAAGTGGCCTATTTCTGCAAATGCTGGCATCCAATCCAACTCCCCTTCAGGACCAAGGTAGTGAACAATCACCTCCTTCCCTTTCAGTATAAGATTCTTCGAACTTATATTAAGAGTGGTTAGTATGTGATACACAGTTAATGGATGCGAGAGAATGTCCGCAACTGGACTGGACAATGGAAGTGAGCGAAGGTTGTAGTACTCCGACCAACCGGAGAGAAGAAATGGGCTTGAGATGTAATGATTATTAAAAGGAGAGTCATGGGGATATTCAAACTCATCAAGTCCACCCCATAGTTCCTGCAGCCCACCTTTCACAGGAAGGAGACCAAAAGGGCAGTGTGAATAGCAACTGCACTTTCTCCTCCACATCCCTTTCTGGTGGATACTTAATGATTCAAGCCACTTACAAGGCTGGTCAGCAGAACATGGGAACGCGAAAATTTTTATAGCCAGCTCTTCTTCCCTTTCCATCATGGCCTTGTAAAGTCCACACATGCTTTTATGTGTGTCGTTCCAGTGTTGCTTCTGGCAGAGTGAATTGCAGTAAATGACTGCTCTACACTGGCCACAACAAAGTGACTGTTCTCCATGCACTTCTTTATCACACATTGCACACTGTCTCAAGCCAGCACTTGAGTATACATTTGTTTCATTGAAAGTGCTCTCCCTGGGTGGTTCTACATATTTTGTTGGGGTTGAGCCAGCACTCATACTGCCTTTTTCTTCATATGACTGACCCGGTGGGTGCGAGATAGTAACAGCAACAAGGTCATAACCTCTCTTTGCTACTTCTGGAGGCCACTGAACATCAACCGTCTCAATGAAAGGTTCAAAATACACCATTGTTGAATACTTTGGACCACCATCCTTGTCTACCTGAAGTAAGGGGTGCACCATAGAAATGGCTTTCATGAATGCATAGACAAACCTAAGCTCTTCAAATGTTGGATTTCTAAATCGAAGATCACCAGCAGGCATGCAGCGAGCAACATCGATAACAGGAAATCGATCAGTCCCCGATGCTTCCAGTGATAAAGTCCTTATCATTTTGCGATTAGAAGGGAACATCAAGGACTCCACTTCAAATGTGACCCTCAGAAGCTCAACATTTGGAACATGAACCGTCTCTCTAGGCCCTGTCATTTTCTTGGCATCATTTTCTGATTTAAACATGTAGAACCCAACATCCCCTCCATCCCCTCCGATGAACTGGACACAAGGGTAAGGCTGTTTCTTCCCAGTCCAGTCTGAATCCTTCCCAACCCGGACGCCAAAAAAATGCCCCGGTCGTAATCTTTTCCACGGCTCAGTTCGATGTAGGGCTGCAGAAGCTTTGTATAAAGATTTAATGAAATTGGGAGCAATGCCATCCACTTTCATCAGGCATGTCCCAGATCCAGGACCAAGTCCAGGGCCAGACCCAAACTGCTCCTGAAATCTGCCAAACAGACTCTTCAAATGCAAATCCATTGTGCTTCCAATTAACAGATCCTCCCACTTCTAAACCCACAACTTCAGTGAAACTATATCTCTCAAAGTCTCAACACTTGAAATTACACAATGACTCTGATCTCAGGATCAGAAAATCTGGTAAGTCAATAATTCTACCTCACTTTAACAAAACAAAATTCACATATATGCTTATGAGCTTAACACCCCATTCAATCTATGAATACCCTGACAATGACATTGCAACAAAGAAAAACCAATGCCGGGAAACTCAGAAAACCATTGACAAAATCAATCGGTTCAATCACTAGAGAAACGGGGGAAAAAACAGAGCTTTCATACCAGGAGTCTGTAACGGTGAGTCAGTGACCGAGTCGAGCTCTCTCAGACGAACCCAATTCTGATTTGTTTCATTTGCATTTTGCAGACAACCTTTGACGAAATGAATAGTGGAATTGACGGTCTCCCCCGAGCTACTCTCACAGTAAAGTCATCATATGCGGGCACTCTCATTTGGAACCGGATCCTCTCCATTTTATGGAGAAATGGAGAGTTCCAGTTCTTAAAATCACAACCGTACACGTGGCAATGGACATGATCAATGGCTAACATTTTTTTCCATTTATTTTATTAATTTATTAAACCAGAAATTTAAAAAAAAAAAAACCTTATTCTCTCCCTCTCCCCCAATCCTTCGTCCCTCTCCCCCATTCAAAGTTCTCACCAAACTCCGGCGTCCACTGTTCCGCCTCCCTCCGCCCCGGACCGGCCCTTTTCCACGGTCGACCACCACCACCCAGCCACCGCCCCATCTCCCGCCACTGTTCGAAGGTCTGGGCATCACCTCCTCCACCCCGGAACAGTAAAACGACGATACTGCTGCCACAACGCCCCGCCACCGTGGTTGTCATCGCGCATCACCACCCGTCTCTGCCCCCTTCCCCATTCGACCCTCCACCCGCCTCTGTTCCGCCACGACTAGATAGATCTAACGCTACGCCACCGTGGTGGCCATCATACACCACCACCCGCCCCCTCCCCCATTCGACCCTCTCCCCCATTCGCCCCTCCACCCGCCTCTGTTCCGCCATGCCTGGACAGACCTAACAGCGAGACGTGATCCTGTGGGGCGTTAGGGACGCGCGACGACTGAGACGGTGGTGGGTCGTGGTGGCGGGGAGTGGCGGCGGCAAACCAGACGTTTTACTGTTCGGGGCTGAGGAGGTTGCAGAACAGCAATGGCGTTTGAGGGAGATGGGACGGAGTCTGGGTGGTGGTGTCGGCGGCGGAAAGCGGTAGTCCGGGCGGAGGCTTTGCGTTATGCAGGGTGGAGTGCGGCGGGAATTTTGAATGGGGAACTAGGAAGGGGCAGAGGGTCGAATGGCATGGGGGAGAGGGAGAGGATAATTTTTTTTTTATAATTTTTGATTTAATAAAATAAATAGAAAAAATGTTAGCCATTGATTTTGTCCATTGCCACGTGTACGGATGTGATTCTAAGAACCGGAACTCTCCATTTCTCCATAAAATGGAGAGGATCCGGTTCCCTCTCATTTGGCATCTTGTCAACGTAGTGTCATCCAACGGTCATATCAGATAACGATGATACAGCAAATAGATCAACGGTCAGAATATCATCTCCGGCAATATTTCCACGGGTACAGAGAACGTGGTCGTTTTGGAACCTCAACCAATCAGAGTCCACCACCAAATAACGAAAACCATAAAATCAATCATCAATTTTATGATGGAAATGGATTATCTCCTTTAAACATTTTTTTTTGACAGGTTTAAACATAATGTTACAGAGATGTAAACACAAATTTATCACCATCCCACCATTATTGGTTATAAGATCCACTAATCACATTTTAAACTTTTTCTTCCTTTCTCTCTCTAAATGGATTGTAACATGTTTTCAACAAATTAGAGATGATCTAAATCCTTTTTTTTATAATAAAAATAAAACAATAGTTAAACAATTTAATTGTTTAATGTGACTCAGTTGGTTGCACAGGTTGAGCTTGTGGGGTGAATTTGAGTTTGAATCTCACATAAAACATTCTCGAGAAGATACGAAATACCTTAATTGTGACCAAACACCCGAGTGGAGATTAATCTCATAAAGAATCTAAGTGATCTAAGCTTGTGGGATACTTCGAGAACACATTAAGGAGCAAAATGACTTAATTACGGTGGATTCCAAAAAAAAAAAAACTAATTATTTGGTTTCTTCAAGGACACTGGTTTTGAAATTAATCTATAAGTGTGAAAAAATTTAACATCATTACTTATATGTAAAATTATGCTAAATTACTCCTTTGGTTCCCAAATTGTTTTAAAATGTTTAATGCAGTCCTCAAGTTTTTAAAATGTTCATTTTTGGTCCCTTAATTCCCAAAACTTATTCAAATAGGTCATTCCACCAAACTGACTAACAGCAACGTCCTACCTAATGCCACATTGCATTAAATTTAATAGGCTAAATTACTCTTTTGGTCCCTAAATTATTTTAAAATTTTTAATTTGGTCCTCAAGTTTTTTAAATGTTCATTTTGGTCCCTTGGTCAACCTGATGCCGTCATTAGACAACTTGATGGAATGACCTATTTGAATAAGTTTTAGGAATTAAATGACCAAAATGAAATTTTTAAAACTTGAGGACCAAATTAAAAATTTTAAATAATTTGAGGACCAAAAGAGTAATTTAGCCGTAAAATTATTTTGAATTTGATCATTGTTGGTATTATAATTATAAAGGCTGAATTAAAAATAATTATGTATAAGGATTAAAATAAAATTAATTAACATATATAATGATAAAAAAAAATTGATTTTGATTTGTATACAATCTTTCTCTCTTTTTTTTTTTCTTTTTTTTACAAGCGTATACAATTTTTTTGGTAACTATATTATTGTTATGAACTATCAACCATCGTAAATAGTGACTAATTTTTGTTGGAGGACTTGGACGACAATTAAGAGTTATCCCTCCCAACTAGATTTCTTTTATATACGAGAGCCAGAAATTGAAATCACTAACACTTACATAAGAGACTCGAGCCCATCACAACTCGAGTCAATCAAATATTAGTTTTGAATTTTTTATTTTTTTTGTTACAATATTAGTTTTGAATTTTATATATGATAATGATAATTCCTTTCAAGTTCATTCATATATTTTCACTGTAGTAAATATCTCCATTGACGAGAGAATCAAAATTAAAAATAATTGTATAAAGTATAAAATTGATTTCAAAATTTTCAGGTATAGAACTGAAAAAATCAGTGTGAAAAAAATCTAGTGCCCATCACGGAAATATCACAACACACCTTTTCTTTGAATTTAGATCCTTTCCTTTTTTTTTAGGGTTAGGGTTTGAGGGTTCGGCACCTCATAAAAGGGCACACAGACACATTCTTCTCTCTCTCTTTGCCCCCTTTCACTTTCTCTCACTAGAATTTCAGATTCACCGAGAGATGATGCAGCCAGGACCAGGCATGGCTCCACCCACCATGGGCCAGCAACCCTATGTTATGATGCAGCCGCAGCCTCAGGCGCCGCCCATGTGGCCGCAGCCACCGCCGCAGTCGGTTGCTCCTCCGCAACAGGCTCAGCCCGCCAGCGCCGATGAGGTTCGTACCCTATGGATCGGTGATTTGCAGTACTGGATGGACGAGAACTATCTCTATAACTGCTTTGCTCACACCGGCGAGGTATGTATATGACGATTCTCTCCTCCTTCGTTTGAAATCGATGTCAAAGATTGTTTTTTCGTTTTCTTTTTTCTTTCTGAATCGGCTAATCGATGTGAAAATTATGTGAATGAGAACATTAGTTTTATTTTTTGTTAATTCAAGCATGAAATTTAGGCAAATCAGCTAAATTTATGTTAATGAAAACCCTATTTTTGTTCCTTTTTTTTTAAAAAAAAATCTGCCAGTTGGAGAGGAATTCGATGTTGTGTGTTCTGTTTGTCTGAAGTACTGCATATAGATCGATTGCGTATTTCAAGGTGGTTCTGTCCTGTTTTTGTTCTCTTACTGGATTGAGGGTTTTGTTTGGTTGCAGGTGACCTCTGTGAAAGTCATTCGTAATAAGCAAACTAGTCAGTCAGAAGGTTATGGGTTTATTGAGTTTAATAGTCGTGCTGGCGCTGAGAGAGTACTTCAAACATATAATGGAGCCATCATGCCTAATGGTGGGCAGAGCTTCAGATTGAACTGGGCAACTTTTAGTGCGGGTGAGAGGCGTCATGATGACAGTCCAGATTACACCATATTTGTTGGTGACTTGGCTGCAGATGTCACTGACTACCTCCTTCAGGAGACATTTAGGGCTCGTTACAACTCGGTGAAGGGGGCAAAAGTTGTGATTGATAGGCTCACTGGCCGGACCAAGGGTTATGGTTTTGTAAGGTTTGCTGATGAAAATGAGCAAGTGAGGGCCATGACTGAGATGCAAGGGGTTCTTTGTTCAACAAGGCCCATGAGGATTGGACCAGCTACTAATAAAAACATGGGCACACCACAAAAAGGTTTGTCTACTTCTTAATTGCTATATGGTGATCTTTTGGCTGCAAATGCCTGCTTGATATGCTGCATAGAGTAGAATTGAGCTGTCTTTATTCAGATGCCTTCCTCATATTTTTTTATGTCTTTTAGTATCTTTTGTGGTCTATGCTAAATGTCATTGTTTAAGTTATTATTCTTTTCAGTTATGCTCTTGAAGATTGCAGTCCAAACTCATTTCTTCCTGTAATTTCCTTTAAAAATTTGGGCCAAGTAATTGATATATAATAATAAAGTCTTATAGAACTCCTGTTGTGTCAAAGCAGGGTGTCAAGAGGCTCTGTCACCTCGGAGCCTGGAAATGATTTCAGCTGAAATGGTTACCATTTTAGTGCATGGCCTTGCTTAGGTCAGTTACCCGTTTATGTCTTGCCCATTATTTTTCGTGGCATTTTCTTCTTTTCGTCTACAATTTCAAATTATTCTTTAAGTTCATTTGTTGGTTCAGTTTTTACTCAAATTACATCGCACAGCTTCTCTGGTTACTTATATTTTTCAGTCCACAATTCGTATTCTTTGCTCCTTTAGTTCACTCCTATTATTTTGGCATAAGAACATCTTTCCATTTCTTTTGTAGCATTCCCTTGTGCCAAAGCAGATCTTATTTACTTTTGATAATTTCTTTTCTTCCGTCAGATGCCTATTATTCTATTAATTTCAGTTTCCAATCTCCAGACTATGAGAAAAAATTTGTGCAGTGCGAGTGTTTATTTGCTTTCATTTTCCAGGAACTTCACTTTAAAGGCTGGTCATGTTTGTGTTATCATGCTGTTCTGTATTTTTGGGAAGATTAGGTTCTTTTCCCATTCTGTTCTCCCCAATTTGTAAACATAATGCTATGCAATTGAAGTTGTAATTTACTTTATATTGCTCATTCATGTCATGTAGCCTGATCAGTTGAACTTACGTGCTGGAAAATTTCAGATATAGGATATATGTTGGTAAAATGATCAAGGCTGTGCTATAGGTTTTGTGTGCGTATAATATGTGGAACATACCGTTATTTTAGTACTTACTGTTTGCCATCTTCTTCCTTTTTTGCTTGTTATTTAATATTAGATGTTTGCTGCCTACCATGGCCAGCATATTTTTCTTAGTTGTAATGGTGTCAAATATACTGCTATTTGTTATTGTGTGACAACTATTTCTGTTGAATTTACTCTAATTTTATGAATGCAACAACAGCCACCGAGCCTTTCCCCACTAGGTAGGGTCTAATTTATCTAAATGCATGGTTAATTTTTTATTGACTTCGCCTCTATTGGTGAGTCGTGTCAAGCTTCTTATATTAGTTATATATGAAGATAGACATATGGTGTGTGACACTCTGACCATTTCGTTGCTTCTTAACTTTCTCCTTATCCTACTATTATGTGTATATGCTCTTGTTAATTGATGTGTTTCTTATTTTTATATATTTTTGTACTTTTACTTATGACTTCACTTCTATGTTGAATTTTGTGTTATCTTTTCTGAATTGAAGGTCTGTGGTGCGTAAGTTTAAGGCACTGGCCATTTTGTTGCTTCTGAGATTGCACTCTAAATACATGCACCCTATAAGTTGCACCTAGATATAAGCTTTTTGCTCAATATATAACTTATTTTATTCATTCTCAAAGAAAAATGTTGCACCTTTAATTATTATAAAATTAATTGGTTTATGTTTTCTCTTGTTTAGCTTTTTTGTACATGGTGTCTTTTAGGTGGATTGCTTCCTTCCCTCTGTTTACAGAAATCAAATTTTACTTTACTTCTATTTTGAACATGCAGCTTCATCATATCAGACTCCTCAAGGCACACAGACCGAGAATGATCCAAATAATACAACTGTGGGTAATTCTTTGCAATATAAAGAGTGCTTTCCTTCCTGCCTGTTTTATATAATGAATAACGAATTTTTTATTGCAGATTTTTGTCGGAAATTTGGATCCTAATGTCACCGATGATCATCTGAGGCAAGTTTTCAGCCAGTATGGAGAGTTGGTTCATGTGAAGATTCCAGCAGGCAAGCGATGTGGATTTGTCCAATTTGCAGACAGGTAATATAACCTTATATTTGATATTTTTGCCATTACATAATTTCCCAGTCTATTCAGCCCTCTGATTTTGCCTTGATTTTTCATGCATCAGGAGCTGTGCAGAAGAGGCACTACGGATTTTAAATGGAACACTGTTGGGTGGACAAAATGTCCGCCTTTCATGGGGCCGTAGTCCTTCAAACAAACAGGTAATTCTATTTACTGATTGTTGTTAATCTGCTTCCTTAGCATCAATATGTTTCCAATTTTGACCCATACCTTGTTTCTCAGGCTCAGCCAGATGCAAACCAGTGGAATGGTGGTGGTGCGGGTGCGGGTGCTGGTGGATATTATGGATATGCTCAGGGTTATGAAAATTATGGTTATCCTCCTCCAGCTGCTGCTGCTCCTGCTGCTGGAGGACAGGATCCTAACATGTATGGCAATTATCCGGGGTATGCGAATTATCAACCACCGCAGCAACAGCAGCAAATAGGATATAGTTGAGATTTTCTGTTTTCTTTTGTAATCGGTATGATACTTAATGAGTTGTCTATCTCATCCCGTGTCTCGTGGTTTTAAACCGACTTTACCTTTTTCTTTCCCTTTTGATTGCCGATAACATTTTTATTTTATGGGAACGTCTTTTTTATCCATGAAATTTGTTTGCTGAATACTTATTTGGTCTTTAGATTTGATGAATTGGTCTATCTATTATGTTTACAATGTGTTTTCTACAATGTTTGTACCTTAATACTCAGCTGATGGTAGGTAAACTGTCATGTGAAAATAACCGAATTACTCATAGTCTTACTGTTTTTTAATTGTATTTAGTCGGTAAACACCATAGCGTTTTCCTTGGCAATCAATCAGCTGGGTACCAAAGGAATCATTCCTGCACGCAAAAAGATAGAGATCATAATTATCTGCTGTAAAGTAGATTTTCGATGTATTGAGAAAGACGTGGTAGATCTTTACGATTGACCTTGTTTATTGGTCTCATACGTTACTGGGATAGTGAGAAATATATTGTTTTACACCCTCGGCCTTGAGGGGTTATTATTGGAGATATCGATATTGTTATTATACAACTTCGGTTTCGGTTAATAGATACAAGCTTCCAACACTGTATTTGAAGGATTCACTTATGGAATTACAAAAGAATAGCTTCGATTAAGGGTTCGTTGATTTAGACTTGAGTTTTTATTTCAGACATAAAAGCTGAAATTAAGCCTTTATTCGAAGTTATATTTTTTACTTTCTGAAAAATCACTACACGGACAGATTTCAAGTTACAAAAGGAAAGCGTTGTGTTGTTAAAGTGAATAACTAAGGTGATGGTTGATTGAATTAACATTTACGCAGATGAAAATCCATCCACTTTATATTTTTCTGGTGATATTTTTGGTGTAAGATCATTTTTAATTTAAGAGTTTAGCTCGAACCCAATGGTTGACTCCTAAACCTTTATGCTTCCTTAGCGTAAAAAAAAAAAATTCCCCACGGGCGAATATCAATAATAGAACGGTTTAGAATAGAATAAAGTTGAAAGACAAAAGTATGTAATTCAATTTTCATAAGCTAAATTTCATTAATAAAATTGACAAAAGCACAAGAAATGCTAAATGTTAGTCAAGATACAAAACGGGCGATGCAAAAGTATCAGCCAACCCGGAAAAACCAAACCAGGGACAAGGAACACAAAACGAAACCAAAAAGCCAGGCCAAAAAAATAAAAGAACAGATCAGTTTAAACTTTAAAAGGACCCAGCACTGAAAAACAGACAAAATTCGGAACCAAACAGGAACACAAAATCAGCATGTAAAACGATTCTGCACCACGATCCAGATGAAAGAAAGCCGCACCAAAATGCAAGAGAACAGAGCACCTCAGACCACAGCAGCAAGACAAAAAACCTGCACTACTGCAGACCCAGGCAAGCTGCTGGAGATAGAAACCATGAAGATAAAGGATTCTTGAAATCTGCATCTTTGGCTGAAATCCAGCTCCAACATTTAATGAAAGAATGAAGCAAGATTTCACTACATTATTTAGAAATCACAATGGTAATTAATAGAGTGAAGTGGATTACAAAGAGTATCAAGTGAAAATTTGAGGGCTTAAATGGCATGACTTGGATTCTCATACTTAACCATTCCACTCCATTAATTAAAAAAAACCCAAACAATGGGTCAAGGTTTTTGTATCACTCCATTCCATCCATCCAAAGGTAGGAATATTCCCCAACTTATGACAGATTGTATTAGTGAAATTATCTCATCCAACTTTCGGGTCACACCACATCTCCAGTCTTCTTGACTCTTGACACAAATGCACACTCGCATATCTCAGGACAATAAAAAGTAAAACATATAAATAGGTAAAATGAACACAGATGAAACAGGTGAAATATAGAAACAGTAAAGTTTAAGAAAGGTTCATCCGATGAATGACGGAGAATTTGTATTATTGAAAGGAAACTGATCAAACAGTTCGATCGAAACCAAACTAAGGGACTATAATCAAAATGAGACTTGAAAGTATAAATCTGAATGTCAACTCCATTCAAACAACACTCAGTCAAATCAGGTAACTAGATTTGCCAGTCATTCCAGACTTCCTCCTCAATCTCGATATCTGAGAAGTTTGGCTCATCAGGAATCAATTCATTCACTTTATGCACAGAAGGCACAGACTGCTGTCCAGTTCTGGGTTCCTTCTCGGTGTTTTCAGCTGTTGGAACTAAGTTGATGATTTCATAAACTTTCTCTGAGTCAATCTTTGGCAAGTCAGCCATGGGTGACACGACAGAGGCATATTGGTTCTCAAGTGAAACTGAGATGTCAGACTGGAGCTCAATTGGGCGAACTTGGCTAATGGGCACGGGCATGGGGATGGGCACCTGAAGTGCAGGCTGAAAAGGTTGCTTGTTACGTTTTCTTGAAGCAGCAGCAGAATTGTTGGGTACCCGAGTCACTGGACTAAGAACTGGAAACTGAGTCACTGGACTAAGAACTGGAATCTGCACATCTTTCCTTTCGATAGTCCTAACATGTGCAGCCACATCATTTTCTGCAGTAACTGGAACAACTTGCCCAGGTAGAAAAACAGCACCTCTTAAATCGGCATCTGCTACCTGAACCTTAATAAGATATCCACCATCAAAAGTTCCTTCAATGACACCAAGGATCAACTTCCCCACCATCTGCCTTTGATAACCATCAGTTGTGGGGGCCGTTTGGTTGGAGTTCAACACATCAGCAGAGCCAGCCATTGCAGATATGTGATTTTCTTGAACTACACATTTTTCTTTGCGTGGTCGGCCACGTTTCCGTTTAATTGGAACATTTGATGGAGCTGAAGAGCCTAATCCTTCATTCTGTTGGTCCATCTTCTAGAACTAATGCGGATCCAGATGTCTAGAAAAACACCCAATAAACTGTAAAACTTATAAAGTTACAACTTACAACCAATATTCCTTTATCAGAGAAATCATAATGGCAAAATTATTTGTTTGAACAGCAAAAAACCATCAAAAGCAGTACAAGTGTACATAAATTACCTACATTGAGCCCTTTCAAATTTCAATAGACCTCACAATGGGAAACAATTTTAAGATGCAACAACATCAGCTGATATAATCAAAGTAACAAAATATTTGATTTACAAAGAATGGCTGGCCAGCAAATAGTATGATGGAGTAAATAAAAAATAAAACCTACTTCAGAAATATATCCACTTCCTCTTACAGAATGATGGCTGGAAACCAAATTAATATTTCATGCTAGACCAAATTGTAAGTATATAGTTACTCATTTTGCGAAAATAATTATCATTCCATAAGAACGTCTTTGACATTTTTTCAATGTTCACATTAGAAAACTTTATCCAATTATTTAGATCACCAAGCTGCATTGTGCTAGTGGCTCACATTTTAAAGACATGCACCCTCAAAGGAAATGAATTAAGCGATAAATTATGAACCGGTACAGAAAACAGAAAGGAACATCCAATAAGTGATCCAACCTCTGTTACTATTTACTATTATGGGGAAATCATTACTCTTTGTGCTCAAGCATTTGAGAAATTCAATAGCAAATTAATGGAGTTGAAAAGACAAATAAATAACCTTAAACCACAAAATAATGCTGTAACAATTTCATTTTTTGATAACCCCGGACAGTTCAGAACTAATGGATTCACATATTGCAATCATTCTTCAAGGGCAAAGGGTGATATAAGCCTGAAGGTATGCTGCTTGTAATCAAGTTACACATTTGACAAGGAGTTCGATAAATTCATTTAGATAACCAGCATCATAGTTTCCATTTAAAATATTGATGAAGTGATAATAGGGATAAAGAATCCTGGTCCGATCTCCAACTATACTCAAGTCCAGAAAAAGTGTTACTTTAATAGGGTCGAAAAAGGGCAATAATTGTAGATAGATTCAAAATCGACAAGCAGATGGAGATGGTAACACATCAAATCAACCATAAAAATGTTGAAGAGAAGTACAAGTGAGTCACTCTATCCAGGGAAAAGGGCAGACAGCGCTATATGTAAGAAAAAGTAAAGATAAGGATAAAATTCAGATTAATCGAAAACATTAAATGTCACGAAAACGAAACAACCCACTATCAGCAAAAAAAAAAAAAAAAACAGAAATGAGAAACATTTCACTCTAGAATTTCCTATGGCATTAAACGAACAGATATCATGATGCCAAACTCCCTTTCTCAAGCATACAAATACACAAGGGGAGTAAAAATTCAATAAATTTGTTTAAATGTACTTTGTTGCCGATTCAAAAATTTATGGCAAAAATTTAGAAATCAAGGTTTTCATTAGATTCCCAAATACGCCTTCTATGATCTATGACATCAGATCTTTACCTTCTATGATCTCTGTAAGCATAAAGAAGAAAGCACTCAATTCTCTTCATAAAAAAGATTGAGAGACAATTTACCTTAATCCTCGAACAATCTTTGATCACCACTCAGCCATCGAAACTTCAGAGACAGCGCCGAAGCCTAAGACCTATCACTCTCACTCTAGAGACTATTTATAGTTGGGCAAGGCTACCGGGGAGTTTAATCAACAGTTATACCATAAAGCATTCTGGGCTGTCCAGAACCAATCCAACCCAATAGATAGAGCTGCTACACAAAAGCCCAAAAATGATTTCAATCATATCTCGGAAATGGGCCACAAAAAGATACAGCATGCATAGTCCAAGGATGAAAACATTATGTTTTCATGATCTTTTTAAGCACTAGCTGATACGGTGCCTACCACAGGTCATACCATTTAACAAATGATAAAACCTATTGTTTGATCAGATTAAGTAGGTTTGACTATCGGATATTCCTTATCTAATTTCTTGATAATACCAATTAGTGATTTTAGAAGAGACATATGTCCCATTGCTTGTGCGTGAAGAAAGATAGAAAGAGAGTCATTTAAAAATTCTGGTCAATTATGAGAACTTATTATTACTTTCGTTTTCATTCAAAACCTCATATCATTCTATATTTTGATTATGAACAAATAATATAAGCATTATGAAAGACTGTGGCATTTTTATTCTTATCAAAGACCGGCTCACCTAATAGCATAAGTTGTTAGGTGAAGGCCCAAAAACGGCTTTGTATCTTTAACTCGTCGCTCATGAAAGAGATTTTTGGGTTTGAAACTCCCGACTTGATCATAGAGGCTTTGATACCACGTCACAGATAATTTCTCCAAAAGCCTTAAGCTGTTAGGTAGAGAACCAAAAATGATTTTACACCTCCAACAATCATCAATAGCTATTAAAGAACACAAATAGAAGAAAGTTCTAAGGAAACACATGTAGTCACCTGCATATGAAATTTATTAGTCAAAATAAAGGAATTTTATGCCACTACATTTTGCATCTCTTACCCTATATGCATGTCAGTGTGTATATTGATCCTAAATATGGTTAGAATATATTCTCCAACATCATCTCTCTCTCCAAACAATAAAAATGCTTAAGTGGAGAGTTCTGCCAGGTTTTCATAAATTGTAACAATAATATTGCTTGAAAAAAAAAAAACTATTGACAAGAGTTAGATAAATAAATTATACTAGAATCCAATAAAAGGATTTCGGTTTCAGAAAGCAGTATTAGACAATCAGGTTTTAAACATGAGAAAACCTTTACGCTTACCACTGCATGGTTCCATGCTCAATCTGCCTCTTTGACATTGATTCCTCCCCTGATGATATTTTTTATAGAAGATTCCTCCCGGATGATAGCAAACACGATATCACTTAGTTCACAGTCTCTGCCTCTGCTTGAACTTCCGTTGTTTCTCAGTAGCTCAGTGGTAGCGCGGTCAGCTGTTAACTGACTGGTCCAAATCTAGGAAGGAAAGACACAATTACATCATACAAGTTAGTTAGTTAACTAAAATATCCTGTCTATGAACTCTGAGAAAACTGCTGGTCAAGGAGAGGAAACCATAGCCAAGTCATAAAACCTCTATTTTAGTTCCAGAAATTTCTAATTATTCAAGCACCGCAGGAAGTGGTAGAAATTTTTTTCATGCGGCCAGAATTAGACATAAACTTATCAAAGATGCATGCCAGTTTATCGGAGTTGGTAACACTCAGTGGTTGAGTTCCAAATGATTTTGAATGCTACTTGAAATGAGACTGAGATACTTTGACTGGTATTATCAGTTTAACAATGTTTGAAGAAGCAGATAAAACAAAATAAGGCAGCCATGGCACAAACATGTTTGTAACAAATAGAAATCTTTGAGTTACCAAGAAATGTTAATAATGAAATGAGATCAATATATTTTAAGGATTCATATTGAATATTTTTAATAAGTTTCTCATTTCACCACTTCAGCATTTCATAGGCCTCAATTTATTTAATGTAACAGAACTGAAGGCAGTTATTACGAGCCATTTCCTTATTATTAGAAAATGTATTTTGCCAAAATTAGGTAGATACTAGATAATATACTTCTACAATGGAATCATTTCTTCCATCAGCATACTATTGCCTGGTCAATGGATAAATAAGGAGTGTTGTTAGAATCAGATCGTGATTCAAATTGTGTGATTTAATCCAATTCATCATCCCAGTGATTCAGATACAGCTTTGAATCGTAAATAGCACTGAATCGCATGAATCACACCAACTCCGGATCTCTGCTTTGTGTGATTAATGGACATAATTTTTTTTTTTCTATTACAGATTCTCATTGGAATCTGAAGGGGCAGAGGATTACAAATTTTTTTTTTTAAATGAAGGGTCTTCTTATTCTTCACCTTAAATGTTAGCAGGGACGAATCCAGAAAACATCTACCAAAAGTGAACAAACTTTGATAATCTAATAAATACAAAAAGAAGTGTAAAAGGTTAATACATTAATACTTTTATCGAAGTAGTGCATGCTGTTGATGAGCAGATGCAAGAATTGACGAGTCACTATAATTAAGAATTTAAATTTCAATAGATTTTCTCTCGTAACATGAATCAATTATCGATGACTTCCCCATAATTCTTCTATCTAAACTCTTCTCAGCTTCTCCAACATTATCAACAATAATGAAAACTTTAGACATCAATAAAATAAACTATTAGTAACAAAGTCTCACCAAACTTGAACATCAATCGATCCTTTGGCTCAAATACAAAGCACAGAGCGAACACCGAGCAATAATGAGCATAATTAAAAACATACTAAATATTTATTATAGCATAAATGAGCAATGATGCATATTAAACAGCAGCAAAAACCTAAAATGGAATTCTTTCAAACTGAAGGACACCAATATTATTGAGTAATTCAATTAGTACCTTTTAGTTTGATTGGAAACATAAGCAATGTTATAGCAGTTAGAGGTCCTAAATAAAGTAGTAAATAAGAAAATAGTAAAAAAAAAACAAAAAATAATTTATGGAAGCAATGATTACCAATGTGCTCAAAAACTTCCTTCTCCTCTGCAACACCCACACTCCAGTTTCCGTTGGCAGACCGTCCACCACCACAACGCCAACACGAACCGCGCTCCTCCACAGCTCCCACGACGCCGTGCCCCTCCGCGTGTTGCTGTTATGTTAAGCTTGTTAGCCTCATAGCCCCTGCATCCTCTTTTAACAATGGGCTGCTGGCCCAACACAACTGTGATTGCAACATGGGCTGTTGCACTCGTCGGAGGCCCTATAACACCATTGGTGCCAATGGGCCGCTGGACAAACTCAGTTTCAATGGGAATTAGTGAAATTTATTTGAAACTTTTTTTAAGTGTTTTCTTTATGTTCTGGGTGTCTAATTATGTATATTTATGTTTTTTATTAATGTGTCTTTGAATCGTACTATTCCTTACGCGATTTGACTATGCAAGTAAGCAAGCAACAGAGAATATAGAAGAAAACACAACACAAAACAGAAAAGGCAGAGTCAGCAACTATGTCCAATACAAAGTAAACAACGAAATGAAAACACATGAACGGAAGTAACCGGATTTAACTAGTATATTGCGTCAGAAAAAAAGGAATTAATTAGTATAAGTTATATGTGTAAATATTTTTTACATTATCAATTAATTATAAATTATCACATCATTAATAAAAATTAATTCTTATAATATTTTTCTTAAGAGTTACACATAACATGTTTTATTTGGTTGATAATATAAAATATATATTACTCTGTATGTCAAAATTAAACTCTTCAATAATATTAATACTTCTCTTTCATTTTTCATGCATAGCTATGAAACTGAACAGTGAACACCCTAGCTATCTGTGTTCATTTGTGGGGTGGGGGGTTGGGCTGACCCAATAAATATGATATTTTAGATAATGATTCAGCCTAGAAATATTTATGGATCAATGACCTAGTTGGATGGACCGAACCAGAGTTAAACACTTTCCACATAATCAAGCATTCCAGGTTGGCCCAACTATTTGGACTATAGTCTTTTATCAACTTTTTAAAAAGTATGTTCCTAATGTACCCCCAAAAAAAAATTGATCCTATATATTTCGAGTTCTACTGTTCTAGATGATTGCTGAGAAAAGAATTAACCAAATTAAACTAAAATTCGTTAATAATTAAGAGTAGTTGTTGGAAGTCAGGTGCCTTCTACCTTGCACCATCAAGAAAAGTGGTGCAATCTTGCACCACTTTGACTGTCCAATAAAAAGGTGTCGTGTGTTTGATTGATCTATGTTGTTTTTGTATTTAGCCATATTTGTTTGCTGAAAATTATTTACAAAGGTGTCGTATTTGTTCTGTATTTCACATAATTAAAATATTCCATTATTGAAAATCAAAATCAGTGCTAACCCACTCTCAGCTTTGATTTCTAAAATTCCTAATCCCTAACCTCCCCACCATCACAATCTGAACAACAAAAATCCCCATTGACGCAAGGTCCACTACTCATCCTCCGATGTCTTCTCTAACCCATCCCCAAATGGAATCCTTGAAGAAGTCTTCTTTATTGTGTTAAATAAAAGAAGATGGAATCCCTGAACAAATCTGAAAATTTTGCTATCCACCTTCGATCTAGTTGCTGCACCTTATCTGCGTTGGGTTCTGCGCTAGTTAGAGGAATAAGCACCAAGCTTTCCATTTTGTTCACAGCAACAGGAAAAACAAAAAGGAACTCCTTCCTCCAATTTGTCTTTCTATAATTATGTTTTCCTGTCATGGAGCAATGAGCCTTTCTATACGGACATACGGTGGTGGTGGTGGTGGTAGCAGTTTTGGTGGTGGTTGGCAAACGGTGTGGATGACTGGGCAGTTGGGCACCACCGTGTGAGGAGTGGGAGCGGGCGAGGTGGGTATTGGATCTAGAAGAATAACCAGGGTTAGATTGAAGAAGTTGGGTGAAAAAAATAATATAATAAAAAGTATTTAATAAATAAATATGATGATGGGATGGAAATCTGGAAGAGGATTAGAGATTTGGGGATCAAAGGAGAACACTGATTTCAGTCGATGAATTTTTTTATTTTTTTTTACTTTTGTACAAATACATAATGTTGTTTCAGAAAATACGTCAACTAGTATACAAGCGATGTGTCAAAATCAAAGTTTTTCATTAGTTAATCAAAGTGATGTACGGTTGCGCCAGCTTTTTTACGTAATAGAACAATAATAATTATATTTAATTATTAATAGATTATTACAAATAGTGTGTGTATATATATATATATATATATATATATATATTAGTTTGGAACTCACCGGAGCTTAGTGGGTCCACCAGAGTATCTCACGGCTTAGTCCCTTCGGGCCCGCCGTGAGACTAATCTTTGGTTTGGTTAATTGAATAGAGTTTTACCCTTGGTTCTCAACCTCCCAATGAGGTAACTCTACCAGTTCAAATATAAACAATTATCAATATTCTCTCTTCTTTTATATTTAATTTGATCTCTTTATTGTATATATTATCTTTCAACAATGACTCTCATTCTGCTTTCGGCAAGAGATAAGGAGTAATCACTGTCAGTTTTCGGAGGTTGGAATCATCCAAAAACCAAAATAGACTTTGGTGGACAAGTTAAATTTGCTGAATAAGTAAAGAGTATGATACAATTTTTTTTATATTAGCAAGTGCAATATATAATCAAGCCTAAATAGTTCGGGTGTTGTGCATTGTAACTTGTAAGTGCAATTTGTTTCAGTTTTTTGACTCATTTAATGGTGATTTTCTATTTCATTTTGGATCCTTCTTTTTCCTTCAACAAATCTTGCTCTAAATAAAAGTGCAAATATCTCCTTTGAATTCAAAGATCCCCTTTGCCGGTGGAAATTTTGGTCTGTTCTCTATTGTGCAAGCCTCGTGCTTGTGACTTTGCACTTTGACTTGAGAGCTTCTATCAAAAGCGGGTAGCTAGCACAGCTATTAATGAAATGCTTCTCAGTCACTGATGTGGTAACGTGGTGCTTCCTGTGGGTCGGTGATATGAGAAATGCCATTCACACCACATCTATATATGATCCTCACATACAGCTATACCTTTAACATATCAATTATCAAATTTGATCTCTTATAATTTGAAGTATTGCCTGTATTGGTGATAAGCGAAATTATAAGAGATCAAATTTGGTAATTGATATGATGAAATGCAGGGACGGAGCCAGACCCGAATGATTGGGAGGGTCGATTATAAATATTAAAGTTCATTCAACAAATATATACGCATCAAATTTCATTCAAAATATTCATAATTATATGTTTCAAAATATTACTAGTATTTGTAATTTATCAAAACACAAAACATCTCTCTTGCATGTCACGAAAATCATCTATAATTGAATATACACTAGACTTTTAAGTAATTTTATTTTTAATGTATATTCGAATCTATATTAAACTTTTCAATAATATTTTTAAATCAAAAGAATGATGAGACCCACAACATGAAAGACAATTGATAATAAGATGGTAATATAAGAAGACATATGAAGACCGCTCATCGCTAAATATGTTGAATGGTTGTTACAACTTATTACTAATTATTTATTTATTTATTATATATATATATATATATAATATTCTTCATTATTTTGAAATTTATATAAAAGTCAGGGAGGGCTATAGCCCTCCCAAGTCCTAACCTACGTCTGTCCCTGATGAAATGTACGCCATATTTAATAATTAATACTCCATCCGGTCAATATTATAAGCAAAAAACATAAGTTTTTTGGTTTAAAATATAAGCAAATTTTTAGTACTTCCCTCCCATTTAATGCTATTATTCCAAAAATACCCCCCACTTAATATAAATTATGTTTTCCAATACTCCTTGATATTATTCCCAATTTAATGCTGAATATAAAGGGTCATCTTTCAATTTAATGCTGACATTATTTTCCAATACTCCTTGACATATAAAAGGTCATCTTCCTTCTCATCTTTATTGAAAGTGGTATCTATTTAATGTAGATGTATTTTAACGATGAAAATTGAAATTTTAGATGAAGGGTAATTTAGGTAATAAGCCAATTTTTTTAATAAAATTAAATGAGATTTATTAACTTCCTTAATACGTGTGTTTTATTTAATTTTTGCTTATAATAGTGACCAGAGTAGTATTAATTAGCTTTTTTTTTCCTTTCCTGATTTACTTACAAAATATTTTAGTGTTTAATTATAAGAACTGATACACACAAAACAACATAAAATTAATTATACATTTTATTTTTTTGGATATTTTTAAAACAATATAAATTAATCATGTATAGTTAGCTTACGAAATTATTGACTTATGCACAAGTCACAACTACTCATTTAATCATCTTTGATATTTGTACTATTGTTAAATTAATCAGAATAGTATGAATAAATAACTGACAATTATTGTGGTCAACGTACCTCTATTTTAAATTAGTATTGAATGCGAGTGCACATATAAAAACTCCTGCTTATTCAACTTATTTACCAAACCTTAGCCAAAAGACTTCAATGAGGTCACTCCTTATAATAATTTGCCCACACTAAATTTTTATCCCACATCACAGTGTTGAAATCCAATTAAAAACTTTCCTTTCCGAGTTTACCCACTTGATACAATTTGAAAAATATAGAAACTTAAGGCATGTTTGCTTTGTTTCCAGTTTCATATTTTTTATTTTTGTTTCAGAAATAATTACAAAATTGTCAGCCTGCCACCTATTTTCATTCTGTTTATTGTTTCCAAGATTTGTATAAGAAACAATGAAAACAGAAAAAAAGTTAATTTTCAGTGTTTCCTGTACAAATTTCTGAAAAACAGGAAACAAAACAAAAATAAGGTGACACTTTAGGAGCCTGTTTGTTTGCATTTTCATTTCCTATTTTAATTTCTTAAATTTAAAAGTAATTACAACAAATAGTTATAAAAACATCACTCAGTTTTTATTCTATTTCCTATTTACAAGATTTGTATAGGAAACAATAGAAAACAAATAAAAAACGTGCTGACAATGATCAGATTGTATTTAATATTAGAAAAAAAAACGCTGATTTTGACCACATTTCATGCAGGTTTTACTTGATACTTTGCAGCCAAAAATAAAAGACAAAGAAAGGAACAACATTCATGCAGGTTTACTTTGGGCCGGGTGTGGCACTACCTATTATAGATTCATTAATTTATGATTAAAACTCCAAATTTTCTAAGGTAGTTTCTATTTGAGGGCATAGTTTGAGTTCACCAAATGATGTAAGGCCAGTTCAGGACAGCATCATGATCTCCATTATTTCTCTTCTTAAAATTAGTGCACATGCTCTCTTTCATCACCATATATAGACAACATGACATCCTTGTATATAACCCCACTCTCACCAGTACTCTTTGCATATAGCCCACTGCCACCCACATTTACTTACCACTCTTCCTCTTACCTCTCTTCCTCTCACTAAGAGGAAGGCTCTCTTGAAGAAAAATGGCACTGTCTATGAGGCCATACGCTTACTCAAAGATGGATAAGGAGGACCCCGGAAGAGATAATCCATAGAAGAGCACAGTTCTTGATCTACAAAGTTGTTGGAGCAAGCAGATTCTCGTAGGAAACCATCATGTTTGAGAATCAGAATATCTAAGTTGAAGGTGAAGATTGGGAACAGGTTAAGGAGGCTAAGGAAGAGGATTATGTCAGGTGTCTCTGCTGTTAGAGTTGGCTTTCAATGGACACGTTGTCACTCAACTCAAAACGTGGAAAAGATTGTTTGGCAAAGGAACACAAACTATTATAACTCTTCCTCCTATGATCAAATGATATATATGTGAACAAAATACTAGGAAACTCGTGTTCTATATATGTATTACAATGTTAAGTTTCTGTCTTTTACTCATAAGTTTTGTTAGCATATATAAAAAAAGAGTCTTGGTTCTGTTAGATACTTAGATTTTAATTGGACTATGTTTGCAGAAGTAGATGAAACGGCAATTTTGTATGTTGTAATCATGTTTAGTTATGCGGTGGAAATGTCTTTTATTATGTGTAGCAAGATTTTAAATAAAGGTGGTCAACAGCAATTTGGACCATAACATTTTGATTTTGGAGATTTTTAAAATTGAAAAGTAATCGTAATTGTGATCACAACGATCGTATTTTCTCGCAGTTGTCCGCAATTGTGTTAAACATAATACTATCATAACCGCAATCTAACCACAATTTAAAAGCTTGATGTGTAGTAAGTAACGGAGTTGAAGTATTTGACACGCTGCACACAAGGACTGGTATACATTAACACAAATTTGATGGGTAACAATATTGAAAGTGACACGCTATGACACTGGGTGGGGTGAGGTCGGTGCATAAGTTAAGTGTCTGATTGTACGTGCTATCTGCTACATGATTAAGTATTAATGTAATTAATTTGTAAATAACATCCCAGGCATCAAAGATCTGGAACACGTTGTATTGAAACAATAATTGTCATGAGGAAAACCCCTCATTGTCCAGCTTATCCCAACTTGTTTCATATAATATATTTACAAGCTTCCCCATATAAGAACTTGGTCTTTTTCTTTGATTCCCCTTACCTAAGATGGTTACCACTCCCAGTTTTTGATGAGAAATTTTTATTTCCTCAAAGAGAAAGAAATCTAATTATTTGATATTGTTAAATGTATACTATTTTAACTATGCAGTGTCTCTCCTTTATGAATACAACATGCCAAGTCCCCCATCAATATTATCATCTCTTAGGTGATCATTCACCATGCAAGAGTTGTATTAAAAATATAATTAAAATTAAAAATGAAACACAATGTAGTCCATAAAAATATATATATATATATATATATATATATATATATATATTATATATATATATAATATATATATATAGAGTTAGGATCCGTTGATACTAGGTGTAAGTCAAAAGACTTACACCAAATCTGGACCATTCAAATTAATTAATCCCATGGCTCAAAAGATTTCAATCAATTTTTTAAAAAATATTAGAAACTGAGCCACGTGACTCTGCGAAAAACATCCGTCTTCTTCCTCTCTGAAAACACGATGCAGATCCCATTTTGAACACCGCCGCCACACGACTTTCCTTTAACAGCGTCGCCGCTTGACTCTCCGTTCAACAGCATCGCCATTTGACTTTCCTTCAACAACGCCGTCGCGGGACTTTATGTCAACTGCACCGCCATATGATTTTCTTTCAACAGAAACTGTGTATATAGAACGATTTCAGAACAAAAACTAAATCCTTATGAAACTTATGGAGCTTGAGAAGTGTGTGGAACTTGGATATTTGCCTTTTACTGAAATGGATGTAAGGAATTTACTCCATTCATTAAGAATATGCAGAAGTTTTAAGGACAAGAATCCTAATTTTATATGAGATACAAACTGTGATGGATCTTTGCCGATCTCTTCACTCTTCAGTGTGAATTAACATGGCACCACCGCCACCCACTTCCATTCTCTTTAAACTTTTCAAGTTTTGTTGATTCTGGTGGTGAATGAAGTGTCCTGTGTTTTAGTTTTTTTGTTTATTATTAAATCCTCATCAAACATGCTTGCTTCACCGTTGCTTTTCTTTGCAGGTACTAAGAAGGGGCCGGTGAGCGGTGAGAGAAAGAAAGGGAAAGTATAAGTGGCACGTGATCTTTTTTAACTTTTTTTTAAAAAATTGATTGAAATCTTTTGAGCCATGGGATTAATTAATTTGAATGGTCCAGATTTGGTGTAAGTCTTTTAACTTACACCTGGTGTCAACGGATCCTAACTTATATATATATATATAATATATGAAATATATTTATTTATTTATTTTAAAAGCATCCAAGAATTTCTCCATTGCCAGCTAGCTAGTCCACCTATGCATTCACGATACTTACATTTCACTCTCACTCTCACCAGGGCCGGCCCAACATTTTTGGAGGCCTAAAGCGAACTCCAAAGTGAGGCCTTTTAAAGAAAATAATAAAAAATAATAAAAATTATTATATTTTATTTAAAGTTTATCTTTCGTGCTTTTTGGGGTGCAAAATCATTTATTAAATTATTGTAATCGATTTCATTTAACAAATCTTTTTCAATCGATAATAAAGTTAGTCCATTTAATCTTTGTTGAGACATTGTCGATCTTAGATAAGATTTTATTAATTTTAGTTTTGAAAAACTTCTTTCTGCCGAAGCAACGCTTACGGGAATCGTTAACATTATTCTATAAGCGATATATGCATTTGGAAAAGAATCAAGCCTTATTATATAATTAAGTATGTCAATTGGTGTATCATTTTCCACTTGTATAATTTCTCTTAAAAATTTTAGTTATGTAAATAAATCCAATCCATCAATATCAGAGTTGTCATTATGTTTTAATGAACGTTCAAGGTTAAGACAATTTTCTTTTAAATTTTCATCATCCAATGACCTTAATTTATCAATACTAAATAGAAAACCAAAAATATCTTGATACATTTTAAATTGTTCAAATCTACTTTGAAATGAGGTGATTGCTTTATCTATTATGTACAAGGAGTAATCAACTTTAAATGATTCTTTGGGAGATTTTACAACTTCACTGTCAATAATCTCATCAAATTGTTTCTTTCTACGAATAATATGTTTTTCACGGAATTTTGGTTCTATATTCATTTCTATAGCAATTTCTTTGGCAGAAATTAAAGCATTTTCAAATCAGTCTTCCCTATATTTTTCAAAAAATGAAATAAGACCTTTCAATTGTTGTATAGCAACATCGATACACATATCATTTGATTGCATATTTTTACTAACTGAGTTTACCGTAAACAATATCTCATACCAAGTAGTCATGCCTAATAAAAACTCAAAATTTTCAAGCTCATAAGTTGCTAAACAATCAACTTCCCTTTTTATTTTAGATTCATCATTAACTTCACCTAATTTCAATAAAGCATCTCTTATTTGTGAAGTTTGAAATCTTAAAGCTTTTACACTTTCAATACGACTTTCCCAACGTGTTTGTGACAATGATTTAAGAGTTAGACTAGGGATATAATCTTGTAAAATGTTCCATCTTTTAGTAGATGAAGAAAATATGGTATATATATGTTGAAAAAAATATTATTAAAATAGGTAGTAAAAAAAAAATTTAGAGGCCTAAAACCCTAGCTTCACCAGCTTCACCATTGGGCCGGCCCTGACTCTCGCACATTTGCTGGGACCTGCTATACTTAAACTGAACCCGGTTAACGTGGCTGCAAGTTAGGATTATTTCTAAGATCCAATGTTGATTTTTTTTTTTTAAAAGAAAATTTGAAAGAATCCAACTTGGTATAGAAGAAAGTGCTGGCAATAATGACAACAATAATTGGTGATTGTTGGTGAAAAGAGTCAACTAGTCCTATACATCCCCAGCATCACCGTATAATGGGATAAAGTACATTGAAATTTATCCATTCTTAATTAATTAAAGTATTTTGAAATTTTAATCCAGCATAGTCAATTAAAAGTGTATACACTCTTACTCCAATGTACTCATATCCTACTACTTCTCTGCGGTTCTTTCCTTAAATAATTGTTCCATCTCTTTTATAGTATTTGTAAATTTTAAAGAGTAAAATTCGTTTTATTTCAACTGTTATTTTAAAAAGTTAAAAAATTATTAATAATTCTTTAAAATCTTATTCTTGTCCTTTGATATTTTTATCAAATGAAATGAAAAATAATTTAGTTAAACGCAGTGGTAACGGACTGTACCCTAAAGCGAAGAAGATCAGATGTTTGAGTACGAAGTCGTCACTTTGGGAAGAACTTTATTTAACCACCACCCCTGATCCCGAGAGTTAATCTCACAGTTTGGCTGTGGGAATATCCGATCAAAGACCAAGCATAATTATATTATCTTCAAATTTAAAGTATTTAATAAGTTTCTTGGTTCTTATACAATAACTTCAAACACCAGATATTATGAAAATGAGAATATTATTATAACTGTCGTAAAAGTCATACGTAAAATGATTTGTCATTGGTTGACAAGTATCAAAATTAAACTCCAATTAAATTGTAAGGGAGATGAATGAACTAAAAGAAAAATAGTTAAGCTAATTAAGCTAACTTTGCATGAGTCGTGAGATGAGTATAATTTCCCCTCCAATAGTACGTTCCCTTTCTCCATTTCAGAAGTGTACCCTGGGAGAAGATTTTTGTAGCTTGCGCGGTACTGCTCCTGTTACCTTGAGGACTTGCAATTTTTCCGCTAAACTAAGTTTCTCAATTCCGGAAACACTACTTTGAATTCAACGATGTTTTCTTTACATTTCAATTTGATACTAACAAAATTCTTTTCAAGTTTGAATTATTCGAATTCTAAAGACCTTTTATACTTTCTTTCAAATTAATTAAGTACCTTCTTCTTGCTGCTACCAATATAGTATTTTTTTAACCTTGGATGCTTCCTGAATAACACTAATTAATTAAATGGTTTGAATAAAATAAGGGAGTTCTGAATCTGCAAAGACATGCAGAACATTGTTAACAGGTAGCATGGTTTCAGGTTTGGAGGCTATAAATGGGACCAAAGTCAACGGTAGGGCATGTGCATTTTGCACAACTCTCACGCCTCGTGAGTCTGTGATTTCAGTCTTTCAAGCCATTGACTATGCATGGCAGCAGAGACGGATACAGGGGGCGAGCACCGCCTTGGCATGGCCCAATACAGAATTATCGAATTTCATGCAGATTTAATATGTAGCAGACCAACTCAATAATAATACTTTTATTTTGCATTATTTTTTGTTATTTAATCTTAAAATCACAATTTACATTGATTTAGTGTTAATTGTCATGAAAATTTTAAAATTATACATATTTTTTATTAAATGTTTTTTTAAATTAAAAATACTCGTGCAATACACGAGATAACTACTGGTTACATACAAAATTGTGATAATTTATTTTTCATGAACGTATAGCACTTAAATTTATTACACTAAACCATTATATTGTTAATTATGATAAATTGTAAATTAATTATAATAATTATTTATTAAAAAATTATGTGATTTACCCAATTGTACAGGAACAATAATCCGAGAAGAGCCTTGGGGAAGAGTTTATATAGCTTAACAGAATAGGTGTATTATGCTCCTACGTATCCAAAGTAAGAATCTATCAAAGCAAACGTAGTTCTAAGACAATGTCGAGGTACTACTCGGCTTCTGTGAATTCGTATGCAATGTGTGTAAGAACAAAGAGTTCCCGAGGAACTTTCAGGAATAGTACCCTGAATGTGAATTGTCAGCCTTCTTCCTAACTTGAGCCTCCTTTATATAGACATCTTCCATAATTGATATTATTGAGGTCATTAATTTGTTGGGTGGAAATCTCGCATTACTCACAAGTACTAGATAAGGTCATGAATATCGTTTATGGTAGTTATGTCTATAGTCTCATTATGATGGCAATGTTTAATCATGGGATTGGTCTCGGTTAAGTAAAGGAACATGACTTTATGGGCCGTTATCTATTCGTCCTATGCAGGAACAATATCTAACTTTACTACCTCGGGAATCCTCTGAAAAATATGAAACAAGTTCTTTTTTTTTTTTTTCTTGTTTCATTTTTCCTGTCATAAACTGAAATACAAAAACAAGACCAATTCAATCGGTTGTCTGCTATAAAGCCCAATGCTCAAGGGCATATCATATCTTCTAGTGGGACGTGAATGGATCCATCAACACATTAATTATTCTTGTCGCTATATGCTTAAAGTCAAAACTTGCAAATCCAGCACGAGGCAACTCACTGGATTAGGCTCCAAAATTGGGCCAGAACCAAGGATGATATTCAAGAGGCAGTAGCAGCAACCATATCAATTCTGGACCTGAGGTTCCTTCTTGGGTTCCCACTTGTCTAATCGTTTCTTGGCTTTATTTACCTGCATTCATCAGATTGCACCCATTTCAGATCATGACTTAATATTCATTCACTGTAGTATAAAAAATCTTCATAATATCACTTAATCATGTGGTAATCATATCACTAAAACAGTTTGGTTATCACAACCATTATATGAGAGTTCAAATTCTTTTATAATATGTGGTAACATATAATTAATGTAAAAAAAAAAAAGTGTTTTCAGTACAATTAATGAAAATTAAACACTTCACTCTTCAGAATCAGAACACCCTCCTCTAATACAGTCAAAGTTGCTAACACGCTCAAAGCACATGCCATATGCCAACTTCTTTTGAGCAGGCTTGGTCAGGAAAGAAAATTAGCTCTTGCGAAAACCAGTCACTGAGTCAACAGGAAAATAAGAAAATAACAGGAGGATAAAGAAAGAAGGGGGTGAAAAAAAACACGGAAAATGGGGTTATGTGACCAATGACACATGATCCTATAGCTAGTAGTGGTCAAGAATTATGTTAATTGTAATGTGACTCCATGTCAGTACTAGCAAAGATACATGGTTTTAATTACAATTAAGACCACAAATCAAGATATATATAGTCGACGAGTTCCTTAATTTTTTTTGGCTAAATTAGTATTTTGGTCCCTTATCTTTATTTTAGTTTTCATTTTGGTCCCTTATCTTTATTTTTTTTCAATTTTGGTCCCTTATTTTTCAACCATTAGCCTATTTTGGTCCCTTCCGTCAGTCTGCCGCCGTAAGTCGCCGGAAACCTCCGCAGTCAGTCGTCAAAACTGCCGGCGACTCACGGTGGATACCTAACGCCGTCAGTGCAAAAATGACGGAAGGGACCAAAATGAAAACTAAAAAAAGATAAAGAACCAAAGTGGGAAAAAATAAAGATAAAGGACCAAAATGAAAACTAAAATAAAGATAAGGGACCAAAATACTAATTTTAGCC